>CM070771.1:145672785-146922785 GCA_036346955.1 Dipus sagitta
TTTCTTTTCATTGGAAAATTTTAAATATGCATTTGTACTTGAGTACTTTATAAATTAAGTACAGTCGAGTATTATGTATATATGTACATACACACATGCATACATACACACACCAGTAATTTTTCTGCTTTGCTAGGCTGTAAAAGTGATGTATTTTCTGCTGCAACTGTACTTTAATGTGACATTAGTGATAATACCTATCAACCATTTTATTTTTTTTATTCTCAGTGCAATAGTAAATGACATCTAAACCTCAGCACTATGTTGGGAAACGGGCTTTGTGTTAGGTGCTTCTGCCTACCTGCAGGCCATGTGAGTTCTGAGCACAGTTAGGGAGAGGCCTTCGCAGGTCAGGCCAGTGCTGGCATCTGCACCTTGAGGACACACTCTGCCTATGGTGGGCTCTACTATGCAGTGACTCTGTAATAAGTTGAGGAGCGTCTGTGGTTTGATTTTGTGTTTTACATGAACTCTGCATTAATAGCAGTGTTATTGTAGGAATTTTAGTTTATTATGCAACATATTAGCATGTTGAAATTTTTACAACCTTGGCACCAAAATGAATTTGGAATTACTGGTGTTATTAACTTTTTAACAATTGGTATTTGAATTTTAAATTATGAAGATTAAGAAAAAATGCCTCTCTGGGCTGGAGAGATTGCTTAGTGGTTATGGCACTTGGGTGTGAAGCCAAAGGACCCAGGTTCCATTCGCCAGAACCCACATAAGCCAGATGCATGTGGTGTCACATGCTTCTGGCGCGTGTTTGCAGTGGCTAGAGGCCCTGGCACGCCCATTCTCCACCCCCACCCCCCCGCCCTTTCTCTCTCTCTCTCACTCTCACTCATATAAATAAACAAATAAAAATAAAATAATTTAAAAGTCTCATGTAGAGTTACTCTTAGTAATACTAATATGTGGATAGTAGTAAAATGTTGTATTTTAGGATTTAGCTTATGCAATGGTATGTCAAGTGAAAAGAAGCTACTAATGATAAACTATTCTTGATATTAAATTTTGGCAACTTCATTGAACCACATTAGTATAATTTTGATAAAATAAGTGACAAACAACTACCACTGCTTAATTCTTCCCCAGATTATGACAACTACTGGTTATTAACAGAATATGGAATTATGTCCATTCAGATTTTTTTTGCTTCATTTATTTTGTTTTATTTTTTCAAGGTAGGGTCTTCTTCTAGCCCAGGATGATCTGAAATTCACTATGTAGTCTCAAGCTGGACTTGAACTCACAGTGATCCACCTGTCTCATCCTTCAGAATGGTGGGATTAAATGCATGCACCACCATGCCTGGCAATTCAGGGTTTTTGTAACATGTATTGCTATAATTTTCTTTTTAATCTACCACATCAGTTCTGTTAAAGAAAAATTTCCAGAGCTTTTATTTTAGCTTTCAAATTGAGCAGTAATTAGTTAACATAGTTTTTATTTTAAAAGTACTGAAGAAAGTTTGTACATAGTCTTTAAATAAATATAAATCTTTAGATAGTTCTTGAAGTATTTGAAATTATGAAATTACCAAATATTGTGTTATTCCTTAAAATGTATGCATTCCTAATAAATTGTCTTATATTTTTATGGTAAAATTTATCTTCTTAAACACTAGCTTACAGGTTTGTTCTTATTAGCTAAATATTGTAAGATGCTTAGAGCAGGAAATAATAAATGAGTGACTAAACCAAAAATTTATTTTCTTAAAATGTCAGCAAAACAACTGAATGTGAAATAACTCAGGATGCTTATTTATAAACTGGTTTTGAATATAACACACCATGTACATATACAAATACATATACATATATGTACATGTATATCAAAGAAAATTAAAATTGAAAATCAATTTTCAGTCACTAAACCAAGAAAAGTGATACAATGTGATTTCATTCTGTGTTGCCCAATTCATTCAATATGTATATATTACTTTTAAAATTAAGGAGAAATTCAATGTTTTTAAACATCTTAACACTGCCAAAAGTTTGGCTAAAATGCTCACAAGTAAATGCTTTATTAGATTTATGGGATAATCTATGCTGAAACTATTATAGTAGGTGAGGTTTTTTTCCCCATCCTGGTATAATCATATTCAATTGTATTTTAAAAGCACTATATAGCCCTCAAGATATTTTGATCTCTGGTGATTCCCACCGAATCTTTAAAGCGGAAAGAATAGAATTATCTTCATGTTGCAGAGAAGAGAAAGTGAAGCTCATGAAGTTTAGCCATTTGCCAACTTAAGTCATGTCCACAGTTACCAAGTAGAGTGCCAGAATTTAAAACCACTCCGTGCCTTGGCCACTGTTCTTCTCTGTTGTAGGAACTGACCATATGTAAGAAGTGAACATTAAAATGGAAAATATGTTCCATTCTGCTCACAGTTACAAATGCGTGTGCAACCTTCCCAGGAGCATGTACCAGGAAAACTTCCAGATGGAGAATTTGCATCAGCCCTAAATGGACATGTTGAACATCCTCTCAGCTTTAATGCAAGCATCTCCCTTTCTCATCATATCCTAGTCTGTGTATTACTGTACCTAACTGCTTCTCCTGAATATATCCTGTGTCCTACATGAAGGTTGCATTGCTGAATAAACAATCATTGGCAAAGCGCATGGTGTACCTGAGTTAAATAATGTACCAATCAATTTTGTATTTTCATAATGCCAACATTCATTCTTTTGTTTATGAATTTACTAGTACAACTTAAGCTTAAAGTTTTTTTCCTGTATTATAATATTATATATGTAACTTGTAAACTAATTACAACACACATCACTATAATCTACCATTTTAAAAGATAACCAAAATTCAAAGAAAATTCTCTCCTATAATGACAGTGTACAATTTTAATACACTTTTAAGTTTCTGTTAAATATGAAATTATTTTTAACAGCTCATTTATGTCTTGGTTGTTTTTGTCTTTCTTGAATATTATCACTATAATCTGTTTTAAAAGTGGTCTCACACCTACTGAGTTGAACTATCATTCAACTCCTACAAGAAAATAAGAAAAAGGAAACCAGTTATATTTTTAATTTTAGAGAAGGGTTTTCCATTTAAGAATTAGTCATTTGTTGGTATTGAAATTTTCAAGCATGCTAAGGGTACTTAATTTTTTTATATATGAATTTTCTAAACTTTTTATAGGCCATAATTAATTTGTGGAAGCAAAAAGTTTATTTTCTGTTATTTCTTTGTTTCCTTCATTCCAGATATTCAGAACCTTCTTTAGAGTAGCATCATGGTATCAGGCTATTTGAGGGTAAAATATCATAAATTAGTGATTCCAGTTTGCTTTGTTTATGAAAACCAAGAACCTGGAGGAATAGCTACTGTGATGGTTAATTTCTGGTTGTCAATTTGACCCAATTAATAATATCCATGGATATACTTATCTGGTCATGACTGTGAGGGGTTTTCTAGATTAGGTGGGAGAATCCTCCTTAACTGTGAATGTCACTATGCCATGGTCTGGATTCCTGCACTGTATTAAAAGGAGAAATTTAGTTGAGCACATAGCATCATTGTCATTGTTCTCTGCTTTTCCACTGCTGATGTGAAGCAGTTGACACAGGTCTCCTGTGTAAGCCTGACTTGCCTTCTCTGCCATAATGGAAATTTCCCCTCAAAATTGTGGGGTAAAAACAACTTCCTAGCCTTCTTTAAGCTGTTCTGGTCAGGTATTTTTTGCCCCAGAGATAAGAAAGTAACTGATAAGATTACCAGAGTCTGGTTCTGCATTTAGTTAATTGGCTATTCATACCAAACTCCAGAAGATTTTGAGAGTATGGATCCTAAATGCTGAATGTGAAAAGTAATAATAAAAATAGTAATTTAGGGGCTGGTTCAGTACTTAAGAGCACCTACCAAATAAGCATGTGATCCTTAGAAGGCCAGCTTTTCCATGTGTTTGATTTCTGGGACCCATGTTTATTGCTGAGCATGGATACACACTCCTGTAACCTCAGTACTGTGGGGAGCAGAGATCAGAGAATCACTAGGGTTTACAAAATCTGCATCTCTGTGTTCAAAGTGACGCCCAATCCCAAGGAAATATGCAGGTGACCAACAGCAAAGGACATCACATGTGCATCTGCACACATAAATACATTTACCACACATACCACACACACATGTATAACACAGACACACATGCACACACAAAACAAACTGATTCCCACATAGCAATTCTGAGAGATACACGTTATTATTCCTATGTTACAGAAGGGCCAATAGGAGAACCAACAGACACATAGAATAATTGAGTAAATTATCCATGGTCATCCAGGGTTAAAACCAGAATGCTATTCCGAAACACTATAATAAATATAAATATTTTGTGTTTAAAGGTCCACAACAGATGTTGCCACATTCTTTTCTGCCTATTCCTGATCATGTGAAAGCCACTGCAGGGTGTATCCTTGAAACATGGGCCTGTTCTCTTCTCTTGCCACCCCATGCACCGGGGTGGGCTTCATACCACGGAACAGTGACTCCGTTCTTTCACCTGCTGATTCCATGAAGATGAATCAAGTTCCATTGGGAGTGCAGCAAACCCTGCATGCTTTCTTCTCAACAACTTCCTTCCTACATATGCTCAGGAAAGAATATGCTCTGAGTAAGCCTTTACCATACCTCTGAATTCAAGTTATTAGACCTTTTCAACATCTCTGTCCACAAGTAAGCATAGTCAGGTTAATATTCACTCTGGATTTTAGCCACATGCTATTTGCAACTCAAACCTATGCTGTCTTCATGAATTTTAACCTAGAACAGACTGAGTCAGAATAACTTAAGACTTTGGTACTGTGTTCATCAAGTGCCACCTGTGAGCTCATAACAGGATGTTAAACAGGATACATACAGTCCACATTCTAATTTTCAACCATGTTTGTAGAAAACCTTTCCTAACAACAAAAGTCAAACAAGAAAGCTGGAGGGATGGCTTAGTGGTTAAGATATTTGCCTGTGAAGCCTAAGGACCCAGGTTCAATTACCAGTACCCATGTAAGACAGATGCACAAGGAGGCACAAGTGTCTGATGTTCTTTTGCAATGGCTGGAGACCCTGACATGCTCATTCTCTCTTTCTCTCTCTCATTCTCTCTCTCTCTCTCTCTCAAATAAATAAAGAATTAAAAAAATAAGTAAAACAGGAAAAGGGCACTCAACTATGTGCAAACAAAAGAAATACTAGTGTAGATGCATGTTTGGCTTTTTTTTTTAAGGTAGAGTCTCCTCTAGCCCAGGCTGTCCTGAAACTCTCCATATCCCCAGTCTGACCTGGAACTCACAGCGATCCTCCTGCCTCTGCCTTTTAAGTGCTGGCATTAAAGGTGTGTGCCACCACACCTGGCATATATGGCATATTTAAAGTACAAAAATATCTTACCAAGAGTGCTTTAAAATATTAATACTACAAAGTCACGTCAATTATACTTTCTTTTATTTAAAAAAAACTTTTATTGTTCAAGTCAAAGAAAAAATTGCTGACAGTAGTTACCCAACTTAATATTCCTTTACTTAGTAAAATTTGCATTCTTTGACATATGGTAATGTCAATGATTTGAAAAAGTAAACCAATGTTAAGTATTTTTTTAAATTTGAGGATGTTAAGTTACCTGTCAGTTTGATTTCATGTTCATAAAATTGTATTAAAACTTTCCAGTTTTCAGTGGAAAATAGAACGTTGTCTATTGATTCTAGAGTTCTAAGTATTATCATTAGGAAAGGTAGGTGAGAAAAATCCCCATCTCTCAAGCATGTCCAAATTCTAACTGTGATTCTGAAGCTACATTTACCTGTTTGCCAGTACATGTTGGTAGCACATTATAAGCAATGTGAGAGTGCATATCAAGTTGCTATCAACATTCAGTCCAGCGGTAAATTGTGAAAATTTTATTTTTTTTACACTATCTGTTCTCGTGTACCATAACAGATTGCTTCCAACCCTAAACGTCTCTTATATATACATGAAACACCAGATAAATATGCACTTCTATATAGGTTTTGGATAAGTGAGGAATAAAAGATGCCTGACAAACAGATTTTGCTCTCAGCAGCCCTGGTATGCTGAGGTTTTGCTTCTTTCTTTTCCAGTGGCATTAATTTTGTGCAAACAGAAAATAAAAAGCTGGAATTAACTAACATCAGAAAGCATAATTAAATTTCATATGGCCAAATAATTTTCAAAACCTCAACTCCAGTCCAAGACAACATAAGGTTATTCATTGGAATTTTTTGATGAGAATCATCATTTCTCCTTGAAATATAATTGCAGAAGATCTACGAGTGGAGAGTAATTCATGAATACAGCCCTATGGGAACCAAAGTGAATGGTGATTTCTCCTTTCAGTTAGTGACTTTCTGCAGCCAGAGCCAAAGCAATTAGAATTTATCTGCCAAGAAATCATAGTAAATAGTAGTGGTGGTGGATATGGGCTACTTATTGTCATCCACTGGAAAAAAAAATAAAGCCAGTGAGCTACATTTTGATTGCTTGTCATGCATTTTGACACCTTGGGACAGAAAATGCTGTTTGAATATAAAGAGCCTTTTGTGTTGCTATTAGTCATCCTCATGAGGAAGCAATCTGTCAAGTCCAGGACCAGCAAGTAGGAGAAGTGCCATGATATCAGATTGATTTCTGCTAAAGAGAATTTATAGCTGCTCTGTTTCAATTTGTGGCTGAGTCCAGTCATTGGATTTATGTTTGTAGATTACCCACAGTAAAACCCAGCATAAAAAGCTATTAATATTACCCGCAGTAAAATTCAACATAAACGATTTCAATTTACTTTCTAGCATATGCTACTGGGCACTGCTTTCTTTCTCTTTTCTTTCCCAGGCCCAAAAGGGGGCTGGTCTCTGGTTTTAGCATGATAGACCACCAGCTTCAGGGCTTGTGAGAGTGGAGACTGGGGCTGCAGCCCAGAATGAATGACGGCAAAGTGAGTCCTCAGGCTTTTTTCCTAACAACTTCTAAGACACATTTTTGCTAGTAGTCTGCAGTTAAATATGGCTAACCACTGCTGAAGTAAAATTGTTTGTCTGAAAGATTATTTCTTCTGACAAGGAGTCCAAGGCAAGTGAATTGCCATTCTCTGAACAAGAGATTGGTTTAGGGAAGCAGGTAGACCACCACCAATTTTCCCACTCTTAGGCTCAAGTTCACGATTTCATGTTTTGGACTCCATCTGCTACAGTTTTTTTCTGTGTATAATGAGTGATAGTAAGTTTTCTTCTCAGTCATTAAGAATAAAACAAAATTAAGAATCACAAACAAAGGCTGGGAAGAGGGCTTAGTGGTTAAGACACGAGCCTACAAAACCAAAGGATTTCCCAGGACCCATGTAAGCCAGATGCACAAGGTGGCACATGTGTCTGAAGCTCGTTTGCAGCAGCTGGAGGCCCTGGCATGCCCATTCTCTCTCTCTCTCTCTCTCACATGCGCGTGCACGCAAATATATAAATAATTAAAAAGAATAAGGTTTTTTTTAAAAAAAGAATCACAAACAAAACTCTGTAAATACTGTTATTTTTATTTTTAACTTAAATGATTTTTATATAACATTTATAAATAAGAGTATAAATTTTATATTTATACGTATATAACAGTAAGGCTGCCAAATGACACCTTTTTCTTACCTAACTAGTAGTTATGCATTAGTTATGACAAAGTAATTAATAATAATGTGTTCATTACATGATAACTGTATTTTGTTAAATGCCCTTAGGGACAATGAGAGCCTAATAAACAACCCTCTATCTGATCAGATAGAGAAGTTAAGGCACGTTGAAAGAAAAAGAGAAGTAATCTGAGTCAGGGAGCAAAATCAGTTTTAGTTACTACTTTGATTCTCATTGATGATCTATTTAATCAGGCAAATAGTACTAGCCTCATAGATAGTGATAGTCACATCTAGTTCTGAAGTGGGGGAATGTAGTAAGATTTTCTGATGACCTAAAACATTACATTTAGAAATGAAAGAAAATACACCTTTCTTTCATCTACAACAACTAAACAGCTAGAAAACATGTACACACACAATTCATTTCAATACTATGATTTCATCCAACCCCCAATTCTACCTGGTTCTTGCAGATATTTCAAATTATCTGAAATTCTGATATCTCTTTGCTAAATTGTCTCATCTTATGCCTTTGGCTTACATTAACAATTACAAGTTTTCTTTCTGGGGCTAGGGAGAAAGTGCTTGCCTTGAAAGTTTGAGGATCTGAGTTCAGTCTCCAAAACATACATGGAAATATTGGGCATGGTAGTATATGCCCATAATCCCACCACCAAGGAGGCAGAGACAAGCAGATCTCTGGGGTTCATTGGCCAGCTAGTTTAGCCTAATGGTTGAGCACCAGACCAATGAGAGACCATATCTCAAGAAACAAGCAAAAATGCAATTAAAGGTGAGTGGCATTCATGAGGACCCATACCACAAGGTTGAACTCTGACCTCAGCACACACCCACAAAGTAACCAACCTATGGACCACACACAAACGCGCACACACACACACACACATTTAAATAGCTTTTTTTTTGTTGTTTGTTTCTATCCACTAGTAGGTGGCTGGCACTCATTATATCCTTCGTGTGTACCTATATGAACACACACAGTGCTTCACATATTCTGTCACAGTCAGATCAACTCTTGGAGTCCCGCCTAAAGATCCAGTAACTCCTGGCTAGCAATGTTCTATAAAGAACTTCCCAGTTTTTATAAAGCAGTCTGTGAATACAGTTATCACTTCTTTGCAACCTCAGTTGTAAGTTAGGAGTTCATAAATTTTTTTGATGTTTTAGCTATAACATGTCTACGGAAATGAAATGAAGCAGGAAGTTTTTGTTTTGTCCACAGTTACATGCATATCTGAGCAGATGCCAAGAAGCAGGCAGTACCTGCAACAATCAAACTGAGAGAAACCCTAAATGGCGGGGTTTCTCTCCACCATTTACTTAGAAGTTATCTTCCACTGTGAAAACTAATACACTGTTAATTTTGTTTTAATTCAGGGAACATCATTATATCTCCTTTGATTGTGTCTTTGTTCCTACCTAAAAACTCTGTGCTACCCTACATAGAAAAAAACTCAATTTCCTCATAATACTTAAGAAGTATTTGAATGAACTTAGCTATCATTTCTCAAAGTCATTGCATGTAGTGATCCTTTGATGTTGAATGCTCCTCCCCCTCTATTCCATTCTATCTCTACCCTTTCCATTGCCATGTGTCCCTTTGAAATGGCTGATCTCATGCTTTTCATGAGTTTACCCTATTATGAAGCCTATGAGAGTACACTGACTTACACCTCCCTTGTATTTTTCCTGCACCTAATATGTACAAAGTACTCAAATGATTGAATATTGACATTTAAATATGGATTGAATTGGTCCTGAGAAATTATGCTATGATAGCTACTGAATGCCACTTAAAAATACTCATGGGTTTTATCCACCAATTCAGGATTCAAAAACACAGATGCTTTCAGAGGTCAGACAGGCAGGTAAATGTGCAGTGTGGCATGACAGAAGACAAAGTAAGAGCCTCACCTAAACACATCCAGCTTGCCTTTTGCATAGATGCTATCCAAGCCTAACAAACAATAGCCCTTTCATCCCTCTTACAAAAATATCTTGATGAAATAATTCTTAATAACAAACATATTTTCAAAGGTATTTACATAAAATTTTCACTGGTGAATTTATCTATAATAAGGATGAAATAAATTCATATGATATAACTAGTAAAAGGAGCCTGATTAAATTTAATTATATATAAGAATATATATTTTATATAACTTTACATATAGTTTAATTATGTGTAAAATATGTAATATATTCTTTGATGTTAATCTTCCAAACTATAATGTATGGAAAATACTTTCACTATTGGATACAGTAGAGGAAAAAAGTGAGAATATGAGCTTTGCTACAATTTTCATAATGTAAATACATATGAGAGAAATACCCTTATAATTCCGAAAATTGAAAACAGCCATGCCAGCATACTCCAAACAGGAACAACTTTTTCTAGTTCAGCACTTAGTAATGGTATTTTTGTCTCAATCTTTGAAGAAAACCTTCTGAGATGCTAGAAGATGCTACCTAACAAGCAGAACCAGGTTCCTTTGGATAAGAGCTGAAGAAGATCAATTATAAGATGAGATAGAAATACCATTGTCATGGCAACCACCAAAGATTTTATAGAAAAGGGATGGTATGGGCTTTTTCAAAAACTGGAAATGACTAACAAGATCTCTTTTGATATATTTCTCCTACAGCATGGAATAGTATAAAGTACATTAGATAAATGTTAACACAAATTTGATAAACCTTTATCAGTCCCATTTTTCTCACCTTCTAAAATTTTATTTATTTGAGAGAGAGAGAGAGAGAAAGAGGTAGGAGAGAGAGAAAGAGACAGAGAGACAGAGAGAGAGAGAGGGAGAGAGAGAATGGGCACACCAGGGTCTTTAGCCGCTGCAAATGCACTCCAGATGCATGCACCACCTAATGCCTCTGGCTTACCTGGGTACTGAGAAATCAAATCTGTGTAATTTGGCTTGGCAGGAACGTGCCTTAACTGCTAAGACATCTCTCCAGCCCCACATTTTTTCTCATTTTAAACCTGAATTGGCATTCTAATTTTTGATGTCCAAACTTCCCATGAGGACTTACGTGTTTGTTTGTAACAAGACCATAGATTATTGCATAAGCACCAATTTTCTCAGCACCTACATTGTTCTGGTTACACAATGAAGGTTTCCTGAATAGTGGAAGCCCACAGTGTTTTCTGCTGGAGAAACCAATGCACTGAAACAGCTAATTTTATGATATGCTAAAGCCATGACTGGTTTCCTTGGAAACGACTGTAAAAGCAGCTTTGTCTTGTAAAATGTGCTTTTATGACAGTACACTTTAAGAATGATACTTTGTCATCTTCTACAAATTAGCATCCTAGACACAGGACCCTATAGTTAAGAAGGAACTATCAGTAATCACACTTAAGGCAAAAGATCTAACTAGAATTTCTTTTCTTAACTAGCTTATGGTAAATGTATGTGGATCTGGTTTTGTCCTCAGTGGCAGCATATTCAGTGTACCCAATTCTTCATGCCAAATGCAAGCTTGCATTATAATCAAGAATGGAAAAAAAAATAAACCAAGAACAATGAAATCCTAGTACCTTGAACTAAGGGATTACATACCAATATTATGAAGTTTGCCAAAATAGAGTGAGGAGAGGGCCAGGTTTGAAATCAAAACAGTTTAGACATCATCACTGAAAGTAACAACTGATACTAGTACAAGAAATTCCCCTTCACTTAGTGGTCAAGATGATTAAATACATGCCCTACATACCCATGCACTTTTAGCCTAGTTTACCACTGTAGGTTAAGCCATGAAAGACAGATGGTCATGTGATAAATCAAATGGAAGTATCTAGCTTCTATTTCCAGTTTTTTAGGCATAAGATCACAAAATGAACCTGATTTTTAATGAAAATTTCAGGGACTATGATACTATAAGTGAGATCTATCCAACTAAACTTACTGAATTGCGTTTAGTCTATTAAAACACACTTGAGGAGCTATTGCACAGTTAGGCATACAACTTATCACTCATAATGAAGTTTTCAAGCAGAAAAAGGTAATAGCTGACCAATATATTTTTTTAAATTTATAACAAATAGCCACATAAAGCACAAGAGAAGATTTTGTTTATTGAAAAGTATGTGACTTCTCTAATTAATATAAATATATTTTAGCCGGTTATGTTTCAACTGAGGAAATATTAATATACCAAGACCATCTTGCTTTGAGCTATATGGAAACTTGTTCCTAATTTGAGGCTTTCTAAAGTTCAAGTAATAACTTGAGTAATTAATAACCTTAATATTTAATTAGAAAAGTGATTGAGTATATTAGCTGGATGGCATTTGCAATAATTTGACTTATATAACATTGTTCTAAAAATCAGCAAGATCATACATATTCACCAGCTTCAAATACTGCTAGGCTTTTTCATGGAAGTTTGCCTACTTAATTTGAATACAGTTAAAATGTAACAAAAGAATGCAGGTCATCTTAATCTCTTTAATCTACATATATTACACACTTCCTCCAATTTACATAAGCTCAGAAATACATAAACAGAGAATGGAAGTTGTCTCAACTGTTAAAGGGGTTTGCTTGCAAAGCCTGCTTGTGCAGATTCAGTTGCCAAACTGCCCATGTAAAACAGGCCAGACATTTGTTTGCAGTGGCAAGAGATCTTTGTGTGTATGCATGTGTGTGTATGCGCGCACGTGTCTCACATATGTGCAAACAAATAAAAAAGTCTTTGCACGTCCATTTGTTTTCTAAAATTCTAAGATGAATAGTAAATCAACAACTATCTTAAAAATTATCTCACAAGACTTTGTGATAAATAGTATTAAATGATTGGTGTTTCATAAAATATTAAAGTAGCAAATTAGTTCTATAAGTTGGAAAGAAATTAAAATGGACAGGTCTAGTGCTTAATATTTTTTCTTAAAATGTAAAAACAGAAACATGAAAATATGTGAATATAATTAAAAGATAAAAACATCATCAATATGAAAATATGTGAATATAGCATTAGGAGCTGTTGTTCCCTTTTAGCTGAGAACAATCATGGATTTTATGGATCTTGTTCTATTATTTTTGCATTGACTGTATTCCCATTCTTATCTCTCATGTTAAAATTGCCTTTAATCTTTACAAAAATAAATTGACTTCAATATCCAGCCTGCACTGAATGTTATACATTTAAAATCTAAAGCTTATTGGAATCTGGTGGCCAAGATTTTACACAACTCACTCTTAAATTGATTTTTTTCTTATGTTTTTACATTTTGGGTTAATTGACATTGGGAGGAAATGTTGATATATGCATCAGAGGATATAAACACATAAGAAAGAGTTATATGTAAACATATAACATATAAACATAAAACAAAGCTCATATAAACAAAGAGTTAAAACACAAGAGTAGTTGCATTTCTTTAGAAACACTTAATTCTAATACTATATTGTAAGGAAAGATTAGTTACTCAAGAAACAAGTCTGGTAACAAAATTCAAATATATGCAACTCCCTGTGCTCAAAATCTATATTCAAAGCTTCCCTAAATGGTTAAATACGCATGTTTTCTTTACATTAGTTCTATAACATGCTTTGATATTAAAACCATATTTCCACTATGTTTAAATGATATCTATGTAAAATTAGTACATTGCCTTTACTTAATCACTTATTTATACCAACATAAGCTTCTTCCTTCTCAGAAATTGGAGTTAAACATGACTGTGGGTGGGTTTGTAATTTGTGTACCAAGGATTATTTTTTGAAAATCATTAATATTTTAATCAAAATTGATCTTTTTACTATTCAAGTGCTGCTTGCTTCATCCTTTCAGGCACTTCCTTTCTCTGAAGCATTGCTTACATCTGTAAAAGTGGGAATGTTCATCTGCCAAGTAGAATCATTAGTGGCTCTAATTGTTTTTGTAAAAATTTTGCTGCCATCAAACACAAACATAGCTTTTAAAAAATCTCTCTTGTTTCTTAAATGAAATGCCAATTCTTCTTTTTTATTGATTATCAGCATATATTTGTTACACAAAATGATGGGTTTCATTATGCCATTTTTATACACATATTTCAAATACATTTCTGTATTTGCCTCCTATTACCCTCTCTAGTGGCCCTCTCTTCCCTTTTCTTTACTCTTATCCTATTCTCAAATAGTAGTCATCCTTCTTGTATTTGAGAGAGAAACAGGTAGATAGATGATAGATAGATAGATAGATAGATAAATAGATAGATAGATAGATAGATAGATAGATAGATAGATAGATAGAGAATGGTTGTTGTGCCAAGGTCTTCAGCCACTGCAAAATAACTGCAGAAACATGCAATACCTTCTGCATTTCACTTACATGGGTCCTGGAGATCGGTCCTGGGTCCTTTAGCTTTGCAGGCAAGTGCCTTAACCACTAATCCATCGCTCCAGCTCAGTAGTCCTCCTACTTTCATGTCATATATAAAAATATAGGTAGATAGTAGATGATAGATAGATAAATTCCACATATGAAAGAAACAATGTTATCTGTCTATCTGATATCTGAGTGTGGCTTATTTCTGAACATAACAATGACTGGTTCTGTGTTTTCCCAAAAATGACAATTTTTTATTTTTTGTATTGCTGACTAAAACTCTATTGTGTATATATACCATATTTTCTTCATCCTTTAATCTCTTGATGGCCATGTAGGCTGTTCCATTACTTAGCTATGGTAACTATCTCTACACTAAATATGAATGTGTACTGTCTCTGCTGTATGCTGAATTAGAGTCCTTTGGAAATATATCTGGAAGGGTATAGGTAGATCATGTGGTAGTTCTGTTTTTTTTTTTTTTTTTTTTTTTGTCTTCTGTGGAACCTCCAAATTGATTTGCATAGTGGATGCACCATGGATACAGAAAGATTTTTAAGGGTTCTTCTTTACCCACATTCTTGTCGGTATTGACTGTTGATTTTCTTGGTAATGGCCATTCTACTTATGGTGAAGTGGATTCAACAGTTTTGGTTTGCATTTCCTTGATGGCTAAGGATACTGAACATTTTTTCCATATATTTATGTGCAAGGAATTTTGACAGAATATTTTTTATGTTATACAAGGAAGTAGCCATTCTCTCATCTTTCCTTAATTCCTTTATTATTATTTATCTATTTGTAAGCAGAGAGAGACAGAGAGAAGAGAGAGAGAATTGGCATGCCAGAGCCTCTAACCACTGAAATGAATTCCAGATGCATATGCTACTTTGTGCGTCTGGCTCTGTGTGGGTGCTGGAAATCAAACCCAGGTCACTAGGCTTTGCAGGCAAGCACCTTAAGTGAGTCATCACTGCAGCCTCACCTTTCCTTAATTCTAAGGTGTTGTATGTTTTATGACTTGACATATCTGACATGAATCTGTGAAACTTTTTTGCAAACACAAAAGGCAGTATAGGGAAAGTGCACATTAAAAGGCAAAATCTAGTTATAACTTTAAGTGTATTAATAATTAATTTGGTGTGTTTTTATATATGTGTGTGTGTGTGTGTGTGTGTGTGGCACTTATGTGCTATGGGGCACATGTTGAGGTCAGAGGACAAATTACGGGATGGTCCTCACCTTCTACCTCACTTGGAGCGTGGTCTCTTATTCACCACTCCATTCACTACTTTCTGCAAAATTCTGCTGTCTCTGCTTCTTTCTCCCCATGAGTGCTCTGGGATTACAGAAGCCCACCACTGCTCCTGGCTTTTTTTATGTCAAGTCTGGGGATCTGAAGTCAGGTCCTCAGAGTTTCATAGCAAGTGTTTTGTCTACAGAGCCAACTGCCAGCCCAGGTTATAATTTTTATAATGGAAAAAATACTAAAGTATATATTTGAATCAGGATTCAACTCAGGTTTAAGCTTTTACATTACTTCCAGCATCTTTAGAATTGTTACTGAGTAGTCTTTCTTAGAAATTCTCTAATGATTGATTTAAGAATTTCTATCAAATTTTCCAATTCGCAGCTTTGGATGGAGCCCTCAGTTACATGAAGTCGTCTTTCGGTCTATATCACGTAGGGATCTTGGCAGGGAGAATCCTCATTGGGTATTTTATAAGTGATGGACATGATGCTTCCCTTCCACAGTTGCTTAAAATCCCAAGCCCTGAGATCACTGGTATCATGAGAATAAGCATAGGAAACTAGAAAGAATGAATACTGTGGCCTCCCAGTATCACATTAAAAAAAAAAGTACAATGTGTAAGAACAAAGACTGACAATGTGTAACAAAGACTGACAAAACACTAGTCATTGTTGGGGCAGATTGTTAGGCAAAAATCAGTTTCTCTTCCTTGAACAAACCTGGGTATGCCCTTTCAAAGAGCAAAATGAGAAAGTAGATGATTGACTGAAGACTCGGTGGGGAAGGGAGACTGGACTGGACTCCTTTGTTGATTGATCGTTGTGTAACCTAGTAGAGAAGTTCTGGAGGACTCCACTGAGGCCACACCAGTGGGGTGGCTGTAACATAAGTAGGCCTTCTTTGCCCCCCTAATTTGAATCCTGCCTTCCCTCAGGGCCTAGGAATTTGATCACTAACTTTTTATTGGTTATATTTCAGAAAGAGTGCTCCCACATCATGAGAACGACTTTACTAAGTTATAGAAATTTCATCCCAGAGAAAAAAATTACCATTTAATATTTCTCTATAATAAGTGCTATAGAAAAGGGGAAGTCATGGGGCTGGAGAGATGGCTTAACGGCTAAGCGCTTGCCTGTGAAGCCTAAGGACCCCAGTTCAAGGCTCAATTCCCCAGGACCCACGTTATCCAGATGCACAAGGGGGCACACACATCTGGAGTTTGTTTGCAGTGGCTGGAAGTCCTGGCATGCCCATTCTCTCTCTCTCTCTATCTGCCTCTCTCTCTGTCACTCTCAAATAAATAAATAAAAATGAACAAAAAATAAATAAAAAAAAAGAAAAGGGGAAGTCATGGTCCAATGCTGTAGAATGCTGAGAGGAAGCCTTAAGCCTCTCTTGGTCAGTCACATCTGGGACACAGATGCCTATCTGGTTGCTAACTCTAGAAAAACCATCAGAACACAGGAAGCTGCCCATCTCCCAGCCTCCTTGCTCTGATTTAAATTTTATTTTTAACTTTCATGGAAGCACAGGATTACTAATATACTGAATTTACTATGTGTAATTATAATTTTTCAAAAATCAGTTTTTTTCTTTGTTTCTGTGATAGGGTCTCACTAAATAGCTCAGACTGTCCTAGAATTCATAATTCCCTGCTTTCAGCATACATACTTCCAGGATTAGAGCTGTGTGCCACTACATCATTTGCTCATTCTTCTTGACATTAGACTATGAACACCATGAGGGCAGGGATCCAGTTCACAACTGTCAACACAGTAGTTATTGTAATGCCCCTCACCTCAAATTAATTCAACCGATGCTAAAATAAACTGAATTCTAGGAAAGTCATAGAATGTAATGGACATTGCTGATGTGTGAGTAAGAGTATGAGAATTTCAAAAGAGTGTAAAACCTTTGGTACAGTGGTGGAGGCTTCAAGGAAGTATGACCCTAGCCCTGTGATCTTGAAAGACAGACATGTTTTGAACAAATCCCAGAAAGCTAAATGTGACCGTGCCTAGTGCAGGTAGGCAAAGGGCTCACATTCACCTGCTATATGGTAAAAAGCATGTAAATATACCTAACTCAATCCCGGTTCTGTAGAAATTCTACTATATTAAATGAGAAACCTGTCATTTTGAATAACCACATAGCTACACACTTCTTAGCCTTTATGGGCTTTAATCACAAGCCATTAAACTTAGCTGTAGTAAGCCCACTTAAAAAAATTAAAGTTTTTATTTATTAGAGACAGTGAGGGAGGGAGAGAGAGAGAGAGAGAGAGAGAGAGAGAGAGAGAGAGAATGGGTGCACCAGGGCCTCTAGCAACAGCAAATGAACTCCAGGTGCTTGTGCCAACATGTGCATCTGGCTTACATGGGACCTGGAAAATTGAACCTGGGTCCTTAGGCTTCAAAGGCAAACACCTTAATTGCTAAGCCATCTCTCCAGCCCTTAAGCCTGCATTTTAATAATCAAATTTTTAGAAAAATGAAAAATATCAGAATTCTTAATTTTATATGGTACATGATATCCTGAGAAAGGGATCATTCTCAAACTATAAATAGGATCAGTGTATTATTGTATTAGATGTATTAGTGTATTAGATGTCCTTGTAAGTGCTAACAGCAAGGCTGAGAATAAAGTACAGAGGTAATTGTAGTAAGCTCCACATGGCTGAGATGAGCATCCAAGCAGACATGGTTTTTGGGAGGAAGGGATTTATTTCAGCTTACAGAGTTCAGGGGAAATCCTATTAGTGGTGGAAGAAGGTGCTTACTTCCATACATCTCAGCAGAGAGAAACAACAACAGCAAGCATGTACCAACAAGCAGCAATCAAGAACCCCTGAGCTCAAAACTGCTCTGTCCATACCACTGGACTGGAGTTCGATCCACTGTCAGTGACGAGCTCCCTCCAGCAGGCTATTGGAGACTTAAGCAGGTACTTAACCTTAATTAAAAATATCTGGGCTGGAGAGATGGCTTAGCGGTTAAGCACTTGCCTGTGAAGCCTAAGGACCCCGGTTCGAGGCTCGATTCCCCAGGACCCACGTTAGCCAGATGCACAAGGGGGCGCATGCATCTGGAGTGCGTTTGCAGTGGCTGGAGGCCCTGGCGCACCCATTCTCTCTCTTCTCTCCCTATCTGCCTCTTTGTCTCTCTGTCTGTCACTATCAAATAAAAAAATATATATATCTAAGGCCATGGGGGACATACATTCACATTCAAACCACTACAGTAGTGCTTGGGGTACTTTCTAAAGGTTTGAAAATGATATTTAACCTTTTTGTCACTCAGACAGGAAATGTTAAGACTGCAGATTCAGTTCCCTCAAGTAAAACAAGCTCTTTAAAGGAGGGTATTCAGAAACTAAGAAGAGATGAGCAAGGTGGAGAAAGTCATTAAAATGCAGTTGGATTTGAAAGCCCCTAACATTCTAATACATGACTGATACTCACTTCCTTTTTGGAAATAATATGGATTGAAATGTTTCTCAAGAATTGAGGTAAGAAAAATGTTTAGTATAAAAAGAACTATTCAATAAAAGAAATGTCTGTTTTCCCATATTTCTTCTTAAAATTCTGGACTTGTCATATGACTGATCTTACCCTTTTTCAGATGAAACATACATGAGCACACTGGGAGGATAGCTGGTGCAGTGCTTTTCTAATACATTATTATAGTTCTTCCAACCTATCTGAAAAACACTGTTCTGTCATTTATTATAGGCCATTTTGTTATGTGTCATTTATGATATGCCTGCAGAACTTGAGTTGAAATTAAAAACCCTGTATAGCCTCTCTTACAAAAGCATGAGAATATTCATAAAGGGACCATATTAAGCAGAAATATTTAAAATAATTATTAGTTAATCTTTATACCCCAACAAGACTGCATAGTTGCCTAGCAACACAATCGGTCACCCTTAGCAGCAGTTTACATGGCAACAATGGTGAAAAACGCTTGAAACCTTAAAAAGGCATATTCTGTCAACTAAATCTTAGTGAAAAGGCTGTATGTCATGGAGAGAATGAAGTTTTTAACCTGTAAATTGTTTTTAGAGCTTCACTTCCAAGCTAAACATGAATATTTACAGAAGAGATAGAACACTGGTACATTAGTCTTTAGATAATTCAGAACACAAGATTATGTAGCAAGGATTGCTAAAAAGTATTCTCCCTCCCTACCTTCCTTCTTCCTTTCTCCCTTCCTTCTTTCCTTTCTCTCTTCCTTTTCCCTTCCTTCCTTTCTTCCTTTTTTTTGCCTTTATTTATCTTTTTTGGAGGCAGGGTCATACTCTAGCTTAGGCTGACCTGAAACTCTGTTAGCCTCAAGCTGGCCTCCAAATGACAGGAATACTCCCAAGTTTTGGGATTAAAATTAAAGGTGTTGTACTGTGCTTAACTGTAAAATGAAACTTCCAAATATTTCTATATCAAAGTCCATCAGCCCTCAGTCATGTCTGTCGTTTTCTCTTGAAGGCTATGGTTGCTTTATTGAGTCACTTGGTCACTCTCTACACATAAGTGTTTGAAACAGGCTGGTTCACCAATGTCATTTGAACATCAGGCAGAAAATTGTCATTACCAGCTTCTTTGTTTTCATTGTGCATCTGGTTATATGTTGCAGAGCTGAATTTTAAGCCCTGGACGCTAAAGCATGCAGAGATAGATGTAATATGCTGCAGCTCTTTGCACCAAATAATTCCGTTTTAAAACCAAGAGATTTTTTTTCTGCAGTTTTAATTTTTTGTTTGTTTGTTTATTTTTATTTATTTATTTGAGAGTAACAGAGAGAAAAAGAGGCAGAGAGAGAGAGAGAGAGAATGGGCACGCCAGGGCATCCAGCCACTGCACATGAACTCCAGATGCGTGCGCCGCCTTGTGCATCTGGCTAACGTGGGTCCTGGAGAATTGAGCCTCGACCTGGGGTCCTTGGGCTTCACAGGCAAGCGCTTAACCGCTAAGCTATCTCTCCAGCCCTTTTTCTGCAGTTTTAGAGGTAGAGTTGATGAGCACATCTGTTTTACTTTGCTTAACAAGCCCTATGAAATTATCCTTAAACATTAGATAAAGTCACCAACAAAGTTCTGGACAATAGCCAAAGCAACAGCAACACAAACACAGAGGCTGTTTACAAATGCTTTAATAGGGTGGGAGAGCAGAGGACTACTTCTTAGACATACCAAAGAGTAGCTGCAGGAGACAGCACATGCAAGCCCCTGTTTGGGAACCATTGGCATCAAGAACATTTGACAGCTAGCATTGGGTAAGCTGAACAAGTATAAAGATACTCAAATCGACACATCTAAGATCATGCATTAGAGAAGCAGAATCAAGCCACCCCACATTGGGTTCTGAGTTTATTTTATTTATTTATTGAACAGTACTGGCAGTTGACCCTGAGAACTTGCACATACTATATAAGCCTTCCACTACTGAACTACATCCCCACCCCTTTTTGTAAAATTTATTCTTATTTTGAAACAGGGTTTTACTAAGTTGCCCAGGATGGCCTTAAACTTACTTTGTAACCAAAACCGGCCTCGAAGTTGTGATTCTCCTGCCTTAGTCTCCCTGGATATTTAGGATTACAGGCCTGTACTACCAAGCCTAAGTTAAATTTTATTTTCAACATAGAAACTGATGAAACATTGTGAATTACAAGAAAGTGAGAAAGTACTCTTTTAAACTCTACAGGTTATTCCAGGCCAGTGTTTAGACTACTGGGGCCAAAGACACAGCCCTAATGTTCTGACAGCTAAATTTGGGAAGAGACTCTTCCTCCCCCACCACCCTAAATGCCACTTCTCCTGCCAAGAATTCTAAAGAAAGACAAAACCATAAAAATACTATACTTTAGAGGAAAGCCATGGATATTTCAGTCTAGGAATTTAAAATTGACCAAAAGGAGCTAAGGAAGAGGACACATTTACAAAAATCATTACAAAGAATTTTTATTTTTAGTTGAAATTTAAAAAATTAGGACCATAAGCCCCGTGTGGTGGTGCACACCTTTAATCCTAGCACTGGGGAGGCAGAGGTAGGAGGATCGCTGTGAGTTTGAGGCCACCCTGAGACTACATAGTGAATTCCAGGTCACCCTGAGCTAGAGTGAGACCCTATCTTGGAAAAAAAAAAAAAAAAAAAAAAAAACATAGTTTCTTTTTTCAATTTTTGTTTCATTGTTGATTCTAGTAAATAGCCTAGGAGACATTTATCAAGGTGAAAAATACCTGATGGCAAATGTGATGTCCTTAATAGAGAAAGAATGACACAAACCAAACTTATTTTTATTTTATTTTATTTTATTTATTTATTTATGAGAGAGAAAGAGACAGATAGAGAGAATGGGCATGCATGGCCTCTAGCCACTACACACGAACTCCAAACACATGTGCCCCCTTGTGCATATGGCTTACGTGGGTCCTGGGTAATTGAACCCAGGTCCTTAGGCTTTACAGGCCAATCCCGTAACCACTAAGCCATTTCCCCAGCCCCCAAATTTATTTTTTTAGCAAAAAATTTCATCAAGTTTCTTTGAGAGGCTTTTATGGTTGATCCCAGGATGATTATGGTTATAATAGTATAAATCTTAAATCAGCCGGGCGTGGTGGCGCACACCTTTAATCCCAGCACTCGGGAGGCAGAGGTAGGAGGATTGCCGTGAGTTCGAGGCCACCCTGAGACTCCATAGTGAATTCCAGGATAGCCTAGGGTAGAGTGAGACCCTACCTCGAAAAACCAAAAAAAAAAAAAAAATCTTAAATCATATAATTTATAAAGATAGCAAGGGAAATAGGCTAGTTGGTAGAGCACTTGTCTAGCACGGACAATGTTCTCTGTTGAATCACCAAACCCAAATAAATTGGTATGGTAGCACATGCTTGTTATCAGAGCACTCCATGGTAGGAGACAAGATTCGTAGTTCAAAGTCATCCTCAGCTACATAGCAAGTTCAAAGTCATCCTTGAATACATGAGAAGTTTGCCCAAAAAATATATACAGCTGTACTTAGAAGCAATCAATAAATTATATATGATGCATTGCAGTAATAAATGCTATTCTGGTTTATTTACTTTAATGAGATAGTGCATTGTGGTGGTTTAATTCAGGTGTACCCTATAAACTTAGGTGTTCTGGAATGCTAGGTTCCCCAGCTGATAGCAATTGGAAATTAAAGCCTCCTGGAGGCAGTGTATTATTGGGGGCAGGCTTATGGACATTGTAGCAAGTTTTCCCATGCCAGTGTTTAGCACACTCTCCAGTTGGTATTGTCTACCTTATGTTGACCAAGGGGGTAATGTCCACTCTCTGCTCATGTCATCGTTTTCCCTGTAATCGTGACACTTCCCCTCAAATCTGCAAGCCAGAATAAACCTTTTTTTTCCCCCATAAGTTACTCTTGGTCTGGTGATTTCTGCCAGCAATGCAAACCTAACTTCAACAGTCATCTTGAGGCCCAGACAGGCCTTGACCTCCTGATCTTCTTGTCAGCTACTCCAGAGTGTAGATATTACTGGAATGTATCATTACCCCAGCTCTCACTTTTTTAAAAGAATAATTTTTTTTGCAGTTTTTTCATAGCCTTTATGAAAACATATTTGAAATTTAGGAAATAAAGTTTAAATTAAGATTAATCAGATATGGCATGGTGGTGTATGCCTTTAATCCCAGCACTCAGGAACAGAAGTAGGTGGATTGTTGTGAACTCAAGGCCAGCCTGACACTACATAGTGAATTCCAGGTCAACCTGGGCTAGAGAGTGAGATGGTACCTCAAAACAAACAAACAAACAAAAAAGATTAATCAGGTAGTGCTTTCTGATTTCACATGATCAAAGGGTGCAGATTACAAAGTAGTGCATGACTGCAGTGTGTGAGAATCACAGTGTCATGCTGTAGGTGGTACAAAGCTCACATTGCTTATGCTTTCACATTGCCTTCAAAATATTTTCTAATGAAAAAGTATCGTTAGCAAAACTGTGACATTTCTTCTTTTTTTTTCTTTATTAGTTAGTTTTATATTCAGCGAATACAGTCAGTTTGGTACCATTATTAGGCTCCTCCGTGACCTACCTTTACCCCTTGGCCCCTCGTTGAGGTATATGGGTCATGCATTGTGGAGTTAGCTCACAGTTATGTGTAAGATAAATGTCTCTGCATATCATGACCCAACATGTGGCTCTGACATTCTTTCCCCCCTCTCTTCTGCAAAATTTCCCTGAGCCATGTTGGGCTCCTTTTTGGTCTGCTTCAGTGATGAGGTGTTGGGGACCTGTGAGGCTCTGGCTCTTTGATTTAGTAGGAGTTGATTTTCCTCTGTGTTGATCTCCTTTCCCCTTGTGGTGGTATCTGGTTCATCAAGAAAATAGCACCCTTGCTTGTTTTGCCAATTTTTCTTAGTTTCATCCAGGGCCCTTTTGAGGTATGATGGGGTGGCTCTCTCCTTAGGATCTACGTCTATCTGAAAAAAAGAAGCAGATTCTCCAACGGAGAGTAAGTTAGCACCAGGACAAAAGAGATAAGGGTTTCTTTTTTTATAGAGAATTTAATAGGTGTAGGCCCTCTTGTAGCCCATGATTGATGGTATCTTGATATTGGCGAGTGGGCTTATGTTTGGATATGGTTCTGACTTGTTTCCCAGCTCCAGCTATGGGTCCCGTACCACTGAGGAGATCAGTTAGCCAAATTAAGAGCAGTTGGTTCCCCACCATGGCTGTGTGCCACTATTGCACTTGTGTGGGCATCACAACAAGTTATTTGCTGCTAAGTAGGTTAGACCATGAGTTGCTTGGACAGATATTGGTCATTTTCCTCCAATCACCCATGTTGCACCTTCTTGCACTAGACGTGCTGACTGTCTGGGGACTAACTCTCTTCCAACTTCCATCCATGCCATTCTATTTTGCATGTCAACCACATAAGGTGTCTTCAGCAGTAGGGCCTTACCACTAACCTTTGGTGGATCATCAAGTACTCTGACAGAAATCTGTCCGTCTTTTAGGAAACCTTGTAGGTCTCTCTGATCAAAAGCTCATTGTGGATGATAGCCCCATGCTGGTACTGGGAGTTACAGGTCAGTGCCCACTAAGAAAATGAGGAAAAAGATAACTAATATACAAGAGTTAGAGATAAGAGAGAGAGGGAGAGGGAGAGGGAGAAGGAGGGAGGGAAGATATAGAAGATTAAGGTTAGTCTTGATCCCACCCTCTCCAGTGTCTTGTGGTTCAGGTGTTCCCTGTAAGGGCCTGGTGAAGGATCAGCCATTTGGTCTGCCATTTAGTAAGTAGAATTTTATGGTACCATTGCCATTTGGGTCTAGATTTGTGTTTCTCACCCCTTTGATGCCCTCCTCTCCCCTCCCTCCCCTTCCATCCTACTGTCTAGTCCACGAGATGATTGCTGGGTATGTTAGGTATCTTGGGTAGATTCAGGTTAGGTGCTGTAGATGAGTGAGACTATGTGGTGATTTTTTTTTTCTGTGATTGGGTAAGTTCACTGAGAATGATCTGTTCCAGGTTCAACCATTTTTCCTCAAATTTCATTGTGTCATTTTTTCTTACTGCTGTATAGAATTCCATTGTGTAGATATACCACATCTTAGTTATCCATTCTTCTAGTGATGGATATCTGGGTTGATTCCAGCTCTTAGCTATTACAAATTGAGCTGCTACACACATGGTTGAGCAAATCTCTCTAGCCTGTGGTTTGAAGGTTTTAGGGTAGATGCCCAGTAAGGGAATAACTGGGTCTGTTGGTATCTCTATACTCAGCTTTTTCAGAAGTCTCCATGTTGCTTTCCAAAGTGGTTGTACCATCCTACATTTCCCACCAACAGTGGATGAGTGTTCCTACTTCTCCACATCCTCACCAGCACTTATTTTTATTTGATTTTTTGATGTTTGCTGTCCTTATTAGGGTAAGGTGGAATCTCATAGTTGTTTTAATTTGCATTTCTCTGATGATTATGGATGATGAACATTTTCTTAAGTGTACATTTGCCATTTGTATTTCTTCCTCTGTGAACTGCCTGTTGAGCTCTTTGCCCCATTTTGACATTTCTTAAGTTTTATCAAGTTCCATTTTCTCAGTTTCTTCGTCCTTTCAGTCTGTTTATTACAGAATCCTCTCTGTTACCTAATGCCCAGTGCAGAAACTGTATGCTGTCAAGTTTTCCTCCCTCCTCCACATCATCAGAGCTTACTTTTGCATCATTCAGGCTGAGGTAAAAGTGACTAAGATATTAAGGTACAGACTCTTGAATCTCAATGGGAAATAAAGATTTAAGCTAAGTGAGTGAGGTTCTCAGATAAGAGGTGGAGTGTATGAAGCATCAGTTAGTAAGTAGGTAGGGAGATATTTTTACATACTGGAAATTCTCTGCTTTCCACAATTATAGGACTAGTCTTAGAATTGGCTCACTTCGTAAAGTTTTTATCACATGAACATGGGGACCTAAGTTTGAGTCTTCAGAACTTAAATAAAAGTTGGGCCTGTAATACTAGTACTGGGTAGGAGGAGCTAGTAGGATCCCTGAAACTTGCTTGCTACCATATTGACATACAGTTTTGAATAAATAGTAACAAAAAATAAAGAGAAATAGGAAAAAAAAAAAAAAACACTTGATGTCAACCTTTTACCTGCATAGGCACAAATGCACATATGCCCACAAAAATGAAAACATGCATATACTCAAAAGATAATAATAAATAGGAAATAATAATAAAAGCCTAGTTCTATGAGTTATATAGTTAGAGAGAAACAATTCCTTACACAAAAGCCTCAAAATAACAGGAGACCAAAGCAAATCCTTTTTAAGTGAGTAAGTAGCTTTATGAAAGAGACAATTCGATTCCCTTATTCTGAACCCAATTCATTTGGCAGGGAAAAGAAGCCAGAGAAAGTCCACTTGTCAGTGAGTGGAAGGGTAGGGAATTACAGAATCATAAAAGGAATAGGAAAGTAAAGGTAGTGTGTGTATGTCCCTGGCTATATTGAATTACTTCTGTCGCCAGGAGGAGGAACTGAAGTTCATGAAAGTAGTAACACATTTAGAAGAAGCCATAAATTTCAATGTGATGGCTTTGCTAAGTGGATCATATTTGAGTCAGTAGTAATGGCTTTGGTGAACCATTTTCCAAACCTATTTATTTTGTTTTTCTGAATCAATGTCCAAGGGGCTTGTTTTGAAAAGCCACATAAAGGCAGTACTATTTGTACCAGTCAGCCTCAGGTTGTTGAAGTGATCTAGACTAGATATAGTTTATGGGAAGAAGGGATTTATTGAAGCTTGCAGATTCATGGGAAGTTCCACACTGGCAGAAGAAGCTGGCCCACTTTCACAGGTCCAAGCTGTGAGAAATCCTACCATCAGCATAAGCAAACACACTATAGGAACTCCAGGCAAGCTCAAACACTTTGCATATCTCTAGACTGGAATTCTCCAAATATACCTTAGGGCTGGACCCTAGGATTCACCCACAGTGATGCCTCCTCCAGCCAGGTGGCTAGAGATCTAAGTTACAAGCATTAATAAACTCCTGAATGCAGTTTATTGAATGGGGGGCATCCATTCAAACTACCACATTCTGCCCCTGGCCCCCAATTGATTCATAACCATCTATATTGCATACTGTATTCAGTATAGTTTCAAAAGTCCCCACAGTCTTTACCAACTTACAATAATTCTAAAGTCCCAAGTCTCCTCTGAGATTTAGAGATAGTCTCTTAGCTGTGAGTCCTGTAAAACCAAAGCAAGTTATATATTTTTTAACATGTAAAGGCAGAGTGTGAACTGTTTCAACTGCTATAAGGTGTAGCAAGGAGAAGCTGGAACAATGTAAACTCAGTAACCATAAGACAAACATCAGATAGCTGCAGTTCAAGTCTGATATAACCAGGGAATGACAGTCTCTGTATTTTTCAATTCCATCCCTCCATTTGGGATGATTACCCAGGAAAACTTCTATCCCAGGCCAAAATATCTCAATGGGAGTCCTAGTACAGTCCTGCTATATCCTGTAAACCACAGTCTATCTTTTAATGGCTTACTAGCCTTTTTATGAGGGTCATCATTCCCTGTCTAATGCTGCACCTCAGCCGTGGCTCTTGAAACCTTGTACAATTTATGACCATTCCACACATTTTTTATGTTCCCAAAACCAATACCAGGTATGTAAGACACAACCATATTCTTAATTCAGGAGCAAAATAAATCCTAACCTTGAAGAGTAGGTTTCTTATTTTCAGAAATCCTTTCAAAAGAGTGCATTCCTAGCATTCAGTATTTCTGGGGTGGGATCACCTCAGGCATTCTCTCCATTGTTTTAACAATGTATAGCAGTTGGGACATCTTCCTTAAGGTTGCTAATATCTTTGACAATAGCAGCTTTCAAAACCTAAAACTAGTCTCTGTTCCAGTAAATTTTAAACTTGTTTTAATTTTTTCAATTTTAAATCTTATCTTAGGCGCATATCTTTAGCCAAGCACATCACTCCATTACAAATTTAACCTTGATCAAACTCTCTGGGTGTGGGCAACAGAATGCAGCCAGCCCCTATGCCATTAGCCTAGCTCCAACAAGGTTTTCTGTAGTCTTTCCTTCCCTTTAAAAAGTCCATAAGCAAAGCCTACAAATACAGTTCTATCGGCACTTAGCATTTTTAATCTTTCATCAGAATACTGCTTAATACTTGGCTTACTACTCTAGAAGTCGTCTTCAGTTACAAGCTTCCCATTCCTCCAGCACACAAGGTCCAAAAGACCAAAATCCACATGGTCAGATTCATCTCAGTAACTCTACCCCACTCTCAGTACCAATGCTGTAGCACATAGCCTCAGTTTGTTGAGAAAAACTTCCAGACCACACACAGTTTATAGGACAAAGGGATTTATTGAGGCTTACAGAGTCAGAGGAAGTTCCATAATGGCAGAAGAAGCTGGCCCTCTTTCACAGGTCCAACCAGAGAAAAATCCTACCATCAGCATAAGCAAACATTGTACAGGAACTCCAGGCAAAGCTCAAGCACTTTGCATATTTATAGATTCAAATTTCCCAAACACACCTTAGGGCTGGACCTTAGGATCCACCCACAATGACACCTCCTCCAGCCACGTGGCTGGAGATCTAAGTTACTAGCTTTAATAAATTCCTGAATGTATTGAGGGACATCCATTCAAACTACCACACTATCCATGAAAGTCATTGGCAATAACTGAGAAAAAGTATAATATAGTAAACTCAGAATGTTTCGTTTGCTTCAGACATAAAGTTAAAATGTAAAATTAACAAAATTCTAAATTTTACTATTTTATATATAGCACTTTATAAATTAAAACAAATTTATATTAGTACTCTATTTTTTCAGTTACCAAAAAAATTTTATATTGGTGAAGTATTATACAAACATTTTCTTTCTTTTAATACCATCATTCAGTAAAGAATTTTCAATTATCTACACTTTTAGTATTATGTTATATGGAAAATAATTCTTTTCTGGCATTTACTCTTTTATGGTTATTTCTTAATAAATGTGAGAGATTTTTTTTCCCCCTTGTAGGAGGCTGTACTCTTTGTTCTTTGGGAGGGGGGAAAGAATTTCATGATTTAAGCAAGTCATTTTCTTGACTTTCCTAATGATAGTAAATGTGAACATAGCATTTTCCTACAGAAGAGTAGGTCTTAACCACAAATAATTTGACTATAACATATTCTGAAAATAAAGAAAAAAGTTAAAAGATTAGAGAGATAGTTAGGTATACTTTGTACACAAGCATGAGGGCCTGAGGGGACCAGAAACCACCCTAGTAAAACACAGAATGTTTTTATTTTTACTTTTGTCTCATTTTTAAACTTTATTTTACTATTTTCTCAGTTACATTTTACTTTTTCAACTTTAATATTTTACTTTTTTCTCAACTAGTGCCAGTGTATTTTATGGATAATATTACCTGTATGTGGCCTTTCAAAATAAACCCCTTGGACATATGTTCAATAAGACAAAATGAATAGGTTTGGAAAATGGTTCACCAAAGCCATTGCTACTGACTGAAGTATCCATTTAGCAAAACAATTACATTTAAATTTATGACTTTTTCTCAGTGTGTATTTACCTTTGTGAAATTGAATGCCTTTTCTTTTCTTTCTTTCTTTTTTCTTCTTCTTTTTTTTTTTGTTTTTGTTTTTTTTTGTTTGTTTTTTGTTTTTTGTTTTGAGGTAGGGTTTCACCCTAGCTCAGGCTGACCTGGAACTCGGTATGTAATCTCAGGGTGGCCTCGAATTTATGATGATCCACAAAGGCGTGCACCACCATGTCTGGCATTTGAATGCATTTTCTTGGCTGACAGAAGTAGGTTCACCTAATCTCCCATGTGAGCAGATGGGTGTGGCCCCACACACCTGTAACTATAGTCCTGTGCAGAGAGGAAGGAACAGTGACCAGGGAATCTCCTCGGCTTATGCAGAACAACAGCTCCAGTAACAGTAAGAGATGCAGGTTGAAAATGAGAGTGGGTTGATGGGTGGTGGAGTAGGACACGTGAAGGTCTGCTCCTGCCTCAGCAGATGGGCACCTCCCACTGACCCCACTACAGGGGAGCGCATGGTGCATTACAAGTGCGCATACACATGCATACATATACCACACACAAACATACCACAATCCATGTACACACAAGCAAAAAAAAAAATGACCAAAAATAAAAATAACAAGATGTAACCATTAATCCTTTGTCATTTTTTAAAAATTTGTTTATTTTTATTTATTTGAGAGTGACAGACAGAGAAAGAAGCAGAAAGTGAATGGTTGCATCAGGGCCTCCGGCCACTGCAAACGAACTCCAGAAGCAATGTGCCCCTTGTGTATCTGGCTTACATGGGTCCTGGGGAATAGAGCCTCGAACCGGGATCCTTTGGCTCTACAGGCAAGCGCTTAAGCACTTAAGCCATCTCTCCACCCCCCCCCTTTGTCATTTTTTAATATTAAAATGTACTTTGTATGAATTTTATATTCATCCTAAATAATTTTTATGAGATTTATTATGTTATGGAACTGCTTATGAAAGACACTGTAGTAGGCTTCATATATTTCCATATTTTATCTTGGTAGCATTTAAATTTGTACAGTAATATTTATTGTTTCACTTACTGGGAGAGAATTACTGTAACAAGCAAAACAAGCTGGCAGGAGCAGCAGGTTTGCCACCTCTTGCTTTCTACTGCTTGTGAGTCTGACAGCTCTAGTCAGCCAATTCATGGTAACACTTGACAAAATTTCCTGACTTCTAATTAACTCTAATTTCACTAGTTCCCTTCCTGCCAATGCCTCTGCTACTTTATATGCATGCCCTTTGTTTTTCCTCCAAGCCTGCCTCATATTCAGAAAGCTCTTCTCACTAGATGTAGAGTTTGATAATAACTGTTAAATGAGTGGAAACACAGAGAAGGGAGGGACAGTAATGCCAATTAGTGTTACTACTAATTAGAAGTCATGTTGTGAGGATATTGAACCAGAGGAAGGACAGAAAAGATAATGTTTTAGTTTTAGCAAAGCTGTAATCCCTAATCAACACAAAGTAACCCTTCATGTAGTTTTTCAGACACTTAATTTAATATGCAACACACACTCAGTTTGTGGCCATGTTTGAAATGGCTAGTAGTCTTAAAGCAGAGTCAAATAGCTACATATCTGGATAAATCAGGCTGTCCTCAAAAGAGCTATGCATTTATTAGGCTTTCTTCATTTTTGCTAGAACTAACATGAGATTTGCTGAGTAAGAGCATTACATTAACTACTACTTTGTGGAAAAGCATGCAAACCAGATCTCAGGGAAGAAGATCCAGGAAAAGTGAGAAGGAGGGAGAGAGGAAGGTTTGAAAGATTTAGAGACAGAAGAGTTGTAAGATTTACTACTTAACTGCTGGACAGTAGGGGATTTTCTTTACTTTTCATAATGCTCTCTCTCACTAGAAGGATACTAACCATTTTGTAGAAAAGTAACAGAAACTCTTTGCAGGTTATCTGACAGCAACTCATACCTGTGACAAGGAGAGTCAGTCACTTCAGGAGTTTCAGTCTCAGTGGAACTAAACTCTGGTAGAAACTATTGTGGCAGTATCTTGATCAAATTATGATCACATTAAATATTGCTTATTCTTTTCCAGGATAATGGTTTTTGTTTTAGGAAGGATTATGATCCTTTAGTCCATAAACTATTTACTGAGTTTCTTATGCCAGTATAGGTTTTGGTTGGTTTTGTGCGAGCAGAAGCATAGATATTGCGAAATGTTCTTTGTTGAAGTGAAGGATGACAGAGTTATTATATGCTCTGAGCAATATCCAATTATCAAGTGTTTCACATTAAATCAGCTAATGAGTGCATCTTTTGCATCTAAACTTCAATTTGTATGAACCTTGTAGTGCCCTTAACATAACTGTTACCATAAAGTAACAGCAAGAAAGCTAAGGTATAGTGAAACCTAAGTAATTGACAAGAATGCAGCTCAAACCCAGATCAGTTTCAGTCTTAAACCCCCACTAAGATGCCTTACCCTGCATCTCAGTGTAATTATTGGCAAATGTTTATTTACTTCTTTCATCCAAGCTGGAGACAAAGAAACAAAGAATGCAGGTTGGTGAAATAAATTGGATCATAAAGTGATATCTGAACGACATTAGTTTCTTTTGTTTTATCAGAATACTGCAGTAGACTGTAAAACAACACCCATAGCTCAAGATATACACTGACAAAAGTCCTACTAAGACAAACATCCACAGAAAATTGATCTAAGCTCACTACTGGGCATTTCTTTTTGACAATCTTGGGAAGGCAGTCAATGAAATCTGTGTAACTGGTGAATCAAATCAGATTAGTTTAACAAAGGTACAGTAAAAGTTCTATCCATCACAGGTCCTGGTGGGAAACTAAAGAGCTGTTCTTCAATGTGAGATAGAACTACTACTGTTCTGCTTTGCTCATTTACAAGCTATTTTGCTGAAAACTAAAATGGCTTCTTCTCATCCTCTGGAAAAAAAAAAATAGCCTGTATCTATACATCTCTTCCTGTTTGAACATGAAACTTTTGGAACTCATCTGAAATGTTCCCAAATTCTCCTTCAATATCTATGACAGAAGAGTCAGGCTGGGCTGGTGTGGAAGCTTTGCCAAACCCGCAGGCAGCTCCTACAGACTGATTTTTAGTGTTTTTTTTTTTTTTAATTTCTAGAAAAACCAACAAAAAGCAAAATTTACTTCCCTTTATCTCAGGTATTATGATGACCCTGAACCTGGAAACTCACATTGTTCTATTTATACAGAAGAATAAATTAAATCCTAGTTCATTTGATTAGTCCTCCTTGTAAGGTTTTGTTCATTCTTACCACATATACTATTGTAGTAAGATTTTGGGTTGCATCCTTGTATCAATGTGATAACTTCATTCATTCTTCAGTTAAATGAGAATAAAAAACAAATCTTTGTGACAGAATGTTATAGTTAATCCCCAAAGGTCACTTGTAATTTTGTCACTGGTTTTCCTGTTTGTTTGACATCATCTTTGCTTTCATTATTCACTTACTATGTGTGTAAATCTTTCAATAAACTACCTGGCACATGAGTTATTTCCTAATTGCCACAACTAAAGCATTGATACTGATTTTCTTGGCATTTTGGAGTTATTTGCCTTTAAAACTGGAGCAGAGTCTAGTTACTTTCAAAATTTTCCTTCTATGAATTTCTTCTATGAATTTTTTTGTTGTTGTAAAAATATGTTTTTATTTATTTTATTTATTTTTTTCTTAATTAGTTTTGTATTCAGCAAATACAGTCAGTTTGGTACCATTATTAGGCTCATCCGTGACCTACCCCCTCCCCTTGGCCCCTCCTTGTTAAGGTATGTGGGTCATGAATTGTGGAGTTAGCCCACAATTATGGGTAAGATAAATGTCTCTGCATATCATGACCCAATGTGTGGCTCTGATATTCTATGAATTTTATTTTTAAGTTTTAAATTTGCATTACTCCTGAATAAAAAAATTGACTTGTTTATTTTCCAAACTTAAGTGATACAGTATTTAAACTATATACTAGACTATATCCTATATTAGACTAACTATAAGTTAAAAATATATTAGACTAACTATAAGTGATGTGTTTTTCTCATCCTAACAAATGTCAATAACATTGTATACAAAAACAATTAGGTTTTCTTTTCTACATCTTGAATCATTGCTCTTTGAAATCTAGTTATGTTCAAATCTCATTGAGTCTTTAACATGCCACCTTAACTACTTTGAGTAATGATTTATCTCACTGTGCAAGATGACAAACATATTGACACAACATGCTGAACTGATGGATTATTTTATTTTTACAAATTTTGAACTCAATTTCTCATGGAGAATACATTGGATAGTAGTTAGACTGTGAAAGAACAAGAATACTTTTTACGTAAATGTGGACTTTATATTTAAACAAATGGCTAAGAAAAAAATATGACAATCAGGAAGACAAGTTTCATCCCTTTCAGGGGCCAGGAATTTTGCAGATCACTTAACATTTATTATTCATGTCCTAATAAAAAGGGAAGTGCAGCTAGGATTTTATGTGTCAGTTAATTTAATTTCATGTATTTTTGATAGTGTTTTCCCTATTGTAGGTAGGAAATAGGCTCAGAATAAATAACAAGACCTAGTCCAATCTTATTCCAGAGAAATGCTGTTTTTTTACGTGTATGAAACTTGTCCCTTGGGGAAATGCAAAGACACATCTATTCACCCTGGATAAGGTAAAAATGCAAGGTTAAAACATGATTGCATCAAAATCCAGTTTTAGTGAACCAAGTTTATTGGGGTTACTTCAAAGCACTAGTGAGGGGTTACTTACAGGGGTACATGTGACTCAAAGGTAGCTGCCATCACCAAAAGCCTTGGTCACATGTCTGTAAGCTATACCTTTGAAGCTTACTGAGTCACCTGTAGGCAGCTCCTTGTCAGAGTCACGTCCCACACTGGCCCAGCAGTTGTTTACTGCTCCTACAGCCTGAGGGAGGGAGGGGACATGTGATCTGAAGTTTCATCTTTCCCAGACTTGTTTGCCTCCTGAGTATTCAGAGTCTATTCTCCTCCCTCCACAGAGAATGTTTCAATTATGAGGAAATTGCTACACAATTGTACCTTACCAACAACACTATTTCACCTCATGAGAATTGATGGTCTGAAAACCAGAAAAAGTGCATCAACTTAGTGAAGTGCATTATCTTCCTGCAGTCCTCTCTAACTCTGTCTCATGGTTGGATGTGTTGCTGCTGGTAGATGTAAATCACTCTCCTCTTAGTACGATTGAAATTTTCTCTGATGACATTCCTAAATTATACAACTATCAAGTGTCCGTGCCACACTATATACTCTGCTAGGCCTGGAGAAGGTAAGATGTACCCACAAACTCTCCACTCTACTATCATCGTTTTTACTATTGTGAAGTTGACAACTTATTTGTAAGATCTAAGAAAATAAGAAAAGCACCTGTGATTCTTTCTCCTGAGCCTGATGTTATTGTATTAATCTATACCACAGCTCTGGGCCACGGCTTCTTAAATTATAGGTTCTGTCTCCTTGTGGGCTCATATGACTAAATGTGGGGAATCATGAAAAAGTTGACAACCGTAAAATGTTGAGAATGCACAACAACTAAAAGTCAAAATCAAACTCGTAAGAAAGTGGAGGCATTGCTAGCAGCATTTGTGTTGTGCCATGGGATTTCACTGCAGCCTTAATTCTGAACAAATAACATGTACACGTTGCTCTGTTCATGTCATCGAAGCACACCATGCTACACTACACCACTCCAAACCATATCAGTAAAAGCTGCCTAAGGTGTTCCTCAGGTCAGAGCCAGGCTAGTGTATGTAATAAATTGCAATGTTTTTGCGGTACATTCAGTTTCCTGTTATTATAGAAACATAATGATTTAACTACAAAAATAAAAGACAAGCTGGGTGTGGTGGTACACACCTTTAATCTCAGCATTCAGGAGACACAGGTAGGAGGATTGTCATGAGTTCAAAGCCAGCCTGAGACTACAAAGGAAGTTCCAGGTCAGTCTGGCCAATAATGAGACCCTATCTTGATAAACCCCCAAAATGAAAGTAAAAGACAATATTTTCCTACCAGTATTCCTCAGCTAGAAACATCAAATTAGTGTATCTTTGGATTATGTTGTGTTAGAAAGCTTGATTTTAACAATTGGTATTTGAATTGTTGATGAGTTTTGTAAAAAAGAAGAACAAAAAAAAATTTTAAATTAAATTTGGCTTCAGATTCAGACAGAATTTCCAACAATTTCTGAAATAGCTTTAAATATACTTCTGCCATTTTTATTATGTACTTAAGTAAAGTGGAATTCTCAGCATTTATAATTAGAATATAAAAGTTTCAATGTTGAAAAATATTTTAAAAATTATCTTAGTCCTCCAGCGTCAAAAGTTTTGCCAAGATTTAATTTTTGTGTGTAAAAATAAACAAGTGTATTCATCTCAGTATGCAATTTTGCTTTGATCTTTTATAAATTGTAAAACTTTTATGTGACCAAAGAACTATTTTTAAATATTTTTAATGATTTATTATAAACATATATATTTATTTTCTTAGTCATTTGAAGTACCTATATACCCAAGGTCACATAAAAGTTTCTAGGTGAAAAGGGATCACAAGTAGAGAAAGTGTAAAGTCCTGCCCTAGACTAATTCCTTGCACATCATTATCTCCTCCACCACTCTTCTTTTTCCACACCTCCATTCTTCCCCCCTCCACTGAACCCATCAGGATTTGCAACATCCCCACAATCCTCTTTAGTCCATGAGCATCCCACATAAACTCATGACTTACATAATCAGTCGTCTTGTCATTTGCCCCCATATGTGTATGATTTTGAACTCCTCAAGTGGGGTTCTTGCAGTCATAGAACCTAATGGCTATTAAAAGAATTAGCATCAGATCTTCTCAGTCTAAATACTGTCTACAATCTTGGCCAGTCATGTAATCTGAGAAAAGTCATCTTTCAGGGCTAGAGAGATGGCTTAGCAGTTAAGGTGCTTGCCTGTGAAGCCTGAGGACCCAGGTTCAATTTTCCAGATCCCAGGTAAGCCAGAGGCACATGGTGGTACATGCATCTGGAATTTGTTCACAGTGCTAGATGCCCTGGCATGCCAGTTCTCTCTGTCTCTCTCTTTCTCTTATCTCTCTGTCTCTCATAAATAAACAAAAATAAAATCATCTTTTAAATTATCAGACGTTTTTATCAGGTAAGAGGGATAATATATGCACCTACGTGGCAGGATTTCTAATTAAATTAGTATGAGATGAGGCGATACCTGAGTGGATTGAGCACAATCCTTTTCTTTTGAATAACAACTACTTTCATTATTGTCCTTTTTGTGTTCCTATTCTTAGCCCAATGCTTAAAGCATAGTCGTTTTTGTTTTGTTTTGGCAACTCTTTACTGCAGTGTGTTAGTTCTATAGTTTAAGCAATATACCACAGTAAAGTAATTCTTCACTCAAAAATTACTTCTTGGGGGCTGGATAAATAGCTTAGCAGTTAAGGAGTTTGCCTGTGAAGACTGAGGACCCTGGTTTGATTCCCCAGACCCACGTAAGCCATATGCACAAGATGGCACATACTTCTGGAGTTCCTTTGCAGTGGCTGGATGCCCTGGAGCATCCATTCTCCTCTCCTTCTCTCTCCCTTTCTCTGCCTTTGTCTCTCCCCATTAGAGGGGTATAGACAGAACCATCTACCAGACTCTTTCCTGCTCAGATCTCTTGTCCATCCCTCAATTGTAAAATCATATTCTTAAGACCCCAAAATTTTCAAAATCCCATTTAGTTTGGAAAAAGTTGGTTTTGCATTATCTAGTGTTCTAGGGACCCCAACCACACATTCGTGCTATTTAATTGAGATGAGCCATAATATAATAATTAATGAGTCATTTATTTTAAGTTCAGTGGGAATTTTCATTATTGTTTAACCCACACTGCCCAGGGACACAGATCATCACTTCCTTCTGTCCCTTAACCAGTTTTACTTCCTTCTGTAAATGAAATTTGTAAACTTCATACTTCATGTCCTTTCTCATTTGGAACATATACTTTGGCACAAGGAATCGGTAGGTCCTTTTCTATTCATTCACCACTGAGCCTAACGTGAGAAATCAACAAAGCAGACCAGATGTTGAATATCAATGAGTAAATATAGCAAATTACAAAAATGAGAAACACCATAGCAGAATATTTCTATTTAGAGGAAGTGAGAAATGAAAACACATATTCATTCAGTGAAAGCCAGCCATGTAGTTGCATTGGGCTCAGTGGTTGATATTCAATATAGAATGTTCCTTTTTTTTTTTTGGTGATTTAAAGTAATTAATGAAATTTTACTCACTTTAACATCAACATGTGAAACATTTCCCTTTTCAATTATAAAACTCCATCATTAATTCAGCTACAACCATCACCTTACTGGTCATGTGATTCTGGGTAAATCTATTTTTTTTCTCCAATCATTGGAGCAGAGGCTGACATGGGCTACCCAGGTGGAAGTACCTCGCAGAGTAAAAGGATGCGAGGTAGTGAACACATTATATGTAGATAATTTGAAGATGCTCAGCTATGAATTGGATAAAGGAAGCTATATGAGGAAGAAGGGAAGGTTTCAAGATGCATGTACAGTTTTAAATATTTTATGTAGGAGTTACTAGTCTAGAATTAGTCAGAATTTTGATGCGTGTAATTTAAAAGGAGTAGAAAAGCTGCAGAAAAGGCAGAGGTGTGAAGTCCTTGATAAGGTGAAAGAAAGTAGAAAAAAACTGCTACACTGAATGCAAATTGGTCTTTTAACTTTAGGTCCTATAATCAAAGTGAATTCAAAGATTAGTGCATGCTGGAGAGAAGGCTGGGCGGTTAAAGGCACTTGTTTGCAAAGATCAGTGAAAATGCTACAGATTAATGGATTTCATAGTGAGTTATTTATTGGCACCTTCTTTCTTTTTTATTTGTTCTTGGTTTTTTAAGTTAAGGTCTCACTCTAGCCCAGGTTGGCCTGGAATTCACTATGTAGTAGTCTCAGGCTGGCTCTGAACTCACAACCATCTTTCTACCTCTTCCTCCCAAGTGGAGGGATTAAAGGCATGAGCCACCATGCCCAGCTGGTATCTATTTTTTAAATGATGTCTTAGTAACTCAGTGGGAAAATAGCGATGGTAGAGGGAAATTTCAAGAAATAAATAATAATAATATTCATAACAGACTAATATTTATAAGCAATGTAAAAGGGCTTAGTGATAAATTAGATAAATATCCCTAGTCCTCTGATAATTCATTGCTTAGAATATCAATTTGCCCTGCTTCATTGTTTCTCTTCAGCTATTTGAGCAACCATCACTGAAAGGGTTGAAAGTAAGAGAAGATAAGTTATGAAAATAAAATACTGTTAGTATTTTGAATAAGTACATATGGCATTTAAATTGACTTGATTTCAAAGATTCAGAGTAGATCATGATGTACCAATTAATGAATTTATCCAAATCAAAATCACAGTATCTTATGTTGGCAAAGATATTTACAAACTATTTTTCTTTTGTCATTGGCAAAGTAAATAAGCAATGGATAAAACTGTAAAACAATTCATAACATTTTACATATCAATTTTAGTTCAGGAAATTTATTCTAATGAATAGTTTATATTTAGGGCATTATTACATAAATAAAGGTTTCCATGTCCTGTCATTCATAACAAAAAATTAAAAGCATTTTTAGTTGTGAGCAATATGAAAATGATTTGATAGAATAAAGTATAATTACTTAGTGAGAAATGACACTGTCATTAAAATTGTAATTATAAGACTATGTCACAAATAGAGTAGTGCTTAATAAGAGAATAGATTTTCAAAATTGTCCACCTGTGGCAAGTCTGGGGACATGAATATTTATTAAAAATTAAGCTAAAATAGAATATTTAACTCTATAATAGTAATAAGAATATTTCTTCATTTCTGAGTACTCATTAAAATGATTCCTGGGCTGGAGTTATGGCTTAGCAGTTAGGCACTTGCCTGGAAAGCCTAAAAACCCAGGTTTGATTCCCCAGTACCCATATAAGCCAGATGCATAAGGTGGCACATGTGACTGGATTTCATTGGTAGTGGCTGGAGAACTTGGCACGCCCATGCTCTCTATCTGCCTCTTTCCCTCTCCCTCTCTCTCTTAAATAAATAAAATATTTTTGAAAATGATTCCTTTATGATTTTTCTAAAAGGAATGTTAAAGTACTTTTACTAGGTATTTTAAAAAGATTTTCCAATTACTACATAATGTAGTAGCCCATGCTTTTAAATAAGTCAAGAATTCTGGAATCAAAGAGAATTGGGCTTATTTGACAGTTCACATTTCCAAGTTATGTGGTAGAAAAAAGCCAAATACTCCTGCAATTGTAAAAAAATTATCCGAAGTCTTTTTCATCATATTTTTCATGAAGTGAAGATTAAGCAAACTACCTAAAATTGCTTGCCATTCTTTCCCATTATTCTCATTTTTTATCCATTTTTCTGTCGCTTCATCGAAAATGGTAACAAATGGAGTAGCACATCTTTCAATTTCTTATATCGCTTATGATTCACATTATGGAACTATGTGGATATGACAACGTCCAATTCTTTAAAGACTTAAGCTCTTGAGTTTTGATTTGGCTTTTCGTAAGGATCTTATGTGAGTGTACAATTTGAACTCAATTTCTAGAAGCTTTTTGATTTCTTGGTTAAAAACTGAAAATTTTCTAATATTCAGCTGCACTATGAACCGTAATTTATACAGTTTAAAATTCCTTGTGAGGGCTGGAGAGATGGCTTAGCAGTTAAGTGCTTGCCTGTGAAGCCTAAGGACCCCGGTTTGAGGCTGGACTCCCCAGGACCCACGTTAGCCAGATGCACAGGGGGGCGCACGCGTCTGGAATTTGTTTGCAGTGGCTGGAGGCCATGGCGCGCCCATTCTCTCTCCCTGTCTCTATCTGCCTCTTTCTCTCTCTCTCTGTCACTCTCAAATAAATAAATAAATAAATAAATAAATAACCTTAAAAAAATTCCTTGTGATAGGTAGGTAGACACAAGTCAGCATTGATTTCTCAGAAGTTCAGAACTAAAATCTCTCTCTCTCTCTTGCCTTCTCTCCTTCCTTCCCTCCCTACTTTCCCACACAGAGCAGGAACACATAGAATGAGAATAGAGAGAGGAGGCAGAGAAGGTTATTTGACCTGTAAAGTTTTATCATTATAACTCCCAGTTGAGTGGTTTCTGGGCCAGAGTCTTTTCAATCATTTACCCAATATCTCATTGCCTAGTTATTATTCTCTATTAACTGCTGATTAATCATCCAGCTGGTTTTTGCTTGTCTGATATGATATGAATAGGATGTCTTTTATAGAGTTAGATTCAATAGGCACTCAATTTTGTTGCCTTTATTATTCTTAAATCTTCGTTGTACCTGAATCCCTGTGAGGGAATATAATTTCTCACAAATTAGCACCTGTTATTAGTAGAGATTTAATTTAGTACATTAATTTCCAGTACCATGCAGGTAAGTTTTCTTTCATTGTGTTTGCTTAGTATGGATGGTCAAAATAAAGGAGTGAATGATTGAAATACTTCTTTTGAGAAGTTAGAACAATATGATATAGTAAAATAGAGGTAAAACAGTTTAAGAGAAAAGAAAGGCCAATTCACATATGTACCCATAGAGAGAATCTAGGAATAATTGTTCTCTTTTCAGCATTCTTAAAGAAAAAAATATTTGTTAATATTTTATTTTGGTTATTTCTCAAAGCTAAACAAAGATGCCCTGATGTGTATTATATTTGTGCCAATAAAAATCATATTAGCTGGGCGTGGTGGCACATGCCTTTAATCCCAGCACTTAGGAGGCAGAGGTAGGAGAATCGCTGTGAGTTCAAGGCCACCCTGAGACGACAGAATGAATTCCAGGTCAGCCTGGGCTAGAGTGAGACCCTACCCTGAAAAACCAAAATAGCTAACTAACTAACTAAATAAATGAATCATATTAAAGATAAGTATTGACCACAGATGCAATCATTATTTGAGGAATATTTCTGAGTTGTCTGATAAAAGTAGGTAGTGATTGACCTTTGAGTACCTTGAGACACAGAGAAAAGTGACTTTACAATATGCCATTGTATCTTTGGATTAAAATGTTGCACAATTTGAGATAGCTACAAAGCTGTGTATCATATGGCTGTAAGCCATCTACTATGGCAACGATTCCCTAGGTAGACAGTAGATTTTGCTATGCAAGGAGTTAGTTAACTAACACACATGTCATTATCATTGGCAATTTCCAATAAAGTGAGCTTCCAATTAAAATTTATGATCATACTGTCTCATGGTATCATGTCATTATGGGAAGAATGTTCATAAAAATTACATAAAGCTGAAGCTTTTTATCTTTTTGAAAATATCACTACCAATTAGACATTGCTTAGAATCAATGTTTATTATAATCACTACCCTCTGACATGAAATCACATTCAGACCACACAATAATTATGCAAAAGAGTAAACTGAGTGGAAATTCAACATTTAAAGAAAGTTTAATTTATTCCATAGGTTCTTTCAGAACATGACCAACATGATGGAATTGGAATGAACAATCCTTTAAGTTTCTTCTTCCAAAATAATATTGGTGAGCTGAAACAAATTTGAATTTTCCCTAGGGAATTTAAAAACATATTCATAAAAAATCCTGCCTTTGAACAGATTTTATTTTTGGACAGTTTTTACTTTTACCAATAGATTGAGAAAATAATGCAGAGCCTTCCTACAGAGAATCTCTATTTACCTTTGTTTACAACTTAGTATGCTGAATTTGTGATAATTAATGTGACAATATGAATATGTTGTCATTAATAGAATCTACCCATTGCTTCTCTTTCCTTGGATTTTGCCTAATGGGTGTGTTTTAACATTCCATCAGTACATCTCATTACATGATTTGTCATGTCTCTTCAGGCTCCTCTTAGTTGTGACATTTTCTTAGACGTGATTTTTTTAATTATGTTGGGTTATTTTTATTTGCATATATATATATATATATATATATATATTTTTTTTTTCGAGGTAGGGTCTCACTCTAGTCCAAGCTGACCGGGGATTCACTATGGAGTCTCAGGATGGCCTCGAACTCACGGCAATCCTCCTACCTCTGCCTCCCGAGATTAAAGGCGTGCGCCACCATGCCCAGCCTTAATATTTTTTGTCTATTTATTTATTTGCAAACAAAGATAGCTAGAGAGAAGAGACAGAGAAAATGGGGTGTTAGGACCTCCACTAGCTGCAAACAAATTCCAGGCGCATTTGCTGTTTTGTGCAGGAAGCTTTACTTAGGTACTGAGGAATCAAACTTGGGTCCTTAGGTTTTGCAGGCAAGCTCCTCATCAACTGAGCCAATCTCTCCAGCCCTTAGACTTTATTTTTGCAGACTTCGTAAATAATACATTTTCAGGCTTCCCCGTATTGGAATTTGCCTAATGCTTTTATCATAAATGGGCTTCTTTGTCTTAAGGAGGAAGATCACAGAGGTGAATGGCATAACTTCTCACAGTAACTGAATATGATCCTTAGCTAAGGTAGTGATTTTCAGGTTTCTTCATAATGGTTATTTTGCTTATTCATTTTGCAATATCATACTCTTTGGAAACAAGTCATGATTTAGCACACAAGGAGCAAGGAGCTTTCCTTCCTCTTCTGAGGGTGTAGTAGATATGTGAATTTTTTGGACTACAGCACTGGAGGAATGGGTATCCCCCTTTATTATTTTTTTATTAAATCAATTATTTATATCATTGAGAAATCATGTGCCTTTATGCCTTGGGTTATAATCTGGTATTCCTTTTATTTTGAGCTTGGCCAATGATAACTCTTTTGGATGACTCCTGTGCTCCCTCAATCACTTCATCAATGTGGGCTTATCATACTACTTCCTTACTTTCTGACATTGCCAGATGTTTACATCAACTCTTACCATTTCCTGACACTTTCTACCAGTTCCGGAATTGGCCTTGTCGCCACAAAGCTCAAGTGTCCCTTAACAAAGGGAATTAGACACCAAGATTAGTGAACTCCTTGGCATGTTCATGACGAGCTCCTCTCAGTTGACTGAGCAGAGAGGAAACAGCCACACGGATCACTCTAGCCCGATTCCTTAACTTATCTGTGCATTTGACCACAGATCATATCTGACCTAAGCTCGCAGAATAATTCCTAAAAGCCATGGTGTACATCATCAATTTATGGCTAGCAGAATTTTGAGTGGGAAAATAAGTTTTATTTTTGTTCAGCATCCCGTCTCAGAACTTCTGGCGCTGCTTCTTGGTGCCAGCGGCCTTGGTGACTGTCAGCACATTGAAAGGTGCCGTCTTGCTCAAGGGCCAGCGCTCGCCCAACTGGCACGATGTGGCCCATTTGCACGTCCCTGAAGCAAGGGGGCCGGTGCGCAGACATGTTTTCGTGGCGTTCTCGAACCGTTGTACTTGTGGATGTAATGGAGCTAGTCCCAGTAGCTCGCCCAGGCTGAGGGAAAGAGCGGACCACGGCTGGGTTTCCTTAAAGGCTCGTCTCCAGTCCTCTGGTAAGGACAAGATTAAGCAGCTCTAGTTCTCCCAGGTCTTCCCAGTAAGTCCTCAAATGAACAAACAACCATAGGGGACACCCAAAGTGGAAATTCCTAAAGTCCTTGGGACTTAAGGAATGGCATGACAGTGAATTCCTTGTTCCCCTGTTGTCTCCCCTGAACACCAGAATGGTTTCATGGGGTCTTCCTATTCATTCGTCGGTAATATACAGAGAGAAAAAACAATACTCGAAGAAAAGCTGATTCTTCACCTATCTTCTATTCTGTTAAATGATATCAAGTTTATCATTTGGGCTACACTTTCCTCCCTAGTTCTCTATTGTAAATCAGCATTCTGGGTCTCCACATGGGGTGGTGTGAAAACGTAATTGACGCTTCATTTTTCTCTTCTTTGGTGTTAGGGGGCCTAGTAGGGACCTTAGTTTTGGCCCAAGGTGGTAGCAAGGCTAAAATAAGAAACTGTCGCTTAGTGAAAGTGGGGCCCAAGGAAAGCTGTGAATTCCTTTCTACCAAGTCTCTCACTACCACTCAATAAAGGGGAAGTTACTACTAAAATCTTATGAGATATAAAGCTGAATCCAAAGTCCTCCATACTCAGATTTTTTTCAAAATACAATTCAAATTTACTTAGCATATTTTAAACTGGAAAATCATGAAAATCATAAAAAGATGATCATAACACCAGCAAGATAAATCAGAGTTGAAATTATTTAACAAGGATTTCAAATAGACTCTTTGATATAGGTTTTGAAAGTAATCATGTGTTTCGTGAAAGAAATGGAAAAAAGAAAATGTAAGCAAAAGTTACAAAGCCAAGTAGAAATGACAAAAATAAAAATGAATGCAATTTAAAAGATTCCAAGGTACAGTGTGGATAAAAAAATCATCAATTAAACAGAAAACTTGAAGACAGATCAATAGAATATACCAAAACTAAGATAGAAGAAAAATAGACAAGGTGATTCGTAATCTCAGAAACCTATAGAACAATTGAAAATATCCAACATTAATATTACCAAAATGAGGAGATTGAAAGCGAAGAGATAAGGTTTGAAAAGTATCCAGAGTTGACAAAAGACATATACTTACAGACTCATGAACCTGAGTAAAAGTGAAACAGGATAAAGACAATGACATCCACAACTATATGTCATAACTCAACTTCAGAAAACAAATTCTAGAGGGCATACAGAGAGAAGTAATGCATTAATTATAGAGACATACCAGTCATACACCCTACTGATTTCAAATAAAAACAAGGGCTGGAGAAATGGCTTAGTGGTTAAGGCGTTTGCCTGTGAAGCCTAAGAACCCACGTTCAATTCCCCAGGACCCACATAAGCGAGATGCACAAGAGGCACATGCATCTGGAGTTAGTTTACAGTGGCTAGAGGCCCTGTGTGCCCATTCTCTCTCTGTCTGTCTCTCTTCTCTCTCTCCTTGCAAATAAATAAATGAATATAATTATTTAAAAAAAAAAAACAAGCACGAACTTAAAAAGATAAATATAGGGGCCGTGGAGATGGCTCAGTGATTAAAGACACTTGCTTACAAAGCTGGCCAGTCCAAGTTCAATTCCTTAGTATCTAAATAAAGTCAGATGCAAAAAGGGTTGCATATGTCTGGAGTTTGTACTGTTAAGAGGTCTTGGCATGCTCATTCTCATTCTCTTTCTATCTCTGTCTCATAAATAGATAAAAATATTTTTAAAAGGAGAAATATAATTTATAATAGAATGGCATATGGGCAGAGGGAAGGATAAATAGTATCTCTTTTTTCTATTCATGATGATATGGAATTTATGGCAGATGGTCTGTAACAGGTGTAACTATAATTTAGGAAGCCTGTTCCATTAGTCACCCAGAACACTGCTATTATTACTTTAGAGTTCTTGATCTGAAGACATCATTGCTTCATTTGCTCTTATTTAACACACAGTTTTGTTTGTGACAAAGCTTGAAAAGACACTAAAGGTATCTATGAAATATCCTCATGTTTATTTTATAAATAATAAAATTTAATTGAATAAATCCCTGGAGTTCTATGTGAAGACTGATGTAAGAAATGTAGCTGAAGAAGGAAGCGAATTTTAAAATAACAGAAAATTTGAGTCTTTTGCCCTCATTTATTTGTTGATTAGCAAAAGATAACTATTAGCTTTTTGAGAACTCTGTTTTGCCTGAAGGCTCAAAATAATAATGCATGTTCCTCTTTTTGTGTTTGTGAGTATTCAAACTTATCAGCAATGAGCTTATGTTATTATAACATTTAGGAGATGCGTACTAGAACATTTATTTACAACACTATAAACGTGTTGTATATTTCTATGTACAGCTAATTTTTCTTTGACTTGTTGTCTCCATTTCAGTTTCCTGAATTTGTAAAAGGGCCTGGTGTTCCCAAAGAAGCAATTGCTAGGAGAAATCTGAAGACCAGCTCTAACAACAAAGAAAAAAAAAAATCAATGAATTAATGATAAGAAGGTTTTCAATCAGGTAGGAACACTGAATCTCCAACATTCAGTCATTTAAGTATGCTAAGAACTGGGTATCTATATGAAAAAGACTGATACCTGGCTGGGTACCTAATGTGCCATAGAAGGAGTTTGCACACAGCTCCCTTGGAGGCAGCTGTTTACCAAAAGGCTCCTTGGAGGTTATCAAATACAATAACAGCATGATGCTTTTTTTTTTTTTTTTCATTTTTAGCTCATCGTTACTATGCATGCTTAGTGATCCCTGTGCCTGGGCTTTAATCCCAGGAGGACGGACATGAGCAGCAGCAGATTAATCTGTTCTGCACTTTCTTCTAAGACAAATCATTTTCATAGGATGTCCCCATGCCACTTTAGTTGTTTGTCAGAGTCAAAAGCCATGATAATACTATAAGGTCTTCTAAGTGAGGAACAAACACAGTTGATAGCATAAAGAACTTCACTCTGTTCTTGCCAGGAAACAGGCTTGGAATTAGCTCCGTGAGGGTGCACACGGGGAGCTGGGTGGCAGAACAAAGGAGCGTGTGAAAGAGGAGCTGTGTGAGTCCCACAGACAATTTTCATTTACAGCTTAAGATCAAAATTTAGGGTAAAATACCATCCTATTTTATGATGAAACAAAAAGTGGTAATGAGATCTCATTTGCAATTATGTATTCAGTGTACTGGATCTCGAGTCAGCACTCAAAATAGATACATAGTAAATGGTAGTTGGGTGAATGGATAAAATAAGTAAATATGGTGAACAAGGTCTGTAACCATCTATTGCCTTGCGTTTTATCTTCTGTAGTCCGCAGACAGAGCATTGTATAATACAGTATTATAGTTGTTTGTCAGAATCAAAAGCATTGATATTATCAGGTCTTCTAAGTGAGTATAATACAGAATATAGTTTTTTAAATGAATTCTTATTATTCAAGGGATAATTGAAAGACAGGACTAGAGTCCCAGTTGCTAAGATCTACTGAAAAAAATCACAGCAAAATCCTGGATCTCAGAATATATATGTAGCGAACAATTTATCTTGTTTTCAAACAGGTTTGTTCTGTTTTTTGTTTTGTTTTGCTTTGTTTTGTTTTTTTGAGGTAGGGTCTCCCTCTAGCCAAGGCTGACCTGGAATTCACAATGTAGTATCAGTCTGGCCTCAGGCTCACAGAGATCCTCCTATCTCAGCCTCCAGAATGCTGTGATTTTTAATGTTATTAGCATCCTTTACATTAAGGAGTAGAACTTATGTTAGAGTTACTACCAGATGGCCTAAATATTGTTAGAAAATCCTCTAATAATCTTCCAAACTATGTTATTTGCAAACATATTTTTCAAGCATCTTAAGAGCAATTTCAAAATGACTAGCTACTAAAAATTCTGATTTGTACTTTCCTGGCTGATAGAACAGCCATAACACTGCAACAGTGATTTCTCTACATACTACTTTGCTATCTTCTGTTGTCCTCAGAGATAGCAAATGTCATTTAATTAAGAAAATAAATGCAAAATTCAGCATAATAAAGTTATTCTTTAACAAAACCGCAAATGGCTTAAAATAAAAATCATTCAACTCATTTCAAAAGTAGTGGCAATTTATTCATTGGATTTTTTTTTTCAGATGTACTTGCTGATAGCACAGCTGAGTTACAAGACCAGGCATTAACTATGTTGTACTTTTGTGACTATGTGTATTTTTCAGTAACTGTCTCCCACACTCTATTCTTTCCATGAATTCTCTTCAGAACAAGAGATGTCCACACTAGTTTTTAAAATTTCTGGACAGCTAAAAAAAAGAGTTGTACCAACTTAACTAAATATTGAAATTGTCCCAAAGGATGCTTTACTAAGTTCCTCCTGTGGAAGAAGTTCATAGCAGAAACGTGTATGCATATAAAGGTTTATGAGTCAGGACCTATGTTGTTTGAAAGTAGAGATCACTATTCCTTGTATTAAGCTCTAAGGATAATTGTCTGATATCTAGAGTATTTGGGCTTCTTGAACATTATTTTATAATATCAAATCTTGGGGCTGGAGAGATGGCTTAGCGGTTAAGCACTTGCCTGTGAAACCTGAGGACCCTGGTTCGAGGCTTGATTCTCCAGGACCCACGTTAGCCAGATGCGCAAGGGGGCACAAGCATCTGGAGTTCGTTTGCAGTGGCTGGAGGCCCTAGCGCGCCCATTCTCTCTCTGTCTATATCTGCCTCTCTCTCTCTCTCTCTCTCTCTCTCTCTCTCTCTCACTCTCTGTCCATCGCTTTCAAATAAATAAATAAAAATAAACAAAAAAATTAAAAAATAATATCAAATCTTAAAAATAATACAATAAATCTTGTAACTTATGAAACATAAAAAATATAAATTCCAAAGCTAAGAACTAGAATCAACCTTGCATAAATTTTCTGTCTGCTCTATACTGGTCTTCACTTTCTGACAATATTTTTAAAAAGTCATTTGGTCCTCGGTTTTATTTTAAATGTTCATGCATTTTCTGCTACTTGAATTTTATAGAATTATCATATTTTATGTAATCCTTTGTGCTCGATTGTTTCATTTAGCATTAAAGTTAGTGCCAATGTATTTTCCAAAGTTGCCGTATACTTCACTGTGCTGGCCAGTCTAGGTGGTATTCCAAACTTGGTGTTAGTTTGTTACAGCTGCCTTAATAAATACCATATGCTCTGTTGTTGAAACAGCGGTTGTTTTTGCATAGTTCTAGAAGCAAAATTCCTAAAGCATCTTTCCATGACTCTCAGATGGCTGGCGTCCTGCTGTGGTCCTCAAATAGCCTTTTCTCTACATGGGCACATCCTAGGACACCAGTCAGGCTGGGTTAGTGCCTAACTCAAACGCCCTCATTTAACCTAAATTTCCTCCTTAAAGGACATAATTCTAAATATTATCACACTGGAGCTGGGGTGAACAACTCCATCCATTAACAGTTTAATTTAAATTTCTCTACCAAGGAATTAAAATTAAAAATTAAAAAATTTGTTTAATAGTCATCCATGGCTCCCATTCTGTGAAATTCCAAAAAATGTTTTCTACCCATTTTATTTTTATCTTTTTCTTATTTACATATTACTGTCCCTTGAATACAAGTAAATTGATAGTCTTTGCCAGCTCTTTAGATAGAAACAGTTTCTCGCAAGTTAGTCTTATCTTTTCAGTAGTTGGGAAAAACAGCAGCTTCTAATTGTAATGAAATCAAATTTAATTCTTAGGTTAATTTTTGTATCTTACTTAAAATATCCTTTTCTGATTTTATGTGATGCAGGTATCACTGTAAGTTTTCTGGTGGAAGTTCTGCTATTTTTCTGTTCAAGATGTTAACTCATAGAGTGCTGATTTCTATGTGATTCAATTTGATCAATAAGTCATTCTCCAAGACTACTTATTAAATATTCTCTTCATATCCCAGTAACATTGATGACTTCTCTGTGATTATTCAGGATTCCAGAGAAATTATCATCAATATGTAGACTTAGTAGTCTATTCCATGATTCTATTAGATAACTGTGGAGAATTGCCTATTTTATTTATTAGAGCTCTATAATCACTTTTATCTGTGATAAGCAAATCCTCCCAGACTATGTCCATTATGAGTGTTTAGGGTCTTCTTGGCCATTTTTAAATTAGTTTTGCATTCAGTGAATACAGTCAAGTTGGTACCATTGTTAGCCTCCTCCCTGACCACCCCCTTCCATAGGGACCCTCCTTATTGTGGAATATGGTTCATGCTTTGTGGGGTTAGCCATCAGCTATGAGTAGGAGGCAATGTCTCTGTGTAAGTAGCTTTTCTATATGCAAATGACAAAGATACAGAGAAAGAAATAAGTGACATTCTTGGCCACTTTATCATTCATATAAATTTTAGCAGTAGCTAAGCATGGTGGCACACACCTTTAATCCTAGCACTTGGGAGGCAGAGGTAGAAGGATCACCATGAGTTAGAGGCCACCATGAGACTACAGAGTGAATTACAGGTTAGCCTGAGCTAGAGTGAAACCCTACCTTGAAAAAACTTAAAAAAAAAAAAAATTAGCAGTAGCAGCTCCATGAAACTTCTATCAAGTACTTTGAAATTGTACTAAATGTGTAAATGAAGTTGAGAAGAATCTCTATCATTATGGTAAATGTTTCTTTCCACAACATGGTATATTTCACTATTTAGTTAATTCTGTAATTATAACTTTTAATGTAGTTTTATTGTTTTCCACAAGTAAGAAAAAGACTCAGGTATGAACCAAAAAGGAATATAAAATCCTATAATCCTCCCATAAGTAGTGTTAACAAATAAAGTATGGCATTGCCCTAGTTCTCACCCAGAAAGCATGCTGCCAAGGTCTTGAGAATTTATAAAAAGTGTTTAGGGGTATAGAAAATAAAGACCATCTGGGCTGGAGAGATGGCTTAGTGGTTAAGTGCTTGCCTGTGAAGCTTAAGGACCCCAGTTTGAGGCTCGGTTCCCCAGGACCCACATTAGCCAGATGCATAAGGGGGCGCACGCATCTGGAGTTCATTTGCATTGGCTGGAGGCCCTGGCGCACCCATTCTCTCTCTCTCTCTCTCTCTCTCTCTCTCTCTCTCTCTCTGCTTTCTCTCTGTGTTTGTTGCTCTCAAGTAAGTAAATAAAAAAAAAGAAAAGAAAGACCATAGTATTACTGTAAGATCATTATCTCAAGGGAAAATGTAATGATCCCTATAATATTGTAACCCATAAAGCTATGGCACCATAAAATGTTTAGTGTTTGAGGTAAGATATCATTTTCTAGCACAACCATAGGGATTGTGAGACCCAGAGAATTAAAGTGACTTGCTCAAGGTCATATCCAGAAGGTTGGTTACATTTCTTTTGATTATGTCCCTTAGGAACCCTACATATGCTATACAGAAACAGTGAATGTGTAAATACCCTGAAGATTTTGAGAATATGTTCTGTGCTACTGTCTCATTTTCAAAGATAAAGAGATATAGAATGCTTAAATAATTTACTTTCACAGGTGAATGGTTTTCAAGTCTATAGTTAAAGGGGACTAATTTTCAGTATTGTAAGGTAAATGGTGCTACCACACTTAAGATTTGTAACATAAAATTTATAACAGCATGTAACTAAAAACTGAGAAGATTCATAACAAGTTACTCAATAAAACTTTTGATTGGGAAGACCAAGTGTTTGGTATACAGCAGGCACAAGTCTAGTCTTTACCCATAAAATCTGTCCTAACATGAACTCAAATAGGCAATTTTACAAGTAAGCTTAATTCTGATTCCAAAATAATGATGATTTGTAAAATTTTATTTGAAATGAATTCTTTTGAATCTATAGGGTTTTGAAATCTATGAAAAAAAAAAACATCAATAAGGACAAACACTCTACAGAATGACTTTTCCTAATCCCCATCATTAATGATCTGCTTCGCTGGCTTTCAGGACAGCGTATGCTACTATTTTCTACCATTCTCATTGAACATTACTCTTAGTCTCAAATTAAGAGTTATACCCCATCTAGGGATAGACTGCCCTAATGCTCATTCTCGGCCCTCCACATCCCTAACTATGTTTACTCTTCTTGAATTTTGTTTCGTCGTGATCCCCTCAATTTAAAAAGAAGATGCTTATGACTCCCCCATTACATAGTTCTGACTTCTCACATGCCATGGACATTATGCCAGTTTCCCATCTCTATGCACCATGCACTATTTAAATGTCAAAATTAACAAATATACACGATTTTTTTTTCTGTATGTTCCCCTCTTTCTCTCTTTCTTTGTAATCCAGACTGGCCTACAACTTGCAATCCTCCTACCTCAGCCTACTGAGTTGCATGTATTGTAGGCATGTACCATCCAAATCTGATTAATATTTTTCTGTCATCTCAGTTTGTTTTCAGGTTGTCCAGGTTGCTGAGCACAAAAGCCTTGTCTGTATCCTTAAGCTGATACTGTTCCACAATTCCTACATCTAGTCCACCGGAAATTCTTAGTAACTCTAACTTCAGTATCTCTGCTGCCAACATCTATTTCTTACCAGCTTAGCCAAAGTCCAAGTCATCATTGTTCCCTTACCATATGCAGTCTCTTACATGGTGTCCCCTTTCTCTTTTGTCTTCATCTGTATATTAGAATATTAGATAATCTTCTAAAGAAGCATAAGAGCAGATGGCATCATTACTCAAAGCTCTGCTTATTATCAGTCTTAGATTAAAATTTAAACTGTTTTCTATAATTTGCATGGTCTCATTCATGTTCCTTCTACCTTACTCCCCAAGACTCATTTGCTTCTGCTTTCACACAAACTCGCCTTTTGGGTTTTTCTTTTCTGAATGGCTTTTCCAGCATTAGAATTTTTCTTCTTCTTCTTCTTCTTCTTCTTCTTCTTCTTCTTCTTCTTCTTCTTCTTCTTCTTTTTGCTAAAGCCTGGAAGATCCAATCTGGAAGATTCCTTCAATCTAAATATCAGAAATTGTTTGCATTTCATTTTATGGAGACATTTGGTAGAAGACATTTTGTAAAAAAAAGATATATATTTACTTTACTTTATAGATTATTCACATTTCTAGATATTCATCCTTGGCTGAATAAGAAATGTGAACTCAAAACAAGGATTACAGCTAGTGAAACCTATGAGTTTTAAACAGTGGACTTTGAGGGAATATAGATGGATAAGTTACTTCAATATTTAATACATTCAAGTCACCCATTATGGCCCATAAGGATTCAAAACAGGAAGTCACACCAGGCTGGGGGATATATCTTTTAACAAGTAGCATATGTATAATATATGAGTATGAGTTTATGCATGTGTAGTCACATACATTTTCCTATGTATATAATGTGCATAAGTCCCCAGTCTAGCAATTGAAAGAACCTGGGGCAACTCCGCTCCCATGGCCATGAGTGCACCTACTGTCCCAAGGAGTTGCTAAATACAGGTCTTCAGTTCGACAAATCAGAGCTCTTTTAAAGGAAAGGGTAATTCAGAGGCAAAAAGGGGGAAATAAAGACTCCAAGAAGTATTAAACATGTCAGAGTGATTAGTAAATATCAAAACATATAAACCTTATGGGCAGAGTTTCTACTGGTTGTATTTTGAGCAAGATAAGCCTCAAAAATATGACAGAGGGCTGGAGAGAAGGCTTAGTCTGTGAAGCCTAAGGACCCCAGTTCGAGGCTCAGTTCCCCAGGACCCATGTTAGCCAGATGCACAAGGGGGCGCACACGTCTGGAGTTCGTTTGCAGTGGCTGGAGACCCTGGTGCGCCCATTCTCTCTCTCTCTGTCTCTTTCTCTCTCTGTCTGTTGCTCTCAAATAAATAAATAAAAATAAACAAAAAAATTTTTAAAAATGACAGAAACAGATTATAACCCACTGAATAAATCTGTTGGTCCATATTGACACAAGTATTAAGTTAATTATAGTTTTAATATATACATAGGCACAGAGTATCTGATCACAAAATTTATTAATGATGGAAAAACAAATAACTTTACAATGAAAGAGACATGACACTGTTAATGCGATGAGGTGAATTTAATAACATAAAATGTCTGATCAGTTCTATAAGATGCAGTGATAAAAATATAATATAATATAATATAAACACATTCATCCAACACAAACAGCAAAATCCTGTAAAAGTAACTACTGTATGACCCTGAACTGTTTCAAGGTTATGAAGTTTAAATGAAGTTCAAGAAAAAAATGTCCAGACTGAAGAAAGTAAGGAAGCGGAATTAGTAAGCACAACAGAGGATTCTGGGCTGATCCTGTTGCTGTGGTACGCTATGGGAAAAGGAACAAAACTTGGAAGTGGTCAGAGGGTTGGATAACAAAGCAGTAATGGGCCTGTGTGGAATATTCTGACATGCACGGTTATATTTTATTGTATATTTTTAGGAATTACTAAAGTTGTTGGGTAGACAGGGTGTAGTGCTGCTAACTTACTCTCAAATATTTTGGAAAATAAGGTCTCTTTTTTTTCATATTCCCAGTTGTCTGTTACTTTGATCTTTAAAAAAAAAAATTGTGAGCTACAACAACAGCAACCAAATGCATAAGCCAGACAGTCCTCACCTGCCCAGCACGGCTCCAGGCGCTGGCAGTGGCAGTCATTTCCGCCGCGGGCGCTCGTCTCTTAGCACCCCACCACTCTGCAATAACGCTTTGCTTTCAGTTTGAGGTCTTTAAGGTGTTTTTTTTTTTTCTCATGATTTTTGTTGTGTTTTGTTTTTGTACAGTCCATCCTTTCAAAGAAATTGTTATTAAAATTAAAGAAAAGATTCATAAGAGAAAAATAAATACTTAAACTTTTGTAATTTTCTATCTGCGTCCTAGTTGGAGAACATCGCCATGAAAGTGAGAAGAAAAGCAAACCCTAAGGAATTTACACTCAGAACGCCAACACAGTCAAAAATATTTGTCTGTTACAATACTGTGGAAAGCCAGCAGAGAGACAAATATGTGTCCTTATAGAAAAGTAAGCTTTGGGATCATGTTCTGTGCCAGGCCATGGAACAACTGAGTAAAAAGCAAGTCATTTTTTTTTTTTAATCTAGCCATCACTGATTTCCTAAATCTACCCTTAGAGTAATGAAAAACAACTTTTTGAATGCTCCGAAACCTGGGTAATTATTAGTTAAAAACAAATCTGTTGTCCTACTGGCCTACACTTGATTATAAATAGCAGTAAGACATGAGAACACCCAGGGCACAGAATTGGCCTTCTAAATATAGCTTCCCCTTCCTCCAAAGACTTTGAAAAGAATGCTATCTTTTGTGAAAATGTGACCTTTATAAACAGCACAGAACACTAAGGTCAGAGAATGTTAGACTTAGAAAATATTTTAAATATTTCCTTAGTTTGTAAACTCATGTTTTAGGCTAAAATTCAATGAAATTTATTATTTATCCTGAGTTGGGGGTTGGGCTCCGTAGTAGAGTGTGCTCAACATTCCAAATTCAACCCCCAGTACCACAAAACAAACAAACAAATACAGTTTTTGTTCAACATCTAATGGCAAGCAGGTAATAATTATGGTACTTAAAGCTCTGTCTTATAATAAGTGAATGATTGCAATAAGGCTCATGTTCACATGCATTCCCTCAATGCCTCATCCCTCTTGCTTCTTTGAGAGTGATGATCATTTTATTTGCCAAATAGCTATAATGAATTTTTAATTCACTTCAAGAAATGCTATTTCTATTTTAAAAAATACATGAGAATATTACCTATTCTCTCTTTCTCTCTCTTTCTCTCTCTCTCTCTCTCTCTCTCTCTCTCTCTCTCTCTGTGTGTGTGTGTGTATGTGTGTGTGTGTGTGTGTGTGTGTGAGTGTCCACACCTTGAGGTCAGAGGATAACCTTAGGTTATTTTCTGTAGGCACCGTCTTCCAGTTTTGAGACAAGACTATTCCTTGTCTTCAAATTTCCCTAATTAAGCTGGACTAGCTGTCCATTGAGCCCCAGGAATCTGGTCTCGACTTCTTTAACACAAAGATAACAAGCACGCCACCCTACCCAAGCTTTCTTTTATTTTTTAAAGATTTATTTATTACTCACATATTTATTTGAGAGAGAAAGAGAAGAGATGTACCAGGGCTTACTGCTGCCACAAACTCCAGACACGTGTGACACTTTGTAAATATGGCATTAGGGGGGACGCTTTACAAGCGAGCACCTTTAACTCCTGAGCCCTCTCCATTTTCAAACCAGCTTTTTTTTTTTAAGGTTAATTGTATCTGGGAGTTGAACTCCAGAGGTTCTCATGCTCTCAAGACAAGTGCTTCACTAAGAGCTGTTTCCCCAGCCCTCCCTCTTTTCTTCTTTAAGTGGTTCTGCCTACATTTACAGTGTTTTGCTATTGAACTAATGTATAACCATGAGTACAGAAACACATTCCAGCACAAGAAATAAGAATAGAAGAAAACAAGGTAAGAGTAGGGATGGTGTATTTTTAAGGGGACATGAGAAGAAAGGAAAACAAACAGATAATTGTTCTTAAAAGAAGATTGCCAAAGGCTAGGCAAGCTCAGCAACTAAGAGTTGCTGCTTAAGCCTGACAAATTCTTGGGACAATGGCAGCCCACTTTTACTACCCAGAAAGCACATAAAAAGAATTCTGTACCCCAGTTCATGGCGGCTGCAGACTAGAGAATCACTGGGGCTCACTGAATGACAGCAGCTCCAGGTTGTCAGAAAGACCCGTTTCTCAAGGAAATATGTGGATGAGCCATGAGGTAGACACCTGATGTTCTCATTTGGCCCCCACAACCACATCCATAGGGTGCACATATGGACACACAAACATGAATACACCTCACATCAAACAATGCACACACAAAATAAAAAGATGATATCAAGTTAGATAATGTCTAGACAGACCTAGTATAATACTGCTTTCTTTAATTTAAATTACAATGTACTTTCTGTTAATGGCATTGTCTCAGATTAGCAGTAAATAAAGCACCAAGAGGGTTGTATTTTAACAGGTTATGTTACTGTCCTAAAAGTTTTAACAAGACTTTATTGTAATAAATAAGGAAGGAAAAGACATTTATCTTTAAACTTTTTATTGACATTCACTATATATGTATTATACCACAGTCATAATCCCCTCCTACCACACTCTTTTTCCTCTGGCCTTTTCTCCCCTCCACTACATTCCTTCTTCCTTCCAAATACTCCCTGTTTTATTTTGATGTCATCTTTTTCCTGCCATTATGCAGGTCTTGTATAGGTAGTGTCAGCCACTGAGGTCATGAATGCCCTGGCCACTTTGTGTCTGGAAGTTAGTATTGCAAAGCACTCTTCCCCTTCCCCTAGCTATTGCATTCTTTCTACCACCTTTCCACTGTGTCCCCTGAACCATGAAGGGTGTGACAGAGATAATTCACTTAGCTGAACACTCCACTGCAATTCTTCTCAGTACTTTGATGAGTTTTCAGTCTTCCCAGTCATCACTACCATCTGAAAAGAGAAGCTTCTCTAACTGCTGTAACCGCTAAGCCATTTCCCGGTTCCCAAAGAAGCTTCTCTAACTAAAAGCAAAAATATCATTAATAAATGAACATAAACATAAGTATCTAAAGGGCAATTTAGTGGGCATAATATATCCATTTTTCCAGACAACAGTAGTAGTTTATCCCCCCATGCAGGGCTTATGACTTTCATAGGCCTTTGGTTAGGTCTTCAGCACTGGGCATGAATTACCTCCCTGGAAGTAGGCTTCAAATCTAATCAGAGAGTATTGGTTTCTCCATAGCAGGTATGCCACCATTGAACCAGTTAGCACATTTGGCAAAAAACATGCTTTTAATTTTCTCACTTCTTTGTACAATAATAAATTAATAAAGGGTATTTAAACTCAAAAGTCATAAATTAAACTTGTCAGTTTTTAAAAGAACAGGAGTGTGTGAGTGTCTGTGTATACGTGTATGCACAAACGTCTACCCACACATACTTGTCAGCAAATTTTGCAGGTTGCTGTTATACTGGCTTTATGCTCAGTGAAATATAGTTAGCAGTCCAAAATGATCTCCATCATATAACAGAATCAGATTTTACAGTGGAGTCAGCCACTGGTAAGTGTTAAAGTTATATTTGGAAATTTCTCCACATAGCCAGGTTGAGGACTTCTCTTCACTGAACGCTCACATTGAAACATAATCAAGCATAGCTCTGCTTTTGTATCTGAAAGCTGTTTTACTCGGAATCACTTGGCAAGTACTTACTCTATTTTTATAGTCTTTGTGTTATAAAACTATTAAAAGTTATAGTGAATTAAAGAAGTTGTTGAGACTTACTAGGTAAAAATTCAAGCTTAGAAGGTATGAATGACTGTACTGAGCCTTTTGGTTTTCCATCATATGAGTTTGGCTGACATGAAAACTTATGGGAATTAGATATGGGAATTCCTAATTCATAATGCTGAAATAAAAGTCTTCACATAGACTTATATTTATCAAGGAAATTATAATGTAATGCTAAAAGTAATAAACTCAGGAATTCAAGTATTGACTTTACATTTTGCCCTATGTCTCTATTTTGAGATTATTTTTTAATTAACTTCAGAGTTAATTGCAATTTTATCAGATAAGGTATGTCTTGGTTGTTACAGGTAAGCTTAGCATTTGAATGTTTCTTGAATGTTCATAATGAGATAAAGTTAAAACAATAATTTCCAGTGCTCAGAGTTAATAATAAATGTCCATTATTGATAGTCAAGCCTGTAATCCCTGCTATAAGAGAGGCCTAAGCAGGAGGGTTGCTAGTAAGTGACAGATAATGAGATAAATAGATGATTTTTACAATATACAAGTTATTATGGTTTTCCATACAACTACTTCTCTCTTGGGCAAAGTAAATATTCTTACTATTGTTTTCTCAAGTTACATTTCTTTCTTATTAAGAGATGTGGCCACAATCTATCCTTCACATTTTAAGTATTTTTTGGTGTATTTTTCAACTAAACTTGCCTGTTGACCCAGGTGTGGTGACCCAGGCATATACCTGTAATCTTAGCACTGAAAAACTGAGGCAGAAGTATCAGGAGTTCGTCATATCCTTAACTACATAGTGAGTGAGGCCAGTTCAGGTGGGGATTTGTGAGACCCTGTCTCAAAAGAAAGAAAAAAAAAAGAATCTGTTGATTTATATACCAATACGTGGTCTATGGTTGTATTTCTCAAAAGCGGAATTAATGCTTTCTTAATTATTGCTTAGTAGTCAATTTGTGTTGCTGGTTTGCAGCATTTCCTCTTCTACCTGAGCTTGTCTCAAGGGTATGTTTATTTATTTATCAATGTGTGTATATGTGCATATATGTATCTTTTGTGCATTTATAAATGTATTCATTTATTTTTATTTGTTGGTTTGTTTCTTTGATTATGAGAGACAGTCTGGCTATGAAGACTTGGCTGGCCTGGCACTCACTATTCAGACTAGACTGGCCTAGAACTTGTGAGTTATTCTCCTGCCTCTGCTTCCATGGCCTATATTCCTAACTTAGACAAGGGCTGAAAAATCAAACAAATTCTATTTTAAACATGTATGAAGATTTCCTGTAAATAACATGTGACAATTACAAAGAGTACTAAATGTTATAATAGTTTTCCATTTTTAATAAGATTAATAAAAATTCCAATATTTAAATTTTGTGGGAAGAGGAGAGAAGATATGAGAGCACACCTTTAAAAAAATAAATTAAATTTTAAAGAGAGTATAACCTGATGGGAATATGACCAACATGTGATACATACACACAGAAAGTGCACAATTAATGTTTTTTAAAAATCTTATAAAAGTGAAAGTTATTCAGTATACTCATGAGTAATGAAGGAAATTAAGAAATACTATATAGGAGGCAAGCATCTGCAATGAACATAACTTGGCAATAGTTGTACATGTATTTAAAATGTGTTGAAACATAGTTGTAGCAACTGTTCTTTTTGGCTGCAAAGAGGCATATTGGAATATTTACGCAAGACTTCAATTAGAATATTTGTATTCCATGCAGAAAATACTCACTTGCAGAAGAGCAGGTACTGGTTTGTGTGTAAAATGTGATTTTAGCTAATGCATTTTCACTCATTCAAAAGGAAATGATGCAGCATTATGATATCTTAAAGTAGCATTCTTAGATTTCTTTTCATGTTGTTCTTCCTTCTGCATACACCAAATAACACCATCCTCTCATTTACCCCAGTTAGAAATCTTGAAGCAATCCACGATTTTCTTTTTTTTTTTTTTTTTTTTTTTTACCATTTTCTTTTTTTTTTCTTTTTTTTTTTTATTTATTAGTCAGTTCTGTATTCAGCAAATACAGTCAGTTTGGTACCATTATTAGGCTCATCCGTGACCTACCCCCTCCCCTTGGCCCCTCCTTGTTGAGGTATACGGGTCATGCATTGTGGAGTTAGCCCACAGTTATGGCTAAGCTAAATGTCTCTGCATATCATGACCCAACATGTGACTCTGACATTCTTTCCGCCCCCTCTTCCGCAAAATTTCCCTGAGCCATGTTGGGTTCATTTTTGGTCTGCTTCAGTGATGAGGTGTTGAGGGCCTCTGAGGCTCTGGCTCTCTGATTTGGTAGGAGTTGATTTTTCTCTATGCTGATCTCCTTCCCCCTTGTGCTGGTGTCCGGTTCATCAGGAAAACAGCCCCCTTGCTTGTTTCTCCAAGTTTTCTTAGTTTCAGCCGGGGCCCTTTTGAGGTATGATGGGGTGGCTCTCTCCTTAGGGTCTACATCTATCTGAAAAAGAAAAGCAGATTCTCCAACGGAGAGTAAGTTAGCACCAGGACAAATGAGATAACCCTTACTTTTTTTTTTTTATAGAGAATTTAATAGGTGTAGGCCCTCTTGTAGCCCACAATTGATACTAGCTTGATACTGGAGAGTGGGCTTATGTTTGGATATGGTTCTGACTTGTTTCCCAGCTCCAGCTATGGGTCCCATACCAGTGAGGGGATCAGTTAGCCAAATTGAGAGCAGTTGGTTCCCCACCATGGCTGTGTGCCACCACTGCACTTGTGTGGGCATCACAATAAGTTATTTGCTGCTAAGTAGGTTAGACCATGCGTTGCTTCGATAGATATTGGTCAATTTCCCCCAGTCGCCCATGTAGCACCTTCTGGCACTAGACGCGCTGACTGTCTGGGGACTGACTCTCATCCAACTTCCAGCCATGCCATTCTAATTTGCATGTCAATCACATAAGGTATCTTCAGCAGTAGGGTCTTACCACTAACCTTTGGTGGAACTCACCCAATCACAGAAAAAAAATCGCCACATAGTCTCACTCATCTACAGCACCTAACCTGAATCTACCGAAGATACCTTACATACCCAGCAAGCATCTCCTAGATTAGACACTAGGATGGAAGGGGAGGGAGGGGAGGGCATCAAAGGGGTGGGAAACACAAATCTAGACCCAAACGGCAATGGTACCATAATCTTCTACTTACTAAAAGATAGACCAAATGGCTGATCCTTCACCAGGCCCTTACAGGGAACACCTGAACCACAAGACACTGGAGAGGGTAAGATTAAGACTAACCTTAATCTCCTACATCTTCCCTCCCTCACTTCCCCTCTCCCTGTCTCTCTTTCTCTTATCTCTAACTCTTGTATATTAGTTATCTTTTTCCTCATTTTCTTAGTGGGCACTGACCTGTAACTCCCAGTACCAGCATGGGGCTATCATCCACAATGAGCTTTTGATCAGTGAGACCTACAAGGTTTCCTAAAAGACAGACAGATTTCTGTCAGAGCAATCCACGATTTTCATCCTAGAGTCCAGAATCTCAAGTATCCCACTTTGTAAGTCACTTCACTAATTGCTGGCCCTTTAGTCCCAGTTGTCTGTTCCCAGTGTGGCTCTGCTGTCCCATCCTCAGCCCAGCAGCTGTGCCTCAGGCTCACTGCCATAGACAGGCAGAGTTCAACCTGAGCAAAGCTGTTTTAAGCCTTCTTCAGCCATAGGCAATTGCACTTATAAAAGTTACATTCTTCATGTTACTCTTCTGTATCCAAATCACATCATCATTATAACTTACTATATGAGCGCTGGCATCCTTTTTGATGAACTGATTAATATAAGTGTTGAAAATATGAAACTTTTTTATCTCAACTTCGCAGCTCTTCTCTTATTTTTTGGAACTGCTGTTTTGAGTATTAAGTAGTTTTGTAGATCCTTCTTACTCAGAGTCACAGTTTAACAATGAGGCAGCTTGAATGCAAGGAGCATCTCCAAAATGGCTAAGCTACATATGTAGACGTTGGAATAGGAAATGTTTATAGAACAAACATTGGATGGAGGAAGAGATGGTGCTTTAATGAGTATTTGTGATCAGATGATCACAGTTAAAAACCCAGTTCTACAGAGATTTTAATGGACTAACATTTCATGGAGTAATGTAGCAAAATATGATGTGAACTGCTCTCATATTTAAAAAGAAATGTTAGTGACATACTATCAATAAAAGGTAAATCAAATTTTATAAACCCCCAAAGAAAGATGTTAAAACTGTCAGAAATTGTAATTAAAAGATGGATAACAATATTTTTAAACAGCTGTGTTTGCATCTTTTAAACTGCAATAATGAGAATACTATATTGATAGTTGTCAAGAAATTTAAATTATCCTCATGCACTTTTTAGATTATTGTTATTGATATTTCTAAAGCATTCATAAACCATAGATGTTTTGTAATTTTTTTTGGTTATTGGAACAATACAGTGGAACAATACAGTGGAACAATACAGAAAACTTGACCTTGCTTATACCCTGCATTGTGATTTTAAAAATGGAAAAGTTAATAATGGTTTTATTTTTAGAAAAATATACCAGTGTCCTAATATCTTTTGTTTTTAAATAATATTTCCATTTGTTTATTTGAAGAAGAGAGACAGAGAGCAAGTGACAGACAAAAACAAAATGAATTTGGGTACAACTGCCTCCTAGCCTCTTGCCACTACAAATGAACACCAGACACATGCACTACTTAGCACATCTGGCTTCCTGTGGATACTGGGAAATCAAACCCTGACCATAAGACTTAGCAAGCAAGCACCTTTAGGTGCTGAGCCACCTCTTCAGCTGCATTAACATCTTTTCAAAAGCTAAATATTTATTTTACATAGAGAAATTTATCTTAGTTTAATGAGAAGGTATAGTTTTTAAAAGTGTCTTTCCTCCTTAAAATCATTTGGAGCTTGGGAATGAGTTCAAAGTGTTTACAAAACATAATGAAAGAAAGGCCATCAATAGCCTCAGGATCTTAATGCTTTCATAGTCTTTATGTGCATAAACCCAGATCTTTATTTTGTCATCAGTATTGCCATTATATAAGATATTGGCCAAGTCAATTAGTGTCTCCCCTTTAATGTACTCCTTTCTTTATTTGTAATGTGCCAGCAAATAAGTTGTCACTTACCAACCAGCAAAATTTCCATAGTTAATTGACTATCCTCAGCAGAGGTATTATAACAGCTATCTGAAAATGATTGATAAACCTTGGAATATTCAATAAATCATATAGAAGTCCCGAATATGAGGATGGAATGAACTATCTCATGCATTCATTTGCAGCTTTAGTCATACATATTTTAAAATACATTTTATTTATTTATTTATTTACTTGAGAGAGAGAGGCAGAGAGAGAGAGAGAGAGAGAAAATAGGTGTACCAGAGCCTCCAGCCACTGCAGACGAACTCCAGACACCTGCGCCTCCTTGTGCACCTGGCTTACGTGGGTCCTGGAGAACTGAACCAGGATCCTTTGGCTTTGAAGGCAAATGCCTTATCCACTAGGCCATCTCTCCAGCTCTTTAGTCATAAATATTTGATAAAGAACTAAAAACTTAAAAATATAACTGTAGCAGAAAGTTTCAGATTCACTGAGATGAACTTCCAGACCAGGCACAGTTATGGAAGAAGGGATTTATTGAAGCTTACAGATCCAGGGGAAGTCCCATAATGGCAGAAGAAGCTGGCCTGCTTTCATAGGACCAAGCAGAGAGAGAGAAGCACAAGCCTAAAAGCCAAAAGCCACACAGCACAGCACGCTTTGCATATCTTTAGATTGAAATCTGAAACCCACCTCCACACCTTAAGATCTGCCCAGTGACACTGCCTCCAGCCAGGTGGCTGCAGATGCAAACTACAAACTAATAAAAAACTGAATATATTGGGGGCCATCTATTCAAACCACCACAGTAACTCTCAACAAAGGGAACTAGGTTAGATTTTTTATGAATTCTGCAGTGCTTATAGTACTGAGATTATTTTTAAATCTCCTGTTATAATTGGGAGCATGCAGAGGAGAAGTCTTCTACAGAAAATGATTATAGTTCAGCCATTAAATTGATGAAGTCTTTTAATAAACTGCAAAACAAACTGAAAAAATAATAAGGAAACATGCTTTCTCAGCCAAGTTTCATGATGAACAAATGTGTGACTTAGTCAATGAGGATCTTGGGTGAGATGATCAGAACAAAATCTTGCCTAGAGATGCTAACAATGTGCAAAAGTTTGTGCTAAAAATTGTGAAATTCATAAATCAAAAACACATTGCAACTAAAATATAGCAAAGGAAAATGATCAGCTGAAAATCATTCTCACATAATACATTTATTCATTCTACTTGAAGGTAGGAAAGGGATGTAACTTCTAGAAAGAGCATTTGAGATAAGAAGTAGTCCTATTGTCAGTTTGGGGGTGCAAGTGGAGATGCAAAGCTAGTGTCCATTTTTAACTTACTGCCTTCAGATGCTAAGGATAAGCATGGCAGATGATCCTATGAGCAGTAAGACCTCTAAAATGAAGATTTAGAAAAATATCAGGCCCCAAATTATAGTTTTGTCTGCCATTAATACACAGGTGACAATTAAATCTACTAGGATACTTGGTATTACCAAAGAATGTAGCACAAAATAAATGAGAATCAGGGTTCATGAAGTGGTAGATGGATGAAAGAGAATGTACAAGATTATGGGGAACCAAAGTACAGTAAGTGAAGCACCGTACCAAGAGTTAAGTTTTAAGAAGCATGGAGTAGCATTTGTGGCTGCTGTATGCAATTGATATGTCTGATATTATAAAGAGACTTGAATGTGGTGACTATTCTGTAATGAGTTTTTTTGAGAACACAATTCAGTAAATTAATATATATATGTATGTATATTATATATTTTATATATACATTTATATATATAATATAAAATATATATACATATGCATATATTTTATATATACATTATATATATATACATATATATATATATATATATATATATATATATATATATATATAAAGCAGGGAAAGAAATTAAACAGTGTAGATGAAGGACACAGGATAGCTATTTGGGAGTAAAGAAAAGGAAATGAGTATTATAAACAGGTGGAAGATGAAAGATTTTCTAACAAGAAAGATGGGAGCACTTTTGTAAGCATTGGAGAAACTGATAGGGAAAAGAAATATCCAGAGAACAACTCAGAACTGAAGGAAAAGGGTGGGAAATGGAGAATACCAGTTAGGTTTTCATATGTGGTAAAGACTCTAGAAGAGATATGACTAATTATTTATGTATGAAAAACAGGAAAAAAGGAATTGAGAAATTTCTGTAGAATAACCTTGATTTCTTCATAAATTTAGTTAGTAATTTTTCTTGAAAAGAAAAATAAGGTATAAATAATATTCAATCACTATACAAAACCAGAAATGGTCCTTAGTAAGGGTAAAAAGGAAGGGCCCAATGTGAACCAACATATTTATGAATACCCTTGAGATCACTTGTTACCTAAATAGAATGAAAATCTATTCCAAAAACAGAGAACGCTTTAGGCTTTAGTAACACTTGTAGCCAAGATTTCTTGTTTTAAACTTTAGTTAAACATTAGAAGGAAACAAAGCATATGAGTCCAGCCCTAAAATGGTAGAGAAGTAAGTAATAGATGAAACAATCAATCAACCAGAATTTATAAGGTCGGCATAAAAGTTTCCTCATGAAAGGGGAAAAGGGCTGCCCTTTGCACTAATGGTGAAAAAGTATGGAGGGAAAAACTACCTGCAGCTTTGCCATAATCAAGCCGGTGGTGCAAAACTCAGCTAGTAACCCAAGCATCATCACCACTACACACAGTTAATATTTTCAAAATGACAGGTTTACCTACAGTGAATGTATTTGACCCATCTATAAGAATGTATTAATTTGGCTGAATATTAACTCATGAGTACATATCTTTTCAACATCCCATGTGGTGACGTGGGCAGTGTCATGAAGCGTCTTTGAAATGTACCAAATATATGGCTTTCTCAAGAAATCCTGTGCCTGATTCAATGGGGAATAATCGTGGTCAGATTTTTAATGGAGCATCTTTTTTTTTTTTTTTTTTCTTCCTGAAGCAAGCCGTGGTTTTCATACTTGGACATTTGACAGAGATTTTCCTGAAAATGAATAAAGGCAGTTTGTAAGGTGGCTGCTAGGGAAATCCAATAAAGTGCTATAGTATCTGTTGCCAATATCTGAGCTTTCAAATGAAAGTTATAGTGTGGGAGGCTGGTGAGATAGTTCAGTGGTTCAAAGTGCTTGCTTCCAAAGCCTTCCAGCCTAGGGTTCCACTCCTCAGTACCCTCATAAAGGCAAATGCACAAAGTGGTGCATGCATCTGGAGTTTGTATAGCAAGAGGCCCTCACAAACCAATTTTCTCTCTCTTTCTCTTTGCTCACAAATAAATAAATAAACAATTTTTAATTATACATTTTGGAAAACTTACTATCTAGCCCTGTGAAATTTTAAGTTTCAATTCTTTCAAATTTTTTGCAAAGATAGATGGCATTATCAACAAATATGATATTGTATTATGAAAACTATTTCCATGTGGGAAATTTACCTAACCCAACCCAATGTGTATTGGACCAATGCTTCCAAGTGAGTAATGTTTGACCCTTGATTTCGTGTGTGTGTGTGTGTGTGTGTGTGTGTGTGTGTGTGTGCGTGTATTCATAGGCAGAAGACCCAATCATAGTGCAAGTTGGACAATGGAAACTTTAATGAGATAGTGTATAGAGATCATACTGTTACAGTTTCAGATTATGTATTATTAAAAAAAATCTTCTGGGCTGGAGAGATGGCTGAGCGGTTAAGCTCTTGCCTGTGAAGCCTAAGGACCCTGGTTCGAGGCTCAATTCCCCAGGACCCACGTTAGCCAGATGCACAATGGGGCGCATGCATCTGGAGTTCGTTTGCAGTGGCTGGAAGCCCTGGCGTGCCCATTCTCTCTCTCTCTCTCTCTCTCTCTCTCTCTCTCTATCTGACTCTTTCTCTCTCTGTCACTCTCAAATAAATAAATAAAAATGAACAAAAAAAAAACTTAAAAAAAAATCTCCCCAATTATCTGAAAAGGCTATTTAACTTCTCACTTTCCAACCCTAGCCAGATTTTCTTCGTGTAATTCAACTAAAACAACATATTAAGACAGATTGATTATTGTGGCCAGTTTAGGAAACCGGTTGTCTCTTAATTGGCCAGACATTTGTAAAAGTAAGACAGAGTTGAATATATAAAACTATAGATAATTCTTGTCATTGTGTTCTACTGCTTGGGAAATGCATTTTACTTTCCCTACAAATATCCATACAAATATGTAATGGGTTTGTTGAAATTTTAAGCAAATTAATGAATAAATTTTCTTCACTTCTCCTCATTTGTCATATGGTGAATGTTGGTAGATTGGATCCATCTAAATGAATGCCCGCCCCAGCCCCCATAAGCTTTGAAAATGCATCGGACATCCGAGACCAAAACAACTCAGAAGCCGGAATGTATACTAATCCACTCAGCACACGGGAAACTGCTTGGAGGCTTTCACCATTTTCCACTTGTTTTCATATAGTAACAATAGAGGGTTTATATCACTGCATTTTTAATAGTGGAAGCAGAAGAATTTCACTCTATTACTTTTAGACTGCTGAAAGAAGTCATAGTGTTGGTGCTGGAGAGAAGTCTTCAGTGAATGCTGATGGCATTCTCTCCATTCTTTCTTCCAAGGCTGTGAGTCTCATTTCATGTGCCCCATTTACAAGAGTAAAATTAGCATGTTCTCTAGTCACCATTTGGCTCATGACTCAATGTCACTATAAAAATCATCTTAGCAGCTTTATAGGCTCAACTTCTTCTAGGATACATCGATGTGGAACACTTCACTTTAATATAGGAGACGTAAGTACATGCTTTTATGAGACACTTGAAATCTATTTAAATCTGTAAGTTCTACTAGAATAAAGCCTAGTCAATTTTCTAAAATGGTGTCATGTGTCATATTACAAAAGATAAAGGGCACAAACAAGGAAAATACCAACACCAAACGTGTCTTGGTTCAGAAACTTTTCTTATGAGTGAAGAATCCTGTGAATAGCATTGTGCTTTTGCCCTTCCCCTGAGAATGTGGCGGTTTCTTTAGAAACTTACTTCTCATCGATGAATTTTGATTGAATTTTAGATATAACTGTTTACAATTTAATCTTACATTGGATAGCTTGATATTTAATAAAATATCTTTTCTCTCTCCCATCTGACTTTAATTATAATTATGATTGGATCTTTTGCATAATGGTTCAAAACCCCCACCATATTTCTTTGTATACACCCAATATTATTATTAACTTGTGTCTAGAAAACTCTAACTGTAACAGCATAAAGACGAAGCTATAGTAAGAAATAAAAGTTAGCTCTTAATACATTTTTCAGGATTTTCCTCATTATTTTTATAAGGTCAGTATTCGTGTTACTTGCTACCTTACTAAGCCTCTGTGAGCTGAAGACATTTATTTTAGATTTTTCCCTCACTCCCTTCCTTCCTTCCTTCCTTTCTTCCTTTCCTCCTTCCTTCCTACCTACCCACTTTTTTGTTTCCTCCTTTCTTCCCTTCTCTTACTCTCCTTTCTCTCTTTCTTATTCTCTCTCCTTCTATCTTTATTAACATATGATAAACATAACTTTTAGTGACAGTTCTCCAGAATTGCATAGCAAAAATTGCAGTTGTTTATACAGTAATATATTTGTTGTAAAAGATATTACAGAGTTTTGTTAGTTGAATCAGAGAATATAGTTATGTCTAAACCCTTGATTGGGTAAAAAAAAATAGGCCCCATCCATGTAAAAGCAACAGGGTTTTTTTTAAAGAATTTAAGAGGAATAATAATGTAGAGAAAGACACAGAGTATATGACATCTAGATGTTTTATTTAAAAATATTCCTTCTGTCATTTATATACTCAGCTTGTCATACTTGCTGATACTGTTATCATAAAAGAAATCTATTCTCTGTAGAAAGAAAACACCAAAAACTGAGGCATTGTTTTATAACAATAGCTAATATAATTGTTATGACTACTGTAATTAAACACCTCATATTTAATTCTATGTTACTTTGAAAGTGTCAAATGTATGTATATCAATCTAACAAATATATTTCAAAAATACTTAGGAGGACCTGGTATGTAGAGAAATGAGGCTTTCACAAATACCCACACTGGCAGTTGCTCTATCCCAATATAAACTATGCATGACCATTTAAATGTGATTACAGTATGCATTTACAACTTTCATATCCTCATTTCTCCTTGTGTGTGCTAATTATTTAGGAGTACACTGAATGAAAATTAAAAAGTGTCAGTTCTCCTCACATAAGTAGAATTGCCATCAAAATTCCTTACCATGCCCAAATATATATGTATTTTAGCTTCAGTTGACTCATATCTTCTAAAATGCATTACCGCCTTCTCCACTTCATATATGGTACCTCAGCTCTACTGAAAATTACCAGCAGCAAAGTGGATTAGATAATTCCACATCTACTGACAGTTGGCATATAATAACAATAATGGCAATAAACAAAGATTTCATTATAAAATAAGGCCTGGGCTTTTCAAAACATTTTTTTTAAATTGATTTTCAAGCAGAGTGAGAAGAAAGACAGAGAGAGAGAATGGGCACAGAAGGGCCTCCAGTGGCTGGAAATAAACTGCAGATGAATGTGCCCCTTTGTAGATCTTTTACATGGGTACTTGGGAATCAAACCTTGGTTGTTAGGCTTTGCATGCAAGCACCTTAACCGCTGAGCAGTCTCTCCAGCCCCAGGACCTGGATTTTAAGCCATAGTTCTGAATATAATTTAGTGGTAACTTAAAAACTCAGAATCCACTATTCTTCTATGAGTTAAAAAGTGAGGTTATTCATTTATACTTCATAGCATTTTTACCTGATGAAAAATAATAGCAGTTGTTATCCCCCTCATTTGAAAACCTTGTTTTGAAAAACCATGAATGAATCTAAGAATGGAACTGACGGTGGACAGAGCTTATTTCTCCAACTCCATATATATATATTTATGATATATATATTTGCTAGGCTGATGTACTTGTTCAATTGTACACCTCCATAGTAATGTAGAAATTAAATTTTATGATGGTTGATGGCCACTGAGTTGATAAAAATATCTTTATAACTAATATGGTTGAATATTTCAAGGTCAAAGTCTGTATCTACACTCCAACTGACTCAGAAGTCTAGTAACGTACAAAGTAGGCTGGAGCTTTGTGGACTTAAGTTCCAGAAACTTCAGTAACTGGCTGATGATGGGCAGACAACTTGAACTACATGCTACTCAGATTCTCATATATAGTAACATCTACTTTCCAGTAGATGAACTTTGAGGATTCAGCAGGAAGCTGGTATGTTCTCTGTGGCTACTGATGGAAAGATGACTGGTATGCCTTTTCCCTGTTCATCATTCTGATTCATCACACTATTTCTTAGCACTGACTGAGTTAGGATTTGTACATGATGAAAGTAATAACAAAGTGAAGTTCATTTTTTTTTTTTTTTTTGTTTATTTGTTTGAGAGCAACAGAGAGAGAAAGAGACAGATATATAGAGAGGGAATGGGTAAGCCAGGGCTTCCAGCCACTGCAAACAAACTCCAGACGCATGCGCCCCCTTGTGCATCTGGCTAATGGGTCCTGGGGAATCAAGCCTCGAACCGGGGTCCTTAGGCTTCACAGGCAAGCGCTTAACCGCTAAACCATCTCTCCAGCCCTGAAGTTCATTTTTAAGTTAGACTTTAGTTATCATACAAAACAATGAGTTATGTTATGGCATTTCCATAATCGTATATTATTGTATTTTGTTCATATTCATCTGCCTTTTGTCTGCGTTGTGCCTCCTCCATCTTTCCTTCATCCCTTTCCTCCCCACATAGTCTTACTTCTATTTTGTTGTTGTTGTTGTTGTTGTTCTTGTTGCTTTGAGGTAGGATCTCACTCCGGCCCAGGCTAACCTGGAATTCACTATGTAGTCTCAGGGTGGCCCCGAACTCATAGCTATCCTCCTACCTCTTCCTCCTGAGTGCTGGGATTAAAGGTGTGCGCCACCATGCCCAGCTCCATATATAAATCTTTATTTCACATATGAGAGGAAAATATGTAGCATTTTGACCCTCCCATTACTCAGTGTTTATCTTGCCACAGTCTTCAATCTATCTAGAAGGAGAGGTCACCAGAAGGCTAGCTATGGAGCCAGTGCCCTGTACTGATTCATAGACTGCTGCCTGAAGACACAGGGAAAAGTGGAGCAGAGATGTCAGGTTTGGGCTAAATCTTGAGAGCTAAATTCATTTCATATGCTGGCTTATTGAGAAAAAGCATTCCAGTGGAATAACAGACTTCAAAAAATGCACCATTACACACTCTAAAAATATCGTGTACCCAGCATGAGAGTGAGTGTTGAAGTAAAAACAAATCATGGACCTTTTAAGGTATTAAAAGGAATATTATTGTCTTCAGAATGTTTTCTGTATACTGTGCATAAGGCTTTATTAATTTTTCAAAATTATACAAGATGACTCTGGCAGTAGAATTTTAGATAGACTAGAAATGTAATTGATATAAAATCAAAACCAAAAATTTCTGGCCTATGTTTAGACATATCAGGGGGGAGAGCAATAAACAAAAATGTATGTAAAGAAAGTATATCCTTTTAATGACAAGGCATGATAGTGTTAGAGGTGGAATCAAATAAAATGAACACCAGGACTTGAAAAGAAGCCATTCTGAAAAGAAGGCAAATCCGGTGAGAGGGTGGAAAGGAACGACTGTAAGAGAGCTTGCAACTGAAGCACTATATCTTCTCAGAGATTGAAGTCATCGCTGAAAGCAGGTGGTGCCTGTGTACAACTGCAAAGGGCTGGGAATTGTTTCCACAGAGCAGAGCATGAGGAAGAGTCAAATAGAGATGAATAAAACAATTTCTGAATGTATACTAATAATAGAGTCAGAAATTTCCCATTGAGCCAACTGGCACAATTTTGTCACTTTTCTTGAAGCAGCCTCCCAGAAGTGAGATCACAGAAAGTGTACTATGGTGGTTTCCCACCCTGAAGCAAGGGTAGGAAACAATGACCACATAGATGAAAAGGATGTCCTGGTGGTCGGTCTCAAAATGCTGCATGAACTATTGTCAACTGATACCCACAGCCTGGCCTTGGAGGAAACTGAAATAAAAAGTGTTAAAAGACTGAGTCAGTGTGAAGAATCAATCCACTAAGTGTAAGAGGAAAAGAAGTTGGGAAATTTCCAAATTCCAAATTTTAGAAATAAGGTATAAGGTAGTTTTAAGAAATCATTGTTTTTAATGCCCTCACTTGAGTGACATTAATTGTCACATTTTCCAGCCACACTTCTTTACTAATTAACAGTAAAGGACAAGTAAGTAAAATGTTTTTCTGCAATTCACTCCATGACAGTGGTAGAGCAAAGATCACAGCACAAATTCCAGGCACTTGCTATGACAAAATAGGCGAGATGATCCACTAATGGGGAGGAAAGGTTTATTTTTTGGTAATATTGTGGGTTTCAATTCATAGTTGGTAGGTTTTAATGCTGTGGGCCATATAGGGCTCTACCTCACCATAAGTACTCAGACAGAAGATAAAGAAGAGGAGAAGCCAGGGACCCTAATGCATCTCATCTAAGGGCATCTTCTTAATGACAATGTCCTGCGACCAGGTCCCACCTCATTTAGGTGACTTTACCTCCCAGTAATGCCATGGAGTGAGGACTAAGTATTCAACACATGAGCATTTGGGGGCCATTCAGTACCTAAACTACAGCAATCTTTAAGCGTCACAGATTTTGTTTGGGAAAACTCCCTTTCCCTGACTGTAAAAACTTGTATTTCAAGACCAAGGTAGTATGTTTATTTTAAATGTTTTTATTTATTTATTTGCAAGCAGAAACAGAGAGAGAGAAGAGAGACAGACAGAGAAAATGGGCATGCCAGGACCTCAAGCTGCTGCAAATGATCTACAGATGCATGAGCCTCTTTGTGCATGTCTTTATGTCCTTACGTGGGTACTGGGGAATCGAACCTGGGTCATTAGGCTTTATAGGCAAGCACCTTAACAGTTGAGCCATCTCTCCAGACCAGGAGTATGTTCTTCATCTCATGAAATTACTTGTGTGAGGAACATAGGAGTTGTCTTTTTGGATTGAAATGCTGGCATTGTTCATAATCACTTATGTAGGATGATGATAGAAGGAAAACTGGATTTGGTCAACTTTTCAGATACTCTTAATCTTTCTGTACATAATAACACTTGTTAACTGTTTCTAGCTTAGAACAGTTCCATTTGAACCCACTCCCACCCCGTCTCTGATACATTAATAGCATGGTATTAGAGGAAGAGAATTTTATGATGTTAATCATGTACCAAGAAACTATGGTGAGTTAGAGAGATTGTCTAGTGGTTAAAGGTGCTTTCTTGCAAATCCTGATAACCCCAGCTATAATTCCACATTCCCCACATAAAGTCAGGTGCACAAAGTGGCACATGCATCTGGAGGTCTTTTGCGGTGTCAGGAGGCCCCGGGGTATCCATACTTTCTCTCTCTGTCTCTTTCTCTCAAATAAATGATAAAATATTTTAAAAATGAAATTACAGCAAGTGGGCTAAACCTGTTTTGGTAAATAAAGTTTGTTACAAATCTTAAAAATTTATAGTCTATGACCATTTTACACTGTAAGGGAAAGTTTTGTGGTCAGCATATAGTGTTTATATGATTCTCAATCTCCAGTTGCCATTGACCCTTCCACACAAGTTCTTGACCTTTGATATAATTGCCTCAGACAAGTATCAAAGAACAGTTAGAAATAAGACAGTTACTTCTCATTCATACTGTAAACCAACTACTATCATAACTCATCTAGCAATGTTTCTGTCTTCTAGCTCCTGCTATGTGGATATTTGTTAGCAATGACTGATGTGGAAACTACATATGCAGATTTCATTGCTTCTGGAAGAACAGGTCGAAGAAATGCAATACATGATATCCTGGTTTCCTCTGCAAGTGGCAACAGCAATGAACTAGCCTTGAAATTAGCTGGTCTTGATATCAACAAGACAGGTGAGTTTCTTGATGCATACCTTTACAGGAAAATGTGATTTTCTTAGATCCAGGCATTTTCCAAGTTGGTTTAAGGCATAAAATCCCCTTCTATCAAAGTCACCTGATAGTGCTAAACAGTTCAGGCCAAAATTAAAGCTTGGCACTAGTCTCTTAATCACATTCCCTGTTTTCAATGACTTCTCTCTTAAAAAAGTATTTTTAGGGCCAGAGAGATGGCTCAGTGGTTAAAGGTACTTGTTTACAAAGCCTGATGGCCTGGGTTCAATTCCCCAGTATCCACATAGAGCCAGATGCACAATGTGGTGCTTCTCTGTTTCTCAAGTTGTTACCGCATGCTTATCTATACATCTCACATCCAGGCCATCTGCAATCTTAAAGCTTCTTCAAGTCTTTAATAATAATAAAAATAATGTATAAAAAATCTATAACACTGCATTGTACTTCGTTAGTGATTTAAGACAAAATATGGTTTTTATGCATAACTGGTTTTAATTTCCTGAAAGATGCAATGTCATTGGAGTAGGGTAATATGTTTTATATCTATATTTTAAGAAAAAGGAATAAAAGTGAACATGGTGGTACATGCTTCTAATCCCAACAATCTAGAAACTGGGAAAAAGGATAACAATGGATACAGAGGCCTTCTTTCAACAAAAACAAACAAGTTCTTTCAACATTACTTTCTAAGCAATAGGCTAATCTACTTACCTGCATCCATTGAATTATTATAAACTTGAAATACTAATATAATTCATGTTATTGTAAAACCCCAAAATGCTACCCATCCATAATGATTGCCCAGTATACAAGTGACACCTGCAAGTATTTGAAGAATTGAATACAGCTTGAACTCCTAAAGTGACTTCGTAAAAGCATTGTTCAATTTTCTTTTGCTGAACCACTAAGATTGTAGCTATAGGTTCAAGGAGGTTGTTTGACTAGAATTATACATATGTTCTTGAGGGCAGTACTACTACAAGTGTTGGAAAAGAAACTGACTAACTAAACATCCTTTTCTCTTCAATTATCATTGTTCATTCATTTGAACTAATATCTTTGGGAAATCAGATGAGTTAACCTCAATGCTATAAATAATGGAAAACATAATTTTTACACATTTCTTCAAATTAGAACATGCTCTTACTATGTGTGATGTTTTACTTAAAGTAACTGCTGTGTGAGCTGTATCAGCTGGCCCTGAGTTCTAATCAGTCACTCTGAACAGGTTTTTTTTCTCTTTTTTTGGTGTGCGTGTGTTCATGTGTGAGAGTGCAGGTGTACATGCCAGAGTTTGTGGATGTAGGCCAGAGAACAACTTCCTGGTGAATTTTTACCTTCTAACTCCTTTGAGACAGAATCACTCATTCTCACTGTCATTCATCACTGTCTGCCTTCCATCTTGCCGTCAGTGTGTTGGGGTTACTGAAGCCACCATGGTTTCTGACTTTTATGTAGGGTCTGGAGGACCTGACACAGGTACTTTTTTGCTTGAGCAGCAAGTGCTTTATCCACTGAGCCATGTCCCCAGCCCCAGCTTGTTTTGGGGGTCATGCTATCCTCATGTCACAGCAGAAGCCAAGCCTTGAAACATTACACTATTTTCTTTATAGTGAACTACCAATAAAACCTACTTCTCATTAAGAATTTCAGAGCATGTCTGGAGTTCCTAATATGATATGCTGAGTCAGTTGATCTAATCTTTTCTTTCACCCCTGGCCTTTTCTCATCTTCTCTTTCAGAAGGTGAAGATGATGGGCAGCGGAATCCCACAGAGCAAAGTGGGGAAGCCCAGGGAGAAGCAGCAAAGCCTGAGAGCTAACACTCCGCTTTGACCTCCACCAACTCCTGACAATGTGGCAACGTTCCAGGCATTGCCAGGATACATTTGTTTCCATGAGTGAAAAGGGGGAAAAGAAAATGGCTGCTCTGCATTGCCAGAAGTTATTCATTGTCGTGTTAGAAAGGGGGGCAGAGCCTGTGGCTGCAGACAGACTTTTCTCTACCTCTGTCATTAGCAATGGTTGAAATCACTGGCCTGTGTATGGATGCCATGTTTGTATGGATCCTTTCACTTGACCATACGGTGAAATGCTTGTAGAGAGTAGCACTGATCTAGATGATGATTCCTGTAGCATCTGGCCCCTCACCATGTCAGAGGATTTAATTGTGTCTAATTGCAAAGGGTTGGTTGAACCCCAGAGTTGAAATAGCTCTGGCTGGAATATTCACCCAGTAAATGAACCATCCAGAAAGCACTGTTTTTAGCATTCTGTACCCGTGTGTTAGTCCTGTGTTATTACGCTGTTCTGTATTGTACAGTATAGCTGCTCAGCACTGCCCCTTCTTTGATCGCTTATATAAAACAAAATGATATACATTACTACATTACTGTGAATTTTTATACCACTAAATTTTAAAAGGGCTGCCTTTTATTTTTAACTTTCCATAGTGTCATGGTGTATAGAGGAAAAAACACATCTTTTTCAAAACATTTTCCTCTTGATAACTGTATGCTGATGAATTGATTAATACCAACAGATTCATAAAGACTCCTTTGCTTTATTATACAGGCATTTGAAAATATCTATTAATGTAAATATTATCTGAATTCAGTCTGCATGGCATCTACACAGACCAGAATTCAGTCTGTCAATTTTGTTACTATTCCCAAATGGAGACATTCTCTCAACTAACATTTCAATTTTTAAAATTGAGAAAGTAGAAAAGGAAAGCCAGAAAATACTAAGAACTGGAAGTATGTGACTGTGTGGAATGAATTTTCTAATAATGCTGTGTGCTACTGTTAGAGTCTGGAAGACAGCTTGTGCCCACCAGGCTGAATAGGATGGAGAAAGTCATCTCCTCCCATCAGGTGGATGCCAATCACAAAAGTGAAGCTCTTGTGTTGTGTTTTTGTTTTTGTTGTATGTGTGTGACTTTTTTCAGCCCTATCAGATCCAAATGTTATTATGCACTTTTTAATGTTTGTACACTTTTACTAATATTTGGTGTGAATTGCATTCTGATACAATAATTATAATTATTAGAACCTAACCAAATTTCACTGATGCTATTGATGGCCTATGCTGTATTTTGACATCATGGTTCTTATATGGAAAGTTTCCCTAAGCTGTGTAATCCCTTTGCTCAGCGTTGTAAGATCATTTGTCAGTGGTAATAAATAAAGGGCCAGACATATGCCCATGGTTCATGAATTATGGGGCAAATAGCAAAACAGTGGAAGGTCTTTACAACCAGAGAACTCCCTTGGCTGTCCTGGGGGTACATACAGATGAAGTAGATATAGCAGCATTTCAACAGGAATATGTGTGGGTCTGACAGGAATTCACCCTTTCTCTATAGCTGTAGACACTGTGAAAAAGCAGTCTGCCCATCCTTACATCTACATTACTTTTTCACTAACTGATATTGACTGATAAATACATTTATCTCATTTGGCCCCTGACTAGATGTTTTCCAGGAAAAAAAAAATATATCGTTAACAATGCATCTCTCTGAATATATGAAAAAAGCATAAATTAAATGCTAGAGGATGTGCTTCTATCTAACTCAGCAGCAGCAAAAATGTCCAGAAAAACTGAAACAAATCAACTCATTAATAGACTCAAAGGTGAGAATAGAAGTTCCAGGAACTATTTAGACAATCTCTGATAATCATTTTAAAACATCCAACTGCTATAATTGGTTTTCACTGTCTTCATTTACTATCCAGAAAGCTTTCTTGTGAATATGAAGTTCTCTTCTTTCTTAAAGTTGTGGAATTCCAAAGTGACATGTGATTTTGTAAAGTTTAGAACCAGTGCTGAGTATATGTGGAAAGTTTATATTCTTGTGTTATATACTATTACTAATGCATGTGGTGCCATGCTTGTCTTTAAATATATAAATAATGCTAAATTGAGAAGTCATATGGAGCTTTTGACTGAATTTGAACTCAACTGTTCTTTTTTGTTGTTGTTGTTATATTCAAACCCAACGGCATTCTTAAACTGGTAAGATACAAGCTGACATTCTAAAATACTCACATACTATAAATTTTGCTTGGCAAAAGTATACAGTATCTCCCCATTTTTATTTTAATGTGGTACTTGCATGTCAGTAACACTTACAAATGAATCTCTAAGGATAGAAAAAAGGATAAGGAACAAGACTCTGGCCTGGTCATAGGCCATAGCAGTCTGTTAACCAGCTATCCCAAGGAATCACTTTCCAGCACCCACTAAGCCAGCCCTCCAACATGCCAGCTAGAGTCACAGCTTTAACCTCTTTGCCCATTACGATTTAAAGTAGGTGTTTCAAGCTTAAGTTAAATTAAGATTTGATTCCATATTTGTCACCAGATTTTATCATCCACATGCTATAAATGTGAAGCCAGTTCCAGAGTTTGTTTCTCTGTATGGAAAATTTTAGAGGTAAACAAGAGGAGGAAAGTGAGTTTAAAAAGCGGCTTCCCTTTTCCAAGGTTACTGAAATGGCTTAATGACACAAATGTGGCTAAATATTAGAAATATACATTTTTCTTCAAAAATAAAATTTAATTATACTATATTAAGGGTATACTTCCAATAAGATATTTTTTCTAGCATGTAACTTATACATTTAGCATGGGTCATACTTACTATGTTTTAGGCTAACTCAGTTTTCTTTTCTAACCCTGAAACCTGAAGACTTGAGTTTTTTTGTAATCATTTGCAATGAGTATGAGGTTGTCAGACTTAACATTTTGTCAGCCAGTGTATATTATGCCAACATATGTTTTTCCAAAATTCATAGATAAAACGCTTTTCAAAGCCATAACAAAAATTATGGCCTATATTTTTTAGAAAATACCCGCACAGTGACCCACTGTTGAAGCCCTATACCTGAGCCTTCCTCAGACATAGCAAGGCACCACTTTTAGAAGACAAATGATATTGTTGTTTCTCCTCTGAGGAAACATTAAAAAATGTAACTGCAGCGAAGTCTGTGAGTGAAACTTGTAGCTGTAGAGAAAAAAAGGTGTAGTTAACAAGTGAAAACAAAAAAATGATATCATTTATGATGTTGTAATGGCCCTAAATTGTTTTCTAATTAAAAGAGTGGCAGCTTCTGAAATCATTTGTGAGCTTCTATGACTTTTGTATTTAGCAATGTTGCATGCTCACATAAACTGATATTAAAAGGAGCACGTTTTTCTGAACTGTAGTCTACCAAGAGTATTTATTGATTATATCCTATATGCTTGATTCTAGAGCAGGTGCTGGGAGATAGAAAAGAGACACCCGAAGTCTCGGCTATCCCACGGTCAGTGCACCCCGCCCTGTAGCCTCACTTCACTGGCCTGGATTCTAGAAAGCCTTGCTGCATTCTAGTCTAGTAGCGCAGTCCCAGTTCCTGAACTTCACATCTGCCCCAGCCCTCCCACCTCCAGGATCTCAAACCTAACATTGCACCTATCTTCTTACTTATCCATACAGACATGATTTATAGGTTACTGTATGAGAAGTGTTTATCAAAATACCATGGAAAGTATTTAAACCCTCCTCAGTTTTCAACACAAATACAGTTAATACACATTCATCTTCCTTAAAATAACTTTATACATGATTTTAGTCACTGCTTTCTCTCCTGCCCACACCTCCATCCCATGGGAATCTGTCACCAAGGAGTTCAAGAGCTCAGGCACTCAGACAGCCCACCCCACTGCTAGACAATCAAATGAATAAGCAATAAAATGCGGTTCCTTACAGACAACCGTGCCTCACTGTCTCATAGAGAACATTTTGAAATGGGGTAGCACTAAGAGTATGTCTTTTGTTATCTCGGTGGTGGTCTCTTTTCTTCATATTACTTTTGTTACATACAGGCAGAAACCAAAGAGAGACACCAGAGGAAATAGCCATTGACCACACAAGATTGTAAGTCAACACACCAAAAGACAATATAAATATTCAATTCATCTTACTCAAGCCACAGTGATAACACACTACCTGTGAAACATTCTTCATGTATGTATTTCTTACATCTGTCTAATTTAGGATATTAAGAATGGAGGTCTTGGCAATAGTAAAGTCAAACTAGCAAAACTATCTGACTCTAACCTACTACATCGAATTTATTCCCAATCTCTTTTAGTACCACATCGAAATGAACAATTTCTCAACACTGTCCTCAGCTCAATTCTATCTATCATTTTCTCCTTAGTGATCACAAGTCATTTACTTTCTATGTGTCCCTCATGTCTGTCCAATTAAGATCATCAAACATCTTCCCTTGTTTTTAGTCAACTTCTGGTGATGGTGAAAATGTCTGGCAGTGTTACTCAATGTTGGCCACTCCATTTAGACAGGAGTGCTACACATGTCTTTTAGTGTCCCGGGGAGGGGGGGTGGCGAAGTTTCGTACTTAATTAATATATCTTCCTGGTTAAGATATATTCCTACACCTCAGCTTATCAAACAATTTTCTTATAATTTTAATGTGAGGTCCATCACTGTCCTTTTTACTAACTTTATCCCTTTTCACAAATTTTTCATGTTTTCACTTTCCTCTTCCTCTTTACTACTTCTATTTCTGAAAGCGGTGGTTTATGCTCCCTCTTTTCATGTTTTTCCTATTCATTATTCTTCTGAAATTTGATTTCCACTTAAATTTTTATTTTTAAAAAATATAGCCATTCCATTACTAGACATTTCCCCTAAAAGCTCCATACTTAACTGCAAAGATATTTGCTCAACTATGTTTATAGTTGCTCAATTCACAATATCTAAGAACTGGAATCAGTCCAGGTGCCCAACATTTGATGAATGGATAATGAACATGTGGTATACATGCACAATGGAATTCTACTCAGCAGTAAGGAAAAATGATATAATGAAATTAGTAGGAAAATGCTCAGACTTGGAACAGATCATACTAAGCAAACTCATATAAGCACAGAAAGACAAACACCAGCATGTTGTCCCTCATTTGTGGTTCCTAAAATGGAACAACTTGAGTTGCAGGCATATGTGACAGACAACTCCAGCAACAGATAAAAGGGATGGAAGAGTTTGGTGTAGGGGAATGGAAGGGCAGGGTGAGATATACACAAAACCAAATCCAAAATGAATTGTTACCATAGAAAACTTTTTCCTGGAGAGCAGACTAAAAGACATAACCCTCAATAGAAGCATGGGGAGATTGTTTGGTTAGAAGGGCCTTCAAGAGGGTGGGATAAAACCTAACCCTAAAACATTTGGCTCTTTCTTGTAACTCCCAGTACCAGAAATTGGTTACAGTCCATGTTGAGCTGTTGATCAGAGAAACCTACAAGGTCCCCCAAGCAGGACAGATTTCTATCAAAGCACTGAATTACCAGCCTAAGGTAAAAGGTAAGGCCCTGTTGCTGAGGACACCACATGCTGCTGACACAGAACATCTGGCTGAATCTGGAAGGAAGCTTGTTCCCAGATGGTTAGCCCAAATAGTGCTAAAGAGCACTATATGAGCTGCTGGGGAAATGGCCAAGAGTAATGTGAGCCATCAGGAGACACAGCTTTATGAAAGCTACCAGCCTGACAAGACCTACAAACCTTATTTTTCTTGACTAGTTCTTCCTTTGCTTACTTCCCACTAGAATCTATGAATTTCCTGACAGTGGAATTCTGACTTGGTTTCCAATACCAGACATAAGTTCTCTCTCACTGAGCAAGCCTCATGTCCCATCAGAGAACAGTTGGTTAGCCACAGAAGATTGCCACTATTGCACAAGTCTGTGCTTCTGACAGGCTCATCGATTTCATAGAATGTAGGGTCTTCTGCTTATTCATGCAGTTGGTAACTATTTTCCTCTAGCAGCAAAGCCATGAGTATGAAGGGCAAATGTTTAAGTGAAACCACAACTAAGGTATGAATGTATAAACAGAGTCTGTCTTCTCCAATGGTTCTAAATCAAATCCAACATACCAGGGTTGGGGGATTATTCAGTTGCACAAGTCTGAGGACCTGAGGTAAAATTGCTGAACCCACATAAGACGAGCAAGGTAGCACATGCCTATAATCCCAGTACTAGGAAGGCAGAGGCATGGATTCCTGGGACATTCTAGCCAGCTAGAATAGCTCAGTCAGGGAGTCCCAGGAACAGTGGGAGACTACATCTCAGAAAATGAAGCTGGAGGGATTGAAGAAGACAACATATCAATCTCTGGCCTACATGCCTATGCACATATATGTGAATGCATACTCACTTACATACATGTGCCCATACATACCCTATGTGTAAAAGACCAGTAGAACACCAAATTGGCTAAGAAATAAGAATTTAGAGTTTATAGTTTTAAATCATTTATCTGATAGAATTGGGGAAAGTCAAAAGAATTCAATAAACCATTGAAAATATATAATAGAAATACTTATGTCATAAAAATTGAAAGTACACAAACTAAAAATCATAGGACTCATCACTCCTTTAGTGTTCTTAGTTTTTCCTCATTATGTATCCATCCCTCTTTAAAAAGACCTTTTTTCTCCAATTCCACTTTCTTTGAAATTCACTTTTTTCAACTAAAATTCAAATTATTCTCATTTATGTGACTTTTAAAATACATGATTGAGAAAATAAAAATGCAAATTAAAATTATAGGAGGAAAAGATTCTTCTTATATGAATAATCAATGTGAGAGATGTTTTCTGTTGGTTATGAGACATTAAAATTTAATCCAACAAAATATGTTTCTATTGTGGTACTTAAGTCACTATGCATAACTGAGAGCTAAGAAATAAAAATGAGGATTAGACAAGCAATGCAATGTTCTAAAACAAACATTTGAGTAGATTCACAAGGTAATAGACTTACTGAAGAGATAGAATGAGACAATTGGAGAAGAGAAAAAAATACGTTTTTGACCTAAACTTCCCTTATTCATGTGTGTGTGTGTGTGTGTGTGTGTGTGTGTGTATGTGTTGACTATCAATTAGTTCAAGTTCTATATAAAATTCTTTGGTCTACATGCAAAGGCAAAGCGCCATGGGAACCTAAGGTTTATTTTTAAATGAGTTCAATTAATACAAATGATGATAGAAGTACAGGAGTATTTGTAAATGCCTAAATATTATAAGCAATTAGAGATGAATATGAGACATCTCAAATACATTTTTGAGGAGAAATTCATAGGAAGAATATGCTGGAATTATTTCTTTTTAAATATTGATTTCAAGGAAGAAGAAACTAATTATTTCAATTCCCCCAAAACAAACAAAAACTAAAGTTATATTCACAGGTATGAAAATAAGGGGTGATACAGTTGAAATAACTCACTTACATGGAGCACAGTATATAAGCATTAAGTTTGGGGAGAGTTGATGGGCCAGGAGGATTTGGACTCTAAGATCCTGTGGAGGAAAGCCTAGTAACCTGAAGCAGATGGTTACTATGAACTTTGAGAGTGTGTCTGATATCATCTAGCACTGCTTTCCAGGCCAGCTCAAGAACAGTCAGAAGAAAGAGCACGGACATCAACATATGACCCACACAAAACTCCTGAGCTACAGAGAGGCCCAAGCCAAGAAGCCTGCCACAGGAAAGAAAGAACTCTGAAAGTGGGTGCTAAATTGTTGAGGTATGCGAAGGGCTAGAGATGAAAGCAGATGCTGGCCTTTCTTCAAGGTTAAGAAGTCAGCAGCTGAACAAGCCAGAATGGCAGAAGGAAAATGAGAAGCAGCAGAGGTTCTTTACTGCCACAGCAGTTGTGACTGTCTTTTACCCATACATGCTACTCATGCCCTGATCCACTCCTCCATTTTTAAAGGGACCATGTTTCTTGGGTGAGAACACTTAGTTCAAGAGGAAATGACTCTTCATACAGTACCATAGGAAGGGGTGGAAAAGTTCTTTGCCAGCCTCAGAATAGCGGCATTATGTTCTGATCATGGATCAGGTGCTTGGTTATGTCACTTTTACTTCTCTCCATACTCTCTGAAATAAGAACATACTTTTCTTGTAATAAATGGATAATTCAAGATCCAGAGAAATCACATGACTGCCCAAAGGCACATAGCTCTGCGGTTCCAAATCCGGGATTAAAACTTAAGTCAGAGCTGGAAAGCTGACTCAGCTGGTAAAGCGCCTGCCACGTAAGTAGGAGTTCCTGATTTTGGATGTGCAGCACCTGTACGAAGAGCAAGGAGCAGCTGTGTGTGCTTGTAACCCTAACGCTGGGGAAAAGGAGACAGGAGGCTGTCTGGGACTCGGTAGCTAGCTACTCTAGCCAAGTCTGTGAACTACAGGTTCAGTGAGTGGCCCTGTCTCAAAATAATGAAAACAAGGCAGAAAGAAATTGAACAAGTTGCCCAATGTTGACCTACGTCTGCCTTTCACATGCACCTGCACACACACACACACATACATACAAACACACAACACATGAACACCACATAGCTCACACACACACATGCACACACAAAAACTTGTCAGTCTTCTCTGATAACAGCATATATACTTTTCAAATACACAGGAAGTTTACAATAAGATAATAAAGCTAAACATAATTTTACATTCTCTAGTATCTATATTCAAAATAAAAAGAAAGTATCAAAATAGCCCAATATATTTAAATGCTTAAATATATTGTCTGGGGCTGGAGAGGTAGCTAGCTCATCAGTTAAAGACACTTGCTTACAAAGCCTGACAACCCAGGGTTTGATGTTTGACTCCCCAGTATTCATGTAAAGCCAGATGCACAGAATGGCCCACGTGTCTAGAATTTGCAGTGGAAAGAGTTCCTGGAATGCCTCTCTCTCTCTCTCTCTCTCTCTCTCTCCTTCTTTCTCTATCTTTTGCTCTCACTCGTTGCTTGTATTTGTATATATATATAATATATATATATATATATATATATATGTATATATATATATATATATTCATCTAAAGTTCAGTTTCTATGATACCACACTGTGTAATACACAACCATATACCACACTCTGTTTCGCAAGGATTAAACTGAGAAAGTATTCACTTTTCTGTGTGTATATTTCTTAGTGATTCTCAAATTGAGCTTCATCTCAGAATCACCAAGAAAAGTACCTACACATATGAAAAACTGAAGCTAATATCTACAGACATTAATTATATTATCCAGTGAATCTCAGCCTTCAGTACTTTTTTTTTTGTTTTTAGTTTTTTTAAGGTAGGGTTTCACTGTAGCCCAGGCTGACCTGGAATTCACTATGTAGTCTCAAGGTGACCCTGAACTCATGGCGATCCTCCTAACTCTGCCTCCTGAGTGCTGAGATTAAAGGTGTGTGCCACCACGCCCCACAAACTTTTTAATTTTATATTCAAGCCTAGTAAGTATTTTAAAAGTGCACATATATTCACCATCCTATGACTTTCTCTAAAATGAACGCCCAGGTAACCACCATCCAGATGAAGCATCCAAATATACCAACACCTTAGAGTCACCATCACATTGTCTTTTAGTCGCCACCTCTGGATAATGCTACATTCTTGGAAACCAGTTAATTGTCATATTCTCATTTTTCCTTTCAGAGCCGGCTCTGGAATTCAACCTAAAACCATCAACTAAAGCACTAATGTTCTTTGTAGGAGCCCTTGTGTGTATGGCCTATTGCCATGATTCTAAAGTCAGCCTAAAGCCCCATAAATCATAACCCCCCTGCCAGAACACTCATGTTCTAGAGGATGTCTTCCCTAGATAGCATGGGTCTTCCACAGCACACTGTTTCTAGGGTATGCAGACCCTGAAGCTTCACCTCTGTTTTTAGTTATCCCTAGTCCTGTTCTTCTTGAGGTATCTAGTTATTTTCTCATTTAATTATCAATAGGTCATATAGGTGACAATCCTTTGAAATCAGTAACACAGATCCCAGTGTTTCTGCTAAACAGGCTAAAATATAATTCCCATCTTTACTTGGTGCTAGTTACTATACTTTTGAATCAATTTTTCACATTACCATGAGATCCTCTCATCACATAAACTTAATTCTAGATAAACATTTGTTCCTCTTCTTGGTTAGTAGCCTTCCTGTGTTAAACTCTATGCTGCAGTCAGGTTCAGATTTCTGGTAGAAATCACCTGACCAAGAGCAGATTTTGGGAAAAAAGGATTTATTTTGGCTTACAGACTCAAGAGGAAGTTCCACGATGGCAGGGAAAATGACGGCATGAGCAGAAGGTAGCCATCATCCCCTGGCCCACATAAGGTGGACAATAGGAACAGGAGAGTGTGCCAAACAGTGGCATAGAGAAACTGGCTATAACACCCATAAGCCTACCCCCTGTAACAATACACTGCCTCCAGGAGGCTTTAATTTCCAATTGCCATCAGCTGAGGAGACTAGCATTCAGAAAATCTGAGTTTATGGGGACACCTGAATCAAACCACCACACTCGACTGTATTTATTAAATAAGTTTGAATTTGAGGTCATCAATGTGCATTTCCCAATTGATGAAATTAGAAAATAATCATAAGCTAACATACATCCAAATTCTTAAGAAGAAAAGAGATTGAATTTTGTAGCCTGAGTAAATAACTTCCTGATGTATTAAATTTCAAGCAATATTAAGCCTGTCATTTGCTGGAATTTCAATTGCTTTAGTGTTGTTTCATTTCTTTTTTCTTACTTTTATTATCATTATTATTAACAAGATATTTCATATGGATACATCATGTGTTGCTACCCTCTTTTCCCTCATCCCCTCCCCCATTCTGTTGGGGACATGCCTCAGTAGGGTTGCAGGTGTTGTTCCCCATGGGGTTGTGGTTTATGCTTGTGGAAACAGCAGTCAGTTGTTTTTTGAGGGGGAGGGAATGCCTCTGGACATGATGTCTCAACCTGTGGCTCTTACAATCTTTCTGCCCTCTCTCCTACAAAATTCCCTGAGCCATGGTGGGTGAGTTTTAAGTCTACTTCAGTGAGGAGCTCTTAGGAGCCTCTGGATCTCTGCTTTAGTAGGTATTGAGCGTCATTGGGGTCTGTTTTCTTCACCATGGTGCAGATTATCAGGTTCAGAATGGAAGCAGTACTCCTGCTGGTTTCCCCATTCCTCTGTGGATTCAGCTGTGGTTTGGCTAAAGCTTGAGGGTAGTTTATCTCCTCCAGTCTCAGTACCTTCTGAAAAAGAAGAACAGATTCTCCAATGGGGAGTGATATCAGTGTAGTTTAAATGGGATAAGCATTATTAATTTAGGGAGAATTTGATGTATATAATCCCTCTTTTAGCAAAGACTACTGAGAGCTTGAAACTGGAGAACATAATCTTTTTCTCCATAGGATTCCGATATGCTTCCCAATTTGAGATATGGGTTCCTTTACACTGAGTGCATCTCTTAGACAATCAGAAAGCTATTGGTTACCCACAGAGGCTGTGTGCCACTATTGCACTGGCATGTACATACTGTCTGAGTGTTTGCTTATGAGTAGCTTAGACCTCTGGTTGCTCAGACTGTTTTTAGCCATTTTTCCCCAGTAGCACTTTCCAGAATGAGACAGGCTCTCTGGTGACTGGCTGTCTTCTGGATTCTAGCCAGGTCTCGCCATGCTCTGTGTCAGCAGCATATGGTGTCTTCAGCAATAAGGTCTTAGCTTTTGCCTCAGGTGGGTAATCAAGTGCTTTGACAGAGAGGTATCTTGATTTGGGGACCTTGATGATCTCTCCCATCAACAGCTCAATGTGTGTAGCAACCAACTGGGAGTTACAAGTCACAGACAGAATTTTTTTTTTCTTTTAAGCTTAGGCTTCCTCCCACCCTCACTAGCGCCCTACTTTTCAGGTGCTCTCCCTTTACTTCTTTTGAGTGTTATATCTTTTATGCTATCTCTGATGAGAAAGGTTTCTATGGTATCAGCTAATTTTGGACTGAATTTTGTGTTTGTTCCCCCACCACCACCTCTTCCCGTCCCCTCCATTTCCTTTCTCTGCTCTCAGACAAGTGTCTTGTTGTGCTTCTGGCCCATACAAGAATATTTTGAATGAGTCTGGCTTTGCAAAGACAGCACTTACAGTCAAGAAAGGGAAAACATGGCCATCTGCTCCCTCCTAGTTTGGTTCAGCTTACAGTATCCCGAGACAGCTGTCTTCCTCCCTGATTTGTCTTCCTCCCACCCAGCCCACCTGCCTCTTTCCACCACTTCTCCCTTGGGTTTCCTCACTTACATGTGTCTCTCCACATTCCTTTCCTCCTACTCACACATCACCACTTTCCCTTATTTGATCTCTTCATCCTATAATCCTCAAGTGTACAGTTACATGCTATTCTGTGTCCCCCAATGCCAGATTCCTCCCTCAAACTTCCTGCTTAGTATGTTCTGCAGAGTTAGTGCTTTCTTCTTAGCCACTACTCAACTTTATATAAGAGAAAGAGAAGAGAAAAAGCAGAAAAAGCATCTTACTTAACTGGCTAAGATATGTTTCAGTGTAAACTTTGGCCAATACATGGAAATAATCCTTAGGTATTAGAGAGTGAGTGTACTATAAGACAGAGGGAAGAGATTTATAAATAACAGTGATGCCAACACTGTTCTTCACCCCAGTTATTACAGATTTCCACTGAGTGATTCATCAACTGAGAGAGAAGTGTTCAGCCCCACCAAGTGCCACCACAAGTCAGAACTTGCATACGTCCTGCAAATATGAGTTTGCCACTATGATTTCGTGCTGTGCATTCAATGAAACTCCAATTCCAGGAAGTACCCAGCTGATTTTCATAACATGTGCTCAAAACTCAGACTCCTTATTAGTTCAGTGTATGGATTTGGACAATTAATCACTCTGAATCTTACTTATAAATGAAAATAGTAGCATTTCTTAGGAATGCCAAATAATAATCCCTAGGAAAACTCCAAGATTGATATTTACGGGGCTGGAGAGATGGCTTAGCGGTTAAATGCTTGCCTGTGAAGCCTTAGGACCCTGGTTTGAGGATTGATTCCCCAGGACCCACGTTAGCCAGATGCATAATAAGGGGCTCATGTGTCTGGAGTTCATTTGCAGTGGCTGGAGGCCCTGGCACGCCCATTCTCTCTATATTTATATCTGCCTATTTCTCTCTGTGTTGCTCTCAAATAAATATATTAAAATTTTTTAAAAAGATTGATATTTAAAAAGTAAGGTTGAAATGTTAAACATTGAGAACACTTCTTGGCACTTAGTATAAATAGTTATTAATATTGTTGTCTTTGTGTTACAAAGAGATATGCAGATTATAGTCTTAAATAACTCAAAGTATAGAAAATGGATTTATCGCTTAAAAAGTAGTGCTGTAAAACTACATTTATTGAATAGATATGAATGAATATCTTTAATTTCCACATGCTTTTATGATTCTGACAATACAATGGTTTAATCACAGGCATGAAGCCTGGAGAATACGGATCTCAGAACATCAAATATGTAAATGAGAGAATCTTCTCTGGACATAGAAGACCCAAAGTTGAAAAAGCAAAGTATTTCATTAATTAGAAGTGAGACATACATACATACATACAGACACACACACACACACAGAGAGAGAGAGAGAGAGAGAGAGAGAGAGAGAGAAAGAGAGAGAAGAAAGTGAGAGGATGGAGAAAATACATCAGGACTAATTGTCAATGCAAATGCAGCCTTAATTTCTTTTTACTACTATTAACTTTTCAGTGTTCCACTGCCACTGGATAGAAAAAGATAGCTTTGGTCTCCTGATAATATAACATATGAGGCTATTAGATATTAGCATTAGAAGGTAAGGGAAAGGCATTGGACAGTTCAGTCACTTAATGATATTTCCTCTGGCACTTCAGATAATTACTTTCTTCTCAGTCTTCCAATTGGAATGCAGATAAAGCCCCATACTCTGGGTTCCCTTAGTAAAACTGAGACCAGAGTCTGATAAAAGTTAAGGAAAATGAGTTAAAGTGAGACACTAGATTGACCACCTGACTAATCAAGGCATTTATTCTTTTATCAAATTATCTTCAGCCCAGAATCTCCAGGCCCTCCCTTTATTCATGATATTCTCTAGGAAAATGAGTCACTGTAATAGAAAATTTCCCATTTTTTTTTCTGTAGGTACCACTTCTAGTCTAAGACATCACTCTTCCCATAGTTAGATATAGCACAAGAGTAGTCTTTAAATTAGCATCTACTTTCACTTACAGTATTAATTTTATAAGCAACACAATATGTGTTCATGAAAACTGAGGAACTCTTGATCATAACAAAGACCATCCTAAACCTTTATACTCTCAGCCAGCACACAGAGAAATCATGATGCTTATGAAACTCTTTACTTAATTAAGAAAGCTAACTTTTAAATTTATGTATAACAATAGTAAAATAAAAAGCTTTTTCTTTTCTCTTTGTCCTAAGCCATTTCCACATAGTAGATGTCCTGGCTTATCAAACTTTTGCTATAGCTACCCTTGAATAAACATCTCTGTGCTCAGTGAAATGCATTTCTTTCTCAGACTGGAAGTGTAAGTTATTTAATAATATTTATACTAGTCTTTCATACACGCCAAGTGAGAAATAGTAATGTATTTTATCTTTCTATATTTTTCATATCTCTATTTCTCAATTTGTACTTTCATAAATATTGATAGATAATAAGTAATGGATATCTGCCTCCTGGTGGCCATATGAAGTTAGTAAGAGAAAAGAAAATGTCCTTAAAACACAGAGAAAGACTTTTGGTTTTGAAAACTGCTCATTGTGAAAAGCAGTGGAAGGTTGGCTTGCTGCCAAGGAGGGGAAAAGTCAGTAGTGAGTGCCAACACAACTGTCTCTCAAGGGCACTGCAAATGCAGCAAATTCCGTTTCTCTGAACTCATGAATAAGCCACAGACTCATGCACATATGTTACAGACCTCTCGGGAGAATCAGGAATGAATCAAAACATTTCCATGGTAATTTATATGCTAATTTGAATATGCTTATTACAAACATTTTCTCTTAATCCTCTAAATCCTAAGACTCGTACAATTTGCCTTTGTCTATTGGCTAAATGGATTATGATTATACATTTTTTCTCCTGACCTGAGATCTCTTAGTTAATGAGTTAAGGCCAAATAAATACACGCTTCTTTTTTGTTATTTATTTAGTATTTATTTATCATTTATTTCAGAGACAGAAAGAAAGAGGCAGATAGAGAGAGAGGATGGGTGCACCAGGGCCTCTAGCCACTGCAGACAATCTTCAGATGCATGTGCTATGTTGTGCATCTGCCTTTACTTGGGTACTAGGGAATCAAACATTGGTCCTTTGGCTTTGTAGGCTAGTGCCTTCAACGCTAAGCCGTCTCTCCAGCCCAGTACATGCTTCTTCTGTTTGGCAAGGTGTCTTAACTTCTCAATAGAAGAAACCTCATGGAAAGATTCCAGCGTGCCTTCCCAGGAACATAGTACAAAGGCATGTTATGAAAACTGAAGGCTTTGCCAACATAATAATTTACTAAGGTGATTTTTAAAATTATAGAATACCAAAAGTTGACTCAATTTTTTAAGTGTTTTCTTGGTGCAAAAATAGTAAATTGCTTTGTACTCCATATAATTAATAAATATTTAATACTTAATAGCTTCATGGTACAGAAAACAATGCATTTCAATACACAGGTAAGATTAATTTAAAAATTTCCAGTTGTCAGATTAACTAAATTGTCTACTTGTTAAACACCTTTTCTTACTGGAACATGAAGATTACTTTGGAAAAGTGATACATAAAATATTTATATTATATCCAAATATTTTACAGATTTTTATAAGTGCTCATTTGAATATGGGATAAGAGCTATAGGATATTATTATATCAAAAGTAATAAATAAACAGGTCAATAATCCAAATCATTGAATACCCAGTAACCACAGGCTGACCTTTAACTGTTGGTGATCTTCTTACCTAGCATCCTGAGTGCTGACACTAAAGGTTTGTATGACCACGCCCATGCCGGAGATGGCAAGCATGCCATTTCAGAATCATGAGGATTCGAGCGCTGAAGAGCTGCATGACACAGTTCCAGCCCAGCTGTCTTTTCCTTGGAGTCCAATGTGGCCCCTCTATAGAAATATCTTTGTCTCTCTATGCTACAGATACCAGTGCACCAATCTCTAAGTTTACTTTTCCAGCAAAAAAATGATGTTAGTGAAGTGTTGGTCAATGTGTCTGGCATAGAATTGTAAAAACAAGAAAATGGGTCCGAAATAATTGTTTTCCTTAAAGGCCTTAAGGAAAGTCAGGCATGGAGTACAGTAAACTTAGAAGGAAACAATGAACCTCCGGGAACAGTGTAAGAATTGTTCTATGACTAATTTTTCTGAATGGTGGCAATTGCAGCAAACTATGACTCTTTATCAAGAATCCTTACAGGAAGAACAACCAAGGTTAGAAATAGTTCAATCAGGGGGACCAAAGTGTAAGTATTGGAGGGATGTAAAAGGAAATTCAAAAGAAATGGTTGGGGATAAATGGGTTTATTGGATCAATGGTGGAAACCCCCATTTTGTGGTAGTTCTGTCTCTCACCTTTAATATAGTAATTGAAAGTAGGAGCTCATGAAACCGCAAGTGCTTGACCACACATACATGAGGGAAAGTGTGAAAATAGTTCGTCATTATAGGGACCTGATGACTGTACTTGAGGTTAATAATTATGGGATAGTGTGATGTAAATAAATAGCAAAAAGTTTCTATGAATTTTGTGGAACTGTACCTTTCTTGAAGTTTGCTCTTGCATGGCATGATCAGAAAATAAAAGACTGAGGTTAAGAGCTGTGGCAGCCGAGAGAGAGGGAGAGAGAGAGAGAGAGAGAGAGAGAGAGAGAGAGGGAGAAACTCAGCTGCCTTCAGCATTAGCCTGTCAGCTTGCACCAGAACTTGACTTCCAGTCATTATTGCGCCTCTCCCTTTCACACCTCTCTTCGGGGACCCTCCTTCAAGCCAGGGCTGGACTCCGGTATGCCCAGTGTTTGATATTTTGATAGATAGTATCTTGAATATTTTCATCTTTTTAATATTTATTTTATTTTTGTTTTATATGAAAGGGAGAGAGAGAGAAGGCAGATAGAGAGGAAATGGTCACGCCAGGGCCTTTAGCCACTGTAAGCAAACTCCAGACACATGTGCCACCTTGTGTATCTGGCTTATGTGGGTCTTAGAGAATTGAACATGGGTCCCTTGGCTTTGCAGGCAAGTGCCTTAACCACTAAGCTATGTCTCTAGACCTCTCATCTTTTTTTTTAATTTATGAAAGTATACCAAAGTTGCATCTCTTAAAGAATGCCTATGTTAACAATTGATAAAAAAAAAAAAAAAACTTTGATAGAAGAAATAATTTGTTGGACTAACAAATGTAAGAATTAACTTATGGAGTTGGGTAGATATCTCAGTGGTTAAAGTGCTTTCTAGGAAAGCCTGATGGTCCTGGGTTTTGATTTACCAGTATCCATATCAGGCCAGATGCACAAAGTGGTACATGCATCTGGAACACGTATGCAGTGGCAAGAGGCAATACTGCACTCATACACTCTATATCTCTTGCAAAAAAGTAAACTAAAATACTAAATGATAGATTAACTGCTCTCTAATATAAATTGAATTTAGAAATATTAGTAGAAAAATTCAAAAATATACTGAGTGAAAAGTTGTATAATGAACTTAACATGTGGTCACTGTCAAGTTCTAACATTACTCATCTCTAACATTTTTTTTTTTTTTGGTTTTGTTTTGTTTTTCTCAAGGTAGGGTCTCACTCTAGTCCAGGCTGACCTGGAATTCACTATGTAGTCTCAGAGTGGCCTCAAACTCACAGTGATCCTCCTACCTCTGCCTCCCCAGTGCTGGGATTAAAGGCGTGTGCCACCACGCCCAGCTTTTTAAACATATTTTTTATTTATGATTTATATGCAAACAGAAAAAGAGAGAGAGAGAGACTGAGAGAGACAGCATGCAAGACTCTCTTAACACTGGAAATGAATTCCAGAAACATGTGTCACTTTGTGCATCTGGCTTGACGTGGGTAATGAAGATTTGAACCTGGGCCACTAGAATTTTCAAGGAAGTATCTTTTAGTACTGAACCATCTCTCTAGCCAAAAATTCTTTTTATTAATAAACTGCTATATTCACTTTTATAACTGAAGTAGTTCAATTGTTCAAACAGTACAGGGAATTCCTAGATGTACTTTTTACACGCCCCTCTTATTTACATCTTCCATTAGTATGGTGTGTTAGAACTGATGAGCCAATAGTAATATAATTTTTATTAGCTAAAATTCATACATTATACAAATTTTATTTTTTTTTCTAATGTGATTTTTTTATTCTCAAATTTTAGGGTACAACATCATTCATATATATATATATATATTTGCATATATATATAAATTTCTATACTACATATGTAAAATATATAATATAATATAGTCACATTATAGCTATATACCACATTATATATATGTAGATGCAAACACACATATATGTGTGTATGTATATGTGTGTACATGTATGTATATATTTGTATATATGTATGTATATGTTTATATGTGTAGATATACGGAGGGAGAGAGTTGGGTCACCTTGGGATAACATTGCTGTTGGCAGTTGTTTTTTTTTTTAAGTCTGAGGCTTTTATTAACTCACACACAATTATTTATTTGTCTTCTGGTTTGTTGAAGCAGCAAGTCAGACAACACTTGCCACAGTAATGTCTGTCAAAGTGGCTAGCCATAAAAACCCCAGCCCCACACTCATCAGAAGGACCCTCTTGACACAGGTGACTGATTTTACCATTTTCATCCACCTTATAATATTTCAGGACAGCCAACTTAACCTTCTTTCCCTTGTGCTTATTTTTCTTGGGAGTGGTGTAAGACTTCTTCTTCCTTGCTTTTAGCAGTACCACGAAGTCTCAGCACAAGATGAAGGGTGGACTCCTTTTGAATATTGTAGTCAGACAAAGTACGCCCATCTTCCAGTTGCTTTCCAGCAAAAATCAGCCTCTGATGATCAGGAGGAATTCCTTCCTTATCCTGGATCTTGGCCTTTACATTTTCTATCATGTCCCAGGATTCAACCTCAAGCGTGATGGTCTTCCCCATAAGGGTTTTCATGAAAATCCGCATCTTGATGGCGGCCCCACCGCAGATGGCAGATCGGAAAAGCGCTGTTGGCAGTTTTTCATACTTACTTTGTTTGTAATGCTTCCTATCTTTGATGAATATTGGTCATGTCCCCTATATGAAATGTCTCTTTTTTTCCTCTGGTCTAATTTTAAATTTTGTGTGTGTGTGTGTGTGTGTGTGTGTGTGTGTATGCACATGCATGGGTGAAGCTGCAAATGAACAAACATCAGACACATGCACCATATTTTGCATCTGGCTTTGACCAGGTAGCCTGGAAATTGCATCGGTGCTGGCAGGCTTTGCAAACAAATGCCTTCCACTTCTGAGTCATCACCCCAACCCTTTGTACAAGGCTGAAGCTACATACACAGAACATGCATAATAGGAGGGGAAAAGAGAAGATGATCAAAATAGAACAGGGAATACTGGGAAAGAAAAAGGGACTCAGTGGAGGGAGGACAGTGGAGGAGGAAAAAAGAGGTGATGGGAGGGGATTGTGATCATGGCATATTATGTATATTTATGTAAGTTGTCAACAAAAATTTTTAAATTTTCTTGCAGCAACAAGTAGCCCTGATATGCCCCGCCTCATGTCTCCCACATTCACTGCAAATAAATAATTAAATATTTTAAAGCTTATTATTTGTGTTTTAAAATCATATGAACTTTTGAAAATATAAAATGACATGTGTGCATAGCCATACAGCAGGTACACTAGTTTTGAAGCTGCAAATGAACACCAGAATACAACATAGTTGCATCAGCCTTCAGTCCAACTGTATCATCTAATTATCAAGCATGCGTGCCCAGCCAATGATGTTACTGTCTTTGCCAGAAATGCCTGTAGGTGAGATCATATAGTATGCTGCCTTTCAGACTAGCTTCTTCCACTTAGTAACATGTTATTTTTCATTCACAGTTTATAGAGGAATTTATTAAGGAATTATCTGGTTCTTTTCTCACTTCATTTCTTTTTATGTACAACTTGAAACATTTGCAATTTATCAAAATAGAACAAGTCAAATTTTAACTTCATTGATATGGATCCCCATGTATCTATCTCAGCACCATGGATTAAAGCATCTGTCTTTATTTCATACATTTGAGATGCCACCATTACCTTATGTTAAATATTCATATGCACTTGAGGTTTATTCTAGAGTCTATTCTATTTTTAGTATGTCCAGTGAATCAAGGACAGCTCTTTAATTACAGAACTGTTTTAGTATCCCTTAAATCTTACTAAGGTCGGTAGTTTGCCACTCACACCATTGCAACCATTCCTTCAGGGGTTTTTGTTTTTTGGGTTTTTTGGGGGGGTTCCGGTTTGTTCTTTTATACGAGCATTATAATCAATTTATAAGCTTCAGGAAAAAATTCTGCAGGTCTTTTTATCTGATTGATGTTAAATAGATAAACTAAGGAGGTGAAATCATTTAGATGATATTTTTCCCTTTAAGAACATAATTTGCTTTCCTTTGTTTAATCCTATGTTTGCACCTTACAAGAATATTTCATATTTTTATCAGATATGTTTAAGACATTTCAAGTATGTGCCAAGTTTTGATATATTTGGGGGAGTGATTTTTGTTTTTAATACAGTAGTTGAGCTCTATTCTCCCTTTAAGTTTTCTAGCTAGACATTAAAATTCATGAAACCTATCAATTGTTGTATATAGAGTAATTTTTATTTTTTTTAGTTTTGCTGACAAAGGATTTTATGATACTGAAGTGAAATGCTTTCATTCCTCTTAAAATGTTTCTAAATGCTTTTTAGTTTCTATTTCATTTGTGACTATTTTCAACTCAATGCAAAATAGTAATTGTTGATTCAGAGTGACTTGGAAATAGAGAGAATATATGCCCTCAACAGTAGGCTGTTCTTTAGTGGAGATCAAGCAGGTGAACAGTGAAGAATGGTGAACCCCATTCTGCGGGTTTGAGGTTACTGAGCTCAGACACAGCTGAGCTCGACATTTAAAGGGAAGGGCAAGCAGGGCAGAGAATGGGGAAGGAAGGGGGAAAAAATGCAACTAGAACAGGGATATTTCCTTTGCTGACTTGTTTTCCCAGGTATGACTCTTAGATCTGGCTTGACTAGTTCTTAATAACAGCCTGTCTGCATGGTTTGGGCAACGGTTCCTTTGTAACATGGGACAATGGTTCCCATGTAGTTAACCTTATCAGGTTGTGGTTTGGAAAATTATTTACAACTGCCCAAAAATTTCCTCTGTGTTAAGGTCTGTTTCAGGGCCAGCACATCTCAGAAACTTCTGTGACTCATTTAATGCTTACTGGGACACCCAGGCTTATTAATGCTTACAATAATGTAATGGGTTTCTTTATCACTTCCTTTTACGAGAGTCTTCTGTACCCTCATTACTGACTTCTAAGCTAATGCAGATGCAAATTATGTGAAGGGGGTGCCCATCAAATTCTCTGTGTCTAAGCATTCTAAACAGGACTTGGTGAACATGCTGAACATGAATATACTGCTGTTACTTTTCTCTTGTGTTATTTTTTTTGCAATTTTTATTAACATTTTCCATGATCATAAAAAATATCCCATGGTTCTACCCTCTCTCCCCCCACTTCCCCCTTTGAAATTTCATTCTCCATCATATCCCCTCCCCATCTCAATCAGGCTCTCTTTTATTTTGGTGCCATGATCTTTTCCTCCTCTTATGATGGTCTTGTGTAGGTAGTGTCAGGAACAATGAGGTCATGGATATCCGGGCCATTTTTTGTCTGGAGGGAGCACTTTGTAAGGAGTCCTACCCTTCCTTTGGCTCTCACATTCTTTCTGCCACCTCTTTCACAATAGACCCTGAGCCTTGGAAGGTGTGATAGAGATGTTACTCAGCACTCCAGTCACTTCTATCCAGCACTATGATACCTTCTGAGTCATCCCAAGGTCACTGCCATTTGAAAAGAGAAGATTCTCTACCCAAAGTGAGAGTAGCATTAATATAAGGGAATAAATATTAAGAGAAGTGCTTACTGGGCAGTTTGATAAGTATAGTATATACATGTATCCAGACATCAGCAGATGTTACACCCCTAGGGCTCATGACTACTCCTGTTTTAAGTTTTCAGTATTAGGGATGTATTCCCTCCCATGGAGCGGACCTCCAGTCCAACTGGAGGGCAATTGGTTTCCACGATGACAGACATGCCACTATTGCACCCATTGGCTCATTCAGCCTGGCTGGCCAATTATAAGGCTTGCAGTGTCCACTGTTGAGTATCTTCACTGGTGGTTTCTCTTTCTCCAATTGAACTGCATGTAGAATGGCTTCTTCCAGCTTTCTGTCATCTAGTCTACATGGAGGAGGTTATCAGCTCAGTTCCAGCAGGATTTCTCAGTGGCCTTGCAGCCCAAGTATGTGGAGTCTTCAGCAATAGGGCCTTACCATGTATTCCTAGTGGGAAACCAAAGGCCTCGGCAATGGCCTATAATGTTTTGGGGACATCAGGGACCTCCCTGACCAACAGCTCACTGGAAGGTATCCCATCCCTGGCACTGAAAATTTTCTAGCAACGATCTATGGCTCCTGAGTGTTCCATTGTCCAAAACCAGAGGATTCCATGTGATTGATTTATATCCTCTTAGATTTTGATTAGACCTCCCTCCACCTTTCCTTTACTCAATCTCTTCCTCTGACCTCACTTTGGGCCTTTTCACCGCCGTTAATCTATTCTTCTACTTACATATATACAATACCAACCTATTACGTACTCTCCTTCCTTCCTTTCTCTTCCCTTTATAACTCTTTTTTAGCTTACTGACCTCTGTTACTGAGATTTTTCCTTCTCACATAGAATTCCAATCATCTGTAGCTAGGGTCCACATATGAGAGAGAACATGTGGTGCTTGGCTTTCTGGGCCTGAGTTACCTCACTTAGTATAATCTTTTCAAGATCCATCCATTTTCCTGCAAATTTCATAACTTCATTTTTCTTTACCGCTGAGTAGAACTCCATTGTATAAATGTGCCATATCTTCATTATCCAATCATCAGTTGAAGGACATCTAGGCTGGTTCCATTTCCCAGCTATTATGAATTGAGTGGCAATAAGCATGGTTGAGCATGTACTTCTAAGGAAATGGGATGAGTCCTTAGGATATATGCCTAGGAGTGCTATAGCTGGGTCATATGGTAAACAATCTTTAGCTGGTTTAGGAACCTCCACACTGATTTCCACAATGGCTGGACCAGATTGCATTCCCACCAACAGTGTATAAGGGTTCCTCTTTTTCCACATCCCTGCCAGCATTTATGATCATTTGTTTTCATGATGGTAGCTAATCTGACAGGAGTGATATGGAACCTCAATGTAGTTTTAATCTGCATTTCTCAGACAACTAGGGATGTAGAACATTTTTTTTTAGATGCTTATATGCCATCCGTATTTCTTCTTTTGAGAACTCTCTATTTAGCTCCATAGCCCATTTTTTAATTGGCTTGTTTGATTTCTTATTGTTTAACTTTTTGAGTTCTTTGTATATCCTAGATATTAAGCCTTTATCAGATATATAGCTGGCAAAGATTTTTTCCCATTCTGTAGGTTGCCTCTTTGCTTTATTCACACTGTCCTTTGCAGTACAAAATCTTTGTAATTTCATGAGGTTCCAGTGGTTAATCTGTGGTTTTATTGCCTGAGTAATTGGGGTTATATTCAGAAAGTCTTTGCCAAGGCCAATATGTTGAAGGGTTTCCCCTACTTTTTCCTCTAGCAGTTTCAGAGTTTCTGGCCTGATCTTAAGGTCTTTAACCCATTTGGATTTAATTCTTGTGCATGAAGAGAGAGAAGAATCTATTGTCATCTTTCTGCAGATACATATCCAGTTTTCCTAACACCATTTGCTGAAGAGGCTGTCTTTTCTCCAATGAGTATTTTTGGCATTTTTACCGAATATCAGGTAGCTATAACTACTTGGACTTACATCTGGGTCCTCTCTTCTGTTCCATTGATCGACATGTCTGCTTTTATGCCAGTACCATGCTGTTTTGTTACTATGGCTGTGTAGTATAGGTTAAAATCAGGTATGGTAATACCACCAGCCTTATTTTTGTTGCTCAGTATTATTTTAGATATTCGAGGTTTTTTGTGATCCCAAATGAATTTTTGGATTGTTTTTTCTATTTCCATGCAGAATGCAATTGGAATTTTGATGGGAATTGCATTAAATGTGTAGATTGCTTTTGGTTAGATTGCCATTTTCACAATATTAATTCTTCCAATCTTGGAACAAGGGATGTTTTCCATTTCCTAGTGTCCTCTGCAATTTCTCGCTTGAGTGTTTTATAGTTTTCATTGTAGAGATCCTTTACTTCCTTGGTTAGGTTTATTCCAAGGTATTTTATTTTCTTTGATGCAATTGTGAATGGGAGTGATTCTCTAATTTGATCTTCTGTGTGTTTGTTTTTAGTATATACGAAGGCTATTGATTTCTGTGTATTTATTTTGTATCCTGCTACATGGCTGTAGGTGTTTATCAGCTCTATCAGTTTGCTGGTAGAGTCTTTAGGGTCCTTTATATATAGAATCATATCATCTGCAAATAATGATAACTTGATCTCTTCCTTTCCAATTTATATCACTTTTAAGTGTGTCTCTTGCCTTATTGCTTTGGCTAAGACTTCCAGTACTATATTAAATAAAAGTGGGGACAGTGGACACCCTTGTCTTGTTCCTGATTTTAGTGGAAAAGCTTCCAGTTTTTCCCCATTTAGTAATATGTTGTCTGTAGGCTTGTCATAAATAGCTTTATTATATTGAGATATTTTCCTTCTATTCCCAGTTTCTGTAGGACTTTTATCATTAAGGCATGTAGGGTTTTGTCAAATGCTTTCTCTGCATCTAATGAGATGATCATGTGACTTTTGTCCTTCAGTCTATTTATATAATGTATTACATTTATTGATTTGCATATGTTGAACCATCCCTGCATCTCTGGGATAAAGCTTACTTGGTCAGGGTGAATGATCTTTCTGATATATTCTTGTATTCTTTTTGCCAATATTTTGTTGAGAACTTTTGCGTCTATGTTCATCAGAGAGATAGGTCTGTAATTTTCTTTTTTTTTTTTTTTTGTTCTATATTTGCCTGGTTTTGGTGTCAGGGTGATGCTGGCTTCATAGAAGGAGTTCAGTAGGATTCCTTCTTTTTCTATTTTATGGAAAAGCTTAAGAAGCAATGGTGTTAGTTCTTCCCTGAAGGTCTGATAAAATTCAGCACTGAATCCATCTGGGCCTGGGCTTTTTTTAGTTGGGAGATTTTTGATAACTGCTTGGATCTCCATGCCTGTTATAGGTCTATTTAAGTGATTAATCTCATCTTGATTTAATTTAGGTGGGTCATATAAATCAAGGAAATCATCCATTTCTTTCAGATTTTCATACTTTGTGGAGTATATGCTTTTATAGTATGCTCCTATGATTTTTTGAATTTCTCTGGCATCTGTTGTGATGTTATCTTTTTCACCTCTAATTTTATTAATTTGTGTCTTTTCTCTCTTTCTTTTGGTCAGACTTGCTAAGGTTTATCAATCTTGTTTATCCTTTCAAGAAATCAACTCATTGTTTCATTGATTCTTTGGATTGTTTTTTTGGTTTCTATTTCATTAATTTCTGCCCTAATCTTTATTATTTCTTCCTGTCTACTGACTTTTGGTTTGCCTTGTTCTCTTTTTCCAAGACTTTAAGGTGAAGCATTAGGTCATTTACTTGCGACCTTTCTGATTTCTTAATATAGACAGTTAAAGGTATAAATTTACCTCTTAGGACTGCCTTCATTGTGTCCCTGAGATATTGGTATGTTGTATTCTCATTATTGTTTGATTCTATAAATTTTTTGATTTCCTTCTTTATTTCTTCATTGACCCATTCATCATTTAGTAGTGTGTTGTTTAATTCCTATGATTTTGTGTATGCTCTATAGCCCTTCTTGCTATTGATTTGTAGTTTGATTCCATTGTGGTCAAATAGAATGCAAAGAATTATTTCAATTTTCCTGTATTTGTTAAGATTTGCTTTGTGTCCTAATATATGGTCTATTTTAGAGAATGTTCCATGTGCTGCTGAAAAGAATGTATATTCTGCAGCATTTGGATGAAATGTCCTGTAGCTATCTGTTAGGTTCATTCCTTCTATGACCTCGTTTAGTCCAGATGCCTCTCTATTTATTTTTTCCTGGGATGACCTGTCAATTGATGAGAGTGGGGTGTTGAAGTCACCCACTGTCACTGTGTTTGATGTTTTCTGTGACCTTAGTTCTAATAGTGTTTGTTTGATGAATTTGCACCCCCACCCATGTTAGGTGCATATATGTTTAGGATTGTAGTGTCCTCCTGTTGGAGGGAGCCTTTAATCAATATAAAATGGCCTTCCTTATCTTTCCTAACTAATGTTGGACTGAAGTCTACCTTGTCAGATATTAGGACAGCAACCCCTGCTTGTTTTCTAGGTTCATTTGCTTGAAACACCGTTTTCCAACCTTTCACCCTAAGATAGTGTCCATCCTTTGTAGAAAGGTGGGTTTCTTGGAGGCAACAAATTGAAGGATCCTGCTTTTTACCCCAGTCTGCGAACCTAGGCCTTTCGGTTTGGGCATTGAGACTGTTGATATTAAGAGATAATATTGAAAGGTGTGTATTCATTTTTGCCATTTTTTTGTAGTTCTTCCGGTTTTACCTTTGCTCTCTTGTGGTAATTAGTATTTGAGTATTGTTTGTTTTTTTCCTGGTTACTTATATGTGTGCTTTTCTTTTTCTTCAGCATGGAGGATTCTTTCAAGTGTTTTCTGTAGAGCTGGTTTTGTCTTGAAATTCTCCGTTAGTTTGCTTTTGTCATGGAATGTCCTTATTTCTCCGTCTATTTGAATGGATAGTTTTGCAGGATAAAGTAACCTTGGTTGACAGTTGTTATCTTTCAGGACATGGAATACATCACTCCACACCCTTCTGGCTTTTAAAGTTTGTGTTGAGTAGTCTGCTGTAATCCTGATAGGCTTGCCTTTGTACGTAACTTGATTTTTCTCTCTGACTTCTTTCAATATTTTTTCTTTCGATTGTGTGTTTGGTAGTTTGATTATAATATGGCGAGGAGAGGTTCTTTCCAGGTTTTGTCTGGGTGGTGTTCTAAAGGCTTCCTGTATCTGCATTGGCACCTCATTCCCAATTTGGGGGAAGTTTTCTTCTATGATTTTGTTGAAGATGCCTACTATGCCTTTGGAGCGAAATTCTTCTCCTTCCACTATGCCCTGAATTCTTATGTTTGATCTTTTCATAGTGTCCCGAATATCTTGAAATCCCCACTTATACTTTTCTATTGGTTTGTCTTTCTCTTTGTTGGACTGTATTAGATCTGCCACCTGGTCTTCTAGCTTAGATATTCTGTCCTCTCCTTCATCCATTCTACTGGTGAGATTTTCTACAGAGTTTTTTATTTCGTTAACTGTGTTCTTCATTGCTAGTAATTCTGACTGGTTTTTCTTGATTATTTCTGTTTCTTTATTTAGGTCTGGTATTGACCTCTTTATTTCATTAAATTGGTGTCCTATGTTTTCTTTGATTCCTTTGATTTCCTCTTTCATTCCTTTGATTTCTTCTTTGACTTCTTTAAACATATTTATAATCATTCTTTTAAAATTTTTCTCATGCATTTCCTCTAACACATTCTCACTGGAGGTCATTTCTGATGCATTAATACTCTTTGGTGGATTTATATAGTCTTGATTTTTGGTGGTTCTTGTGTTATAATGTATATATTTTTGCATCCTGGAATATTTAATGATTGGATTTTCTAGTTAGCTGGGTATTATTAGATGTATCAGTCAATCTGATGTTATATAACCTCAGAGTATTTATCCAAGAGTAGGTATTATGACAACCAGATCCTGTAACTGTCCCTTAGGGTGTGACACCTCACCCACAGCCTTAATCCTGACAACAAGGAGGTTAAGAGTTCTGATCTGTTGAGGGTTCCAAGTCAGCTTGTGACCAGGTGAGACCCTTCCCTGGTGTAATCCCAGTTACCTCTGCTCCTGTTTGGGTCCTGCTGTCGGTTTAAGTTGGCGTGGACAGATCCCTCGACCGCTGCTCTGTTCGCTGGAGCTGGGCACTGGCAGTGGGGGATGGGAGGCTGCCGATGCTGCTCTAGTTCTCTTGCTGTTCCATGTGTTCTTCTACCTTGTGATCTGCTCCTCCGTTGTTCACTGCCGTTCTCCCTTCACATTTCTTGAGTTTGCAGAGAGCTCCGGTGTGAGTGGAAAATCACCTCACCTGGCTTTTCCTGCAGCTCAAGCTGAGCCTGGCAGCTTTCTGGCCCCTGCGCCACTGTGGTCCGCAGACCTGCTGGAGCTGCTTCTGCTGGCCTATGTGGGCTCTGGATGCTCTGGATCTCTCCTACTTCTCTGCTGTCATTTCAATTTGCTATACACCTCAATTTTTAGTAAAAGTGTGTGTTTTGCTGTGTTCTTTTTTGGCTTTTTCCCCCCTAGGCTGCTTTGGCATGGTACCTACGCCACTATCTTAACCGGAAGTCTCCCCTGAGAATTTTCTGTTCAATTCTCTACCTCAATTTTTTGATTGACATGTTTAATTTTTTTCAATATTTTATTTTTATTTATTTGTTCATGTATTTGACAGAGTAAGAGGGAGAGAGAGAGAGCAAGAAAGAGTGAGAGAGAATAAATGGGGGTGCCAGGGCCCCCAGCCACTGCAAACAAACTCCAGATGCATGTGCCCTCTTGTGCATCTGGCTAACATGGGTCCAGGGGAATTTAACTTGGGTCCTTTGGCTTTGCAGGCAAATGCCTTAACCACTAAGCCATCCCTTCATCCCTATTTTTTTATTTAGTTTTCTTTTGAGGTCTTTGTAGATTCTAGCTATTTGATTTTTTGTCAGACATATAGCTGGGAAAGCTTTTCTGCCATTCAGTGGGAGGTCTATTTATCATGTTGGTTATTTTCTTGTATATATAGTAGCTTCTTAGTTTCATGAGTTCCCAGTGGTCTAATTTCCTGAGCTACTGGGGTCTTCTTAATCAGGAAGTCTTTCCCTTCACCTATATCATGGAGTTTTCTCCCTTTATTTTTTCCTATATATATTTTTAGTTTCAGGTCTTATATTAGGTCTTATATTAAGGCCTTTAGAATTAACTTGTGTGCAGGATGAGAGAAGTGGGTCTAATTTCATTCTTCTACATGTGATTATCTAATTTCTCCAACAACAGTTTTTGAAGATCTTTTCTTTCATCCAGTTTGGGCCCTTTTGACAAATATGAGGTAACTATAGTTGCTTGGATTTAGAAATGGGTCATCTATTCTATTCCACTGATCTCTGTGCATGTTTTGTGCCACTGACATACTGGTTTAGTTTCTATGGGTTTGTAACATATCTTGAAATTAGGTGTGATGATACCTCCAGACCTATTTCATTTGCTGAGGATATTTTTTGGCTGAGGCCTTCTCTTCTTCCATATGAATGTTTAGACTATTTTTTCTATCTCTGTGAAGAACATTGCTGGAATTTTTACTGGAATTGCATTGAATTTGTATAATGCTTTTTTTTTTTTTTTTTAGTAAGATGTCTATTTGCACAGTATTAATAGTTTCAATACATTAGTATGGGAAGTCTTTCCATCTTCCTACATGCTCCTCAGTGTCTTCCTTCAGTATTTTTATGTTTTCTTTGTATATTTCCTTCACTTCCTTGGGTAGTGATATTCCAAGGTATCTTTTTGTGTGTGCGTGTGGCTATTGAAAATCAGATAGTGCCACTTATCTCTTTCTCCATGCATTATCTTTGGACTATAGGAAGGCTACAGAGGTTTCTTTTTTTCTTTTTTCTTTTTTCCTATTGATCTTTTATACTACAAGTAGTTTACTGAAAGAATTTATCACCTTTAGAAGATTTTGTGTTGAGTCTGTCGGGGTAACTTACATATAGAATTATGTAATCTGCAAATAGGGTAGTTTGAATTCTTCCTTGGCATTTTGTCTCACTTTTATTTGTTTTTCTTGTCTTATTGCTTAAGCTAAAATTTCAAGAACTATGTTGAAAAGCAATGGTGAAAGTGGGCATCCCTGTTTGTTCCAGACTTTAATATTTAGGCATTAGTAAATTATACAGCATTTTATTGTGTTCAGGTTTATTCCCTTCATTCCTAGTCTCTCCAGTGTTATAATCACAAACAGTTGTTATATTTTGCCAAAGACGTTTTAGGCATATATTGATATAATTATGTACTTGTTGTTTTTAAGTTTATTTATGCGGTTAAATATATTTTTCTATTTCTGTATGTTGAAACATGCCTGCATTCCTAGGATGAAACCTACTTGATCAAGGTAGATGATGCTTTTGATGTGTTCTTCAATTTGTTTTTTGAGGATTTTATTGTGTCAAAGTTTATTAGGGATATCAATCTATAATTTTTATTTTTGTTGGGTGCTTATTTAGTTCAGGTGTTAGCATAATGTTGACTTCCTAAATGTTGTTTTGAGAGTATTTCTTCTTTGACCTTAATAATTTCTTTCCTTGTACTTTTGGGTTTGGACTTTCCAGTGCTTTCAAGTGGATGTTTAAGTTATTTATTTGAGATTTCTCTTTTTTGTAATGTAGACACTTGCTGCTAAAACTTCCATTTTAGAACTGCCTTCATTGCATCCCATAAGTTTTGGTATGTTTTGTGTGTTTATTGTTTTTCAGTTTGATAAATTTACGGATTTTCTTTTTTACTTCATCTACAACCCATTCATTATTTATAAGTAAGTTTTTCCAACTCCAGGAGTTGGTGTGTTTTCTGTTATTACTATTGTTGTTAATTTCTAGCTTTAATGCATTGTGCTCAGATATATAGCATGGGACAATGTGAATACTTCTAAATTGTAGAGATGTGATTTAATCCCCAATATATGCTGGTATAATCCCAGTTACCTTTTGGGATGATTTTGGTCTCAGTTATTCTTGGGTCCTGCTGTTGGTTCAAGTAGGCGTGGCTGGGTCCTTGGACTGCTGCTCTGTTTGCTGGAGCTGTGCCCTGGCAGTAAGGGAGGGGAGGCTGCTAATGCTGCTCTAGTTCTCTAGCTGTTCCACGTGTTCTTCTACCTTGTGATCTGCTCCTCCGTTGTTCACTGCCGTCTTCCCTTCACGTTTCTTGAGTTTGCGGAGAACTCTGGTGTGAGTGGAAAATCCCCTCACCTGGCTTTTCCTGCAGGTCAAGCCAAGCCTGGCGGCTGGCTGGCACACCACTGCGGTCCCACATGTGGACCTGCCAGAGTCGCTTCTGCCAGCCTGTGTGGGCTCTGGATGCTCAGGATCTCTCCTACTTCTCCACTGCCTCTTCAATTTCCTATACACCTCACTTTTTAGTAAAAGCATATATTTTGCTGGGGCTTTTTTGGCTTTTTCCTCCCTAGGCTGCTTTGGCGTGGTACCTACACTGTCATCTTAACCGGAAGTCCCCTTGTGTTATGTTTGAAAGTGTTCAGCATACACTTTGCTAATATCAACTCTGCCATTGAACCCAAAGGACTGATCAGATGCCAACATAAAAAACTTTTCTTCACAAATAGGATTCTGGTGTATACAACTCTGCTTAGTGACTACCATTAACATAGCACCAGTTCCTTAGCATGAAAATTGTATATCACATCCAACATGTTCAAAATATTTACTCTTGGTCTGTAGAGATGGCTAAATGGTTAAGACACTCACTTGCAATACCTAAGGACCTGAGTTCAATTTCCCAGTATCCATATAAAGCCAGATACACAATGTGACACATGCATTTGGGGTTTATTTACAGTAGCCCTGGAGCACTCTCTCTCTCTCTTCCTCTCTCTGCTTCTTTCTCTCAAATAAATAAATAAATAAAATGTTTTTTTAAGTGTTTACTCTTTTTTTGGGGGGGGGGGTTCAAGGTAGGGTCTTGCTCTAGCCCATGCTGACCTGGAATTCACTATGGAGTCTCAGGGCGGCCTCGAACTCATGGTGATCCTCCTACCTCTGCCTCCCCAGTGCTGGGATTAAAGGCATGTGCCACCACGCTTGGCTTAAGTGTTTATTCTTAACTTCTACTTACATCTCCATATTCTACTTGGTCTTTCAGTGCGAAGTATTTGTGCTCATGGCAGTCAACATAAATACACCAGGTAAGCATATTAGGCTCAGTCATTTCCATGGTCACAAGTTTGGAAAGGTTTAATTTTGTGGAAAACTAGTAACTAATGGCAAAATTTTATAATTGACTCACAAGTAACTTATGTTCTAGTATTTTAATACAAAGAAGAGTATTTATTTATTTATTATTTATTTGAAAGAGAGAGAGAAATGGGCATGCCAGGGCCTCCAGCTGCTGCAAACAAATTCCAGACACATACACCACCTTGTGCATTTGGCTTACGTGGGTTCTAGGGAATCAAGCCTTAGTCCTTTGGATTTGCAGGCAAATGTCTTAACTGGTGAGCCATCTCTCCAGCCCCAGAAAAGTATTTCTTGCTTATGATCACCTACCATTTTGCCATATTTAAAAAATTTTTTTGTTTTACTTTTATTTATTTGAGTGTGACAGACAGAGAAAGAAACAGGAGAAGAGAGAGAGAATGCATGTGCCAGGGCCTCCAGCCACTGCAAATGAACTCCAGATGTGTGCAATACCTTGTCCATCTGGCTTACGTAGGTCCGTAGAGCCTCAAACTGGGGTCCTTAGGCTTCACAGGCAAGCACTTAACCACTACACCATCTCTCCAGCCCATGTTTTAAAAAGTAATTAACCATGGTTTCTCTGCTCTTCAGTATGCTCATGTCCCCCCTGCAAGGAACAAAATTGGTAAATCTCACATCTCCAAATGCGATACATATGCCTTTTGCTCACTGGAAAATGGACACTGCTATACTATTGAAATACTTTCTTCTTTTCAGGAGCCAAGGTAAACTGGTTGATTCCAATAAGATAGTCTGAATTTTTAAACATTGCACAGGTCAGCATTCCAGGCAAGCACAAGCCAGAAGGGCGTGTTTCTGTTTACCACAGGGCCTAGGCTCGAGCTGACTTGTCCTGGATGCTTAGGAAACCACAAGTGGTGCTATGCTTCTGAGAACCAAAATACTTCCTGCTATTTGTGACAGAACTTAAATTTGTCTCTTGGCTGTCCTGCAGTTGCCTTTGTCTATTACGCAAGTGGCCCTTTTATGCCTACACTATCAGGAAAGCACATTTACTTTTGTGATAGAAAACAGCTTAGTTGAAAGGATAATATGTATTATTCTTTCCTAATTTTGGTTGAAGATAAGCACATTTATTGCATTAAAAATAACAGAAAGCATAATTGAAAATAATACAATGTTAAGTAACAAAACTTTTTGTTATAAGGCCACACACAACCTTTAGAAAAAAAATAAAGCCGGGCGTGGTGGCGCACACCTTTAATCCCAGCACTCAGGAGGCAGAGGTAGGAGGATCGCCATGAGTTCGAGGACACCCTGAGACTACATAGTGAATTCCAGGTCAGCCTGGGCTAGAGTGAGACCCTACCTTGAAAAACCAAAAATAAATAAATAAATAAATAAAAAATAAAAACAAGTTAATATGCATAGATTCACTATCCTGATGATATGGGATAAAGGAAGATTAAAGTCCTTCAATTACTTTTTTTTTCAGTTGTGGTTCAGTGTGTCATGGTCACTGTGGCATTGTTCTGAAATTGTCAAATTCTGAATATTTTGCTAGTTTTATAAACTATGAAATTTGACTATAAGATTCATCCACTAAGTTTTGCTAAACAAACTAGGCATGTACTATCTTTTCTAACTCCCCAAATGGTTTAAAAAAATGGGTGAAGTTGAAATTTCAAAGGCAAACTTGACAGAGTAAGTCTGTAACAAATGGATAATCTTGAAAACTAGGAGGCAAATAGGTGAACATGTGTGCTCTGCACCTCACACTCAAAACACCCTTGACTATACAACGTTCTTATGCCCTTTTATAATGTTAGTAGGAAAAGACAGAAGGAAATTAATTCCTTTTTCCAGAGCTATAAAAATAAATAGCATAATGTATATTCAATTTACTCTGTTATAAATACATATATATATATTGGTTTTTCGAAGTAGGGTCTCACTCTAGCTCAGGCAGACCTGGAATTCAATATGTAGTCTCAGGCTGGCCTCGAACTCACAGTGATCCTCCTACCTCTGCCTCCCGAGTGCTGGGATTAAAGGTGTGCACCACCATGCCCAGCTCGAAATATTCTTTTATATGATCTGGAAAGGAATTATGCCATCCTTGCTGTAGTGGTCTTGTAAGCAAAGAACTTTTATTTAGACACAATTTTTGGCCTTATTTCTTACACTCATTTCATTCCTTCTACCATCATGTCTCCATAATACTCAGGATTGATGGAAGTATCTTAAATATGCTCTAATAGGACAATAATTTTGACAATGGGAACTACTCTGTTACACAGTTTATGATCCATTTCTTATGTATTGGTTTACTAAACTTTTAAAAAAACTTTTTAAAAATAGTTTATTTTTATTTATTTGACAGAGAGAAAGGAGGGGAGGAGAGACAGAGAATGGGCCTTCCAGGGCCTCCAGCCACAGCAAACACATGTGCCACCACCTTGTGCATCTGGCTAATGTGGGTCCTGGGGAATCGAACCTGGGGCCTTTGGCTTTGCAGGCAAATGCCTTAACCACTAAGCCATTCCTCCAGCCCAGTGTACTAACCGTCTTGTTGGGACAAAACACCTGACAAAGTCTAGTTTAAGGTGGGAAGGCTTTATTTCACCTTACACTTTCAGGCTACTGTCCTTCATGGCAGGGAAGGCATGGTAGCAGGAGCATGAAGCAGAGCTGGTCACATTCAGCCCACCATGAGGTAGCAGGGAGAGATGAATGCTGGAACTCAGACAGCTCTCTCTCTTTTTTTTAATATACACAGACTAGGACCCCAGCCCATTGAATGGTGTCACACAGTTAAAGAATATTTTGTAACTTCAATTATCCCAATAAAGATAATCCTGGGTGGGAAATTGCTCAGTGGTTAAAGTTGCTTGCTTGGGAAGTCTTCTAGCTCAGGTTTAATTGCCCAAGTCACTCACATAAGCGGGACACAAAAAGTGAAATGTCAAGTTGTCCTTTGCAATGGCAAGAGGCCCTGACATGCTCTTGCGATCACACACACACACACACACACACACACACACACAAACACACACAAATTTTAAAATATTTTAAAAGGTAATCCCTCAAGGCATGCCAGAGGCTAAACTAACCTAGATCATCCTCACAGGTGATTGTAGGTCCTGTCAAGTTGAGAATATAATTATCACATTCATAAAGAATTCAACATTTGAGGAAGATATACTACTTTGACAATCCAAAGACCATTAGGGCCTCTCTGCTACCTCCTGATAGCCTGCGAGTATTCCTTTGAGCATCTCTAGTCCATCTATTTTTCAATTATTCCTTTCTTTGAAGGTAGCAATTGAATTATTTAAGTCTGATTCACTGTGCAGGAAATAGCTTAGTATACTGCTTGGCATATCATGGAAAATAATTGCAATATTTTCTTGTTTTGATAACTAAACTGTTAGAGTAGTATTTTGTGAAAATCCAATAAAACTTGTTAGCTTTTTTTCTTTTTTTTTTGGTTGTTGTTTGTTTTATAGACACTGGGTCTCACAATGTAACTCAGAATAGCCTGAAACTCAAGATCTTCATTCTTGAAGCCTCCCAAATGCCGGGGTTACAGGCATGCCCCACCATGTCTGACTGTCATTTCAACTTCTATTACTTCAAAACTTTTGACACTCAACTTCAATTTTGTTTTTAATTTTCATATAAGTAGATTTATTCTTAACTGATAATAATATGAAATTATATATATATTAATGAGGTACCATGTAAATGGTTAAACATGTATTCATTGCACAATGTATATATCTGGGTAAAAAATCTTTCTTCAAATAATTATTACTTTTATGGTGAAAACATTCAAAACCCTTTCCTCTAGTTGTCTGAAATGGACAATTAACAATTTCCATAGACACACTGCTATGCAGTAGCACACCAGAGCTTCCTTCCACCTCTTGACTGTATCTTAGCTCCCTTTGATCATTCTGTCCCGATCCCTCCCTTTCCTTACTGTTCCCAGCTTCCGCTGATCTTCATTATCCTCTCAACTTCTATGAATCAACTGTTTTCAGTTTCACTTATGAGTGAAATCTTGAAACATTTTTCTTTACAAGCCTGGTTAACTTAACTTATCAGTGATTTCTAGTTCCATCCATGTTGGAAATAGTATAATTCCATCCTCTTATGGATGAATAATAGCCTATTGTGTTTTACATTTTCTTTATATATTAGTTGAAAGACACCTGTATTGAGTCTATGTCTTAGCTATTTTAAACAGTACTACAATGAACATTGAACTAGAGTGGAGATGCAACTTTAGTATAATTTCATTTTCTTTGTATATTTCTTTGTAATTTCATCTTCTTTGTAGCTGGATCACTCGATCATATGTTCTATGACTATTTTTTTTTAATTTGGCAGATAGACAAAGAGGCAGAGAAAGAGAGAAAATGGGTACACCTGGGACCCCAGCCACTGCAAACAAACTCCAGATGCATATACCACCTTGTACATCTGGCTTACATGGATCCTGGGGACTTGAACCTGGGTCCTTTGGCTTTGCTGGCAAGTGCCTTAACCACTAAGCCATCTCTCCAGCCCATATGTCTAACTCTTTGAGGAACTTCCATGCTATTTTCCATCAGAGAAGTACTGATTAACATTACCACTAACAGTGTCTAAGTGGTCTTTTTTTCTCTATATCCTGTCTGTCTTTTTGATAATAGTCATTCTAAATGGATTGAAGGAATCTGTCATTATGGTTTGGATTTGTACTTCTCTGAACGATAGATGATATTGGCCATGTACAAGTTGCCTTTTAAGAGGCAGTGACATAGACCCAGCACCCATTTTTTAAATGGATTATTGGGTGTTTTCACGATTGAGTTACTTTAGTTTCTTATATATTCTGGATAATTAACCCTTTTGTTGATTGATTGACATCTTGCAAATTCTCTATTTCATTCTTAAATTTCATTTCTTTCAGGATACCGATGCTTTTAAGTTTGATGAAATCCCATTTTTCAACTTTTGCTTTTGTTGTCTGTGGTTTGGGGATAATAGCCAAAAAAACCTTGCTCATTCCAATGTTCTGATGCATTTCGCATATGTTTTCTTATAGTAGTTTCATTTTTTTTTTCAGGTTCTGTACTTGGTTTTGATCCATTTTGGGTTGGCTTTTCTGCATGGTGAGAGATAGCTGCTAGTTTTATACTTCTGGCTATGAATAACCAGTTTCTTATCTCCACTTATAAAAAAAGACTATCCCAGGGGTTGGAGAAATGGCTTAGCAGTTAAGGCAGTTACCTGCAAAGCCAAAAGACCCAGGTTCAATTCCCCAGGACCCATGTAAGCCAGATGCACAAGGTGGTACATGCATTTGGAATTCGTTTGAAGTGGCTAGAAGCCCTGGCATGATAATTCTCTCTCCCTCTCTCTATATCTCTCTCTCTAATAATAAATAAGTAAAAACAAAAAGACTATCCTTTCATTTTTTTTTTTAGCATTGTCAAATATTAATTGGCTGAGATATAGGTATTCTGTTTCATTGGCCTCTGTGTCTTTGTGAAATAACAATTCCTTGCTTTTGACCACTATAGCTTTGTAATATATTTTGAATTCATGTAGTGTAAAACCTCCTACTTTGTTCTTTGTTGAAGATTCTTTGATTATCCAGTTGCTCTGTTTTTAAATAATTTTCTTGCTATTTTTGTAAATAAAATCATTGGTACTTTAATAAGTATTTCATTGAATCCATAGATTACTTTTGCTGTCTGAACTTTTAAACTATATTTATACTTTCAATCTACAAACATAAACTGTCTTTTCTTTCTTCTTTGTGTGCGTTTTTTCTTCGTTTTACATAAATATTTCACAGGAGTCATTATATAGACATTTTATGTAAGATTAAGTTTATTGCTAGATGATTTATTTTGTAGCTATTGTAAGTGAGAGTACATTCTATGTAATCTTTCTACGTAATTCACTATGGCTGTACTGACAACTAACTTTTATGCTTAATTTGTCTCCCACATCTTTGCTGAATTCTTGGTTTTAATTGTTATTTTTAGCAAAGTTTTGAGGGCTTATTACATATAAGATCATGGTATCTCTTCAGAATGACATTCCTATTTTCTAATTTGGATGCTTTTTTCATCTTGTCATTTTTTTGTTTAAAAGATATACCTTTGGCTATCAAGTTAGCCAACCAACACTCCTCTCCTAGCATGAATTAACTGCTGGCTAAAGTGTTCCTTAGTAATTCAAATTGGCTTGCTTTTCTTAAAAGTTTGAATTACTCCTAAAGTCTTACCCCATAGCATTAGCTGTAGCTACTTTCTGTGTCAAAGGGCCTTCCTATTATAAATTTCAGGTTATGACATGCAGGATGTAATGAAACTGACTTTGAAAGAAATTTAAACACAAGGAAGAATATGAAACTCTGTAGGCTGGTACTAATCACAGATATATGCTAATGAAGGTCAAAAGGAAGATCTTTGTGGAAACTGCAGAATTTAATTTTGAGTATATTCTAAAATTTCTTTTTTTTTTTTTATTTATGAGAGAGAGAGAGAATGGGTGTGCCAGGGCTTCTAGCTAGATGCATGTGCCACCTTGTGCGTATGCTTCATATGGGTACTGAGGAATTTAACCTGGGTCCTTAGATTTCTCAGGTAAGCACCTTAACCACTAAGCCATCTCTCCAGCCCTTGAATACATTTTATTTAGAATTATGATAAGATATTCAAGAGCACATGTCCCAGCAGCGACCACAATTTGGGAAGCCTAGAGCTCTGGTAACCCAGCAACTATGCTGACAGGAAGCTTCCTGTGCCCAACCCCAACAAGCTAGCATAAGGAAACTTTCAAACTCACATTCCTCAATGGCCTCTTTACCATATGCTGCCAACAGTGGAATCTCTACAAAGAATTAAGAAAAGAAATGTGTGTCCAAGATCAGCCTGGATGCTTGTTGGTTCCAGCTCTTAGCATGAAGAGATAGTAAGTGATCGTGGAAAGAATCTGCTCCACAAATAGCCATGTAACTTGCCCAGATTTCTTATTTTGTTATAACTGCTAATAAAGGACATGCATGATTTCTAAAACCTTGTCTCCATGTTGCCAATTCTCCAGTTTTCATCTCCTCATTTTTACCAAATCTTTGTTTCATAGCAAGTTCCCATATTTCAGGAGATCAGAATATTCTTACTTTACCTAGAAAACTAAAATCAGACAGACGTGACATAGTACAGGCCTTTAGTCCCAGCATTTGAAAGGCTGAGGTAGGAGGAGCTCTGCAAGTTCAAGGCCAGCCTGGAGCTAGAGTTTCAGTTCAGTCTGGTCTAGATTGAGAACCTACCTCACAAAAAAAAAAAGAAAGGAAAAAGAAAAAAAAAAGAAACAGGAGCATGAAATCATGGCAGGCAGAACCACATGTTCACTTTATGTGTATTTTCCTTAACTCAGTAATAAGGTAAACAATAATGATTTAAAAGTCAAGGCTGGCAAGGCATGGTGGTACAAACCTACCAGAATTTTGGAGGCAGAGGTAGGAGGATCTCTGTCAGTTCCATCCAGCCTGGGACTACAGAGTGAATTCCAGGTCACCCAGGGCTAGAGTGAGACTTTATTTACCTTGCAAAACACACACACACACACACACAAATGAATATAATAACAATCAAGGATAAAATATTACAGACTTCTAAAGAATAAAACAAACTCCCTTGCTAAATGTATTTAATTTCATGTTAATATGGATAGAGATGAATCTAGACAAGCCAGTCCTAACATTATCTTTTGAGCACCTGGATAGAGATTTATTTTCTGCTTCTTAGTTGACTTTTTAAATTTTATATGAAATGATACAGAAAAGGCATATTACTATTTAACTTTTGCCTCAAATAATATTGCTAAGTAGTAAAAACTATACTGAAAGCCAGAATTACAGTGTCTATTTAATTTTCAAATCCTAAAAGTATATTTTAGCTATGTTCTTATACCTTGTCCAGAGTCAAGCATATTTTATATGAAAAATTAAAGTACATGTATAACATGAAATAGGAAATCAATCTCTTCATAAAAACCATGAGAGGGCTGGTAAAATGGCTTAGCCGTTAAGGCATTTGCCTGTGCAGCCTAAGGACCCTGATTCGTTTCCCCAGCACCCATGTAAGCCAGATGCACAAGGGGGATCATGCGTCTGGAGTTCGTTTGCAGTGGCTAAAGGCCCTGGCACACCCATTCTCTCTTTCTCTCTATCTGCCTCTCTCTCTGTGTGTCTCAAATAAAAAAAATAAAATATTTAAAAAACATTATAAGAAATGAAATTGAAAGATAATAGCATTCTCAACATGGATTGGATTATCAGAGTATAAATGGACTATGAACTATGAGTAAATCAGAAAAATGAAATTAACTGAGCATGGTGGTACACACCTTTAATCAGAGCACTCAGGAAGCAAAGGTAGGAGGATCGCTGTGAGTTTGAGGCCAGCCTGAGACTAAATATTGAATTCCAGACCCTATCTTGAAAAAGAAAAGAAAAATAAAAGTAAATGATAATCTTTTTTCAAATGTTTTTTGACAATCTCCATAATTGCACACCATGTATACTGATTTTTATCTCTTCCCACCACCCTCCCACCCCACCCATATGCTACTTTCAATAACTTCCTTCTTCCCGGCTAGTTCCTCTTCTATTTTGATGTCATTGTTTTTTTCCTCATATTATGCAGGTCTTATGTAGGTAGTATCAGCCACAGTGAGGTCATTATGCAATAGCCACTTTCTATCTGGAAGACAGCATTTAAAACATTGCTCCCTGTTATTTGGCTCTTATATTTTCTACCACCTTTTGCATGATTAAATGATTCCTTTTTAGTGGTTGTTAACTTGTAGACTATTCTTTATCATTTCCTTTATTTAAAGGAAAACTAAATCAAGTTTTGGCAAAACTCTTTTTAAAGCTCTAATCATACAGAGAATGTATACATAGTGTTACATATATACACTATATTTATATAGTGATTTATTTACAAACTATAATATGATATATATTTAATTTTAAACCCAAAACTCCCATGACTGTAACTCTTTTTTCATCAAGGAAAATTTTCATGTGAGTTTTCTTGTATGTATGTGGATGCCATAGTATTAAAAGTCATCCTAGTTAATACCTAATGAAAAACCACTAGGGGGTGACCAAGCATCGTTTTTCCTTTCTCCCCTTGCTTGCTAATATTTAGACTATATTAACATTCTGTATGTGCTTGAGTGTATAAGTTAACTGGTATTCTTAAAGATTTAATATTTCTAGAACTGTTTTGATAAAATTAGATTACAAATTAACCACAGAAGTATTCCTAAGTCTCCCATTTTCTCAATATGTCAGTTTTTGCTACTTATAAAATCAAGTAGAGTTAAAATGTGAACTTTGAATTGTTTATTCTACCTGAAGTGTATCAGAGTTCTTCAGAGAAATAGAACCAAATGGACATGTGTATTGGATCAAATTTATTACAAGGATTGTGTCGTGAAATCAGCCCTCAGCAAGCAGGAGATTCAAGAGCAGGGCTGGTATCATTGAGTACAAGAACAAAAGCATAAGAAACAAGCAGCAATGCTGAGGGCAGAAAAATACAGATGCCCCAGATGAGCAACCTGGCAGGAGAGAAGAAAGGTGAAGTCTTCCTTCCTTACCTTCTTTGTTATTGCTTTTGCTAATCTACACAGCCCTCAAGGAACTCAATGATGCTCATTCACAATGGGAGGGCAATCCATTTTACCCTGTCCATGTAGAACACCATAAATAATGTTTTATCTGATACCTGTTAGCATAATTAAGTTGACACAAAATTAACCATGACAAAAGTGAATCTTTTATTCTCTATGGGAATAACACCAACAAATATTACAATTTAAAAAGGAAAACAAGTAATTCTAAAACTGTGGGTCTTAGCAGTTCTTGGTATTTGAAAAATTATGTGATTCCATGAAAATAATCAAGTATAATGAAACTCCATTTTCAGGGCTGGAGAGATGGCTTAGCGATTATGATGCTTGCTAGCAAAGCCAAAGGAGCCAAGCCCAATTCCTCAGTACCCACATAAAGGTATCACATGTGTCTGGAGTTTATTTTCAGTGGATGGAATTCCTGGCATGCCCATTTTCTTTCTCCCTATATCTGCCTCTCTCTCTCTCTCTGTCTCTTTCTCTCCCACTCTAAAATAAATAAATTAAATATTAAATTAAAAACTCCATTTTGAGAAGAGTGATTGAATTACAGTTAAATTGGCTCTTATTTATCTTTTTCCTAGAGTTTATTTTGAGAAATATTAATAAAATATTAATAACCATAATTAAAAATAATAATGTAACTATACTTTTATAAAATAGTTATGAGCATATGATTTTAAATATTGGAAAATATAAATTAAATTATCGGTTGGTATTTCCAAAATGATCATTCGTAGAAAATACGGCATTTTATCTACAAAAATAGAATATATGACAAAAGAATAAGTAACTTTACAAACAAAAGTTAGCTGGACATGGTGGTTCACACCTTTAATCCTAGCACTCGGGAGGCAGAGGTAGAGGATAGCTGTGAGTTCAAGGCCACCCTAAGACTACATAGTGAATTCCAGGTCAGTCTGGACTACAGTAAGATACTACCTGTCAATTCTTTCAGCCTTGCCCTACCAAGTAGGCCATTGCATCTAACTAAGCAGGTTAATACCTTATTTTTCAGATGTGGTGTACTGAATGAAAATGCTGAGTTTTGAGTCTAGGTTTTGTCACTTGATAACTATGTGACCTTGCAGAAACTAACTTCTATAGGCACAGTTACCTCATCCTTCCAAACCTGGGAAGAGCACATAGTTCCCATCTGCCAGAATTGCTCCATGATAAAGTGCAATGTCACATTTAACACATCATGCAACATGCCAGGCACAGAGCACCTACTCAGTAAATATCCAGAACTATTACTCAGAGAGTGTAGTATCTTGATGCGTGGGTTTGATAAAGTGGATCATATTTACAGTTCTCCTGCCTTTCTGCATCAGGCAGCTTAGTTACTACTGTGCACCATGCCCTCCTTTCTCTTTCAAGTTATCCTTCACAGGTTACGCACATTATCTACATTATTTCAGTAATTTTGATTATTTTATTTAATTCAAAATATACTTACAGATTATATAAAATAATATATTAAATTATATATTTGTTAAATACATAAACTTAGAAAAATTTAAATATATCTATATTATTTATACATAATAAGAATTGGAATGATTGTAAATCGGTGGGTAAGTATGGCACTGTGCTGGATTCCATGAGGGATTAAAATCAAATATCCCTGAGGGATTAAAATCAAATATCAAGACAAAGGAGTGTGGTGGGAGTGAATTATGATCAAGGTACATTGTGTATATGTATGGAGGTCATCAATAAAAGATTTTAAATAATATAAATACATAGTCTTTATCCTCAAAAGTCAAAGTGCAGTGACCTTGAGAATGTCAGAACAAAAAGAAAAGGGAGAAAAGAGGAGTAGACAGAAGGAGAGGGGAGAGGAAGTAGAGACAGATAGTGGAGTGAAGAGGAAAGGTGAGAGGAAATATATTTCCTCATTCAAGCAATTTACAGCAGCCTTACCATTATAAACATATTCAGTAGGCAATAGCTCTACCTACTATGGCACTCTTCATACTATATTTTAATGACTTAAGACCACATGTTCACAATGCTCTTATTCATGCAGATGTTTATGGGAATGGCATGTAGGGTTAGGGTACCACATTCAGGTCACTATAGAAGATGAGGAGGAGATTGAACGTGGTGGATAAAGATGATGCTTTAGAAATACTATGCCTTGGGAGTCAGATATAATCAATAGAATATAAAACTATAAAGGGGAAAAAACTGTACTTTCTGCAGATGTCAGTAAACTTCCAAAACATTGGTTGACCTCAGATGGCTAGTTTTGTTCAAAAATTGTGTGAAATACTAAATCATGCTGCATTTTTCAGCCAGACTTCACAGAGTTACTCAGCAAAGCTGTCAGGATTCAGTTGGAAATCAAAAGTAATTGTGTAATTTCCTTCTGTTGTTGTTTCTAAAGAAACAAAGTGGTTGCTAAGCACATGGTTCACTGTGGCATGTCAACAAGCAAACTTTCTAACACGCATAGGATACTCCTTTCCAGTTTGGATTTCTTATGTCCAGCTGTATGTAATAAATCTTATTTTGAATTCGAAAGTAAATTTCAATTTACATCAAATTTCTTGGCTATATCAGAAGTATCAGAATAGTTTTGGAAATAAATATAGTAAAATGGTATTTGTAACACCAAATATTTTAAATCTAGTTGTATAATCTATATAACTAACTTTAGATCCAAAGATACATTTTTCTATGTGAAAACAGAAAATATAAAATACTACATTATTTAAATTTATATGCAAAAATACTTATACTTCTGAATACAGAATGTATGAGCCCCAGTAAGAAATTTGATGACCAATCTTGAAAGAATGAGATACCCTGACATAGATGTTCTTGAAAAAAAATTAGCACCTGGAACTAACCATTATATTTTGCAAAGCAAATAATGAAAAGAATAGCTAAGTGTTCAAGCAAAAGATTTAGATTATTCAAATTTAAATTTATATCTTTTAATCATAAAATTTTTGGGGGGGTGTTGAGGTAGGGTTTCACTCTAGCTCAGGCTGACCTGAAATTCACTCTGTAGTCTCAGGGTGGTCTGGAACTCACGGCGGTCCCCCCACCCCTGCCTCCCGAGTGCTGAGATTAAAGGTGTATGCCACCATGTCCAGCATAAAATAAATTTTTATCTATCTACTTGCTTTGAAAATTAAAGTACTTTCACTTAAAAAAAAATCTAGTGAAAACACTGTTTAGAGCTCTAACTATTTGTTACTGGTTACTCCAGGGCACTGATGATTGCTCTGGGAAATTAGTCATGCTTTAGAAACTCGTGTTTTAAATCCTATGCTGTAAAGTAGGATTAAGCTTATCTACCATTCTTAAAGAATGGACTCAGTATCATTACTTTATTGTGCAATTTCACATCTATAACCTACCTTATGGATATTTTCTTTAAACTTCGTATGCCTATTTTGATCTGAACCATTCATTCATGATATCTAGCAAATGCTGAGTGCTCAACAACCATTCCTATATTTGTACGTACTTCCCCATCTACATTATAAATCTGTGTATGACTTCGAAGCTCAGTATACAGCTCTGCTCATTATTATGCCATGGCAAATCAGACAAAACAATAGCTCTAATTTAAATATCTGCAAATTATTTTCTGCAGTTTTCATTTGGCCCTTTATTATATCCAACATATTTATTAGCTGTTTGTCTTGTATTATTGTGCCTGCATTCCTCATGTGTTCTTGCTCAGTTAATTTCATTTTAATTTCTTTGAGGCAGGATAGACTTTCATTTCTATAATGCCTAGAAATTATTTTATATGTTGAAATTTATATATGAAAAGACACTAAAATTTTCTGGAGGGGAAAGGGCCAGCAGTTAGAAGACTTCTATTTGGCCAATTAACCAGTCACATTGGATGGTATTTTAAGTAAATCTTTCTAGAATATACTTGAGGTAGAAAATTGGTAAGTATTTTTCAGACTTCAAATAAAGTGTCATTCTGTAGCTCAGAATGTACTGGAACTTACTGTATTGCCAAGATTAGCCTTGAGTTTGTAGTAATCCTGGTGGCCAAGCCTCCTCAGTGCTTCAATGCTTAGAATACAGACTTGTGTTGGCAATGCTTGTTTTTGAAAGATTTAGTTTTTGAATTTGGGTCATGAATCAACCTATTTCTGCAGTGTCTAAATTATACACTAAGAAATAAAATATGTATCTCTGAAAATAGAATGGTGTGATGGTTTGGATATGAATGTATGTCCTCCATGGACTCAGGTGTTTAATAAGGTTGTAACTTTGGCTTTAAGACACCTGATTGGAAGACATGTCACTGGGAACAGATACTGGAATTCCAGCCCAAAGGTAAATAAAGAGGGCTTGAACTCCTCTGGCAAGGTCCTCACTTGCTGCTTTTTGGTGTTTGCTAGCTGCTGGTGGTTTCTGTTTCTGCTTAGATTTATAGAGTAGAGCCAGTTTCTCTTGCCATTGATGGAACTCTGCTGAATCTATAAGCTTGAAATAAATTTCTTCCTCCCATAAAACCAGATCTGGTTGGATGTTAATCCCAGCATAATGGAGCTGTGTACCTCAGAAATTTGGTACTAGAAGAGTGGAGTCCTGCTGATATAAATCTGCCCATGAGGATTTTGGTCTTTTGGAACTTGTGTACTGGAGGAGAATATGTATACACTTTGTATTTGAGACTGCAGAAGCTCACAGTGTAAAAAGCCAAAATGAGAGGTTGAAAATGCTAAATGCAGAGAAAATTTTATTTGCATACTCTGCTTATGAACTGTCAAAGGAGAGGAAAAGACAGCAGAGGACTTTGCAGAACTGGAATACTCATATTAAGGCTGGCTGCATTTTAAAATTAGTGGCACATAGACCAGTTTTACACTACTGAAGCTGCTATTGTCAAGCAGACTGCTACCATTAAGAATGGCACAACTACTTTACACTAACACAATGGAAAAGATACCTGAGGTGATTCCACCAAGAAAAGACAGTCATAGAAATGCAAACTCTTTTGTAAAGAGATTTGAAGAAAGAAACCTGCTCTTCAAATTCATGATGTATTTCCTTCCTAGATTAACAAATTGGCCATTTCTCTGCATGTCTGGTATTGAATTTAGAAGCATGAAAAATACACGGATGTGGGTCATAAAGTGCACACGGTTCCAGGTGACACTGCTGAGATGCCGTAGCATGTGAATGAGGGCGTGATGTCCTTTATTGGAGGACAGTGAGGTCATTGTAAGATGGACCATGGTTTGCAGAGGAGACCCAAAAATGTTTGAGATATACCAGGAAATATGTACTACATATGGACACAAAGGAGAACTTCATTTAGAAGCAGCAAATGTACATTCAAATAATGGAAAAATCCTATGATGATTGCAATGACTCCCAAACAATATTTTTTTAGTGTACTTTATTCTTTCCAGCCATTGGTTACCCATCTACCTGGAATAAGTACAGTGTATTACTTAGAAACACAATAAATGTGGTGTGTATTTATAAAGTTAGAGATAAATTTATGTTAAAGATATATAGTAACTTTTCAACTCTATAAACAATAGCTAGGTAGGCAGACCGGAGATCCAGGGACAAGCAGCTGCTTGAGTCCAAATACACTCTACTGACAGAATTATTTCTGGCACAGGAGAAGCCAGTCTTTATTCTATTCAGCCCTTTAATTGGCCAGATGAAGTCCGTGCATGTTATGAAGGGAAATATACTTTATCCTAAGACTATCCATTTAAGTATCAACTTCCATAAAAGCACCTCTACATAAGTATCCTGAGTAAAATTAGACTGCATATCTGGATGTGTGGTCTTGCTATGGTGGCACATGAGCTAAGTCTCACACACAGATTACCTCATTGAGGGGAACAGAGTCATGTAATTAAATGGCATCCTTTTCCTTTGTACCATTAGTATTTTAGCAGTCTTCTCCCATGATCTGAAACTCAGCAAAACATTAACCTCATGTCTTCTATTATCTTGTGCAGAACAGAATCAAGAGTCATGACCCAAGAAAATAGGCTGTGCTATAAGATATTAGATCTCAAGCCAAAAACATCCTGCTTCATAATCAAGCTTGGACATTTACTAATTTTAACTTTTCAAAAGTTAGCCTTGCTGAACCTTAAGCTATAGAACATAGAAATAGAAAGAAAAGCAACTAGGCTTTCAGGTAGGATATGAGAATTATATGTGATTGCATGGGACATAGTATATTATATTAACTTTTGCTATTTGGTATTTGTTGTATATCATTAACTGAAATATTAAACTAAACTTTTAAAACTTTAAAAAATGTCAGAGATTGCTATCTCAAGTGTTGAATAGACAGTTGATTGCTTGTGCAGTTATTAACCTTTTGAAAGCATTATGAGAAAATAAAGTCTGTTCATAGACTATCATCAACATTTAAAATTTTTGCTGACAAGAGAGTAAGGCAAAATAGCATCAGTGACGAGAGTAAACATTTTCTTTTCCCACTAAAAATACAGTTTGGCATGGGTTGGAAGACAACTAATAATTAAGCTATGGTACACCTCTGTAAACCTAGAATTGAAGATGGTGAAATTGGAGAATAGTGAGTTTCAGGACAGCCTACACATCACAGAAAGTCCATGTCTTTAAAAAAAAAGAAGTGAAGTATATATCAGTTACTTTCACCTTGCTGAGACAAAAATATCAGACCGAAAACAACTTGTGGAAAGAATAAGGTTTAATATTTGTCCTACAGTTCCAGAGGATCGAGTCCCTCATGGTAGAGGAGACACGATAGGCCAGAGCTAGAAAAAATATTCACCCAGTAGACAGGAAGTGGAAGAACAGTGAGCAAGAATGACTACAATACCCCAAGGCCAGTCCCTACAGACCCAATTTCTCCAAGGCTTTGCCTCTTAAAGATTCCACAAGCTTCCCAGAGAGAACCACTTTGCTGGGGATCAAATGTTTAAATACATGAACCTCTGGAGGCATTTTACACTCAAAACTGCACAAAGTCATTGAGCCATTGCCTTTTGAACTACTAACTCTGAAGGGGGTCTTAGGTCAGATTCCCTAGAAGCAGCCACTGAGAAAGAGATTCTTGTGGAAGTTATTCATTTAAAATGCCCTTCTGCCTAATTACATGTGGGAAGCAAGTTAAAGCAGTAAGGTAAAAAAGAAAGATAAGAATTTAGTCCTATCTCAATACTGACTTCAGTGCACCTGAGTCAAAGAAAGCTGTTCAGTTAATCACCGGCTGTGGCTTCCACTCAGACAGGGGTAAGGGTATCAAATAACTTCACTCTGGTATGACAGAATATTTTATATGTAGCATAAGTCTTTGGAGAAGACTGCACCTATGGATCATTAGCCAACTTTAATGGGTACACCTTCCAGTAACAGGCATTCTAATAGATAATGACAACTTCCACTACAAAAGGTCATTCATGCAAAAGTACTACAAAAGGTTAAGAGCTCTCACATTTTCAATGCAATTCCAAATAATTTTCAAAGACTCAATGACACCCTCTGAAGTTTAAGTATGTATATTCATTGAAAATTAATATTCTCTGCTATATACAAACTAAGTTTCTATTAATGGCAGTATTTTATTCCCTATAACTTTTTTTCTTATGGAATAAAAAACTATGATGTTTTCAAACAGAGTTAGAGAGGTGGCTTCTTTTTCTGCTTTGTTGTTATACTGTGGCTGCTAAGAAACATCAAGGTAAATAGGCTTAAGAAACTCCACATCTGGGCTGGAGAGATGGCTTAGCGGTTAAGCGCTTGCCTGTGAAGCCTAAGGACCCTGGTTAGAGGCTCAGTTCCCCAGGACCCACGTTAGCCAGATGCACAAGGAGGCACACACATCTGGAGTTCGTTTGCAGAGGCTAGAAGCTCTGGCATGCCCATTCTCTCTCTCTCTCTCTCTGCCTCCTTCTCTCTGTCGCTCTCAAATAAATAAATAAACAAACAAAATTTAAAAAAATAAAAAAAAGAAACTCCACATCTCTGAAACAACAGAGAAACAACTGATTCATGAGACTAAAATATGATATGCAAAAGGTCTGAAGTACTTTCTAAGTAATAAATAAATAAATAGAACAGTATATTTCCAATGAGAAAATGCAAACAACCTTTCTAGAATAATATGTTTTCAAATGTGAACATTTCAGTAAATATATGGTAGATAATTCTAATTGAATATATACCCTCAATGAAAGAATTTGCTTTTTTATTTTACCTATGTGTTCTTAAAGCAAAAGAAAATAATCAATTAGTAATTAGCAAATATTTATAGGATAAATTGTTCATATCAAATTGCATTAAAAGGTAGATACAGATACAGTATTATCTGATAGTTTTTTTTTTTTTTTTGTAGTCAGTGAATACAGTCAAGTTGGTACCATTGTTAGCCTCCTTCCTGTCCTCCCCCCTCCACAGGGACCCTCCTTGTTGGGGTATATGGGCTGTGCATTGTGGGGTTAGCCACTAGTTTGGGGTAGGAGGAAATGTTTTTATGTGTCATGACCCCAATGTGTGGCTCTGACATTTTTTCCGCCCACTCTTCCACAAATTCCCTTGAGCCATGCTGGGGTTCATATTAGGTTTGTTTCCATGTTGAGATCTTGGGTGTCCCTGTGTCTTTGGATATCTGGTTTGGTAGGGGATGATTATTCTCTGTGTCTATCTCCTTCGCAGTTGTGCTGGTTCCCGGTTCACCAAGAAAACAGCATTATTTCATGTTTCCCCAACTATTCTTAGTTTCATCTGGGGCCCTTTTGAGGTATGATGGGTGCTTCTCTTCTTAGGATCTGCTTTTATCTGAAAAAGAGAAACAGATTCTACAATGGAGAATAAAGTTAGCACCAAGTAAATGTGATAACCATTGCTTTTTGTTTAATGGAGAGCAAGTTCATTTTTGGATATGGTTCTGACTTGTTTCCGAGCTCCAGCTATGAGTTCCATTCCACTGAGCAAATCAGTTAGCCAAATCAAGAGCAGTTGGTTTCCTACCATGGCTGTGCACCACTATTGCACTTGTATGAGTATCACATCAGGCTGTTTGCTGCTAAGTAGGTTAGACCATGCATTTCTTGGACAGATATTAGTCATTATCCCCCAGTCGCTCAGGTAGCACCTTCCGGCACTAGACGTGTTAACTCTCTGGAGATGGACTCTTCCAGCTTCCAGCCATGTCACTCTATGATATGTACCAACAGTGTATGGTATCTAGAATCTACAAAGAACTCAGAAACCTAAAGAATAAAAAGTCAAACCACCCACCCACAAAATGGGGCAAAGAACTGGACAGGCAGTCACACAGGAAGAAACACAAATGGCAAACACACACTTAAGTAAATGTTCATCATCCCTACTAATCAGGAAATGCAAATTAAAACTACTATGAGATTCCACCTTACCCCAGTAAGGATAGCAAACATCAAAAAATCAAATGCAAACAAATGCCTGTGCAACCACTTTGGAAAGCAATATGGAGTCTCCTAAAAAAGCTGACTATAGAGTCATCAACAGACCCAGTTATTCCCTTACTGGGCATGTACCCTAAAAGCTCCATGCCTCAGCTCAGAGAGATTTGCTCAACCATCTTTATAGCTGCTCAGTTCATAATAGCCAAGAGCTGGAATCAACCCAGATGTCCATCATTAGACGAATGGATAACTAAGATATGGTATATCTACACCATGGAATTCTACACAACAGTAAGGAAAAATGACACAATGAAATTTGAAGAAAAATGGTTGAACCTGGAACAGCTTATTCTCAGTGAACTCACCCAATGACAGAAAGATAGTCACTGCACAGTCTCACTCATCTACAGCTCCTAACCTGAATCTACTCAAGTTGCTGACATACCTAAGCATCTCGAGGACTGGACAATAGGGAGGGTGGGGAGGGAAGGGAGAGTAAGGGAGGTAGTGGGGGACACAAAACTGGACCCAAAAGGCAATGGTACCATAAAACTCTACATCCTAAAAGACAGACCAAATGGTTGAACCTCTACCAGGCCCTTAGAAGGAGCACCAGATTCACAAGGCCCTGGAGAAGGTACAACGAAAAGTAACCATTATCTCCTCTTGGTTCTGCTTCTCTCTCTCTCTTTCTCTCTCTCTCCATCTTCTCTCTCATCTCTGTATCTCTTTTATATCACTTATCCTTTTCTTCCTTCTCTTCTTGGGTGTTGACCTGTAAATCCCGGTACCAGCAGGTGGCTATCATCCACAGTGAGCTTTAGATGACAGAGACCTATAAGGTCTCCCAAAAGAAGACAGATTTAAGTCAGAGTGCTTGATGACCCTTCAGAGGTTAGTGGTAAGACCTTATTGCTGAAGATATCTGATAGTTATTTTAAGAAAAAAACATAAGGCTTTAAAAACGATGAAGAATTGAAAAGATAGTCATTGAGGTGATTTGGAAGAGAGTGTTTCTCCCTTATCATTTGTATAATCATGTGGACATCATCATCTTTTATATATATATATATATATATATATTTTTTTTTTTCTTTATTAGTTTTGTATTCAGCAAATACAGTCAGTTTGGTACCATTATTAGGCTCATCCATGACCTACCCCCTCCCCTTGGCCCCTCCTTGTTGAGGTATACGGGTCATGCATTGTGGAGTTAGCCCACAGTTATGGGTAACCTAAATGTCTCTGCATATCATGACCCAACATGTGGCTCTGACATTCTTTCCGCCCCCTCTTCCGCAAAATTTCCCTGAGCCATGTTGGGTTCATTTTTGGTCTGCTTCAGTGATGAGGTGTTGGGGGCCTCTGAGGCTCTGGCTGTCTGATTTGGTAGGAGTTGATTTTTCTCTGTGCTGATCTCCTTCCCCCTTGTGCTGGTATCCAGTTCATCAGGAAAACAGTGCCCTTGCTTGTTTCTCCAATTTTTCTTAGTTTCAGCCGGGGCCCTTTTGAGGTATGATGGGGTGGCTCTCTCCTTAGGATCTACATCTATCTGAAAAAGAGAAGCAGATTCTCCAACGGAGAGTAAGTTAGCATCAGTACAAATGAGATAACCCTTTTTTTTTTTTATAGAGAATTTAATAGGTGTAGGCCCTCTTGTAGCCCACAATTGATGGTAGCTTGATATTGGAGAGTGGGCTTATGTTTGGATATAGTTCTGACTTGTTTCGCAGCTCCAGCTATGGGTCCCATACCAGTGAGGGGATCAGTTAGCCAAATTGAGAGCAGTTGGTTCCCCACCATGGCTGTGTGCCACCACTGCACTTGTGTGGGCATCACAACAAATTATTTGCTACTAAGTAGGTTAGACCATGCATTGCTTCGACAGATATTGGTCATTTTCCCCCAGTCGCCCATGCAGCACCTTCTGGCACTAGACGCACTGACTGTCTGGGGACTGACTCTCTTCCAACTTCCAGCCATGCCATTCTAATTTGCATGTCAATCACATAAGGTGTCTTCAGCAGTAGGGTCTTACCACTAGCCTTTGGTGGGTCATCAAGTACTCTGACAGAAATCTGTCTGTCTTTTAGGAAACCTTGTAGGTCTCTTTGATCAGAGAGACGTCATCATTTTTATGTAATATGATTAATATGTACAGCATTTTAAGAAAATTTTAAAGGGTGTATACGGATACCAGTTAATAATAAAACAAAAGAATTTTTCACATTTCTTCCTCTGTTGCTCTTTTTCCTGCTAGCAAATATACTATCAACATTATATAGAGTTTCCAATTTCAGATCAGTTTCATACATTGGTACTTATTTAAATTGAGAGATACTTATTAATATAAAAGACACTGGGAAATCTCATGCTGATATTACCTTCTTCTCAGAATCAGTCCATCCTTCTGTTTCTACATTATCATCATTCTTTGAAACAACATTTGCCTAGAAATGTGGAAGAAGTTTCTATAAGTCTTCCCTCCTCTCAAAAATTTGTTTAGGTTGAGGAGGTAGCTCAGAGGTTAAAAGTAATTTCAAAATCTGCTGTCCAGGGTTCAGTTCCCCAGTTCCTAAGTAAAGCCAGATTCACAAAGCGGCACATGTTATCTGGAGATCAGTTGCATTGGCAAGAGGCCTTGAATCATTCATTCTCTATTTTGTCCTCTCTTTTCTATGTCTCTGTCTCTCTCACTTTCTCTCTCCAAAAAAAGTTTTTTTTTTTTTTAAAAAGAAAATATAAAATTTTGCTTTAAGTCAAAAACATTTCTTTCTCTGATAATCCAGAGGCTGAGATCTAGGTGTCTTCTGTCTTTTATTTTTCCTGTACCTGGATTTTATTCTCCCCATCATCAAGAAAGCTATTCCAGCTTCAGCTATTATGTATAGATGCTGGTCAGTAGTAGAAAACAAGCAGAATGACATGGACCTTTTCAAAAAATATTTTTTATTTATTTGCAAGGTGATAGAGAGGAAGAGAGAGGGAATATGAGTATGGGTATAGACACACCAGGACCTCTTGCCCCTGCAAACAAACTCCTAATACATGCACCCCATTGGTCATCTGGCTTTATGTGGGTACTGGCAATCGAACTCAAGCCAGTAGGCTTTACACAAAAATTTCTTTAGCTGCTGAGCCATTTCTCTAACTCAAAATGTAATTTTTTAAATAACAACACACTTAAAATTATCTATATGGAAGTTATCAGTACTTAGTCATCTAGACTACGTAGTTACAGGAGGCATTAAGGAACATAATCTTTTTTAATTTATTTGCGTATGTGTGTGTATGGGTGGGTGGGTGCATGCCATTGTGCACATGGGGAAGAGGGTGGACAACTTCGAAATGTCTGTGCTCTTCTTCCACATGCCTTGATACAGTGTCTCTTGCCATTGAGAACATACGCAGGTCAAGCTGGCCGTGTCAGTTTCTCCTGGCTCCACCTTTGATTGTTGTAGGCTCATTGAGACTATAGACTTAAGTGTCAGTTTGTATCCAACTTTAAATGGATGCAGTAAGTGCCTTCAACTGCTGAATCATTTCCTCAGCCCCAGTGAACATAATTTTTATGTCATGTTTTCATACATCGCATAGGTGTTTAGATAAATATTAGAAATACTGTTATAAAATAGCAAAAGGATGTGATAGAACAGTTAACAATCTCTCTTATATACCCTCCTATCTCTACTTTATATCTGTTCCCCAATGTTCAAACCTCAAGTGCTATCTTGTTTAAACAGACGGGAGTCCTTTCTGTCCCCACACCAGAATCTTTGTACCTCTTTCCTCCAATTCTGATACCAGTCAAAGGAAAGACCTGTTCCAGATATTAGCTGAAAGATGAAGACAGGTGGTGGTGCATGCCTTTAATCAGTACTTGGGAGGCAGAGGTAGGAGGATGGCTGGGTTTGAGGCCAGCTGGAGACTACATAGTGAAATTCCAGGTTATCCTGGATTAGAGTGAGACTACTTCAACAAAACAAAACAAAACAAAACAAGAAAGATAAGCTGGGTGTGGTGGCCTATGCCTTTAATCCTCTTGATCTGCACTTGAGAGGCAGAGGTAGGAGGATCACTGTGTGAATTTGAGGCTACCCTGAGACTATATAGTTAGTTCCAGGTCAGCCTGAGCCAGAGTGAGACCCTACCTCAAAAAAAAAACAAACAAACAAACACAAAAAAACAAGAAATATGGATGTACTTAGCATATAAATGTTCCAAACCAAAGCGCAAATATCTAAATATACAGAGTTGTCCAATTGATTTGATCTTACCGTGTGTCTACCTATATCCCACCCCAACTGGTTTGTTTTCTAGAGAGAATACAACAAAATAAGAGTCCAAATTCTTCAGAAACCACATTTCTGTCCTTAAAAGTCAACGCTTTTCACCCACAATCACTAACATACAACTTTAGTGGATCAAGCAGGGCTACAAGTAATAAAAATCAATAAAACACATCTTAGAGATTCAAGTGCTCAAGTGCTAAATTATCAACTGCTATGATTGGTTAAACAAAAAGTGGAAGAGGAAGTATACAAATGCATACTGTCTTTTCTGTATATTATCTTTTCTTTTAAAAAATATTGTATTTACTTATTTGCAAGGGGGCCAGGAAGAGAGAGAGAGAGAGCACACCAGGGCCTACACCACTGAAAACCAGCTCCAATGCATGCACTGCTTTGTGCATCTGGCTTTTTGTGGGTACTGAGGAATCAAATCCAGATCCTTAAGCTTTTCAGGCAAGATCCTTAACTGCTAAGCAATCTCTCCAGCCCTATGTACTATATCTTCTACTGTTAAATTACTCTTGCAATCCTCGGATAAACATTATTTAGTTAACATTTGATTGAATTGCACCAAATTTGGAACTCTGCAATTTTTATTAGATTGTATGATATTATAATTTGTTCCTATATATCCTATATATATTGTTTGGGATCAGTGTTATACTGCTTTTAGAAAATCATTTATGAGCTTTCCCCTTCATAATTTTATGGAACAACCTGTAGTTACTTTTTTTATTGCTATGACAAGATGCCTGACAAATGCAGCTTAAGCAAGGTTTTATCTGGTTTATTTTAGTTTGAGGATATAATCTACCATGGCTGAAAGAAGCAGCTAGTCAAATTGAATCTTCAGTCAGGAACCAGAGAATTCTAAAGGCCAGTGTTCAGTTTGTTCTGTCCTTTTTATTAAGTGTAGAATTACAACTCCTGGAGTGGTACGTCCCATATTTAGGGTGGGACTTCACATCTCAATTAATGTAATTTAGAAATGTGCCCCTCCCCGAGCCATCCCTAGAAGTGTGTTACCATGGTGACTCAAAATCTAATCAAGTTGACAATCCAGAATTAGCCATCATATCTAGTTTGCTATCTGTGGTCAACTAAGGTCTGAAAATATTAAATGCAATATTCTAGATAAAGAATATAACTTTTATAGATTTTAAATCATGCACTGTTCTAAGTTGCTTGTTAAAATCCCCTTCGATCCTGATTGTCTAACCTGGTTGTGAATTATGTCTCTGTTGAACACATCCATGCTGTATATGATACCCACTCATTAGTCACTTAGTAGCTATCATGGTTATAAAATCTCCTTCTATGCATTGCAGCATTTATGTTTAAGTATTTATTAAACTTAAAATGGTCCCAAAGTGCAAGAGTAGTAAAGTCAGAAGTTTCTTTAGAGTATGTGGTCATAATTGATCTAATTTAAGAGGGTGGTTTGAATTTAAAGTGCTTCCCTATAGTCTCATGTTTTTGAATACTTAATTCCTAGATGGTGGTGCCACTTGGGAAGGTTGTGGGAACTTTTGGATGTGGATCCTTGCTGGAGGAAGTGTACCACTGGGGTTACACCTTGACAGGTGATATAGCCCCAAACTGCTGGCTCTCTTTACTTCCCCCATACTGATGTGATGTGCATTTTGAACATCCAGCTCCTGCCATGTTTTCCCTATCAGGATGAAAATTCCCCTTGATGCTATAAGCCAAAATAAACCCTTTCCTTCCATAAGCTGCTCTTTGCTGGATATTTTTTTCCAGCAAAGAAGAAGTAACTGACGCATTTATCATTACTGCTATTGTTAATCCCCTACTGTAATAAACTGAAAACTAAATAGGCACATATGCATAAGTAAAAATGCCTATAGTAATCTGCGTTCAGTGTTATCCATTGTTTCAGGTTTTCTTGAAGCCATAGAATGTAATGCTCCATTGATAAAGGGGGCTACTGGATTGATGGATTTCACAGAACTGAAGTTAAAAAATTCTCTTCAGGGCTGGTGGGATGGCTTAGAGGTTAAGGCAATTGCCTGCAAAGCCAAAGGACCCAGGTTTGATTTCCCAGGACCCACGTTAGCCATATGCACACAGGGGCACACATGTCTGGAGTTCGTATGCAGTGGGTGAAGGCCCTGGTGCACCCATTCTCTCTCTCCCTATTTCTCTGTCAGATAAATAAAAAAATAAAAATAAAATATTTTTTTAAAAATTCCCTTCACTGTATCACATCATAGGTAGTTTTAAAGCATTTCACAAATTTGAAAAAAAAATTAAACAATTTAATTAATAATGATAATATATATGTATATGCTAAAGCATATAGAACATATAAGGAATTCATAAATATATATGAAAATAGGAGGAGCACAATTTAAGAATAGTTAAAACTGTGCTATATTAAAAATCAAATCTAAATTATTAAGTATATGAAGAAACAATCAACCCTTAACTCTCATAAGATTGGCAAATATTAGAAGTAAGCCAGCATTAATGAGATAAAGGAAAGTGGACACTCCATATACTGATGACAGTCGTGTACTTAGACACCATAGACAGCTCTCTGGAAATACTTAGTGGAAATGAATATGATCCAGCAATCTGTTCAGGGATGCATCCCAGAGGAATTTGAGCTCAGGTTCATAAGGGGACAGGCACAAAGATGTTCATTGTAACAGCAAGTTTAGAGGAAACTGGGTATTCTTCACTACAGGATTGGGTTAGTAAAATGTAATGCATGCCTTCAGTTAGATGCAGTGCAGAATTCACAAGCAATAAAGTAGAATGATTACATTTAAATATTAAAATCAAACCAGAAATGGTGGCCACACCTACAATCCTAGAACTTGGGAGACTGAGGCAACATGATCAAGAGTTTAAGGCCAGATCTGACACATAGTGGGTTCTAGGCCAGTCTAGGCTTCTTAAGACCCTGGATTAAAAAAAAAAAAAACTTAAATATAAAAGCCATAAGTATATTGAAAACATTATAATGTTATTAATACAAATTAAAAACAGAAACACAAAGAAAACAGCACCATATGTGTTTGAAGGAATTACACATACCCAACAGTTTCTGTGAATTTAGAGCATAAATGCAATAGAATGATACCTTAGTAAGGGGTGGGGGGATAAGAAGTTAAATGGAGAATGAATGAAAACATGAAAAGTTATATATACATACATACATGGCCTGTGATTAAAATAAATAAGTAATATAGCTATATTGTATGAATCTGTAATTTAAACTGGAAAACATGTTACTTGTGAGTAAACACACATACAAGTACTCACCTTGTTTCTTTCCATGCTGCCCCAGAACATGCAGGGCTTGCAGCATTTTCTCAAGGTTTATACCATTGCGTCCTCCTGCCCAGTTGTCTCTACCTAGCCAATGAAACGTTCTGGATTATAATTTAAATTCTGCTTCTCTGTGAAACTTTCTAAATACCTTCATTCATATTAATGTCTTTCTGTAACCATGACATTGCTCCATGACATTTAAGACCCAGCAACACAGAGATCTCTGTAGTAGTTCTTGACCTATTCCTTTATTCCTAATTCCGCTGGTGCTGGGATTAAAGGTATATATCACCATGTCAGGAAGGGAGAGAGAGACAACAGTTGTACCAGAGCTTCCAGCCACTGCAAATGAACTCCTGATGCATGTGCCACTTTTTATATCTGTCCTTACATGGGTGTTGGGGAATCAGACTTGGGTGGTTAGGCTTTGCAGACAAGTGCCTTAACCTCTGAGCCATCTCTCCAGCCCTCAACACTTTAATGGATTTTCAGTTGCAACTGGAAATCTGTTCGAAATTGTGAAGGCAAGAGATAGATACGTAGAAACTAGAGGTTGACAATGTGTTGTCTTGGAACTCGAAATTGTGAGATAGAGGAGAATAGAAGTTCTTTTTGGAATTAAAATTTCTTTTATAACTGAACAGAAATATATAAACCCCTCTCACACTGTTAATAAAATAGCTCTCCAACATCAGTAGAGGACGAAATTTCCCCTGGGCTTCTATCGCAAAAAAATCCCTTTTACTTTTCTTGGTGATTTTTTTTTTTGTTTGTTTGTTTAGGATCACTTTCTCTCAACAAATCTCCTCTGAGAGTCTACCTAATTTTCTGTTTTGATTCTTCTAGGACATGATGAACTATACTTGTCCCCTCACGGTTATATTTAAAAGAACTTTATGATTATTTCAATCTAAAAAATTAAACTAATGAGCCAACTCAAACTTTGCTTCTTCAATCCTGAAGAATGTTTCTCCTCACCTCCAGAAAACATATTTCTTTTGTTTTTGGTATTTTGTATAGCACCAAGTTATGGCCCGTCATTTCTTTTGAAGAATGGAGTGTGGTTGAAATGTCTGACATGGTGGGGTTGCTAAACTGGGTAGTGTTGCTCACTGAGATGCAAAATTTCATTCAACAGTTCTGTACATAGGACCTGATTGAGAACCAAAGATTACTTTTAGAAAACGAACTTTAACTTTGAGTGAGATTAAAGTAACAACAACAAAACAAAACGGCTTGGGCCCCCAGACAAAAGATGTATGTGTGTAGTTGGATTAGCCTTTTGGAAGGTGAAGGAAAACAGAGCAATTCTAGGAAATGGGGAATGAAGGGAACATAACATAAAGTAGAAAGCTTCATTGGCATGAGCTGGTAAGATAGTAAGACAGGGCTCGATATCTATTTCAGCTGCTTCCTGTCTTGGGGGTCTTAACCAAGTCAGAGAAATGTTTCCATAACTTTGCTTCTTTTGTGTATTATTAGAAGATGAGAAAACTTTTTTTTTTTAAACTTTTTACTGTTACAGTTAGCTTCATGTTGCTGGCAGAAAACACCCAACCAAGAGCAGCTTGTGGGAGGAAAGGGTTTATTTGGACTTGCAGACTCGAGGGGAAGCTCCATGATGACAGAGGAAAATGATAGCATGAGCAGTGGGTGAATATCACCTCCTGGCCAACATTAGGTAGACAATAGCAGCAGGAAAATGTGCCAAACACTGGCAAGGGGAAGCTGGTTACAACACTCATAAGTCCACCACCAACAATACATCACCTCCAGGGGGTTCCAGTTACCAAACTGCTATCAGCTGGAGACCCAGCAGTCAGAACACATAAGTTTATGGGAGACAACACACATGACTAACATGATGTATTCTTTATTGTTATCACATCAGTATTGTTTTATTGCAGATCTCATACCTGATAAGGTACACATCAGTTGACTTAATATTTGACTTGAATTCAAGCCAAGAACTCTGAATTTTTAAGTTAATGGCTTATTATTTTTTGTATTTTCTGCATGTGCTTTTTTTTCTCTCTCTCTCCATAATACTCTTTGAAAAACCTCCCTTCCTCCACTAAAAATGTGACTTTGTCTTAGAAGCACAAAGGAGAAAAACGGACCATTCTGTACTCAATGCAGTGTAGCTGAGTCACCTGTGTGGCTACCATCTCGTGAACTTGCTCCAGAGATGTGGAAAGCAGAAGAACCAGAGCAGAAGCCTGTACAAAACAGAAGGAAGCAACACAGGCATGAAAGATATTTTCCTCACATGACTCAGTACAAGACATGGATTGTACCACATTCACATGCACTTAACACACCTACCCAGTGAAAGATAAAATTATGTCCAGGTTTGGTTATTTGCCAGATAAGAGTCCCTGGAGGTTTACTTTACTTGTTAAAACAAAATCATCCTAGTGTAGAATAATATGAATTTTGTTTTTAAGGTTACTGCTTTGTAAATGAACACTTGTTTTTCCTTTATTAGTTATGCACATACTCAGTGTATAAACAGCCATGTTGGTACCATAGTTAGCCTCCTCCCTGACTTCCCCCCTCCAAAGGGACCCTCCTCGCTGGGGATTGTGGGTCATGCATTGTGGGGGTAGCCATCAGTTATGGGGAAGAGGCAAGGTCTCTGTAAATGCACACTCTTAATGGTCAATAAAAGTATAACTTTTTAATTAAGCAGACCATTGAGACAAATTAGTGTAAGATTTGCATGGACAAAATATCAATACTGATAACTTTCTAGTAGATATTCTAGACCATCAAATAATAGGGCCTATCACTGCTAAGTCAACTTTTCAAAGAAAAGTCTGGTAGAATGTGTTGGGTTGTTAAGCAAAGCCATTAAAATGGTTTGAGCTAGTTTTGATGTTCCCTTTATCCTGAGATTTTGTGATAGAAACTGGTCTCATTGTTTTATTTGTAGCATAACACCCCAGTTTAGACTCCCTAATCTTATATAGTTTTGATGTTATTTCATTAGTTATTAGTCCAACAGGCTAATAATGTATAAGGCAAGGTAAGTGAAGATTGGGGGAGGGTTGTGTTTCCTTCTAAGTTTTGGCCCAAGTTTTCATTGTGAGGAAATTGTTTTCAGGGGCTTAGAATAATTTGGTTTCACAATTATGGACAGGAAATATGATATATCTAGGAAAGTGATGACATAACTCATGGAGCTGAGGCAGTTTAGGGTTAACGGGGCTGCAAAGGTAAAGTAAGTGGCTGAATGTGAGAAATGTCCTTGAGTGTCAAGGGGGGAATTTGGCTTTTCTTTATCTACCCCCCCCCCCCCCCGCCCAACGGGTTCTTCCCTAGATCTCTTTTTCGTTACTTCTGTCTTCCTCCATAGATTCCTTCCTCTGTAAGTGAGTTCCCTTTGCTTTAAACACACACACACACACACACACACACACACACACAGACCCGGTAGTTTAACTTGGGACCCCTCCTGATTTACAGGAGCTCAGCCTTCTTTCCTTCTAATAAGCTGTATAATACTCTATAATAAAATCTTTCTAAACTTCACTCTCCATGGTCTCTGGAGACTTTCATTCTTGGACTTCGTGAGACAAGAACATTGAGGCCATTGACCCGTGGACGTTTTGTGTGTTCATGATAGTTTTGCACCCTAACTCTTGGGTCAAAGTCCAACCGGGACACCCGAACTCCCTCATCAGAGCTGTGTGAAGAACAAGTCCAGGGCACCTACAGCGCTGAAGCTGCCTAAGCAGGCGGGGAAGGGGAAGGGGCAGGGGAGGTGCTTCACCCACCCTGCAGGGCCAGGCTTGGCTCGACGGTGAGCGTCAGGAGCTCTCTCACAGAACCTGCCTTTGACTGACCGGTGATGGAGAGGGAGCCCGTGAGATTCACAGATCCTCTAGTGGGAGAACAAGAAGCGAGGCCAACTAGGCAGGAGGAGTCTAACAAAGGCTCTGTTGGGTCGCAGGACGCAAAGCCAGGCGGCCAGGGCTTCCCCGCAGGGGGACTGGGAGAGTCGGGGCGGGCGGAGACCGCGGGCGGCGCGTACCCGCCCGGAGCCCCGCCCCCCGCCAGGGAGAACCAATGGGAAGCCGGGATGTTGGCGGGTGGGAGGCGCGGCCTGGTTGCTACAGCCGGAGCTGGGCGGCGGCGGAGGCGGCGGTCGCAGGCGGGGAGCCTCGCGGAGCTGAGCTCGTCATGGAGGGGCTGGAAGGTGAGGCGGCCTGGGCATGCGGCCGCGCCTCGTGTGGACCCGCGGGGTCGGGGGTCTGCACTGCGGGGCGGGGCCGGAGCGGAGCGGCGGAGGAGCTGGCCGCGTCCCGCCGAGGGCGGGCGGGCTGGAGCGGGCCGCCCCCCGCCGCCCCGGGTGGACGACCCCGGCTGCCCGCCCCGCCGCTGCCCGCTTCTCCCGGCCTCCCCCTCTGCGCCGCCTACCCCGCGGCTCTCGGGTCTTGCCTCCCTCTGGAGCGCCCGTGGGGGTCACCAGCGCCTCCGGCCAGATTTTAATTTCCTTGCAGTTGCTCGCTGGCTCCTCGGAGAGCTCTGACAGTTTCCTTGGCCGGTGGCCCGAGATGGCCATCCTTCCCTTCTGCTGCATCTTCATCCGAGAGGTGCCTGGAGCATCTTCCAAGTAGCTTCTCGGACCAGCGGCGTCACTGGGACAATAGCTTACCTTAATGGTTTAAGGCTTATTCAGCAGGGAGGTGTATGTATGCAAGAGCTAGCATTGGTTCCTTATCTTTGGATTTATCCTTGTGCAGTAACCATGGTTTCAGATTTGCTTTGTTCCCCAGTTTTTCACTTTTTCTTCCCTTCTCTTTACTTATTTTATCCTGTGCAAGGGCAAAATTTGCTTGAGAAACAAAGGAATTGGGAGGGGGAAAAAAAAGCTAAAACAATTAGCATTGGCACCAGAAGTTTGGACAATTAAAAAAAAATGCAGTTTATCTTTCTGATATAGGGCAAGCCTTCAGAAGTGAAAGATCCTGTTGTCCTTTTTCTTCCCTTTACATGAATAGGCGAAATTAAACAGGCATAGCACACTGTATCATTATCATTGAATGATTCACTAAAATATTTGAGGTTTTTATGAAGAGTGGTAACAACTTTTCAGTGATATAAGCTCACTGCAAAGCAAATGGAATAAAATGATTATGAATTTTATTTTCTAACTTCCCTGTGTGGTAAAGCTCTTATCAGAAACCTTGATGATAAGGATGGAAATGAACTCAGATTTTTCATTTGTGGGCAGCTGCACTATGCCCCCTGTGAAGGTCTTGTTCGCTTATTTATTTTAAGAATACCAATCAAGGTTCCATGAAGTAAGGAATTATGATGGCACTACTTCCTTTCAAAATACTCATGTTAGGGAACTCCTGCAGGCAACTCATTTTAATTATTTAAAATTAACAGTGGAAGTGCAAAGTGGGTAATCTTAAATTGTAGAATTCTGAGCTCATCACAGTACATGAAAAGTGCATTACAACAGTTTGCAAGCTGGGTGTGGTAGCTCATAGCTTTAATCTCAGCACTCAGGGACTCTCAGGAGGCTGAGATACAGGATTGCTGTGAGTTTTGAGCCAGCCTGGGTTACTGCTTGAGTTCCAGGTCAACCTGGGCTATAATGAGATCCTGTTTCAAAAACAAGAACAAAAACAAAAGAAGTTTGTATGTGCTTATTATTTTACTCAACATTTATAGCGAAAGCAGTGGTTTTCGTGTAACTTTTCACTATGTCTCTTAAGCACTTTTTAGTCCTGAGGATTCAGCAATGGATAAAAGGAGTCAAAGCTCTGCTACCGCTTTTAGTAGTTCCTACGTTTTAGCTTTGTTGACATTAGTATTGCAACCTAAGTAGGAATGCTTTTAAAATGTAATGGAAACCTATTATAATATTCAATTACGTGGGTGGAGAACACACTGATGTAATATGGAATGGACATGCTTTATTGGTCTGGCTTATGTTAAACAGTACTGGCTCTTTAACTTTTTCCCCCATTTTAAACAGTACTGGTTCTTTTTTTATTGTGATGTGCTTAATTATAATGAATTTGATTGAAGTATAGAAAAAGTGTGTGTGTGTGTGTGTGTGTGTGTGTGTGTGTGTGGTGTGAAAGAAAGACAACTTGGCAATTTCAAGTGGTTCAAACCAAAGAGCTCTGAGTTTTCAGCTTACTCAACAGTACCTTCTTGCTGTACTCTTCCCTTTCTTCTTTTCAAAAATCAGCTACTATCACATCACATTTTGCAAAGATGAAAATGTTGTCTTAAGGCTACCGTTCATTAATTCAGTGATCTACGCTTTCGTGTGATAAACATTGATAAGTAATAGGTTATTTCTTTCCTCTATTAAAAGTTACAATGCAGTATCTAGTCTAAAATCTTTGATTTTGCTTAATTTGTCAATATAATTGAGCAACTGTGCTCATTTCTGGTTGAAACTTGTTATGAGACTCTTCAAAAATTATACTGAAAAAGAAAAAAAGAAAAAAAAAAGCCTGGTGTGGTGGTGCACACCTTTTATCCCAGCACTTGGGAGGCAGAGGTAGGAGGATCACTGTGAGTTCCTGGCCACCCTCAGACTACATAGTGAATTCCAGGTCAGCCTAAACTAGAGTGGGCCCCTACCTCAAAAAAAAAAAAAAATACTGAAGATATTCTTACTCTTATGTTGTCCATTATTTACTTGTAAATCATATGATACGTTATTTCTGATCCTTTGAGACTTTGAGTTTTTGCCTCTGGATTATCAGAAAGATGAGCTATTAAACTACACACTGTATTTTGAAAACAAAAGGAAGTTTTCTTATGATTTTGTAATAGTGATAACAGCACTTTTGTATTGCTTGAATATTTAAGGTCTTTAATTTCTTCCTACATAAAGGTTGTGCCCCCTAGGGGTATTTAGGAACAGTAGTAGTAGTTTTAGAGGTCAAGTAGTTATAGTTGATTACGTTTTTCATCTGGGAAATTAAGATGTGATAAAATCTAAGCAAGGTTTTATTTATCCTTATATACAATATTGTCATTGTCTTAATATACTAATACGTAGTTATAACAATTTTAGCAGACATTAGGCTGCCCATTTCTCTGTTAGACTGCTAACATTATTAGTTCCTTGTATTGCCTCAGAAATTTTATAAGGAGTACAATTGTTCATCTGTAGTGTAGCCCAGATCTAGTTGAAGATTGCCATCATGTTTCTGTTTTTAGTTTTTACTTGGCATAAATAATACAGGTTTACTGAATAACTTCATTTTTAATTCATTAGCATTCATTTTGTGGCTATTGTTTGGTCCTGAGTTGCATGGCAGACTTTAAAATTTTTTTGGTTTTTGAGGTAGGGTCTTGTTCTAGCCCAGGCGGACCTGGAATTCACTATGTAATCTCAGACTGCATTCAAACTCACAGTGACCCTCCTTCCTCTCCCTCCCAAGTATTGGAATTAAAAGCATGCACCACCATGCCCAGCACAGAAGGCCTCTAGCCACTGCAAACAAACTCCAGACAAATATGCCACTCTGTGCATCTGGCTTTATATAGGTACTGGGGAATCGAGCTTGGATCATTTAGCTTTGTAGGCAAGTGCCTTAACCACTGAGCAATCTTTCCTTGATTTAACCATCCATCCTTGGTTTAATTTATTTTATTTTATTTTTTTGAGGTAGGGTCAAGCTCTAGCCCAGGCTGACCTGGAATTCACTAAGGAGTCTCGGGGCGGCCTCGAACTCACGGCGCTCCTCCTACCTCTGCCTCCCAAGTGCTGGGATTTAAGGTGTGCGCCACTACACCTGGCCTTATGGTTTAGTTTTTTGTTGTTGCTTTTGTTTTAGCTCCATGATTTCCACATTTTACTTGTCCAGAACCTCAGTTTCTCAGCTATAAAGAGCAGAGTTATTGAATACTAAGCTACATTAACTGTGTTAAATATCAAACTTTTATAGATAAAACATTAGGTAAGTGCTAAGTCCATTGAAGTACATGTTTATTGGCTGGACAAAATCTTGAGAGGCATTATAGATACTTCCAAATATTGAGTATAGGTAAAACAGCATGTCCTCTTGCTTGGACCATTAGATGAGTCCCAGATAACTGTGAGACTTTGCTTTGTTTTCTATGTAGGTAGGTAGGTAGGTAGATAGACAGATAGATAGGGAAGGAGGGGGGAGGGAAGGAGGGAGGAGATTAGTTCTGTGGTAAAGTACCGGTAATTAAAAGGAAGCATAGATTTAGAAGAGTCTGAGATAGGGAAATGGGATCTGACTGCTTGATGGAAGAGAGAGGAAGGAAAGAGGCCTGAGTTAATGACTTTGGACTAAGAAATGTGTTTGTTCAGTACTTATAAGTATGTGGCTGAAAAGTCTTACAGTTACTTGGAAATATCTACTTACTGGGAAGTTTTAATAGGTATCATATTAGTGGCATCAAATGGGAGCAATCACACCAGCAATTATGTTTATAAATGAAAAAAGAAACACCAAACTAATATTTTAAGGTTGAGGAGGACAGAAAGTTGTAGTCGTTGGGACCTTTAGAGAAGATTAAAAAATGTCAAGAAAGGAATGTGGAAAAGAAAATAAAAGAAACAGAGTGCCAAATATGTTAGGAAAATAAAAAGCACCTAATGTAGCTGGGAAGTCTAGTACTCATGTGTTCTAACTCTGCTTACTTGGTGAAATGTGGAAAACTTAGTTTAGGAAAAAACAAAAGCAACAAGAGAGGAAGGGTATTAAAGGTTGAAGGGAAATATGAACAGTGCCTCATTCTATGTAAAGGCCTAGTAAGATGAGGATATAAAAGAAGACTCAAACATGACAGTTGATTAATGGTGAGTAAGCCTCCATTTCTTAAATTCTTTGTAAAAAATATTTTATTATTATTATTTTTTAATTGACAACTTCCATAAATTATAGACAATAAGCCATGGTAATTCCCTCCCTCCCCCCACTTTCCCTTTTGAAACTCCACTCTCCATCATATCCCTTCCCCCTCTCAATCAGTCTCTCTTTTATACTGATGTCATGATCTTTTTCTCCTATTATGATAGTCTTGTGTAGGTAGTGTCAGGCACTGTGAGGTCATGGATATCCAGGCCATTTTGTGTCTGGAGGAACACGTTGTAAGGAGTCCTACCCTTCCTTTGGCTCTTACATTCTTTCCTGTCAGCTTTTCTGCAATGGACCCTGAGCCTTGGAAGGTGTGATTGAGATATTTCAGTGCTGAGCAGTCCTCTGTCACTTCTCAGTACCATGGTGCCTTCTGAGTCATCCCAAGGTCACTGCCATCTGAACAGAGAAGCTTCCTTGACCAAAAGTGAGAGTAGCAGAATATATGGGTATGAATATTAGGAGAAGTGCTTACCAGACAGTTTGGTGAACATAGTATATACATTGAGCCAGACACCAGCAGACGTTAGCCCCCTAGGGCTCATGACTATCCCTGTTGTAGGTTTTCAGTATCAGGGATGTATTCCCTCCCATGGAGAGGGCCTCCAGTCCAATTAGAGAGTGGTTGGTTTCCCCCGTAACAGTTGTGCCACTATTGCACCTGTTGGCTCATTTGGACTGGCTGGCCAATTATAAGGCTTGCAGTGTCCACTGTTGAGTATCTTCCCTGATGATTTCTCTCTGTCCCATTGAACTGCATGCAGCATTGTTTTTTCCAGCTTTTTGTTAGCTGGTCTACATGGAGGAGGTTTTCAGCTCAGCTCCAGCAGGATTTCTCAGTGACCTTGCAGCCCAAGTATGTGGAGTCTTCAGCAATATGGTCTTACCTATTCCTGGTGGTAAAACAAGGGCCTTGGTTTTGGGGGCATCAGGGACCTCCCTGGTCAACAACTCATTGGAAGGTATCCCATCCTTGGCACTGAAAATTTTCTAGTAACAATCTATGGCTCCTGAGTGTTACATTGTCCAAAAATGTCGATTTCCATATGGCTTATTTGTATCCTCTTAGATTTTGATTAGCCCTCTCTTCACCTTTCCTTTACTCAATCTCCTCCCCTGACCTCACTTACGCCTTTACAACCCCATTAATCTGTTCTTCTACTTACATATATACAATACCATCCTATTAAGTCCCCCCTCCCTAGCTTTCTATTCCCTTTATATCTCACTGGCCTCTGCTACTTGAGTTTTATTCCTACTCACATAGAAGTCCAATCATAAACATGTGATGTTTGGCTTTCTGGGCCTGGGTTACCTCACTAACTATAATACTTTTGAGATCCATCCATTTTCCTGCAAACTTCATAACTTCATTTTTCTTTACTGCTGAGTAGAACTCCATTGTGTAAATGTGCCACAACTTCATTATCCACTCATCAGTTGAGGGACATTTAGGCTGGTTCCATTTCCTAGCTATTGTGAATAGAGCAGCAATAAACATGTTTGAGCAAGTATCTTTAAGGTAGTGAGAAGATTCATTAGGATATATGCCTAGGAGTGGTATAGCTAGGGCACATGATAGAACTAGTTTTAGCTGTCTTAGGAACCTCCACACTGATTCCCACAATGGCTGGACCAGATTGCATTCCCACGAACAGTGTAGAAAGGTTCCTCTTTTTCTGCATCCTCGCCAGCATTTATGGTCATTTGTTTTCATCATGGTAGCCAATCTGACAGGAGTGAGATGGAATTTCAGTGTCATTTTAATCTGCATTTCCCTGATGACTAGGGAAGTAGAACATTTTTTTAGATGTTTATATGCCATCTGTATTTCTTCCTTTTAAACTCTCTATTTAGTTCCCTAGCTCATTTTTTAATTGGGTTGTTTGATTTCTTATTATTTAATTTTTTTAGTTTGTTGTAGCTGGCAAAGATTTTCTCCTATTATGTAGGTTGCCTCTTTGCTCTATTCACAATGTCCTTTGCTGTACAAACGCTTTGTAATTTCATGAGGTCCCAGCAATTGATCTGCGCTTTTATTTCCTGAACAGTTGGGGTTATATTCATAAAGTCTTTGCCAATACCAATATGTTGAAGGGTTTCCCCTACTTTTTCCTCTAGCAGTTTCAGAGTTTCAGGTCTGATATTAAGGTTTATGATCCATTTGGACTTAATTCTTGTATATGGAGAGAAATAAGGATCTGTTTTCATCCTTCTACTGATACATATTCAGTTTTCCCAGTACCATTTGCTGAAGAGGCTGTCTTTTCTCCAATGAGTATTTTTGGCATTTTTGTCAAATATGTGGCTATAGCTACCCGGACTTACATCTGGATCCTCTATTGTAGTCGATTGATCTATATGTCTGTTTTTATGCCAGTACCATGCTATTTTTGTTACTATGGCTTGGCAATATAGGTTAAAATCAGGTATGGTGATACCACTAGCCGTATTTTTGTTGCTCAAAATTGTTTTCTGGATTTGAGGTTTTTTTGTGCTTCCAAGTGAATTTTTAGATTGTTTTTCTATTTCCGTGAAGAATGTCATTTGAATTTTTGATGGGGCTTGCATTAAATGTGTAAATTGCTTCTGGGAAGATTGTCATTTTCACAATATTGATTCTTTAGATCCAAGAACAAGGGATGACTTTCCATTTCCTAGTGGTTTCTGCAATTTCTCACTTGAGTTTTTAAAGTTTTCATTGTAGAGATCCTTTAATTCCTTGGTTAGGTTTAATCCAAGGTACTTTATTTTTTTTTATGCAATTGTGAATGGGAGTGATTTTCTGATTTCATCTTATGTGTGTTTATTGTTAGCATATAGGAAGGCTACTGATTTCTGTGTGTTTATTTTGTATAATGCTACATGGCTATAGGTGTTTATCAGCTTTAATCATTTGCTGGTAGAGTCTTTATGGTCCTTTATGTATAGAATCATGTCATCTGCAAATAATGATAACCTGATCTGTTCCTTTTCAATTTTTATCCCTTTTATGCGTGTCTATTGCCTTATTGCTTTGGCTAAGACTTCCAGTACTATATTAAATAAAAGTGGGGACAGTGGACACCCTGGTCTTGTTCCTGATTTTAGTGGAAAAGCTTCAAGTTTTTCTCCATTTAGTGTTATGTTGGCTGTGGTTTTGTCATAAATAGCCTTTATTATGTTGAGATCTGTTCCTTCTATTCTCAGTATTTGTAGGGCTTATATCATGAAGGGATATTGGATTTTGTCAAATGCTTTTTCTGCATCTAATGAGATGATCATACGATTTTTGTCCTTCAGTCTATTTATGTAATGTATTTAATGTATCACATTTATTGATTTGCATATGTTGAACCATCCCTGCATGTCTGGGATAAAGCCTACTTGGTCGGGTGAATGATCTTTCTGATCCATTTCTTAAATTCTTAATGTTTCTACTGGAGAGCTTTCCCTGAGCCTGTCCACTTCACAGAAATATCATTAACTGTTCTTTTCCTCCTCCTCCTGTTCTTTCTTGGTTTTGTTTTCATTACCTCTCATTTAAATATTTGTTTTTACATTTTTTTCTATTAGAAGTGCAGAAACTCCACAAGACTAGAGCATTTGTTTTTATTTTTCTTCTTGAGCTCCCTATAACCTAGAACAGTTCTGTGTGATGCCAGATCTTCAACAAATATTTGTGGAATTAAATAGGCCCAATAAAGTCTGCCTACAGTTCACACAGGGAGGGAATGGAGGGACTAAGCAGGAAATGTTTGAAAAACTATGCTTAGTATGTTGTTCTCAAGTATCTCTTGGGGAGTAAAAAGGATTCCTGAGGGGATAAGGCTGAGGAGATAACAGCATACTGTTTTGTTCTTGCTTACATATTTGGTTATTTTTTGGTGTGTGTACACAAGTGTGCACAGGTAAACGTGCATATACATGTGAGTGGTGTATGCATGTATATGCATGTGACTATGCACCTTGTGCACATGGGTTATTTGTTTTTAAAACAGGAAGTTCTAAGAAAAAAAATCACCCTTATAAAAATGTTTATTTATTTGGCAGCGGGGAGTGGGACAGACAGACAGAATGAACATGCCAGGGCCTCCAGCTGCTGCAAATGAACTCCAGATGCATGCCCCACCTTTGTACATCTGGCTTTCCATGGTACTGGGGAGTCAAACTCTGGTGGTTAAGCTTTGCAGACAAGTGCTTTAAGTGCTTAGCCATCTCTCCAGCCCACATTCACCTTTTTAAAATCTAGCTTTTTCAAAATGACTATGGACAAAGATTTGAGAATGCTTTGTGAAAGTAGGAGAAACACCTTGGTCGTGTTCAGGCTAGACAGCTAGGAATCTGTTTGCAGTAGTAGCTATGTGTCCACTGGGGACATCTTCCAAGTTCCCAAGTGGATGCCTGAAACCAGGCATTAAAATTTATAGGTATTATGGTTTTCTTCTAGGTACATACCTATAACAAAATTTTATTTACAAATAACTAATAATAAAACAGAATAATTATAATTACACTGTGATAGTTAACTATATAAAGCAGTTTCTCTTGAAAGATTCAAGACAAGTTTTAGTTATTTGGGGTTATAATTGACTGGATAAATGAAATTACAGAAAATGAAACGATTGTGAAAATTTAGAGAGACAGCTTGAATAGGTTAACAGTATTTTCAATCTTTCCTAAGTTGAATCAGAGTCAAATAACTGAAGTTGAGCGGAAAGTGTGGGTTATGCATTGACCATGTGAAGTGTATATGTCAAAGTCTGAATTGAGCAGAAAAATCTTGTGAGGCTTTGGAGATTGTTGGTCTGAAAGCAGGAGATCTTATACAGCCCAGGCTGGCCCTTGAGCTCTTAATCTTCCTACACTCGTCTCCAGAGTGCTGAGATTGCATCCACTACACATAATTTGGGATTACTGCTTTTATATGCATTCTCTTTTAATGTTTTTTTTTTAGTGACAGTGGTTTTCTTTTCCTTTAATGGCATTTTCAACATGTTAGTTCATTGTGGAAATTCATTCCAAGAATTGAATTTTACCATACTGTGAAGATTTGACTGCTGTGAAGTTTTAAATTATTTATATAAAATGAGAGATGATTTTTCTTAAATATATTTAATAGATATGTTTAACATATAAATGAAATAGACTGTGTTAGTCTTATGTCAGTAGCAAATGAGTTGCTCCACACTGGTGCTGCTAATAATGCATGTTATATGCTTGGTAATTAATAGATGTTGAAATTATGTAAATGTATGGAATTGAGTTTTCTCAATAGCTTATTGGAAAAGTGGCTCTGGAATTAACTAAGGGCTTCCAGCAGGCTAAGCAATTACCTACCACTGAGCTAAATCTCAGTTTTCTTGAGATTTTGCTTTGTTAGCTATATAACAAGTAGATACTTAAATATACTTGAAGCAAGTGAACTGTGATACTTTATACCATTGTGTGTTGTTGAATTGTTAATTATTGCTCAATATTTAAAAAATACATGGAAGCTTAATTATTCAGCATGTGATATAACTTTGAACTATCATTTTAAACACATTTTTAATATTTATTTTTCATTTATTTGGAGAGAGAGAATGAGAATGAATAAATGGGTACTCCAGGGCCTCCTGCCACTGCCGATGAACTCCAGACACATGTGCCACTTTGTGTATCTGTGTTTACATGGGTAGATGTGGATCAAACCTAAGCCATCAGGCTGTGCAAGCAAGCACCTTTAACCATTGAGCCATCTTTCCAGCCCCTTAAAGACATTCTTATTCTAATAAGCCTAATGTATTTTACCTAGTAACTATATCAGCATTCATCATTAATGATCCAGATCAATGAGATTGCTCTTCTTAAGTAACTAGCATTAGTATTAGAGGAAGACAAATAAGACAAATCTTAGATTTGCTTTAATATCCAGTTCAACTACCACTATACAGACACCATCTCTAATTGTGATGACAAGTAGTCACTACCAGTGATGTATGGCAGTGGGATACCAGGAGAATGAGAGAAGAACACAGTTCTTTTATTATGCTATTTGAATGCATTCTCCTCAGTCTGTTTTCATTTATTTTATTAGTTTTCTAAATTCACCACAAGCCGTAGGACATATTTTATGGAGAAAATTTGTATATTTTTTCGTGAGTTTGTTATTCCTATAAGAATTGTTTGTTGTTAAACAATAGATAGGATAAAAATAAATAAGTAAAAAGACCAGACCAAAATGTTTAAAAAAAGTTACAATCAGTGAAACAGTCAACAGAAAATATCAGGAGAAATATACAGGTTTACAAATCACTTTCAGATAATTAAAGGTGTAAAAGCAAGTTTAAGTTAAATACTTAGATTCTTAGGTGGAAAATGAAATCCATCTTGCTCAGTTGTATATAGCTATTTAATTCTTTTTAAAAAGTCATTTATCAATAGCATTTGTTGTATCCAGGTACATGATGAATATGTTAATTTTAATTATATGCAGATTGTCACTGCCTCTTCATTATTTAATTACTTGTGCCCATGAGAACAGAACACTTCAATTTAAAGTCTACTGAATAGTTTTTTGAAAAATTGTTGATGGTTTTTATACATATATATTAAAAATATATTTTGAGTTATTTACCTTCCATTACCTGATTTCATCCCTCATCTCTCCTGCTGAATCTCTTGTTCTTCCCTACTAGTCTCACTTCTACTTTGATGTTCTTTGTGTGTGTCATCCACTGAGTTTATTTGAGGATGCTTACATGTCCATGGGTGGGGGTTATTTATTAGAGCATGGACAGCTAACCATTGGCTACTCCACTGAAGAAAATGTCTCCTACTCTTAATGTAAGTAATATATATAAATGAAAACTTTGCATTGTCACTTTCATATTTACTACAGTCTGTTAGATCATTGATTACTCTAAATGCCAGTTTAATCATTTTGCTCACTTTGAAATGAAAACTTTTTTTATAAGAACATTTACCTTAGAAAAAATCATTATAATTTAAACCTATACAGTTTGATCTGTGGAAATTTTTAAAATAATAAATTATATTTTTTGTTTAGACAATGGAAGTGTTCAAGTTGGAGAATTACTGCCTTGCAAGATTTGTGGAAGAACATTCTTTCCAGTAGCATTAGTGAGTAGACCTTTCTGTACTTGTTTGCTTTGGAATTTAATAAGCCTGAAGTTGTTTAATGCCTGTGGACCGCTGTCATGGAAAGAACTTAGCTGCAATATATTTTGAAAAGGTAGTGGCGAGTGTTCTTGGTTTCATCTCTTTATTCTTCTAGAGTGATCACTGTAAAATATGCTAAATTCCTTCCCATTTTGTTGGAATATTACCAGAAACAAACATAAAACTAGAGTCAAAGCACCTCTTAATTATATGTAAGCTTATATCTAATGGACACTGTTGCAGTCAGCTTCACATTTCTGGCCAAACACCCAACCAAAAGCATCTTATAGGAAGAAAGGGTTTATTTCAGGTTTACAAATTCCAGGGGAACACCATAAATGGTAGAAGAAGCTTGCTTATTTCCATAGATCCAAGCAGAGAGACACCATAAAACAGCCAGCATACACTAAAAAGCAGGAACAGTCAGAGCTCCAAACTGCTCTCCACACATCTTAGGGGTAAACTACAAGATCTGACTCCAGTGACATGTCACCCTGTATCAGGGATCTTGCCTGCTAGGGGTGCAAGGTGTAAGCTCCATTTCAGTAAAACATCTGAGTCTATAGGGTCATACATTCGAACTGTCACATTTAAACTATCACAGTGTTATAACTTGTGGTATTTGTTTTTTTATTTATTTTATTATTTATTTTATTTATTTGCAGACACATAAAATTGCTAAAATACTGGTAATTGTTGAGTCATGAGTGATGAGTTGATGAAAGTTCATTATACTTACACAACTCCTGTGTTTGAAAACATCCAAAAAATGGTATTTTTCAATGTGAAAGGGCACCACAGATGTATTCTATGACTGTTTTTATCTACTCATCATATAGAAATAAGAGCACTTTGAAATCTTATTAAAATGTAGTAGAATAATTACTATTTCATCTTTGTTTATAAAATAGACAGCAGAGGACTGATCGTGTACTAAAAGCATGAGATGCTTATGGTACCAAGTAAGCCACTTCTGAGGTTTCCTTTTATTCATAGGATTTAACATTGTCAGCTTCTCTAGACTATTAAAATACAAAAGGAAAACAGTATATTTAGTACCTTGTTAATATTCAACATGCTTTCTATAGTGGAGGGAGATTTTTAAAATTATTTTCATTTTTATTTATTATTTGAGAGAGAGAGAGAATGAGGGGCAGATAGAGATAGAAGCAGACACACACACACACACACACACACACACACACAGAGAGAGAGAGAGAGAGAAAGAGAGAGAGAGAAAATAGGCATACCAGGCTTTCTAGCCACTGCAAACAAAATCCAGATGCATGCGCCACCTTGTGCATATGGCTTACGTGGGTCCTGGGAAATCCAACCTGGGTCCTTTGGCTTTGCAGGCAAGTGCCTTAACAGGTAAGCCATCTCTCCAGCCCCGAGAGTTTTTTTTTTTTTTTTTAATACAGTTGGTTAACTGGAAGTTATTTAAGAGAGCTTTAAATAAATAAATCAACAAATGAGTTGGCATTTATTAATAAACTACAGAAGTAGAGCATTATACAGCTGAGAGTCCTAGAAGAAATGAAGAATGATATACAGTCCTAGGAGGAATGGAAGAATTGTGGAAGAAAGACAAAACAGAGTACTCTGCATGCACTATTGTATTGTGTCCTATTAATATTATTATTATGCTGCCTTTAGTAATCAAATCTACAAAATTCTTGCTTTTGTAATCTAAAGGCTGATGTGTTCTCCATTTATATTCTTTTGCTAGTATCTATGGTTAGTATTCAGTAAAGACTTTTCACTGAGGTAGGTTGGTTTTGATACAATGTTTGGCTTACTCTTAGCAATGTGAAAACTGGAAAGGTGTTTAACAAGTCCAAATAAAATTTTGGAACAGTATTTCTCTAATTTCTTATAGGAAAAATATGTCATAGCATGCTTTAGATATATGCATGTATATATAAACACATACTTTAAGGCTGACTTAAGGTGTGATGTAGCCTTATTTTTCATTTTATAGTCTAGTTTTAAAATGGATTCAATTGGGCTGGAGAGATGCCTTAGTGGTTAAGTGCTTGCCTGTGAAGCCTAAGGACCGCAGTTTGAGGTTTGATTCCCCAGGACCCATGTTAGCCAGATGCACAAGGGGTTGCACATGTGTGGAGTTTGTTTGCAGTGGCTGGAGGCCCTGGTGTGCCCATTCTCTCTATCCGTCTCTTTCTCTCTCTGTGTCTGTCACACTCAAATAAATAAATAAGTAAAAATAAATTTCACATATATATATATATATATATATATGATGGATTCAATTAAAAATTTTATAGTCTTCCTTCCTGTAGAAAAGAAAACATTTTTTTTTGTTTATTTTAACAGAAAAAACATGGACCTATTTGCCAGAAAACTGCTACTAAAAAACGGAAAACTTTTGACTCAAGCAGGCAGAGAGCTGAAGGAACTGATATTCCAACAGTAAAACCTCTCAAACCTAGGGTAACTGTATAATATTTAAACAATATGAACCTTACTGTTATGTTTACTGAAAAAATATGTTTAATTATTGTGTTATGATTAAAGAATAAACAAGGGGCTTGAGGAATGGCTTAGTGGTTAAGGCATTTGCCTGCAAAGCCAAAGGACCCTGGTTCGATTCCCCAGGACCCATGTTAGCGAGATGCACAATGGGGCGCACGTGTCTGGAGTTCATTTGCAGTGGCTGGAGGCCCTGGCGTGCCCATTCTATCACTCCCTCTTTCTCTCTCAAATAAATAAAAATCAAATATTTAAAGAATAAACAAAATTGTGTATTATATGTTCAGTGTAAAAGTTATCAGAAATCTAACTTTTTTTTTTGAGGGAAGCCCAACAGACTAGCCTTCTTTTTTTATGTGAGAGCGAGCAAGAGAGAGAATGAGAATTAGCATGCCAGAACCTCCAGCCACTTCAGTCGAACTCCAGACGCATGTGTCATTTTGTGCTTCTGGCTTATGTGTGAGAGTTGAACATGGGTCCTTAGGCTTCGCAGGCAAGTACCTTAACTGCTAAGCCATCTCTCCAGCCCCAGAAATCTGATTTTTAATTAAAATTTTAAGTTGCTACAAAATGCAATCTACTAAATTGAAGCTTTTGTACTATTAGAGAGTCGTTGTTAATCACTTCAGATTCAAGTTTTGGGCTGTTACTCTCTCCAATTAGTAATATTACCTCAGATCTACATGTAGAAAACAAAATTATTATTCATAGACAACATAGTAGATATTACCTAGATTGATTACTAGTATTTCTAATCTGTGTTATGCTTTTTTTTTCACTTGTTAACTTGTTAATCTTATTTCCTTTCTTGGAACCAAAGATATGTATTTCCTGTGATAAATCCTCCTTAATATCTGTCATCTATTAAGAAAAATTCACTTAAATACTTGCTCAGATGCAGTTATTAGGAGTCATTTTAGTAAAATGGTCAAACCTACCTAACTTAGGGGCTGGTTGGGAAGACAGCTTAGTAGTTCTGCTTTCAAGTCCGCTGACCTGAGTTTAATACTTTGCAGTACCCACATAAAGCCCAATTCAAAGTCATTGGCACAAGTGTCTGTAATCCCATTATGCCCATGGCAATGGGGAGACAGGAGAATCCAGAAGCTCACATGCTGCAGTAGCAAAAGACACCCTGTCTCAAGAAAGTGGAAAGAGAGGAACCCCTGCCCTCAACAAGGTTGTCCTATGACCTCCAAACACATGCTGTGGCACATGTGTACCCATACACACCCAAATAAATAAATAAAAAGGGGAAGAAAAAACTACCTTATTTAGCAGTTTTTAAATAAAACCCTGTGTTCAGTATTAAATTCTTCCAATAGCACATGGCTGACATTTCTGTAAGGAGCAATTTATTTTATTAATGAAATCATTTGATAATAGAATAATAAGATACTCATCCTGAAATAAGATTTTCATCCTGTGAATATTTATGAGAAAGATGATGTGGCTTAAGTAAGGAACATAAACCAGTATTTGAAGACTTTTTTCCTACTGTTCTATCTGATAGATAATTGCTTTAGTTTAAATAGGTAAATTAGCTAAATCTTTGGAGGTGGATCCTACCTCCAAAGTGGGTATGGAAGCTGTCTAAAGAGTTAGACTGCTTGGATTTAGACTGGGCTATGCAGCATAGCTATGTTATGTGTGTAAATTTTTCAGTGTATGCATGCTTCTGGTTTCCTGTTCAATGTGATGGAGCTAGTATTTGTTGGGGTTACTGTGGAGATTATGTAGGAAGATCACAGCAATCTCAAATGTATTTTCAAAGAAGGAAGGGGTTTTAGTATTAAAAGACAGGAAAAGAAAAGAGGAAAGTTTAAAAGCTCTTGCTTTACATGTAGTAGTTTATTACTTTGCTGCCTAAAGTGTGGTCCTAAGAGCACTATTAGACAATTCACTGGAAATGCAGAATCTTAGGTCCCACACAAACATACTGAATAAGTCTGTTTTCAGAAATCTTGCATGAGTGTTGTAGTTCTGGTTGCTGGGACAAAACACCCACAAAAAAACAGCTGATAGGAAAGGATTTATTTTGGCTTACAGTCTCAAGGAGAAGCTTCATGATGGCATGAACAGAGGCTGGACATCACCTCCTTGCCACAGCAAGTAGAAAACAGCAGCAGGAGACTTGAGCAGAACTCTAGGAAGGGGGAGCTAGCTATAACACCCATAAGCCCACCTCCAACCACACAGCTCCTCCAGCAAGGCTCCACCCTCCAGATTGCCATCAGCTGGGAACCAAACATTCAAAACACATGAGTTTATGTGGGATACCTAATTCAAACCACCACAGATGAGTCACATACACATGACAGTTTGGAAATTAATTAGATTATAACAGTATCAGGTGATTTTCATGTATTTACCTGTGCCAAGGAAATCCATCAAAATTAAAGGCAGGTAAACAACTTTACAAACTTGCTAGAAAACTAAAAGCTGAGGATTTTCACAGATTATCAAATATATACAATATGGGCTGCCTAAAGCCATGAAGTGCAGGCTAAACCACCTATAAGAGAATGTGCAGGAAGTTTATGATAGGAGCTCTTTTCATCCTAAGGTGATACTTTAAATGTGAGAGGTCTTGTTAGAAAGAATATATCCTCAGGTTTGTTAACTATAACCTAGTTAGGCACTGAGATTAAAAAACAAAACAAAGGGCTGGAGAGATGGCTTAACTGTTAAGGTGCTTGCTGGCAAAGCCAAAGGACCCAGGTTCAATTATATGGGACCCACGTAAGCCAGATGCACATGGTGGCACATGCATCTGGAGTTCGTTTGTGGGCACGTTCTCTCTCTCTCTCTCTCTCTCTCTCTGCCTCCTCTCTCTGTCTCTCTCTTTCTCAAGTAAATAAATACATAAAATATTATAAAACAAAACAAAAATAAAACAAAGTTGTATAGCCAGCACCTGGAATGAGCAGGGCTGAAGTTGGACAAAGGCCAGAATGGAGAAAATGAAGAGAACAGGAACAACAAATCAGGTAGGCACAGTGATAAGCTCTCCTTGTAACCTGCCAGATGGTGAGAGGCCTGACCTAGTGGAGCATGTCCTTTTTCAGAGTGCTTGAGGGAACAAGGACACTGGTGGTCAGCAGTAGTCTTTGTAGAACTTGTTGCAATTCTAGAACATATAAATGGTAGGTGTTTATATTCATTAGGCGTTATTTGCAGGAAGTAGTCTGTCTCTTCCAACAAAGAAGAGAGTTGGCTGCTTTGTGTAGCCTGGAATCTTTCCCAAATAGCTATACCAGAGAAGCCAGATTTGTCCAATGATGAGTGATAGGGAACATATTAGCTTACCTTGATACAATGATTCCTAAGGAAAACAAGTAGCAAAACAGCAGCACACCTTGCCAGGAATGACGAATTACTGAGTAATAACTCATGATGAGCAGGTAAATGTTGTGATCAGACCTTTAGCTATAAAATAAACCTTTAATGTAAGAGGTTTTGCATCTGTATTTGTGAGAAGTGAGTCTGTAGATTTCTTTTTGTTGCACTCATAAAGTTAGTTGGAATGTTTTCCTGTTATTATTTTTTTCATTTTTGGTTTTCCAAGAAAGGGTCACATTGTAGCCCAGGCTGACTTGGAATTCACTATGTAGTCTCAGGGTTGCCTCAAACTCAGGGTGATACTACTACCTCTGTCTCCCAAGTGCTTGGATCAAAGGTGTGTGCCACCATGTCCAGCTTCCTGTTGTTTTTCCTGTCTCTCTCTTTAAGAGAATTCAACAGTAGTAAAGCATGAAGGCTTGAGGTATTTTTTTGGTGGAAAAAATTTAATGGTAAATTCACAGGTTTTTTATTTTTATTTTTAGCATGAGACTTGAGATTTTCTGTTTTTTAATTCCCGGCAGTATTTTGTTGTGCTTTTTGAATATATATTACCCATTTCATCTTTATTTTTGGTAACTTTTTATCTCTTGCTTAATTTTACAATTGTATTTCAAAGGACAGTGTTGGTCTTCACCTTCTACCTTGTTGGAGACCAAGTGTCTTGTTCGCTGCTGTGTACATCAGACCAGCTGGCCTGCAAGCTTCTGGGGATTCTCTGCCTACTGTCTTACAATAGGAGAGCTGGGATGACAGACACATGCTTCTGCACCAGCTTTTCATATGGGTTCTTGGATTTGAACTCGGGTCCTCACATTTGTGCAGAATGTACTTTACCCACTGAGCTGTCACCTGAGCCTGAAAAAAGCAATTTTTAAAAAAAATATTTTATTTGTTATTTATTTACTAGAGAACAAGTGAGAGAAAGAGGCAAAGAGAGAATGAGCATGCCAGGGCCTCCAGCCACTGCGAACAAAGTCCAGACGCATGCACCACCGTGTGCATCTGGCTTTACGTGGGTACTGGGGAATCAAATCTGGGTCCTTAGGCTTCCCAGGTATGCGCCTTGACTCCTAAGCCATCTCTCCAGCCCAAGTGCAAATTTTACAGTTAAAATGAATGCTATAACTGACAACTGCTCCCACAATGCATGACCCACAATCCCCATGGGGATGACCTGCATCCCTGACGAGGAGGACCCCTTTGGAAAAGGGGCAGGAATGAGGGAAGGGATGGTACCAACATGTGTTGTTTACATACTGTGTCCATAATTAATAAAAAATTAATTATGCATATAAAATACACATAGGCAAGGTCAAACAATACAGAGACTGGAGGAATAGAAGTTATAGTTTCCTCTGTAGAGTGACTGGAAATTGTTACAGAGCGGCCTAATCAGGAAGTATGTTGGCCGTGAATACAGTCAGTTAATGGAATAGACAATACAAATGGTTCTTTTTTTTGTCATTTATGTTTATTTATTAGAGACAGAGAGAGGGGGAGAGGGAGAATAGGAGTGAGAATGGGCGTGACAGGGCCTCTAGACACTGCAAATGAATTCCAGACGCATGTGCCACAATATGCATCTGGCTTACATGGGACCTGGAGAAGTGGACCTGGGTCCATAGGCTTTGCAGACATGTACCTTAACTGTTAAGCCATCTCTCCAGCCCACAAATGGTTCTTAGTGAGATGAAAATTTAGTCTTGCCCTTATGAAAGAAAATCTAGTGAAATCCGCAGACAACTACTTTCTCTTTCTTCAAACCATAAAATTCCAGGAAATATTACTAAAGAAATGAGAAGAGGGAGAATACATTCAAAGTGGGAGCTGCTTCACTTGTCAAGGGCAGTTTGGTATTATCTGTCACAATTAGAATTATGTTTTAGAAGTTAGGACATTAATTTCATTGTACTAAAATACATATTTTGATACTTGCTTTTCTTTGTTGATAGCCAGAACCACCAAAAAAACCATCTAATTGGAGAAGAAAACATGAAGAATTCATTGCCACCATAAGAGCAGCTAAAGGCCTCGATCAGGCACTTAAAGAGGGTGGCAAACTGCCTCCTCCTCCTCCACCATCTTATGACCCTGGTATGTGAACGAGAAATGGTCATGCCATCAGGAAAAAATAAAATAATGCATTACAGGGACTAGAGAGACAGCTGAGTCAGTAAAATGCTTGCCTCACAGCATGAGGACCTGAATTTGATCCCCAAAACCCACATTAAAAAATGCTAGGTATAGTGACATGCACATGTAATCTTTAAGTTTTATGGTATGAAATAATGATAATCTACATTTGGGAAGATTCTTATAGAGCATACAAATTTACAACCTTTTCATCTCAGTGCTTTTATTAAACAAAGTAATTTTTAAAATTATGGTAATTATTAAATGTTAATGTTCTAGAAAATACTAATACTCACTGTGCCCATTAAGTAGGATTTCAATACTTACGTTGCTTGGTTCTTTGGTATCTCTTATCTGAGAAGAAAGTCTTAATATTGTTTGTAAAACATAATTAGGGAGACATTATGAAACAGACCAATTATCTGAATTATGTTTGGACAGCTAAAAATTGAAATGTTATTTGCTATAAAAATATAGCAAGATTCTGACAAATCCATATGAAATATTGAGATATTTATTGAAAGACTTAAAATTCTTTTCCATTGGTTATTAGCACAGCCTCAACAGGTTATTTTAATGTAACTTGTGAACCACATTAAAATAGAATTGGCATTGTAGAATGGGATTTATTTCCTAAAAAAAGAGTATGTTCTTTAGCCAATCTAGATGTGACCATTTTTAGCACTATTATAGAAGATAGATTTGTAAACTATTTTAATAGAAGGTCAGATAGTAAAATAATCAGGCTTTATAATGCTTCTTGATGGAACTACTCATTTCTTCATTATTTTTATGTTCCAATAAACTTTGTTTTCAAAAATAGGCAACAAGCAGTTTAGACTTGCTATAGTTTGCCATCCCTTTAATTCTGTGAAAATTTCTAGTATAATCCAACAGGGCTTAGATTCCCTTCTGATTCTGCATTAATTTCCCCATGAGGTTGAATTCCTCTGCTGTGGAGATGTTGAGATTCCACATCTTAATCTATTTAGCCACATTTTCATGTCTGTGTAAGTGAGTGGTAATGTGTCAGTTCATTTGGATAATTTGGGCTTTAGAAACTGTTAAACTTTTATGCCTCTCCCCAGCATCTGATTTAGGTGAGCACTTTTGTAATGTTACAAAATTTGATTCTGTGTTAACTTGGAAGCCTTACTTTATTTTGTGACTTTTTTATTTATTTAGAAGCAGAGAGAAAGAAAAGAGAGAGAGAAAGACAGAATGGCACCAGGGCCTCCAGATGCATGTGCCACTTTGCATATCTGGCTTTACATGGGTCTTAGAGAATTGAACTCTGGTAGCTAGTCTTTGCAGGCAAGCACCTTAACTATTAAGCCATCTCTCCAGCCCACGAAAGCCTAATTTTAAGATAAAGTTTATCGTCATTAGCTGTGTTGTGAAAAACTTTTACTTTGAAAGCTTTTTTTAAACTTTTTATCTCCTTACAAAAATATAAAATTGGCATCCTGTTAAATTATCTTTTGATAGTCCTCTCTAAAGTGAAAAATTATAGGTGAGCCCATACTTCATTGTGTTAATACGGCTTAGTTACTCTGTAAACCTTGTATTTATGGTGAAAACAAATAGCAAAAAGGGAATGATATTTATTCATCTTTTGAACTGAGAATTTAGTTTTTATTGTATTTTTCCCTTCAAATTTGATTTTAAGCTAGATGAAATTGATTACTGAACATTTTTTTCTTTTTTTGCAAAACATCTGTCCTCAGCCTAGGTAAGCTAGGCTGGACATTATATAGAAATGGGAATTTCAAGCCGAGCATGGTGGTGCACCCCTTTATTCCCAGCACTTGGGAGGCAGAAGTAGGAGGATTGTTATGAGTTTGAGGCTACCCTGAGACTACATAGTGAATTTCAGGTCAGCCTGGCTTGAGTGAGACTCTACCTCAAAAAACTTAAAAAAAAGAAAGAAATGGGAATTTCTACTTAGTAGAGGTTATTAGTTATGTTAAGTGACATAATTCTTTAAATTGTTACTACTTTTTAAAAATCTTTTTTAGATTATATTCAATGTCCATATTGCCAGAGGAGATTCAATGAAAATGCAGCTGATAGACATATAAATTTCTGCAAAGAACAGGCAGCACGTATTAGTAACAAGGGAAAATTCTCTGCTGATACCAAAGCAAAACCAACTTCTCGGACACAGGTGAAATATTCAGTTTTAATAATTTCTACAAATCCATGAGAAGGTGGCACCTTGAGATTCATATTTTTTACAGCACTCTAAACTATAGTTTTCTTATCTGCAAAAATAGATGTATTATTACTAAGACTTATGAAGAAATTTGAATGGTTACTTGTCTTAATACTTATATTTATTATTCATAATTTATATATGTAACATTTAGTGGCCCTTGTATCATGATAAATAATTCTTCCTAGTGGCCTGCCTGTCATTTTTCCCTCTTCCTTCCTTCCTTTCTTTCCTCCCTGCTATAGTCCATTTTATCTGATAAAATTGTGGCTGTTTCATTTGTTTTCTTTCTTTCCTTTATTCCTTTAACTTTTCAACTTAAATGTGTGCTCTTGCCAGTCTGCAAATCAGTCTAATATATTCAGTTATTTTTTTTTGTTTTTAATGTAGTCTGATAGCCAGCATTTGTTGGCTGAGGTGTTTAGAAACTTATATTTAATATAATTATTCTTGCTAACTTATGCTTAGGTCAGTCATGCCTGGCTAAGTATTATTTTTATATATAACTCTATAGTTATCACAAACATACCAGCACTCATTTTATGGCTCTACACTAATATACTTGCTGCTAAAATGTCATCTCATTAAAAAAATTAGAGGAAATGTTTAAACATGTATATGTCACACATATGCACACTTTTTATTTATTTATTTTTATTTTGTTTTTTTGAAGCAGGGTTTCATTCTAGCCCAGGATGTCCTGGAATTCATTATATTGTCTCAGGCTGGCCTCGGGTTCACAGTGATCCTCCTACCTCTGTCCCCAAAGTGCTGGGATTAAAGGTGTGTGCCACCATGCCCAGCTCCATACTTTTATTTATTTAGGCATTTGTTATTTCCATACCCCATCATTATTCCTTGTTAATCTAAATGGTCATCTTTTTTTTTTTCCTTTCCAGTCAGTATGAGACAGTAATAATGACCTACTAGCAGTGAATTCTCCTTACTTATTGTTGTCTAAGAATACTTTTATGTTTCCTTCGTTTCTTTGTTGAAATACTCTATTTGTTTACTTACTGTCACCATATTTCTCTCAATTCTTAACTCTCTTTGTACTTAGTTGTAATAACTACTTTCACCCCAGTTATAATAACTGTTTCTAAGTCCCTGATCACTAAACTAAATACCTGTTGTTACCGAGGAGTTAGTTTCTTTTGACTGCCATTTTTGTAAGCTATAAGCCATATTTTTTAAAAATTTTATTTATTTATTTGAGAGAGAAAGAGGCAGATGGAGAAAGAATGGGCATGCCAGGGCCTTCAGCTGTTCCAGATGAACTCCAGATACATGTGTCACCTTGTTATCTGTTTTATGTGGGTCCTGGGGGAATCGAACCTGGGTCCTTTGGTTTTGGAGGCAAGTGCCTTAACTGCTATGCCATCTCTCCATCCCTACAGGCCATATTTTTATCTTTCTTTTGTAGTGACTTTTGGCTGGTTAAAAATGGGGTGAGAAAAACCTGTCAGGAATATTTAACTACATATGAATGTCTAAGCACCCAGTAGGTGCTACTTGCCAGACTATACTTTTGAAAAGGTGCAGATATAGGTTGACAAAAAGGGTATAGAAACACATATATTTAGGTTAAAGAAATGAAAGAAAATTAGTGGTATAATTAAGTTGAAATAGCTTGACATTGTAGGTAATATTTGAAACTTAGTTTCCATAGACAGATATGATGGTATATACCTATAACTGTTCGGTACTGTTTCTCCTTAAAGAAAAAATCCGATCATTATTCACCAGAGGTGTTTACCTCCCAAAGAATTTTGTGCTTTTTTCCTCCTAGGTATCTAAGGGTACAATATTTTGAGACATTTTATAAGTCTACAGATTTGTATTATCTGAAGAGAAACCAGAGTATATAAAAATGTTAAAATAATAGCCTCAGTTTGCTTGACTAACTTAATTTATTCAGTGTGACTACCTTAATTTACACAGAAAAACTGATTTTTAATATCAGATGTGCTTGGCTTGGAAATCTATTCTCAACTCACTGAATGTTCATTGTTCTTAAAATGATTTACATATTCTTTTAAGCACATTTTAAAAATATTTTCCTGGGCATTTGTAGCTTTGAAGTATTGCTCCAAGTAGTCCATTCAACCACTTTGTCAGAAATAAACTTCCTCCCTAATTTTGGACTATTTCATTTTATGGATATGGCCATTTTATGAAATCACTTTCAAGTGTAGAGTCAACAGTGTTAACTACATTCATAATGTTAGGCAACTATCATCACCATTTACCTCCATAGCTTGTTTTTTTTAATAAAATAATTCTTTTAAGACTGAAATTGTGAGTTTTGAATTACAGTTGTTCATTAAAAATGATGATGACAATTTCTTTATTTTTATTATTTTAGTATAAGCCATCTGTACTTAAAAAGACAAATTCTCCTGGAACCACATCATCAGGATCTTCCCGGTTACCACAACCAAGTGGCACTAGCAAAACTGTCATAGGTAATGATAGCCCCAAGATAACATTTCATAGGCTTTGTCAGTAGAGAAGAAAATGATGGTAGTGATCTGGTTTATTAAACTTGATTGTGAATAAAGGGAAATATAGACAAGATTATTCTAGATAAAAGTAACTAGATGGCTTCTAGCACCAAAGTTGTCTTGTTCTTTGACTGCTGTATTTTCCCTCATTTTACCTTGTGGTTCTTTGTACCTGAACTTGAGAGTTTTCATAATGGACAGATGTTTAGTGGTTTGAAGAAGATGCTGACCACGAAAATGAAATTTCAGAAGTATATTTTACTTGAAACTTGATTTCTAGCACCAAAGAGCATTACTAAAGAATTGTTTCTCTTTACATGTTCTATTTGATGTGAATGAACTTTATTTGTTTCAGATTCTTAAAACTGTTGCCTTTTTATTATAAGGTGTGCCTTCCAATAAAGCATCGTCAGTCAGCAATTCTTTGGGAAACAAACTTCAGACCTTATCTCCTTCTCATAAAGCAATAGCAGCCCCTCAAGCAGGGTAAGTGCATGTTGAATAAATTCTTAGTGGTATTTATTTAAGTGATATTACCATTTTATTTTTATCTTTAAACTTAATTTTTTCCCCCAGGTTCTTTTTTTTTCAATGTATTGATGGTGAAGCCCATATTCAGTATTGTTCAAACTGTATCACTATAATCATTTTAAAAAAATATGGTGGCATTCATCAATTTTCTTAAAGTATAATGGCTTCTAAGAAGACTGAGATATAGAAGGTTTAGTAATAACTAATCTGTTAAGCATTATATAACAGACACTTTCTACATATTCTGCATATATTTTTACTAAAACTTCTCCCTAGTCATAAAATAACAGAGAACAATTTGTCCAATATCGCATGTTCTTTGCCCTTCTCCCACTAAAACATCTCTTCTTCCCATAGCTCCCCATTATACTGCCATACCTTGTTTATTATTTTTTTAACCCACTGATTTAAATTAGTGTCAATTTCATATTTATGGGTGAGAGCTATTTACTAGAGAATGGGCATTCATTCCTACAGTGACTTCGGTACTAAAAGACATGACTCCCTCCCATATTCCCAGTAATAATCAATTTCTACTATGTTCTCTTAGAGGTATGAGGTCTCATGGGCTCCTCCGCCTTCTAAGATTAAATACTGACAGGCTCAGTCATCTGCGGGAATCCACATCTGTTGTGAGTTCATGAGTGTAGTACTTCGTTAAATCCAGAAGACAGAATTCCTCAGCTCTACTTCACATTCTCCTGATCTTTTATTTTTCCTGCTCCCTCTTTTGCAAGGTCCCTTGAGACATGAAGGTGGTGGCATATATGTCATGTTTGCGTTTGAGTATAAACTACTTGCTTATTCTTGATAACTGCCATTTATGCATCTCTGTGTTCACCTCTACTTTTTGCAGAAAGAAAACTTCTGTTTGAGTCTGCAAGCACTACTACCAGTGGGAATAGATATTTAGAAGGCAGTTTGACCTATTGTCCAATTAGAATAACCACAGTATTGGGTATACCCCCCAGGGCCTAAGTCCCTAGCCACAGACTTCTGGCCAGATTTATAGTATCAGGCATGAGTTTCTTGCTGTGCAACAGGCCTGAAGTCCAGTTAGAGAGCAATTGATTATTTCCATAACTTTCCTGCCACTATTGTGCTGGGGGACACATCTTGCATTTCAGGTCAGTTGTATAGTACCCAGGTTCTGCAGCTCGGTAGGATTAGTGATAACTTTTCTCTTCAAGTACCTTGTATAGCATCTTCTGGCATGAATAAAGCTAGCCAGTAGGGAGGAATCTTCTAGCTCAGTTGAAGCTTGAAACTTTGCACATCTGTTACATCCAGTGTTTCTGTTTTTTTTTTTTTTTTTAATTTTTTCTAGTTTACCTGTTTATTGGAGAGGTTGAAGTCACTTAACAGAATTGTGTTGGGGTTAATCTGTGACTTTGTGTCTAGTAATACTTTGTTTTATAAAGTTGGGTACTCCTGTATTTGGGTGTGTATATTTAGGGTTGCATTGTCCCCTTGATTAATGTGAAGTATTGTTCTTTAATTTTTCTGACTAGTTTTGTTTTAAGCCTTTTTGTCAGATCTAAGAATAACAATACTTGCTCATTTCATGCTTTTATTTGCTTAGAATACCTTTTTTCATCCATTTACCCCAAGGCCCTAAAGGCAATGTCTGTCTTTGAGAGTGAGGTAAGTTTCTTGAAGACAACAAAAAAGATTAGTCAAAATTGATTCAGACTGATAGTCTATGGCCTTTGGTTGGGAAATTGAGAACAACAGTATTCAAAGTTAATGAAAGCTGTGAGTTATATCATATCATGTTGATGACTTTGTGGTGGTGTTTTCTTTGGTCTTTCTTTGGTTGACAATTATTCTAGCACTGATAATTGTTTTTCCAGCTGACCTCTTATATCTGTTTATCCTTCTCTTCAGTTTGATGTATTACTTCTAGGATTATTCATGGGCATGAATAGCCTTGTTTTTTGGGGTTACTTATTTTGCATTGGGATTATTTGTCCATTTGGAGAGACTAGTTTGCTGGGGCTCACACAAGATCTATAAGGTGAGAGGCAGGATAAGCAAGCTGAGGGGCTCTCAGATGGAGTGCGAATGTAGGAAGTGGGAAAGGAGTGGAGGTGCAGGGTCTCACTCGTGGCAGCATGGCAGGTGTGGGAGAGGCATGAGAGTGGGGATGATGTGGTTCAGCCACAGAGAGCAGGGGAGGGGCACACAGAGCCGAAGAGTGTCCACAGAACAGAGTAACAGTTAGATAGTATTGTTTATGGTTGAGTGTGAATTAAAATATAGTATTTTTTGGTACTTCTGTCATACTAATGATTTTTTCATTTGGCCATATTAAGATCTGTGACACACTGTTTTTAAGTAGGCCATAGGAAGCTGGCTAGTGGAATAAAAACAGACACAGATCTTAGAAAAATAGGCTTCTGAATCCTACTCTGCCAGTAACATGCTCAAAATCATATGCCTTTCTCTCTAATAGCATTCTTTTACTCCTTAGAAATTCACAACAGATCTAAGAACATCTGAATTTAAATGATTCCTGAGAGAAAAATCTGTTTTTACTAGTAGATTTTGTGCATGATACTTCTGTACATTGTGCAATGCTATTGTACCATGAAATTTAAAAACTGGTTGTCCAGTGTTATATTAAACTATCAGTAATACCTTTTGGATTCTGAGCATTTGTTCTGTATATAAGAACCTTCCAACTACTTGAAAGAGATCATTAGTGATTGCTTCTTGCCAATATATTTGCTGTCATAATTGAAACACTATTATTATAATAAATTAGAATCACTCACAGCTGTTGAGTGGCAAATATCATTCCTGGATGTAGTGGTTTGTCAGTCCTCACATGACATGGTTATTCAATGTCTTTTACATGTGATTTTTAGAATGCCATCCATCTTTTTTTATATAGGTAGTGCTTTGCCTTTTCCCTATGTATGTTTCAGAAGTAAACACATTGTTTCTTAGAAAATCAGGTAAGATAAATATAAAATTCAGGAGAAATTTAATAGAGAAGAAAATGGAAAGGCACTTTCAGTTTAGGGAAGAGGAAAAATATGTTTTGAATAACATCTTGAAGTTCAATTTGCTTCATGACAGATAGTTGTCTGCTCTGATTGGTTACATTTCCTTACTCTTCATGAATGTGGATTTGTTCAGATCTGCATGGAAACTGGTAGGGTGGCCTGCTTAATAAGAATTTTATAGATCTAATAATATACATTGTATGAACTTAGAATTTTTTTTTGACATGAGATTTTACTCTGGCAGTCGTATAATTCAGGGATATTTAGTTGATTTCTGATAAACCAGAATGTCTTTTTAAAGAAAAAAGTCATTATGTAAAGAAAGAAATATAGCAATCTCCTTATGGGTACACTTTATATATTTTAATAGTAAGATGGACAAGTTAGGCCCTCCACTTCGAACTGGAAGACAAGTGCAAAGGGTGTATGACAGTGATACAAAATCAGACAGTGCCTTCAAAAGACATGAGTTATTGCCCATTTACAAGTAAGTATTCATAACTCAGTTTGGTTGATATTTCTTAAAGGCTGCATATCATAGAAATTGTGTCAAGTTTTACCTTCTTGTACCTAAAAATAATCTTAATCACCTTTAGCATAGCATTTTTAGTGTTAAATAATCTTCCAGGACATAATATGTTTTTTTCTATTGAATATTTCTATGCTAATTAGGAATTTTTTGGCTCATACCTTTTTTTTAGAAGCCACAGTAACATTTACCTAACGCAATTTTCATTTTTTTATTAATGGTTTTTTGAGTAATAGCTTTAAAAAGGGGTGTAAAAGGCAAATTATGTAATAGATAATATTGCTAAATTATTGGTTGCTCAAGAAGATTTTTATATTATATATATATATATATATATATATATATATATATATATATATATATATATTTTATAACCTGAAGGAAAGGGTCCTAGAAAATATTCCATCACCCCGCCGGCGGGCCGTCGCGCGTTTTTGCGCATGGCGACCACCTGCCGCGCGTCGGGACCTGGGTCTGGTTCGGAGAGCCCTTCGTCCCGGGAAACGGGGCGCGGCTGGAAAGGGGGCCGTAACGTAACGTAAAGGCGTCACGTAACGCACGATCGTGTGGAACCTGGCGCTAAACCATTCGTAGACGACCTGCTTCTGGGTCGGGGTTTCGTACGTAGCAGAGCAGCTCCCTCGCTGCGATCTCTTGAAAGTCAGCCCTCGACACAAGGGTTTGAAGAAAACAAAACAAAAGAAAAAATTAAAAAAAAAAGAAAATATTCCATCAAAGGGTTCTTAGTCGTCTTGTTACATGGTAAATTCCACATAGAACATTAGCCAGAGACACTGCTGTCTACTCTAGCCTCACTGACCAGGTGAATGTGGCATTGAATGTCTATTTTGAAGCTCTACTGCATGAGGCTTTTAAGAGTTTAGTCCTTATTTTAAAAACTGAGAAAGTAGGGGTAGGAGAGATGGCTTAGTTATTAGGCACTTGTCTGCAAAGCCTAAAAATCCAGGTTCTATTCCCCTGTATCTACTTAAGCCAGATATACAAGGTGGCACATACATCTAGAGTTCATTTGCAGTGCCTCGAGGCCCTGGCACACCCATTTTCTCTCTCTCTCTCTATCTTTCTCTCTCTCTCTTAAGTAAGTAAATAAATAAAATATTAATAAAATGATGACATAAGGACTCAATAGATGAACTTTTTATACTTGAAAAATATATTATTAAACTGATAACTTGGCTAATCTTTAAACAAGTTTATACTACGTCATGAAATGTAATAAGTTTGACCAGATACATGATAAAATAATTATGGAAGAAGTCTTTAAGCTTCTAGCAAATCAGGGTCACTTCTAAGTAATTAGCAATAAATCCTAGAAGGACGATAGTGTGTCCTGAGCCATTTTGTCTTTGTACTGGTACTGTTGTCTCTACCCACTGAAGAACACATCAGGAAAAAAACCAACTAGCAGAAAGAAAAGTTAACTATAATTCCACATTGAAAGCTACTTTTCTTATTTGTTTGAACTGTAATATATAAATTAGATGTAGACTGAGGATAGTGCTTTTAGATTCTGGTCAGGAAGAAAAACCTTTTCAACTATGTGATACTAGAGCAACATATTCTCAGATTCCATCTCTTAGAAGACAGTGCTAAAACTGAATAACAGTCATATGCTATCAGTTAAGTTAGGCTGATAATCTTGTATTTTCCTCTAATTCATTTTTAATAATTTTATTGATATGTTGAAATTATGTATGATATTCATATGTAAATATGTTTCATCTAATATCTTGGTGATTGTTTAATAAGATACCTAGAACTTTAAAAGGGTGGGTAGTATGCTTTGAGTGCCTTTTTTGATGATTTTGTTTTGAGACTGAACTCCTAGAAAGGCACTGTGCTATTTCTGAGAATTCCATCATATAAAAGTGGAACAGAATAGACCTATGGAGTGGATCTGAGGCAGCCATCTCATTAATGTACCAAGATGATACTTCTTTTTTTCAATTTTCTAAAAAAAATTAATTTTACTTTTTTATTTATTTGACTGAGAGGGAGAGAGAAAGAGGCATAGAGAGAGAAAGAGACAATGGGCACATGAGGGCCTTCAGCCACTGGAAACAAACTCCAGACACGTGCACTATCTCGTGCATCTGTGTAGTGTGGGTCCTAGGGAATCGAACCTGTGTTCTTTGGCTTTGCAAACAGGTGCCTTAACCGCTCAGTCATCTTTCCAGCTCTTATTATATTTTTAAATATTTTTATTTTTATTTATTTATTTGAGAAAGAGGCAGATAGAGAAAAGAACAGGTGTGCCAGGGCCTCCTACCACTGTAAACCAACTCCAGATGCATATAACACCATGTGCATATGGGCTTACATGTGTCCTGTGGAGTGTCACCTAGGTCCATAGGCTTCACAGGCAAGTGCCTTAACTGCTAAGCCATCTCTCTAGCCCAATACTTCATTTTCTAAAGGGCTTACTAACTACTTAGGGAAATCACTTTCACTTTCTTTAACTTTTTAATCATCACCCTCCATATATATATGTAGATGTATATATAATGTACCCCGATCATAATCTCCTTCCACAGCCCTCCTTTTTCCCCCTCTCCCATATATCCCCTCCACTGATCCCCTTCTTTCTAATTAGTCCCTCATCTATTTTGTTGTCATCAATTTTTTGCTGTCGTATTATGGACGTCTTGTATAGGTACCATCTGTCACTGTGAGGTCATGAATATAGTGGCCCTTTTATGTCTAGAAGACAGCATTTCAAAGCATTCCTTCTCATCTTTTGGCTCTTAATATTCTTCCTAGTTCCTCCTCTGCAATGGTTTTTGAGCCTTGGAGAGAGCACAACCATTTTTAGTCATAACATTGCATATCCATTTTGAGATTTCTAATACTATCCACTTAAGTTCATGTACTAATCTGCTCATCTAATAGCTTACAGTTAAGACAGTCTCTTTGAACACAAGTTTCTCTAAGCTGGGTATGTGGTGCATCTATGTAGTCAGCAAAGAGAGAGTTGGGAGGACCATTTGATCCCAAGAGTTCAAGACTGCCCAAGACAATATACTGATGTTTCGAAAATAAAAATATTGCAACATTGAAATGAAAATAGCATCTTCTGATTTGGGGATAATTAAATTATGTATAGTGCCTGCCTTCATATTTGATGTAGTGTATATTTGTAAAATTGTTATTACCGACATATATTTTGGGAATAGTTATTTATATTTTTGGAGTCTTTACACCTCCACCTTATGAATAGAATAGGAAGGATTTTAGCCAAAGCTTAAGAACAAAATAGAAGTTTCTCAAGGAAATTTTTTTCTCTTACCTTATATGAGATAAAGTTATTAATTTTACCTATTTCCTAGGATTATTAAGATTAAAAATGTAATATATGCAAAATAAAAATGAATTAGGTGTTTAGTTAAAAATCACTGTTAGGTGTTAACCTATTGCAGTGGTAGTAGCAGTACTAACAGTATTATCAGCAATGTTTATATGTGTGTGTGTGTGTGTGTGTGTGTGTGTGTTTCACAAACTTCCTGTGAGTTGGCTAGTCATTGTATCATTGAGAGGACTCCAGTTGGCCACTATCACAAAGCTGATAAGTAACAGTGGAATTTTAATTTAAATTTATGTGAATCTCAGACCTATACTTATGACGTTATATCTTAATTCAAATTTTTAAGCTTTCTTTATTTCTCAAGGTTTCAAACTAGTAATTCAAAATAACAAAATTCAGAAGTTTTCCTGATCTTAGATAGTTCAGGCTATTCTGTCAATAAAGGACCTGGTGTGGTGGTACACACCTTTAATCCTAGCACTCAGGAGACTGAGGGTTGTAAAAGTTAAAGGCTAGCCTGAGCTAGTTCCAGGTCAGCATGGGGTAGAGTGAAACCCTGCTTCAAAAAACCAGACAAACAAACAAGAATACTTTAAAAGAAAAGTTATTTTGACTTACTCATTTTTAATTTTTTTCTAGGGACTTTATCACAAAATTAAACATTATGCTATAAAAGGGATAGATAATGTTTCTATTTTTAACTATTCCCCTTATTCTTGTGATAGGAATGATACTTTATTTAACTTCATCTCTTACTCTTGGGATAGCAATAATGTTTACTTTATTATTTAACTACATCCCTTATTCTTGGGATAACAATAATACTCACTTTATTATTTAACTATGTCCCTTATTTTTAGGATTGTGATAATATTCAGTTTATTATTTAACTACATCCCTTGTTCTTGGGGTAATAATAAAACTCACTGTATTATATAAGAGTTATTTGTAGACCTTTAGTACTGTCATAGCACATCCATATTTTCAGGAAAAATAAATCATATCTTTAACTAGAAATTTTTTGGAATGATTAAGTTATGTATTTTATGAAAACCATATGTAAGTGATATATTATTAAGGTAGTGTTAGTAAATGTCAAATGTTTGGGTTTATCCTATTTATTCTTAGTATTGGCTATTACTGCTTGATTTTGGATGTCAACTTCTGTTTTCTTAATAGTTCAGATAAATATTTGAAAAAAACCATGTATATTCAGTACTTTTTTATCATGTCTTTGCTTTCTTCCAGAGCTAACATCAAACCTCGAAATACCACACCTCCTAGCTTGGCAAGAAATTCTGCTTTAGGTATGCTGCCCAGCAAAAGAAAAACATTTGCTGAGAGCTATATATCCAGGTATGTTTATCTCTGCTGTCCTAATAATTAAAATGAGAATTTGTATATGTAGTTTTTTAAGCCCCATATTCAAAAATAGTAAACAATCTGTTTATAGCTATTTTTCTTTTATTGCAAAACTTAACTGTGGCTTTTAAATTGGCAAAAATAAATTACTTAAGCATAAATATTGTTTTCCTGTACTTCATGCCTATAATTGTTGTAAATGCTTAGGGCATCTTGTTCAAGGCTAGTATACATATTTGAGATTTTTGGGGGGTCTTAAATTTAAATGAAAGATTAAGTACTTCTACCTGTAGAAATGGAAACAATAGACCCTGTGAACAATTGCTGTTACAATTTTCAGCAACACTTTAGTATTTAAACCTATTCTCTGAAGTGATTATCCACATTATCTAATCATTCACAGTATCTACTTATCTTAGGTAATCACTGTCTTCAGGCATAATTAACTCATCTCAAACACACATACATGTTTATATAGAGAGATGTGTGTGCAGTATGTTTTAAGTGGAAAAATGAGAAGAAATTAGAATTAAAAGATATGGAGATACTGCTAAGCCCGGTATGCTAACATATGCCTTTACCTCCCACACTCAGGCAGAGGTAGAAAGATAGCTGTGAATTCAAGGCCAGCCTAGGTCTACAGAATGAGTTCCAGGTCAGCCTGGTCTAGAGTGTGTCCCTACCTCAAAAAAAAAGAAAAAAATATTTATATATAGTCAGAAATATATACAAGTAAGCCAGGCATGGTGGCACTCACCTTTAATCCCAGCACCCGGGAGGCAGAGGTAGGAGGATTGCTGTGAGTTTGAGGCCACCCTGAGACTACAGAGTGAATTCTGGGTCAGCCTGGACTAAAATTGAGACCCTACTTCGAAAAACCAAATATATATATACAAGTAAGTCTGTATTATATGGGTCATGAGACTCTCTGTGCAAACAACCATGGACCACAAATCATGGGCTGAAGTTTGTGGCAGTGAGGGAAAATTATGAGTCATGATCTCTTAACAAAAAAATCAATTTCTCTGGGGGGGGGGGACCCAAAAACTATACTAGTCCTGATGCTTCCAAAGTTCTCCTTGTTATTTGTGTGGAGGCAGGCATATAGGTGTAAAAGTCAGAAGACCACCTTGGTGGATGTCACCCTCAGTTATGGCATATACATGTTTTTGAGACAGGTTCACTCAATGGTCTATACCTCACAAGTAGGCTAGACTAGCTGGCCAGAAAGCTCCAGGGATCCACCTGTCTCCACCTACCTAGCACAGTGATTACAGGCACATAATGCTACTCCTGGCATTTTACATAGATGCTGTGATTCAGCATCAGGTTCTCGTCCTTGCAAGGCAGACACTACTGAATGAACTGTCTCCCCTGTCCTTGGATAAGGCAGATACTGGATTTGCTAATGGATAAACCCTTAGTTAGCAATCCTTGTATAAATGTAGAAGTTAATTGCTTAGGGAATTTCACAGCAGACCAATGACATTCTATAATTCACCAGAAAACATTGTGGTGTGTCGTAACTGTATAAATGTTGCCTGCTTTAGTTTCAAGTGCATAATGTATCCACCTACAGATGTCCATTCTTCTGATTTAATTCTGGGATATGTTTAAGTCTTGTCTTCAATCTTGGTGGCTTGTCAGAACCACCTGTGTACCTTTCTAAAACTGAAAATATTGAAGATCCTTGTAGAGTTTTTTATATCTTCTCTTTATCTGTGTACTATGTAAAAGCTTTAGGATTGATACTAATGCATATTGAGGAGTGATACCCAGAAAGGGAAGAAGAACTGCTAAACCCTCAGATAGATTCTTCAATAAATGTTTGTCTCTGCTGGGGCTTTGATATGTATCACCTATCAAAGACATGAGTATGTTTCTGGGAGGGCTAAGGTGTGATTTTACTGTATATACATACATATAACCCAAGTATCTTTAATCAAGGCTTGAGTGTAAGATTAACATTCTGTTATACTCAATGAACTTAATAACTATATATGCATATATACATCATATGCTTGAATAAAATGTCACCTCAAACAAAATGGGCAGAAGAAGAAATGTACCAACAGTCAGGGCAAAAAGAAACAAGTCACATTTAAAAGTCTTTTTTTTTTTTTAATGATTGAGACCTGATTGAAAACTCAGATCCTGTTCATTTTACTTACTTCTTCTGACCCCATCTCAGATAAAAATAATTAGGATCATACAGACAAAGTCATATCAGAAATTTCTTTTCCTGCAGGTATGGTACATCATATAATCTTGAAACCTTTCTAAGGAAACAGAATGTCAGATAAAACTCCAAATCTGGGGTTGGAGTGGTGACTCAGTCAGCAAAACACTTGCTCAAGCATATGGACCTGAGTCCAGATTCCCAGCACCCATGCAGATGCCAGGAGTGGTGGCATGTGCCTGTAATCCTAGTGCTTGGGAGGGGGAGATAAGGATTACCAGGGCACTGTGGCTGGCTAGTCTAGCTGAATCAGTTGACTATGAGTTCAGCTAGGGAACCTATCTTAATAGGTTGCAGAGCAACCTGCCTGCTGGCCTCCACACACATATACATGCAAAGAAGTGCAAAGTTATAACTATTCCTAAAACTATGATTATATGCACATAGCACCCTAAAAGATAAATTATTGAATCAATAATCAAAATGGTACATTTACTTAATACAAGATCAGTGTATTGGAAATTATTATAGTCTGTTTCTAAGCAAAAAATACAAAGTGCTAGTTTAGAAAGATCTCCACTTAAGCACACACACGCATTTAATATATACAGGAATCAGGTTAAATGCCAAAAAGTTAATTTTGATGAAGAAAATTTAGTAATTAAATGATAGCAAAGAACATGTTACTAGGTATAATAGGCTTTTTCCACAAAATGGGACATTTGATATCATAAATCTTTCATGTAAAGCCATCTGTACTGCTCCCCAAAATACTATATGTAGTTAAATATATATTCAAACAAAATTAAAGAATCTTGATTAGTTATGTTCAGACTTGTTTTGAGAGCAAAAACCTAAAATTAGGACAACTTAAAAAAGTGTGAATGTATGAAACTGTCAATTTGATTCATAGATAAACAAATAGCACAGACGATAAGGTGGGAGTAGTTAGGAATAAAAGACATTTCAGTGGTAGCCATGCAGATGTTGGAAGTGGAGTATGCTGTCACTAATGAACATGCATGTGTGGGACAAAAATTTATGCCTACTTCCATAAGATATGAAACAGTCAACAGCATTTGATTGGCATGTGAAAGGTGCTGGGTTTGATCCCCAGCAACAAGTGCACATCCACCCCCCCCCCAATTTATAAATTAACTTAAAAGTAAATTAGATGCTTAAACATGGAAAAGAAAGCCATAAGATTTTAGAATAGCATATAGGGAAGTCTCATTTTCATCTCAAGAAAGGATTTCTTGAATAGTTTAGCCATGACTACTTTACAACAAAAGATTTATATTTTTTATCATTAAAATGGAAAAAAATAGTGCTGAAAAAAAAACTCAGTGTTAAGTGGAATAGCATGACAAATTGGGAGAGGATAGTTGTTAAATATACTTAAACCATCAAGTTGCTGTCAAGGATATATGTATATTTTAGACAGAAAAAATTTAGAAGAAATCCCATATAACTGTCAGCTGTGGAGTTTGGTGGGAACAGGATATGGCATATTAGATTTCTCTAGAGGAACAGAACTGATAGAATGAATTAGTCTTAAAAATGAGAATTTATGGGATTAGCATACAGCAGTCCAATAATAGCTGTCTGCAGGATGGACCACTGGATTTGCATCTCAATTTTTTTGGAAATGGCCATTGGATGATGTGAGGCAGGGTTGTTGGGAGTCATGATTGATTACAGTGGACGCACATAGGATTCTGTGAGATGCCAGCACTGTGGGATGGCTGTCAAAGGGAGCTGCTGGCTCTGGATGATTTTCTTCTGGGCTAAGAGAACCCAAGCTGGAGGGACAGGATTGGAACCCTAGGACTTTGTCACTGGTTACAGATGTTATTCGTGGAGCTAAAGGATCTTATGCTTATCCTGCTTGTTTCAGATTTGCTTTGCTTCAATCTTTGCAATGCCATCTTTTGCCATGTTAATATATACTCTGTACTACTACGTGGTTTTGGTTTTATAGTGCACAGTTAAGAGACCTTGGACTACGAGGGCGTTTGAATAGTGTTGGAATAGATTTTAAAAAATCACTTAGAGGCTTTCAAAGTTGGTCTGAATGCATTGAATTTTACATTATGAATGACTATGAGTTTATGGGGGCCAGAGTGGAATGTTGTGGTTTGAATTCGGTGTCCTTCATAGGCTTGTATTTTGAATGGTTGGTTCCCAGCTGATGGTAATTTGGGAGGTGGAGCAGTGCTGAAGGAAGTGTGTTTCTAGGGGTGGGCTTAGGGGTATTATAGCCGGCTCCACATGGCCAGAACTTGGCTCATTCTCCTGCTACTGTTTTCCACCTGCTGTAACAGAGGTAGTGTCCAGCCTCTGCTCACTCCATGTTCTTCTTGCCATCAGGGAGCTTCTCCTTGAGACTATAATAAGCCAAAATAAAAAAAATTTTTTTTTCTTCCCCTTGGCTGTATTGACTTGATTTTGGTCAGGTGTGCCCCCCTCCATGGAAAGTAAATGCAACAAACAGTCAAAAGATACTTGGCCTCTCAAACTGGAAAACATCGATTAAACCTATGGTAGGCTACTATTTTACTCTCCCTAGGCTAACAAAAATTAAAAAAAAAAATCTCTTAGGTAACAATTATGTAAGAAAACCTGATGTTAAGAAAACTGATGTGCTACCAGTTGGAATATTAACTTGCTAGCCACTACTATGTAAAGTTTTACTATTGTGTTAAATATTTATTAACATGTTGATTTTCTCAAATGCTCATATTCCAATAATTAAATGATGTTTTATAGTTTGAAGCAATTCTTATATTACTGAAAAAAGCCTCACTTATTTTTCTCTTATTACTCTGCCTTGATTAATATAATGCTTCCTAATTCCCTTAATGTTTTCTGTTGTGTGAAGGGATTTTGCTGATGTTTTAAATTTACTTCCATTATCTAATAACATGTGTCTCAATTCGGAAGATTGTAGTGTTCTACAATCTTTCTCTCATGGGGCAATACTTAAGAGAGAATAAAGTGTGGTGGGGACAAAAAGAAGTTATTGTAGGGGATTATGTCAAATTACATTACCTTCATCTATCAAAATTAACAATTAAAAAACATGCCGCCACCCCTACAAAAGATGTATTCAAACACACGAAATGCTGATATTTACTTGTTTTCATCTCTCTGACATTTAAGTCTATAGTAGCTTTATGGTGAAAGTCCAGTGATTCATCAGCCTTAACATGTTTTTATGAAGAAGATACCCAAACTGGGGAACACCTAGATTTATTTACTAACCAGTCTATGGGAGAAATAAAGATCAGTAGTAGATTCCTATAACCCAGTGATTTTAAGAATTTCCTTTATGGTGGCAGGAGGCAAATAGAGAGGTTCTCATAGGAATGTAATATCTGATTTTCCAACTAATTCATGTTCCATCAGCAGAATCAAAATTTGTTTACTATGTTGTGTCTTAGGTGAAACCCTCATATAATTGAGCATTTTGCTTTAAAAAATTGTCTTAATATGTAATCTAATCTTTATTTTACCTTATTTGCATGCTTTGTTAAAGCCCACCATGATATCACATATTTTAGCACAATGAGTAATTATATTGTATCATTATAATTTAACATAATAAATGATAAGGGTCAAATTGAATAATAAAATACATAATAATAATATACATAGTGAAATATTACTGCATAATCTTCGTGGCTAAGTAAGAGATATGGAACTTGAAACCTTTATCTCTCTTTAAAACTTTGTTGTAATTTTTCTTAAAATGCTTTTTTCAGAAAGAACATTTTAAATGTTCTTCATATTCCCATTTTGTAGTAAAGGCTCTTAGTATCTGAAAAGCTTGGCTGCATTTGGTCACGACCAATTCCAGTAACAGAGAAACAGCTAATATTTGGAATGTTTACACTTCACAGAGAGATTCTGTTGGACTTTGGCTTGGTTTGTTTTGATACAAGTTCTCATATAGCCAATGGTGGTCTTGAACTGACTCTCCTATCTTCACCTCCTAAGTGCTACTAGGATTACAGTGGTGCACCATCACACCCAGCTCAGAGATGCTTTTTAAAAAGTATTTTATTTATTTATTTATTTATTTATTTATTTGAGAGAGAGAGACGGGGGGGGGGGGGGTAGAGAGAATGGGGGACTTCAGCCACTGCAAATGAACTCCAGATGCATGTGCCACCTTGTGCATCTGGCTTACGTGGGTCCTGAAGAATCAAACTGGGGTTCTTTGGCTTTGCAGGCAAATGCCTTAATCACAGAGTGATCTTCTGTAGCCCTCAGAGATTCTTTTTTAATTTGAAGTAAAGAGATACTCAAAATTGTATTAAGATTTTAGTTATTATGTATTTATTATTTCCTGTTCTTTAATGGTGACAGGTTAATGGCTACTGAAATTTATTCTTGTATTTCTTTCTCTACTTCTTAGGCCAGATGGAGACTATACATCTTCATTTAATGGTGGCAACATTAAAGGCCTAGAAGGAAATTCATCTGGACACTTACCAAAATTCTGTCATGAGTGTGGAACAAAATACCCTGTTGAATGGGCAAAGTTCTGCTGTGAGTGTGGCATTCGAAGAATGATTCTGTAACAGAAACTCAAATGCAAAAAGGCTTAGCTCAGAGTTTTATCATTATTGCTGCTTGGACACCTAGAACACTTCCTGAATGATTTTGTGTAAAACTGTTCAGAATACCTTTTTCTTTAATGTTTGGAGCATAGTCCATTGGCTGTGTAATGTGTGCTTGTATATATCCTGTATATAATAAACGTGTGAATCCCCAACAGATGCCATTCAAGGAAAAGTCTTTCACCTGTCAGAAAAGAATTTCAAATAGAATTCTTCTCTTAGGTATTGCCCTTCTGCTCAGTATACCCTCACAAACTCTTGACATCTACTGCTTTGTTCTTCAAGCTTTAAATAATCATACTTTGAACAATAACAACAACAAAAAAAAACATTGGAATAAACCTTTTTTTTTTAATTGCTGCCTGTCACCAAGAGCCTCAGAATAGGATTCTGTTATTATTGAAGAGAATGTTTTAGTTATCAGTTGGTGTGAGGTTATTTTCCTGTTAAACACTTCAGCAACTAATTTGGAATTCCTAAAATGTAAGAGGAGAAAGGTCTTTGTTGCGCCTAACTTTGTAAAGTATTAATTATATAATTTAAGGTTCTGTCTTCATTCAGTGAAAACATAATTATGCCATGACCTTATCAGAGAAATGACTAAAATTATAACTGTATTTTATTCTGTTCTTGACTGGTGTTTTTGCCTCCATGTTAATTGAACATATATGTTTCTGTTTCCAATTGTGAACCTTGATCCTATTTCTCCTTTGTTTCCATTCCTCCATTGAAGTGTAATGCTCATGTACCTCTACAGTGTGGCAGCATTCAATAACATATTTACTTAGTTCAGGTACGTGGAATTCTTTGTACAGTCTTGTGTTTAAACATTTTATTTCTGTGTATCTGAGTTTATAAGAAGTTACATTGATGCATGTTAAAAGAAATCACCTCACTGAATCAATAACTGTGGCACATGCTCATTAATGATAAGCGTGCAGGTGAAGTTATTTTAGTTTCTTAGTGTACCTTGAGATGCAGTTACAAGTACATTAAGAGAATCTCAATTTTTCCTATTCATAATTTCTTTAGAGTTTAATGTTAAAACACCATTCACATCACAGTGGGAAGTCACTAAAAATGTTTAAAGCTTACCGGACTGTTGTAAACACTAAATGTATGTTATCTTTCACTTAAGATATTTTGATAATTCTTACTTTAAGTGTAGCATTAGTAGAGGGTTTCTGGCTTCTATAAATATTTAGTCATTCTGTAGTAATTTTGGTTAAACCCCACCTAAATAAGGTTTATTTTACAAAGTCAGCAGCCCTTTTATGTTATGTATTTTCTTGCTTTTTGTTTGTAGTTATGATTAAGGATCTTTGTAGAAATTTATGGCTTAAAATTTCATTTCTGTTGTTTAGTGTTGGCTTTTTTTTTTAAATTAAAATAAACTTTTATTCAAAGCATCTTTTTAAATGACAGTAAGTTCACTTTATGCTGCTGACTCTGCCAAACCAGCTCACTGCATGAAGCATAAAACACTTCAAAACTCTCAATGTAAACCACATTTTTAAAACAAAAAGCAGTTGGCTTTTTGATTTGTCTTGGTTGGAGAAACAATTGTGAACTTTGTGATAAAAGGAGTTATCATTTTATTTACCTTATAATTTCCTGTTTTTTAATTAGTTTCTTTTCCTATTTATCCCAGTCACATTGATAGAAAGGCTTGAATAGCCATAGTAAGTTTAGAAGATTAGTGAACGTATTGTATTTCATTTCAATAACTCCTTTTTCTATCCTAATCCAAAATTATATGAAGAACTTTTTGTAACTTTTTATGAGCTAGAGAGAGGGATAATTGGTATGCCAGGACTTCAAACCACTTCAATTGAACTCCAGACGCATGCACCACCTTATGTGCATGTGCAACCTTGTGTGCTAGCGTCACCTTGTGTGTCTGGCTTATATGTGACCTAGAGAGTCGACATAGGTCCTTAGGTTTTGCAGGCAAGTGCCTTAACCACTAAGTCATCTCTCCAGCCCATGAAGAATTTTTTTCCATGAAGAATTTTTGATTTTTGTTTTATCTGGGAACTTTCATTTATGTTTTTAAAACCATATAAAATTTTATTCTGCTCAAAGCATGGGTAGACAAATTAGTTAAAGAAATACATACAATTGTTTCTCATTGACTTTTATAGTAGCAAGGAATTGTTAGTTTATTACAGGGAAGTGAGTTGATAGGAAAACATCGATTTCAGAGCCAATGGATACCAGTAAGTCGGGGTAACAAACTTATGAAATGTTACAAGGTATTTAAGTGCAGTTTCTATTCAGTATTTTACTCTCATGTTAATTTATTGTGCAATAGTTTATAAGCAATCTTTCTGTGCATCATTTATGTTATTTTTTTGTATTTATTTGCACAAAAAAATGCCAGTATGGTAGAAAGAAAAATCATTGTAAGTTTAAAAATGTAAAAATTGCTTAAAGGTTATTCTGAAAGCTATTACGTTAAAAAGATTTTCTTGTGACTACTATTGTCTCTTACTCAATTTTTACTATAAGTGCTATCTTCACATTGAAATAATTCAATAAAAACACACCACCAAAAAGCTACTTGTTTTATTTATTAATGTCCTTTAGACATACATAAAGAAAGTCAGGGACACACTGGTCTAGAAATAAAATATTTGAAGTTAAAAATGATCAAAATATCTGGGTATGGTGGCGCACACCTTTAATCCCAGCGCTCGGGAGGCAGAGGTAGGAGGATTGCCGTGAGTTCAAGGTTACCCTGAGACTCCATAGTGAATTCCAGGTCAGCCTGGGCTAGAGTGAGACCCTACCTCGAAAACCAAAAGAAAAAAAAGTGATGAAAATGTCAAAAAAATAAACAATATAGGGCTTGGAGGTTGAGGAGTTGATTCAGTGAGTGAAGTGCTTGCGGAGCAATCATGAGCACCTGAATTAAATCCTTACAATTCATGTAAAAGAACCCAGAATGGGGTACATGTTTATAATCCTGGGACTGAGAGTGATAAGTTGATTACTGAAGCTTGCTGGCCAGTCTGAGATCCAGGCCAATAAGAGACCCTGTCTCAAAGGGGGAAAAAAAAGTGTGAGGCATGGACACATCATGAGGAATGACAATTCAGTTTCTTCTACCTTCCATATGCACATGCACCCACACACATACCTGCACATACATTACACATACAGTTTTTTTTTTTTAGAATATTTATTTGCAGTGAGAGAAAATGGGTATGCTGGGAATGCCAGGCCATCTAGCCATGGTAAAGAAACTCCAGATGCATGCACCAACTTCTGCATCTGGTCATACGTAGGCACTGGGGAGTCTAACCCAGGTCGGTAGACTTTGCAGTCAAGCGCCTTAACTGCTCAGCCATCTCCTCAGCCCCAAACACAGGTTTTTAAAACTGTTTTTTTTTTTATTATTTTGTGCCATATTATTTTAATTCCTGTTCTTTGGCTTTAAAGTTAAATTTATTTACAAGCTTTTAAAAGTCATCAACTTCTCTTCATATCCAATAAAATTTAGACATTGGAAAAATGATTATTTCTAGTTCATATAGGGTTCAGTGGCAAAATTTGCTTATTTGTTATCAATACCGAATGATTAAGCCCTATTTCAAATTTTAAAATGTGTTATTTCCAATAAAATATAGATGGATTTGACATGTTTTATTTGTATGTTTTACCTAGGTTAGGGGTGAATGATTTTACTAGGTGTGTAACAGAAGTGGACAGATACAAGTCAGTACATTCTTGTGTCTTTATTGGCATTGGATATATGTAAATTTTATATGGTGTGTACTTACTGAGGTCATTTGATAATGATATTGAATAGATCAGTGGAAATTTTAAAGTTAGTAATAGTCACACATTTTTATTTTCATTTAGAAACTTTTCAGTTTAGCATTCAGAATACCCATTTAAAGTACATACTTGCTTACCTTATATGTGAATTGTTTTTTTTTTTTTGCCACTAGAGGGTGCATTGGAGTAATTCAGTATTACTAGCCTCCAATAATTTTAAACCTCAGTAATAACAGTTATGATGTTTGACAATATGAAGTTGCTGAAATTTGTAAGTATATTTTTTATTTGTGTTGTGATTTTAGAAATTTTTATGTTAGCTTAGAAACCTAGTGTAGTTCATTATGGGTGCCAGCACAGTAGTAACATATGAATAGTTATGTTTCCTAATACTGTGTTAGCAGAGACATTAGTCAAGTGAATTGCCAAACAGGCTGGGGATACAGTAAAGTGCTTGCCTCCCAAGCATGGGGACCTGAGTTCAATCACCAGTACCCATGTAAAACATGCACATATGGTGTTTGCCTGTAATCCTGGTGCTAAGTAAGCAGAGGATGGCCAATCCCAGGAGCATGCTGGCCAGCCCATCAATTTGTGAGCTTCACGGCACTTACAGACCTTGTATATAAAAGAGGTGGATACTATACTTGAGGGATAACACTTGATCCTGTGTTCTCTGGCCTTCACAGGCACACATGAAGGAAAATATTACCAAATAATTGAAGTAGCACTTCAATATTTATCTTAGTTGTATATTAATACCTTAGATTATTCCTGAGACCAAACACCCCTACACCTTTTAACACCAGCAGAGTCACAGTGTTTTCTAATGTACCTCAGTGCCATCTAAATAGAAGCTCGTGAGCACATGATTGGACCATCTAAGGTTAGATGCCAAAAGGTTAAGCATTATATCTGCTGACTCATATGTGGATCCTAGCTACAGATGACTGGACTCCTGTGTGAGTAGGAAGAAAACTCAGTAGCAAAGGCCAGTATGCTAGAAAAGAGAGATGAAGGGAAGAGAAAGGAAGGGATGAGGGTACTTAATAGGATGGTATTGTATATATGTAAGTAGAAGAATAGATTAATGGGGGTGAAAAGGCCCAAGTGAGGTTAGGGTAAGAGATTGAGTAAAGGAAAGGTGGAGGGAGGGCTAATCAAAATCTAAGAGGATATAAAAATAAATCAAATGGAAACCTACTTTTTTGAACAATGGAACACTCAGGAGCCATAGATTGTTATTAGAAAATTTTCAGTGACAGGGATGGGATACCTTCCAGTGAGTTGTTGGCCAGGGAGGTCCTTGATGCCCCAAAAACATTACAGGCCATTGCCGAGGCCCTTGGTTTCCCACCAGGAATAGAAAGTAAGAACCTATTGCTGAAGATTCCACATAATTGGGGTGGAAGGCCACTGAAAAATCCTGCGGGAACTGAGCTGATAACCTCTTCCATGTAGACCAGCTGACAGAAAGCTGGAAGAAGCCATTCTGTATGCAGTTCAATGGGAGAGAGAGAAATCACCAGTGAAGATACTCAACAGTGGACACCTCAAGACTTATATTTTGCCAGCCAGGCCAAATGAGCCAACAGGTGCAATACTGGTACGTCCTTCTTGGTGGAAACCAGCTGCACTCTAATTGGACTGGAGGCCCGCTCCATGGGAGGGAATACATCCCTGATATTGAAAACCTAAAGCAGGGGTCGTCATGAGCCCTAGGGGTGTAACATCTGCTGCTGTGTGGTTAAATGTATATACTGTGCTCGCCAAAGTACCCAGTAAGCACTTCTCTCTTATTTATTTATTTGTTTATTTATTTATTTAGTTAGTTATTTGAGAGTGACAGACAGAAAGAGGCGGTTAGAGAGAGAGAATGGGCGAGCCAGGACATCCAGCCTCTTCAAACGAACTCCAGACATGTGTGACCCCTTGTGCATCTGGCTAACGTGGGTCCTGGGGAATTGAGCCTCGAACCAGTCCTTAGGCTTGACAGGCAAACGCTTAACCACTAAGCCATCTCACCAGCCCAGTAAGCACTTCTCTTAATGTTCATATCTATATATTAATGCTACTCTGATTTTTGGTAGAGAACCTTCTCTTTTCAGATGGCAGTGACCTTGGGATGACTCAGAAGGCATCATGGTGATGGGAAGAAGTGACAGGAGTGCTCAGCACTGCAATATCTCTATCACACCTTCCAAGGCTCAGGGTCCATTGGGTAAGAGGTGGCAGAAAGAATGTAAGAACCAAAGGAAGGGTAGGACTTCTTACAACGTGCTGTTCCAGACACAAAATTGGCCTGGGTATCCAAGACCTCACAGTGCCTAACACTACCTACACAAGACCATCATAATAGGAGGAAAAGATCATGACGTCAAAATAAAAGAGAGACTCATTGTGAAGAGGAGGGGATATGATGGAGAATGGAGTTTCAAAGGGGAAAGTGGGGGAAGGGAGGGAATTACCATGGGATATTGTTTAATCATGGAAGTTGCTATTGAAAAAAAATAATTTAAAAAATGCTGTATATGCTCTACATTGTATTGAATGCTAGAGATAAAGATAATAAATAAGTGATTAGGTCCTTGCCCTTAAATTCATTGTTTGGAGAAGCTGATGTGTAAGCAAATAACTACAACACAGATAAAAAGAAATGATTCACTTTAATGGGGCTTATTGTAAAGGAATTGACAAATTACACATACTACCATTTCTTGCTTTCTCCTGTTTTATTATCCTGGTGCTTTGGAGGAATTTGGGTAGCATGTGGGCAAAATCTCCCTTACCTTCTGCCAGCAGCAGTACAGAAGGTGTGTGTTAGGGTCTCTTGGACTTGAAGAACATTAAGTGCTTCTACCGTCTTGAATAAAACTACATTGGGGAAAAGTGATGTTTCCTCTGTCCAATCTCTTCTTGTTTCTGTGCTTAGTTTGAATTTGGAGCAGCAGTACTGAGACTAGTGGCTAGTGCTTACTGCAAGGACATTCTACAATGAATTGCTGATTTTCCCATACATAATAATCACTTTTTCTTATAACACTGAAAACTGTCATGAAGCATTTCATGTTGTCCTTATCTGTTGCTACTGAAACTATAAATTGATAATTATGTGTTAGGAAACAGACTAATTTTAATTCTTTAAAATATTTATGCTTCATAATGAAATTTGACTTTTCAGACATTTCTTAGGGAAATAATCCAAAGTATATAAAAATACGTGCAACATGATTGGCGGTACTGTCATAATAAAATTTGAAGATAATTTAGTGAAGGATTCATTAAAGTACTTTAAAATAAAGGTATAACAAGTTTTCTATTTTATTACAAATAATTAGTTTAATATAATGCATATGTAAAATATTTCAATTATGTAAAAACCTGCATAGAAAAAAAAGATACTATGTTGTGCTTGTTTCTACTAGATGGACACTGGATGGGTTATATTTTTACATTCCATGTATTGTCAGTTTTCTAAATGAATGTGTAGTAATGTATAATCTTTAAGAAGCAAGGAGAGCAGATTATATTTTTCAGAACTGATCCCTCCAGTTCAACAATATTTTATCTCAAATTACTACCTCTACCTTTTTACTTTATAGCTATAAGTTTAAATGATCCCATTTAAATGATCTTGCTAAGCTACTTTGTTCTTATAATAACTTTTCTGCTGAAGTTGCTGTCAAATCTAAGGATAATTTTAATGAAATTATTTTTTCTGAATTCTACTCAAGTAGACATTTGAAAAGTATTTTGATTTGGTTTTACTTTACTCTTATGATTTGATAGTGTTTTTGAGTGAACTTCCATTCACTTGAAATAAAAATTAAAATTGTCTGACTGTGTAAGAATCTTGCTACTGTTGAGCTAGGGTGTGTGTCTGCATGCACACATGTGTGCACATGTGTAACTTTGAAACATTTTAAATGTTATCTTTTTTTTTGTCTACTAATTATTTTTGTCAAGATTTAAAAAGCAGAAAGTGAGCCAGATGTGGTGGCACACACCTTTAATCCCTGCACTCAGGAGGCACAGGTAGGTGGATCTCTGTGAGTTCAAGGCCACCCTGAGACTACATAGGGAATTCCAGGTCAGCCTGGACTAGAGTGAGACCCTATTTTAAAAAACAAAAAGCAGAATGTTATTTTAATTAATTTGTTCAATATAGTGCTTATACAGGAAACTCATGTAAGCCTCTCAAGAAATTTTAGACATTCTAAACCTTATTTTAAAAGCTAGTTCAGTTGTGAATCACTTTAGAAGAATGCTATTTGATTGCCTATTATTTTGAAATCTTAAAACAAATTTCTAGGACTACATCTTACTATTGATATCAGAATAGTTAGCAATATGTATTCTAGGTTAGCTATATGTCTCTGGCACACAATATTCACAAAACCCAATTAATAACTTCTGTCATGCTCTTCCCTCCTGTTTCAGTAAAAAGACTGCCTTTCACCTATGCCATTACCAGGAAGCTGTTGATTAGGGGCAGGGGATTTATTCATTGGCTCAGATACTTACCACATTCAAGTAGAAAATATTAAACTATATTGGAAAATAAATGCTGCCACAAATAGTATCTGCTAGTGAAAAATCATTTAGATGTTTGGCACATTTCAAACAAATTTTGTTATTGTCTATAACAGACAGGTTTGTCATGCTCATTGCTAGCATAATTTCAAAGTCCCATGTTTTGTGAATTTTTCTAGATTCTCACTGCCTCTAAATTTTGTTTATAGTTTTCCATCCTTTTCTTGGCTTGTATAGAATTTTTTGAGGTTTATACATGTTCATATGTGTGTGGGCACATGTGTGTGCAAAGTTCCACACGCCAGAGGTTGAAATTGGTTGTGTTCTTCAGTTGCTCTCATTATCTTTTGAAAAAGGGTATACTACTGAACTTAGAGGTCAGATTTGGCTATGTTATCCAGTGAGTCCCAGGCTTTCTGTCACTATCTGCCCAGAACTATTATTGCCAGTGCACACTTACATGCCTAGCATTTCACATGGATGCTGGGGGTCCTGACCTCCAGTCCACATGTTTGTGAAGCAAGCACCGTACCCACTGAGCCATGTCCCTATCCTGTTTTCCATCTTTTTCTTTAAGAGAGACTTTGTGACTAGGAAGATGATTGAATAGACATGGTATAGGTTTCTCCAGAAAAAAAGGACCTATGTATTTTGTGTATAAATATAATTATCTAAATATAGAAGGGATTCACTGAGTCTTACACAATCTGAGGCTAAAATATTCCCACAGTGGTTATCTATAAGCTCAAGACTTGTAGAAATCAGCAGTTATTCATACATAGGTATTTGATAAAAAATGTTCACAGAAATCAGTTTTTATAATTGTAGAATTAGAATAAAAATATACCTAGCTCAATTATTAAATAGCCTACCTCTCCTCTGCCTAGTTTTCTAGTTGATAGGAAACAATAATAAGGGGAAACACAACCATAAATGTATTGGTACATTTCCAAGCATTTAGCACACACTATATGTCAGATAAGCTCTCTCTCTCTCTCTCTCTCTCTGTGTGTGTGTGTGTGTCTGTCTGTCTGTACATGTGCATGTTTAAATTCCATTATTGACAACATCCATGCTCAACAAGATACCCTGATCATAGACCCTCCTTCTGTCTTCCTTTGTTCTTATTCCCCCCTCAACTGAACTTCTTTTTAGCTAGCCCTTTGTGACCTTTCTTTTGTAGGCCATGCTCCATGACAAGATGTTGATGGGCTCAATATTATACAGGTCTACTGCAGGAAACTAAGGTTTCTTTGAGGTCATAAATGCAAATGCCACTCTATATCTGGAAGATAGCATTCTTAAGCACTTCTCTCCATCCTTTGGCTCTTATTTTTTTTTTTTCCGCCATTTCTTCCACAATAGTCCTTAAGCCTCAGAGGATGTAATAGAGATGTCTGATTTAGTGCTAAATCCTCATCTATTATTTCTCAGCACTTTGGTGAATTTTGAGTCTACTCAGTGGTTATCACCATGTAAAAAGATAAGCTTTAACCAAAAATGAGAGCAGCATTAATATATGGGCATCAACATGAATATTTTGAGGGCAATTTGGTGGGCATAATACATCCATTTAGCCAAAAAACAGTCCCCCATAGGGTTTATGACTAGGTTTTCAGTATCAAGCATGAACTCCTATGGTGCAGGCCTCCCATCTACTCAGGAAGCCATTGGTTACCTCCATAACAAACATGCCATTATTGCACTAGTGGGCACATCTTGCCTGGCTGGCTATTTGTGTACCTTGCAGGGTCTGGTTAAATCTGTTGATGAGTTTTTTCTCCTTCAGACCTTAGAGCATTTTATAGGACTATGACAGCTAGTCAACAGGAAAGAGGCTTCCAGCCTAGCTCTAGCTTGGTTTATCAGTGTCCTTCAACTGAAGTATGTGTTGTCTTCAGCAATAGGGTCTTACCATCTATTTCTGGTGGGTAACCAAGAGCTTGGCCACAAGCTTGTATTGTTTTGGGGGCTTGAGTGGCTTTGCTGGCCAAAACTACCCCTGACACTGAGATTTTTATGTAACAATCTCTGTCTTCTGCATGCAGCATTATCCACCCCACCAGAGAGCTCTTCCCAAACTCTGTTTTGTCTAAAATATGTTTTTTTTTTCTTTAGTTGAAAAAAATTATGTTTCCATGTGGCTTAGTCATAATATCAAACCACCCATTCTGATTAACTCAACTTATTTGGGGGCCTTTAATTTCATTGGTAAAAATTACACTATAGAATAAAGCATCACTGAGAGAGGTTCACTCTTTGTTTTAAATTACATATTTAATTAGCTAACAAAGAAGTAGGTTTCCATATAGCTTATTCATATCTTTAATTTTAGTTAACCCTCCTTCCATCCCTCCTCCAATGTATCCCTCTTCCCTGACCCCACAAAGTCCTTTTGTGAGCATGGATTCTCTACAATTAAAGTCTGTTACCAAAAGATAAAAACCAAGGACATTTTTTTAAAAGTTTAATAAGCATTTTCATAAATATTGCCTCTTATTTTGCCACATGGTGGGGTATTTTTCAGCCCTTTTAGGGAACATTATATACTGCCTTCCAGGTTGAGTTTACCTTTAGATGTGTAAGTTTCCTCATTTCACTAGCCCATGACACCCAGTGCATGGGTTCTTCAGAGTTGAGGAGTACCAGGTGGTAGATCATATTTCTTATAACAACTTGCTTAGCCAGGTCTCTCTAAACAAAATTAGTTTGATAAATAATCATTGCTCTGAACAAGTTTACATGACTTTTTTTTTCTGGCCAAACAGCCATTATTAGAGAAATTTAAAAAATAAACACCAGTAAAAACCATTTTAATGTCAGCTATCTGTACCATTGAGAATGATGTCATATGGGTTGGGGAACATGAGGAGGAACAAGCTGATGGTGCCACCACACACTGAAGGTGTCAGTGGGGCATCTGTAGATGAAACACAGATGCTTCACACATAGCTGGGTGCTGAAGAGGCTTTGACAGAACAGGAAGGATGTGAGTTCAGCAAAACTGCCAGCTAAGCAGCTGTTCTCTAATACGACCTGCCTACAGCAGTGTGTTCATTTCCCTTGACAACTGAATGAAGACTCTGTAGACCTTTCAAAGCAGGAACTAAAGAGACATATACAAATGAGCTTTTGGATTTTACATATAAGATAGTGTTCTTAGCTAAGCATACTGGCTCATACCTGCAATTCTAGCACTTGGAAGACTAAGACAGGAGGATCACAAGTTTAAGGTCGGCCTGGGTTATATAGTGCATCTAGGCCAGTCTGAGCTACAGAGTGAGTCCTTGTGTAAAAAAAATATAGTGTTTCTTTCCTTAACATGCTTTTGAGGTCCTCATCTCATGTTAATTATTGGTGGTAAGGTACCAAAGAGCATACATTGAATGACAGTGTAAGATCAAATAGTGGTATAGCATTAAACTTTCTCTTGGGATTAAATGGATGTGACAACATGAATACATTTATTATCAAAAAATGCCATCCGATATAGGCAACTTGTAATATTGTATATGAAAATATTTTATATACATGTGAAGTTTCAAAATTAAATATACACATTCCATTAATTAAAAGTCTAACATATATTATTCTCTTAAAATATACTTCCCAAATGGAAAATTCAGTAAGATAAGTTTTATTATACAAAATGATAAAAGTGATTGAAAACTAAGGTTTAATATCCTTAGACTAAATGCATTTCCACTTTTTGAGATCATTTATTTTTATTATACAAAAAATACCTGCTATACTGGTTACTGAAGGCACTTTTATACATTCATGTATGATTATATCTCTTGATATGATTAAGAGACACAAGATGTATCTAGAACCTCATTTTGATGTTTCTTCTTTAAAATTGCTGTCTCTTGTTCAATGAAGATTACACACATGACGGTGAATCCGAAAACATGTCCAGTGTGAAAGATGACAGTTTCTGCTCTTCATACAGTACATTAATGAACACTGGGCTATGCCACAAATGTGTTAATAAAACAGTGCTACTCTGGAATCTGTGTGACTATTATATTCTCCAGAGCTTTGATGTCTTCTCCTGGAATATTTGGCTTAGAAAGTATAGTTGGTAATCCTGATATTACTGTTTTAGAAAATCAGTACAGGTGTAATCCCAGTAGATACACCGCCCTGGACAGGAAGTAGTTTGTTGAATGTAGCCATCCATTTCCATTACTTATATCCAGCTTCTAGTACTACAGGATGGACTCATCAAGCACTCATTCAGCAACTTCTGGGGTACTTTCTGACCCTAAAACTTCAGTTGCTGGTGGATTCTTGGAGGATACAACTAAATGTCACATGTTTATATATCACCCCTCAAGATTTTATTCCAGCAAGTTTTTATCTCTTGTAATAGTCTCTTTAAGAAACATGGATCATTCTTTTTCTGCTCCTTTAAGGGTTTTTCTTCCTAGAGAAAAAAAATTAAAGTTATATACAACAATGTCTTAAGATATATAATCATTCATTTATAGCAAATTAGGTTATACTGAGTGCTTGGTATGATGAAAAAGAGACTCATACGAAATCTCAAAACTGACTTCTGATGATAGTTGTGATAACTGAAATTCAAGGTTGCTGTGCTTTAAGATTAGCTCTCATTTTCACACTACAACAGTGAATATAGTACTGTTTAACCTTTTATACAAGAAAAACTTGTCCATTATTCATTTGAGCTATTTTATATGGAAAAATGTATTTTAGTGAAAAGAATAATCACTCAAAAATATTTAGATTAATGAAGATATATAAGATTCAACTTGTATCCTAGGATCCACACTAAGAGCTAAGCCTCCATTAGAATATGAATAATATCTACCTCATAAGGTGGTTTTTAATCACCTGATGAGAATGTTTCAAAAGAGATGCCTATGCAGTGTGTAGAACATGAAGAGAGAGATGCCTCTCATGCAGCAGGCTTGTATGACAGAAACTCTAGACTGTTCTAATCTCTGTGCCCTGTGTCAGGATGCAGTAATTCTTCTTATAGGTGACAGTCAGATACTGAGTATTTTCTAAGTCAAATATACTAAGTACTTTACCTGCATTATCTCATCTGCCTAATAGCACTATGATTTTGATGACTTTATCTCATTTCAAATATAAGGAAACTAGCCTCAAGGAGAATATAAAAGAGCTAAGGTCATATGTCAAGTAACTATAATTGTTAAGTCATGCTTTATTCTGTTTGTTTGTTTGTTTAATTACTTATGTATTTAAGAGAGAGAGTGAGAGAGAGAGAATGGGTGTACTAGCCACTGCAAACACCAGATGCGTGCACCACCTTGTGTATCTGACTTACATGGGTCCTGGGGAGTTGAACCTGGGTTATTAGGTTTCATAGGTGAGCACCTTAACTGCTAACCCATCTCTCCAGCACTTCTATTCTGTTTTTATGTACTCAAAAATTCAGCTCTTTGGCAGCAGAGATGGCTTAGCAGTTAAGACACTTGCTTTCAAAGGCTAAAGACACATTTGGCTTGCCAGGTCCAATGTAAGCCAGACACACAGTGACACAAATGTGCAAGGTTACGCATGTGCACAAGAGTGCACACACTGGGAGTTTGATTGCAGTGGCTAGAGGCCCTAGCATGCCAATTCTCTCCCTCTTTATCTTAAAAAAAATACAGGCAGTCTGTTGGACTTACCTCAAAAAAAAAAATAAATTAGCTTTCTCTTAGTTATGGACTTAGTAACACTAGCATGCACCCTTTATTTTTATTTATATTAACATTGTCTTATATTTAATCTGCAATTTTGACAATTTTATAAATGTACATAATGTATTTTGATCACACTCATTCACTACTCTACCCATTACTTCCTTTTTTTCTATCCATACTTCCACTGAACCCCTTCTTCCCATTTACTATCTCTTGTACTTTCGAGCCTTTTTTTTTTTTTTTTTTTTTTTTTTTGGTGACTTGCTGAGTTTAATTAAGGCTACTTGTATGGGCATGCATACGGGCTTATTTGCCAGAGCATAGGATACTTACCAGTCACTACAACACTGTAGAAAATATCTGACCACCCCCCAAAAATCATCAAATGCCAATAGCTCCCCAAGGAAAAGTGTGGGCTTCCTCATTGATGATAGAATGTTGACTAACCTTATATTGTTCTTGTTCAGGAGTTCATGAGTAGAATGACCTTGTCATGTCTAGTAGACAAAATTCTACAGCATTCCTCATCATCCTCTCGCTCTTACATTCATTCTGTCTCTCAGTGATTTTCCCATGTTTTTGGTGGGGGTGATATAGGTATGGTACTCACTGACATATTTTGAGAATGTGCAGGAAAACTTTATATTGTTTTCAATGAACACAGCATGTTTTATGCATTTTTCCTTATTTTTAAAAAATTAATTAATTTTTTTTATTAATTAGTTTTGTACTCAGTGAATACAGTCAAGTTGGTACCATTGTTAGGCTCATCCATGTCCTGCCCCCTCCCCTTGACCCCACCTTGTTGAAGCATATGGGTCATGCATTGTGGAGTTAGCCCAAAGTTATCAGTAGGAGAAATGTCTCTGCATATCATGACCCAATGTGTGGCTCTGTTTTATACTTTTTAAAATACTTAAAAAAATAATATCAATGGTAGTTCACTTGGATGAATATTCTTGACTAGGAAAAATGCATTTGGTGTTTCCAAGGTATTGGAATTGGTATAATGCATTAATGCATGTCCACAGGTTCCAGATCTGTGTATTCAAACAACTTTAAGTGAATTATGCTTCAAGTGTAAAAAATGCACCTATACTGAGCATGTATGGACTTTTTCTTGTCATTACAATAAATACAACATAGCAACTATTTACATAAATTTATGTTGTCGTGAGTATTATATGTAACATTCAGGTAATTTAAAGTATATGGGAGGATGTGCATAAATTATATATAAATATGATGTCATTTTATGTAAGGGATGTGAGCATCCACAGACATTGTTTTGTTATGTATGGGTAGATCCTAGAAACAATCCACCATGAAAAACAAGGCACCATTGTACACAGATGTGGACAAAAAGATGAAAATCAGTAACTTAATTCTGTAACTGTGGAGTTATAGATGTTATCTTCCCCACCTAAACTTCCTTCAGAAATTCTCTTAGTCGAAAGCACTAAACACATTTACATTGCTTCTAGCTCACAGATTCATTTATTTCAAAGTTTATACCTTGAGTTGGGCTGAAATTTTTAGGGTTTCTAAATCTCAGACATGCAAACTCACCCTCCTTCCCTAATAAAAGAAGGAATTTCTATGCATCCATGAATTTATTTGTCAAAGAAAATAATAATAATGGAAATTTAAGAGAAAAACTCAGCATTCATAAACTAGTATACCCATTTCTACCACTGTTCTTGCCAAGTTAATACATCTTTTTAGTAAGAGGCGAATAGATTTTCTGCCTTTTTAAGTCATAAGTAATTTCTACATTACTGTATAAATATCTATAGTAATATTGTTATTATCCACATATTCATATATGTTGTATAATCTATGCTAACAAAATAAGTACAAGTAGATGTTGATTTAATTATTTATTTCCAGCTTATAAAGGTAACCTTTTTTCGTGAACCAAAATAAAGAAGTACACAAAGTTGGAAATAAACTTGGTAATATAGGATATCAAGAGGAGACTGTCTTCCATCAAGGAGGTGACAGTTATAAAGCTATCTGTTAGATGATCTCAGTTTTCATAACTATCAGTAGTGGATCAAGATAATCATGCTATTGTACTTTCTATGGGAAACACTGGTCCTCAAACAAACAAAACTATATTTCTACCATAAAAGTGATTTTAGACCAGCTTGTTATCCTAGAACCATAGGTGTGGAGTAAGAAGTTCAGGAGGAGTACAAGGCTACCTTTGCTGTGACAATTTTATTTCTGGTTGCCAACTTGACTGGATTTGGAGTCACCATGGAAACACATCCTTGTTCCTGTCTGTGGTGGTTTGAATAGAATAGACGGCCCCCAATATATTTAGTTGTTTGTTTGTAGTTTGTATCTGCAGCCACCTGGCTGGAGTCAGTGCCATTGTGTGGATCTTAAGGTGTGGTGGTGGGTGTCAGATTTCAATCTAAAGATATGCAAAGTGTGCCTAGCAGGAGTTCATGAAGTGTTCTGTGGCTTTTGGCTTTTAGGCTTGTGCTTCTCTCTCTCTGCTTGGGCCTGTGAAGGCAGGCCAGTTTCTTCTACCATTATGGAACTTCCCCTGGATATGTAAGCTTCAATAAATTCCTTCCTCCATAACTGTGCCTGGTCTGGAAGTTCATCTCAGTGAACCTGAAGCTGTCTGCTACACTGTCTATGAGGGATTTTCTAGAGTAAGTGGTAGGTCCCACCCTAACTGTGGGTATAACATCCCATGGGCTGAGTTCCTTACATAAAAAGAAGAAATCTAGCTGAGCATTTAGCATTCATCACTCTCTCTGCTTCCTCCCAACTGATGTAAAATGCCATGCCACTTTTCTGTCATGCTTTCCCAACCATGATGAACTTCCCTTTGAAGTTATAACATGAAAAATGAACCCTTTCCTTCCTTAAGATGCTTCTGGTCTGGCATTCTTCCCAGCAATGAGAACATAATTGATACATTTAACAGCATGGCAAGTTTAAGGCCAACCTGGTCTATGTAAGAATATCTCAAAACAAAACAAAAATAAAGAGTTAAAATCTTGAGGAATGTTTTGTCTTTGTATGTCAGCTGGTGAAATCTCCACAGGAAAATCATAATAGTAATAGTCATTTTATTAAACATGGAAACCAAACACTAAACCTGAATTATTCCATTGAAATCTATCAGCATTCTCCAGTAAACACATTATGCATTTCTCCATTTTGCAGTTGAGATAATTGTAGTAAGTTATTTTGCAAATTTTGGTTCACTGTCTTTAGTTCATAACTTTTAGTAGAAAAGTAGGTAAAATTAGTCTTTTAAGAATCAAAATTATGAAAGAAAAATATCAGGAACATTGAACCACCTACACCTCTAATTTTGACTTGTGAATGGATATTTTTAGTCAGATTCAAATATATTTTTTGGCTTTTTAAGTCATAACTAGTTTCTATATTACTGTATAAATTGTAAAGTGTCCATCTAACATGCAAGAAGCCTTGTGTTTGATCCCAGCACGATATAAACTGGAAGTAGTGGAACTCGGGACAGCCTAAGATAGAAGAGAGCCTATCTCAAAAAGAAAAAAAGAAAAACAGGTTATACATACATACATATATATATATATATATATATATATATATATATATATATATATATGTGTGTGTGTGTGTGTGTGTGTGTGTGTGTGTGTGTGTGTGTGTATGTATATATATATAGCCTGTGTGTATACATATATGTATATATATACACATATATAATTGTTTTTCTGTTTGAGTGACTAGGGGTTAAATATTTGTGAACATATATGAATTGAGTCTTGGTAAGTTTGAATGATAAAAAACATATCATGGCTCATCCAGTTTATCACTTGGCAATTTAATTTTCACAAACTTAATTCTCCTTAGTCAAGTGATAAACAAAAGACTTTCTTCTGCACCCCCAAGTAATCGCTACCAGTTATAATTCTGTGACAGTGCAAATGATTGCTAGAGAATAACAGCATCCAACACAGCAAAGGTTGACACTCATTAAGCAAACAGTTCCAGCTTACCTTGCCACTGCAGTTCACCAGACTCTGTGTGCCTTCGGAAACCCTTAACAAGTGGGTATTGAACTCTTCACTAATATTCATTTTACGAAATTGCCTCACCTTGCGAGCGGCACGATTTAGAAAAGCAGCTTTCTGATACAGCAAAATAAATAAATAAAAAGATAAGAATAAAAGTCAGGGTTATGATTTCAATACAATGCTAAGAAACTATGGTTTCTCAGTAAGCTTAAAGACATGACCATATCACTTAGTAGTGCCCCACCTCCATCCCAGCTTTCTATTCCAGTTAATCACGTGACTGACAAGTAACAGAACTGAAACTGTTTAGCTCCTAGGCAACAAAGCATGAAGTGCCTAGAACTAGGTTTAATGATTATCTGACTCTTAAAGTCTCTTTTCTCTATGATGTGTGACTTTATCATTTGTGGTTCAGCATGTTATAAGATTATTCAAATTCAAACAGGATAACCGAACGAGAAGGCTTCTGGAAGCAATCATGATGTGAGGTATGTTTGGTTTTCTTGTTGATACAGATTTTGAGTTGTTGGGGCTTTGGAGGAATAGCTTATTATAAAAAAATAAAGAGCTCTAGGAACCTAAAACTTAAATTCTTTAGGTATTTAAAGTAAGGAAAAACAATTAATACAATGAGTTTAACTCAGTCATTTTGAGTTTTTAAGAAAAGACTATGAAAATGATCAGTTTCTGTAGAAAGAAATAAAATGAACATCTTGAGATTTTATTATAACATTATATTTAATATAATAGCATAATATTATATCAACTCAAGATTATATTTAACCAAATACTGACTGTAAAAAATTTTTAAATGCTAACAAATAAATTATACCCATGAATTCTGTTTGCATAAATGCAAACTCATTTTTACAAGTCTTTTTCTGCATAAGAAACTTAGAAAAAAGAGACATTTGGACTTTGAGTTCAACATTTCTAATGTTTCCAAAGTGAAAAATAGGAAATTAAAACAGATCATGTAAGTATTGCAGGCTAACTGATTGTGCCACTGGGGTTCCTAAAACAGAGATCAAATTCTTATCTATATATAATCTATATATTATAATTTAATGGATCAATAAGAAATATGTGGTTAGAATCAAAATGCTGTATTATTAATACACTTATCTAACAGAGGCACAAATACAAAAGCTTCTATAAAACCAAACTCAAATGATAAGCTCTAAATTTTTATTACCTTTGTATCATCACATAAATGTCTCTTAAAAAAATTTGGTTCATTATTCAGGCAGTTTCTACCAGTTCCTATCATTTTGTCCTGCAATAAATAATATAAAATAATATAATTAAAGATGATCTCACTAATATGCAATTATTATAAAGAATAACATTATTATAATATCTGATATTTATATGTACATTATAAGGAAAGTAACATTTGCCTGATTCCACTTATTAAGGGTGAAGAATAGTTTTCTGTCCATGAAACATAATGTCTACATAGTCCCTTCACAGAGGTCCCCTTAGACTCCATAATTTAACTCCAAAATTCTCCAAGAGTCTGGGTAATATAGGGAAACACAAGTAGCTATTTTAGAGGTTACATTACATAGAAAACTACTGTAAAATTTGGATCCAAGTGGCTATGATGTATTTATTTTGTAGTATTATGTATAAATATGAGAATATTTCATCCAATGTCCAGCCAAGACCAAACAGGAAAGGGAATTTACATTAGAATGAAACACTCTTGACAGTGAGAGTTAAGATTAGCAATTTAGTAGAAGTATGATTTTGCTTAGAAATAATGGACTGGAATATGTGTGTATTATATGATGTAGAGGGGGAGACAGACAGGCACATGCTCATTTTTCCTTTCTAAGGAATATAGTGTAAGACAATAGGTTTACCTGAATAAAGAACTTAGTTGACTTAGAGAGAACTTTATAAAGATTCAGGTTCTTTTATGTACAATGCCAGAAGATCTCTTCTTGGCAATAAGCAATTCCATGGTATTAGAGATTCTCAGAGGATTTCAAGCAGCCAAGAAAACAAGGTAAGGAGAGTTGAGATGGCTCAATGAGTAAGTGTGCTTGCTGCACAGCATGAGGATGTGAGTTTGGTCTCTGCCACTGGCGTTAAAAGCAGAGCATACCTGTAGCCCTAGTGCTGAAATGAGGCCGAGAAAGGAGGATCATGGCAGTCTGCTGGTCAGCCAGTCTAATAGAAAAAAAAAAAAATGCTGTGAGCTTCAGGTTCAGTGAGAGACCCTGTCTCAAGGAAATGTGGAAGCGTGATAGAGGACATGGGTCACTCTGATCTGTGTATGCACAGGTTGTGTGCAAAAGTATATGCAAGCTGTGCATGTATGTACATACACACACACGAAGCAGAGAGGCGGGATTCAGTGATGAGCTTCTAATCTTCATCTGCCACTAAGAAAGTGTCTATCATTCTCATCACCCACAAAAAAAAAAAAAAAAGGATGGTGCTGAATTTATCCTGACTAAAATGCTAGTATGTCTGTTTTAGCTGTTGGAAGTAGTGTCTGAATGTATACTTGCTTTAAATATTCAATCTTTACTAATGGACATTGTGCAAGGCCTTTTGTAAAACCCTGTATGGAAACAAAAATTAAGAAAGTGAAATGAGCCGGGCGTGGTGGCGCATGCCTTTAATCCCAGCACTGGGGAGGCAGAGGTAGGAGGATTTCCGTGAGTTCGAGGCCACCCTGAGACTCCATACTGAATTCTAGGTCAGCCTGGGCTAGAGTGAGACCCTACCTCGAAAAACCAAAAAAAAAAAAAAAAAAAAAAAAAAAAAGAGAAATGGGGTTTCCTGTGATACTTTACAAAAAGTATGGCCAATAAATCCCTTAAGTTTAATTATGTCACATTTTATCTTTGGAGAAAACATGCTTTTGGAAAGATATGTGTGCTGGTCAACCACCCAAAGTCATACCGTAAACATCTCAGTGCAAAAGATACATTTTTCTTGAACTATCTTCATGTTTCTATTATAATTAAGTTTGAGAAGGTAGTAAAAGTTAATATTTGTCTATTAAGTCATCTTCTATATTTCTATTTAGTTCCATTAAGAAAATAGTCATATAATGTTTTATGCAGAAAAATGGAATGCTTAATTTTTCCATGTTGTACTACAAAAAAGCAGGTGGACTAAATGTATAGCTAATGTGTGTATTTTTAACTTTCCAAAATATTGTAGGAAATATCTCACACAATTGATACCAATTTCTCAAGTAATTTTAGGTAATTGTATAACATGAGTATTTGAAAAAACTTTATCGGTCAGACCAATGTTCCAGGCAACTAATTCCATACTTTGGTAGAATACAGATCTACTGGCTGGCTTTTTTGCCAAATGTTTGATCCAAATTATAAGGAACTTACTATACTCTTAAAAGGTAGGCATCTATGGTGGTCATAACTATGAACTTCTTTACTTCATGAGTATTTTACAAATATATTTGAATATGTGCAAATGAAAGTTGCTTTCTGAAATTTTCTTTCAAGGTATGTCAAGAGTGGCTCATTGTAAGAATTCATGGAGAAGAAAAGAACCTTACCCACACCTTGATTTACCAAAAAATACAATTATTTGACAATGTCAAAATAATAGTTTCTTAAGGCTTCTTATTGTATGGAAATATTTCTTATTTATTGTGGATATGGAAAATCATAAGAGAAAAGCCACCCCCACACTGATGGTGAGCTGCAGCAGTTTTCTACTGTAGACCTGATGCTCAGCTGTCCCTAAAATCAGACCCTATTATTACCTCCAAGTTAGTGCCTATCTTTGAATTGTTTTTCTACTACATATTTAAGTCTCTTTAGAAACACTGGGTCATGATATGCAGAGACATTTAGCTTACCCATAACTGTGGGCTAACTCCACAATGCATGACCCGTATACCTCAACAAGGAGGGGCCAAGGGGAGGGGGTAGGTCACGGATGAGCCTAATAATGGTACCAAACTGACTGTATTTGCTGAATACAGAACTGACTAATAAAAATAAATAAATAAATAAATAAAATAAAATGGATCTTCTATTTATTTAAAAATATATATATATATAGTGTGGTTTTTCTCTACCAGGTCTTACACATACCTGTTTAATGTGGCATTAGATTCTAGTTTACACTATGGTCTTCATTTTTTTTTTTTCACATCTAAGAACTCTAAATCTAATGACCTCCCCGTTTCTCTCCATTTGTCTTCCTCTAATACTGTTTTGATTTTTGCTCTTTTTACTTCAGTTTCCTAAAAAAAATGGTGAGAAATGGATCATTGCTAATGCATTCATCTTTTGATCCAAATTCTTCATTTTTATATGTTCATTTATTTGTGCTGATAGATTCCAATCATTTGATATTTTTATTTTTTGTAGGAATGCTAAAGTAGATAAATTATTGTTCCATAAATATTCAGCATCTCCACCCACTTCATTGAATAATGCACCCATTCCAAGGTTAATGTAACAAATTACTGAAGTTTTGGTGGCTCAATACCATAGCAATTTATTCTGTCACATTCCAGGATGTTTAAACTCCACAATCAGATTTCAGCTGAAGGCTCTGAAGAAGGATCCATGATTTGTCTCTTTTATTTTCTGTTGGCTTTCAGCATTCCTGCCCTAAATGTATAATCACAACACCATGCACATATGTACTTGTGTCTGTCTGCAGTCTCTGTTTCATAAGGATGTTGCATTTGCATTTATAGCCTATTTGGAAAATCCCAAATAGTCTCTTTTTGTCAAGATCCTTGATTTAATCATGTTTGCAAAGATTTCTTTACTATAAATGACTAAGGATTAGAATGTGTTAAATTAAATTTTATTAATTTGTTAATAATTTATATAAATTTATTAATTTTATAAATTTTAAATAAATTTTATAAATTTATAAATTTATTAATATTTTATTATTTATTTATTTATTTATTTGAGAGAGAGAGAAAGTGACAGAGAGAGTGGGGGGGGGGAGAAAATGGGTGCACCAGAGCCCGCAGCCACTGCAGACAAACTCCATCTTGTACATTTGGCTTATGTGTGTCCTGGGGAATTGAACCTTCTTCATTCTTTAGCTTTGCAGGCAAGCATCTCTAAGCCATCTCTCCAGCCCTGTGTTAAATTTTTGTTGTCATTATTTAGCTCACTTTCACGGAGTATGCTGTTCTGACCACTGGTGATGCATTTGACCAAAAGACTGATTTTCATTGATGGACATTAGCAGAAAAGACCTAACCAGAGATTTAAAACGGACTTGCATAAATGAGACTATCTGGTCCTTTATACTTATGATCTGAATAAGTACCTGACAGCAGCTTGCATTCATAATCTATTACTGAAAATAAATTACCATAAAAGGTACATAAAAAATGAGCACTTATTATTGTAGACCTCCTGTAGGGTAGGAATTTGACAGGAGTTTAGCTGGAAATTTCTTTATCTATATCTTCCATAAGAATGCAGTTAAGGACTTCTGGCTAAGATGGCGACCGCCTAGCTGCGCTGCAAATCCAGGGGAAAGAAAGATAGATGTAGATCCTAAGGAGAGAGCCACCCCATCATACCTCAAAAGGGCCCCGGCTGAAACTAAGAAAAATTGGAGAAACAAGCAAGGGCGCTGTTTTCCTGATGAACCGGATACCAGCACAAGGGGGAAGGAGATCAGCACAGATAAAAGTCAACTCCTACCAAATCAGAGAGCCAGAGCCTCAGAGCCCCCAACACCTCATCACTGAAGCAGACCCAACATGGCTCAGGGAAATTTTGCGGAACAGGGGGCGGAAAGAATGTCAGACCCACATATTGGGTCATGATATGCAGAGACATTTATCTTACCCATAACTGTGGGCTAACTCCACAATGCATGACCCGTATACCTCAACAAGGAGGGGCCAAGGGGAGGGGGTAGGTCATGGATGAGCCTAATAATGGTACCAAACTCACTGTAAAAATAAAATAAAATAAAAAATAAAAATGAAAAAAAAAAAGAATGCAGTTAAGACGTGGCCTTGTGTGAAGTCATCTGGGCTTCACTCCAACTTGAGGACCACTCCCAAGATGCTTCATCCATACAGTGATTGCCTCTCCAAAGGCTCTGTTTTCTTTAAAGAATGATACTTGGATTTCCTAATGTTCAATGCATGAAAGAGCAAGAAAGCTTTCTACCTTGTATGTTCTAGTTTTAGAAGTCACACAATTCCATTTTCACTTTATTTCAGTTGCCTTAATGCAATGACTAATTCCAGTCTACATTTAAGGGGACAGAATTAAACTCCATCTCAAAAGGAGAAGTTTTAAGAATTTTTCGTCATATTATACAACTGCCATATTCTTCATTTCATGACTCAAAATGAAACATGACAGCAATAACCCCAGTGTATATTCCTGAATCTGAGATGCAATGTTCTGCCTCTGTAGTTATTTGTTATATAATAAAAGCTAACTAGTAAGGATTAGTTAATTGAACAAGTCAGCTAAGTGCTATACTTTCTGTCAGAATTACAAAATTGCTACATTTTCTGTCATAGGATAATTCTCTTTTTAATTTTTTATGCTTTTCTCTTTGGAAGAGAAATTCACAAGAGTTCCCAGTGAATCTTCATGGTCATATGTGCTCTAAGTGAACAAGTATATACTTATTACTCAAATTGCTTCTTATGTCATAGAATGTGTACTCTTCATGATATTTGTAAAGGTGAATATTGCTTTTGGAATCCTGTTTGAATTGGCACAAAGTTTACATTTCAAATCATTTGGCAGATTTGAACAAGTATTTAATTCCTGATTTAAATGAAAAGTCATTTTATACTTTCATCAAATCCTTGAGCATCTACTATGCAGCATTTAGTAGCTGTAATAAAAATGCATGTGTTTTCATCTCAGTGAGTTACTGCTTGGTGGGAAAGGCAGACATCCAATTTTATTACTGATATGAATGGAAGATACATGCCATTATGAAAAGCAACATGAAGAGATGCCAGGTAGAGACCCGTGTGAAAACTCCCCTGAGTAGAGGACTCTTCAATGATATCTAAATCCTTAAGAGTGTAGTGGAAAGGGATTAGGGGTGGATTCAGAAGAAAGCAGCAAACATGGCTGCCACTGGAGTGAAAATGGATATGATAAGTAGGGTGCTGCATAAAAGATCAAATTAATGCTGATCAAGAAAAAGGACCACTTTCTCATGAAAGGAGAGGGGCTAGGTGAGATCAAGTTATTCACAGTCTTAAGAACATGTTAAGGAACCTTTTCTTAATTCTAAAGACAAATAATAACCATCGAATATCTTTGTATTAAGTGAGAAATCATATCTTTTCTAAAGATCATATTAATAGCAGTGAATGGGATTAGTTTGAAACAGGTCAAGGATTCACCTGGGTGAACCTGTCAGGTTTGCATGTCATCTGTTCTTGAATAATAATTTATTGAGTTTGGTGGAAGGAGAGAATCCAGCAGTAATTAAATCAACTTGCAAAATAACTAAAAAGCAAACTTAACATTACATAAAAGTAAAAGAAAACTAATGTCTGGGGAGATGACTCAGTGGTTAAGGCAATTGCAAAGCCAGGTTCTATTCCCCAGTACCCACATAAAGCCAGATGTACAATGTGGCACATGCATCTGGAGTTCATTTTTAGTGGCTGGATGCCCTGGCATGCCCCTTCTCTCTGTCTCTCTTCTCTATCTCTCTCTACTTGCAAATAAATAAAATTTTTTAAAAAAATAAATTAAAAAAATAAATTAAGAAAGATTGATACAATAAGGATGATTCTTTGGTTTTCTGGTATGTGTAATAAAATATCATATCTTTCCATTCACTGGAATGTGGAATAGTAGAGGAGCAACAGAGAATAAATTATATGCCTGATATTAGACAGATGATGTCTGAGCTGACAGTCAAAGATCCAAGAACAGATGTCAAGTAGATAGATACACAGAGAAGCTTGAGAATTGGAAAGCACACTAAGGGACTAGATGAAGTAGTCCATTGTAAATGCTGAATAAATGTCAGGCTGAATGAATCTTTTCACACAATAAAAGAAAATAATTGTTAATTGTCTGCCATATTTTCTACAAGATGGAGGCAAAAGGAGTCCTCCCTAACTCATTTTGTAAAAACAATGTTACCCTAGTACCAAAACTAGACAAAGTATTCAAATGAAACTGCAGATAAAATAGATGCAAAAGTGTCAACCAACTATTAGCAAATTGAATCCAACAATCGAAAAGGAATATACATGACCAAATAATATAGCTGTAAAAACCAACAAAAAATATTTATACATGGATGAGCCTAACAATGGTACCAACTTGACTGTATTCACTGAGTACAAAACTAATTAATAAAAAATTAATAAAAATAGTCAAACAAAGCTAATAATGATCAATCTTAAAAACTATAAAAATATTAAAATATGTGTGAGGTAACTAAAATATGTCCAAAAGACAAAAAGAAAGTGGCACTTTAATTATTTGTGTCTAAGTCACTGTAGAGATTGAATCAGTAAATTTATATTCAAAGAAAAAAAACACCCTTTGCCTATTGCTTACAACTTAGCAAATGGCTTTATCTTTACATATTTAATATTAAAATTATTTAAAATGTCATGCCATATATCTTTTAACTGATGTCCTACTTTTTAACTTTTTCTGTTGTATCAACAAAGACCAGTTGCAGCTAGATCATTAATAGGTAATACAGATAATATTCAGGGTTGTTAGGCTTCAAGGCCTGTTTTTTCCTTTTTTAATTCCTTCACTACTGTCACTTAACCCACAGTGGAAAAATATACAGCTCACTCACCTAGTTTTTGTATATATATATATATACACACACATAGTATAATTTTCTTCTTGTTCAAAGGTATGCATTTGAATATTGGCATGCAGTTATGAAAACAGTCAAATATACCTGCATATAAGCTTTATGAAGATACTACTCTTTTATTTTAAAAGAGTCATATATAACATTTTAATTTGTAATGTGTTATTTTCACTTTACATGCTACTTTTTTCATTCTAGGTAAAACACATCTAGTATAATTTTTCATGACTATAATATTACACATTAATTTCTTAAACACTTTTCCTATTGATGGAACAAACAACTATTGACTTCTAAAAACAATGCTACCTTAAACACCATTGTGTGTTTATGTTTTCCTACTATTTTATTTTACTTGAATACATCCTTTTTTGTAGAATTAATTCCCCACACTGAAATCTACAGAACAAAATGGCATCATCTTAATTTCCCAGCTTCAACATTTTATAATTCAGATATTCATAAGAATTATTTTATTCTTTTGCATATGTGTGGTATGTGTGTGTGTGTTCATGGGCATATATGTATCTGCATGTGTTTTGTATGCACATTGTGCCTGTTCATGTGGAGGCCACAGGCTGACATTGAGTGTCTTTCTCTATCCCTCTCCATCTTTTTTATTGAGACAGGGTCTCTCACAGAGCTGAGAGTCCACCAACTCATTCAGCTAGTCTGGTCTAACTAGCTGGCTTGCCCTAGGATGATACCCTTTCTCTCCCTCCCAACAGCTGATATTATAGGCATGCATCAGCATCTGGCTTTTATGTGAGTTCTGGGGATCTGAACTCAAGTCCTCAAGTTGTACAGAAAGTGCTTTACAGACTGAGCATCTCCCAGTCCCCTGCTTTATGTTTTCTTTTGTAGTTTTGGTATGTGATTGCAATGTATGGTTTGCTACCACTGCGCATTCACCTAGTTGGTGAATTCACCCCCAGGCTTAGAGCAGCTCTACTTTTTTTCTTAAGAGAGTTTTGGATCAACTCATTTCTAGCTCCAAAAAGGAGGAAGTTCCTCCTCCTGTTAACAACAACAAAGCCCCAACGTGTCACATCTCGTATCCAAGGAATCATTCTTCTTAGAAAGACTGACAATGCAAACAATATGTGAGAGTCCAATGCAAACAGTATGTAACAGCCATCACCACCTCTACATCCCCTTGTGCCAAACATTGCAGATGCATAAACACAAAGTGGAAAATTAATATACAAAGCTAGAGGGAAAATGCAGGCTTCCAAAACTCATGTTTCTTTTACTATACCAAGTTTGCGTTATAGGTAATATGAATTTTATTCAAAACTATATTCTGCAAAGTTATTAGAAGAGTTGAGAAGGTAAAAAAGGACAACATATTATCCTGAAACCTGTCTACTTGAAACTGAAACCTGCTTTACCTTGTGATATGTTTTATTTAGTTATCCATGAATGTATCTACTTTAAAATATTTTATATAAATGTGAATTCATATTTTATGCAGAAGGTAAATAGAAATGTACTACAAAAGATTACATTTTGTCATTTCTTTTGAACAACAACAACAACAAAAAAACCCATGAGCTTAATCCTAAATGGTACTTAACTCTCAGTCAGTGAATAATTGCAAAGAACAGTAAAACAGTGAACTTCCAGAACGAGAAAATACAAAGCAAAGGTACTGTGTTAGAAAATGTGAAGCTTGTTTGGGCAATTAAGTAATCCCATGTAATTGTAGTTTTAGGACTGGAGAGAGCAATGCAGAGTAATAACTGGCTAGACATACAGTCAAAAAGGTTGTTTCTTAAATAGCCATATAAAAGAGTCCTGCATTCTATAACTACAAGTGATAACCTATGGAAAATTGTTGAGACCATGAGAGTCTCATTCCTGCTTTATGATGATTAGCACATGTTTGTGAAGTCTTCTGAATATGATTTTTTTTTGTTTTTGGTTTTTGAAGTAGGGTTTCACTCTTTGCCCAGGGTGACCTGAATTTACTATGTAGTTTCAAGGTGTCCTCAAACTCATGGTGATCCTCCTACCCCTGCCTCCCAAGCACTGGAATTAAAGGTGTTCCTGGAGAAGCAAATTAGTTGATGGGTGATTATGAGTTGTGGGAGGATTAGAGTATGAACAATAGCAAAGGCAAAGGAATCATCTGTTTTATAAGGATTCTGCCATGCAGGAAATGCATAGCTGGGATGGTCCAGTCTCTGAGGGCACTGGCTCGGATTTGACAGTATCTTATTAAGTAAACAGAAATTCTTCAGTTTAGAACAGCCACTGTGAAACAAACTATGTTAACCAACTCTAACTTCTAAACGGTGCTCTGCATTTTCTGCCAAAAGAGTATAGTGAAAAAGGAAAATAAAATACAGACATGTGTGAGTTGAACCTTGTTTAATTTATCTAACATTTTGGATAGTTCTTTATAAGTCATCTTCAATGGACATTTTTTGAAAAGTCAACAGAGATCAAATATTGGTAATGACCAAGGAGATCCTTAATGAACCCTTCATTCCTGTTCTCTTTTTTACCTACTGCACAGGGTTGCTATGTTAACAAATTGCATGAGGAACAAAAACTAGAATATTCTAGCTTTAGCATTATTTGCTATAACTATGAGTAAATATTTGCTATTTTCTAACATATAAGAAACAAAATATATTTAACACATTAATTTTCTACCAAAAACACTTCCTACTACTTTTATATAGAAATTATCATGGTACTATATATTGTTGACCACTTCCATAAAATCTTTAAGCAAATGAAAATGTTATTGTTACTTTTTTTAGTCACTACTAAAAGTAGGCTAAGTGAAATAGTCTCAAAACAACTTTTTGTTGTCTTTCCCATTTAACTTATACTCCTACAGCAGCATGCTTTAGCTTACATGCCTCTCTAATATGTAAAATAATAGCAGAAATAAAGGTAAACATTTTAACCGTATTGGTGGCAACTCACTGTGGAGAATACCAGAAATAAAATCAAAAGAACACCTACCAAAAAAAAAAGCAATATACTGTCTTCTCAAATATGGCACTTAAGAACATCACCATGATGGTAGTGCCTAAATGCTTTTGTTGCAAAATAGTTAGATATTTGAGGTAGGTAGTTTCACTTCTGAAAATACCTCTATATAGTTGCTTTTATAAGAGATTGTGAAAGAATAATCAATCAGTAATTGCTGAATGCAAAACACAAAAGGACAACGAATAAATATTCTCTCTTTCTTGCTCTCTCTAAATAAAATAAGATACAATAAATAAGATCCACTTTTAGGCTAGGAAGATGACTTAGCTGTTAAAGCCTTTGCAAAGCCTACTGGTTCCTCAGTACCTTTATAAAGACAGATAGCACAATGTGGACTGTGCATCTGGAATTTGTTTTCAGTGGCAGAAGTTTCTGGCATGCCCATACTCTCTCAAATTAGTAAAACTATCTGCAAAAATAAAGCCCACAAAGTTTTGCATGCATGCATGCAAGAACAAGGGTTCTTGTTCCCTTCACCTGTAGGTGAGTATATGATATTTACTTGTGGGATACCACCTCAGTGTTACCACTGCACATTGGGTGAACAATGTTCTATTTTACTAGTTTGTGTTAGTTAAGGTGTGGTTATGTAAGACTGGGGATAAGAAAAGGTGTTCTAGGAATTATATGGTTCAATAATTGGCAGATTTTCTTGGATTGCAATATTGTGTCCAATATAAACACACCATATAGTTACTGGAAACCTGGCAGCATAGCCACCTGTTCTTGGTACCTTGCCACAGATCATAAATGTTTGAAAGTCCTGTTCTGAATGTGTAGAATGCTATTAAAAGGTTTGTCCAAGGCATGCATTCCAAAGCCTTCTCAACAGACTATAAACCTACTTCAATGCAACAGATATATTAAGAATGGACTCCAGAGATTATGCAAATCCAAAGTCCAAGTAAAAATTGTAAGGTAGGGGCTCTAATGGGATTAGTTGTTGTGTCCAAGGTTTGAGATGAGAAACAGAGTGTCTGATCCAAGCATTTCCCATTCCATTCAAGTCCAGTGTTTTCCTATAGCATTGGACTAACCCATGCAGTCTCCACTTGAATGTCGTCATATGTAAAAATGGGTAGGCTTGCCTAAAATAGTGGCTTTCACATAAACTAGTCCATGCAGTCCTAGGATTCTGCAAGGGGAATTGGGACCCACTGTGAAGTGGGCATACTGTGACGACCACTCAGAGCTACATAAAACTTTGAAGACAACAGCTAATAAAAGGTCCGTTTCTAGATTTTATTTATTAAATATTTTTTATTTATTTGAATGTATGTGTGTGTGTTTATTGGCACGCCAGAGCTCCCTGCCACTGTACATGTACTACTTTTTAAGTCTGGCTATATGTGGGTACTAGGAAATCAAAGCTGGCTGGCAAACTTTTCAAGGAAGCACCTTAACCACTGATCAATCTTCCCAGTTCCATTTTTGATTTTATAAATGCAAAATCAACTTCTGTGATTTATTTTTATCAGAAATCCTCTCAACATGCAACTCACAGCCATTTTGAGTATTACCAGTTTTGAGTTTCATCACTTCTTCAAGATGTGAGACAGTACATATGGAAAGCAATGTTGCCGGCATATTTCTATCTAAAATAAATCATATGATCAATATTATTTGTTGGATGCTTACTAATTTAAAGGCACTGTTTTATGAATCTTGCCTGTTAAGCCACTTAATCCTTATAATATATATATATATATATATATATATATATATATATATATATGTATATATATATATATATATAATAACACAATGAAGTATGGGTACTAATGTTATACTCACTTTAAAAATAAGGAAACTAAGGCACATAAAGATTCAGTAATTCTTCCAATGTCATATAACTTAGCATGTGGCCTGCTCATGCTGAATATTGACATTGATGGCTGTGCCATGACAAACACATGCAAGCTGTATTATTCACTGGACCATCAAATCATATGTGTACCCAACAAGATGTGCAAAAACCTTTCTTCTCTGTAAATCACATTTCTACCCTCATTTTTTTTTTTTTGTTTTGTTTTGTTTTTCGAGGTAGGGTTTCACTCTAGCCCAGGCTGACCTGGAATTCACTATGGAGTCTCAGGGTGGCCTCAAACTCACGGCGATCCTCCTACCTCTGCCTCCCGAGTGCTGGGATTAAAGGCATGCGCCACCACGCCCGGCTTACCCTCATATTTCTTGATGCCAGTAATAAACATTGGATTCATTACTTTCATAAATAATCAGAAATCATTGATTATAACCGAAGCACACATATCACTATGTGATTGACATTGTCGTGTAGTAATGACTAATCAGTCATCTGCCCAAGACTCACCTTTGTGCGCACATGACAAAACCAGATGGAAAGCAGCATACGATATCTAATGCTGATTAGATATGGCTTCAAGACAAATAGCAATCACTAATATGATAACTTTAACAAAATAGTACAGGCGTATTACCCATCCCAGTGTTCTCAAAGGTGAATGAATACGTGGACAATAAGTCACTCTCAAGCCAGGTATAAATAAACAAATCTTAACAACAAATGTGTATGTAATAAAAGAATGTTCTGAAGAGGCTTCCCATTGTCACTAGGATAGACTGTGTAACTGTGTTCACACAAATAACTAAGAAAAACTTTTCCTGTATCCCAGTCAGGTGCCAGGGACTTTCACTCCATCACTCTTTTGGAAACCTGAAAGCCTTTAGGACCTCTATTCATTTAAAAATGTATTCTACGTTTATTTAGCTATTCCTACTTTATGAGTTACACTTAATAATTATTCAATATTTTCATCATATTTTACCCCTAAAATTACTGATTAAATCACAATGCTACCAGTCATACATTCCCAAAGTCTTCAAGGGCATTATCTGATATTTTAAATTTTATGACACTTTTCAAAATATAATTTGCCATAATCAGTGAATGGTACTTATGTCAAGATGTGAATACTGAAGTGCACTGTCTTTCTGGATGCTCTCCCTAAGACTTAGATTTCTGAAGTCCAGATTTAAGTCTCCCACTCTACAGTTGCAAAGCCTTCAATTGCTCCCTATTGCTTAATGTAAGCAACATCAACAGAACCCCACTTTACTTTCCTCAGCCTGGAATATCCTAGCATCTATATTTTCTACACTTACTTAAATTTCTACCTGAGTTCTAGCCTCAGGGACCCATTGGCTTTTAAATGCAAATTAGTTGAGTCCCATCAACATTTAAATTTTTTTTCCTGTTTATTTTTATTCATTTATTTGAGAGCGACAGACAGAGAGAGAAAGAGGCAGACAGAGAGAGAGAGAGAGAGAGAGAGAGAGAGAGAGAGAATGGGCGCGCCAGGGCCTCCAGCCAATGAAAACAAACTCCAGACGTGTGCACCCCCTTGTGCATCTGGCTAACGTGGGTCCTGGGGAATCGAGCTTTGAACCAGGGTCCTTAGGCTTCACAGGCAAGTGCTTAACCGCTAAGCTATCTCTCCAGCCCAAGGCTCTAACCCCTAGGCAATTTCCCAGTTCCAACATTTTAATATATGGTTTTTATAATTATTCCATTGTGTTGCAAGTTTTAAAATTCTTTTCTGATTTATTTTTATGTATTTATTTATGAGAGAGAGATAGAGAGAAAGAGAGAGAGAGAGAGAATAGGCACACCAGGGCTTCTAGCCACTGCAAATGAACTCCAGATGCATGTGCCATCATGTGTATCTGGCTTATGTGGGACCTGGAGAAGCAAACCTGGGTCCTTAGGTTTTGCAAGCAAGTGCCTTAATGGCTAAGCCATCTCTCCATCCCATATGTTTCAGTTTTTAAGACTTCTTACCTTCAGAAACTACACTTCACAGGACTCATATGCAATATGACCAACTTGTCCTTTTCATATTTGCATATGTTATTTATAAGTATGCATACAACCCTTAGCAGGCATTTTATAGGAACATGCAAAAATTAATACAATATCCAGAATTCTAAAATTGACTCCAATAATCATTCAGATATAATTATTTTATTTTTGCCTCCTTAATACCTACTCATTCTTCAGTATACTATTGAAGTTAGAATTTTCCCCCTAGTCACTGCAGTTCATGGAAAATGGAACACATTTTCTGTGGTAGTTTGAATAGATGGCCCCCAATATATTCAGCTCTTTATTGTTTGTAGTTTGGCTGGAGGCAATGTCACTGGGTGGATCTTTAGGTGTGGTGGTGGTTTCAGATTTCAATATAAAGATATGCAAAGTGTGCCTAGCAGGAGTTCCTGAAGTGTGCTGTGGCTTTTGGCTTTTGGCTGGTGCTTCTCTCTCTCTGCTTGGGCCTGTGAAAGCAGGTCAGCTTCTTCTGCCATTTATGGAACTTCCCCTGGATCTGTAAGCTTCAATAAATATCCCTTCCTCCATAACTGTGCCTGGTCTGGAAGGTCATCTCGGTGAACCTGAAGCTGTCTGCTACAGAACTTGGTACCAGGAGTGGGCTGAGATGAACTGGCCATGTGGATGTTGATCTTTTGGAACTTTTGTTTTGGAGTAATGGGCATGGACTTGGTGCTTGCAAATAAAGATGCCTTCTGGAGTGGTAAGCCAAGTTTTATGGACTATTATGATGACAGTTTGAGAATTCTAGGTGTAGACAATATTGAACTTCGAGGCTTGGCTTATGAGCTTTCTAAGGGGAAGGAAAGACTGCAGAGGACTTTGTTGGAACTGGGCTACTGGCATAAGAGCTGGCTCCGTTCTGCTGCTGAGGCCCAGAGAGTTTGATCAAGGTTAAATTTGTAATGGACTGATGTGCTTGGCTAGAGATATTGGACTGAGAGATTTAAGATTTTTAAGCTGGAAAACCTCAAACAAGTTAAAATTACAGGCACTGAGACTGGTTTTAGGTTACTGAATCTGCTATTGTCAAACACATTAGCAATCTTAAAGGAAGATGGTCCAATTGCTTTACCATGGAAAGGATGCCTGAGGAAAGACTATCATAGAAATGCAAACACTTTTTGGAAAGGGTTGACTGGAGAAGGAACCTGCTTTTCAAGGCTCTGATTTGTTTCGTCCCTGAATTAAGAATATGGCTGTGTCCTGCACAATTGGTGTAGGTTTCAGAAGCATGAAAAATGCATGGAGTGGCCGTGAATTGCACATGCTTCCAGGAGCTGCTGCTGAGATGCGGCATGAGCCAGGGCATGATGCCCTGATAGGCTGAAAGAGCCTTTGGAAGATGGACTGTGGTTTGCATGAAGACCTCAAGATGTTTTGGATATACCAGGACTATGCAAGCGGTACCATAGAGTGCACTGTTGGCCTGGGATGGAAGTGTTCCCTGGCTACTCTGCCCAGCTGGAGGGGCAGAACTGGAAAATCTGGAGACTGTCAGTCTTTGGTTGTATTGGACTTGAACTGCAGAAGTTTGATGTTTGTTTGATGGTGGTTGAGTTTGCATCATTTTAGTCTCTCCTTGCTATGCCTTATACCAGTTGAAAATGTTTACTCTGTGCCTTTATATGTTAGAAGTGTTTAACTTGTTTGATTTTACAGGTCCTAATATCTTAAATTGGTCAAGACTGTGGGGACCTTTGAAATTGGACTGAGTACAATTTACAATGTGTAATGGTTATAAATCTATTGGGGGCCAGGGTCAGAATGTGGTAGATTGAATAAATGGCCCCCAATATATTCAGTTCTTTATTGTTTGTAGTTTGGCTAGAGGCAATGTCACTGGGTGGATCTTTAGGTGTGGTGGTGGGTTTCAGATTTCAATATAAAGATATGCAAAGTGTGCCTAGCAGGAATTTCTGAAGTGTGCTGTGGCTTTTGGCTTTTGGCTGGTACTTCTCTCTCTCTGCTTGGTCCTGTGAAAGCAGGCCAGCTTCTTCTGCCATTTATGGAACTTCTCCTGGATCTGTAAGCTTCAATAAATATCCCTTCCTCCATAACTTGTCTGGTCTGGAAGGTCATCTCAGTGAACCTGAATCTTTCTGCTACATTATCCATATTTCAATTGGCAGACTGCCATTAGCAGTTGCTTAATAAATGTTAACTGAACCATGATGGAACAGAAGTAGAGGTTTTATAGAGATGTGGAGAACTGATTGCAATTCAACTTCTCCAAAGTGAATATTTCAGGAGATATTAATCACTCATCAGTCTTAAGGTTAATATACTCTTATGGCTGCATACAATCTTAAGACAAGCAGTCTAGTCAGCAATTAACAAACGTGAATTTGTAATTACTGTTGCTTACACACTTTATAATTTCCTTATAATTTGCCTGTGTGTGTGTGTGTGTTGGGGAGTTCAAACTTGAGGCCTTGTAAAGCTAGCCATATGCCCTACCAGTGAGCTAGACCCTTTCCCCTTTTCCCAGAATGTTTATTAATAAGCCAAGAGTTAAGTGATAAACTGAATATATTCAAAGATTCTGGTGAAGCAAGGTAGAGTGATCACAGGTAAATCAAAGATAAATATGTCTAAGAAGAAATGTCAGACCAAGCAGTGTAATAAAGTTGGCTAGAACAAACTTTCATGCACAATGAGAAGAGGGTGCTTTGTTTTGAATGTGTCACTAAATATTGCCTTGTCTAGCAACCAAAAGCAAGCCACTAGTCAGGCTGCAAGGACAAATAGTTGAGAGAAGTCATTATTAGTACCAATATAGTAAAGATCACAAGTCATATAATGCTTTTATAGTGTTACTGTTAGGTTTTCAATGTTTTTGTGATGCTAGATTCATTTGTTGAAATCTTAACTCTCACTGTGGAAATGTGATGGTATTAGGATGCAGGGTCTCTAGGAGGTAATTCAATTATTGAGATAGAGCACTTGTGAATGGAATTACTGCTCTTATAAAAGAGACTCCAGAAAGCTCTATCGTTTTTTGTATACCATATGAGCATGTGAAAAGTCCACAGATGGCCACTAGGAAAGGGCCTAACCTTGCTGGCATCACAGTCACCTTTCTATTATTCATAAATCACCCATCTAGGAAAGGACAAAGGCAGTCACGTGTGCATATCAACATCTTTGCACTGTAATTTAAATAGTTTACATATTTTAATCTAATAATAAATTATGTTTCATCATTAAGTCAGTCAATAAATATTACTTAAGAAGAGTAGGCTGCCCCACGTAACATTCTAGCAGCTGGGAATACAATGATTAATGAGACAGAGTCACTGCCACCACAAATAAAAATATTTCAGAGGGAGTAGGAGCCAAGGGGAAAACAAAAGAATAGCACAGGCAGCAGGGAGGGGAGTGGCTGCTCTAGTTTAGAAAGAAGTGAACCTTACAATCATCCATTAATTTGTCACTACATTTCTCTCTTCCTGCTTGGAATTTTGTACATAGTTTGATGTGGTATTTTCTGTCTGTCTGTCTGTCTGTCTCTCTCTCTCTTTCTCTCCCCCTCCCTTCCTCTCTTTGTTTCCTCTCAAATGAGAGTGAGAGTGAAGAGTTCTGCTTCTGACCGAGATCATTCAGGAAACCATTTCCACGTTTGCTTCTCTTTCTCCTCAACAAACATTCCTACTAACTGTCTCCAAAATGAGTATCAGTGAGCTACTTTCAAGATGTCCATTTTTGTCACCATCTAAATGTCTGCCCTGTGGTTGATGTGGCAAATTCCCACCTATTTGGTGGCTAAAGCAACAGCAATTTATTCACACAACTCTGGCTACTTGCTTTCCTTCCAGAGTGAGTGAGAACTCCCACTGCTCTGTGACCTGCCAACAGTGAGTACAGTCAGGGTTTCAGATCTCAGCCATTCTAGCAGGTGGGCATTAGCTCACTGTCTTAATGGGCAGTTCCCTAATTGACTATGAGATTGATTTCTTCAGATGTTTATCTGCCAGGTACATATCTCCTTTTGTGTGTGTGTGTGTGTGTGTGTGTGTGTGTGTGCACATGTGTATGTGTTGGGGGAAGCATCTGTTCATATCTTGTGCCCATTTTCACTGGATTGTTTCTTTTGTGATTATTGAGTTTTACGGAGCTTCAGATATTTTTAATGTAACTACCTTATCAAGCATGTATTTCATGTATATTTCCTCCCCCTTTATTTAGCTTACATTTTCATTCTATTAGCAGTTCTTCAAAGCAGGATTTTAAGTCAACCAAGACCTCTTACTTATTATTTTTTAAAACATCTGCATTATTTGGTACTCTAAAAAAACTTGGATTCTTCCCCCTACATTGTTTTCTGATTCATGTGTTGGAGATTAGGGCTACAAGCCCTCTGCTTTTATGTTTGTTCGGATGTGCACCTTCAGTGTTCCAGCATCATTTATTGACTGCTATACTTTCTCCATGATATTGTCTTGGATCTTTTGTCAAATATAAGTTAAGTTTATTGGCTTGGGTTTCTTTGGGGCTTTCAATTCAATTCTGTTTATCTATTCTATCAAAATCATACTCTTTTGATTACTTTATTTTATAATAAACTTAAATTTAAATAAGTAGTGTTAATTTTCTGAGTTTGTTCTTGCTTTTGAAGGTTATGTTGCTTATTTTAGCTCTTGTGACCTTCTATATAAACTTTAAAATTCAGTTACAGATATAATAAAATAACCTGGGATATAGAATGGAATTGCATTGAATCTACAGATCAAGTTTGAATGGACAGATGTATTAACATACTCATAAATTTAATATCACCTTGTTCTTAATATAATCTCCAAATATTTATATCTTTTCTCCCAATTAACTTTAGTTTTGAATTTTGTTACTTTTCTACTTTTTCTAACATGCAATCTGTATTTCCTAACATGTCAATGTCCTTAACACTCTAACTAAAAGTCTTTTAAATGAACTTTCTTTTCATTCATTTAAGGCTGAAGAGGTGTCTCAGCGGTTAATGCACACGCCTGTAAAGCCTAACAACCTGGGTTTGATTCCCCAATACCCATGTAAATTCAGATGCACATTGGCACATGTATCTAGAGTTCATTTGCGGTGGCTAAGGGCCTTGTATGTCCACATACTCTCTCTTTTTCTTTCTGCTTTCAAATAAATAAATAAAAATATTTTAAAAAATCAGGGCTGGAGAGATTGCTTAGTGGTTAAGGTACTTGCCTGCGAAGCCTAAGGACCTATGTTCAACTCTCTAGATTGCACGTAAGCCAGACAAAGGTGAGGCAAGCACAAGGTCACACGTGCTCAGTAGGTGGTGCATGTGTCTGGAGTTTCATTGCAGTGGCTGAGGTCCTGGCATGCCAATTCTCTCTCTCTCTCTCTCTCTCTCTCTCTATCTGTCTCAAATAAATAAATAAAAATTTTAAGCCTGGCATGCTGGTGTATACCTTTAGTCCCAGCACTTGGGAGGCACAAGTAGGAGGATCACCATGAGTTTGAGGCCACCCTGAGACTACATAGTGAATTCCAGTTCAGACTGGGCTAGACTGAGACCTTACCTTGCAAAACCAAAATAAATAAATAAGCATTTTAAAAAGTCAATCAGTTAAAAATTAAAACTATTTTTGTGAGTTCATGGCTTACACATATTATTGTAAGGAATATTATTTAATCTCCAAATTTTTGTTTTTGGTTTTCCATATTATTTCTGGTTCTGTTATTACTCAGTTTAATTGTTTTTCATACTTGAAAAATTTGAGCACTACAGTAGACTCGAAGGATGTCTAGTGAAATGACGAACTGAATATCACAGTGCTTTCTAATATAAAAAAAAAACACTTATGTTTTATAGTCCCTCACTAGTGGCAGTTATACTATACTCCAATGCTACTGCCCTGAAAACTTGTTTAATCCAGGGTACAAATGCAAATTAAAGATGCATTCATCCTACTACGAAAAATTGTTTTATTTATACTAAAACTGTTGGTGTGCCATTGTGGATTAGAAAGAAAACATGTAACTTCAAAGGGCTGCTAACTAAATTTGCAAGTAATTCTGGCCGTTTTTCTTTCTTCCTCATTTTTTAAAATTTTATTTATTTGAGAGTGACAGACAGAGAGAGAAAGAGGCATATAGAGAGAGGGAGAGAGAACGGGCGCGCCAGGGCCTCCAGCCACTGCAAACGAACTCCAGACGCGTGCACCCCCTTGTGTATCTGGCTAACGTGGGTCCTGGGGAGTCGAGCCTCGAACCGGGGTCCTTAGGCTTCACAGGCAAGCACCTAACCGCTAAGCCATCTCTCCAGCCCTCTTCCTCATTTTTATTGGTTACTATAGTTGAGGAGAATGTCAGGAAACAAACTTAAGTCAGCTAATTTTGCAGACCTAATGCAACATAAGTTAGATACCACAATAAAATGAGAGTACTTTCATAATTTTCCTCTAAATGAGTGGATTCCTTTTTCTCTTTGCCTATGGGCCTTCAAGATCACTGAATATTCTCAAAGCAATAAGTTCTGCAAGTACAGCCCAACAGTCTGTTCAGTTAATTCTGAAGCAAACTAAATTTATAATCCTTAGTTCATGCCCAGCAAGAACTTTCACCTACATTACTCCAGTAATTTTCTGCTGTTTCTTTGTTTATAGTTCAATCCACAGCTTTTCCACATAGCTGTCAGAAAAGTTATATGACTAAACATTTGATGGTAGAATTTTCTCATCATTCATCAATAACTTATTGAAAGTGCTAGCCTGTCAGGCTACAGGATGAAGTACCTGTATTCAGTCTCCTCTACCCAAGCTCCAGTGCAATTTCCTGATGCCTGGGAAGTAGTCCAAACTCTTTCCTTTGTCAGTATTCGGTGGTCCAGACATTCTCTGAGGATTTTGTTTGTATGTATTTGTTACAATCCAACTATAACATGCTAGTTCTTCCTACTTTTCATGAGCCATTCCTCAACTTCCTATCCCTTTTTAGTAACATCTATGCATATTTGAAGAACTGTTTCCACTATGTAGCCTTCTCTGTCCTCTCTCCTAAAAGAGAAATCCAAATTTGCCTTTGGCCTACTTCATAAAATTCCATTATATAAAAATGACTACATAACAATAAAATACGTAAGCATTTTCAACATGAGATTTACACACACACACACACACACACACACACACACACACACTCTCTCTCTCTCTACAGTTACCAAATAACAGCAATATCAATGGAATAATGAGGGACCTAAATGAAGAATATCTATACTCTCTGGCACTTCTGTATAGTTTATGCATGATGCCAGTTTGGACATTGATTACTAATGTGTATTGTCACATGGTTAAAGGATTACATAAAGACATAACATCAATAGAGAGTTTTACATTATATTTATACCCTAAAGCTATTTAACAATAGCTAAAATATAACTGATCCACGGAGAAAATTCAGTATTTGCATCACTATAAATGGTGGTACATTATAGTCATCTTAAAAATCAAACCACATTTGGGAGACCAAACTGAATTTAAACTTAAGTAACAAGTAGCAAGTAATCAAGACTGTGTAGTACTGGCATGATGATACACATGTAGGTTGATCAAAGAAATGATACTCAAAATCCAGAAATAAACCTATGTATTTTAGTCAAGTACTTCAGTTACCAAGGAAATTCAATAGAAAATATTGTTTTCAATAAATAACACAGTGAATACTGGGTACCCATATGAAAAATAAAGTAGAACTTTCACTACACAACATATATAAACATGAATTAATAAAGGTGAAACTTAGCCTAATACTTAGGCTAAGTTATAAAACTAAGGGAGAAACTGGACATGAATGTCTGTGACCTACTTGGACCACATACATATTTTAAAAAGTCTGCTTCAAAGGATATAATGAAGTACTGGAAAGTCACCCACAGGATGATCAATTTTTTTAAACCTGAAAGTTCTGACAAAGGTAAGAAATATATAATTCTTACAGATGAACAATACAAAGATAAACCAGTTCAAAAGTTTGCACACAATTTAAATAAATATTCTTCTACAGCAAAATATACAAATGGCTCACAATTATGCCCTATAATTAAAAGATATTAGCATCACTCATTAAGAAAATCAAAATCAGGGCTCGAGGGATGGCTTAGCAGTTAAAGCACTTGCCTGCAAAGCCAAAGGACCCAGGTTCGAGTCCCCAGGACCCATATAAGCCAGATGCACATGTGTCTGGAGTTCCTTTGTAGTGGCTGGAGGCCCAGGAGTGCACATTCTCTCTCTCTCAAATGAATAAATAAATAAAAAGAAAATCAAAATCACTGTTAGATATTTGACATGTATTTAGAGGAGACTTCCTTAGAGAGAACATTTGATACAGAGGAGGAAGTAACAGGAAACCTAGACAACATGGAGAGTCAGTACATCAAAGAACGCACACCATAGACCCTAGCTCCCTGGCTACAGGGAAATTCCCAATGCTGGAAAGAGATGAAAGGAAAAATACCAGCAACAGTCTGCAAAAGCAGCAGACAAGCAATCATAACTACAGGAAAGTTATAAAGCCCTCATAGGCTTTAAATTGAGTTTGGGGAACTGGCTTGGATCAGAGTGATACTTTGTTTCAAAAGGGAACACATATTTGCCCCCATACCCCTGGAGTCCAAGCTTCTGCTAGAGATTTCTATGTATAATCCTATCTTAGTGGCCAACATTAGGCTGGCTAACCCTCCCAGAAGCTTTGGGTCTATTAAACCTTACAGGACATATGACAGGCCTCTTAGTATACCACAACTTCAGGACCTTATAGCATTAAAACCAGTAACCTATGTCACTTGCACTTGCTTGGAAGGACTTGAGGATAGCTCAAAGATTGTGACAGTTCATCAGTGACACAATCCCTCAAACCATCGTCACCTGTCCTGTAGACTCTAGGAAAGCTCCCCTCTAACCCATGGATTTTATTATTATTATTATTATTATTATTATTTGGTTTTTCAAGGTAGGGTTTGGCTCTGGTTCAGGCTGACCTGTAATTAACTATTTAGTCTCAGGGTGGCCTTGAACTCATGGCGATCCTCCTACCTCTGCCTCCCGAGTGCTGGGATTAAAGGCGTGCGCCACCACACCTGGCTCTAACCCATGGATTTTAATCTGATACTTATGGGAATCAAAGTCTGCAATTCACTGGGGTAGTGTGCATGCATGTTCTGCACACGTAGAACATGACCACCAGTTCCTCAAGTCCCAGAATCACTTATACTTGCCATGTTTAATCTAAAAAATGACCAATATACTTCCTGAAATGCTAGGACTGTAGCTCACAATGGCACAACTCTCCATATCACTTACACTTGCCTCCAGAAGACCTACACAAAGTTTTTTCAACAGTCCATTGGCTTTGCTTAAGACTAATTGTGCAATATCCCTGGTATCATTTGTGCTTGTCCCACAGGATTTATCATAGGCTCTGTTGAACAGAGAAAAGCATCACCATCCTCATCCTATAGAACCCAAAGAGTGTCTCTTCTATGTCCTGTGGCTCCAGAACCATGGCTCCTGGTAACACAACACACCTGGCACCATCCATTATTGCCCTATATAGGATCTTTGGAAGTTCTCTCTATATTTGGCAACACCAAGACCATGATTGCTACCATCCCAAGTCCCAGTGAGATTGGTTTTTGACTATGTAGTAACTCAGGACATATATTTGGAGAATTATATCCACCACAAAATCACACCACTACTTTCATGAATGGCTTCATTGTAGACCACTAAGGCACTTGTAGATTCAATGATATTGATCACTCCTGAAAAAAATTACAATGAAACTATACTATTGAAATCACCAGAAATTAGTCAAGTATATTCTTGATATTTTCATAGTATATAAATGAAAAATTCTATTCAGAAAAAGGTACTCCAAACAAACAGGAAGAAGCAATAGTTCCATTAGATGTGCAAACATTATTGCAGCAAAATATAAATGAAAAAACAATAAGTTATGCACCTCCAAAGAAAATGCAGGTTTCAGAAATGGATCCATAATTAAAGGATTTATGATATGCAAGAAAAATAATTCAAAGTAATGACTTTAAGGAAACAATGGAATGCCAGGGTAAAATACAATAAAATGAGAAAAACAATAATGATATGAATGAGAAAGTTAACAGTAGAAATCATAAAAAAATAAAATATTACAGCTATAAATTTCTGTCAATGAAATAAAAAAATGTAACTGTCAGCTTCCTGACAAACTGAAACAAGCACAAGGCTCAAAAAATAATAGAAGGAGAAAGGAACTAAATAGAGAAAGAAGGAAAATTATTGTTTTTTTTTTCTTTCTTTTCTTTTCTTTTCTTTTCTTTTTTCCTTTCAAGTTAGGGTCTCACTGCAGCCCAGGCTGACCTGGAATTCACTCCGTATTTTCAGGGTGGCCTTGAACTCACAGCAATCCTCCTACCTCTGCCTCCCAAGTGCTGGCATTAAAGGTGTGTACCACCACGCCCGGCAGGAAAATTACTTTTAAAATATAAAAATATTATATAACAAGCAAATGAAGAAGTTATAAACCAAAAAAAAGTGACTTTTGTAGTGCTTTGGCAGATAGCTTTAAAATAAGAATGCTCAAAACTGAAGCAAGTGATTATGTCATATACTGCTATGAAAATTGTAAGTGGATCCTTCCTTTCCAGATAATTACTTAGCAATTCATGTCAAGAAGCGTGAGATGCTCACAGTGCTGACTCAGTCAAGCACAGAGTGTTCAAGCAGTGAAATAGCTCTACCGGACTGGGGTCACCTGACACTGCACATTTGTCAAACTCATGAAACAGTGTAACACAAGAATGAAGCCTAATGTCTAGTATGGATTTGGATTAAAATTGATAGCCAGAACTTGTCCATCCATTAAATTACATTTAAATGACAATAGGGAAAATTGCAGGAAGAAAGAAGACACATGGAAATTCTCTATTTTTTCTTCAAATTTTCAGTAAATTGAGCTCTACTTCAAAATATAATGTCTATTAAGAAACTAACAGTGCATAGCAAATAAAATTACTTTACAAGAACTCATATACTACATAATAAGAAATACACACACAATTATATAAACAAGTGCACAGATTCATATAAAACAACTATGCATCTAATTTCACTATAATTTTTAGATATCACACTCCATCATTTTCCATTTCCTAATGTAATGCCCCTACCAAGACTAGTAGCATAAATGGGAGGTGGGGAAATGCAAGGATAATGAATCCTGCTTGTTTAGTAAGAAATGGGAAACAGTAACAAAATGGATAATGGTTGAGGTAGGGGCTAGGAAAGATTTATTCTTACAGAATACAATGATGCCAACCATGCAGATGTATAGGTAGTAGTCCATTGTATATTTTTCTCTAGTTATTTCACATTCTTGTCAAGAAAAACAGATGGATACTCAATTATAAAACTGCATACCAAAAGTATATTTCAAATTCTGCCCAATAAGTGAAAATAATGAAAATGAAACAAGCACATACCAATTCATTGATGCTGATCATTAGAATATTCTCATATTCTTTACCTTCTTTATTTTTAATGTGACAATCAGATGAAGTTACAGGCAACAGAACAAGGATCAAGGGAGGAATTCCAAAGATATACCTAAAAGAAACTAAATTCAACAATTAATAAGAATGAGCTAAATGTTGAGTCACATCACATGAGATTTTGTTTTGTTAGGAGTCTTGACCACCTATTTCTAGTAATTTTAAAATGCACCCATGTTCTTTAGATAGACCCATAAAATTAAAGTTATATAATAAAGTGGGGCTGTATTTTGTAGATTAGGTTTTATCTATTTTTTTATAGAGAAAATTACTTTAGGGAAAGCATAGAAGAGGGGTGATAAAATCAAAGGTTGCTTCTGAAAGAAATTCTAGAGGAAACAGAGCTTCACCAGTTTGGCTTTATATGGACTTTCCCTGTAAGAAAATAGTAACTACAGGTAAAGAGGTGCACTACAGTATTAAAAATTACACATTGATAAACCAGGCGTGGTGGCACATGCCTTTAATCCCAGCACTCAGGAGGCAGAGGTAGGAGGATTGCCATGAGTTCGAGGCCACCCTGAGACTCCATAGTGAATTCCAGGTCAGCCTGGGCTAGAGTGAGGCCCTACCTCGAAAAACCAAAAAAAAAAAAAAAAAAAAAAACAACCTTACACAGTGCTAAAGTCTTGTGGTGCATGGCATATGATTACCTATTTACCCAGGACCAATAATCCACATGAAGTAATATTCAAACCTTTCCCCTAGGTAGTGCTCTCTTACTTTCTTTCTCTCTTTCTCTCTCTCTCTCTTTCTCTCTGTGTGTGTATGTGGGGGTTGTTACCTCAAAGGTACTGGACTGTGATTTATAAACTTTTTATTGACAATTTTCATGCATGCACATAATGTATTTTGATGATAATCCTCTCCCACTACCATCTTTTGTCCCCCAAGCTCCCTCAACAATAACCCCTCCTTTCTTCTTTTCAACTTTGTTCCTGTTCGATTTTTATGTCTTTTTTTTCTTTCATTTTTGGGCTTCCTCTACCAGACATAGCAGAACATTGATGGGCCCAATATTGTTCAGGCCTTTGTTCACAAGCAACGACAGCTGCTCTATGAATCTTCATCATCATGAATGCAATGTGCAATGGCCATTTCATGTCTGGAAGGCAACTGTTATACCACACACACACACACACACACACACACACACACACACACAGAAATTTGTTTCTGAGAGAGAAAGAGTGATGGGGAGAGGGAGGGAAGCAAACTGAGAAAGTGTGAAAATGGGCATGCCAGGGCCTTCTGCCAATGCAAACAAACTCTAGATGCATGTGCCACTTTTGTGTATCTGGCATTATATGAGAAGTGGAGAATTAAACTAGTGCTGTCAGGCTTTGAAAACAGGCATATTTAACTACTGAGCCATTTCTCCAGCCCTGTTCTGCCTTTTTAATGATGAACTTTATAAGGTTTACCCTTACTAAAACTCATACAAGATTACATCTTACTATCGATTCATTGTTTTCTGCATCTACATGCCCAGAGACCCAAATTCTGTTCAAACACAGATCTGTTTAGCCTTTTTCCAAGTTAATAGAAACTCAATAAATAAATTAATAACATGTTAACAGATGGTTTATGACAACTTTTGATTAGACATTCCAATTAGAGGTATGTGTCCAATCCAAAGGAATGAAATCATAAATTGATTATCTGTAGCAGCTAAATTCATTAGATAACAATCCAGTGATGCCAAGAAACATTAAATTTGACCCATTTATCACAGGCCTTCCATGTGTCTTTCTGTGACCTCTGACTTACATTGATAATACCCCCTGTGAATTTCACAAATGAGCTTCAACTGCAACTGTTCAATAAACAACTTTTCATGTGTGTTTTCTGTAACTAAGAGTACAAACAGTATTCATTTAATTCTAAGAAACTGATATTGTGACAAAACCCCAAATCTGTGAATGACATAGTAAAGATAGCATCTATTATCCTAGTGTCTGTCATATTTATTTCCCAATAAATTATGAACTTAGTGGCTCATATTTTTTTTTTTTTTTTTGGTTTTTCGAGGTAGGGTCTCACTCTAGTTCAGGCTGACCTGGAATTCACTATGTCATCTCAGGGTGGCCTCGAACTCATGGCAATCCTCTTACCTCTGCCTCCCAAGTGCTGGGATTAAAGGCGTGCGCCACCACGCCCGGCTCATATTTTTACAAATACCTAAATTATGCTAGGTATCACTTATGGGAACTTCAAAAATCATATTTTTTTCATATGGGACTGACATCTGACATACTCAGAAAAATAAAAGCACCTACTAAATATCTATATGTGTGACGAGTCAGATCAATAATAATCATTATCCTATTTAGCATTTTTGGGCAGTGGGGTCTCAAGGTAGGGTCTGACTCTAGTGCAGGCTGATCTGGAATTTACTATGAAGTCTCAGACTGGCTTTGAACTTATAGTGATCCTCCCACTGTGACTCCTAAATGAGGGGATTGAAGGTGTATGCCACCAGAACCTGCCCTAGTTATTTTTAATTGGCTAATACTATGGATCAAGGGACACTGAGTAAATACATGTCTATTTGGTTATCTATTATCTATCTATCCATCTATCTATCTGTCTATCTCTCTCTTTCTCTCTCTCTCTCTCTACTATCTACCTATAAATTTAATGATTTATCTTTCTATCTGTAGATTTGTAGGAATATATTTATTCTATTTTACATCTAGAGAGTCCTTCAGGATATTTATAACATAGACATGGTAGTTAACAAGTGTGGATTTTAACCTGAGTAGTCTGTTTTGTTGGGATTGTATGATAAATTGCTATATTTCTTCATTCAACTCATCTTATTTCTTCTATCATTATCCCTTCATCTGAAAATCCCCAATGATCAATGCTACTCAAGTATATCACATATATGTAGATGTTTTTAGAAATGCATATTTTAGGCCATTGTGATCTGGTACTGATTGGAACCAGCATGTCTAAATCCTAGCACCTGGATTCCCTTTAGGAATCCTCTATCCTTCACCAGGCATAAGACCACACCACCTGCCACTGTAATCTGGACTGTACTGGCTCAAGATGGGTAAATGTAAACTTAACACAAAAATCCAAGTCAATATGTCTCTGCCAAGAAATACCAATTCCTTAGTAGAGGGTCCCATGAAAGCTAACTTGAGTAAACTTCAAACAAAAAGTGGAAAAGAATGATTATAAATACATACAAAAAACACGCAGGAAGACATGGATAAATGCATTAATAAATTTCTGAATGATCTCAAAGAAGAAAAATCAAACAGCTAGGTGAAATAGAAGAGTCTAACCAGGATATGAAAATTGGACTCAGTTAAGAGATAGATATCCTGAAGAAAACCCAAATTAAAATAAAGGAGGAAAGGAAAAACAAAACAAGTGAAACTAAAAGCAATACAGAAAGTGTAAAGACTAGAATGGAGCAAGTGGAAGACAGGCCTTGATGACAAAGAAGAGAAATTTGATCAAATTAGTAAACATCAGTGAGAAGTTCTCCCAAACATATGAATGGAACATGAAAGAAATGTGTGTGGCACCTTGAAAAGACAAACTGTCTGAGTACTTCAGGTCAGTGACATAGAAAATATTTTTGACAAAATTGAAGAAAATTTCCTAAATCTATGAAAAGAAATGCCCATCCAGGTACAAGAGGTAAACAGAACACCAAATAGACAGGACCAGAAAGGAAATTCCTTTCATGATACTATAGTAAGAGTACTAAATATATAGAACAAATAAAAGGTACTGAAAGTTCCAATAGAAAAACATCTCATCATATATAAAGGTAGACCTATAAGCATAACAGCCAATGTAAATACTAAAATCAGGAAGGGACTGGACATTGGAATAATGTATTTCAAAACAGAATGACCATGGCTGCCAACATAAACTACTATATCCAGCAAAATTATCTCTCAGAATAATAATAATAACAATAAAATAGGCTACAGAAATTTAAGATCACTAAGACAGTAGTTCAGAAGGTATTGACTGGAATACTCCATATCTAAGAGAAGAATAAATAATTATATTCAAGAGGCTAAGGGGAAAACAAACAATAGCCAATGCTAAGCAAAATTGATAAGCGAATGAAGACTAAGGAAACACCAACCTCCAAAAAATTGTCATCATGATAAGGATTAACTCACTCATTTCAGTAATAATTCTGGGGCTAGAATGATGGCTCAGGGGTTAAAGGTGCTTGCTTGTGCAGCCTGATGCCCCAGTTTTGATTCCCCAGTACCCACATATAGCTAGATGCAAAAAATGGTACATGTATCTGGAGTTTGTTTGGGTGTGCCCCTCTCTTTCTCTCTCCTTGAAAATCAATCAATCATAAGTAAAATAAAATAACTATGAATACTAATTGCATCAATTACTCAATCAAAAGGCACAGCCTAAGCCAGATCAGAAAACAGGATCCATCTTTTAGCTGGCTTCACAAATTCACTCCACTGTCTGAGCAAATGGAACTAGAAAACAGGTAGGTGGAGCTATTCTAATACCCAATAAAATAGATTTCAAACAAAAATTAATCAGAAGAGATAAACAGAGTCATTTCATACTGATCAAGGCAACAATTCACCAAGAGGATACTACAATTCTAAACATGTATACACCAAACATAAGTGCACTTAATATTTTTGCATCTGATTTTATAAAACACAGTATACTAGATATAATCTCAGAGAAACTCCAAACAGAGTAATGATGGGGAACTTCAGTATCTTACTATTTCCAATAGACAGGTAATCTAGAAATAAAATAGAGAAACAGTGGAGTTAAATGACATTATAGATCAAATGGACCTAACTGACAATTACAGAATATTCCATCGAAACACTACAGAATATGCTTTGTTCTCAGGAGCCTATGAAACATATCACATATTATGACACAAAGCAAGTCTCAGCAAAATAACACCATGTATTTTATCTTGCCACAATGTGACAAAGCTATAATAACAAGAGGAACAACAGGAAACACTCAATCTTCTGGAGATAGAACCATATACTATTGAACATTAAACAGATCATCAAGGAAATCAATGACCTCTTAAAATAACTTTCTGCTTTCATACACTTTAATTTTGTATGATTCTAGTTTGCCATCCAAAGAGAGAAATTCTTCAGATTTTAAGTTGCCATAGGGACAACCAATCCTGTAAACAAACGAGGGCTCAAACTTGCATCCCCTAGGTGTCCAGTGCTGTGTAGTTTGCTCTATGATTATGTCATTTCTTCTACACACACATGCACAGTAACATATGAACATTTTTCTGGTTCGATGGTACTTTTGATATTGTTGTCCCAGTGGAAGAAATTCAACTTTTTCTTATTCACTTTTGTTTCACAGCATATGGACATGCACCTCTCAGCCACCGGCTGAACTCTTCATCAGGACAAAGAGAAGATCAGCCATCAGAACAATGCATGGCAAGTGTGGGTTTGTGGGATTGTCCTTAAATCTCCTGCAGGGATTGAAACTGGAGAGTTTGTTTTCAGTAGGGAATTTGGTTAAACCAGAATGATGGCTGTCTAAAAATTCTTGTTATTTTTAATTTAAGCCAAATAATACACCCAATCTTCAGCTCCTTAAGTTATGGGGTCAAAGTTAACATAAATTCACTTTTTTCAGTCCATCACATTCAGCCTTTCATTGAACTTTAAGACTCAGAAATATTTGTTAAATTTTATCCCATAAAACTATTTTTACTCCATATCATGAGGTACTTACCTGTAAGTCATTCACATTTTACAGGTGGAGAATCTGGGCTCCAAAGAACACTTTTCCAATATAGAATATCTAGGAAGAGCCAGGATTCACATTTGACTTGCTCAGGTAAAATAGTCAAGAAGCTCTAGTGAGCTGTTCTGTTTCCTATGATAATAATTGCATGTGTGTGACCAAACTTTGAAATTGTATCATAAGATCTTATTTCTGGGGAACAAGAGTAAACATTTGGTCTTATTATAGTATGTTATAGTCTTATGGTATGTTATATGTCAAGCATGAGAGTTACAAAAATACATGGATTTGAATGTGACATGTAAACTAGTTTTATGAAATAACTTTTCCATTTTTGGCTAAGTGTTTAAACACTAATGTGGTATCATTCTTAATTCTCCTCCAGGCTTCTTAATCATTCTCAATTAAGCTTTTATTACTATTACATTCTATTAGAACTAAAATATGGTAAAATTACCCAGACCAGATTGCATTGTTGAGGATCATAATAAAGGGGCCCTCAGTATTTAACCCCCCCTCCCCAAGTAATACAGTGAGAAACTGAATAGAAGCCCTGTGCACAATCTTGATGGAGCTTAGGCTTCTAGTGAAGTTTTGTAACAAAAATCTAGTCATTCATAGTAATGCTACTGGTTTATAATTTTACTATTTTGTTTTTGCGTAATTTATGATGCATCATTAATATGGATACACCTCAGGAAACAATCCTTTACAAACTACAACTTTAGAACAAAGACACTGTGAGAGTTAAAACTAGGAGTGAATACTTTCAGGAGGGCATTGGAAAGAAAGTAAGGGTAACCTCAATTTCCAACTGTGCATTACCTTCCTGGAAGGTGACCCCTAGTCATCATTATGGTGTTGGATACTCTCTAACACTCCCTTCCCACATCTTTATTCTGTTTTTGAGCAAGTTTTTCTTCATCACTGCAATTCCTGGTTCTCTAAAACCTAAGAGATGGGAAATGACTGGACCAATGGGTGTTATCAGTGGAGTTGTCTCCAAGGAAGCCTAGGGGAGTGACCATCAAAGGGAAGAAGAGAAGTCACCCTGCTCCAGCCCTCTCCCCCAGTGGTCCTCTGGCTTAAGGAAGTACCTACTGTAAAACATTCCAGTTTTTCTAGGCAGACACTCCTCATAACCCTCTCCCCCCTATTTTCTTAAATATTTATATTTATTTCGCAGTCTGCATTGATCGTAGGGCTTCCAGTGGAATCCAGCCCACGCCAATTCTATGTATGTCTATTTTAAGCCCTCATTTATTTTTGTGCAAATCAAACATATTAGATCTGATCAGGGCTCCAGAACTTAGACTCAAACTATCTAATCCTGCCTCCATCAAGTAGAGAACATTTAGGGGAATGGAAAGAAACTTTTTTTTTTTCTTTTCTGTCTGCCCCAGGACTTGGGTTCCCAGCAAAGAGCGCAAGGTACAGTCCCAGTCGGAAACTCCCAGCCTTACTGAGGGGGAAAGAGGGGGTTTTCCAGAGCCTGGTCCTTGAGGGTTTAAAAGCGCGCGGTCCCAGAAGCGACTTAGAGCTGTAGGAAGATCGGGGCTGAGAGAGCCCAGCGACTCCCTGGGAACACCGGCTGCCTGTGAGTAAGTTAGTCCAGAGAAACGGCTGCTGGTTCGCGGTCCTGGCACGGGGCAATGCTAGCCAGGGACTGTCCGACCCTGCTAGCCAGTGACTAGTGAGACCCGGCTGCGGGCTGCCACCGCAAGGATGGGTGTCCCGACCGAAAGCAGGCGGTCGGGAGCTGCTCCTGGAAGCCTGCTGGGCCACGGTGCCCCGAACCTTGCACGGGCCGTGGCTGACCATGGGAGAGGCCATGCTCCCAGCAGGTCCAAAGTGCAAGGCCCGGCTATTCCGGGACTTGACGCGGTGCGGGGGCGGGTCGCGCGTCCGTCCCCGAGTGCCCCGCGCGCGGGAGCGGAGCGCTTACCATGGACCATGGTCTGCAGCAGGCGGGCGTCGTCATGATGACCGCGACTGCAGCAGGAGCGAGCTCTCGCCACCCATAGTCACGCCCGGGAGCCTGGTTGGCCGAGGACTAGCCGCGGGTCAGCTCCAGGCTGGACGCTCCGGGCCCCCTGGTGCCTCTCTCGCACGGCCCGCGGGTTCCAAGCATCCCCGCAGGGACCACGGCACACATCACCCGCCGGCTCTGCTCTCTGCCTCACTCAGAACTTCCGTAGGATCTGCCGGCAGTGTACTTTCAGTTTCTGCCCAGTGCGAGGTCTGCAGGTTCAATGTTTGGGTTTGTCCTCGAGCGCCTTCACCGTGCACCTGAACCAGGATCAGTGGACTCTGCAGTCCAAGAACCGCAGGAGAATCAGAGCCATTCAGGCTAAAAGGCTTTGCAGATGACTTTCAACACGGCTTGGGCAACTCTGGGCGACTGCACGCTAAACCGGTTGCTAATATGTCCACGGAAGCCACAAATGTGCACGACTAAAGCTGGGCAATTGCAAGTGAACGCCACCAAGGAGGCGTCGCCTCTTTTGCCGCAGATGTGGCAGACGTTGCCAAGTCATCTTGTAAAAAAAAAAAAAAGGAAGTGAAGAATGATTAAGAGGGTCACGCCCTCTGCCCTTTCCAGCCTCCCTAATCTTTCCTCTCAACCTGCCCTGAGACACACCTGCTCAGGTAGGATCTTAAAAATCTTGAAACCACCTATTTTGGCAGGTAAGTGCTAGCTGTGGGAAAGCAAATCTCAAATTAGATGGAGGACGTGGAACTTAGGCAATAATGACAATTCCCACAGGTGTGTTTTTCTGACTTGGCTAAATCCATCATTGTTAACTAAGCCACGGAAGCTTCCTTCCTTCCTTCCAGCCTTCCCTCCAGCCTTCCCTCCCTCCCTCTCTCCTTCCCTTCCTTCCTTCCTTCCTTCCTTCCTTCCTTCCTTCCTTCCTTCCTTCCTTCCTTCCTTTCTTTCTTTCTTTCTTTCTTTCTTTCTTTCTTTCCTTCCTTCTTTCTTTCTTTTCCTCCTTTCACTACACCTGAATTACTATGGCATTTCCTTTAGTTTTGTTTCTAGCACTCTGTTGAAGCACTGGTTCGATAGATGAAGGTGGATAGTGCAAACCAGGGACCACAGGTGGTGACTGTGGCTTATCATTTATCTAGCCTTTGTTCTGTTTCTGTAGTGTGGTCAGCATTTTACATATATACTGGCATGCAACAAAAAAAAGTCCTGTGAGACAAAAATCCCTTGTCTTCTCTGCACCATATAGATGTGGGAAGAGAGACTGCTATAATGACGTGACTGAGTTCATGTAGCTACTAGAATTACGCTCTGTGTTATGGAGAGGAAACCCACGCTTGGAGCCCCCTGTGCAAGAAGACACTGTGAAAAGTGCAGCAATGTCGGAGTTGGTGCAAGGAAGGAGAGGGCACTATGTGGTGTGCCTGCCCTTGACCCACCAGGGAACCTCAGTGAAGGTTCTGGAGTTCCTGACCTCTAAATTGACACTGAACAGGAGTGAACTTGAAGCTGAGCTCTCAATTCTGTCACAGTGTAACAGAAAAAAAAAAAAAAAAAAAAAAAAAAACAAGTAAAGAAGGAGAAAGAGTAGAACAACTAGAGCTGGAGAGATGGCTTAGTGGTTAAGGTGCTTGTTTACGAAGCCTAAGAACTCAGGTTCAATTTCCCAGTACCCACATAAGCCTTCTATTTTCAGCAGCTAGAGGTGCTGGTGTGCCCATTCTCTCCCTCCCTCCCTCTCTCTCTCTCTCTGTCAAATCAATAAATATATAAAATATTTTAAAAAGAGAAGAACAACTAAAATTAGAAAAATAAAAGGGGCTCAGACATGAAGCTTGGATTTTGATTCCACCTTTAGTCTTATTTCCCAGATGTAATCCATAAGCAAAGCACCATCAGTACCACTTTCAATACAAAGCCTGCAGGTGACTATAAAGGCTATTGCTATTTTTCAGTTTTCTCTCTTGCCCACAACCCTTCATCCTCCACACAGCATCAGCAGATCCCATCGCACTTTTCTTTCACTCTCTGTCCACTTCCTCTAGTCCCAGGCCTTCCAGGCCTGAGTAAGCTGGGCCTTCTTGTTGAAGGAACACAATGAGACATGATGGTGGAGATGTGAAAATGCTAGAGCGAATGTGTGTGAAAGGGAATATTAGCCAAGGTAATGAGGAATGAAGGAGGAAGAGGACAAGGGGAGAGAGTGAGACTAGGATCCACACACAGAGTGAGTTAAACTAAGTACTTCCAAAGTTTTACTGCAATCTAGACAGGGAGGTAGGAAGTAGAAACAGATGAAGTGATTGTTACAGATAAATACTATAAACACTTCTTGTTTGGAGATTAATTTATGTAAAACCCTGGCAGAGGCATAGAAGTAAACTGCTCAAAGTGGTTTTTCTTTTCGTTTTCCAAGGTAGAGCCTCACTCTAGCTCAGGCTGGCCTGGAATTCACTATGTAGTCTCAAGGTGGCCTTGAAGGTGATCCCATACCTCTGCCTCCAGAGTGCTGGGACTAAAGGGGTGCACCACCACACGCAGCTCAAAGTGTGTTTTAAAAATTCCCTTCTGTTGGGATTTTTCATGGACAGTTAAAGAACGTCCATCAATGATGAGCAAGAGAGGAAATCCGTTCTCCTCTTTGATTCAATCACCATAAAGCCTGGCAGAAGGGCTGCTACATGAACAACTTTGGGGGAAAGGAAGGGAAAATTATTTAGAGATCTAGGAAAGGAGATGTAAATTTTTCATGTCATTCTGTTACTAAGTGTGAAGAATCTCTTCTGAAGAGAATAGGTAGAAAGTATTTGGAATGTTTATAGTTATATAAAAAAGGCCACATTCTAATTTTATTACATTGCCAAAGTTCTATTACAAAAACTAATAGCACTTGGGAAAATATTCAAAATCAGTTCTTAAGTATTTATATCGTAATAATTATCATTATTTTCATCAGACAGATTAACAAAGGTAACATGTTTTATAATTTTTAAAAAGCACTTATGATTTATAATTTAAAATATGGAATGGAGCCATAAACCAGGCCTGATAATGTAGGCCTGTAATTCTAGTTACTGGGGATGTTGAGGCAGGAGGATAGCAAGTTCAAGCTTGCTTGAGCAATTAAGTGAGAACTTGTCTTAAAAATAACAAAGTGAAAAGAGAGATAGGTATATAGTTCAGTGGCAGATCACTTGACTAGCTTGCATGAAGCCTTAAGTTCATTCTGTAGAAACACACACAAACACAAACACAAATTGTTGTTATAGTTGTGGTCATAGAGTTATGCAGGAAAGCCAAACAAAAGAGACTAAATAGAATACCAATTTTACTAATTATAATCAGTAAATATTAGCGGATAATGCCACACTACCAGAATGATAAATATAGTATAATGGCGAAAATTAAAAAAATATTTTGATATGAACTCAAAAACAAAATTGTTAAAAGTTAACTAGTATCTTTATTAATGGCCTGTTCTACACTTGTCAATCAAAATAGTAAGTTGCTGTTAACCTGAAAAAAAAATTCTTTGAGGCAGTTTTGTTTTATACTCAAGACTAGACTGGAGCTAACTGTGCTACCCAGTCAATCTTGGACATGCAATCCTCTGTCTAAGGCTTCTAACTACATGGATTATGGGCACATACTACTAGAGATGATAAAAACTTTATTAATTGCACTATTTTACTCAACTTAATATGACTAATTATCTATCTTTTATGCATCTTAGATATTTTCTGAAGTTCTGATGATTTAATTTTGCAGTCGAAATATTAAACATGTTTCAAACCACACAGTCCTACAGACACACAAAAACAATACCATAGTCTTGTAGGGTCCTGTACTTTGAAAGACCAGTTACTGTTCTAATGATCCACTGTCACTATCATGAAATTTTAAGTTATTTTTTTTGACAAAGTAACACTTTTCACTTTGCTTGGGGCTTCATAATTCTGTAGCTGGCTGTTTATAATCATGCTTGTTGAGTTAGACATCATGGATTCTAATATGTCTTTAGAATGGCTTCAGTCTACAGGGGAAATGGATATTAAATGTCTAGTTTTAAAAATGAAGCATAGGTTGCAAAAGAAAGAATATTTGCTATTTTAAGCAACGACTTAGGTGAAATAAGACCTATTTTATTATGAAATTTTGGTTCAAAAACTATTAATACACTTCTCCAGTAGAAAAACACAAGTGGTTTTCCTATAGGTCTAAATAAGGTGTTTGATTTTCAAGGAAACATGGAATGAATTTTGAATTTTATCAAATGTATAAAAATGATCATGTTTTTTCTTGTTATATTCCTGAATGAGCCATAAATATAATATGACACTAGATTAAAATTATTAATATTCTACTTGTAATTTAAAATTATACTCAAAACTTGAATATATTTCTTCATAATAAAAGTGATAGAGATTAGGGTAGTTATATGATTTTTTTTTTACTCACTTCATAAAAGGGATTGGGAACATCAGTGTTTTCCAAAAGTCTAAGCAACAGTCTTTGAACTACTTGTTTCTGGAAGACATACTAGAGTGTTACAGAAAATCATACTTTCATGGAGTGAAGTCGAAGGATAGGATGAGACTTCCCATTTTGAGCACTACAAGTTTGAAAAGAAAAGATTTGTTCCAAAGGCTTAATCAGAAAGGACTTGTTAGAATGTTAGGGACTAAGTCTACTGTTCAGATGTATGTACATATCAGCATACCAAGATGGCTGGGGCCATGGAAAGGTAATGAAGTCACCCAGCCTACATGCTAGGAGGCTGAAAGGAGAACTCATACTATGTGGAACCTTTAGAAACAAGCCCTACAGAGTGCATGAGAAAATGACCAAGGAAATTGGCCACCATTGAAGCCCACAGCAGAGCAAGGAAGTCCAAAGTCAGCACCTTACAAGGAAAGGCAGTGTAGAATTTCCAATCGCCAGCAATCAGTATTTCCAAAACTCACATAGAGCTTGAGAAAGATGAAGATTGAAACTCTTGCCTCCTAAATCTGTCATAGCAGAGACAGCTCAAAGTTATCAAGAGAACACTTTGAAAAGAACAGTATTGATATAACTGTGAGGTATGGGAGTAAAATGGTGATAACTGCTGCTTTCTTTTATTATTATTATTAATATTTTATTTTTGAGGTACAGAGACAGAGAGAAAGAGGCATGGAGAGAGAGGGAGAGAGAGAGAGAGAGAGAGAGAGAGAAGGGGGGGATGCCAGGGCCTTTCAGTCACTGTGAATGAACTCCAGACATATGCACACCCTTGTGCACATGTGCAATATTGCACACTTGTATCATTGTGTATCTGGCTTACATGGGAGCTGGCAATTTGAACATGCAGTCTTAGGCTTCAGAGGCAAGCACTTTAAGTGCTAAGCCAGCTCTCCAGCCCTCAATGCTGTTTTCTAATGGTAAAATAAACAGACTCACAGACATGTGCATGTGAGGCATAGAAGAAGACTTCTTCTTGGAGAAGTACTTGAGCATTTTGATGTATTAATTGAGAAAATTAAGTTCTAGAGAAATGGGAGAGAATGAAACAAAGAAATCAAAAGTACTTGATTTTTTCTTATCCTTTCTTCATTTGTCTTTCTTCTTGAATTATACACTACAGTTCTCAGCAATCAGAATCTGCTATATATCAAGTGCTTATATTTTATGTCATATTTTAATTTTATGTCCCCTATATACTCACTTGTATATTGCTAAAGTAAATATTGGCTTGTCTACTATTTACATTGCCTTTCAGAAAGAACATCTCTACCTTATGTGGCTTCTATTATCTGAATTGTTTCTGTCCTCATAATATTTGGTTGGCAATCAGAGAGGATTTTTCTATATGCCTGATTGTGGAGGGACTACGTTTTTGCATATATGTGTGTAGCATATATGCTCTATGTGTGTTGTGTGTGGTATATGCATATATATATACATATATATATATATATATATATATATATATATATATATACCTAGTTAGTATTTGAAGATACTAAATATTTCTTATGAGCACTTGCACAGTAATGGCTGTGTCTCATGCAGACTAGAATTCTCTGCAGGGAACAGAATGGCTTCCAAGTCAAAGATTGTATCCGAGTATTGCTTGTGGAAGAGGAAAACTTTAGCTTGCACAAGTGTTTGCTTGCTTTTCTTTTTTATTCAAACAAATTTTTTATTAACAACTTCCATGATTACAAAAAATACCCCGTGGTATTTATTTATACCCTTTGAAACTCCATTCTCCATCAAATCCCCCCTCTCAATCAGTCTCTCTTTTATTTTGATGTCATGAACTTTTCCTCCTATTTTGATGGTCTTGTGTAGGTAGTGTCAGGCACTGTGAGGTCATGGATATCCAGGCCATTTTGTCTCTGGGGGAAGCACATTGTAAGGAGTCCTACCCTTCCTTTGGCTCTTACATTGCTTCTGCCACCTCTTTCACAATAGACCCTGAGTCTTGGAAGGTGTGATAGAGATATTGTAGTACTGAGTACTCCTGTCACTTCTTTCCAGCACCATGATGCCTTCTGAGTCATCCCAAGGTTACTGCCATCTGAAAAGAGAAGATTATCTACCAAAAGTGAGAGTAGCATTAACATAAGGGTATAAACATTAAGAGAAATGCTTACTGGGCAGTTTGATAAGCATAGTATATATATATTTAGCCAGACAGCGGCAGACATTACACCCCTAGGGCTCATCACTACCCTGTTTTAAGTTTTCAGTATCAGGGATGTATTCGCTCCCATGAAGCGGGCCTCGAGTCCAATTAGAGAGCAGTTGATTTCCACCATGACAGACATGCCACTATTGCACCCTTTGGCTCATTTGGTCTGGCTGGCCAAATATAAGGCTCGCAGTGTCCACTGTTGAGTATCTTCACTGGTGATATCTCTTTCTCTCATTGAACTGCATGTAGAATGGCTCTTCCAGCTTTCTGTCAGCTGGTCTACATGGAGGAGGTTATCAGCTCAGTTCCAGCAGGATTTCTCAGTGGCCTTGCAGCCCCAAGTATATGGAGTAACTTGCTTTTCTAATAGCAGCAGGTCTCTGAATGAAATTGTGTAAATATACAGAAATTCTATGACCTCAGGTACAAATTATAGCATATGTGGTCCATGTGTGGTATCTCTAAGGTTCTGGTAAGAATGTCAAACTCTAATATTTAGTTGTGATTTGGGATATGTCCTAAGGTGGAAGACCATTATACTTAAGTCCTTTTAGCATTACATTACATTATTAGCCTAACATACATCTCCTTTCAGTAAGTCAGGCTGTTCCAGTATACTTGCTAATGGCTTGAACTCCCATGCTCCCTATGAACTCACATATATGACATGGATTGATTAGGAATATTATAGTAGCAATGTTAAAAATGGCAATCTACAGAGATATAACTCCCCAAGTCTCTGCATGTAGCTCATTGCACCTTAACAGTTATGTGCCAAATACCTGGCATCCTAAAAGTCTGCAACTGTCAGTAGCAGAAGAACAGCATGAAAACAGATTTACAAATCAACAAAATACAAAGATACTGAGTTTCATGTATTAAACAAAGATTTCACCAACAAACACTGGGATAGCCATAAGTCTTTAGCAATATGTCCTATTGAAAGACAAATGTTCAGTCTGATTGTCCTGTTCTTTTTATCGCATTAGCAACATCTAATGTGTAACCCAAAAGTTTGCTATTCATTTCTCCCTCATTTGATTTTTTGTGACCAATTAGTTGTGTGTGGATATGTAAAGTATTTTTTAAGATTGCTTTAAATCAGTTAAATATAAAATGTTCTATTTCCTATCATTTATCTTGTAAAATGCTCTAGTTCATAATTTTTGCCTCTTTTAAAATGCTATTCAGTATAACTTTAATGCTCTGAAACTTTTAAACTTGTATTTACATTAGAAATATGGGGTCTCTGTGATTCTAATTTTAAACTAACAGATAATAAATTTTCTAATCTAAAGTAAAATTTATGAATTCAGGGCCATTTACAAAGTACAAATATCTCTATTATTAATATTATTATTATTTTCAAGGGCTCAGTAAGTTTTAATAATTATATTTCAAGGATTTCATACAGTGAAACTGAATATTCACTGCTAATATTTACAAGAGTCTATTTTATCAAATGCTGAATTTGCATTTTCATTCCCGTCCCATCCCTCAACACTCCAGGTTTGTCTTAAGACTTTCTGTATGTATATTCCTCTTTATTTATTTGATCTTATGGCCTAAAATTAGGCCAAAACAAAACAAATGACAAATATTATTGAGTGTTTCACTGTACTGTTCATTCAAGAGTAATTCAATGCTTGAAACAAGGAGGTTTTTGCAGGCATTCTTCAGTGCTAACCAGATTTAAACCAATGCCTTTAATATAAAACTCAAATACAACCAAATCAAAAAAATAGAAAATTTTCAGTTTTAAAAGTAAAACTAATTAACTAGAAATTCCAAGAAAGTTGAGAATGCTAAATCTAGAAACACTGATAGTATCATACAGGTCAAGTTCATAGTTTGTTTGTTTTTTTCCGCATTTTAATCTGGGTTGGCCCAATCATGATCCGTATGTCTTTAATATGCTCCAAGTCTTTTAAGATTCTTGTTTTGCTGACCTGCCTTTGACTTGATAGGATTTTTTTCTTTTGTTTTGTTCTATGAAGTCTTCATTGGATATGATATAAAACTATTCTTGCCAGGAGACCTCTTTGATGGCTCTGTTTTGGTAATTTCCCATAGTTTAACTAATTCAAGATATCATATCATAAAATGGAATTATCTGGAGCTTTTCTTTTCCATGATAGTACTTACCAGGTCAAATAATGTGCATTTCTAAAGTATTGTCTTATCAAGACAATACATTTCTTCCACTGAAATGCACCCGCCACAACTTTGATCAGTTGTCATTCAGAGCCTCAGAGGCCCCCAACACCTCATCACTGAAGCAGACCAAAAATGAACCCAACATGGCTCAGGGAAATTTTGCGGAAGAGGGGGCGGAAAGAATGTCAGAGCCACATGTTGGGTCATGATATGCAGAGACATTTAGCTTACCCATAACTGTAGGCTAACTCCACAATGCATGACCCATATACCTCAACAAGGAGGGGCCAAGGGGAGGGGGTAGGTCACGGATGAGCCTAATAATGGTACCAAACTGACTGTATTTGCTGAATACAGAACTGACTAATAAAAAAAAAAAAAAAAAGAAGAAGTTCATAGATAGAAATGCCAAATGGCAAAGACACATGATGGTAATGAGCTTGACTGTTTCGCTGGCCTGTGAGATTCCCTGGCTGCTGACACTGGATTTCTACTTTAAACAGGCTGAGATGATACAAAGGAATCTTCACAGGTTGCTTCCGTCACCCTGCATGTCATTAATCAGGTACATATTTCTGTCTGGAAATAGTCAAAGTTTACCTGTGAATGTTCTTGTCTTTCCTAGCTCTAAATAACCCTTCTTTTAATTTAATACATATCTATTCACATAATACTACATGCCACACAATATTCTAGATGTTTAAGTAAAGCAGAAGTAAAAAAATCATTTCTGCTTAATTAAATGTACATATTAGCATAAATATATAGAATATAGAATAAAGAAAAAGAACTCAAAGCTATAAGGAATTTATTAAGTTTTATGGGGTAGGAGCTTTGCTTGTTTGGGGTGGGGAAGAGTGTTGTCACTTTATGTAGGTCTCTGACATTTGAGCCTGGACTGGAGTGGAGTGGCTGTGTCTTTTGGATACATATAAGAAGTCATTGCGGAGATGGAAAGCAAGCTCTACAGCTGTAGGGCAAGAGTCTGCCTAGAACATCCAACTGTTCCCTCTGGTTACTCTGTTCCTTCCGTGCTGGTGTGCTGGGCTAATTTTGGGTCACTTACAGTTACAATCTCCACTCTGTTCAGTTTTATCCCTTAGCCCTGGCTCTGTCCAGTACATTAAAGCTCAACAAAGCATAGATAAATAATTGTTGGTAACATTACTATTAAAATTATAAACTAGGCTATGTAACATATAAATATTTTAATGTGGAGACCATGAACTTTTCAAAACATGGAGCTTCATTTAACTACTTTGCTGGCCGAAATAACACTGCTATCATACTTCATGTCTCCTCTGCCTATAGAGGGGTATGTATGAATATATTAGCTGTTCAATCATCAATGTTTGCATTTCTATTTTAGTAAGTTATTTGCTTATGTAGGTTGAAGATATCCTGTTTTCCAAAGTTGATCACAAGATGTTTGTTACATTGGAGGTCATTAAGTTTCTTTTAGGACTATGCTTATAGTATGTAGTGGTTTTTCACATTAATTTATTTCCTTAACTTATAATTTTATTTCTTTTGTTCTCTTGAAAATAATGATTCCTAATGTCATGAACACTCAGTGCTTATGAAGCTGTTATAAGTTATAAACACAAGTATTATTTCAAACAATGTAACTTATAAAGAATACTTAAACTGTTTCCAAGGTTCTTGCTGTTCCTTGAAGCATCCTTCAAGGGCATTGTAGCAGACAGCTTCAGGTTTGCTGAGAGGAACTTCCAGACCAGACACAGTTATGGAGGAAGGGATATTTATTGAAGCTTACAGATCCAGGGGAGGTTCCATAATGGCAGAAGAAACTGGCCTGCTTTCACAGGACCAAGCAGAGAGAGAGAGAAGCACAAGCCTAATAGCCACATAGCACAGCACACTTCAGGAACTCCAACTAGGCACACTTTGCATATCTTTAGATTGAAACCTGAAACCCACCACCACACCTAAAGATCCACCCAGTGACACTGCCTCCAGCCAGGTGGCTGTAGAATGCAAACTACAAGCAATAAAGAACTGAACATATTGGGGGGCATCTATTCAAACTACCACAAGCATATATATGAATTTTTTTTGTTTAGTTGTTTGATTTTTGTTTCATTTTGGAGGAAAGGTCTCCTTCTAGCCCAGGCTGACCTGGAACTCACTCTGTAGCCCAGGCTTTCCAGGAACTCATAGTGATCTTCCTATCTCAGCCTCCAGAGTGCTGGGATTAAAAGTGTGAGCCACCACGCCTGGCTTTAATCTTTTCTTTAATGGTCACTTAAACAAATATATAATCACATTACTGTGTTTTCAGTGATACATATTTTAAACATTAGCTATATAGAAATTTTGTGTGGAAACTTCTGTTTTATTTTCTCCATCTTGCAAAATAACTTGGGTATACTTTTACACATGACTTATCTGACATCTCTAAGCATTTGACACTGTCTATAGATTTTTCACTCCTAGATTCCCTATCATCTCCTTCCTAATTCATTTTTATTTTATAGACCTGGCCATTCCTCTACCTCCTTTGTGTTCTCTTCCTCTGCTTACATACTGTAATATCTGTGACCAGGGTTCTCCTTTGACACTTTCCTCAGAGGATGTCCTTCCTGTGTCACCACATCCATGGGATGCTGCTCTTTTTTATTTATTTCTTTATTTATTTTGGCTCACAACTCCACAGCATAGAGTCTGCCATGATGAGGGAAGCACAGCAGGCCCGGAAGTGGACATCACAGTAGTACACAGGAAGCACAGGCTAATTATTTTTAAGTATAACTTTGCCCTCATGGGCTTACGTGCTGTATTTCCAAACTAGTCATAAACTACTTTTGTCACTGCTTCCCAACAGACTGTGGTGCCCTCTGCCAGTCTTTCTCAGAGAAACCACATACTCAGTTATATACAAACATTCACTGATTTTGTATCTTATCTTTCCTACCCTATATGCTCCCTAAAACACATAGTTTAATTCTGGTTATCATCCTGGTCTAAAGCTGGTCATAATAAAAACACTGTAATCTATTGATATCAAATGCTCCTCGATAACTGTCCTTTAAGAAGTTCATTTCTACTGCTCTTATTTAGGCTGTCTATCTCATTAAATGAAAACCTCTTACCAGGTGTTTTTAAGAAAATTATCATTACCTGCTTAAAGTTTTCTCAGTGACTTCTGTTTCCCACGGACACTACATTACACACAACATTATTTATGATATACACCCTCTCCCGTCTTCTCTAACCACTTAGGTGACACACCCTGATGGGCTCTCCTTTCAAACTGGATACCTTTTTCCTTCATCCTTCAAGTTAAGGTTAAGAATCATTTCCTCAGGGATGTGCTTCCAAATTCCAGTAAATGTCTTCCAAATAAAATGGGTCTTTTTTTTCTGTCAAATACTTAAGAGCTATTTTGTAATTTTTTTTTTTTTTTTTTTTTGGTTTTTTCAAGGTAGGGTCTCACTCTAGCCCAGGCTGACCTGGAATTCACTATGGAGTCTCAGGGTGGCCTCGAACTCGCGGCGATCCTCCTACCTCTGCCTCCCGAGTGCTGGGATTAAAGGCGTGCGCCACCACGCCCGGCTTTTGTAATTATTTTGATGGCTTTAATCCACATTCTGAAATCTCTGGAGGCCCAGATGTCTCTTCTTGGGATATATTCTGAGACCACAGTAATGGTTTCTTTTTAATTAAAAAAATTTATTTTTATTCATGAGAGAGAGAGGAGAGAGAGGGAGAGAATGGGCATACCAAGGTCTCCAGCCACTGCAAATGAACTACAGACGCATGCTCCACTTTGTGTTTCTGGCTTAAATGGATCCTGGTGAGTCAAACCTGAGTCCTTAGGCTTTGAAGGCAAGTACCTTTACTGTTAAGCCATCTCTCCAGCCCCTCCCACCCTGCCCAGAATAGTTTTTGACTTGTATCAGGTATGGGATACATTTCTTTCAAATGAATAACTGGCTTCTGCTGCTGTACAAGCCATATGACTAGAGTTTGATAGGTCTCAAGGACAGACCCCTATCAGTGATTATCACAGTCCCTGAACAGCATGCTCTCAGTAAAGATAAAACCAACATTACATTAGAGGAAGATGAACTTATTTATTACAATATCAGCAGCTGGTGATTAGGATATAGATTAACTTACTCCTCAGTAATTCCAAATGTGGACTGATGGACTCTGTCTACAAAACACATTGAATTTAGTCATGTATTTGAAATACAAATCTACATATCATGAATATCTGGCACTATAACTAAAATATAAGACTATGTCCAAAACATACCTCAAATTAAAAGGAACAATTGCTATCATGATATGTTTAATAAATAATTAAATAATCTTATATAATCTGGGATGGAGGACACTATATAGGACAAAATACAACTTTCTTTTAAACCTTGTTTCCAGGTAGATTTACAATAAATCAAATGTGTTGTGTTCTATAGTGAAAAATAGATGTCCTGAAATAAGACTATAGGAAAAATAATTTAGTTAATGATGGGATATCTTATGTGGAACTTGCAAACATGGCCCTCTAAATGATGCTATTAAGTTGAATATTTTCCCTTTTTTGTCATGAGATTAGCCTTAATTAATTTATTCTTCCATTTCTTCTGAAGAACAAGCAAAAAATGTATTTGACATCAAGGAGTGTGCCCTGGAAAGTATTACAAAAACCACTGGGTTTTATTTGCAACATTGATTTATGGGAGCTTTTTGGTCATAGCAATATTTATGATGACTAATAGTGGTTTCTAGGTGGCCTTGGAGTAGAATTTTGTAAGTGTTTTGGCAGATGGAAGGCTATGTTGCATATATTGAGCCCATAAAATATGTTTTATAAACTACTGTAGAAACTGTTTTTGCTATTGGTTTTGAAGTTTGAGTTTTGAAATTTTAAATAAAAATGTGTCAGTTTATTTGGTAATTTTGATGCTATGTTCATGGATGAATAATAATTGCTTTGTTTCTAATTAACTTGCTTAAATTCTTCCATATTCCCCTTTGGTTTTGGATACTTAAAAGGATGTGATGTCACTCATATTCCATCTTTCAGTCCTCTGATATCATAGAGGGTCCACAGGATGACACTGTTGTTTAAAGTTAACACTTATGCTATGGTAGATACACATTGATCATCAACATGAGTATCTATATAATACTATATACATCTGAACTATTAATATAAAGTTCTATGGATATTTTGCTGTGCTGGAAATTTTATTTCCTAAAGATTCTCTCTCTCCGAAATTATTTGATAAGCTGGGCATGGTGGCACATGCCTTTGACCCCAGCACTTGGGAGGCAGAGGTAGGAGGATTGCTATGACTTCAAGACCAGCCTGGAACTACAGTGTGAATTTCAGGTCAGCCTGGCCTAGAGTGAGACCCTATCTTGAAAATTATATATAAAAAAAAACTTGATAAATTGGTACACCTGTTTTATATTCATGCTAACATCCCTCAAAAAGTGTCTTGGAAATCTCTCTCAGAATAGATTTCAGATGTTGATGTGTTTCTTCCTCAATCCATCACCAATTGGGTAGAGACACTAGCCAACAAGCTCCAGGGTTCCCCATGCCTCTGCCTCCCCAGTGCTGAGACTGTAAGTCTATTCTACCATGCTTTGCATTTTAAGTGGGTCTTGGGGGTCTAAACCCAGGTCCTCACGCTTATGGGGAAACCCATTTGCTCAGCATGAGTTTATGCTATTATATTTCCTAGACTGTTAAAGTTATGAAAACCAGGTTAAAAATCCATGGAGGGATTGGTTTTCTTAATTACTTCTTCAGATGAGCTTTTTGCCATCTCAGTTCAAAACAGAGAAGGTTCAGAGTGTTTATCTTTCATTGTGCCCAGGCCTTTTCTTTGGCCTTATTGGCTTATGAAGCCACAAAGTATTTAGCCAAACCTCACCAAAGTGTTGAGCTTACTTCTCTGAGATCTCTTTTTCTCTGGTTTTACTCTTATACCTTGATAATGCCCTACTTACTTGTTAGCTCAGAGGTACCTTATAACTTTCACTTTTATTTCACTTAATTTTTAATTTTTCGCTTAGATTTTTCTGTATCCATACTTTTTTTTTTCTTCTTCTCCTTTTATTTCATTTATTTTGTTTGTTTTCGAGGTAGGGTCTCACTCTAGCACAGGCTGACCTAGAATTCACTATGCAGTCTGAGGGTAGCCTCAAACTCACAGTGATCCTCCTACCTCTGCCTCCCAAGTGCTGGGATTAAAGGCATGCGTCACCACACCCAGCCTGTGTTCATAGTTTCATATTAAGTTGACAAAGATTAATACTTTGAGAAATTTCTTTAAAATATTTGTTTCCTTTTTTCTGATAAACAATGCATAATTTGTTTGGATACTTTCATGTTGGCAGTGATTTTCCTTAGAATTGTTTTGAAGGCATTCTCCATAGTTTGTGATATTCTAACATTGTTAAGAAGTCTAATTCTAATCAGATCACATACTTTTGATATGATTTTTTTCTCAACAAAGCCTGCTAGGATCACATCATTGCTCCCAATGTTATAAAAGTTCACAATGTATGGTTCCATGGGCCTTACTTTATTCACCATGCATTAGTCCCTATAGATCTGGAGATTTTTTTTTTTTTAATTTGAGAGCGACAGAGAGAAGGAGGCAGAAAGAGAGAGAGAGAGAGAGAGAGAGAGAGAGAGAGAGAGAGAATGGGCACGCCAGAGCTTCCAGCCTCTGTAAACGAACTCCAGATGCGTGCGCCCCCTTGTGCATCTGGCTAACGTGGGTCCTGGGGAGTTGAGCCTCGAACCAGGGTCCTTAGGCTTCACAGGCAAGTGCTTAACCGCTAAGCCATCTCTCCAGCCCTAGATCTGGAGATTTTTGTCTGACAATTGTGAATAACTTGATAATTTATTATCTTTTAATTTCTTCTTTTCCTCTCATGGGTCTCTCTAATCAGATAATGGGCATTCTCTGGTGATTGTCTAGCTTTCATATATACTTTTTGTTTCATTGTCTGCACTTCTCTTTTTGTTTTAGTAACGAGGAATTTCTATGTTCTTATTTTCCTATTCATCTATTGAATTTTAAGTTAGGATTTATAATTTCTTAAGTTCCAAGTGCATTATTCTCTGTTTATGCTTTTTCGTTGCTATCTATTCCTGTTTTATGGCTGTCATATTTTCTTTTATCATGTAAGAGACAGACAGATAATAGGAGAGATTTAAGTGTTTTACTGCATGCATTAACATTTATTTGAATCTTTAAAAAATTTTTACTTTATTATTTATTTATTTATTTGACAGAGAGAATGGGATAGAGAAATAGAGAGAGAATGGGCATGCCGGGGCCTCCAGCCACTGTAAACTAACTCTAGACGCATGTGTCACCTTGTCCATGTGGCTAACGTGGGTCCTGGGGAATCAAACCAGGGTCCTTTGGCTTTGCAGGAAAACACCTTAACCACTAAGCCATCCCTCCAGCCCTGTTTGAATCTTTTGATTCCTTATTTCATTTTCTAGTATTGGACCCTGTTAGGTAACATCTTGGCCATGTGAATAGTTGAGAAATTGAAAAAAGTGATTTTATAACTTCTAGCAACTGTAACATTAACTTTAAAATTTGTAGTTTGGTGAATTGACTTTAGGTATATTACTTAGTTTTCCCATGAGGTATACATGGGAAAATGATCCCAAAGCAACACAACAGATACCCTCAACTGAGCTATATATTTGACAAACTTAAATTTTAATCTGTACTACTACTACTTCCTGTAATAAATGTCTTCCTTGAACCCTCAGCATCTACTGTTTACACTTCTGTCTGTTGTGAATCAGCCAGAGCAAGCTACCAAATTGCATATTGCATCATACCACTATTCTGCTTAAAAATCTTCAGTAACCTTCACTATCTTTGACAGAAAGTTCAACTCTCTAAATATCTTTATCAGATGGCCTCTCTAGCCTTCCCTCTGTTCTGAGTACTGAGAAGGTTCTTCTGTGGAATTGTTCTTTTTTTGTTGCTGTTTGTCTTTTGGAAGTAAAACAGTTTGGGAACTTACCATCATAGAGACTTTCACTATGTTGCTCTCTCTATAGTCTTTCACTACAAACTCAGTGGAAGTTTTGCAAGTTTTTAGTTACATGACTTTTGTGTTAAGATCTTAACTAGGATGGTTGCAGGGTTTGAAACATGGCTGACAGGTGTCAATCAGCAACAGACTACCTATGGCAGAAGAGCCCCGGGATCTTCTCAGGCTCAGCCTAGGTGAACAAATTTATGTGAAGAAGAGAAATGCCTGGAGCTTCCAGACACATAACACGCTTATGACCGACACTTGAACATGATACTGGCAGATGTAGAAGAAACTGTGACTACTATAGAAATCGATGAAGCGGCACATGAAGAGATATATAAATCAACTAAATGGAATATCCCTATGCTCTTTGTCAGGGGAGGTGGTGTCCTACTAGTTGCCCCTCCATTGAGAGTTGGCTGAAACAAAGATTTATCCAGTGTAGAAAGTAGGAGACTGTACAACGATCAGAGAGAGAAGCCTGCGAACATGTTGATAGTAAGCAAAGACCCGCGGGCTCCCCGACCAGAAATGAATTCATTGCAGCTTACTTCTTAAGCTAAATGGCATTTTTGTTTTCTTCAACCTTTCAATAAATGTAATCACAAAGGTGCTCTTTTTTAGGAGTTGGTTTGCACCATTGTTCTTGCAGGAAGCTTCTGTTTTTTTTTTTTCTTTTAATTTAAAATTAAACTTGGTTTCCTTTGGTATTTTGTAAAAAAAAAAAAAAAAATGAACTGGAAGACAGTAATACTTCCTTTGATTAGAAAATGTACCTGACTGAGCACATTAGGATGTTCCTCCACTTAATACAATGGTCTAAGGAGAAGCACAAGGTCTTTAGGTGTACAAGAATGATATTGGACGATTTATGACTAAAAGTGTGTATGTATCATAGTTGTAAGAAGAAGGTTGTGTCTGTGTGCTGTGTGTATAAAAGAGAGAAAGAAAAAGAAAGAGGAAAAGAGGGAGAGAGAGAGAGAGAGAGGGAGAGAAAGAAAGAGGGCTGGAGAGATGGCTTAGTGGTTAAGCGCTTGCTTGCCTGTGAAGACTAAGGACCCTGGTTAGAGGCTTCATTCCCCAGGACCCACGTTAGCCAGATGAACAAGGGGGCTCACGCGTCTGGAGTTCGTTTGCAGTGGCTGGAAGCCCTGGCATGCCCATTCTCTCTCTAACTGCCTCTTTCTCTCTCTGTCTGTCACTCTCAAATAAATAAATAAAAATAAACAAAAAAAATTAAAAAGAAAGAAACATACTCAAACACAGGTGGCCAAAGGCAGACTGACTTGTCAATGTCTTACACTCTAGGTAGGTTTTATAACTTGTCCTGACTCACCTTGCAAAGAATTTTCAGTGATTTCTGAATGCAATAATTACGGAAAAGACACATATGTGTTATATTTCATCAATATAGCATGCTGATATTTGCAGCCACAGCTACATTATCATTTGGATTTATAGAAAATACTAGGTCCTACAATGTTGACTCAAGATCCTACTAACCATGTACTAGCCATTGGAACTCTCCATGGAATTTGTCCATTGCTTTAATATGAGAGAAAACTAAAAGTACTTGGTATTGTTTTTTAGCAATTATTGCTTTGTGAATGTTCTTGTGCTTTAACATATGAAAGAAGGTGAAAAAGAACCTCACTTGCATAAATAATGTTGTGTTCTCAAAAACAACTATTCCCAAATATTAACAGGGTCACATTTCTAAATATCAAAAGACACACATAAGCTCTTTAAACAATCTGGTTGTATTTCTTTATTCTAAAATCTTTGAACTTTTCTTATTTACTATCTATTATGTTCTAGGCATAATTCTAGACATTGGAATATGAGAGCTAGCAAAATAGCAAATACATTTGCATTATGAGAAATTCAATAAAAATAATAATTGAGTTGCATGATGTATATAAATACTATGATGTTTATAAATACTATGAACATTTTTTTTTTCTCTTTGTGGTTTGGGTTTTTATTTTTTATTTTATTTTTTTGGGGGGGGTTTGGATTTTTTTTTAAATATTCTTTTTTCTTTATTAGTCAGTTTTGTATTCAGCAAATACAGTCAGTTTGGTACCATTATTAGGCTCATCTGTGACCTACCCCCTCCCCTGGGCCCCTCCTTGTTGAGGTATATGGGTCATGCATTGTGGAGTTAGCCCACAATTATGGGTAAGCTAAATGTCTCTGCATATCATGACCCAACATGTGGCTCTGACATTCTTTCCGCCCCCTCTTCCGCAAAATTTCCCTGAGCCATGTTGGGTTCATTTTTGATCTGCTTCAGTGATGAGGTGTTGGGGGCCTCTGTGGCTCTGGCTCCCTGATTTGGTAGGAGTTGATTTTTCTCTGTGCTGATTGCCTTCCCCCTTGCGCTGGTATCCGGTTCATCAAGAAAACAGCCCCCTTGCTTCTTTCTCCAATTTTTCTTAGTTTCAGCCGGGGCCCTTTTGAGGTATGATGGGGTGGCTCTCTCCTTAGGATCTACATCAATCTGAAAAAGAGAAGCAGATTCTCCAACGGAGAGTAAGTTAGCACCAGGACAAAAGAGATAACCCTTACTTTTTTTTTTTAATAGAGAATTTAATAGGTGTAGGCCCTCTTGTAGCCCACAATTGATGGTAGCTTGATATTGGAGAGTGGGCTTATGTTTGGATATGGTTCTGACTTGTTTCCCAGCTCCAGCTATGGGTCCCATACCAGTGAGGGGATCAGTTAGCCAAATTGAGAGCAGTTGGTTCCCCACCATGGCTGTGTGCCACCACTGCACTGCACAAGTTATTTGCTGCTAAGTAGGTTAGACCATGCATTGCTTTGACAGATATTGGTCATTTCCTCCAGTCGCCCATGTAGCACCTTCTGGCACTAGAGGCGCTGACTGTCTGGGGACTGACTCTCTTCCAACTTCCAGCCATGCCATTCTAATTTGCTTGTCAATCACATAAGGTGTCTTCAGCAGTGGGGTCTTACCACTAGCCTTTGGTGGGTCATCAAGTACTCTGACAGAAATCTGTCTGTCTTTTAGGAAACCTTGTAGGTCTCTCTGATCAAAAGCTCATTGTGGATGATAGCCCCATGCTGGGTCTGGGAGTTACAGGTCAGTGCCCACTAAGAAAATGAGGAAAAAGCTAACTAATATACAAGAATTAGAGATAAGAGAGAGAGAGAGAGAGAGAGAGGGAGAGGGGAAGTGAGGGAGGGAAGATGTAGGAGATTAAGGTCAGTCTTAATCTTACCCTCTCCAGTGTCCTGTGGTTATGAACAATTTTTTTAAATGGGTTTGTGAATAGTGAGAGCGTGAAGAGTTTCAGTAAGGGAAACTTCCTTGATAGTAACATGTGAGGGCAGAGTAAGCGTAGGAGAAATATGGGTAGAAAAGTATGAGAAGGCTTTTTGTTGCTGCTATTAAGAAGACATAAGAGTATGGAATGAGCCTGCGTGATGGTGCATGCCTTTAATCCCAGCACTCAGGAGGCAGAGGTAGGATTGCTGTGAGTTTGAGGCCACCCTGAGACTACATAGTGAATTCCAGGCCAGCCTGAGCCAGAGTGAGACCCTACCTCGAAAAAAAAAAAGAAAGGTATGGAAGTATGGAATGACTTGAAGTATATCATCAGCATTTGTTCACAGATTTGATGTAGGGTTAAAGAATAGCAACTAAAGAAGCCTGAGGTCGCTCATCTCTTCGTGGAAGGTTGGCCCAGATGTACATGACTTTGAAGATAATTTTAAGAGTGTTTCTCTGACTCTTAAAGAAGTTTTTTATTTCTGGGTTATAAGCAAAAGTGTGATGCAACTTACTTAAAAAAGTCCACTCTGTCAGCTTTGTTGAGAACAGACTGTAATGTGTTCAGGTTAAAGAAGTAGAAGCAGTTTGAAAGATGTAAGAATCTTAGTGAAAGAAGTATACTTAGGCTAGGGTACTAACAATGAAGCTATTATTGTGAAGTGAGCTCCAATATGTATGTAGAAGCAAGAGTCATCAAAATGTGTTAACAGGTTGAATGGAGACTTTGAAAAGAAGTGTCAAGAATAAGCCTGACTTTTTGTGGAGCACCTGAGTTAATGGTAACTCCATTAACTGAGATGAGAAAGAGAGCAGCATTTAGAGTGGTGGAAAGCTCTGCTCCGGACATGTTAATATGAAGTGTGCCAAGTTAAAGCTTCAGATATATAGATACAGAATTTGGGGAGACTGGTGGGCTACAGACATAAGTTGGAAGATTGCCTTACTAGGTCACATTAAAAGTCATGATTCAAGATGAAGTCACTTCGACAGTGAAGATCTGTGGGAATGAACTGTGAGAATACCTTTTATGGACTTTACAAATGACTTTTTTGAGAATATTTCTGTGAGAAGCATTTTCTATTAAATTAGAATATTGTAATTAAGCTAAGCTTACTCTCTAAAGTTAATTTCCAACCATGTAATTAACCTGCTTGAAACAGTGTAACCAGATTTTCTATGCTTTAGATTACCTATGCCCTGAACAGCACAGATGATCAAGATTGACAAGGAATGTTGGACATGCTGACTTGCTAAGCAATGCTCCTTATTTTACCTCTCCAGTGGCCTGGCTATACTCCTGGCCCAGAGAAATGTGTGCATGTGTGAGATATATTGACTACCATTGAAGACACTGGATATTTAAAACAAAAAATTCCTCACAAGAATGCTGAAAGCAATGGGCAGTCTTAGGAGTGATAACAACTTTGAATGGTCAATCATATACGTGTGTCTTCTGGGTCAACAGAGTTCAGTGATCCTCCCCTAAGTCCCTTCCTTTAAGCAAATGTTTAAGGAATTCCTTGAAGACGAAATTCCTTGTCCCACAGCTCACATATTGCTTATCCACCACTCACACATCACTGTTTTTGCTGGTCAATAAATACACCAGATGAGTGGCTGCATTAGCATCAGTGGCAGCTGCAGGGCATTAGGAGTGGCAGCAGCAGAAGCAGCAGCTCTGTCTTAGTTTAAGTGACTCCAAGAGTCAATATCCTTATTTCAGAGCACTATCACAGTTGGGAAAAGATAGAGAAGACTTTAGAAGTTTGAGGTATGAAAGACTTGGGTATTAAAAGCTCTGGCAGAGCTGTGTGTAATGACACATGTGGATTCCAGAACCTGGGAGGCAGAATCAGGAATATAACAAGTCTGAGGCCAGCTTGAGCAATATAACAAGACACTGTGCCAAAAACTAAATCTAAACAAAACAAAAAATGTCTAGGAGAAGAGGAAGGGCTGGCAAGGGAAACTGAAACTGATTACAAATAACCTAGGGGAGGGAGGAAATCCAGAGCTGGGCTTGCAACTCAAGTGACTTCTCATAGTCAGTGTTGCCCCAATGAAATGCGCTGACAGCTGAGTGTGAGAGAGGGCTGATGAATGTAGAGATCATTTGAGATGTTGACCTGACCATGGGGTAGTGAGGGCACAGAGGCAGGAGAAAGGATCCTAGATGACAAGGGCAGAATCTAGAGAGAGACATGGCTCAACAGGGTTGAATGTATTTGTTCATTAATAAAGTGAAATGCCAGTACTACAGAAGTGGGAGTAGTAAAATCCGTGGTTTAAGATCATCCTCAGCCTGGCTATATAAGACCCTGTATAAAAAAAAAAAGATAGAAAAGAAAAAAATCTAAAAGAATATAGGCAAAAAAAGCACCATGCTTGGGTGCTAATAGAAAAATAGAAATGATGAGGTTCAGATAAGCAAATTGAAGATGCAGGAGAGTGAGGAATTGAGGAGCTATTTTCTTGTGTAGGCTTGGTTGCAGGCAGTTCAGTACATAATTCTCTGGTTGGCCTGAGATGAATGTACAGATAGAATAATGAGAAAGCTAAGCCTGTGAGGACAGTTGTTATGAACATATGATGGGGAATCACTGAGAGGGAGTCTTCTGATGGTGGTAAATTTTGAGTAAATTAAGAAGCACAGCCACCAGCTGAGAGAGAGGACAGGAGGATAGGGGAGCAGGAGGGAGAGGCATTTAGGAAAGAGTCATCTAGGAGATCAGCTATAATAATTATTCATCATGAACACTGAATGGGGGAGCATGTATGGTAGGTGTCCTAGGTATTACAGCTCAGCACTCCAGAGATGGTGAAATGGAATTTCTGACCTTAGCTTAACTCCTCTTTTGCCTTTGCTTACTGAGCAGTATAATGATCACCTGTACACTGCCTCAATTGCAATGCTTGCATTTTTGTGGAATATGTATTATTCTACTCTCCAATTGTTTGTTCTTTGTAACTTAGTCTATTGTATTAATAATTAATGTTGACCTTGGATGCCATGTTCAGCTAAGCTCAGATTTATAACCAAGCCAAGTTTTTTTTTCCATTTTTTTCTTTATTAGTTATATACATACTCAGTGTGTAAATATCACATGTTGGTACCATCCTTATCCTCATCCCTGTCCTCCCCCCTCTGAAAGGACACTCCTCATTGGGATGGAGATTGTGGATCGTTCGTTATGGGGTTAGCCATCAGTTATGGGCAAAAGACAATGTCTCTGTGTGTAATGTCCCAACTTGTGGCTCTAGCAATCTTTCTGTCCCCTCTTCTGCAAATTTCCCTGAGCCATGTTGAGTTCATTTTAAGTCTACTTCAGTGATGAGGTCTTTGTGTCTATCTCCTTCACCCTTGTGCTGCTACCATGTTCACCAAGAAAGCAGCACTCTTTCTCATTTCCTCATTACCATATGGTTTCAGCTGGGGCCCTGGTGAGGCAGGAAGGGCTGTTTCTCTCCTCAGGTTCTGTGTCCATCTGTAAAAGAGAAGCAGATTCTCCAACAGAGAGTGAAGTCAGCACCACATAAATAGGATAACCATTATTAGTTTAGAGAGAATTTAATAGGTGTAAGCCATCTTGTAGCCAAAGATTGGTGGGTGCTTGATACTGGAGAGCAAACTCGTTTTTTGGATATGATTCTAACTTATTTCACAGTTTCAGGTATGGGTTCCGCTCCACTGAACAGCTCTGTAGACCATGAGTTTCTTGGACAGATGTTGGCCATTTTCTCCAAGTAGCTCATGTAGCACCTTCTGGCACTAGACAAGCTATCTGTGGACTGACTCTCTTCCAGATTCCTTCCTTGTCTCAATGTTCCATACCGACAGCATATGGTGTTTTCTGCAGTAGGGTCTTACCATTAACCTTTGGTGGGTAATCAAGTGATCTGGCAGAAGTCTTCTTTTGGGAAACCTTGTAGGTCTCTATGATCAAGAAGTCATTGTGGATGTTAATTGCATCCTGGTACTAGGAGTTACAGGCCAGTACCAAAGGAAAAGGAGAAAGAAAAATATAGGTAATATAGAAGATAAATAGAGAAAAGAAAGAGAGAGAAACAGGAGAAAATTGAGGTTAGTCTTCATCATATCCTCTCCAGGGCCCTTTGATTCAGATGTTCCCTCTAAGAACCTGATAAAAGTTCAACCTTTTAGTATGTCTTTCAGGATATAGGATGTTATGGTACCAGTTCAGGTCCAGTTTTGTGCCACCCCCAGCCTCCCTTACCCTCCCCTCCCGCCCCACCCTTCCTATTGTCTGGTCCTCCAGATGCCTATTAGGTATGTTGGGCAGATCCAGGTTAGGAGCCACAGATGAGTGAGACCATGTGACGATTGTCTTTTGGTGATTGGGTGAGTTTACTGAGAAATATCTGTTCCAAGGGTGACCATTTTTCTACAAATTTCATTGTGTCATTTTTTTTCCTTACTGCTGTGTAGAATTTCATCATGTAGATATAACACATTTTGGTTATCTATTGGTCTAATGATGGACATCTGGGTTAATTCCAGTTCTTAGCTATTATGAATTGAGCAGCTATAAACATGGTTGAGCAAATATCTCTGTAGTAAAGCATGGAACTTTTAGGGTAAGTGCCCAGTAAGGAAATAACTAGGTCTGATGGTAACTCTATAGTCAACCTTTTTAGGAGCCACCATATTGCTTTCCATAGTTGTTGTACCATCTTACATTCCCACCAACAGTGAATAAGGGTTCCTATTTCTCCAATCCTCACTAGCATTTGTTTTAATTTGAATTTTTAGTGTTTGATATCCTTTCTGGGGTAAGGCAGAATCTCATAGTTGTTTTAATTTGTATTTTCCTGATGGTTAGGAATGTTGAATATTTTTCTAAGTGTGTGTTAGCCATTTGTATTTCTTCCTCTGGGAACTCCCTGTTCTGTTCTCTGGCCCACTTTGTGAGTGGGTTGTTTGATTTGCCATATTGACCAGAAGCTCTGAAGTTTTGTTTCAAAAGTAGGACCCACTTTGTTTTTTCTGAATCAATCTTGAGGATTGGTATTATGGAACAATGATTATAGTTTAACTTTGGTGTCAATGAAGTAATACCTAAAGTCTGGCCATAAAACCTTTAATTCAGGAGAGTTTTATGAATGAGCAAGAAGAATATGTATTTTTGTGTTTCCTTTATCAGAAGAGAACAGAAAACCAGAGGAAAATTTTCCCCCATTTTTAGTTCTATCAATTTAGCAAAGAACATTGTATGTCCATGTCAGAACTATCTGTACTGGGTGAGAAGAGACAAATTCAAATATTTTCTATGCCAAGCTTCAAAAAATTCTGATACTTTCATGGACAGATTTTAACTCCAAGTTCAAAGTACTAAGTATCAACCATGTCAAATTAAGCAAAAACACTACTAATTTTTTTTAAGCAAAATAGGGAGAACATAGGGTAAGAGAAGGCATGAAAATGTAAAGGCAATATGGACTAAATATTAGAAATCTAAAACAAACAGCCAACCAACCAAACAAACATATAAACAAATGTCTCCCAAAACAAGCCCTGAATTTTAACCCTGACTATGTCACTGAATGAAAACCTTAAACATATCATTTAACCTGGGAGCCCTAAAGTTGTTATTGAAAAGTGCTGGCTTGCATAATAAATCTTTTAAAGATTTCTAAACTATAAATAAAAATTCTATAAAGTACAAATTATATCACATCTGTGCTAAAACTGATGTTATGTTTCCTAATATATTTTATTTCTTGATTGTTCAAAAGAAGGTTTTTAGTTTTATATAATAAAATTAATATGTGTTTAAAATGAGTATGCATCTATATAAAAGTATAGATAAATAAAAATAGTACAAAATATCACATTTAATCTTATCTCTCATTAATTAATGTTATTTACTGTCTTTATTACAGTTGCATAACACTTGTGGCAAGTAGAATATATTTATTTTAATTAGTTGTAGAGGAAAGCTAGATTGGAAAATATTAATTTTAACTGGATGCTTTAGGTGTACTCTTTTATTTGAATTATTTTGTCACTGTTTTGTTTTCTTTTAATAAAAACTTTGTCTGCAAGTAGAGGCTAATAAATTCTAAACTCTTATTTATGTGATGCCTCCTTTCAGTTAACTATATACCATATTTTTCAAAACCATTTTACAACTCCTTTAACTGATATTTCTAGACAAAATTAATGTTTATGTTGAGTGAAATTTTTCTGTCTGTTTGTTCATACTTTAAAAAAAGATCATATAAAATTGTTTAATAAGAAGTGGATAAAGGGCTGGAGGGATGGCTTAGTGGTTAAGGCATTTGCCTGCAAAGCTAAAGGACCCAGGTTTGGTACCCCATGACCCACATCAGCCAGATGCACAAGGGAGGCATGTATCTAGAGTTCATATGCAGTGGCTGGAGGCCCTGGCGCACCCATTCTCTCTCTCTCTGCTTCCCTCTTTCTCTGTCAAATAAATAAATAAAATTAAAATATTTTGAAAAACAACAAAAGTTGCTTTAATATTTTTTAAAAAGTGGATGAAAATGTAGAACAAACTTTTGGTGGACTTTCACATTATGATTGTAGAGTATACTTTTGATCTTTTGTCAGAGATATTACATTAATAAACTTTCTAACATTAAGCCTTTTTTTAAGTTCTGAGAGTGAACATCACTTAGTCATATAATGGTAGAATTTCAATGTAGAAGTGAATTGCAAATGTTTGTATTTCATTACATGTTGTGCTGTTTAAATTATGTTCAGATGTGCCAGAAGTTTTATTACTTTTTAGCTATTTTGTTTGGGTTTAGTACAAACTTACATTAACCTTATAAAGTATAGTTTAATTCTTCCTTTTATCTCCTTGCTCATAGAAATGAACTTCTTTGGTGGGCTGGAGACATGGCTCAGCACTTAAAATGCTTACAAAGTCTGCTGGCCTGATTTCATTCCCCAGTGCTTATTCTCCTTGCTTTATTCTCTTTCTTTCTCTCCCCTCAAAAATAAGCAAATAAATAAAAAGAAATAAACTTCTTTGAAATCTGAAAGGATCCTCCTATAACATGGTATTGTTACATACAGCTGTGGTCAAGCTTTCTTTTATTGTTGATTTGTTTCAAGACAATTTGATTTTTATATTTATTTTCCAGGAAAACTGCCTTTCAAACAAATTTTCAAGGTTATAAGTACAGAGAAGTGGATACCTTATGTAAAATAAATACATTCAGCGAGAACTTGAAAATAAAGGGAATTCCCTGCAGCTAGCAGAGTTTATGTCTTGTAGATTTGTAATTCTCTTGGCACTATAATCCTCTTTAAAATTTCTCCCTCTCCCTTGAAGCAAATTACTTTCAAAGAATATGCTAATATATGCTTTGCATGTTACAATTTATGTCATATCTCAAATAAACTTTTTGCTCATCTTAGATTAAAGACTGAAAAACAGATTTTCTCTCTAAATAGTGGAGAGATATTCTTCAAAGTTCCTGTTTCAATTTACTCTTCAAAGTTAAGTAGAAATGCACCTGTGTTAGATAATAAACGATGTATGGACATGAGAAGCTGTGTTTTTGCTTTTATTTTTCTGTAGGTAATATATGGTGGGAAGAAAGCAAGGGTGCCATATTTTATTTATAACATGTCATGTGAGTTCTAGTGTGACTGAGTGGAAGGTGTACAGGGTCATGTATATGTCCTGTATTGATGGTTCCAAGAAGTGTCCCTTCAATTCTGAAGTATTCCTCTATATTACCTACAGAGAGAAAAATTCAGGTAGTGCTGGGCGTGGTGGCCCACGCCTTTAATCTCAGCACTCGGGAGGCAGAGGTAGGAGGATTACTGAGATTTCAAAGCCACCCTGAGAATACAGAGTGAATCCCAGGTCAGCCTGGGCTAGAGAGAGACGCTACCTCAAAAAACAACAACAAACAAACAAAAAAAAAAAAAAGAAGAAGAAGAAAAATTCAGGTAGAAACAAAACAAAACAGCTCCAAGGTCTGAGTGCTTTGGGGTTAGTGAGCTTCATTTTTCCTTTGATGCCTTGCACAGTCAAATTTATATTTGTAAAAATTTATCACCCTTGCTCCCAGATCATGCACACTGTGAGCATCCCTTTGCCTGTGCTGTGTGGGGAAAATATGTAACTTTGGCCCTATACCAGCATGGAAGCACAAACTTGTAAACCCAGCACTGAAGCAGGAGGATCAAGAATTTGAGGCCAGTCTAGACTATGTAGAAAGTCCCTGTTAGAGCTACAAAGTGAGATCTTATTTCAGAAGAAAGGAAGGAAGGAAGAAGATGGATAGATGATAGATATATAGATCATAGGTAGATATATAGATATGTGGGAGATAGACAAGGAGATGGATAGATACTTGACAGAAAGAAGCCTAAGCAGGGAAGTAAGGAACAAATGAAAGAAGGAAGGAAGGCAGAGGGAGCGTGGGAGGGAGGGAGGAAGGAAAATAATCTATAGTGAAACTTCTTAATTTAATTTATAAGGCAAATATGGGTTGATACATATAATAAAAGAATGGATCCCTAGACATACCCAGACAATATACTTAGAAGTGCAGAGAGAGACAACACATTTTTATGCTTGCTTAGTGTGAAGCAGGGACAGTCCATGGAAGAATTCCAACTTGCCCAAGGTTGACTGCACTTCTATCCCTTTTCACTAATGAGTCACCCTCTGTGAGAATTGGAAAAATTTTCTTTACTTCCCTGCAAACTGGGTATTTGCAAAAACGGAAGTTGCACATCAACTTTTGATGTTTTTCTTAACACAGATCCAAACTTACTCTATTTGGTCACAACTCCTGCCAAAATTTAAAGTACGCTGTTTGTAGTATTTACCAGTTTCAGAACTGGCATTTTCTTTCTTGGATGTATTATTTTTGAATTCTATCATTGATATATCCCTTGGATTCTAAGAGAAATTTATAGGTGGATCTTATAAGAAGTCACCATTCTTTTCTTTCATCTAAACTGCAATGAGAAAAACATGTATTAGTACTTGATATTTGAATGACAAAATGGTTAACATCCTATGTTGCTGTTCTCAAAGTACATCTCACAAGTCAGTTCTCATCCATTTCACAATTTCTTTTTGAAGGACTTTGAAGCATCATTAGTATGCAAAAAGCATTGTACTTTTGCAAGACATATATAATAAGCATTATTTCCCATAAAGAATTTGATTTCAATAATTGGAGTGTTTACTGTATATATGAAAAAGGAAAAATAAATAATTTGACAGACCTGCTAAATACTGATATGATAGCATCATTTTTTCTTTTCAAATTGTGAAGCAGTTCAGAAGACAGAATAGGTCTTCATCATAAAAAATTATCCCTCCTTCCTTTTCTACTTTTCGCTTCTTACTTGTCCATGCAGTAAATGTTTGTACCTTATGTGAAAAACATGGCAGCTTGCTTGAATCATGGTCTCATATATGTTTGAAAGAAACAATTAAAATTGAGGAAATAATAGGTATACATCTACTTTATAAGGATGGTGTAACTGAGTAAGGAATGCATTAAAGGTGCTATAGAAATTCTATTGCCCTACAGTGAAATGAAAGAGCCTTGATTTTAAAGCATTCTTTTGTAACATATGGGTATGTTGAAATTCATGGTGAGCTATGAAGTTTCTAATGTATTCAAGTTTATGACAAAGATAATGTTTTCTAAGATGAAACAGATTGCAGATTATAATTGTAATAATATTACTGTCACTCACTTGAGTTATGACATGGTCTCTTATATGGAAGAGAAAGAGAATAATATTCAGCTACTTTGTTGGAAATTGCTCCTGTTGAAACAAACTTTGTTGTTGCTGCTGGGCATATGCCGTGAGTAAAAATGTACCCTCCACATTCATGTGTTGGAAACTGAACTCTCAATTTGTTGAGGAGTGAAGAAAAAAAAAAATTTAATGCTGCATTTCACTCAAGCCCAGGTTAACCTGCAGCTCACTCTGTAGCCCCAGGCTGGCCTCAAACTCACAGTGATCCTCCTACTACAGCCTCTGGAGTGCTGAGATTACAAGCATGTGCTACTATTCCAGACTTGAGAGATGAAGAAATCTGAAGAGGGGATTGATTAGGTCAAGAGGGCTCTAGGTTCATAAGTTAGACTATGGGGGACACAAATAAATTTGTCAAGATTAAGATAAAGGCAGTTTATGTAAGAGGCTTGTAGTGATCTTCTGTGTCCTAAGAACTTGTGTAGGGTTGAGATTGGAAGAAATGGATTGGTAACAAAAGAATATGGCACAGAAAGAAATGAAAGTTTATAGCTAGAGACAGCTCCCATTCAGCAGCAGCAATTGTTTTCAAGATTACCACCATTGAGATTGGGCCAGCTATTTTGCACTGGGATAGAAGAAAGAATCCTAACTCTTGAAAGTAGAGGGCCTGAATGCTGCTTTTCAAAGTCTGTTTTATTGCCCCTGGATTAATAAATTTGGTAGCCTACCTGGTACTATGGGAGTATGACAAATACAAGAAAGAAAGAGCCATTGGGTTTGCAACACACTAGTCTGTTCTTTGGAAGTGCCTGTTGGACAAGGTGAGGCAGGGTTATTGGAGTCTCTGTGAGGAAACACAATGGAGTCATGAGGATAAACCATGGGTTGCAATGGAGACTGTAGGACTTTTGGAAAATACCAGGATTGTGAGATAGCTACCAAGAAAAGCTCCTGGCTTAGGATGGAGTGTTTTAGGCAGCCCAGCTATAAAGGCAGAATTGGAACTCAAGAGACTTTGTCACTGGTTATAGATGTCAGACTTGGTGCTACAGGATTTGATGTTTGCCTTTATATCTTACATTGGTTCAATTTTTTCTTGCCATGCCATCTTTGGCAGTGTGGATGTTTACTGTATGCCACTATAGGCTTTTGGCGTTACAGGTTCACTGAAACTTTGGACTATAGGGATGTTTGAATGTTGTGATAGATAAAACTTATGGGGCTTTCAAAGTTGGACTGAATGCATTGCATTTTACATCATATGTGGTCTTCAGTATTGGGGGACCAGAGACAGAATATGGTGGCTTGAATTATATGTCCTTCATAAACTCATATGTTTTGAGTGCTTAGTAAGTGCAACGTGGAGTGTTTATCCAAGCAGCACCGGAGGCCTGCTCAGCCACAACTGGGGTAGCCAAGAGGAACTGTACAATAATGAAGGTGGCAGAAGCTTGAAGCCATTTAGTAAGGTATCAAGCCCATGGAAGGAACTGAGGTCCATCCTCCAGAACCATTCTGACCTCCTACATCTCTGGGCCACTGACAGTAAAGGCAGCTTTGAAAACCTCTGAAATGCATGTAGGCCCAGTCCTCCATGGCCTTGATGAATAGCTTCTTACTTTCTTCTACCCATACTCATCCCTTCATCAAAGTGTTACATAAATGCATCTCTGCATTTCATTTATCTCTCTTTATATTTTATATTTCATATTTAAAACTATTTTTCTTCCTTCTCATTTTAATGTATGCAATTCAAAGAGGCCAGTGGCTCTTTTAATAGACTGATTAAAATTTTCTTCTACAAAATATCCTAGTTCATTGATCTCAAGTTCTGCTCACATAAAAACTTCAGGGAGAGCCGGGTGTGGTGGTACACACCTTTAATCCCAGCACTTAGGAGAGATAGGAGGAGTGCCATGAGTTGAAAACTACCTTGAGACAACATAGTGAATTCCAGGTTAGCCCTAGACTAGAGTGAGACACTACTTGACAGGCAACAAGAAGAAGAAGAAAAACTCCAACCAAATCAAAACCAAAACCTTCAAAACCTTCAGGCATGTGGAGCTGGGAAAATGGCTCACCAGTTAAAGGTACTTGTTTGCAAAGCCTATCAGCCCAGGTTTAATTCCAAAGCCATCCAAATAAATCACACACACAACACACACACACACACACACACACACACACACACACACACACACGGAGGGATAGAGAGAGAGAGAGAGAGAGAGAGGGAATTCAGCTAAGTCCTTTGTTACTTGATAACACAGATGACCTTTACTCCAATTTTCAATATCTATTTCTCATTTCCCTGTAAGCCCAATATCTACTTCTTATTTTGTCTTGGTTACTGTTTATATTTTTGCCAGAATTCTAGTTACTTTGAATTTACATAACATCTAAGGAGAATTGGGCTTGCCCTACAGCTAGTCTATTTTGCTGGATCATTACCACAGTTTCCTTTAATGGTCCTTTTTAATGATATAGATCTTTTCCAATCTGTTTTTCTAACCTCTTCCAGCTTCTGTTCACTACCCAGTTCCAATACTTTCTCATGATCAGATGTTTATTGCATAATACCTGACTTCTCTAATATCAACTTTGTCTCTTAGTCTGTTTTTGGAAAATGTATAAAGATACACATTTGTTATTGTTTTGCATGAATAGTGTCAAGGTTCTGGATTGTGGTGTTGGGCTGCCAGCTGTTTCATCCCATGGTGGGACAGGTAAGGACAAGGAGCATATGGAGTATACCTGTATATGAGAGATAGGCTGAACTCATCTTTTTCTAGGCAGTAATTTCTGTGATGGCAAACCCATTCTTATTACAATGACATTTATCTATTTATGAACATAGAGCCCCCCTGATCTAATCTATCACCTGCTGAGATTTCTCCACTTCTCCAACCTGGAGTAGTGGCACATGTATATTGTCTCAGCACTCCAAAGGCTGAGGTAGAAGGATCACTGTGAGTCTGAGGCTAGACATCACCCCCTTGACAACATCAGAGTGATATCATTAGCAAAGCAGTGAGCTGCATTCTAGCAAAGGATAGCTGGCTGTAATACCTCTCAACCCACCCTCAACAACATACCTCTTCCAGCCAGGATCCACTCCCAAATTGCCATCAGCTGGGAAACAAGCATTCAAAACATTAGAGTTTATGAGGACACCTCATTCAAAGCTCCACACTTGAGAAGGAACAAGCCATAAACCTTGGCAGCACCCCATGGTGTGGATTTGACTAGCATGCAGAACATAAGAGCTGTATGGAGCAGACTTCTTTGACATAGGTTTCAAAGAATTTCACTGATAGCCCAGAGACCCAGACAGACACTTGTAGGAGAAAACATGGGGCTTCATGGACTATAGGATATTTTCCTCATATTTGTTCTCAGTGATTTGTTTTTGCAAAAAAAGTATTTAGAATTATGCCAGGTGTGGTGGTATACACCTTTAATCCCAGCATTCAGGAGGCAGAGGTAGGAGGATCACTGTGAGTTCGAGGGCACCCTAAGACTACATAGTGAATTCCAGGTCAGCCTGGGCCAGAGTGAGACCCTACCTCGAAAAACCAAAAAAAAAAAAAAAAAATTTAGAATTATAACTTTCAATGCAGATAATTCAATTGGGGCACTGGCACAAGGTCTCATTAGAAGCTAGGAAGTGATCCAGAGCTGGGTCTGGAGACAATGTGCTTGCTATCAAGACAGACTCAGCTGAAGGTCACAAGAGGGTTAAGGAGTGACTGGAGTACTATGTCCATCTCATTCCTATTTCTAGAAGGAAGGAGGGTAAGTAATGCAGCCCCAAACTCCTTCAGACGAGTTCTTGAAGATTTTCTTCTTGTCATGGTTAGAAGGTTGAAGCCTGGATAATCTGTGTTCCTAGACAGTTGGACTTTGGAGGATAGACCTTGCTTATGAGATCTAGATCCACAAAGGAAAGAACGGACCAGAGCAACCTATGTTCCCCAGAGCCACACACTTGATGTAGCATCTAGAAAGCTTTCAAGATCAAGGACCGTTTATGAAACTGGGAGTGAGAACAGGGAATGAGAATTAGACTTTCGGGAGATGATTATGTCTTGTGCTGAGGGTGAGGAGTTTAGAGCACGTGCTGCAACTAAATCCTTTCTGACATAATTACATGAGCACACAGCCTGAGAAATCAGTAGTTATGGAAAGGTTCTGTAGAAGACAAGGCCTAATCCAGTACAGAGTAGATGTGCAACAGATGTTAGAGCTGAAAAATACATCTCATTCTACCTAGCACTCTTAGCACAGACCAAGCCAAGATTTCAGGTGAAAATAAGAATCACTAGAGGGCTTGGCACTCACTGGTATCACTTCATTACTCTTCCCCTACTAACTAGCTTTTAGTGACTGAGAGGAATAGTGAAGTCTCCTTCACAGTGACTTTGAGCAAAGGAGAGAAAGGCAGGAAGAAAACAGGAGGCTGTGTCCAGAAAGCTTGTATATTTTGACTGCTTATCTGGAGTTTGCAACCTCTGGATCCATAGGTCTTTATATATATGTCATGGTTCAGGGCTAAACATTACTATTGGAATCTCTGTGAGATCAAGATATGTTTATGCTGTTTAGGTGGTGATAATGTGTAGGTGAGTTGAGGTCCATTGACATGTATCAATAGACCATAATATAGACATGACAGAATTTTCAATTGTGTACAAACAGCCTCTTGATTTGTGTGTGTGTGTGTGATATAAATATATAAATGCATAGATGTACATATGATAAATATCCATAGAAGGGTACAGAGGTCTTCTTGTTAATTATTTGCTTAGCTTCTACATTTATACAAATTCTATGATGAAGGCTTGCTCCAGTTGTGCACTGCCGAACACCAGTTCTTCAGGATTTCATAGTTCGGGTGAATAGAGCAGTGTTTGAGAACTTATAGATAAAACAAAGTGATTCTTGTTGATTCCTTTTCATTCTTCTCTTCTTTCCTACTCTCCCTCCCTCTTTCCCATCTTCGTTTTCAACACCAATGGAAGATAATATATGTCTTAAAGTTAGTTGGTTTGATAGTGTGTTTTCTTCTCATTGTGAACTTTGCCCTACAAGTGTACTATGGAAACATACTTGGAAAGCAGCGTTGTAGGTGTAGGAGGGCAGAAGGTATGAAGATAGCTACTTGGAAGGTAGGTTCATTTTATCTGATAGTGACTCCTGCCACCTTCAAGTTGGACAACTTTCAATATCTCTGCTGTTTCTCAATCACAACCCCTCACCCTATTATGTACCCAATAGTTCAATAAATACTTCAAGATTTTTCTTATACAATTCAGCTATTAGCTCAGGAGAGCTTTCCAAACCAGGAGGATCCACAGGTTACATAACTTGATTTGAAATCTCATTTTGCTGTCCTCGTTCTAAAAATGGGATGGGCTGCATAAAGATATATGTGTAAGCAGACACTCTTGTGTAAATATATGTGGTCCAGAGATAAAAGTCAAATATGCTTTCTTATTTTAAATTTTTTTTGAGAGGAGCCCAACAGACATTTTTTTTAATATGATAAAGTGTGTGTGTGTGTGTGTGTGTGTGAGAGAGAGAGAGAGAGAGAGAGAGAGAGAGAGAGAGAAAGAGAATTGGCATGTCAGGGCCTCCAGCCACTATAAGCAAACTCCAGATGGATGCACTACTTTGTGCATCTGGCTCACATGGGTCCTTGGGAATCAAACCTGAGTCATTTGGCTTTGCAGACAGGTGCCTTAACCACTAAGCAATTTCTCCAGCCCCTGCAACTGCTTTAGTTACCACTATGTAGCAATCAAAATTTATTTCAATGGAATAGAATAAAAAATCCTGATATAAGTCCATGTAATAACAACTATGTGAAAGAATGCTAAAAATACACATTGAAGAAAGGACAGCATCTCCAACAAATGGTTCTGGGAAGACTTGATTTCTACATGCAGAAAAATGAAACTGGAATATTATCACTTATCTTGTATAAACATTAATGCCAAATAGATCAAGGATAACAATGAATAACCTGAAATTCTGAAATGGCTACATTAAAAAAGAGGGAAAATAAGATATCATAAGATAGAGGAATAGATAAGAACTTTCTGAATAGGACTCTATGTTCTCAGGAAATAAGGCCAATAATTAATAAATAATATCTCATGAAATTCAAAAAGTTTCTATATGGCAAAGGAAAAATTCATAAAGCATAGATTTAGATGTTAGAATGGAAAAAAATCCTTGTCAGCTATATATTTGCCACAGACTAATGTCTAGAGTATACAAAGAACTCAAAAAAACACTATACATCAAGAGAACAAACAGTCCAGTCAAAAAAGTGGACTATGGAACTGAACAGAGAATTTTAGAAAGAAGAAATGTAAAGGGCCAATAAATAATTTTTAAAATGCCCGGCATTCTTAGCAATCAGGGAAGTGCAAATTAAAATTACTTTGACATTCTGTCCTGTTCCTGTCACAATGGCTAGCATCAAGAGAACACACTAGTACTGGTGAGGGAGTGGGGAATGAGAAACGTGTATTCATTTTTGCTGGAAGTGTAAACTAGTGCAGCCATCATGGAAACTATTTTGAATTTTTTTAATTACTAAAAATAGAACTACCATATGACCCAGATATACCACTCTTGGGAATTTACACTAAGGATTCTATTTGTTCCTATAGAGACACTTGCTCATACATGTTTATTGTTGCTTTGTTCACAGTAGCAAGGTAATGGAATCAGCCTAGATGTCCATTAACTGATGAATGGGTAATAAAGATGTGGTGCATATACACAATGGCATTTTATTCAGCTAAAATAAAAAATGAATTGAAATTTGCAGGAAAATGAATAGATTTGGAAAATATTATACTGAGTGAGGTTCTCCAGGCTCAGCAACACAAAAAATAATATATGCTTTCTCATACATGGACCTTAGCTTGAATGTTTAGATTTGGATGTTTAAGATGGAGTATACATGGATGCCAGGAAGCTACAAAGCAGCCCATTGGAGGAAGGGAAGAGGATAGTGGAACACATGTGATATGAAAGTAGAGGCGGTCAATAGTGGTGGTAGGAGTTAAGCAGGGATTAGGGTAGAAGGATTGAAGAGAGGGAGTAGGGAAAATATGTTTGAAAATTTCATAAAGAAACCTACTGCTTTGTAAGCTAATGAAAAATCTAATTTTAAAAGAAATATTAAATGAAACATCCTACATGGACAGGTAAAACTGCTCCACAAGCTATAGGTTATTCAACAAAAATGCTCATGCTAATTGTGAGATATTGCCTGGTGAGCTCTTGGTTAGGCAGTGCACATAGACCCCCTAAAATAGGCTATTGTCATTGCTCTTGGTTTCCCACCAAAACTTGATAGTAAGTCCCTGTTGCTGAAGACAGCACACACTTTGGCACAGGATACAGAGAAATCAAGCTAGAACTGATATGGAAAGCATCCTTTCTGACACCTAGTTTTCATAATGCCCAAAGGAAGGCGCTCTACAACATTCATACAAAGAAGAGGCATCAGCAGGGTCACTCAGTGGTGGCTCCTGCATTCTGAAATACTGACCTACCCAATGGGACATGCCCTCTGCAGTACTGTAATAGTGGCATGGCTGTCATGGGGGTCACTACCTGATCTCTAATTTATTTGAAGCCTGCTCCTCAAGAGATAATTCATGACTGGTAGTGTCAACCATGTCAAATGTCATAGGTCAGATTGGGGCAGCCTACTACTGTTTTGCTAAGTGGATATGTTTGTTTTGCTAAGTGGATATGTTTGTTTTGCTAAGTGGATATGTTGTCAAATGGTCTTCTAAATACATTTATGCACAGAGATTAATGCTGCTCTAATCTTGGTCAGAAGAGTTTTTTTTTTTCTTCTTCTTTAAGTAGTGGCCAGAGGTTAATGAAAACACTAATTACTAATCAAAGTGCTGAAAGTCAGTGCTCTGTCCTATATAGTGCATCTATACAGTCCTCTCGAATGCTCATAGAACATTAAGAAAAAGGAACAAAATTACTAGAAGGAGCTGGAAAATGGTGAGGAGTGCTATGAAACTCTGTCTTCTAGATATAACATTACCACTGTGCTCATGAATTACAGCAGTTGTAGTTACTTGTACAGGACCTGCACAAGATAGGGTCTGCCGACATTCCATAATGGACACCTTCATGAGGAGCTAATGGCAATTGATGGTTGCTGGGGAGGGTGAATCATCCTTCTCAGTAATGTAGGAACTGGTAAGTGGTGGGGAGAAAATGCTTATCAAAATTGGAAAGGAATGCTAGGGTAATAGAAATATATCATCAAAATAAAATGTACACATGTATGAAATTGTCAAAAAGCAAAAAAGTTAAGTCACTACAATCAGGTACACAGGAGGAGATTCATGTAATTTATTTTCTTTATGGTATACCTGAGGTCACTATTTTTTTTTAAATACTTACTTAAGAGAGAGAATGGAAGAGGGGGAGAGAGAGAGTGAGATGGGGGATGGGCATGCCAGGGCTTCTAGCCACTGCAAACAAACTCCAGACACATGTGCCGCCTTGTACATCTGGCTTAATGGGTATTGCAGAATAGAACCCAGGTCCTTAGGCTTCACAGGTAAGTGCCTTAACTGCCAAGTCATCTATCCGACCCTGAGGTCATCATTTAATTTTTAAAAAAGCAAGCATCTGATGAATGCTGGAACAAAGGGTAGAAGTATTATTCCACCATTGTCCCTCCCACTCTGCTTCTAAAACATCACCTCCACATGGACTTAATGCTTCTATAACATCGCCTAGAAATGCCTACTTGATAATGAGCCCTGATGAGGACAGGAATTCTAGCTTCACCATAAAAGAACTTTCAGTTCTATACCATCTTTCTGCAAATAAGAAACTTACTTCGTTTGCTAAAGGAAACTGGTTACAGTCAAAGTCCATCACTGCTAAGTGAGAAAGAAGAGCAGAGAAAAGTGCCCAAAGATTTGTTTTACAAGACCTGATAAAGAATGATGGAAAAATAAGTTATCCTGTCAAAAAACCTTCAAGTGATGATGATGTTGGTTAAAACAATTCTATCTCTTTTGTGTTAATAGAGAAAAATGATCTAAATATTAAAGTTGCCGGTACAACAACTGACTATAATAATGAAAATGTAACTGACATCTGCCATTCTTGATGCTATGTTCTTTGAAATTTTTGTCCTGGTTGTGAACCTTTCACAATTTGCTTTTTTTTTTTCTAAGATTTTCTCAATTTTTTAAAAATTCATTTTTGTTTATTTTGATTTATTTATTTGAGAGTGACAGACAGAGAAAGAGGGAGGGAGGGGGAGGGAGGGAGGGAGAGAGAGAGAGAGAAAGAGAGAGAGAGAGAGAGAATGGGCATGCCAGGGCCTCCAGCCACTGCAAACGAACTCCAGATGTGTGCGCCTGCCTTGGGCATCTGGCTTATGTGGGTCCTGGGGAATTGAGCCTTGAACTGGGGTCTATAGGCTTCATAGGCAAGCTCTTAACTGCTAAGCCATCTCTCCAGCCTTTATTTTCTCAATTTTTAATTGTGTACTTTAACAATGTATCTTTAACAATTTTACCTTCTCTGTTACTTTTGCTAGGTTGTTTCCAAGCACATCATCTATGTCAGTGGTCATCAGTACAAGTTGAAGAAAATCCATTTTATCATCACCATCACCATCATCACAATTTCTACAAGCATCGTACTATAGTGGATATCATTCCTTGAAAAATTCAGACTTCCATGATTCAGAGGAATTTATTTTAATGTAGATGATAGCCTTTTATTATACCTAAAATTGTATGTTACTAATAAAAATTATATTTCATTTAACCAGCAGAGGGAGCCTCCAAATCTATGAATTCTGAAAAAACATAGGATGGAAATAAATACATAGCAATTTTATATATTTTATGTCTGACAATCAGCAATTCAGCCAGTTCTGTCCAACGATATCAAACTCACATCTGGTACTTTATACATAAAGTGTCTCAAGTCTTTTCCTACTATATGCACCACATCCTTTAATAGTTCCTATCTAATAGTCTATTTTCAAGCTTCAGATTATTTTTGTTGTTACAGTCTTTCTCTTATTTTGGCTTCATAGTTTAATACTGGATACTTTTGAATGATCTTTTGTTTAGACAGTATATTGTTTTTCTCTTGCCTCTTTCCTTTTAGATCTCTTTTTTATATTTTTGTATTATCAAATTTAATATACTTATTTTTTTCTTCTGTAACCAAAAATTCAGTATTTCAGTGCTGGGAAGATGGCTCAGTGGTTAAAGGCCCTTGCTTGCAAAGCCTGCAAGCCTAAGTTCAGTTCCCAAGCTATACTTGTAAGCTGGGTTCACAAAGTGGCGCAAGTGTCTGGTGTTCATTTACAGAAACATCCACCCACACCACTCCCCCAACATGTGCAAATGAATAAAGTCAATGCTCACTACCTTTACTTCTTATGTTTTAAAACTTTTGAAAAGTTTCCTAACTGACTGGATTTCATTGTTAAATAGTTTATTTAAGAAGGGGTTCTATAGTCCTTTATATCTTTCATAGTTGGGAAGGACTATTTACTGCCTCACATGACCAGTAGGGTTACAATGATAATGTGAGGTCATATTTCCTTCCCTTCATTTGCACTTTTATTTTCTCCCAGGTAGAATCAAGTATTTCAATTTTTCTCCCACAAGTATGTAGGGAAGGAAATTATCCAACTATATCCTCTAGGCAAATTAAGTGTTTACACTTACTATCTCCAATTAGAGTAAGTTCTGAACCTCCCAGAACAATCTTCCTTCTGAAGGGCACATTGTAAAATAGCAAACTCAGTTATACTGTGTGTCTCTCTGTCTAGTTTTATTGAAATATTATTAATAAGCATCTACTTATTTTAAACATGTTTTCTGGTTTTGGCTTCTGCATGAAACATGAGACTGTGATCAGAGTAAAGGTAATGAACATGACCACCAAGAATTTCCCTACAGCACCCCCCTTTTTAGTACTAAGAATAATCATCTTATTAGCACAATTGTAAGGAAAGAATGGAAAGAGCTCTGTTGTTTATCTGTTACTTCTGGACCCCACATTGAAGTATCCCTAGGTTTTCTCACACAGCAATGTAATCAGTCCTGTTATGTGGCTGTGGAAATTGTTGTGCACAGAGGTTACGCAAATTGCCCAAGGCCATGGAGCAGATGAGTGAGAGGCCTGGGAGCAGATCCAGGACATATTGTCTCCCATTGCTTCACAGGGCTGTGAGCTGGCCTATTCCTTCTCATCACACTTTGCTGAAGGAGACTATTTTAATCCCATTTCTGAGTTGAAGTTAATAGTATTTCACTACCACTACTAGATTACTGTTATTTTATTTATTTTTCTACCACTAGTATAAAAATGAATTATGAATAGGGTTGAAACATATTCATTGTGAGTCAGCACTAATATAATTATCCTCCCACTTTCTTTAACCTCTTTCTCCCCAAGCTGCTTGCAAACACGTGTGATGTGCCAACAAAGTGTTTGAATGAAGACACTGCCAAAAATACTAAAGTTTTGGACAAACAAAATGTATTCTATTTGATGCTCATGTAGTTATATATTTTAACTATGTATATATCTTTCTGTAAAAAATTAAAAAGCTACCTGTAAATATAATAAAATATTAAGTGTATGTGAAAATACTATTTTGATTTTTTCCAAAACACACAGGTACTGTGTAACAAATATGTGATTCATAGAAGAATTGAGGTTAGCCCTTAAGAAACCAAATTTGCTTCTTTAACTTCCAACTAAGAAGCCTAAGCAATAGCATGGTCCTTCAGATGCAAAGAAAGTCTAGCTGAGACTGACCCATGAGCTAGTGCTATGACCACAGCCATGCTGCAGTCGGACCCTGCAGTTCGTAGTTCTCTGAGAAGCATGGAACATCTGGATGCTTCTTTTCCTTCCATCATCCTCCATGGTCTCTGTCATGCTCCAGGAGACAGCTGCAGGACTGGTGTGTGCACTGCTCCTCAGCCCACATCAATGTAGACCCACAACTGCTGCCTCCTCAACTTACCACAGGGGGCAGACACTGACTGATGTAAAAAGTTAAAAAAAAAAAAAAAAAAAAAAAAAAAAAACCTTATAGGGAAAGGCAGGGAACTGCAATATAATAAATGTTAAAACATGCTTCCAATGCCATCTTTATGAGACAGGGCTTATTTCATTTACAAATGAACAGCTATTCATTAATGCTGAAGACATAGTGAGCATCAATAAAGCTAGGTTGATTTTAAGTTTTTCTTCAGAAAAATGATTTCTGGATAATGTTTATGTTTTTATACTTTTATTGCAGATTTAATAATTCTCCCGATTTGTTTCACTCAAATGTTCCAGCTTTTCACAATCCCACAAATGAATAATACATTCCTTACAAAATATCCTTCCTAAAGGAGAAAGCACTATGAGCATTCATGTTAACTTCCCTTGGACTCTGTGGTTTTCATCTTTTTCTATACATTTTTAAAAGCCTGAGCAACAGTGCATAAAACACTCTTATCCTTAATGAGCTGAACTCCATGCAAAATTCAAGACTCTCAAGGCTCTGAAGACATATGAAGAAATATCACTCCTGGTGATTGCTGAGCACAGCTATCCCTGTGTAATCCTAATTTTGTTTTTGGTGTGACAGAAACAAGCATGAACCTGTACCTGCTGGCATTTAAAATTTAAAACCCTTCTGGTGTTTGAATTTCAGCTTTCCTACTGACCAAGTTATCTTGGGAAGCTACATAAATTTTGTGTTGCTCTCTTTCCCTACTTACAAAATGAGATTGTACTAGGAGGTTAAATTAGTTACTATTTGCAATGATAAATATTATTTAAAAATAGAAGAATGCATGACATTCATTTGTTTTAAGTAAACATTTTTTTCACAGCATCACTACACTTTAACATTCATGTACAAATAATTGAGTTTTCCCCTTATCGATCCAGAATTCTTGTATTAGAAGCCCAGTCTTTTTTTTTTTTTTTTTTTTAGCAAGATGAGTTATTAGGGTCTAAGTTTTCTCAGGTACAGGACAGTGACCACAACCTTGCATTAAAGGACTTTTGTAATATGGAGTAAGGTAGAATACATGGAATATTTAGTAAAAGCTCTGCTCATAAGACATAAATGTTCACAGATAAATAAAAAAATGTGTAAAGTCAAACACAAGAAGATTTAAGGGAAAAAGTAACTATCACAGAAATAGTGTATAAAAGGGTCAAACAGTTTTAGTCAGATTCAAATTAGAAAATTTCAATTTATACTTTTGAAAGTAAAGGACTTCCTATACTTTTGAATTTCTGAAAAATATTTCAATTGGATTTTATAGACAGTGTATGACTTAGAACATAAATGTCCTGCTATTTTAATAATAAATTCATATTTACTAGAAATGACTTATACAAATATTGCTAATGTTTAATTAGATGTACATAAGATAAATGGAAATACTTGGATGTTCTTTTCTTCTTTGTGCAACTCAGTGGTAGAGGAAATACTACTCACGGGTTTCCTTCCTCATGAATATGACAAGTAGAAAGCCCAAAGTGTGTACCTAATTGCAAATCACTTACTCAGGAACAGCTGTGGTAGTGGTGGACATATCTCATCCCACAAATACAGAAGCTGAGGCAAGAGAACCCATGAGTTTGAGCTCAGCCTGGGCAATAGAGTGAGACCTGGTGTCAAAATCAACAAACAAATCAGTTATTCACATGTAAAAAGGAGCTAGTATTATGTGGTATGGAGTAGGTACCATCTTAATTTTACTTACTAATTTCTTTGTGTGTGTGTGTGTGTGTGTGTGTGTGTGTGTAGTTGTGTAGTGTTTGTATGATGTGTATATATATATATATATCTATATCTATCTATCTATCTATCTATCTATCTATCTATATATATATATATATATATATATAAATGTATGCACATGCATATGCAAATGTGCCTATGCCCTATACACAGGCATGAAGAGGCCAGAGCAGAACCCAAGTTGTCCTTCTGTATTCCTCTTCCATCTTATTTCCCCAGAGAAGTCTCTCACTCAACTGGAGCTACTGCTTTCAGTTAGACTGGCTGACAGCCCCATTCATTCTATGCTTTCTCCCATCTGCCCCCACAGGAGTAAGTTTACGGGAGTGTGTATCCACATCAAATTTTTTTTTATATGGGTGCTGGGGACATGATTAAACTCAAGCTCTCTTAGGCTTTTCCACTTATAGATGAGCCATTCTTCCAGTATCCCCTCATCGTAATTTTCACTAATAATATTTTAACATCAGATAAATGAAATGTGCCCTAAAAGTACACCCATCTTATACAATAGAACATTCAATCTTGCAATTCTTTTTTCTTGTGACTTCATAGGACTTTGGTCAGTAATGCAATGCCAGGTAATTAAGAATTGCCCAGTCTAGTGAAGAATAAGCATGAAATTATAACTGGGACTGTGATGGATGGTAGGAACAGTTTTAACTTAGGAATATGGAAACATAGGGAGAAAGGACCACTACCATGTATGAAGGTATGTGGGAAAGTTCTTGAGTGAGCAACTGGAGAGAAACCTTCAGGCCCTCCCTCATATTGAATGCCATCAATGAGCAAGCCATATGTATGGAAAATAGAAGGCTGGGTTGTGCTGGATCAGAAGCACTGCATGATGGCGGGCCCTCCACCACCATCACGCCATAACAGGAGCTGTAGTTGTGGAACTGCACTTGGATGCCTAGGAAGACAGAACAGAGTGTTAGTCTGTTGAGAAAGATGTAGCCACACTACTGCATGACTGTTACTGACACTTGTTGTAAGGTCATAGTCTAATTGGGAGATTGGGATACACCATGAAAGCTGGATCAGAAGTTCCCTGACTTTGGGAAAACATGAGGCCAGTAAGCTAGAAAAGAGATAGAACGGTAAGAGAAAGGAAGGGAGGGGGGTACGTAATAGGATGGTATTTTATATATGTAAGTAGAAGAATAGATTAATGAGGGTGAAAAAGCCCAAAATGAGGTCTGGGGAAGAGATTGAGTAAGGGAAAGGTGGAGAGACAGCTAATCAAAATCTAAGAGGATATAAATAAAACATATGTAATCCTACTTTTTTTGGACAATGGAACACTCAGGAGCCATAGATTGTTGCTAGAAAATTTTCAGTGCCAAGGATGGAATATCTTCCAGTGAGTTGTTGGCCAGGGAGATCTGTGATGCCCCCAAAACATTATAGGCCATTGCCAAGGCCCTTGGGTTTCCACCAGGAATAGATGGCAAGACCCTATTGCTGAAGACTCCATATACTTGGGCTCCAAGGCCACTGAGAAATCTTGCTGAAACTGAGCTGATAACCTCCTCCATGTAGACCAGCTGACAGAAAGCTGGAAGAAGCCATTCTGCATGCAGTTCAATGGGAGAAAGAGAAACCACCAGTGAAGATACTCATCAGTGGACACTGCAAGCCTTACAATTGACCGGCCAGACCAAATGAGCCAACGGGTGCAATAGTGGCACATCTGTTATGGGGGAAACCAACTGCCCTCTAATTGGACTGGAGGCCCACTGCATGGGAAGTGAATACATCCCTGATACTGAAAACTTAAAACAGGGCTAGTCATAAGTCCTAGGGGTGTAACGTCTGCTGTTGTCTGGCCAAATGTATATACTATGCTTATCAAATTGCCCAGTAAGAACTTCTGGTAATGTTCTCACACTTATATTAATGCTACTCTCACTATTGGTTGAGAATCTTCTCTTTTCAGATGGCAGTGACCTTGGGACGACTCAGAAGGTATCATGGTGATGGAAAGAAATGACTGCAGTACTGAGTACTACAATATCTGTATCACACCTTCCAAGGCTCAGGGTCTAATGCGGAAGAGGTGGTGGAAAGAATGTAGAGCCAAAGGAAGGGCAGGACTCCACACAACATGCTCCCTCCAGACACAAAATGGCCTGGATATCCATGGCCTCACAGTGCCTGACACTACTTACATAAGACCATCATAAGAGGAGGAGAAGATCAAGACATCAAAAGTAAAAGAGAGACTGATTGAGATGGGGAGGGGGTATGATGAAGAGTGGAGTTTCAAAGTGGTGACTGGGGGGAGGGAGGGTATCATCATGGTGTATTTTTTTATAATTATGGAAGTTGTTAATAAAAAAATTAAAAAATTAAAAAAATAAAAAAATTAAAAAGAGATATTACTGAAAAAAAAAGATCAAACCTACATGATACATACATCCTTGTTGTATAGCATAATGAACATGGAGTGGTTGAATCAAAGGTTCACCATAAATTATGTGTTTTGAGTTCTTAGTCCCCAGCTGGTGATAATTTGGGAAGTGGAAAATTGCTGAAGATGTGTTGTTGGGGGGGGGGGTGAGGGGAAAGATACTGGTTATAACCCAGAATCCCCTTTGCCAGAGCTCAGTTCACTCCCTTGTTGCTATTCTTTCACCTGTGGTGCCAAGATTATGACGTCTTGTCTCTCCTCATACCATTATGATGCTTCCTCTTGTGACTGAAAACCAAGACAACATCTTTCCCCCATCAGCTGCTTTTGGTCATTTTTTTTTCTCAGCAACCCTAAAACCTTACATTAAGTAAGTTTATGAGAGCTAGAGACATGGCTTAACAGTTAAGATTCTTGTCTGCAAAGCCAAAGGACCCAGATTTGATTCTCCAAGACCAGGTGCCCATGGTGGTGTATGTGTCTGGAGTTCATTTTCTGTGGTTCTAGGCTCTGGCATACCTATTTTATCTCTTTCTCTCTCAAATAAATAAATAAAAATAAAACATTAAAAACAAATTTATGTCCTTCAATGGAGGTCTTTCCAAAATATCCTACAGAAAGGCACATTGCCTTAGACCTGCAGTGCAGTTCAAGATGTCAGAGCAGAATCATGTGGCAAGTACTACATTGATCTTGTGGAGCTGCTTTTATGCTGAGCATTTATTCAGTGCTGCTGGTACCAAAACTTATCCTGGGCTTTCTTATGAACAGCAAAATTGAGATCCCTAAATATACATGCATTTATACAACTATGGATGAGGACTAGAATAATTTTCATTACCTAAATCAGAAGGGTATTGATGGAAGCCAAGTACATTTGTAGCCTTAATAGAGCATGCAATTTGGGTCAATTTTCTCTTTTCTGAAAATATTGTTTTGTGCCCAACTAGTACAATTAGAGGGTTACAGGATTGGATCCTGGCATGGACAGACCAATTCAAGCAGAAAGGTAACAGAATGGGGCTGGTTCCTGAGATGGGAGGGCCCCAATGGAACCATGCCTTCTCTCTGCTGAGCACAGCCAGTTGATGGTAGGCACATCTTTAAAGGCTTGCTTCTTTGGCAGAAGGTAGCATGGACAAAATGCAGGGGAAGCAAAGCACCTGATAGAATTATGTAAGGCTTTACTACCCTCATACTTACCCAGAGGCAACTGGATCTCTTGCCTAATATTTCTCTAATAATTAAAATTATTCCTTTATGGCTAAATATTTAGGGAAAAAATAGGTTTTATACTTTGTTTTGGTTTTGACAAAATGTGTTACCCCAGAAAAGCCTTGTACTTATCCAAATAATTGATCAAGTGCTTTGGCAACAAAGGGTCTTTTCTCACCAGTAACTTCACAGAAAATAACTGTCCACATTCACTTCTGAAGAAAAAAAAAATCACTCAATAAATAAGAGTTTAATTAAAATACAGATAAGAAGAATGATGAAGCTGTGGAATAAAATGAGATAGTAAGAACTGAAACTATGAAAAATACTTGTTTTATTTAACCAACAACTGTAAAACATTATATAAGTACAACAATTAAATTCTTTAAAAGAACACATAGCATAGATTAGTGATACATTATATCTAATGATCCTGGATATCTTATGTATTTACTTACTTTTATTTATTTTTTTATTCATTCATTTGACAGAGAAAGAGGGGGGGGAGAGAGAGAGAAAGAATGGGTATGTAGGGCCTCCAGCTACTGCAAACGAACTCCAGATGCATGCAACCCCTTGTGTATCTGCCTAATGTGGATCCTGGGAAATTGAACCTAGCTTCTTTTGTTTTGAAGGCAAATGCCTTAACTGCTAAGTTATCACTTGAGCCCTTATTTTGTGTTTTTGAGATAGGGTATCATCCTTTTGCCTAAGTGCATATATATATATATGACATGATGACCTCAAAACAATGACAATCCTTCTGCCTCAGCCTCAAGAGCAGATTATCTTTTATTAAATATGAACAAATGGGGTTCAGTTGGTGGTCACAGGAGAGAAAATAAAGCCTGCTCATTTCTCATTTGTCCTGGAATGCATTTAATGGAGAGTATTTCTGAACTGGTATAGAATATGTCAGATTAGCTGTCTATTACAGTATAGTTGAAATAATTTTAACATTAAGTAATAAGTAGAATCATAAAGACATCTTTTTGCGAGGTTAAGAAAAAAATGACCATGAACACATTCAGATATTACTTGCTAGAACTCCCCAGTATTTGTCTTTAAAGGACATTACTAATTTGTGTGTCTGCTTATTTCTTCCCAGCCAAAAGGAGAATCTGTTTCTGTGGCCCACCAGCTGACGCTCACCACATTTATCTATTGCTAAGTTGCGGTTACACAGCACACACCACCTCTGGTTCCTGAGACCAGATCCTAGCAGGTAGAACTGGGTGCACTTCAGGCGGTATCGTCTGTCTTTGTATTCCTGGCTGTCCTTCTTTCTAAAGTCTACAGGGTTTCCTATCAGCTATGTCCACAGGTAACATCCCAATTTTAAGCATCTCTGTTTCCTCATGCTCGTAGGCTCTCTCTGAATAAACTGTGTGTGAGTGAGCTAGACTCAATGAGGCTTCTGTTTGCCTCATGGCGCGGATAGAAGAAGTGGGATCAATGGGTTTCTTGAGGTTTTTTCCTCCATTTCCTATAAGCAGTATCCAAGGGCTTCAGATTCCAGAAAATAGGCTATAAACATCCAACATCAGCTGAAAGGGCCATAGCAAAGCTCTTCCTAGTTTGGTGAGTCCATACTATTTCCTCAGCATTCTGACTCTGGGGCCTCGTTGAAGAGACAGTGACACACGGTTTGCATAGTAGAAATATCTAATAGTTGGCTGTCCAGATGATGGGAAAGGTGGCTCCTCGCACAGTGACTTTTGGATCCCAGCACTGAAGAAAAGAATGTGATGGAGCAGGGGTTCAGAGGATAGAAAGGCATGGAGATATTTGCTATTTGAAAATGGAGGTCATGGATCTGTGGGGCAGTGAGTGATAGAAGATGAGCATCTGAGCAAGAGTACATGCCTATGACATGAAATCATATTCATGTTCTCAAATCATCTTATACATTAAAACAATGCTTGTTCCAAGAGTTACCTAAAACTATGTTAACAATTGCAAAACTGTATAAATCTACATAGTGTCTTTACAGTAAAAAATATCACAGATGAAATATTATCCAAATTTGTTGTATATGTCTAGCATGGGGACATCCTAGCACATGGATATTTCTAGAGTGGAAATGATTGCTTTGATTTCTCTTTGTGTGGTCTCATTCCCAATTTTCCTGAATGCTTCTTTCCCCTTCTCTATTTTGATAAATTTTGAAATGAATTTTATCATCTTGAAAAAAAAAACAGAAGTGGCTTCTAAATAACTATAGAAAATAAGCAAACAAAATTGACTCTCACTTTTGGTTAAAGAAGCTTCTTTTTACAGATGGCAGAGACAACTGGGATGACCCAAAGGCAACATAGTACTGAGAAGAAGTGGCAGAGGAGTGCTCGGCAGTGAACCATCTCTCTCTCTCCCTCCAAGGCTCAGGGTCCATTGCAGAAGAGGTGGTGGAAAGAATGTAAGAGCCAAAGGAAGGACACAACTTCTTACAGTGCAACTGCCCAGACAGAAATTGGCCTCAATATCCATGACCTCACAGTGCCTAGTAATACCTTCACAAGACTTTCATAATAGAAGAAAAAGATGATGACATCAAAATTAAAATAAAGACTAACGGAGAGAGGGAGAGAATATGATGGAGAGTGGAGTTATGAAAGGGAAAATGGGGGGGGGAATATCATCGTTTATTGTCTGTGAGTTTAGAAGTTGTCAATAAAATATTTTAGTACCTTAACATTGACACAGGCCTAAAATGAACCCAACATGCCTCAGGGACATTTGCAGAAGAGGGGGAGGAAAGAATGTCAGAGCTGCAGGTTGGGTCATGATACACAGAGACATTTCCTCCTACCCAAAACTGATGACTAACCCCACAATGCATGACCCATATATGCCAACAAGGAGGATCCTTGTGGACGGGAGAGGACAGGGAGGAAGGTAACTATGGGACTAACTTGAATGTATTCACTGAGTACAAATATAAAAAAAAAGTAAGAAAATATAAGTGAAAGGAAAGAGAAAATAAAAAATTAACAATGCATAAAACACACCAATGTTTATATGATTAAATATTTCTTGTACAGCCAAAAAGAAAAAGACACTTGAAGTCACTGTACAAAAAAAAAGATTGAAATCATGCAACCTAAATATCTAAAGCAAGTAACAAATTAGAAAAGGTTAAAAAAAATCATAGCCTCAGCAAATTATTACTAAAAGTGTAGGACCAGGGCTGGAGAGATGGCTTAGCAGTTAAGGTGCTTGCCTGCAAAGTCTAAGGACTTAGGTTTGATTCCCCAGAAGGCATGGATGGTGGCACATGCATCTGGAGCTTGTGTCCAGTGGCTAGAGGCCCTGATGCAACCATGTCCTCACTTTCTCTTTCTCTCTCTCTGTCTCCCTCTCTCTTAAAAAATTAATACTTAAAAAATAAAATAAAAGAGTAGGTGTGTCAATATCTATAGCAAAACTAGTAATTGAAGAAAGATGAAATATCTTCTCACACTCAAGATATATAGAAGCAAACTGTAAGGAGGCAAATACTATGGCATCAACACACATAAAACAGAAAGACAGAGGAAAGTGTTGAAATAAAACAATCCAGTCATTTAGGAAAATGTCACTAGTTTCTGTTTTCAAGGAGTAGTATAGAAAATAAATAAGATGGAATACTCTAGTAAGTATAATTGCTGAAAAATACTTTTTTTCCTTTAAAGAATATCTCATCCTTTTCATTTTCTTTAAAACATGTAACAAGATGCAGCAGGCTACATAAGAAACTGCAATAAATTCTCCAATTAGATAAACAGGTCGTATTTTAAAATCATGTTTCAATAAAACATTAAGCAATAGCATTCATGATGTTTTGGAAATTTAAAATTATCCTCTGAGGGACTTGTATCAAAAATGAAGTTTGTGGTAAAATTTCAGGGTTTTGCTTTTTGACAGTAATGAGGATGTATGCCCTGAGCATCCACTGACAATGTGCATTTCAAGGAGGATAAAATGTAATAAAACATTTGAAATGCATTCATTATCATATAAGGCTTTCCTTGAGGGTGAAAAAACTAAAGTGTTAGATAACTGATTGGGAACTAGAACTGTAATCCACATCTTCCCTGTAGACTAATTCCATCTAAACAGGCTGCTTTCCCGGGAGAAAAACTTTGGGCATAGGCAAGGGGAGGGAAGGTGGTTATAACACTCCCGAAAAAAAAAAAAAAAAAGTTGAAAATCAAAAGGGGTTAAAAAGAAAAAGAGCAAAAATTCATAAAGAATAGCACAAAGCTGTCTTGTGAGTAAAGGTAGAGGACAAGAAGTGTGTTTGTCTTGGCTGCTATTTTCAGTGAGTCAACAGTCAGAACCATTTCCCCTGAGAATGTGTAACCACGTTGGTTAGAAGTTCAGGTTTACACTACTCCTGTGGTTTATGAAACCACAAGCTGAGAAATGCACTGAAGTTGATTTTGAAACAAAAGATATATATATATATATATATATATATATCCTGTGAAATGAACCAAAAAGGAGACAAATCCAGAAATATGAAATAAGTTGCCAATTTGTGTGGGAAGAAAATGTAAATATTCTCTGAAGAAGAATGTGGGGCTGAGGGGAAGGCTTAGCCATTAAATCACTTGCCTGCAAAGCCAAAGGACCCAGGTTTGATTCGCCGGTACCCACGTAAGCCAGCGGCACTTGCGGCAGATGCAACTGGAGTTCATTTACAGTGCTGGAGACCCTGGTGTGCACATTCTTTTCCTCTTTATCTTTCTCTATCTCTTTCTCTCTCTCTCTTCCTCTCCCTCTTTCTCTCTGTTAAATAAATAAAAATGAAATATATTTAAAAATAAAGAATGTATGGGTCCTGACCCCAGGCAAGGTGAAAATCCCACGGAAAAGGTGTCAAGATATAAATTCACAATAAAAATTAAAGTACACAAGGAGATGAGTCATAGGAATGAAAACAGTTTCAATATACAATCTATGGGAAAGTGGTATATATAATAAAAAGTACAAATATTTTATGAGGAAATAGAAGAAACATGTAAAGGAAAAAATATCCAATGTATGTTTGGTAATACTTTTAGAAGTGAACTGAGAAAGAGAATCAGGGAGGAATTACTTAAAGAGAGAAAGCCTGAGGTTTTCTGTAATTGATTCAAGGCACGAAGCCTTGTCATTAAGAAGCTTAAATGAATCTTAAACAGATAAACAATGAAAGCAAGATCAATACCTCAATACATCTTGGTTTCCCAACAGAAAACTAGAAGCAAAAAGATGTTTAAAAAGCCATTGAAAAATGATCCTATACCTCAATAAGATCAATAGCAAATATCTGAACAATAGAAACTAAAAGGGAATAGAAGAATATTTTAAAAGTGCTGAGAGAAATAAAATACTGGAATTTTACCACCCCTTCAAAAGCAAGGGTAAATACATGAACTTAAATATCTACACCTTCACTTAGGGATCTTGGAAAAGACAGGCATACTTTGAAAGAAATAAATTTATATTAGAGTATGAGAAATTAAATGGAGAAAAAAGTTAATTTTCATGCTAAGTATATAAATAAATATAAACAAGAAAGCACAACACACTTATAATGAACATAAAGAGCACTTATTATGTCTACCCACATTTTGAACTATATAATCTACAGAGATACCGGAATAGCAATGGTGTGTAAGGGTGGGTTGGGGTTAGTCAATGATAGTATTGTAAAATCTCTTTTGTGGCTGGAAAAGAGCCTAAAGAAAGAATTCTCATTTGTAATTTCAATAATGAAAGTTATAGGAAAACCATGGGAAAATAGTAGTAATATGAATAGATTTTGAAAAAATGGAAGAAATATAATAAAAATTTTTATACAATGTCATATTCCTCAAAATAGTTTATTTAAAAGAAAACAGCTATTATAAATACAAAAGAATACTAAGAAAAAATGATATAGCAGAAAGTTCCAAACATATCATTAATGAAAATAATTACAATAAATTTTATAGTCGTAAAAATGTAAGTAGATCATTCTCAAAATAATAATGACATATTAAAAATCATCAACAATATTAAAATTTAAACTCAACACTCTATGTATACATACAAAAATGGTGAAAAGCTTCTCGTTAGATCTTAATCAAGAGAAAAATTGTTCACATATGATTTATTAACCTGTTTCAATAATATTTTTAAATATTCTATTTACTTGCAAGCAGAGAGACATACCTACTGAGAAAGACAGAGAGAGAGAGAAAGATAGAGAGAGAGAAAATGGGCATGTTGGGTCTCTAGCTGCTACAAATGAACTCCAGATGCATGTGCCACTTGGCATAACTAGCTTTAGGTACTGGGGGATTGAACCTGAGTTCTTACACTTTGCAGGCAAGCTCCTTAACTACTGATCCACCTCTCCAGCCCACATTAACATATTAATATATGTGAAATACACTTTTCAATCTTGCATCTCAGGATCCCATGCTGTTCTAGTTATGTTTCGTCAGCTTCTATTCTTGTACAATCAGTCCTGAACATGCATTTTCAAAACTGAATTTTATTTTGCTTCCCTTCTTTTTCTGCTTCATCTTTTAGAGCATCTTGTGACCTTGAACAGAGATGCAGTGAGTTATTAAACATAAATAAATAATCAGATTATAGATTTTTTTAAAAAAGCTATCATTTCCACCCAGGTATAGAAAGAGAAATACTGTAAAATAATACTATATTACTTGCTCTCCTGCTCTCATTATGAGAAATTTAAAATCCTACAGAATTATAGACATTTAACTTGTGCCTAACATTTAAATCACCAATTGCGGAGATGAAGTGGATATTGATATGAAAACCAGACCAAGTTATTAAATTTTAGCTTCTTTTTTGATAATCCTTTCAATTACATTTTCCCAAAGTACACTATTTTCATTTTTTTCTTTTGCACACATTTGCCTGTGTGGTGACAGTGGTGGTGGTGGTGGTGCTGGTGTGTGTGCAAATGGCATGTGTAGCATGAATGAATGTACAAAAACCAGAGGAGAATTTCAGGTGCCCTGTTATCACTCATGTGGCACTTCTGAGAATAAGGTCTGTCTCTCAGTCAGACACTGTCCCACAGAATCTTGGCCTCCTTCCCTACACCACTAGAATAGGGTTATAGACGTCGATGCCTATGCCCGTCTTCTTCCCTATGTTCTAGGGAGTTGACCTTGGCGTTCTCCTGCTTGAGAGGTCCTCATATTTAAGTAGCAAGTGCTCTTTGCCACTGAACCATTGCCCCAACCCTTAATAAAGAAAAAAAAATACATTTTTATTCTAGATGTATACTATGAAAATATTTCTCTTGGGACTGGGGAGATTACTTAATGGCTAAAAGTGCTTTCATGCAAACCTCAAACCCAAATTCCATCTCACTCAGTGCCCGTGTAAATCCAGATGCAAGGTGGCACAGGAGTCTGTAATCTCAAGTTGCCTGCAAGAATGGGAGGCAGAGCCAGGAGAATCTGAAAGCTTGCAAGTAGCAGTGTCAAGAGATAGCCTGTTTCAGAAGAAGAGAAGAAATAGCCCAGCTTGTCCTCTGACCTCCACACGAGAGCCCTGCAAGTGCTCACCCAAACACACACCCACTAGATCCATGTACATCGACATAAATACATATACACACAAGTAGAAAAAATATTTTTCTTTTAAGATATGTTGATATTAGGTACCACCTTTATATTGAACATTATTTTTCTTTATTATCCCCTTATTCTAATTTTTAAAAATTAATTATCTGCAAGCATATGTATTCTAACTGAAAATAATGGAAAAAAACTTTATTTTAGTTGTTCATAAAATTGTCCTTATTAGTACATGCAGTATCCTTTATGTGGTGTATTAGTCACTTAAGTTTATTGAAATAGAATATTATTAATATCAGTATGGATTTTTTTCTTATAATTAATGAAAATAAATTTACAATTACTAGTAAATTTATCATACCCTTGTCACATGGATTTTGTGAGTAGGAAGATGAGACTAGCTAACCTATTTCAATTGTCTTTATAAGATCATCTTCACTTTAAAGCAAGATTCATTGAAAATTGAGAATAAACTTAAATACATCAACAGAAATAAATACGTTTTGTTCTGTATGGTAGGAGGATTACCAATGAGTGCGATGATTATATATCTCTATTGATGAAAAATGAACAGCTGGTGAGGAGTGAACATTCTGGCAGAAAACATAGAAGTAGACACGTAATTCACAAGCCGGACACAGAGAGTAGCTCCAGAACAAAAATAAGCACGAACATACACGTGGGTGGCAGGGGGGGGGCGCGGGGGGCTGCCACACCTGCAGGAAGGGCTGGGAGCACACTAAGCGAAGGGGACTCTATACAAGGAAATGATGAGACTGTATCCGGGAAGAACAATTAGCTTTTTAAAACAGGAAAGTATAACTTTTATGTTCTCTTCATGCATACTTAATTAAATTTAGCCCAAGATTGACACACTATAAATAAGCTTTGCAGAAGGGATATAATTAGTACTCCTAGGCTCATCATTGGACACATAAGGCACCTGAGATCCCAAGGAGCTAAATGGCTTTTCAAGGTGCTGAGGCAAATCTGAGACTAATGTTAATAGTTTTAGATGGATAGATACATAATAAATACATTTATACAATCCCTTGTACAGATATATGCTTTATTCACCCATGTAAATGTCAGCTTAAAGCAATATCCAAAAAAATTTCCAATGAAATAGAACTGCTTTTTAAATGTAGCTTTAAACATTTTATTCACAACCTCCATACTTCTAGAAAATACACCATGATCACAGTTCCTTCCTACCACCCTCCCTTTTCCTTCTTGATTCTCCCTCCACTGAATTTTTCTTCTTTCCAAGTAGTCTCTTTTCTATTTTGATATCATAGTTTTTCCCTCCTATTATGCAGGTCTTGTGTAGGTAGCATCAGCCCCTGTGAGTTCATCAAGACCACATACATTAACTTTGTGTCTGCAAGACAGTATTTCAAAGCACTCCTCCCCTTACTTTTGCTCTTAACATTTTTTCCTGCCACCTCTTCCACAATGGTTCCTGAGCTTCTTGCTAAACCCTTCACTGACATTTCTTCCCAGAACTTTGATTAATTTTGAGTCTGCACAGTGGTTACCATTATCTTAAAATAGAAGCTTTTCTGATGAAAAGTAAGAGCATCATAGATATAAATATTTAGAGGGCAGTTTGGTGGGTATAATGTATCTATTTAACCAGACAGAAGTTGTTTCCTCTCTAGGGCTTATGACCTCCCAAGCTGTAGGCTTTTGATTAGGTTTTCAGTACTAGGCAGGAATTACCTCCTGTGGAGTGGTTTTAAATCCAATTAGAGAAGATTTGGTTTCCCCTAGAAAAGACATGCCACCATTGCTAGCTGGCCAGGTATAAAGCTTGCAGGGTCCACTGTTAGTTAAGCCCACTGATGACTTTTCCCTGCTAACAGGGTACATAGCTCTTGCTAGCATCCTGGCAGCTACTCAACAGGGAGGGAGCTTCTAGCTCAGCTCCAGCTTGATTTCTCATATCCTGTAGCGCAAACATGTATCATATTCAGCAATAGGGTCTTACCACCTAGTTCTGGTGGGCAACCAAGAGACTTGGCAACAGCTTGTAATATTTTGAGGGCATCATTGGCCATCAAATTACTTGAAGGTATCCCACCTCTGGAACTGGGATTTTCTTTTAACAATCTACAGTTACTAGGGACAGCATTTTCCACCCCCACCAAGGTACTTTTACCCAAATTCTTTCATATATATATATATATATATATATATATATATATATATATATATATATGGGTTTCTTATGGTTTATTCATATGGATGTTCTAAGTCCCTGTGGTTCAGAGATATAAGCAAGTTTAGAAACTAATTTTCTATAGCTTGAGATGTGGTATTCAAGGAGATATTAGGGAGTAATTACATCCTAGAAAATTTACACTAATTCATATTGAACACCTACCATGTCATAATCATTTGAAGCTTCAAAATAAGCCCATTTTGTTAATATGGTTATTATCTGTATAGAATTTTGAAACTTTGAAAATTTAGTTAATGGAGATAGCTCAGTAGGTAAAGTGTTTGCCTAGAAAGCTTGAAGACTTCATGTGATCTCCTGGACTCATGCAAGAAAGCTGGGCATGCTGGCCTCTGCTTCTAATCCCAATACTGGCAAGGCAGACAGGTGGATCAGGGGCTTGCTAGCCAGTTTTAGGCCAGTAAGAGACCAAAAGAATCGGTGAGTATCAAGGCAGTGAGAAATCCCATCTTAAAAAAAATCAAGAACATAAACAGTACCTAAGAAATAACAATAGATTTTGGCCTGTAGCCACCATATGCATGCATACACATGTACATGTTCACTCGCACCCATACATACACAGGAACACATGCGCCTTCATACACACACACATGAAAACTTGCTTAATCTCTTGGAACTGACTGTGGCTGAACAGGTATTTAAACACACACACACACACACACACACACACACACACGCACACACACATGAAACTTGAGCCTTCGTCATTTTACCAAAATTATTTCATATCAGGCATGTGCCTATTGAGTTTATATTTTTATATCCACCATCACTATAACATGTGAAACAAGTATATAACTGTAAAAATTATTTTTCAATTATTTTCTTCCATGTAAAGGAGTGGAATGAAGACTAGAAAGATAACAGAATTTGATCTGGAATGTAATTGAAGAAAAGAATATAGTGTGTTAGCAAAGGAGTTAGTGTGAAGAGACAAGTTGGGATGTTTGGCTCCAACTATGGGAGATTTTGAATCCAATTAACCAAAATACAACTGATTTATTTACCACATGGCTTTTTTGTAATGACAAATATTTCACATGAAAATGTAGAAAAGAGCTAGGTGTGGTGGTGCATGCCTTTAATCCCAGCACTCAGGAGGCAGAGGTTGGAGGATAACCACGAGTTGGAGGCTACCCTGAGAATACAGAGTGAATTCCAGGTCATCCTGGGCTAGAGTGAGACCCTTCCCCCTTCCTCATAAAAACAACAACAGAAAGAAAAAGCCCCAAAATTTAGAAAAGAACCACCTTTGGATTAAAATTATAGGTTAAATATTAACCTGGGTTTTAAAGGTAAAATTTCATTTCAATTTTTACTTTGCTTGTTTCTGTTAATATATTACTCTAAATTATATAGGACATCCTGAGGCCCATGCCATAATTCCCAGAAGAGCTCTGAAAAACGCTTAACAGTCACTTTGCTAGTACTTTAACAGCACAGGGAGAATGTTTGCCTTTCTCAGCAAGTGGGACTCCAGAGAGTTCTACCTTAGATAAGTGCTACAAGCATTTATTCCAAAAGAAATATGTTTGATTTATAACTACATTGTACCCAGAGTCATCTTTTTTTTCAGTATAATTTCAGTTCCTCTGATTATCAGTGAGACAATACAATTTTGTATTGGCTATCTAAAAATAGCTAATCTCTCTTTTCAAAGAAGAGGAAGAAGTTATTGAGTTGTTGTAGGTCCTATGAAAAAAAGCAGCCTGAATCTTAAACCTTTGTTTGGGTAGTTCCTGAACAAGAAATTATATTTGCTCTGTTGACTGTGAGGCTGTGGCATTGCAGTCATTCATATTAGTCATGTACCTATGGTGCTCTTATCCTTTCATGTCCACTAATGCTAAAATGATGAAGAAAGAAAGTGAATCTATAAAATTATTTGCCAATTATTTTTCCATGTGATAAAACATCCATCACATACTGATTGTAATGCTTGTTATTGTATTTTTCAGAGTTTTGGAATTCCTTTGTACATTTAGTTGTTTTTACTCATCAGCCATATGCCTTTAATATGTATAATGTTTTAGGAAGTGAAGCCACAGGACAAGCAAAGATGAATGGCCCCTCACCTCAGCGAAATTACAAGCTAGACAGAAAACAACTGAATTCAATGAACACATAGCTGGCAAATGATTAGTGTGCCTGCTAACGGATTCTCAATTTAGAGGAGCAATATCCCCAGATTCACATTTTTTATTTTTTTAAAATTTTGTTTGTATTTATTTATTTGAGGATGACAGACACAGAGAGAAATAGGTAGACAGACATAGAGAGCGAGAGAGAGAGAGAGAGAGAGAGAGAGAGAGAGAAAGAGGGAGAGAATGGGCACCCTCAGGCCTCCAGCCACTGCAAACTAACTCCAAACGTGTGCACCCCCTTGTGCATCTAGCTAACGTGGGTCCTGGGGAATTGAGCCTTGAACAGGGATCCTTAGGCTTCACAGGCAAATGCTTAACCACTAAGCCATCTCTCCAGTCCCTAACTTAACATTTTTTATAACACAATATAGACAGATACATGGTTAAGATAAGAAGCTCAATGTTTCAATTCACATCCGTGTGTAGAATTTCACTCATAATAGGAGTGAAGCTATAATCTCATAAGAGAATGCTCACTTGTTTATTAAGTAGTCTAGATGTACTTGTCTGTTAAAATTTTATTACACTACTATGAAAGTACTAAAGATTATATGTATATGTCTACATCTCAGTATTAATTATATCTGTTCTCTTTATAAAAATGGAATCAGCACAGGTTTGGAAGCATCAGAGCACATGTACAGACAAAAGTGAGTGCTTTGATGTACAGGACTATCATAGGTTTCAATTAGACTTTCAAGAAATTATATTTGCTCTGTTGACTGTGAGGCTGTGGCATTGCGGTCATTCATATTAGCCATTTACCTATGGTGCTCTTATCCTTTCTTGTCCACTTATGCTAACATGATGAAGAAAGAAAGTGAATCTATAAAATTCAAAGGGCAGGGAATATGATGCTAAGAGTTCTGTTATTTATTCCTTAGATGTTGGCAACATTTTGAGGAAAGATTTCCAGGTTCAGATCTTCCTTTGAGAAAGATCACCCTGGTAGGTACACAGAAGTTAGCTGAAGCTGCTTGGAAATGAGTGAGATGATAATACTGGCATTGCATGCACCAAGTTGGAAAACAATACAGTTAGGAAATCAGGAAGGTGACCTCATTATGGAGAGGCACTAAGGACAGAATGGACCAGCATTTCCAAAGTAATATGGAAGAGTAATGAAGAATAAGGAATCATATAAATTATCTGACATAAGCAATCAAGGGTAAACATCATACTTTTGAGAAATAATCTGGAAGTTGAGGATGGGGAACTCATGTGAGAAGACCATTGGTTACATAACTTTCAGAAAGGATGCACAAGTATGAATTTATGCATTACCATATATAATGTATAAATCATAAACCATCTATGCTCCAAAATTTCATACAAATGTTAGCATAATTAATACATATGAGGCAACCCAAATACTTAAGTAGATAAGGCAAAAGTTTATTGTTCTTTAGTACACTGTCTTGCATAGATTAAGAGCTTTACAGAGAAGTGATGTGTATGGCACCTATGACAATGACAACGTTACTGCTTTGCCAAGCCTTTCTGGTGGCATGTCTATTACATAGTAGGTTCAATCAACTAATGGGGAAGAATAATGTGAAGAAAATATAAAAGTTATTTATATAATAATAAAGAATGTAATTCATTTCACAAATTCACTACACAGAATTGGAAATAATTTGGTCATTCTAAGGTTATATGCTAGAATCTCATCTCTTTAATCTAACAGTTATAGTGAATATAATTCCAATAAAACCATTCTTGAAAAATGCTGCATTTGTACATAACCTCAGAACCTGGATGAATTCTACTTAGCAGCCTATAAAACTTTATCTTAGTCTCTTCAAAGATATGGTAGAAAGCCACTTTCCAATATCAAGTTTCACTGTGGATTTCAAGGGAGTTCCCACAAAGCAATCTCCCACAACAATCTGTCAAGCAAGTTGTGTAATGTCAAGTACAACACACTCAGTAACTGAGCCTTTATCCAGCCTGGAGATGAGATTGTTTCAGATCTCATATTGCATCAGTCAAAAATGTCATAGGTGACTAGGAACAGTTAAATTGAATCAAACACATGCTATGCGTGTCTATGTTTATACACATAGTAGCTTTATGATGCTGAAATACAATCTACAGTACTCAGCAAGTTATCATAAATAGCCCAAAGCTAGAGTTAATGGGCAGTGATATTTCCATCTCAAATTTGTTATAGTATATTTTGATATAATTTCATATAGCAGTGTATCTTCATCTTCTTTGGATTTCAAAAAGATTCTTATTAATCACTGGTTTATTAAGCTCTCAATAAATAAAATGAAAAAGTATCAAGAAACAGGAGAAAATAAAACCATTATAGAACTGATGAAAATAATTAAGCTTTAAAGCAAGTGGTATGATGAATTTAGGCAGTATTGATGCTGTGAATTGAAGGTGTCCTATTTTCTTCCGCCGCATTAATAATCATTGTGAAAGTAATAAGGCTTAATGTGGGTACACTGTGAATTTTCCCATGATGGAATTAATTTAATTTTATTAAAATACTATACATAAAATTGATACAATGTTGTCCATTTTAATACCAACATTTAAAGGCATTCTAAAATTTCTCTACATTATTTAGGGAACTCTCAAATACAAAGTGTGAATTTATCCTAAAAAATATTTCCAATCAGGGGCTGGAGACATGGCTTAGCAGTTAGAGTGCTTGCCTGCGAAGTCTTAAGAACTCAGGTACAATTCCCGAAGACCCACGTAAGCCAGATGCACAAAGTGGTGCATGCATCTGGAGTTTGTTTGCAATGGCTGGAGGCCCTGGCATGTCCACTCCCTTTCTCTCTCTCTCTCTCTCTCTCTCTCTGCATCTTTGTCTCTCTCTCCCCCTCTCATAAATAAATAAATAAATAAATAAATAAATAAAACATTTCAAAAAATGTTCATAATCAAAGCTAGGCATGGTGGCTACTAGCAGTAAGGAGGTTGAAACAGCAGCATGGTGAGTTCCAGGCCAGTTTTGGCTACATAATGAGTTTAAGGCTAGCCTGAACTACATAGGGAGATTCCATATCAAAAACAAAGCCAGAACCAAAACCAAATCAAAGCCTCATAGTCAAATAGTAGAAAATTGAGTCTTGTAGTATGAATTGAAGGTCACGAATTACAGGCCCTCAGGAACATTTAGGCAGCTCAGCAGTCCTTGGCCTTGGTCCCTTAGTAATATCCTTATAGTCATATGAGAAAAACAAACATTTCACTTTTAATAAATTATTTTCTGTAGTTATCTTCCTCCTTTTACCTCCCTCGTTTGCCTTGTCTTCTTCTACTCTTCTCTCCTGTTTTCCCTTCTTTCTCTTTTTTCTTTTTCCCTTTGTAGTTTAAATTATTTTAAAGTTCAATTCATTGCTTCCCAATGCAATACAAATTTTAGTTAAGGAAACTAGTTAAGAAAGTCTTAGAAGGTATGTGTTTAACAAATAAACATAGTTTTGTAGAAATTCCCATAAGCAGATAAAAGAAAGCAATAGTGTCTACTCAGAGGGAAGGATGAGCTAGGAATCTTATGAAGTATCCTTGTTCAAATTTTGTCAGACTAATTTCTATTGCCAATATCACTGGCATCCTGCTGGAACATAGGATCTTTATACATCTTAGCCAGAAAATCATATCTGTGTCTCCCATAACCCTCAATTGTGGGTCATGTTTCCTTTTATTCCTCTCCCTATAGTCAAAACATTTCCTTTGATTTTATTAGAAAATAACTGACTTTGAGAAAATTATTTTATATCTATGAATATCCATTATCATAAATATGACCACCAGATCTGGGAGTGCATCTTAGTAGTATGATGTGTATTAAGCATGTTTGAGGCACTGGGTCCAATGTCCACCATATTCCCACACATAAAACAGAGAGAGAGAGAGGGAAGAAGAAGGAGGAGGAGGAGAAGGAAGAGGAAAAAGACAAGAAGGAAGAAGAGGAAAGAGGAGGAGGAACAGCTGTGAAGGAGGAGTGAGAGGGAGGGAGGAAGAAATAGGACTTCCCTTACGTTGACTGGTGGAAAACATTGAATTACAAATAGATTAGAACTTGCCTAAAATGAACTGTCATTAGAAATTCAGAAATATCTTTATCAAAGACTTTATGAGATAAAGACTTTCATATTTATGTTTACAGTTTGTTCATTTCAGAAGCTATTTGTCGTTTACAATGATGCGGAGTTTGATATATGAAAGTCAACTCCTACTATCAATAATTATTTACCAAAAATAAATCATTTCTCTAAAGTGTGTGAATGGAAATATTAATTGAACAAGACACACTAAGAAGTATTAATGCCTTTATTTTTTGTGAGGAACAAGTAAATATAATTATATCAAATCTATACATCTACAAGGTATTAGGGTAATAAAGCTCTAGGGAGACTTAGGACATGAAAAGGAATGTAGGAAAGACTACAATTCTCTTTTGGTGGGATCTGGTTTTCCTTCTAAATTTTAGTACTAAGCAAGCTCTGGGGCTGTTCCTTCTGAGTGAGGATGCTTCAGAGTCCTGAAGTAGGTTGACAAAGGCCTGTCACAGGGATGCAGTCATCTTTCCAGAGGAAACTGGCATCCTATAGGTAGGTGACCCTGGCTTGCAGCAGTTTGCTATAATGAATAGGAATGTACCATGACTTTAATCTTCACATGACAATTCTTGATTAAAAAAAAAAAAAAAAAGAAGTTACAGGCTGGAGGGATTGCTTAGTCGTTAAGGCGTTTGCGTGCACAGACAGGGACCCAGGTTCCATTCCCCAGGACACACTTTAGCCAGATACACAAGGAGGGTGCAGGCTTCTAGAGTTCGTTTGCAGTGGCTGGAGGCCATGGTCCACCCATTCTCTCACTCTCTCCCAAATAAATAAATAAATAAAATATTTTTTAAAAAAGAAGTTTCTAGGAGGGAATTTGAAGCTCTAAAATTCTGTTGGCAATCTAAACAAACTTAAGTGAACTTGAGTTCCTTATGTAAAAGTACAAATCTAAGCAGTAATATTTTGTAGTTCTATTGATTCTGGAAATTTTATGCTGCAAATCAACTTCTGACTAGGGAACCAATATCTTTCCCCAAGTAGTTTACTTTAGTGCAGAGTAAGCATTAAGCCAAAACAGCAATAAAAACAAGGATGAAAAGGGCCACAGAGACATTTATGTAAGTTAACAGAAGAAAATAACAGAGGTGGGCATTTTTTTAATGTTTTGTATATATATTTGGTTTTTCTAGGTAGGGTCTCACTCTGTTTCAGGCTGACCTGGAATTAACTATGCAGTCTCAGGATGGCCTTGAACTCACGTTGATCCTCCTATCTCTGCCTCCCAAGTGCTGGGATTAAAGGCGTGCACCACCACTCCCGGCAAATGTTTTATATTTTATTAAAACATTTACAGTATCTTAAGGTTGGGCAGGAATGTCCTCTCTAACCCACTAGGTTGGAAGAGAACACATGTCTGAAGACAGGGTTGCCTAACAGAGGGAAGGGAAAATCCAAGGTCTGTAGAAATAGAAATTTGCTACTTTGGGAAGAGCAGAGAACACTTAATTCTGAGAGACACAGGAAGACAATAAATTCTTAGAGCAGAGAAGGTAGTGATGTGTTGAATTAATTTTTAAAGGAAACATGTCTCACTGGTACAAGGTCAGAAGTAGGAGGATAAGCTAGAAAAGTAATACAATGGTCCAGGCAAGAGGTGATGGGAGTCATGAGCAGGGCGGTGATGAAATATGTGTAATGATTAAACCCTGCACATGCTGTGTTTTTGATATTAGAGCCCTCAAGACTGGCTGAGGGATTTTCTGTAAGGTGTGAGAGATTAGGATTAGTACGGAGTTCCTAAGGATTTTACTTCAGTCATTAAAAATAAAGAATTATGGACAATGTCAAGAAAGGAGGGTTTTCAATTTGTAAGTATTTTCTGTGTACATGTGTCATATTTTCTTCAGAAAACCAAGCATTTCATTTTAAACATCTTAATGTCAAAAAAATTAAAGTTGAAGAATTTAAAAGTGAAAGATTTCCAAAACTTTTAACAAGTTGAAGCTTTCCTATATATGATCTGAACAAAATGCTTAACCTTAAGACTTATGATTTCCTTGTGCCTTTTAATATCATGCCTATATAAATATAGACTATTAATTCATGTCATGCATATGTTTATACTTTATGGCACTACTGTACTCATACTGTAAAGATAGTAATACCCATACTGTAAAGAAAGATAGTTTTTCTCTTACCTTATAGTGTATCATATATATCCAGCTTACATATTCAGTTATTTCATTCATGTCCATGACAGTAGGCTACAGCACTAGATAGATAATACTCTCTTATTCTTATTCTCTTATGCTACTTTAGCAGTTATTTCTGTCCTTTACCATCCTAAAACTTTTTAGACATATTGTGTGTGATATTGTCCAAATGTGCTAGTGTTCATTTAGGAATCATGAATTTTTTTTATACTGGACACAGCAAATGAATGTTTTCAGCCAGGCATAGTCAAAATGCTTTATAGTGTACTGGATCAATTCATTCACCCACTGTCATCCCTGCAACTTTAATACTGTCAGGCATTATTTTATTATGCCAGTTTGCTGAGGAGAAAAAAAGACTCATTATTTTTTACTATGTGTTTCTCTTAATTCCTTTCTTTTCCTTTTGTTTTTATCAAGGTAAGGTCTCACTCTATCCCAGACTGGCCTCAAACACACAGAGATTCTCCTTTCCCAGACTCCTGAGTGCTGAGATTAAAGGCTTGAAAGGTATGTTCCACCACATCCAGATGTTTTGCTGAATTCTAACATATTGTGTGTTCTTTCCATGAATTTTCCTCTGTCCTTTTCTGTAAGTTTCATATTCATATCACTGGCTGATATTCTATTATGTTGTTTCTTATTAATTTATTAACTTTTGAATCTCTTATAATCTCTTTCAAACACAAACACACATACACACAAACTTTTTTTTTCTTTTATGCTGGACATCTGTACGTTAAATTGTGATTGGCTAAGATCATATGAAATAACCCTGAATCCATTGCCTTTCTTATTTGTTTTGGGTATCCTTATTGTAAAGATCCACGGAGATCTAAAAACCTCATGAAAGCTGAACCAACATGTTGTTGATTCCGTGGCTTCTGTCAGCAGCACGGAGAGGAATTCTTCCTACCTTCTCGCTCTGTCATGTGTAATATTCCTCTTTTGTCCTTTGGTTTGCATGTTGATCTATTTATTTGTTGAATTTCCTTTTTAATGCTTTAGAATGATAGAGTTGGATGACATTGTAATAAATACTATCATATTCTTAAAATACTTTTAAAGGAATATGGATATGGTATATTATAAGTGTAAGAATGACCTTTGTATTTGTCCTTATTTTAAAGGAAATTAATTTTCCCAACAAACTTACATACTAGAATTAATTTCAACATGTGAACACTTTGATGAGATATAGATTCACCCTGTATATATGTCAAATGTGTAGTGTTTATGAATACAATAAATGGGCTACTTTGTAAAGCTTTAAATTTATATTAAAAATTTTCAAGCAGGTTGAAGAGATGGCTCAGCAGTTATAGATGCTTCTTTGCAAATCTTGATGGCCCCAGGTTTGATTCTCCAGTACCCATGTAAAGTCAGATGCACACATGACACATGTGTCTGGGGTTCGTTTGCAATAACAGTAGGTCCTCCTGGTACCCATGCTCATTCTCTTTGTGTTTGCTTCTCTCTCATTTAAACAAATAAATAATTTTTTTTTTCAAATTCCAAGCAATGTCTACCTTCTTGGAAGTTAAGTTTGTAAGATTTCAAGACTGGACTGGAGATATGGCTTAGCAGTTAATGTTCTTGCCTGCAAATCCAAAGGATCCAGATTCAATTCTCCAGGACCCATGTAAGTCAGATGCACAAGGTAGCACATATGTCTGGAGTTCATTTGCAGTGGCTAGAGGTACTGACACTCCCATTTTCTTTCTCAAAGAATAATAAATATATAAATAAATAAATAACCTTAGTAAAAGCTTTTAAAAAGCAAAAATTTTGATAATTTCAAAAATATAGTCCCAATTATATCACAAAATTTTATATTACTTCAATTTTTCATTACCATAAACAAACAGGACAAAGTTATTAAATTCTTTTTTTCACTTAACAAAATTTATTTTCAAATCACTAACAGCAGATAAAGTTCTGAGAATACTCATATTCTTTGTGTAATGTTCATACATTGGCCACAGAATTGATACACAAAGTGTCAGGGAAAGAATGTTGAAAAATATACTCAAAGTAAATGTTAAGGAAACAAAGGAAATAAATTTGTGGTTAGGTCCATTATAGACAGAGCACAAGAAATATTGACAGTAGTGTAAAAGTTGCAACTTTGTGGGCAGATGTGGAAAATTACACTCACATTCTTGAGCGAAAGCTTGGAATTTATTTCACACAGGTCCCAAGGAAACAAAGGCTCCTGCACATATTATTATGAGCAACAATTGTTCTGCTATTTTCTGGAGTTTGGGTACGTATGGTTGCTTTGCTAAATCAAGATTTCCAGATTAGTTGATGTTTCTGAGACAACACCTGAGAGTGTAACAGAAAGATATGAAAAGAGGGTGGGAGATATAGATGAGAAGAAGAAATATTATATTGATTCCCTCTTTCTTCTGTGTAGATCCCTGAGCCAGGGGATTTGTCACACACTGCTTTTTATTAGCCTTGGGAGCCAATGCTTCTGATGTAGATTGGATCTCAGTGGGTAATTAATGCAGATCTAACCTAGTACAAAGCATTAAAATCCAAAGAAAGAGCCCTAGTCTGGTAACCAACATTCAGTTATTACAATCTCCACTATTCCACAGTACTTATGTAGTCTCCACAATGTATCTCATTCACAAAAGGAGGAAAAACCCAAATGTAGCTTTGTACTTTTAATTGAAACCCAGCATGATTTGCTTTCCAAAGGGTTGTCATTGTGTTGAATCCTGGCCCATCTGGACCAGAAGATAAAGCTTTCCTTGGACCATATAAGTAACATACATGAGTGCCATTCCAGTATGATTTTTAAAAGGCTTTTTTTTTAACAAGTTGCAGATGTTCAGTGTCATCCAAAGGTTGTCACTACCCTGTGACTCCTTAGAGAATTCAATTACAATCGGAGAACCACAACAAGCCAGTGTTAAATTAGCACCTTTGTTTGTTTTCTTCAGGCTTGTCTAAAGGAAGATTAATGTGCAGGAAGCTTGCACTGAGTTATGCTTTTCTTATAGGAACATGGTGTCTAAATCAAAATCCCATTTAGATGCAGAGAAACTCACTCATGTGCAATGATTATCTTTTCACCTTTTGCCCAGTTTCCCCCAGTCTTATTATTTTTTCCTAGTAAGCAAACATTTATTCTTGTTTAAGCTTCCGTCTTTACCCTTTCTTAGCCCTGTAATGCCAAGTATAATCTGAATCTCACTGCATAAATTGGAAAAAAAAATTGGAGTTCTGCAAAGATGGAAGCTAAGAGAAAAACACCTGTAGGGTCATTTTACAAATGGAATCACTGAAAAGCACTGTTTCCTGCTGGGTAATAGCACAGAACCTTTAAATCACAGAAATCAGAGGCAGGAGACCTGCCAGGTCACCTTGTCTACCTCCTATAACAGCTTTACATGTTTCATGTGAAATGACATGAGCTGTGAGGCATTTCCAGCAGCCCTGGGGAGCTGTGTTACTTGCTAATACATTTCCCCATTGAGAAAATTTCCCAGGGAGTGATCCACTTTTTCTTTTGCCTAATTTTACATTGTTCTGCATCTGTATACCTTTTGAAAATGCAACCACAATTTCTCTGGCCCCTCCATCTTTGAAACCTACAATCACATGATATTACAACACCATTGTTGTCTTCTTTCCTATTTATTTGAGCCAAGCTGGAAATATTTGCATCTTAAAATACTGCCTTATAAATTAGTCCCTATTGCTAACTCTAGAGCTTTTCTAAAGGATAATTCACTGAATTCTCATTCACTATGATCAAGAGCTATGTTTTTTGTATTTTTTTCTCTCTCTCTCTCTCTCTGTGTGTGTACAAGTGCATGCACTCATTTTTTATACAAAATGGTGGCAATGTCTTAAGCCAGTAATAGAACATCACAATTTTTAAATTTTTTAAAAAATTTATTTATTTATTTGAGAGCAACAGACAGAGAGAGAGAGAGAGAGAGGAGAGAGAGAAAATGGGAGTGCCAGGGCCTCCAGCCACTGCAAACAATCTCCAGATGCATGTGCCACCTTGTGCATCTGGCTTATGTGGGTCCTGGGGAATCGAGTCTCAAACCCGGATCCTTAGGCTTCACATGCAAACGCTCAGCCACTAAGCCATCTCTCCAGCATCATGATTTTTATTAACATAAAAAATATTAAAATTCCTTCAGCTGTGGTGAAGACTTTTGGGCAACCACAGGGACATACTGAGAATTTGGTATGTAAATTATAACCTGACTCCTTGGAATTTTAAATCCCATCCCATGTTAGTTTTGGATCTGTCTCCACTTAAGAATTTTTTTTTCTCCTCAATGTTTGGCAGTTTAGGAGTAATATGGTACCCAAAAGTGAAAGTGCAGAATGTTTTTGAGCCAGAAGGGAGAGTGTAGCTTTGTTCTTACCTTTTTTCTCCTAAGACCTCAATGGAAGATGTGACTATGATTACCAGGGGCCTGATTATATGGCAGAGATCTGTTTGTTTTTTTTTTTTTTTCTAATCTCTTCCTTTCCTAGGAACACTGATACATTTATTCCCCTATTTAGAAGCCTGTTGGAACCTGAACACCTGATTTGGGGAATAGACTGACCAAGTTAGCCCCCATCCAGTAATATTCCCATAAAGGACTCTATTCAGGATCTCTAATTTGTAGGAACCCTCCTATTGTACAGGAGCTCTGCATTTTCTTGCCTCTTAAGCTGTATAATAAAATCTTTCCAAAATGCACCTTCTATGGCCTATAGATTTTATTTGTCAAAATTCATAAGACAAGAACCTGGAGGTCACACTGACTCAGTAGAATTTTTGTGTGGCTGTGAATATCTGGCACCATAATCCCTGACTCACGGCCCAACCAAGAGGTGAGCAAAGCTCTGTCACTCGCAAACACCTCAGGTTCCCATGTCAACAGTAGTTCAAAGAGTATGGGCATAATGATGTCTCAAATGTAAAATGTTTACCTGAAGACTCTCCTGAGTTGCTCAGAGTTACTCATGTCTGTGTATAGCAATCAAACCATGAAAGTAAATGTTTATGATTTTGTTCTTTCTAAGAGAAGCAGAATGTTTTGAACCAAAGAGAAAGAAAACTAATGCCACCAGCTCAAATAAATTTGACTCAGATTGTACAAACTATTGTGCAAAGCAGGGGGAGGTGCTATAGGAGCAGTAGAGGGAGGGAAATTTATTGATGACATGGCCAGAGGGTAGATAGATAACCATGGAGAGAGAAATTACCTGTGTGGTGCTAATCATGTAAGAATCTGCTCCGCAGTTGTCTCATTTGCTCGTTACTAACATAATTTCCAGGTAGGTAAATGGAAAACAGATCTGTCTGTCTCCCCTTGGTTCATATGCTACCATCCACACACACTGCTCTATTTTTCAAAGACATGAGGATTAATGAGACAATAATGTTGGGAAAATGCTCTAATTTCCTTTGAGAAAAAAGACTATAAAATTTTATTGTTATTGTTGCTTTATTATTGAAGCTCAATGAATGCTTTAGTAGTGTTATTGATGTAACTAATATTACTTTCATTTATTTAATTTAGGGAAATAAGGTCTAAAAATAAGACCAACCAGATTTATTGGGTTTTATTTTCCATTGGTTATCTAGAGCAATGTTAAAGATGGGGACCTTGACAAGAAAATCTACAACTAAGGTGTTAGGGGCAAAAGAAGGAACTATAACCTATTAGGAACTCTTTCTAAGACTTCACTCACCTGAAAGGTAAGACAGGAGACAGGGTAGATTAAGATGAAAAATCTGATACATCAGTCTTTCTGGATCTAAAGGACTAAAGAGCAGTGGTAGTAAGAATTCTGTTATTTTCTTACAGAAATAACAATGGGTTCTGTTCAGATATTTGCCTCTCTGAGAGGGCAGGCATTCCCATTTCAACGACATTAGTTAGGAACAACAAATTGTATGAAGTACAGGATGATATTGCAAAAGTCCATGGAGACATACACATATTCAAGTATAAACAAGAACCTTGGCATGAATAGGTTTAATATAAACAATTTAAAAATGTGTCCATATTAGTAAATAAGTATTCCACCTAAAACTGAATTTATGCTAAAATAATTACCAGCTTGAATAATAACATAAGATAGGAGAGTTATAACCTGCAATTATATTTGACCATTATGTTTAATTATTATTTGCCTAAACTTGAATTTTGTTGTGCTTAGATTTTTTTCAATATGCATTACATTGGTTTCAATTGTATTTTTGTACTTTATTCAGACTGGATTCTGGAGACGTGATTGAAGTAGAAAGGTGTGTCTATATGACATTTTTAAAGACAAATCCTACTGCAAATTCCAAAATCAAGTGAGGACACATAGAATCAGTAGATCTGGAAACTTGATGTAGGTCTCACTATACTATAACATCCTTCAATTTTATTGATTACAAATTTGTGAAGATTTTTCTGATAATTTATTGTACTGGAGTCCTTCTATATTTTTCACTAAAAGGTCAATGTGAAAAAGGAGAGTATACATTCTTTGCTTGCTGTTTCTCAAGATGGAGATGGTGAATATTCTCGAGGTTCCTTCCTATAACCCGATGGGTACTGCTACTGAGTAACAGCAAAACTAAGCCCATGCATTAAATTGCATTACACCCACATCTAGATGTCAGACTCTCTTACTGATTCATGAACAATCTGTTGGCACAAGGCACTACTTCATTGCAATCTGGAAAGCATTTCTCTACTTCCAACATCCAAAGCTCTCTTCCCTTTTCCTTCCCATTCTTGCTTTCTTGTTGAAAATGTCCAGCTCTGAGAGTTGGGAGGAAAGGAGGAGGGGAATGCAGGAAGTGGCCAGGAAGAAAGGAAAATAGATAAGAGCAACTGTCTTTCATCATGTATGAAAATTGTGCATCTCAGCCTAGAAATAACTTACTCACCTCTGACTCACATCATCTTTCTTCTCTTTTCCTTTTTTTTTTCCATGGACTTTTTTTTTTTCTACTAGGGCCCAATTTTAAAGAGTCCCCAATTGTTTTGCCTTCATGCTAAAGTGCCAGTGTACATAAAATTGATTTGATTTTAAGCTCTTGTTTCTACACCTCATTCTTCAAATTCTAAGACCAGGACTAGCCCAACAAACTGAGGCTAATGTAAGGGTTTGAGAATCGCTGAACAAAGACCCTTGACTCAAATAGTGTGTAAAAACAAAGAGCGTTTATTCTGCAGAATCAACCAGCATGCAGGGTCAACCATTCATACAAAATGGCCTCTTTTCCTTTTTTTTTTTTTTTGTAATCTTTCAGTGAAAAAAAATTCTCAATATTCACTTCCTCTTCATTCTCTCAGTTAATTTCATAGGAATCATGTGCTTTCATAATTGAAAGGAAAGAAGAAACATCTTTTTGCTTTCTAGTATAGCATCTTATATTTAATTTAAATGGATACTATTTTCTTTCTTTGAAAATCCATTACTTAAAACTGTACAGCAGGTGCTGAGAATATCTGCTAAGAGGATCCATTGGGCTGAAGATAGATTTCTTGAGTTTTTGCAGTTGTGTGTGTGGGGGGGGCAGATCTTTTGACAAAATAATTCAGAGTAGTCTAGTGGAGGGGACATACAGGTAAATAATAAAGCAGTGCAGTATAATCAATGCTGTCAAGAAAAAGGAATAGATTGAACTCAAGTTGGAAGAGGCGAGTCTGGTCTCAAAATGGAGGGCCGTGATCCAAAAGAACCAGAGCAGTTGAGGAAGCTGTTTATTGGTGGTCTGAGCTTTGAAACTACAGATGACAGTTTGAGAGAACATTTTGAGAAATGGGGCATATTCACAGATTGTGTGGTCATGAGAGACCCCCAAACAAAGCATTCCAGAGGCTTTGGCTTTGTGACTTACTCATGTGTTGAAGAGGTGGATGCAGAAATGTGTGCTCAGCCACACAAGGTTGATGGGCATGTAGTGGAACCAAAGAGAGCTGTTTCTAGAGAGGATTCTGTAAAGCCTGGTGCCCATTTGACAGTGAAGAAAATTTTTGTTGGTGGTATTAAAGAAGACAGAGAAGAGTACAATCTGAGAGACTACTTTGGAAAGTATGGCAAAATTGAAACCATAGAAGTGATGGAAGGCAGGCAGAGTGGAAAAAGGAGAGGATTTGCTTTTTTAACTTTCGATGATCATGATACAGTTGATAAAATTGTTGTTTAGAAATATCACACTATTAGTGGGCATAATTGTGAAGTGAAAAAGGCCCTTTCCAAGCAAGAGATGCAGTCGGCTGGGTCACAGAGAGGTCGTGGAGGTGGTGGAGGTGGCTATGGTGGTGGAGGTGGTGGCAGCAGAGGGAGTTAGGTGGAGGTGATGGTGGTTATAATGGATTTGGAGGTTGATGGTGGCAACTATGTGGTGGTCCTGGTTATAATAGTAGAGGAGGCTATGGTGATGGTGGACCAGGATATGGAAACCAAGGTGGTGGATATGGTGGTGGAGGAGGAGGATATGATGGTTACAATGAAGGAGGAAATTTTGGTGGTGGTAACTATGGTGGAGGTGGGAGCTACAATGATTTTGGAAATTATAGTGGATAACAGCAGTCAAATTATGGACCCATGAAGGGCGGCAGTTTTGGTGGAAGAAGCTCTGGCAGTCCCTGTGGTGGTGGTTATGGATCTGGTGGTGGAAGTGGTGGATATGGTAGCAGAAGGTTATTTAAAAAAGTAGAAAAGGGCTACAATTCTTAGCAGAAGAGAGAGCGAGGAGTTGTCAGGAAAGCTGCAGGTTACTTTGAGACAGTCGTACCAAATGCATTAGAGGAACTGTAAAAATCTGCCACAGAAGGAGCAATGATTTATAGTCAGAAAAGTTACTGCAGCTTAAACAGGAAACCCTTCTTGTTCAGGACTGTCATAGCCACAGTTTTCAAAAAGTGCAGCTATTGATAAAATGCAATGCAGTGTCAATTAGATGTACATTCCTGAGGTCTTTCATCTGTTGTAGCTTTGTCTTTCTTTTTCTTTCATTACATCAGGTATATTGCCCTGTAAATTGTGGTAGTGGTACCAGGAATAAAAAATTAAGGAATTTTAAACTTTTCAATATTTGTGTAGTTCAGTTTTTCTACATTTTAGTACAGAAACTTGACAAAATGCAGTTTTGAAGGTGTGTCCTTGTGAGTTAACGAGTTAATCATTGTTAATTACTTTTTGTATGAATTTTGCTAAAGCTAACTGTAAAGAAACACCTACTGACTTGCAGTTTAAGGGGAATTTATTCTCCCTACTTCCAAACCCTGCTATGAATGGGTGCTGACATGTGGAGAGAGTAGATATGTGTATGTTTGCAATGTGAATTTTAGAATATTTAGGATTGGGTATTTAATAAATTAGCATATTTGTGAACTTAATAGCATTGAGATTACCTGCAAATGAAAAATCTCACAATTTCTATTTGGTTTTTATGCATTTTCTTTCAAAATGTAATCATGATTTTAGCGTGTAGACTTAACTGAGTCCTAGCTGTTATAACATCTCCATTCTACATTCACATTGGTCACATTTAGAGTGCCACCATGGTTTTTGGATGTAAAGCATGGGCTGCCCTCTTTAAATTCTGGAAAGGGGTAGTGGATGTTTTCTATTCCCACTTTTAACCTTGATGCAGGACCATTAAGTCTGCTGTGTGTAAGCAAACTAGTAGGTACCTGATTTTGTTGTTAATTCATCTTAAAACCCAGAGGTTCACAAATCCTGAGTCACTTTCCTTGGTTTAGCTTTTCCCAAGTTTTTAGAGCAAAAGAATAAAAATCACTCATTGAACCCTTAACTGGTTGGCATGCTTTCCTGTTTGTGCTCTGTACATATTTAGATGAATTAAACAAAGGCTAGTTTAGATATAATTGTCTAAAATAATGCAGCAGAAACATAGCACAGTTGCTAAGTACAAGCTTCACACTTCCCAAAGATCTGAAATTAAATTTGGATAATCTTAACTTTCCAAGGAACATGGTATTCTCTGTATATATTTCAACCTAAAACATGTTGGTGTGAGTACACTTTGTTTGGAAAACCCTGGTTGAGAAGAGTTTTAGAAATGAGGTTTTATATATATGAAAAGCAATGTCTACTATTTTGTGCCAGTCTAGTGTTTAACAATTTCATTCAAGGCCTGAGTATGTGCCCTACTGTTACTCTTTCTTTGGCAGTTGAACGTTTGAATACAAATTTTTACTTGGTTTTTAAAGTACTGAGTAAAATAAGCAATAAAAAGGGGATGGGGAGTGCTAGTGTTTGACTATGCTCTCTGTTGCTCTAATTCTGTGCCTCTGTGCAGCACTAATGTTTGGACGCATGCAATGCCAGCATGGAACTCGGTCTTCACATAATACTGCAGTTTTTCCAGAAAACATTTACCAATAAATGTAACAGGCAACATTCCATTGTTAATGGGCATATGTGAATAAGCAGTGTAGAAAATAGGCTATAGAAAATGGTTAAGTCCTTAAATAAAAAGTGTGGTTATTCACTGGACACTGTCAAAGTTCATAATTTAAACGGGTACCTGGTCAAAATGCTTGGGGAGGATTTCATTAAAATTGAGCTAAATTCTCTCAAGTTCTTTTATTCATATAACAAAGGTTGAAGAACAACAACAACAACAAAAGAAACAGGAATAAAGCACTCCAGACTCCTTGAGAAGAGGAGAGACTCATTGGGAAGGTGTCAGGAAAGGCTCACAGTCCCACAAGCACCTGAGTTGATCTTAAAGGATATTATAACCATCTTGGTATCAAGATAGAAAGCTTTCAAGCTTGTGTATTGTTATAGTCAAATTTGCATAGCTGGCGGAAAACACACAAAGCTCTTGTATAACTTCTTGGGCATCAAGCAACTGACAGAGGCTTTCAGTCTTGACATTTTACTTCTAAAGAAAGAACAAAAGTATCCTATCTATATCTCTTATCAGAGAAATCAGTTTCTAGTAGCCAAAGGGAGATATGGTGAATCATGCCAAGTGTTGCATGGAAGTTATGTGGGACTGAAAATAAATGGCTGCATTTAGAACTTGGAAGGTTATTGCTGGTTTGGTTTTTGTCTAGTCTGGTAGCGATCATAGTCGTATTTAAATGTGCTGAAAATGAAGGGTCTTACAAATAGAAATTGAAAATTTACATTTGAAAAAGATAGATTGTAAAAGAAAGGAAGTTACAGACTATTAATGCCAGGTTATCAAATGAGATTTGAGGGAGAGAACACAGGACTGTAGGTACCATTATCACAGAGCAATCGAAGGTGTGGTAGATACACATTAATGTGGGAGAGGTAGGCCAGTCATGGTGTCTTTTACCTGTACTTCAATTGTATTCTACAGCAACATAGCATAGGAAGCTTAGTAAACTTTGATGCATTCACTAATGTTTCTATCCACTTTTTCACTGGACTTTTTAAATGATATGTTGAATGGCATTTCTTATAGGCAGTGTGCATGTACCCATGCTGCTTATGTTCAGGAGGATGGCAGAGGATGTGATTTTCATCCAGGTGTAGATATAATCATCATGAAGCCAAAGAAGGCAAAACTGTCTCTTCACTAAACGATGTGAACTACCATAGGGCTAGTGTGCATTGGATTGGTTGGCCATTGTGTAATTATTGGCAGAAAACAGGAAAGTCAAAACCAAAGACTGAGGACAGTGGAATAGTTTAGCATCCAATTTCATTGTCAAAAATGTAAGAACTAGCTGGGCATGGTGGCACATGCCTTTAATCCCAGCACTCAGGAGGCAGAGGTAGGAGGATCGCTGTGAGTTCAAGGCCACCCTGAGACTCCATAGTTTATTCCAGGTCAGCCTGGGCTAGAGTGAGACCCTACCTTGAAAAACCAAAAAAAAAAAAAAAAAAAAAAAAATGCAAGAACTAGGAATGTACATTAAAATGTGAAGTATTAGGGCTAGAAACAGTAACATCATCTAAAAACATGAATAGCCACTATTTTTATAAATGTGGTATACATGTTCCACAAAGAAGTCATTTTACTAGTTAGTTAGCACTCTGAAGCTAATATTGTAATAGTTTATGTCTTTTTAACTTATTTTTGTTTGTACTAGTTTCCCATTATGTTTGAAGTTGGTGTTCATTGAGCATTGCTCCTTGTACAAAACTGTTAATAGAGATAAATCAAAAGGTAGCAGATTTATCCTTGTATATTATAACAACTCATGTGCTATAACTACCTTTGAAATAAATTTACTGCCTTTCAATGGAGAAACCGCCTAAACTTCAATAAAACAGCTCTTTACACCCCCTACAGCAATCATTTTTCACGGAGGCAAGTTGGAAAAAAAAATAAAGGAAAATGCCATAAAAGCAAATGGACTGAATGGAAGTCAGGAAGAGGTGAGGGAAGAAGGAAGGGGGAGAGAAGGCAAACAGGAAATAGTGGTAAGAAGTGCAGAATGAGATCCTTTTGTTGTACTTGGCTTCAGGACCACATATTTGTATAAACACAGTATTCATTTTGTTTCTGCTTTTCTACTGTAACTCATAGTGCTTGAGGGGTTACAGAGTAAAACTCCAGACACCAAACACCACGCACTGTTTTATTTTCTTGTGACACCTCTTAATTCTAAAATTTAAAAGACAACATAGGTAGGTGTTCATAATTTGCTTTAGGACAATCAGTGCAAGACATCAGAAAACTCATATAAAGTTTTTCACTTCTGATGTGACATATATATTAGTATGACTGAAATGAGATTTTTTTACTAAGAAATATAGACAGGTGAGCTGTCATATATATTTTTTAAAACTGGGAACATTTTAGAAAATGCCAGCTATAGTACAGCCTTATTTGGATATAGGAAGGATGTATCTCAAAGTACATCCAAACTTCATGAGAATTTCTTATGTAGCTTGCCATGTGCATCATGATATACAGTACATGGCAACATGTACTGTATAACAACTAGGCTACTTGGTTTGCTGGTAAATAAGTATTGCCCAGCATGATGAAGAGCGATGATGCCTCCTCAAGATAGCTTTCTGCCAGGAGTAAGTAAATACCTCAGGATTAACCTGGGAGAAATTTCTACATGCAAAAATTGAAGGTAATAACACTGTTGTAAGCTACCAACCAGCATTCAGAAACATGCATTTCTAGCTCCAGGAACTTGCAATCATCTGAGGTCCTATAGACAGATACATCTGGGAAAGCCATGAAAGGAGCTTGTAGAAAGAAAGAGCTAGAAGACCAGATGAAAATCCTGCTAGACTCTTAGAACTTTTTTAAAAAAAGTATTGAGGAACTGAAATTTTCTATATTTATTTATTTTCAGGCATAGAGATACAGGGGTTGGAATAGGAGAGAGAGAGAGAATGAATATGGGCACGCCAGGACCTCCAACCACTACAAATGAACTCCAGACGCATGTGATGCTTTGTGTAGCTGGCTTACATAGGTCCTGGGTAATTGAACTCTAGCCACTAGGCTTGGCATAAAAGCACCTTAACTGCCTTACCACTGAATCATCTCTCCAGCCCAGACTCTTAGAACTTTTGCTAACTAACCTCTCTGTGCTGCCCCAATTTTGAAAGGATCAGAAATAAAAACAAGTAGGAGAAAAACAATAAGCCCATTTCTTCTCCTACAAAAGGCCCTTGCTAGGGAGTAAAGATGCTTTAAGTGGGTATAAAATTGAGTTTTCATTGTGGACTTTGAAAGTCTCATGTATATACCCACATTGTTTTTTTGAGGTAGGGTTCCACTCTGGCCTAGGCCAACTTGGAATTCATTATGAAGCCTCAAGGTGGTCTCAAACCCATGATGATCCTCTTGCCTCTGTCTCCTGAGTGCTAGGATTAAAGGTATGCAGCACCATGCCCACCTAGTTATATATTATTGCATACCTACTATCAATAAAAGAAAGAAAATCATACCTTTTGTTAGTATCTTACCAAGCCTACCTTATAAGACAGTATGCTAGCATTCTCTTCTTTCAGTAAATGTATTATTTTACATCTAAAAGATAAAAAGTGGTGCAATGCAAAGATCCCTCAAATTCCATAAAACATGACAAAAGGGATTGGACTATGAGTGCTAAATCTCTTTGACCATTTTACTTCTCCAAGAACTTTCTCATGTGCAAAGCATATATGTTTTGTGAAAAGTCTTACTGGTCCATTGTATTTTGTTTCTGCATTCATCTTGGATTTCTTTGTTTACTAAAGGTATGGTACCTTAGCAATATACCAGGGGCATTTTCAAAATGATGACAGTGATATCTCTCACTTATCTTTATTTCATGTATATATGTGTGTATATGTATATATATGTGTATATGAATATATATATGTATATATATATACATATATATATCTTATCTTTCTATCTTTGATCTACCTATCATCTATGTATATAACATAAGTGTTAGTTTATATTGTGTATTATGTCTTAAAGTGCAATGATATCTAGACAACTGATGTCCATCTATCCATTAACATCTATTTCTTCTCTCTTCTCTCTCCCTCTATACTATTTTTCCTCTTTAATAACTTATTTCACTTCCAAAAATATAATTAATAGGTCATTTTGAAAGATATCACTTCCTCACTCTCTTCTCTACTTATTTCTTTGATCAAATTCTTCTTATTATCTTTAAAAGTGACTTTCTAATCTACCTATACTTGCACCTCACCATTTTCAGTTCTCTATATACTGTGCAAATTATTATTGTAATCCTGCACAGACTTATATCTCCAGTCTTTCACACTTAATCAAATCTGTGCTGCTCACTGTGAAATTTATAAAATGCATGCCTAATTCTGTCATTTCCTTGATTAAAATCTGCATGCTATTTGGCCATACTGAGAGAATGACTTCCAATTTTCCATTTAGTGTGGCATTAGAGGCTATTTATAATGTGACCATAATATGCCATATTATGGCATCCCTTATTCTCCATATTCTGGCCAATGTTATTTTTGATCATAACAAACCACATAGCTTTTCATCTCCAGCATGTACTAACACCATTCTTTCTGTTCATATGACCCTGCCATTCTTATGTAGTTGTCAAATCTCTTCTTGCTTTGGCTCACTTATCAAATCCTGAAAGCCCTTCTCTCTGAAGGTGTCCACAGAATTCTAAATAAAATTAATCACTCATGTTGTGCTTTAATAACCTTATCACACTGATATTAATCAGCCTTCTAAACCATATTGTTAATGCTATGCATTAATTATTAAAATAGCTAATATATTTTTAGGGCTATACATAATGCAATGTTTGCATACACCAAATATTGAGGGCTGTATATACTTATCAACTTTAATCCCAACATTACATTATTATTTTTTAAGGAAGAGAATGAATTTGCTCATTTTAATTTCCTGATGCAGGGCTGGAGAGATGGCTTAGCGGTTAAGCGCTTGCCTGTGAAGCCTAAGGACCCCGGTTTGAGGCTCGATTCTCCAGGACCCATGTTAGCCAGATGCACAAGGGGGCGCACGCATCTGGAGTTCGTTTGCAGTGGCTGGAGGCCCTGGCGCGCCCATTCTCTCTCTGTGTATCTGCTTCTCTCTCTCTCTCTGTCTGTTGCTCTCAAATAAATAAAAATAAAACAAAAAATTAAAAAAAAATTTCCTGATGTTGATGATCACTCTTGGACCTTACCAATGTGTAAGAGATCTGTGCTAGAGAATGGAATGAATTAATGAATTGTTGAACATCTCTTTGAGAACATGCCTATCACACTTTGCATAGTATAAACAGAAGGCATGGAAGATTTGAAGTTGAATGATTTGATTGCTGCAAAGAAAATATGTGGGCATTGTGGGTCCTGGATAGATGTCTCAGTGGGTAAGAATGCATTCATGAGTGTAATCTCCAATAACTATGTAAGAAGTTAGGTGTGACCATGCATGCCTGTAACCCTAGTCCTGAAGATGGCAGAGACCAAAGGACTGCTGGGGCTCACTGCTCAGCTAGTTCAACCAAAACAAATGTAAAGTTATAGGATTAAAACAGTCTCAAGGAAATAAGATGGAAGATTAGAGAGGAGCACATTCAATATGTGCATCTATGGGCAAGCGTATGCACACTCATGCACACAACACACATACAACACATACCAAAAAGTGTAGTAGTTGAAATCATGTCATTTAGCACAACAATTGAAGCTTATTATACTATATTTCTATGTTTACTTGGACTCAAAAATTACTGCTATTTTTAACATAGACTTTAGAAAAATTGTAGCCAAAAAATTACTGTCCACATGAGCCCCAACAATCAAACATCATCAACAAGAAAAGACAATACCACCATCAAAAATGCTATAGCCTTCAATGAAATTCAATTGCAAGAATTTTAAAGTGCATTAAATAAATGCCAATAGAAACTCAAAATTGGAAGAATGAGTGGGATTTCATATACATATCCAAAAACCAAGGGACAATGTTTTATAACTGGACATGTGACCAAGATGTGTATCAGGTGAAGGCTTCAACAAAAAGCTGCCCTTCCTTCAATTTCAATGAAGATATTTAATTATATTTTAAACACATGCAATGAATACATAAAAGACTTATTTAATTATTATTTCAAATATTTTACTCTTATATTCTTCAAATACCAGGATTTCCAACTGGTAAGAACACTGTGAATAATAGTATGCATTTTAAATAAATATTAAAAGTAGAGACTATGTTACATCCTTATTGCTATTTAAAGTTTACATAACTGAGTGCTATAAAGGACTTATCTTACATTTGTCAAAACTGTTGAAGTACTAGTTGATTATGAATAAAGTTCTCTCAGTGAAAATATGTAGAAATTAAGAAATAGTAAAAATTTTAGGTATTGAATTGTCAAACATTTTGAGAGGGGTAAGTTTTGTCATTCTCCTTAACTCACCAGTGTTCCCAATGAAACAGAGGAGTGATTGAGTACACAGCTCCAGTCCCAGCTGTTGAGTAACTGCTACAAGTAATTCTCTGTGCCTCAGCTTACTCATCTTTATAAAAAAGTCCTAAAGTTAGAAGGCAAAGAATTTAGCATAGTACCTGTCATGTGAAATTGGTTGACATAGTTTTCTATTATTGTTTATGAAGGAGGTAAGTCAAGCTAGAAAAAATAAATGCAGTTATTATGATGATCCAAATCCCATTGGGTGAAACCACTGCGTGAGGTGAGTCCACAGGCAAAGCCCCGTGGAAGGCGGATGGCATGCAAAATGAATACAAAGTGTGCTTCTCCTCAAATGACAAGCCACACAGACTCATCACAACCTGTAATACATGACTAGGCAAAGTAGGTGGGCCTGGAGTTGTTTGTATAACCTCCATGAAATGCTATCTGCTGGCATGAAAATAGCAATCCATTAATTTTGGTAGATTTGGAATGTCCTCTCCCATATACAGCCAGCAGCTTGGGGAAAAGAGCATGCACTTATTCTTGCTCTCAGCATTGCTCCTTATTTAATTCATAGCCTGAGAAAGAAGGGACACTTATCCAGCACTCTGAATAGCAACTTTGAAAGTACTTATAAAATAGTCCTATACTAAAATGGGAACTTCCAGCAAAGCAGGTTGTTAAGCACATTATATATTTATCTCAGTGCTATTAGGCTCTCCATTTACCCTGTGTGTCACACATTATCACGTGGGAATTCTGCAGTTTTCTGCTTTAATATGTGACATGATTCCAGCCTGGTGAAAGCACTGCTTAAATGACCTCCATGAGCGAATCAGACTGGAACTGTTGGTGGCTATTCCAGGCTGTGGAAGAGGAGCTTTGTCTTATTTGGTGGCATGGAAGGAGGATTTGGAAGCTTACATCCAAGCTGCAGGGTATGTCCTGTAATGGGCAAGGTAGAGAACTCTCTATTTGAACGTGATTGAGGAAATTGGAACTCTAATGTTGGCTCATGGGAATTCTTAAAAATTACACTAGCTAGACTTTCTACATATTAGAGATACTATATAAGTTAGGCCAATTTTAGCCTAGATATATTTTACTAAGCCACCAGAATTATGATCATTCTAGCACTTAGCATATTCTGATTTTGAATGGTATCATCATGATTGTGCAGTTCCAAGAATGTGGACAATAGAGACAGAGAGAACAATAAAGTAAACACTCTAAGGAAATCCTAAATTCCTCTTCAAACTCAAAGTTGTTATACCCATCCATCAGTTCTCCATAAAGCTTCACTCAGAGCACTGTCTCACTTGCCACATTTAGCTACTTCTGAGAATATGCTGCAAACTTTTTCTCAGAAGTTCATTTCTACAGATGTCAGGCTTACAGACATGACATGCTCCAGAAACTCACTTTGACAGCTAAGAACCTGCCACAAGCTAAGCTGCTGGAACTATTTCCTACTCAGTTCTGCAGTAATGAAAACAGCAAGCTGTCCCTCAGATTTTCTTTTTTCCTCCTCACTTCCCACCAGTATCACACACTATTTTCTATCAAACAAGAGTTGTTGGTATTTACGTCTCCTATGATAGATACATTATTATTTTATTCCTGATATCAGAGATTTGTTCTGCCTTGCTGCTTAATAAAATCTTCTTATGAGAAACATAACTTATAGATTAGCAACTAAGAAATCATAAATGACTGTATTAACATTTATTTTGCAAAGAAAATAAGATTATAAGTGATTGTGCTAGCATTACATGTGGACAACGTGTACCAACTCATGTACATATCAACTCCATGAAGGCTTTACTTTTCTCATGATGAGCTCAGAGGACAGTTTTGATATGTCCCTCCTTTCTTCTTGGATATGAGTACTAAATAAGAAGCAATTTTGACCCAAGTTTGCATTATTGAGAACTATAAATTGTTTGCTAGTAGTTGCTTGTTGTCTATGTGTGAGCAGATACATTCTTTAGTCACAATTATATGAATGAGTTGATTGGCAGCTCTTGTTTTAAGAATAGCACCTTGAGTGTGAAATGATAGTTAAAAAGCCCTTTAGTATTGTCAATGATGGCCTAAGACTTTTCTGCTAACCATGTTGCATATGGCCAGCACAGGATCTTTGGAAAAGTGAATGATTCCGGACAGAGCCAACATTGGTGAGAGGGGGCATTCATAAGTCCTATGCGCATTTTCAGGAAGAACAGTAGGAAGAATCTGGGTTTGCAAAATTGGATAGTCTAAGTAACACAGAAATTGGAATCTAGGATGAGTGATAAGAGAATTAGAGAGAGAGAAGACACGCTACCAGAAGCATCGGAGGTGGCCACAGCACAGTGACAACAGATTGCACGGTGGCCATGCGGGTGATGTGCTGACAGTGGTGGCAGTGGCCATGCTTACTGACGTCCTCATCAGAATATTGTGAGGTCTTATCTTGGTAGTGATTCTGATCTGTAGGTGTTCCTTATTTCCTCATACTTGTCGCAGGTAAAAACTTCACCATCTCATCCATTCTGAAAGCTAGCCAAAAGCTTATAACACATCCATTTTTTTTGTTGAAAGAGTATCATGACAGGATCAAGCAGCTCTCCCCAAACAAATCTCTGTAGTCCTTCTTTTTAAAAGTCCCAGTCTTTTGTATTTTGATTCTTTTATTAATTTAAGGAAAGATAAGAAAAAATGGAATTAAGAGCAGTTATGTAGGGCTGGAGAGATGGGGTTAAGTGCTTGCCTGTGAAGCCTAAGGACCCCGGCTCGACTCCCCAAGACTCACATTAGCCAGATGCACAAGGGGCACACACATTTGGAGTTTGTTTGGAGTGGCCAGGAGGCCCTGGAGTGCCCATTCTCTCTCTCTCTCTATCTACCTCGTTATCCCTGTGTCTGTTGTTCTCAAATAAATAATTAAAAATAAAACAAAAAAAAAACAAAAAAATAGAAGTTATGTAAAAAAGGTTGTCGATTTTTATAATTGTATCCATTAATCTTAAAAATTATATGCAGTAATTTTCAAACATTATATGCTATAAGCATTGCAAATAGTTACCTTTAATTTACGTACTTTTCCATTTTTGGAAAGTATATATATATATGTATGTATATATATATACATGTATATGTATATGTATATGTAGGTGAGGTATGTGTTCATGAGTATGAATGTGTGTGTTTGTGTGTGTGTATGTGTGTCATGATGTGTTTCTAGAGTTCAGAGAACACCTTTCAGGGTGGTCCTTGCCTTCAATCTCAGTGGAGGCAGTTTCTCTTGTTCACTGCTCCTTTCATCAGACTAGCTAGTCCATGAGCTTTGGGAGAGATTCTCCTGTCTTCGCTTTCTACCGTGTCACGTGCAGGCCGAGATTACAGAAGCCTGCCACAGTGTCCAGCTTGTACATGAGATCTGGATATGTGAACTCTGGTTCTCATGTTTGTGCAGCAAGCCCTTAATCCACTCGGCAGTGCATATGTGCTTTTCTTACTAGTGACAGACAAGCAATCCAGGGACTGCAAAGACCACTGTTCCATCAGTATCATGACAGGATAGAAGTTGATTTGTGTCTGAAAATATGATTCTGACTTCTCACTAAACATGAAAGAGCTTAAGATAAAAAAAAAGAAGGAGACAAAAAGGAAAGACTGGAGATAAAAGCTTGAAGAACCATAAGGATTAAAGAAATTGAAGATGTGAACAAAACTAGAAGACATAACCTGTGGTACTCCATACAAGACAGTTTACTACTATGATCTGTTTATAGACAACTGACTCATAACCTTTATTCAGAGAGCTTCCAACATCCTCCCCCAAATTTCTCTGGGAGTTCCAAACTTTTATTACTTGTGCTCCTGGACATGACCCAAAGCTGTGGGATATAACATCAGAAACATGTCTATATGAAAAATGTGATACTTAGGACCAAGATACATAATAAAATGTTTATATTCAGAAAAAGACAAGATACTCATAGTTCAATAAGTAATCAAACAACCCAAACAGGGTTCAATAATCTGAGTAGATATCTTATCAAAGAAGAAGCACAGTTGTAAAAACCACATAAATAAAAACCCAAAGTCATGTATCATTAGAGAAATACAGAGAAATATCCCAACAAAATGTCAGTATTCTACTGGAAAGAGTCAAATGTAAAATAATTGACTGTTTCAATTTCTAGTGAAGGAATGAACAGAGAGGAGTTGTCATGGATAGTGGAAAAGCAAAATGGTAGAGAAAGTTTGACAGATATTTTCAGTCTTTTCAATGCTAAGTTGTTTTATCATGATGTACTAATCATATCCCAAGTATTTAATCAGCTTATTTGAAAATTTGTATCCACACAGAACTAAGGATAATATTGTTTATAATAGCTTCATTCAAAATGGACCAACATGTATTTAGCCATTGTATTTTACTATAAAGGGATATATAAACTATATAAAACATAATTGTATTTGCTGTAAAGGAATGAACTTCATACCATGTTAAAATGTAGACAAGTCTTAAGTAAATGATATTTTAAAGACCACACAATGTAGGACTTCATTTACATGAAACTATAAAATAGCAAAATTCTTAGAGGCAATAAGTAGATAAATTGTTTAGACCATGAGTCTATTCTTTATGATTCTATAATGGAGGGTATACAGCCCTCCCCATTGTCCAAAACCCACAAAATATTATAGCACCAAGGGTAGAACTTAAAGAATGGAAATTATAACTCATCCTGAGGTCAAGGGATTCCAGGATGGAATGCAAATATAACAAAATAATCTGTGTTACAAATCAATGATATCCTCAAGCTGAATAGAGTGAGAGAAGATGCACCCCAAGTAACTATAGAAATGAGGAGAAACTGAATGAAAGCAAAATGAACTACACACAAGTTCTTCATAGACTGTGTGGAATCCCATTTCTGAAAGCACTTTTTATACACTAAAGTTGAATAAATTTAAACAAATGGATGATGCATATTGAGTGACAGTGGAAATGGAAATGGGAATTTATAGATGTCAAGGGGGAAGAGGTTATAATGGCATGTATAAGTAGGAACTCAGTTACATTAAAATGGACACACGTTGCCTTAGTGAAGAGGGTCTGCTACATAAGCTGGCTAGGATGGACATTTCTCTCTCACAGTTTTGGAGACTGGGACATTCACAAAGGCACTTGCAGATATGCTTTCTGTTGGGTCATAGAAAATAAAAGGACGTACCCCATGTGGTGCAGCACACCTTTAATCCCAGCACTCAGGAGGCAGAGATAAGAGGATAGCCATGAGTTCAAGGCCACCCTGAGACTATATAGTGAATTCCAGGATAGCCTGATTTACAGTGAGACCCCACCTCGAAAAACCAAAAAAAAAAAAAAAAAAAAGAAAGAAAAGAAAAGAAACAAAAAGAAGGAAAATAAAAAGACTCAAATAAAGTTAGATATAGAAATATATCTGGGTTGGAATACATACATACAGACAAACTACATATATACACACACATATAGAGTAAGAACCTGATGTCTTTCAGGAAAAGGAGTCACTGCTAATTAAAGAAATGACTGAGTCCAGCACAGAACAGGGACTTTGTGAGATAAGTCAACTGACAGAATGCCAATGACCATAGTTGAAAATACTTGAATATCAAAATAATACAGTACTATATTATAATAAAAAATTTAAAATAATTTTCCAGACAAATTTCTATGCAGAACTGCTTACTGCAATTAATTTATATATTCAGTTTTCTATGAGGTTGAATATAATTTTGTACCCCATCACTGTGAATTGGTTCTAATGACTCACTGTGGATAAAGTCTGCAAATGGAAGTCAGAAGCATAGGTGCATAGTGTAGAAAAATGATGAGTATGACTTCAGACATGTGCTTAAGGTACAGGTTGCCTGAGGTGAGTCATATTGATAGCGTGCACCCAACATGTATTATATCATGAACATAACACTTTCCTTCTCTTCCCTTACCTCAATCCAATTATGAGAAATATATCATGCAAGGGAAGTATAAGGAACTGTGTTGCTCCAACAGGAAAGATGGAAGACAGGACTTTAAATAAAAGAGAGATAGTTCAGTGAGTAAAATTCTTGCTGTGCAAACCAGAGAACCTAAGTTCCCACATCCTGTACCCATACGAATGATGGAAAAGTACAGTGTGGAGGCCTGTGTATAATGCCAGTGCTTCTGAAGATGCAGACAGAGGAGATCTGGGGCATGCTGGCTAGCTAGACTAGATAATTGGCAAGCTCTGGGTCTTAGGGAGAGACCCCATATCAATAAATAAGGGGTGTTGTAGTTACCTTCTATTTTCTGGACACTGAACCAGCAGCAGCTTATGGGACAAAACGGTTTATTTATTTCAGGCTTACAGAATCCAGGGGAACACCATCATTGTCCAAAGAAAATGGCTTACTTCCATAGATCCATAGCTAGGGGAGGGGGAAATAGCACTAATAGCCAGCAAGAGATCAAAATGACTGTGAACACACCTTAGGGCTGGACTTAAGATCTGCCCTCAGTGATCCCTCCTACAGAAGGCTGTTGGAAACTTAAATTGCAAGCTTAATCAAAAATACCTAAGGGGCTGGAGATTGCTCAGCAGTTAAAGGATCTTGCTTACAAAGCCTGGTGGTCTCTGGTTTGATTCCCCAGTATGCACTTAAATCCAGATGTGCAAAGTGGTGCGTAAATCTGGACCTTGTGTTTGTAGTGGCAGGTAGCCCTAGTTTACTCTCTCTGTCTGTCTAATAAATAAACAAATAATTTTTTTAAAAACCTCAGGCTATAGGGGACATACATTCACATTTAAACTACCACGTGAGAAGTGCAGTAGAGGAAGACATCTGACATCCACCTCTGGTTTCCACAAGTACACACACCCACACCCAGACAGTACACATATACCTGCACATACATATTCATACCCACATACATATAAACAAATATATACTATCTCACACACAACACACCAGAAAAGACAATAACTATTTTTGTAAGAATTGGCATAATTTCAATTAATGGTAAATCATGACTCGTTTGCCATCTTAGTTTACCAGTTTTTTGTTTTTTGAAGCTAATAAATTTTCATTTTCATATCCTGAAATCTTAGGGGGTTCTAGCTGTTTGGAGAAGCTAAAGCAATTTTAATAATACGAACTCAGAAAAATATTTTTCCAATGAGAACCCATGACTGCAAGTATATAAACCTGCTTTATGTAGTCATCAGAGAGACACTGGCTTGTACTCAGGCATTTAAGATCTTGGGTTATCAATTGGATCTGTGTAGGAATGTGATGGATTACATCCACTGAGCTGAACTGAAAGATGTCCGAGCCCTGTGGCTCAGTTCCGACCTCACAAATCATTCTTACTTCACACACGAATGTAAAACACTTTGATGGTCTGAATCTGAGAGGTATTATGCATGTTGCTATAGCCTTTCTGCTCTTTTTAATGGCATGATTGTCATTTAAAGCCTTTCTTTCCCACAAGAGTTATGAGAGAATAGACAGGGGACTCAATCTGTCTGTAGACCATTGCCTTTTTTCTGGGGATGATCCAGGTTGCACCACATTTATTTTCTTTACAGATAACCAATTGCATGTATTAAAACTATTCCAAGGGAATATGCATTGTTGGCCCTTTTTGGAACACCCTCACTCACATGCTTCCTTTTCTTCCTGTTTGTAACACCAGTGATCAGGAGAACTTGGTAGTCGACCAACAGCCTCTCATGGTTCACTTTCCAGTAGTGACCTGAGGAAGGGACATATTTTCCATACTTGTTTAAACTGAGATGGACTTTTCTGGTCCATGTCATTCTTCCTGACTTACAAACAAAATTCCTTCAGGGTGAGTAATATTTTTTTGTGTGTATCCACTGCCTTTTTACTATTGTCATTGCTCTTGGTTGCCTTTCACTTGTCATATTTTCACTTCCCGGATTCCTCCATTTGGGAGGAAGCCAATTGTCCCTCCGAAAGCAGCCCCTTGGTTTTCTTTTGAGAAATTGTCTTCAGGGCTATGAGTTGGTGCTGCCTGGCTTCATCAGACTGCCTAATGAAGATCATATTAGCCTTATGTGAGTCTGTGTCTTTCATGCTATTTAAAATTAATTGTAAAACCTAAGACTGTATTGTCCAAAAGTGCATAGGATAGTGATGGCAAGGTTATTTGCCATAAAAGTAAATAGCATGGTCATGTATGAAATGGCCATAACTGTGTGTAGTTAGAAATGGTCTCAGATAGATGGGTATGGAAGCATGGAAGGATCAGGCACATGACCTAATTGCAGTCCTACTCTGTGTCTTTACTGTCTTAACCCCACTCCATTTGATAGTTCAGAGACCAAGATTCTGCTCAGTAGAACTTTAACCTGACTTTTGTCTCTTTGTGAGTGTCTTACGTTTAATATGAATGTGGGCACTGAAAAAAGTTAAAGTGTACACAAAGAGGAAGAAGATGCTGGATGGCATGAAGGCCTGAGGCAGGTTGAGGTGACATTGCTAGGAATGAGAGATGAGGTGGTGAATGGGAAGGTAAGGAACATTTATACCTCGAAATCATATTTATTGTCTTCATGCTTATAGTTAGCAAGAAAAAGAAAAAGGAAATGTACCTGTAAAACAATCCAACAAGACACATCTCTACAAGTGCAAGTTACATTTGTAAGTGGAACTGAATATTTATTTATTTATTTTAAAATTTCTTTCTTTTTTTGGTAAGCATGGTGGCACACACTTTAATGAGACAGAGAAAGTGAACAAGAATGAGTGAGCAAGAGAGAGAGTTGGCATATTACTGCAATTGAATTACAGACTCATGTACCCCCTTGTGCACATGCACCACCTTGTGTATCTGGATAATGTGGGTCCTGGGGAATTGAACCTGGGTCCTTAGGCTTCACAGGCAAGCACCTTAATGGTTATACCATCTCTCTAGCACAATTTTTTTTTGAGATACTATGTAGCCCTTGCTGGCTCAGGACTTATGTAGACCAGGCTGGCCTCAAATTTGTGATCTATCCTCCTACCTCAACCTCCTGATTTCTAAGAGTATAAGCCTGATGCAGAAGTTTTACATGTATTAAAAACTATTCCAATAACTAATAATAGTTCTAGTTTAAATGTGTGACTTATACTATGAACACTTTAGTCATCTAAGGTTATGCAACATTGGATATGATGTCCATTATTTCCTCTCTTTCCCTTTGGTATAAAAAAAATCCACATTTATTCCCTCTCTTGAAGCTTATTCTCTTCTGCAAACAAGACTGCACCTGATCAAGAAGGAGCCTCATCTAGGCATGAGTAGCTCATATCTATAATCCCAGTGTAAGGAGGTGCTGGGGTCCAGGAAAGTCTTTAAATCCCACACAGTAGGTTTGTTTTTAATTTTAATTAAATAATTGAATAAAGAAAAGAATGAGAAGTATAATTATTAAATTATTATATTTTTTCAGGGAAATATAGAGTCAAGGATAGACACCCATGTGGCTAGAGATTCCACATGGGGAGCCTGGGAAAACCATGGAAAAAAGAAAGAGAAAAGAAAGCTCAGAGAGCTCCTGTCATGTGGGGAACTGGAGGGGGTAAGGAGTCTAAGTGGAGAGTAAGGGCTATGGGGCTTTCCCCTCTGCTCAGCCTGGGTAAGGCCCAGTGGAGGGAAAACTCACAGCTGGAAGTTCCCAAGTAGTCAGAGAGCCTGCCCTCCTATTACAAAGGTATTTACAACCATATAGTGGTGGGCTATCTTCTGGCTCAGAGGGACAGCTGGGCTAGGGGCTGTCTCAGGAAGTGTTCAACTCTGACCCTATGTTCGGGGGGGCAGGGGGTTGCTGAACTTGACCAACCACAATGTTTAAATCCTTTGAAAGACTTTCTTCCCAGGTGGGATTTTTTGTGGAAAACAGGTCTAAAGAACTAGGCAAGAAATAGGAAGTCAGATCATCTTTGACTTTTGAGCAAGTGCAGATTTTCCTGTATGTTTTTTCTTTACTTTTAGGGGTCCAGTCACCCTAGCTGTACTCCCACTCACCAGCACCTGGGAGGCAAAGGCAGAAGGATTATCATGAGTTCAGGGCCAGCCTGAACTATACAGTAAATTCCAGGCAAACCTGAAATACAGCATAAGACCCTGTCTCCAAATGCAAACAAAACAAAGCAAACACTGAGGCGATGTTATCTCCACAGCAATTGCATAAATACTTAAAGAAATTTAGTCAGTTATCCTGAGTAATGCTGGGGTGTATCTTAATCTTAGCACTTATTAGGATGACCATTACTCTTTAATTTTCATACAAATCCTAGTATTTATCGCACTACATTTAACTGTCAATTCACATATTTTCTGCTAAAAGTTCTAGCTACAGATGTTAAAAGTTGTAGTCCACAGGACATAATAAACTAAATTTGATAATTTTAAAAATTATGAAATGATGCTACAAAGGACAGATTGCTTAATAAGAAGAGGCAAATGGGCCAAAGCAATGGAGAGGTCCCCAGAGCATTTGTTTGGAAGCCACACATGTGTGCAGTTTGGCAGGTTTTCTTCTTTTAAATCTATTAAACCCAACTTTTCCTTTGAAGTGAAGCCCCTAGGGGAACTCTTACTGGATCCCCATTTCTACCCATCTATCATATGAACACTGATATTTTCCAATCAATTGCCTTGTGATACACTTAGTAAGTAACACTGCAAGGTGATTTTCTTGGAAATTCTACTAATTTTAAGACAACATTCAAAATGGCTTGCAATAAGTAATTTTAAGTTCCAGTGATTATAAAAATTGGGGCAGTTAGTGTTGACCCCTTTGCTCTTCCCCATTCTACTACTAAAGACATGATTCAACTATAAATTTTCCCTTTTAGGAAGTACTTGTAAAAACTATAATTTCCAGCATTAAAATCAGATTATCTTCCTGATACTTTTTAGGAAAGGGAATAATTTTGTCTGTAACAGTTGGAGAAACAGGTTTTCAAGTGCTCACACATGACCATACAGACTTAGATTTCTCCCCTGGCATATGCAATAGACATTTGAGAGATTCAAGAGACACAAAGAAAGCAAGCTTATGATTCCTAAACATGTTCATGACACCCTGAAGAGCTGTATGACAATCCTCATGAAGGGAAAAGTAAAAGTGATTAGCTTAAAGACAGCCCTCTTGGTTCTGGAAGTAGCATTTAAATTCTGGAGTCCTTCTGTTCCTATCCCCTAACCCCAATGTCTGAGTAACCAGTGCATCACTAAATACTGAAATGAGAGAGATGAATGTAATGGAGTTCCCACCTTTGAGTAATTCAGAATTTAACAGAGCAGACAAGCTGTGTTCAGAGTAGGAAATCTCTTCAGCATTGATACAGGATACATTGAGGATGAATTAGAAAACCTCATGTAGAAGATTTTCTCTTCCTCCTCCTCATTCTTCTTCTTTTACTGCATGTGGTAGTAAGAGGAACATCCTAGAGAGAGCAGTGGGATAATGGAAAGAATGAAACTTGATGTCCTAGAAGAGTTGGGAGAAAAAACTGTGGCTGGTTGGAAATAATGGTACTTTATCAGCAAAGTAATGGACCAGGAGATCTGTGCAGCTACTGCAATTACCTAGAACCAAGCCACCACTCAAACAAAATGCAAATAGTCCACAAATAAGAACCATATAGAAAATGGTTCACTAGTTATAAAATTAGCAAGACAGAGAAATCTTAAATGAGACTCTTGGGTTCCATCTGTCTTAAATTGGTTTTGTTCAAGTGTTATTAACTTTAATTTTAGAAACAATTTTCACTTTTAGTTAAAAATTTAATACTCACAAAGTTAGATAGGGAACAAATTTCTAATTTTCTTCTTTATCTGTATTAATTGTATAGCTTGATTCTTTTTTGATTACTTTCCAGTCTTCAAAAGTTACAGTTAAACAATTATGTTTTAAAAATATTTTAGCAATGCTAATAGCTGCACTGTTTTCTCAAGATTTATTCTCTCATTTCTTTTTTATTTTTTTAATTTGTTTTGCTTATTTTCATTTATTTATTTGAGAGCGACAGACAGAGAAAGAGGTAGAGAGAGAGAGAGAGAGAGAGAGAGAGAGAGAGAATAGGCGAGCCAGGGCCTCCAGCCACTGAAAATGAACTCCAGATGTGTGTGCCCCCTTGTGCATCTGGCTAACGTGGGTCCTGGGGAATGAAGCCTTGAACCAGTGTCCTTACACTTCACAGGCAAGCGCTTAACCACTAAGCCATCTCTCCAGCTCTTATTCTCTCCTTTCTGTATTACTGGGGATAACATTTATAGAAAAAATTGTTTTCTATTTAATTCCACAGAATCTAGGTTAAGATAATTTAGAATATTTTATTTCATGCTGAGATTGTATCCTAAATGATGTCTTACTTATTATTTCAATAATTATTTCAGTGCATTTACAAAATACAAATCATCTCACAATTATCAATTTAGACAAAATCTTATGAAACACAATGTAGAAAGCTTGTCATCTATCTTTTGTAATTTTTCTTCCTGAATGCAGCAGGGCTGTTTTATTTCTCTTTGCACTTCAGGAATGTTGCCACATGTCTAAATGTGTGTGTGTGTGTGTGTGTGTGTGTGTGTGTGTGTGTATGTGTCTGTCAGCTCAAGATCAGCTGGTTTTACATAATGAGTTCAAAATAGGCTGGGCTACAGACTGAGACCCTATATCAACAACAATGTAGTGTATGACATGACATTTAAAATTGTGGGTCTTTGAAAACTCTAAACAGGTTAGTTGCTTACATCATTCTCTCTTTTTTATTTTTTAAATTTAGCATCACAAAGCATAGAAACTATATTCTAGAAAATAATTTTAGAACTCTAATCTTATCGCAAGGACCCACATTATCTTTTATCACAGGTCTAGCCATTTACTCAAGTTCTATTTCAATGAATGCCACCTGTTTTTGTTCTTCCAACTTGATTTTCCCTCCCTCCTTTCCCCTTTGTCTCTCCCTTGCCTTCCTCCCTTCTTTCTTTCCCACACAGTAACTTTATTGGAGACTTACTGAATTGCAACTAAGAAAGCAAAAACAAAAGCATAACTAAAGGTAAATGTGAATTGTAAGGTTTAGAATTCAACAGAAATTTTCTTCCTGTTTATCTTTGGACTTTAGACTACCTCTATTTAATGGTCTGTGGTTATTGTACAGAATAAAAATTCAATAGAAAATAGAAAAAGGCACACACATATATATTAGTAGTACTAGCAGTAGTTACTTGAATGTTGCTGAGATTAAACATTTGAGTAAAAGCAGCTGATAGGAGGCAAGTTGTTTGTTGCTTATTTTGGCTTATAGACTCAAGGGGAAGCTTCATGATGGCAGCAAAAAGATGGTAGAGCAGAGACTGGAAACACATTCTTTCCAACAATAGATAGATAATAGCAGCAGTAGAGTGAGCCAAGCTGTGGTAAAGAGCTGGCTATAAATCCCCAAAACCATCCCCACCAACACACCTCCTCCAGTAAAACTCCATCTTTCAACTTGCTGCCAGCAGCTGACCAAATGCTCAAAACACATGAGTTAATGACTCACACCATGACAATATGCAAGTTAGTCTTGAAAGATGATGGCCATTGTTACTGGACAATAAAATGGACTCAAGACTAGATACTGCTTCTGCTGTCCCCAATAACTTGTTAAAGAATTTTATTTTCTTCATGTTAAACATTTCTTTAAAATTTTTGAAGTATAATATAAAATAATGAACTTTGGGACTGAAGAGATGGTCCAGCAGTTAAGGTGCCTGCCTGCAAAGCCTAACAACCCAGGTTCTATTCCCCAGAATCCACTTAAAGCTAGACGCATAAAATGTAGCAAGCATCTGAAGTTCGTTTACAGCAGCTGGAAGCCTGGTGAGCCCATCCTCCCTCTCTGTCTCTCTTCTATCTCTCTCTGTTTGCAAATAAATAAATAAAGATATTTTTATAAAACAATTTTGTTGGAAATAATTATATCCCAGGGAAGTAGTGAGTAGTATGGAAAACATGGCTATGTGATATAATTAAGATAAACAGAGCTGCTCCACAGGGCCTAAATTTCTTCTCCATAGAACAAAACCCATCCATTTATGTGTTCATAAATGGCACAGACAGAAGGTTAGATGTAGATAGATAAAGATACCAAGGCCTTAATTTACTAGATTCAAATCTGTAGGCATGTATTGGATGCCTAAAGGAACAATAAATAAAGCATCAAATCAATAGAGCCTTACGAATAAACTGTGGTAGATGTGGACAGCAACGATGCTCTGCATTCATGTCTGCTTTTAGATGATGACTGACAGAACTGATGGCTGGAAGAAAAATTATCTTTAGGAATGGAACCAATAGAACAAAAGCAGCTTCCAGTCTAAAGATATCTATGTTGGCATCTGCATCTTTCTGAAATCAAGCTATTAAAAAACTAACTTGAGGACTTCCAGTCAAGATGGGAACTGCCTAACTGCCCCGCACCTCCTCAGGAAAGAAAGGCAAGGCAGTAAGGGTTCATTGGGTCTTTTAGGGAAGAGAAATCTCTAATAGATCGCCAGTGGGAGGGCATAGAGGAGGAAAATAAGGGAATTGCTTATTCAACAACTTGCAGGTATCCTACAAGTCCTTCAAGTCCCCAAGCAGCCACTGTACCCATAGTCCCAGCTTCAGGATACTCCCACACTTACTGTAGAAAAGGGGACCCAGGCCAGCATATTTCCACTTGCCTCACTGCACATGGGTCATCACCCTGCTACCCCCACCCATGCATGACCTTGGGCAGGCTCTGCCCACCAGCCCACTTGAGCTCAGGCTCCATTGGTCCATCAGCCCATAACATGCATGCTGAGTGCAAGCTTAGCCTGCTCTACCCATTTGCAGCTTACTACTCCAGCCACCACCCCATCCATGTGCAAGCTCAGGCCCATTCAACATGCCCACTTGAGCTCAGGCTCACTCTGCCTGTCTCCCAGTGCCAGATCAGGCCCAGTCCCCCATCTGCCACACTGGCAGCCCACCCACCAGTGTCCCACTGCTCACAAGCTCAGGCTGCTTCAGCCTGCTTCAGTGTCCCACCACACAAGAGTTTAGACTGCTTTGGTGCTTAGTGCTTCAATATCTCTCCATGTGCAAGCTCAGGCTGCTTAATCATCCCACTGTGTGCGAGCTCAGGCTGCTTTGGCTTCTGCCTAGTGAGAGCTGAGGCTGCTTTGGAATCTGGCCTATGCTACTTCAGCTTCCCACTGCACATGAGCTCAGGCTGATCCACCCACTCACGTGATAGCTCAGGATCACTCTGCCCATCCACTTGCCTGCCAGCTAGCTCAGGCCAGCTCCCGCAAAAGGCACCACTTCTCCTGCCCATCGAAAACACAGTCCTACTCTCCCTACTCATACACTGTGATGGGCAGACTGCAGTGCAAAAGAAATAACATGAAAAATCAAATGCAAGTAAATCCAGGAAGATCACCCAGTCCTACAATTAAGGTCTCTAATCAAAACATAGAAGAGACATAAGGATCAGAACACCAAAATGAAGCTATGAGCAATGCAACCCTGACCAAGCTACTGGTAGAACTTGCAGAAAAGCAACAAAGGACCGATACTCATGTGGATACTGCCATCACTAGACTAGACCTAATAGATAAGAAAATGGAAGGAGTTCAAAGACAGTTAAGAGATATGAAGGAGAGTGAAAAACAGAGGACCTCAAAAATCAGCTGGTGATACTAAATGAAGGCATAAAGAAATGCAAGGATGAATTCCAAGAAGCTTCAAGAAAATCAGAAAATGATGTGATAAGGGAGCTTGACAGAGGGATGGAAACTATACATAGAAAAGTAGTAGGAAATGCAAACCTAATAGAATAAGTCCAAAACTCTTAAGAAGCTCTCAAGAATAGAGCCAGCCATGTGGAGGACAGACACTCCAATCTGGAAGACAAGACTGAAGAAACAGTTTGAGATAACCAAACTCAAAGAAGGCACAAAAAACTTCAAAGTCCATGAAAACCCCAAACCACATACACCATACAATGTGGCAGGGATCAAATCAAACCTCACAGTCATTACCCTAAATATTAGTGGCCTTAATTCACCCATCAAAAGACACAAGCTAACAGGATGGATCAGAAAAACAGAGCCATAAATCTGTTGTCTTCAAGAAACCCACCTCACCACTAAAGACAGACACCTCCTTAGGGTGAAAGGGTGGAAAACAATATTCCAAGCAAATGGGAATAAGAATCAAGCAGGCATAGCCATATTAATATCAGATAAAATAGACTTCAAACCAAAAATAATCAAAAATGACAAGGAAGGCCTACTTATCAAGGGAATGATCCATCAAGAGGATATCACAATCATAAATATTTATGCACCAAACACAGGGACACCACAGTTCATAAAATAAAACCTACTTGACAATAAAACAGAAATAACCACCCACACCATCATAGTTGGGGATGTCAACACACCATTATCAGTAATAGACAGATCATCCAAACAGAAACTCAACAGGGAAGTAAGAGAGCTCAACAAAACCATAGATCACCTAGACTAACGGACATCTACAGAACGTTACATTACAAATCCACAAACTACACATTCTTCTCATCAGCCCATGGAACATTTTCTAAAATAGATCCTATACTGGATCACAAAGCCTGCTTCCATATATTTAGGAAGATTGACATAATTCCCTGCATGATGTCAGGATCACAATGCTATATTGCTAGAAAGTAACAACAAAAGACCCACCAAGAATCCCATTGGCTCCTGGAAACTGAACAGCACATTTTTAAATAAGAAATGGATAGTGGATGGAATAAAAAATGAAATGCAAAATTTCTAGAAATGAATGACAATGAGAAAACATCATGCCAAAACTTATGGGACACAATGAAGGCAGTCCTCAGGGGAAAATAACTATATAGTGGAAAATGCCTTTATAACAAAGACAGAGAGATCCCAAATCAATAACCTAACCACCTACCTAAAGGCACTGGAAAAGCAAGAAGAATCCAACCCAAAAAGCTCCAGATGGAAAGAAATTATTAAGATCAGAGCAGAAATTAATGAATTGGATACTAAGAACACAATTAAGAAAACTGACAAAAAAAAAAAAAAAAAGAGCTGGTTCTTTGAAAAAATAAAGAAGATTGACAAACCCCTGGCCAATTTGATCAAGCAAAAAAAAAAAAAAAAAAAAAAAAAAAAAGAGACACTTCAAATTAACAAAATTCAAAATGAAAAAAGAGAGATCACAACAGACATAAGTGAAAAATTGGGAGAATCATCAGGACTTCTTTCAAAAAACTCTACTCCACAAAACTGGATAATATACAGGAAATGGATAAATTCCTGGACACTTACCATCTACCAAAGCTAAACTCAGAGCAGATCAATCTCCTAAACAAACCTATCACACTCATCTGTTGGGCTCCAAAAGGCCCAGGTGTGAGGCCTAGTGGAACTTCCTGAGCCTAGCTAAAGTTTGGTGATTTGCCTCTGGCCAGATGTGACTCAGCAAGACGCCTAATGGCTTCTTGCCTGCTACTTCCGCATGGGATTTAGGATTATCATCTCAATAGTCACAGTTTACTATTGGCCCTTACCTTCCCCACCGTCCTAAAATCCCCGCCTTCGAACCCAACATTACATAGGCAACTGCTCATAGCAATAAATCGAGTTCCTGCTTTGACAAGACTCCCGACTCAGTGTGGTTTTTCTCCGGTGGCCAGGAGAGGTCTGAGTCGTCGGACGCTCATCTCCTCCTCAACCCCTCGGGAGGAACCAGCGGGCCTGGTCCTTCCCTCGGCACTACCTGCCCCCGCCAGCGGAGCCCGACACTCATCAAGATTGAAAAAGTAATGAAAAACCTCCCCAAAAAGAAGAGTCCAGAACCAGATGGCTTCTCAGCTGAATTCTATCAAATATCCATGGAAAAACTCAAACCAATCTTTCACAAACTGTGCCACACAATTTCAGAAGAGGGAAAGCTCCCCAACACCTTCTATGAAGCTAGTATCACCAAAATTCCAAAACTAGTCAGAGATGACACAAGAAAAGAAAACTATTGGCCTATTTCCCTGATGAACTTAGGTGTAAATATCCTAAACAAAATCCTCACAAACTGAATCCAACAACACATCAAAAGCATTATCCAGCTTGATCAAGTGGGATTCATCCCAGGAATGCAGGGGTAGTTCATCATATGGAAATCTGTCAATGTAATACACCATATAACCAAAGTTAAACACAAAAACCACATGATCATTTCAATAGATGCAGAAAATGCCTTTGACAAAATTCAACATCACTTCATGATCAAAACATTGGAGAGAACTGACATGGTTGGTTCATATCTTAACATAATACAGGCAATATGCAAAGCTCCTAAGGCCCAAATAAATCTTAATAAAGAGAGACAAAGGAATTCCCATTGAGATCAGGAACAAGACAGGGGTGTCCACTCTCACCTCTGCTCTTCAATGTAATACTGGAAGTCCTAGCTCAAGGAATAAGACAGAAGAAATAAATAAAAGGGATACAATTTGGAAAGGAAGAGGTTAAGTTACCTCTATTGGCTGATGACATGATTCTATATGTAAGAGACCTGAGAGACTCCATCCCAAAACTCCTGAAGGTGATTAACTCCTATAGCAAAGTAGCAGGATACAAAATCAATGCACAAAAATCAGTAGCCTTTCTATATGCGAATGACAAAGACACAGAGAAAGAAATAAGGGACATGGTCTAATTTTCTTTTTTTTTCTTTTTTTTTTTTTGTTTATTTTTACTTATTTATTTGAAAGTGACAGACACAGAGAGAAAGGCAGATAGAGAGAGAATGGGTGAGCCAGGGCCTCCAGCCAGTGCAAACTACAGACGCATGAGCCCCCTTGTGCACCTGGCTAACGTGGGTCCCGGGGAATCGAGCCTCAAACCGGGGTCCTTAGGCTTCACAGGCAAGCGCTTAACCACTAAGCTATCTCTCCAGCCCCATGTTCTACTTTTCAATACCAAAAATAAATAAGTAAATAAAACACCTTGGAATAAGGTTAATCAAGGAAGTGAAAGATCTACACAGCAAAAACATAAAAATACTTAAAAAAGGAATTCAGGAGGAGTTGAGAAAATGGAAAGATCTCCCATGCTAGTGGATAGGCAGAGTTAACATTTTGAAGATGGCAATCCTACTAAAGGCAATATACAGATTTGATGCAATTCCAATTAAAATCCCAACATTGTTCTTAACAAAGATAGAAAAAAAATGATCTCAAATTTCATTTGGAAAGGTAGAAGGCCTCGGATATCCAAGCATATCCTCAGGAAAAGAAATACCTCTGGGGGCATCACCATACCTCATCTAAAGCTATATTACAAAGCCATAGTAAAAAAAAAAAAAAAACAGCATAGTACTGGCATAAAAACGAGTATAGCCCAGTGGAATAGAATTGATGACCCAGACTTTGGGTCTAGCAACTACAGCTACTTGACATTTGACCAAGGCCCTAACAATATAGGCTGGAAAAAAGACAGCATCTTCAACAAATGGTGCTGGACAAACTGGATAACCATATGCAGGAAATTGAAACTTGATCCACACATCTCGCCATGAATAACACTCAAGTCCAAATGGATCAAAGACCTCAATATAAGTCCAGAAACTAGGCTACTACTGGAAGAAAATTTAGGAGGAATTTTCCATGATATAGGAATGGAAAAAAACTTCCTGAACAAAACACCAGTAGCACAGGGTTTTAAACAGTCACTTAACCAATGGGATCACATGAAGCTAAAGAGTTTCTTCACAGACAAAGATAAATAAGCAAAGTGAATAGATTACTCACAGAATGGGAGAAAATATTTGCTGATTATTCAACTGACAGAGGCCTAATCTCTAGAATCTACAAAGAACTCAAAATCCTAAACAATAAAAAGTCAAACAACCCACTCACAAAATGGGGCAAAGAGCTGGACAGGCAGTTCACAGAGGAAGAAATACAAGTGTCAAACACACATTTAAGAAAACAGTCATCATCCCTCATCATCAGGGAAAAGGAAAGTAAAACAACTGTGATATTAAACCTTAGCCCAGTAAGGATAGAAAACATCAAAAAATCAAATGAAAATAGATGCTGGTGAAGATGTGGAGATATAGGAACCCTCATCCACTGTTGGTAGGAATGTAAGGTGGTACAATCTCTTTGGAAAGCAATATGGAGACTCCTACAAAAGCTGACTATACAGTTACCGAGAGACCCAGTTATTCCCTTACTGGGCATCTACCCTAAATCCTTCAGGCACCAGTCCAGAGAGATTTGCTCAACCATGTTTATAGTGGCTCAATTTGCAATACCTAAGAGCTGGAATCAACCCAGATGTCCATCACTAGAAGAATGGATAACAAAGATGTGGTACATCTATACAATGGAATTCTACATAGCAATAAGAAAAAATGACAATGAAATTTGAAGAAAAATTACTGAACCTAGAGCATATCATTCTCAGTGAACTTGCCCAATCACAGAAAGATAATTTCCACATAGTCCCAGTCATCTACAAGACCTAACCTGAATCTACCCAAGATGCCAACATACCCAGAAAGCATCTTGAGGACTAGACAATAGGGTGGGTTGGGAGGGAGGGGAGGGCAAGAGAGGGGATGGGGGACACAAAACTACACCCAAATTGAAATGGTTCCATAAAATTCTACATCCTAAAAGGCAGAGTAAATGTTTGAACCTTCACCAGGCCCTTAGAGAGAACACCTGAGTCACAAGGCACTGGAGAGGGTATGATGAAGACTGACCTTAATCTTCTACAGCTTGTCTCTCTCTCTCTCTCTTCTTCTCTCTAACTCTTTTATATTAGTTATCTTTTTCTTCCTTTTCTTAGTGGGCACTGACCTGTAACTCCCAGTACCAGCATGTGGCTATCATCTACAATGAGCTTTTGATCAGAGAGACCTACAAGGTTTCCTAAAAGAAAGACAGATTTCTGTCAGAGTACTTGATGACCCACCAAAGGTTAGTGGTAAGACCCTACTGCTAAAGACACCACATGCAGTTGACAAGTAACATGGTGTGACATGGCTGGAAGCTGGAAGAGAGTCAGTCCCCAAACAGTCAGCACATCTAGTGCCAAAAGGTGCTACATGGGTGGTTGGGGGAAAATGATCAATATCTGTCCAAACAACTCATGGTCTAACCTACTTAACAGCAAATAACCTGTTGTGATGCTCATACAAGTGCATAGTGGGGCTTAGCCATGTTGGGAAACCAATTGCTCTTGATTTGGCTAACTGATCAGCTTAATGGAACGGGACCCGTAGTTGGAGCTGGAAAACATGTCAGAACCATATTCAAATATGCCCAATCTCTAATATGAATCTTTAGTTTTTGTAGCCCTCCTTCCACCCTTCAGCTCCTCCATCTCCTTCCCCAAAACTTAAATATTTCAATCTTCTGTATTCCACTCCTCTATTTTCCTATCCCATGTGTTCTATGGCCCCCTACCTTTAACCCTTTCCTCCCTACCCTAGCTTCCTGGCCTCTACTGATTCTCACTCTAACTTATATACATATATATCTAAAAACTTGAAGCTAGAATCTGCATATGAGAGAGAAAATGCAGTGTATGTCTTTTTGAGCTTGGACTACCACACTTAGAATCTTCCCCACATCCATCCATTTTCCTGAAAATATCATACTTTTTCTTTGGAATTGAATAAAACTCTATTGTGTATAAATAGGTATATCTTTATTATCCATTCATCAGTTGATGAGAATCTAGGTTGATTCTATTTCCTAGCTAGTGTGACTAGAGCAGCAATAGACTTGACAAGTATCTGTGCAGTACAGAGACCTTAGGCAATATTCCTAGAACTTGTATAGCTATGTTTATATTCTTATTGTATTGTTGTTATTAATGTGCAGAAAGTTCCTATTGGTGTTGTGGGTTAGGCAATTGACTTTTTACATGTACAATTTTAGTTGTTTATTATGTTGTGCTTGACTTCAAGAAATGGAAATGGATGCCTCTCACTGAGTCCTAGGAAAAGTCTTCCTGGGCTTCATAGATTGTCTCTTCTATGGTCCTTTCCTTTCAAATATACTAGACCAAAAAATTCAACCTGCTAGCACAGAGCTCATCCAGTTGTCTGTGAACTGTGTGCTATTCAATGATTTACAGAAAACAAGTGGTGAGAAATTTTGAAGCTCTGTAAGCCTGTCACAGAACAAAGATAGATACCAATTAAAAAAAAGTTTGATGTATTTAGATTCCACTTTGAAAAAGTTATCTTGTTGTGATCATTAAAAATTCTTAACTATGGGCTGGAAAGAGAGCTTAATGATTAAGGTGCTTCCCTGAGAAGCCTAAGGACCAAGAGTTTGATTTCCCAAGACCCATGTCATCTAGATGTATGTGTCTGGAGTTTGTCTGCAGTGGCTAGAGGCCCTGACATGCCCATTCTCTCACTGTCTGCCTTTTTCTCTCCTCTTTCTCTCTCTCTCTAATAAATAAAATAATATATATATTTAAAAACAACTTAACTATAAAAGTCAAGAGCTCCAAGTTACATAGATTTCAAAATTTATAAAATAAACAAAAGTATCTTAACTGACATTAAATAGCTCAACTCTTCAAATTGTAAAGTTTTAGTTTTCTGATATGTAAAATAATTGTGGAATATTTGGTGTTTTGGTTTTTCAAGGTAGGGTTTTGCTCTCGCCCAGGCTGACCTGGAATTTACTATGTAGTCTCAGGCTGGCCTCGAATGCACAGCAATCCTCTAACCTCTGCCTCCCAAGTGCCGGGATTAAAGGCATGTGCCACCACACCCAGCAAGTATATTCTCTTGAATGAGATTCGTGCTCTTTCATTCTCTTTGCTTATTGGCTTTCATAATGTGAGTGGTTTTTTCTGACAACCTCCCACTCTTTGAAATACTACCATGCCAAAGGCCCAAGCAAAATAATTCACGTAGCATAGTCTGAAGCTTCGAAAACCTAAGATTTCATTTTAATTTCATTATCTCAAGTATTTTGAATCACAATGCAAATTTAACCACCAACAGTAGGCAAGACATTTTAACATATTTAGTAATAAGCAATTAGATTAATATTTTATGCATAAAAGTAAAATATATACAATATATAATGTACATTGGGGTGGCAGAGATGGCTTAGTGGTTAAGACATTTGCCTGCAAAGCCAAAGGATCCTGGTTCGATTCTCTAGGACCCACGTAAGCCAGATGTACAAGGGGGCGCATGCATCTGGAGTTCCTTTGCAGTGGCTGAAGGCTCTGGTGCACCCATTCTCTCTCTCTTTCTCTCTGCTTCTTTCTCTCTCTCAAATAAATAAATAAAATTAAAAAATAAAGTGCATTGTGCTATTCCTATATTTAATCATGAGATACATGACATACTCTTGCAAAATAATATCAGATGTTTTTTGCATTATTTTACAAAATTATAAAACCATATGGTCCTGTGGTGTAGCAAAAAACCTGGGATGCTAAATTTGTCAATACTAAGATAATGCTATTAATTGTTAGTTTTAATGCTATTAATTTTACTTGAAATTTTCAGCTAGCATGTGTATGTGTGTGCAACCGTACACATAGGACAAGTGAGCATGAACACCTATGCATGTAAGGCAAGGTGGCATGTGAAAATGAGTCTCCATGTGTGTACACCCATATATCTATATGAGGCATGTGAGAATGAGGAATGTTGAGTGTAGGATGTTAAATAAAAAATTATCCCTAAGTCAATATTGAACCAAGAAAACATTAGATAAACCCTGTAGAATGAAAGATAAAATTTTAAAAAAATCAAATCCAAACTTGGGCTTTTAGAAGAATTCCACTGCTAAGTAGTATGCTAGGGAGAAGTAAATGTTAGTATAAAGTATATTTTGTTATTTTCTTTTAACCAGAATGTGGTCCAGAAGACCTTTCCTTTGTTCAGGAATTCTCTTTCTGTTAGTAGTCTGCATTTTCCTTTGAGTGATTTATTAGAACCACTTAAATTTCCCAGTAGCTGCCACAGCTGAATAGATAAATAGTCCTTTGGGATGAGAACTATGTGCCATTATGTTTATTGTTTTGTATCTGATTACAATCCTGGATCTGGCATAGATTGAAGCAGATGACAAGCATGACCTAAAAAGGAGGAATGTGTGTGTACGTGTGTGAAGGTGTGCATAAATATGAGTGTGCATGTGTTTGTACAAGCATGTGTATGTTTAAAATGAATGGAGTAAAAAGCTGAATCCTTATTGAATATCTTGGTGGATATTTAGAAAACAATACGCTTCTATTTTGTAGCTAAATAAACAGATGCTTTGGCATTCAGGCTGCGGTGAATAGCTGCTGCTGGAAGAGCTCCACACCTTATAATTTTTGTTTGTTTGTTTATTTATTTATTTGAGAGCAACAGAGAGAAGGAGGCAGAGAGGGAGAGAGAGAGAGAGAGAATGGGCGCGCCAGAGCTTCCAGTCTCTGTAAATGAACTCCAGATATGTGTGCTCTCTTGTGCATCTGCCTAACGTGGGTCCTGGGGAATCGAGCCTTGAACCGGGGTCCTTAGGCTTCACAGGCAAGCGCTTAACCACTAAGCCATCTCTCCAGCCTGCTCCACACCTTATAGTTGAAGTCACATTGTGCATTTTTCACACAGCAGTAGCATCAAGAAATATACTTCTTTCAATTCTTTCCTTCTCATGATGAGCTGAGACATGAAGAGAAGACACAGTCTGACTGACCTCTGATCTCTACAGTTGGCATGAATTTGTTTTTACATAATTAAATTATTACTTTTCTTAAAAGAAAGAAGAGTGGAATTGTGAAAATTAACACTTAAACAACCATTTTTGTTAATACATTTGCTTTATTGTATTTTCCAACAATTGCCTGAAGGCAATCATTTAGGATTAAGGAGCTTTTTTTTTTTTTCTCTATTTTGTCCATCCCCTCTCATGTAACTCCCCACTACATTCTTATTCCGAAAACATTAAATCTCTGTCCATTGCTTGACAATTCAATTTTATCCTAGGAAAAGAATCAAGTAAGTGTCTCAATGAGAATGAATTTATGTTTCTAAATATTACATGCTCACTGCAAATTGTTCAGTAGGCTACTGAACAATTTATGCTGGAATTGTGATTTGGCATTTAATAGAATAGTCCTTGTTTTCTTAGCCATCTTTATCACCAATTACTCATAAATTGTCCAAAGACTTTAGTCCTTCTATTAGTATATGGTACAAGGTAACTATCTGTTCCCGAATGAATAAGCATCATATCAGGTGTTGATCCTTGTCAGTACTGATATACCAAAGTCACTGCTGACAGACTCTTGTTTTTCCTTTGCATACCTGAATAGCCCCTTGACAAGATGTAAGTGAACATTCTATTTGTTTGTTAATTACTTTGCTTCCACAGGACTAAAATGATAGCTTGTTTGTTTTGTCACAGTTAAATAGAGTATGTTTTCAGAAGAATTTAAATTTGGGGAAGTGGCAGTGCACAATACAGTTAACTATCATGGGGAAGATAAGAAATTTTCAAGAGAAATACATAACTCTATCTGACTTGTTACAGTGATTAAAAAGAAAGATACTAGCATTTTCTTGAAATTTAGAAAAAAGTACTGTCATCTTCCTTTCCAAAGACACAATTTGGGATGTGTGGAATTTCAGTGAAATGTCCAGCATTACAGTTCAAGCGGAGATTCCACTCCCTTTTCATGAGGGTTGGTGGCTTTAATACAGTTGTGTGTGTGTGTGTGTGTGTGTGTGTGTGTGTGTGTGTACATGTATAGAAAGGCTAGAGAACAACCTCATATGTAATCCTCAGGAATACTATCCATACTTTTAAAGACAGGGTTTCTCATTGGCCTGGAGAGTAAACTCCTTAGCCAGTAAGGACTAAGGATCCTCCTGCCTCTGCTTCCCCAGTGTTGGGATAACAGATGCACCACTGTACCCAGAATGTTTATATGGGTACTGGGGAACAAATTTAAGTTCTCATGCTTATGAGACAAACTATTTACCTCTCTCCAATTCCCAACTTCACTGAGTTTTGTTTATAAGCAAACTTTATTATTGTCTTGTTCATCTTTTATTATTGCTCATATTGGCTCATACTCATCTTTGTGGACTAATACTTAGAAATAATAAGGGTTTTGTTAAGCAGGCAAAGTAGCTAACCATGAGGGCTATGATCCAGTTAATGTGATCCAAGGATGCAAAGCATCTCAGGCAATGCACATACCATACTCTGTGGTTTGTGGACAATACGCTAACCTGGGAATGATTGGGGTAGGCAATGTTCAACTTCTCTCACCTGCACTTGAATTCACTTCCCCACAGGATCAAAGTAAAGACCACTCTCCTGATCTCTGAGATTTTCCATGGCTACACACACAATTTTTCAAACTAAGTCCTACAATATCTAATTTCAGACTGATGCAGATTCATTCTTCTGTTTTTATCCAGATGAATGAGTACTAAGGAAGATATGGAAAACCTCAAAGAGGAGGAGATTTTTTCACTCAAAACCTGTTGCATGTCTGACATTATCTGGGCAGAAATAATTTTTTGGTGAACTGGTGGAAGGGAGTCATTTTCATATGCTGATTTATATTTCTAGTAAAGCTCATAATTTAAATCAGGCCATATGCTGTAGTAGGATTCACCTACCTTTCTGACAATGGGATTTCCAAGTGAATTGCCCTATGCTCTTACCTGACTTATTCTACCCATCTTCTGTTTAGGAACTTAATAGCTGTAGAAGTTTGTGAGGGTAAAAGAAAATAGAGTAAAATAAAATTCCCAGGCTTTGGAGATGACTATGAGACAAGGAAATTTTTCAGATCTCAAGCTGGTCCATTTCTCTGTTACTATGGGCTGTCAAACCCAAAGTTGTTTATTTTTCTCAGTCCTTCACTTCCAAACTTGCCTTTTCTTTCTTTTTCATATGGGCTGTTGACAAAGAGGACTTTAAAAATGATGCTATGAAATATGGAGAAAGAAGGAGTAGCCAGTTTACTCTGTATTATGAATGTTAGTTTAAATATGTAAGAGATAAAACAAACAGAAAATATGAAAGGTGTGTAATGAATACAGCAAATGGAAAATGTCAGTACTTAAAGAATGGCATGGAGATGAGCTCCCTGGGATTTCTTTCTGCTGCATAGATCCTGAACTGAGGGATAAAGAAGCTAACAACCTAGAAATAATGCCACCAGAAACAAGTAGGAATGAAAAAAAAAGTGCTTTTTCTGGGCAAAATACAAGAGCAAGACAAGAACAAATTACAGTTGCCTTACTCTAGAACCGTTTTTAGTCTCCCTGGACCAACTCCTGAACAGGTCAAGTGAGGAGCCCAGACTTCCATCCTCCCCTTCAGGGAAAAGCACTCCTCCTGAAAAATTGTGTCAGATGAAATAAAGTGAAAATCCACTCCTTCCTCCCCACCAGCCCATCATGAGCTCTCCTTGTCCATTTGTACCCTCTGTGTCACTAGAGCAGAAAGAGAGATAAAACTTCTGCCACACCCAACCAGCAAAGAGGCACTGTCAGTCTTCAGGCAGTATAGAAGAAAGTCTAGACAGCCAAGTTGGGACTTTCACTAATGCCCAGCACTAATAAAGCCACACAATGCAATATCAATGAAGGACACACTGGAAACAGGAACTAGGTCCTTGCCCTTTCCTGTGCTGATATGAATGGAGATGTAGAACCATCCCAGCCAAGTAGTAATAAGGAGTCTATACACTATTCTGTAATCTGGAATAACAAGCAAGTGTAATGCTTACTTTAAGAAAACACTGAGGGGTTAAATTAGATCATCCCGACAGTGCATTTATCAGAATTTATCTCGCATTGCAAATGTTCAATGTGTGTTGATAGCATCACTTTAATCTTCACAACTTTATTAGGCATCATTGAAAATAATTTAATAAGAAAAAAATAAGAAACATAATTGAAATAAAATAAAGTACTACTTTTAGCATGTACAATTTGATGGGTTTTGACCTGAAAATACCTGAGAAGCAATTACCATAGTCCACTAAGAGTCATATGATTTCACAGTGTTTCTTTGTAGATGATGTTGTTATGACTTGTTTTGCTTTAAGAACAGTTAATGCATGACCTACTCTCTTCATGACCTAGTAAACCTAGACCTATTGGAATCTAGCAGTCCATCATTCTCATAGCCAAAGGCATTGAAATTGGGGTCATGGAGGTGTATTTGCACTCTCACATTCGTTATAGAATTACTGTCAAGATCCAGATACAATCAACCAATCATCAACAGATGAATGGATAAAGAAGTTGAAGTGTATTTACTTGGACTATTATTTGAAATATAATTATTAGAAAATAAGGTCTGTCATTTGAGGCAATAAGGATGAATCTGAATGAAATAATACTAAATGAATTAAGACAGACACAGAAAGACAATACTCAATGGTGAGGTTTTCATAGAAACTCAAAGAAACAGAAAATGAAAATGTGGATACTAGGGGCTAGGAGTGGGGAAAATGTGCTAAGAAGAATAAAGTTTCAGTCATGAGAGGTTAATTAATTCTAGAAATTTGCTACATAGCATACCACCCATAGTTAACAATATAGCATTCTTTTCACTATTGCTTTAAAGGAAACACAGAAAAGGGCTTTAGAGTCATCTCAAAATAATATTGACCACAGCTAAACTACTAGCCTAAGATATTATTTTCAAAACCTTTAGAAGTAATGGAAGCTATCTAGATAGACTTTATAAGTTCTTTTCTAAATGTGAAAATCTCCTGGGGCTTAGAGGACTTTAATGGAATCCTGATAAAACAAAACAGTGAATTTTGATTATTCTCTGTAATTGACCAAATAAAATGCTTCTTGAACTTTGCCAGATAGGAAATGAATCTCAGCTCAACTTATACTAGATGAACTAAATTGCCTTATAAGTGATTTTATAGAATGCAAATTTATTAGTGGATGCATTTGATGATTTATGTCAATAGGCAATGTCACTGACAGAGATTTGCTGAATTTCATATAGCTGAACTTAGAGGATGGTTTCATGATAGGAAAAATACCTATATTAGGCCAACATGCTTCCTAAGAATATTTTTCATTGTTTTACTAAACTGCTTTATTGAGCAATAATTGACATGCAAAACCTGTATGTATTTATTGCATTTATATCAATGATTTAAGGGTATGTAGCCATGAAAGCATCATCACTTATATCAAGGTTAGAATCACCTCTCAAAGTTTCCTTCCATGTCATATATAAACACTATTTTTTATATGAATGCAGTATATTTCACCTCAGTAAATTTTAAGAAAATGGTGTAGTTTTTCTGTGTGTACACTCTTAATTATGTACTTGTCCAGAATGTCTTTATATTATACAATAAAGTTGGAACCATTAACCATCACACCTTCATCTCTCTCAGCACTCACATGTTGCTCCTTGCTGCATTATAATCTCAGCTTCTAGGTATTCTAACTATGATTACTTTAGATTCCACATATATGTGAGATCATATGGTATTTGTATTTCTGTGCCTGGTTTGATCCACTTAACAAAATGCTCCCAATGTCCCTGCATGTTTTGTTATGGTATCATTTCCTTCTTTATAAATTTTCCATTAGAGATACAAATACATATACATATACATATATATATAATATATATGTATACACACACACACACACACACACACACACACACATATATATATATATATATATATATATATATATATCACATTTTGTTTATCTGTTACTCGTTCTTTGGGCATTTGTTTCCTTATCTTGACTGTTGGGGATAATGCAGAAATAAACACAGTAAAGCAGATAACTCATCAAGATCCTGGTTTTCATCATTTGTATATGTATGGAGGTGTTAAATTGCTCATTCATACATCTTCCTAAGTCATGATATGCAGAGACATTTCTCCTACCCATAACTGTGGGCTAACTCCACAATGAATGACTCATATAACTCAACAAAGAGGGACCAGGGGGAGAGTGTGGGACATGGACGAGCCTAACAATGGTACCAACTTGACTATTCACTGAGTACAAAAGTAATTAATAAAAATTAAAAATAAAATAAAATAAATAAACTTTTGAAAAATTTTATACTGTTTTCCATAAGTATTAACTCAATTTACATTACTTTCAACCATGAATTAAGGTTCCCCTTTTTTCACATTCTTTCTAGAATTCATTTGCTTTAAAAAAAAATTCTATCCTCCTAATAGGCATAAAGTTTTCATTTGAAGTTTTACTAAACAAATACAAATTAATAAAAATAAGAGTTGGTTTTCAAACATAAAATAACGGGATGGAGAAGCAGATTAGTGATTAAGGCACTTCCTTGTAAAGCCTACGGACCCTGGTTTGATTCCCCAGAGCCAATGTAAGCTAAATGCACATGGTGGTGCATGCCTTTGGAGTTCATTTGCAGCAGCTGGAAGCTCTGGTTGCACCCATTGTCTCTCTCCCTCTCCCTCTCCTGTCTCCTTCATAAATAAATAAATAAAGTGATAAAAAATAAAATAACAAAATAGACAAACTGTTAGCTAAGCTATAAATAAATGTAATATGAATAACATTATAAATGAGAGGTGTTATAACTGATACTATAGAAACAAAAAGGATCATAATAGAGCACTATAAAACAATGTTACATCAAAAATTGAGTAGCCTAAGAGAAATGGATAAATTTGAGAAACATCTTGCTAAACCTGAACCATGGAGAATATAACCACTGTGCTGCCTCCAAAGTCTCAAGAACTTACTAGATACTGTGCTCATTTTTGGTTATGACAGAACAAGACGAAAACCTTATTGTTCACCTTAGGTCAGCCACTGACTAACAGTTCCTTAGAATTTTGGCTGAGATTGGAGGCATCCCAAGTCCCATGGGGTATGTTTCTTGCCTTCTGAACCACAAATGTCTAAAACCATTGCTATTTTATGCTCACCGTGTCCAATCAGCCTGATGATATGATCAAGCAGAACAGCATGATATTACATGGAAAGGAAAACCAATCAATGTACCTGTGATATGGGGCTGAAGATATGTGCCTTTAATAAATGGTACAATGGAAGTGTGGCTACTAGCTTTGTCTACCTGAAGAAATTTGCCTCTAAATGTATTTACAAACATATATAACAAAAAAGTCATCTTGCAGGTGAATTGCTTTATGTGAAATACAACAGGGCATCTTCACTTGCTCAGTCAGTAAAATCTCAAATTACAAGCTGCAACCCACTTATTTACTTTAATTCTCCAAGGTCTATCTGCTTTGTGTGGATTGAACAGAGTGGATTGAACAGATTCTTAGTGCTGTCTCCTAGAGTTATAGGATTGCATTGGTTTGCTGCTTTCCCAAGTAGAGGCGGTTAGAACAGCTTCTGCTTGGTCTCTCCTTTCATTATATTCCTTGCTCCATAGGTCAAGGAACCAACATTGAGATTGTACTGATTTCTGAATATGTTTATTACAGTGGTATCTTCTAAAACTAAAGAAATGGTCCCAGTATAGGTTTAGATACTGACTGCACTCACTGTGAGACAGAGCTAAGCTGAATTCCTATTATTCATCAGATTGCCATAGGTTTCTGCTTTGACTTGTGAACCACTGTGATGTTTGTCAGAACCATATCCAAACATAAGCCCACTCTCCAGTATCAAGCTACCATCAATCGTGGGCTACAAGAGGGCCGACACCTATTAAATTCTCTACAAAAAAAGGGTTATCTCATTTGTCCTGATGCTAACTTACTCTCTGTTGGAGAATCTGCTTCTCTTTTTCAGATAGATGTAGATCCTAAGGAGAGAGCCACCCCATCATACCTCAAAAGGGCCCCAGCTGAAACTAAGAAAAATTGGAGAAACAAGCAAGGGGGCTGTTTTCCTGATGAACCGGATACCAGCACAAGGGGGAAGGAGATCAGCACAGAGAAAAATCTACTCCTACCAAATCAGAGAGCCAGAGCCTCAGAGGCCCCCAACACCTCATCACTGAAGCACACCAAAAATGAACCCAACATGGTTCAGGGAAATTTTGCCGAAGAGGGGGCGGAAAGAATGTCAGAGCCACATGTTGGGTCATGAGATGCAGAGATATTTAGCTTACCCATAACTGTGGGCTAACTCCACAATGCATGACCCGTATACCTCAACAAGGAGGGGCCAAGGGGAGGGGGTAGGTCAAGGATGAGCCTAATAATGGTACCAAACTGACTGTAAAAATAATAATAATAATAATAAAAATAAATAAATAGTTTTTCCTTTAGTTTACTCCTGTCAGGCTGTTTGTCATAGCCAGAAGAAAAGTAACTAAATTTACTTATTACAAAATATCTTTACATCAATATCTAGATTAGTATTTGATAATATAATTGAGGAATGTAGCCTAGGTGAGATGAGTATATATTCATTGGATGAAGATTTTCCTTGAAAGCTTTAGTACCTCAGTTTGATCCCCAGCACCCACATAAAAGCCAGATGTACTGGTAACTGCCTATAATTCCAGGAATGGGGAGGCAGAGACAAAAGGATTATAAGGGCATACTGGTTAGCTTGTCTAGCAAAATTGATGATTTTTCAAGTTCAGAGATTCCATCTAGAAAAGTAAGGGTGGAGAACAATTGAGGAAGGTACCCAACATTGACCTCTGTCTTCCACAAGGATGTGCAAACATGCATGCATACATCATAAATACATATACAAGCAAAACAAAAATGTGAAGCTCATTGGTAGAGTACTTGCACAGCACAAACAGGTCCCCTGGTTTCTCATAAGTAGATCCCGAACAAATAATCCAGAACACAAACAAAAATGTCTACCAAAATACCATATCACAAAAATTCAACTTTACTGGAAAAGGAGTGTCTGAAAAAGTTGATATCATCTTTTCTATCTCACAAGTTCCCTTTTCAGTCCCTTAATTTTCTCAATTCCAAGCATATCAATCCCTTTAACTCAAGGGCCCACAACATGAACAAATTAAAATCCCAATAGTACAATTGCCACTGTCATATGTTAATGATATCTGCTAGGTTATTTTGTTAGATGTAACTGGAATATCACATGAATTAGAGACTCATTTATGTTTATAGTAACATACAACATAAAATAATTGCAGATTTTTATGATATAATGTTAAGTGAAACTAGGGTAAAAATAGTTGAAATACAATCAATTATATTTTTATGAGGAGTTGTTTAAGGATGCAAACTTTAAGGCATATATACATATCTTCTGTATGTATAGAAAGCTATGCATCACCACAGGGTTGATTTTCATTAAATCACTTGGGTGATTTTACTCATTCAATAAATTATAAACCATTCTAGCACATATTGCTTGAGAGCAGGTTAAAATGAGACCTCTTTCAGCATGAAAAGATATAATGACTTTTGATATGAGAGAAGGTCTGTGGGGAAAAGAAGAAATTTTGTAGCTTCAGAAAAAAAAAAAAAAGATTGGAAAGCTGACTCACCGATGACCCTGCGTCTTATCAAAATATTTATGTTGAATTGATCTGGATCAGGCTTAGTAAGAAAGGACTTTCTTAAACAATATTTTTATTGATTATTTATTGTGAGACAGAAAGAGAGAGAGAGGATGAGAATGAATATGAATGGGAATGCCAGGGCCTCCTGCCACTGCATGTGGTGTGTGTTGTGCTCCGTAGATGCCGCTTCCTTGAGTCATCACCTGTGCTGGGTGGGCTTTCAGTGATGCAGCCGCCTTTCAGTCACCCAGGCCCCTGTAAGCATCCCCTTACCTCTTGCTCTGTAAGAAACCCCAATGAGTAAACTCATTGCTTCACCAAACTTGGTTTTGGTATAATCGTCCTTTGGCCTGTCATTTGTGTCCTATCTGGGGAGATGATGTGTGTTCACATCACCCCAGGGAAAAGGGTTCTCATGACAGAGTTATGGAAAGAAAAAGTCACTGTTACTGAAATAGGATTCCAAGAAATAAGAGGAAGAGCTGTGACAGATGCATAAAATCTGAGAACTTTGACTTTTTAAGTTTGCCTAAATCCCATCTGCCTTCCATGACTATAGTCAGCACCAGGAAATACCACTGCTCTCATGAAATGTGACTGTGGTCTTCTGTGGTTGTCTACAAGTAATCATGTTTAATTATAGTGATTTTATTTTATGTACAAACTGGTACAAGATCTCAGACAGCAGGTCAGCCTCTTTACCTTCCAGAATGCATTGACCACTTAAATTTGTCATGGTCTGCAAAGGCAGAATTCCAAGACACTGTCTGTGATTTTCAAGTCATCGTGTAGATGTCACATATTCTTCTTGAATGTTTGTGCAGCCTGTGGATTTAATGTTATGTCACTCCCACAGTGATGCTTTTTCTTCTTTGCAGTGTAACTTTCACAAATGCAACTACAAACCCCAAATTAGTTCAGTTAATCAGGACAAGGATTACCTAGTGCAGGTCTGATCTATTCAGAAAAGCTCTTAAAAGGGTCGAAAGGTTGAAAATATAATGAATTAGAGACATCCTCCCCATTGCTTTGAAAACACAAATATCCATTTCTGAATAGGCATGGAGGGGCTTCCCTTTAGGATTTGAAGGTCTCAGTCCCACAACTGTAAGAGACTGAATTCTCCCAAAACCTTAAATGCATTTGGGAAAAAAAAAAAAAAAAAAAAAAAAAACTCCACATGCCAAGTGAGCCACTATTCAGCTGACACAACGATTTCATTCTCTGACCAGAGACTCCAGGTGAGTCACCTGGTTTTTGGATCTATGGAACTTTGAGATGCCAAGTGGATATATGATATTGGGTTTGTGGTGATGTTTTTGTGTATCAATAGGAAACTCCTGCAATGCCTCTGACCAGCTTCCCTGACCTTGTGGACAATGAAGTGGGGACCATTCACCAATATGTTTGTGAGGTGATATGAAATTTTCTTCACTTTAAAGAAATGCATATTCTTTTATTTATACATGTTAAAATTTTAAAGGGTTTTATACATTATAAAATATGGTATCTTTCACTTTATCTTTAAAAAGAAAATAAGTATCTAAATGGTTAACAGGTTTGTTCCAAATTACCCATCTAGCCAATAACCAAGACAAGACTTGAGTCAGAGTCTTAGTTAAAATTTGCTTCTTTTTTAATTAAAATAAGTAAGTCTTTTTAAAAGTTTTTAATCTTTTTAAAAGTTAAGAAATCCACAGGCATGGAGACAATGACTGCAACAGATATTGTGATGTGTGGCTCATACCCTTCAGGAATTAAGGGCTTGTTTTGGAAATATTTTCAGTAGACAGTGTTCAGCTGTTAGTTTGGGCTATAGAGCAGCAGCCTGGCCAGTGTCTTGCCCCTTCCTTGGACAGCCCATATCCAGTGACTGCTTTAGAAAAGGCCAAGAAGAATGGCTTCTTCCCACAACTGGAGGCGATTCTGAAGGGTCCTATCCACTTTGGAATTCCCCTTAGGTCCTGCTGTAGTTTTCACTGGCATTGCACTAAGTCCAACTCTCTCTCATCTCTGTCCAGTTTTACTTCCTCCTTTCCCATGTGTTGATACTGTGGGAGAATAAAACATGCCACTCTAAATATATTTCCTGGCCTACTTCAAGTTGATTCATCACAGCAACTGCAGACTTCTGTAGACATGGGAATGACTGAAAAGCTTTCTTTTCAAAAACAGAAACATCTATCTAAATTGGTGAACAGCAGATGTGGGCAGACTCCTTCTCGCTGACATTCCGTTTTCTTCTTTGGAAGGCTCTTTCACAAAAAGAAATAATTATATGGCCTGATATCTGACCCAGATGAGATGACCACGAGTGGCCGTGACCTGGGAGACTTCACCTACATAAAGACAACTTGACCTTCCATGGCATGTACCACCCATCTCCCCTGCAGGAGCCTGAGACCTACCACTTTGTTTAATACCTTATAGGCTTCAGCCATTTTCCCATTCTTTGACTCCCATATGGTGCCTGTGTCACTCACTACCTGCTAACATCTGGTTGTTCTCCAACAATTATCAGGTTATTTCATACACAAAAATTATGGAAACATCTAAAGAAGCATAAATTTTAAAATGTTCTGCAATTCCAACCATGCTCTCATAAATACCCTAACACTAATCTCCATTTCACAGTCAGCTTTCCAGGGGACCTTTAAAATTTGTAAGGTGAGAATTAAATTTTAAAAAGCACATTGTAAATCACTTGATTTTCAAAAAGAACAATAACAATGTCAAATTGGATATGGATATATTAGCTTATATATGATATACTATTATACTGTTAAAATTATAATTCAAGAAAATAAATGTGCAAAGGGCATATATTATGGTAGCTGGTCGTGGAATCAATTAGGTTACTGGCCTCAAGATAAAACTTCATCATTGTCTCTTCTTGAAGATATTTAAATCATAATAACTGAAAAACAGCTTCAGTAACTCATGTGACATTTTGTACTGAGGGCTTGTTATTTGCCAGGCACCATGTTAATAACTGTCCTCATAAAAATATATTTCCTGCTATATGATATAGGGTCACAGTAATCTTTAATATGCCTGACATCTCATAAATCTGTTATCATGGCATCCCATATGGTTTATATGCTTCTTCTGGATTTTTCATACTTTAAGAAAATTTTTTGAACTGTTTCCTTAAAGTAAATTATGCTGTCTCTTACAAGGCTGTCTGTTGTTGGTGCACAGGCCAGGTGCAGTGGAGGGCTTTCAAATTAACAAGTAGCTAAATCTCAGGAAGATTCACTGCTCCCCCCACCCCACTTCTCTGGTGCATTTTAGCTATTTTTTCCCTTTCATGAATGCTGTTCATCTGTGTTTCCTGGTGAAAATACTTACTATGGCATATGTATGCTGTGAAGCACTGCTCAATATTGAAAAGTAATAAAAAAGTAATAAAAGTAATAAAGTACATTAAATGGTACAACATGGGTAAAGCTTACAAATATTATGCAAATTAGAGAATCCAATCAAAAAAGATCACATAGGGCTGGAGAGGTGGTTTAGTGATTAAGGAACTTGCCTGTGAAGCCAAAAGACCCAGGTTAAATTCCCCAATACTCACATAAGCCAGATGCACAGGGTGGTGCAAGGATTTGGAGTTCATTTGTAGTGGCTAGACGTCCTGGCAAATCCATTCTCTCTCTCTCCCTATCTGCCTCTTTCTCTGTCTCTCTCTCTCAAATAAATACTTTAAAAAAATTAAAAGATCACATATTTTTAGATTAAATTTATATTACATATTCAGAATAGACAAATCAACATAGGGAGTAATAGTTAATAGCTTTCTAGAGCTGGGCTGAGGAAAAGGATGGAGAATGAGAATGTCATGTGCTTAGTATTAGTTTCTTTTGGAAGGATGAAACTACTATAACAAATGCATTTAGGGGCTGGAGATATGGTTCAGCCATTAAAGGCATTTGCTTCCAGTGGTCTGGGTTCAATCTTCAAGTACTCACATGACCAAGGTGGCACATGTATTTGGAGTTCATTTGCAGTGACAAATGGTCCTAGAGCACCCGTCCTATCTCTCTGCTTACAAATAAATAATTAATAATAAAAAAGTATTTTAAAAATAAATTTTGATTGTGGTGATGTTTATATAAATCTGAACGTAGATTATCAGCACTCTAATGAACCACTTTTATCGTATGTATAATATATCAAAATAAAATTTTTATAAAAACTAACTGTGCTATGCATGGCTTAGAATCCATGACCTCATATGTACTTGCATAAATAATATAAGGTTTGTGACAAATTTGGCAATAGTAAAAAGATTCTAAGAGTGTTTCTCACCTGTGCTACATCCTGAGATTTCATTGCCCTCTTTGGTTCTGAACACACAACATGTACACTTTGCAATGCACATGCCACTACACCACTCATTGCTAACAAACATTGCCTGAAATAGCTTGACTGAGATTTGAAACTCTTGTGTATAATGAATTGCAGTTTTTAATTTTATTATGTTTTTATTTTTTGCACATGTGTGTGGAGTGCCTTTATGGGTGTATTCATGCTGATAGGTCATGATTGTGCATGTGTATAGATGCATGTGTACATGTGTGCACATGCCTGTGGAAGCCAGAGGTTATCTGGTACCTTCCTCTGTGACTTTTCATCTTATTTTTAATGTTTATTATTATTATTATTAACAACATGTTTCATATGGATAGATCATGTGTTGGTACCCTCTTTTCCCTTATCCCTGTCCCCATTGAGGCAGGGTCTATAAGTGAATCTGGAGCTCTCCAATTTGCCTAGACTAACTAGCAGGCAAGTCCCAGGGATCCTCCTGTTTCTGCTTCCCTGTGTTGGGATTAAAGGCACAAGCTTTCATAGTATTTTACCTGAGTGTTTGGAATCCAAACTTGGGTCTTCATGCTTATGTGACAAGCACTTTACTCGGAACCATCTGCCCAGACCAATATTAGTGAGGTTTTATTGTTATTGCTGCTTGTCTTTTTCAGGTAGAGTTGTGCTCTAGCCAAGGCTTTCCTGGAATTCACTAGCCTCAGGCTGTCCTCAAACTCACAGTGATCCTCCTACCTCTGCCTTTTGAGTGCTGGGAGTAAAGGTATGTGCCACCATGTTTGGCACCAATATTAGTGTTTTTACTATGCCTATAAAGTTTTCTGATTTTATAGAAACAGAATGCTTTAGTTATAGAAAACAAAGATTTTAAATATTTTACTCTGTCATTCCTCTACCTTAGGATTTTATTGTGTTAGAATGCTTTCAGAGTCAAACAATTTTGAGTTGACACCTTGAGTTTCATTAAAAATCACTTTTTGGCTTGTGATTAAGACAAAATTTCTAGCAATCTTTTGAAGTGACCCTAAACATACATGTTTCTGGCATTTTATATTTTGTGTATATGTGGATCAGCATTCTCAACATTGATGATTATAAAGCTAAAACATTTACCATGTGACAAACGTCAAAGATGTTCTGTACTATGCAACATTAAATATTCAGCTGAAACCTTTATGCAAAAATAAGAAAGCATATCAATCTCATTAACATGCAAAATTGCTTTCTTCCTTATTAAATTATACACATTTATCAAGAATTGTATTAAAATAAATTTATTTAGGATTTATTGTCAGTAAATGTTTGATTTGTGTATCTATATGCCTCACAAAAATTTTCTCAAGCAACCAGGAAAATCTGAAAGCCCTGTGCTGTAGACATTTCACATTTCTGGGATGAACATCCAAAACAGACACAGTTTATACAAGGAAGGGGCTCATTTCAAGCTTAAAGGTCCAGAGGAGACTTCCATCAGTAGTCGAAGAAGCTGTTTCTGTACATCCAAGAAGAGAAAAACCAACCAAACAACTAGCAAACACCAAAAGCAGCAAGTGTGAACCTGCAGCAAGCAGAAACCCCAGAGCTCAGACCTCTCTGCATAACCTAGGGCTGGACCTCAGGATCCAGCCCCAGTGATACCTCCTCCAGCCAGATGGTGAAAGATCCAAGTTACAGGCTTCAATAAAATACCTGAGTCAATGGGAGACCTACATTCAAACTACCACATCCTGGCTTAGACACTCTTGAGGATCCTGATGTAGTATGAGAAGAATAAGGAACCATTACTCCTGGGATACCATTTAGTGAGGTAGTTAATTATACCATAGCTGTGTGGCTGCCACTTAATTATATCAGTTGGAAAATGGAAAATTATGGGCTGGGTTTGTGGGAACTGTGTAAGAGTAATTGAGCCTAACTAGTCCTGCCATGGAATATATATATATATATATATATATATATATATATATATATATATATATATGAACAAGTCTTGCAATCTGTTTATTGTACATTAAATAATGTAATTAACATCATTTGTCACTTCTGCAGCAGTAAGTTTTATAAAGAAGTACTCATATCATGAAAATTGAAGCACTATATTTCCATTCTCAAGAAAGCTGGTAACTGTTGATAGCATTTGTTGGCATTTAATATTGCAGTGTGGTCTTTAGTGTTATCATATGAAAACTTAGACAATTCACATCCATCAAAAATTGCTATCACCTCAATCAAACATCAGCAGGAAAAAACTACGCCCCACAATGGTAATTTATCATGTGCAACTTGATGATTCATTTCACATATTCCATTTTGAAGCTTGATTTTTCATTAAGATCAAATGATTGCTGTTCTAAAGTAACCTACTCTTCATTGACTTCAAGGATCCTCATGCCTGTATAAGATATGAAACAATAGCTCTTTATATGTTAATTTCATCAGCAGATGAATGAGTGGTTAAATGATACTATGATTGTTAGATATTCCAGATAGAAAATCATTTAATTCTAATAATCAACTGAGTTTCCACCTAACTTATGAACTCAAAGCAAAACTTTCAAAATTAATTTTAACACTTTTATTACTGTGAATGACACAGTAAATAAGTCTAAAAGTTTAAAATTGGGACTGGAGAGATTGCTTAGTGGTAAAGGCACTTGTCTGAAAAGCCTAAAAACCCATGTTCCATCTCTCTCCAGACCCCACATAAGCCAGATGCACAAAGGTCATGCAAGAGTAAGGTTGCACATGCCCACTAAGAGGTGCAAGCTTATGGAGTTCAATTTCAGTAGTTGAGGCCCTGGTATGCCAATTTTCTCTTCCTTTCTCCTTCTCTCTCTCTAAAATATATAAATAAATAAAAATTCAAAATTGTGTATAAATTTTTACTATGACAGTATGAATACAAGGTTTAATGAATACAGTACACAAAATGAAAACAATCTCATTAATAATGTTTTTTGAAGTGAAAGGTATGTGGAATTGGTTGTACTCCCCATACTGTTCATAATGACTAATCTAATAAGTTACAGTAATTGAGCTGCAATATTTTTGTGATGAGGCTGGTTTTTAATCTATACGTCTTCTCATGGAGCTTCTGTGGTTTCCTCTGTTCTGGATACCATCAGTCAAATTAGACATACTTGAACATTTTGAAGAACTACCACATAAGTTAATATGGGTCAACGTATTTGTAATTGAGATATTTTATCATTTTGCAATTTATTGTTACCATAATTACTTTTACAATTTCATATATGTCTATAATATATTTTAATTTTATTCACTCTCCTTTACACTATCTTCTCCATGTCTCACTCTCACTGAACCAACTTCTTCTTCTTCCCAACTAATCCTTTCACCTTCTACTTTCGTGTTTATTTTAGGGAGGCTGATCCACTGAGTGTAGTTCCAGTTGCTTGTATACACACAGGTGGGAGGTTATTTACTAGCAGATAGGCAATTTATCTGCAGTAGTGAAGAAAATATATTTGCCTCCTTCATCAACTATTAACTACTTATATATCCTCAAGGAGAGGTGGGGCTTCATGAGCTCCTCATCCATATATGAAGGAAAGTTGACATGCCCATCAGGTCTTGTGCAGATGACCACAGCAGCCATGAATTGATGAGTGCAAGGGCCACATCATGTCCAAAAGACAGGGTCCCACAACACTTCTCCCCATTGTTCCATACTGCTGCCTTTGATTTAAAGTTTAAATGTTTAAAAAGAGAAACATTGAGACTGATTCTTATGGAAGGAGAATAGGAACTGGTCAAATCACATAATGACAGCCCAAACAAGTAAATTATGTGAGTTTGAAATTCTGATAGTGCATTGCAGAAAGTGTTAACTTTAGGGTAGCATTTTAATAAAGTTGTTTCCTTAATTGAACTAGTTTATATTATACTAGAAAGGCATGAAAATGACAGTGAATATTTTGCTATCAGAAAAGTGAAAAGATAAGCCTTTAGTGATAACTTTTGTCTAATATACTTAAATGGACTATGACTGGGAAACAAAATCCTAGTACTTAAAAAATGTACATATCTATATGTGTGTATATGTTGGGCTCTGAAAGGCCCAGGCATGAGGCCTAGTGGAACTTCCTGAGCCTAGCTAAAGTTTGGCGACCTGTCTCTGGCCAGACGTGACTCAGCAAGATGCCTAATGGCTTCTTGCCTGCTACTTCCGCATGGGAGTTAGAATTATCATTTCAATAGTTACAGTTTACTATTGGCCCTTACCTGTCCCCCCATCCTAGAATCCCCGCCTTCATCCTCAACATTATATAGGCAACTGCTTGTAACAATAAATTGAGTTCCTGCTTCGACAAGACTCCCGACTCAGTGTGGTTTTTCTCCGGTGGCCAGGAGAGGTCTGAGTCGTCCTACGCTCATCTCCTCCTCAACCCCTTGGGAGGAACCAGCAGGCCTGGTCCTTCCCTCGGCACTACCTGCCCCCGCTGGCGGAGCCCGGCATGTATACATATATGTAAATATGTAAATATGTATATATGTATGTATGTTTGTATACACACATACACACACACACATATGTGTGTGTGTGTGTGTGTGTTGGGTTTTTGAGGTAGGGTCTCACTCTAGCCCAGGTTGACCTGGAATTCACTATATAGTCTCAGGGTGGTGTCAAACTCATGAGATCCTCCTACCCCTGCCTCCAAAGTATTGGGATTAAAGGCATGCACCACCACGCCCGGCTAAAAATATTTTTAAAGGGCTGGAGGAATGACCTAGTGGTTAAGGTGTTTGCCTGCAAAGCCAAAGAACACAAGTTCCATTCCCTAGGATCCACGTTACCTGTCTGGAGTTCTTTTGCACTGGCTGGAGGCCCTGGCAAGCCCATTCTCTCTCTCTCCCTCCCTCTTTCTCTGTCAAGTAAATAAATAAAAATAAATGAATGTTAAAAAAATTTAAAAATAAATATTTATACATTATATATAATATTAAATGGAAATATATTAAAAACATTACAAGAAAAGCATTAAATAAAATACTTTCAGTATCAGGCAAAAGTTTTCTGAAATTAAAGTTATGTTAGTGCTTGTATGAGCATAGGAAGAATATTTTCTCAATTAAAAATACTATGTTCAAGGTGGGTGTGGTGGCAAAGGGAAGTAACTCAATTTATTCAAAATATTGTAAGTTGACCATGTAATCAATATAAAAATAGGGATATATATATATATATATATATATATATATATATATATATAATGTTCATGGCTGAAGAGATGGCTTAGGATTTAATATGTTTGCTTGTGAAGCCTAAGGACCCAAGCTAGATTCCTCAGTACCCACATAAGCCAGATACACAAGGTGGCACATGCATCTGGAGTTCATTTGCAGTGGCTGGAGGCCCTGGTATTCCTATTTTCTCTATCTTCCTCTCTCTCACACTCTAATAAATAAATAAATAACACACACACACACATATATATATATATATATACATATATATATAGTATGTATATATATATTTAAAATTTATTTTAAAAACTACTAAGTTCAATCTGAGCACAGTATAGAACTTTAAACCCAGCACTCGGGATGGCAGAGACAGGAGGATCACAGTGAGTTTGAGGCCACCCTGAGAGTATATAGTGAATTTCAGGTTAGCATGGACTAGAGTGAGACATTGCCTTGAAAAAGAAAGAAAGAAAGAAGTAAAGAAAGAAAGAAAGGGAAAGAAAAGAAAATAAAAAAGAGAAAATATCCTATGTTCTACGGCAAATCAATATACAAACCAATGTTCAACACTCTTAGCTATCAGGAAAATGCAAAGTAAGACTGAATTCAGATTCTCCCTTACCCCAGTCAAAATGACTACCATTGAGAAAAGCAAACAGCAACAAATGCTGGTGAGGATGTGGGAGAAAGGAACCTTTATTCACTGCTAGTGTGAATGTAGACTGCTGCAGCAGTAGATGGAGATGCCTATGGAGGTTCCTCTAGAACCTAAAAGAGGAACTACTGTGACACAGCTGTACTGCATCTAATATAAACCAAAGGACTGAGGACTTCCGGCCAAGATGGCCACCACCTAACTGTGCCACACATCCCCGGTAAAGAAAGGCAAGACATTAAGGGTTCACTGGATCTTTTAGAGGACTCGTCCTCACACCACAGAGATGCCAGTGCATTCATACACATTATTGTAGTATTCACAATACCCAAGATATGGAACCAGCCTAGATTCTATCTACACATGAAAGAAATGTGTGTGTGAGGGGGGGCTTGTATGTGTGTATGTGTGTATGTCTGTTGGTGACCCTCATAAATTCACATGTTTAAATGTTTATTTTCCAACTGATGGCAATTTTGGGGAGGTGGAGCTCTGCTAGAGAAGGTGGGTCACTGGGAGGTAGGCCTTGAGGTTTACTAACCCTCAGTTTGCCAGTGCTACTAGGTGGCTTACTCTCTTGCTGCTGTTTTCACCTGCTGTGGTGGAGATTATATATATATCATATAGTAGTCTTAGTTGTAAGGAAGAATAAAATTATATCATTTGCAGAAAAATTGATGGAACTTTAGTTTATCATAGGAAGTAAAATAGGTCAGACTCTGATAAGTATTATATATTTTCTTTTATATGCGGAATCTAGATTTAAAAATATACGTGACATGAAAGAAGAGAGTGGGTTACTTAGATAAAGAAGGGGAGCAGGGGGACATCAGCAGGAGACAAGGGAGGGCAATGAGGCATGTTAATATTTTTACATATTGAATTATAAAGAAAAATAAGAAGAATATAAAATATTATATTCTACAAAGACCAATCAATTGAAACTATGAACAGTTTTCAATTTGTTAGCATAAAACACAACTCTGAAGATTGCAGGTAATTTTATACTTAAGTAAATTGAAAGCAATCTGTATTTTAAAAATGTAATCTTAAGTAAAATAACAATGACACTGTATGATATGCACAACTAAGAATCTATTCCAATTTTATCAACATGTAGCAAGGATAATCATTCTGCTTAGTTTTTTTTTTAACTGTTTATGTAATTAACATAGAACCTTTTGTTTTAATGGATATGTAGTATATTTTTAAGGCAAGATTTTATTGGAAAAATAGTTCTAGAACTTCTATAGGTCCCCAAATCATTTGTCAGTACATACTTATTTTCAAAATGTCTAAAATTATATCTATTATCTGTCCTTTCCTTAATCTCAAAATTATTCTGGTTTGGACATTAAACGTTGTTTGCCCCCTGCTTAGAGACAAATAGGCTGACAATCATTTTACAGTATGGTAATTGGAGGAATACAGGAATATTTAGCAACATACTGTGTTAACCAGTCTCTGGTAGTGGGAGCAATACTGGGATGCTTTTTTTTTTTTTTTTTTTTTGGTTTTTCAAGGTAGGGTCTCACTCTAGCCCAGGCTGACCTGGAATTTACTATGGAGTCTCAGGGTGGCCTCGAACTCATGGTGATCCTCCTACCTCTGCCTCCCGAGTGCTGGGATTAAAGGCGTGCGCCACCACACCCGGCTTGGGATGCTTTCTAGAGGAAGTAGAAATCTGTATTGAGAACGAAGGTGTAGAGGAGTTACATAAGCAAGGAACTAGGGAGGAGTACTCCTGAGAGTTGAGCAGCACAGAACTGACTCAGAGGTGCTTAAGTTCCACCCATCAGAGAAGAGTCTTGGGAAATGCAAAAATAATTGAGAAATTAAGCCAAGTGAAGGAGGAACTCATTAGAGTGTTGTCAACAGGGTAGTTACTGAGGATGACTTTTGGACTGGCATTTGGAAAACTGCCCTTCAAGCACATGCATCCCTTATTCTTTTCTTCGGACTGATGCAATTTTCTTCTGTAGACTGTACCCTAACCCCCAACTTGGTGCTCCCTTTTCCTTTGTGGCTTCCATGACTCAAGAAATCCCACAGTGCCACACTCTACAGTAATGCAGGAAAGGTTGTTAATACTCAGATCCCCTCTCCCCAGCATCCTACATATATGAATACATTACTGTATACATTTGTGGCCTGATTACCCAAGGCTGAGATAAGCCACAGTGTGGAGTGAGGAGCCCAAGACTATATTATCCAGCTTTCAGGAACTTGTAAGAAACATTCAGGAAGAATACTTTTATAGGCTTCAAGCTGTGGCTCTAAAAAAGAAAATTGTTTCCTATCAAAGCCTAACACATGTGCAATGTTAGGCATCCAATAAATGCTTACTAAATGACCAAAACCAACAATCTTCTATCTATTTTAGAGCTATCACTAACAAATGACAATTTTATTTTGTTGTTTTTCATGTAGTCATTTCATTTTTATCCTTGATGAAAACAGAGCCTCCCTTAGTTGAGATTCTTAATAGAAAGAAACCCTCCATGAATCTGCAGAATGCCACTGAGTCATCACTGGCAGTTTTACAGAGCAGTGATTTTAAGCATAATTTCACCCTTGTTTTAGACTCTGAGCTCTATTGTTGTTGGTGTATAAATACTGTATTTGTTGCTACCTGTTTCCCAGAAAGCCAAGTCCCTCTTCATGCTGCTTTCCCACCTTAACTGCCATTTAACCTCACGTAATAACCAAAGACCTTAAAAATTCCTGTAAATTAAAATTTTAACTAAACCATAGACACAATATATTGTTACAATTAACAAAGGCCCAAGATCTTTTTATAATCAGAAAACTTGAATTAGACACAAAATACAGCATAAAAAGTATCAAAGGATAGAATTGTCCAGTTTCTATCATTTTAAGACTCACATTTGTAGTATCTTGATATGTCAAGGCTAAAGCATAATTCATGCTATGTCATGGCACTATTCCCTGCAGAAAGACATAGGATATATATTAAATTATTACATTTTTAATATTGTTTAAATTTCTATTTATTTATTTGAGAGACAGGTAGAAAGAATGGGCACTCCAGGGCCTCTAGCCACTGCAATCAAACGCTAGATGCATGTGTCATCACATTCATCTGGCTTAAGTGGGTCCTGAGTAGTTAAACCTGGGTCCTTAGGCTTCAGAGGCAAACACCTTAACTGCTAAGCCATCTCTCCAGCACTGATTCCATTTTTATACACTATTCTGAATAGGCTAGTCTTTAGGGACAGAAAGGCTAATGGGTTAATATTTGTATAGTATTAAGTAGGTGAGGATTTGGATAAAATTCCACTAACTATGTCCTTTATTTTCGGTTATGAAAATTTCTAGACTTCCGGCCAAGATGGCGACCGCCTAGCTGCGCTGCAAATCCCGGGGAAAGAAAGGCAAGATATTAAGGGTATATAGTGGCTTTTAGGGGAGAGAAATCTGGGAGGGCACAGAGGTGGGGGAACAGGGAATCGCTGGTCCCCTTTCGGGCGGGTAGGCACGCCTCGCCCCTCGCCCCAAATAACCGCCGTGTTCAAAGCTCCACCCCTGCCGCTGCTGCTGCTCCGGAGCCCCCACGGCTGCCACCGTGCGCCGATCGTTCCCTCCGCGCGGAAGCTTAGACTGCTCCGCACCCTTGTCCACTCGCCCACCTACTGAGTGTGCCCAGTCCCACAAGCTCAGACTGTATCTCTCCCTTGCGTCAGCTCAGGTACCACCCCCTACCTGCCTGCCGCACCGGCGGGCCGCCATTGTCAGGTGGCGTGGGAGCGCAGACTGCTTCCGGTTCCCAGCGTTCCCAGCCAAAGTCTGGGCGGCTTCAGTGCTTGGTGCCTCAGTGCCACTCCTAGCTCGAACGCAGGCAAATGTGGCACATTACCGCTTGAGAACTCAAGCAATTTTGGCGCCCCTGCCAGGTAGTAGATAGGCGGCTTTGGCAAGTGAGATTATTCCCTGCGTGCGGAAGCTTAGACTGCTCCGCACTCTCGCCACTCGCCCTCTGTCTGCCGCGCGGCTGTCCACAATTGTCCTGTGGCGGGGGAGCGCAGACTGCTTCCGGTTCCCAGCGTTCCCAGCCAAAGTCTGGGCAGCTTCAGTGCTTGGTGCCTCAGTGCCACTCCTAGCTCGAACGCAGGCAGCTGGGGCACAATACCGCTTGAGAACTCAAGCAACCTTGATGCCCCTACCAGGTAGTAGAGAGGCGGCTTTGGCAAGTGAGATTATTCCCTGCGTGCAGAAGCTTAGACTGCTCCGCATTCTCGTCCACTCGCCCTCTGTCTGCCGCGCAGCTGTCCAAAATTGTCCTGTGGCGGGGGAGCGCAGACTGCTTCCGGTTCCCAGCGTGCCCAGCCAGAGTTCGGGCGGCATCAGTGCTTGGTGCCTCAGTGCCACTCCTAGTTCGAACGCAGGCAGCCTTGGCACATTACCACTTGAGAACTCAGGCAACTTCGGCGCCCCTGCCAGGCAGTAGATAGGCGGCTTTGGCAAGTGACAGCCAAAGCCCAGGCTTCTTGGCAATGCCCCCAGGCTGCATAAGATTCCCATTGTTCTTGAGCCCAGGCTGATACACCCACTTATCTGCCCATACACTGTCATGGGCAGAACACAGCGCAAAAGAAATAACATGAATAATCAAACGCAAGAAAATCCAATTAGATCACCCAGTCCCACAATGAATACTTCCAACCAAAACATAGAAGAACAAATAGGACCAGAACACCACATTGAAGCTATGAGCAATGCAACTCTAACCAACCTATTGGTAGAACTTGCAGGAAAGCAACAAAGGGCAGACAATCGTGTGGATGCTGCCATCACTAAACTAGAACTAATAGATAAGAAATTGGAAGGATTAGATAAGAAAATGGAAGGATTTCAAAGAGAGTTAAGAGATTTGAGGGAGAGTGAAAAAAAAGAAGACCTTAAAAATCAGCTGGCCATGCTAAATGAAGACATAAAGAAATGCAAGGATGAACTCCAAGAATCATCAAGAAAATCAGAAAATGATATGAAAAGGGAGCTTGACAGAGGGATGGAAATTATACATAGAAAAATAATAGAAAATGCAAACTTAATTGAACAAGCCCAAAACTCACTAGAAGCTCTCAAGAATAGAGTCAGCCAAGTGGAGGATAGAAACTCTGATCTGGAAGACAAGATGGAAGAAACAGTTAGAGAGTTCAAAAATTTCAGTAAGTTTAAAAGCTCCTATGAACAGAACATGAGGGAATTGTGGGATACACTTAAACGTCCCAATATCAGGATCATTGGAATACCAGAAGGAGAAGAAATCCAGACCAAAGGCATGGAGAACTTATTTAACAAAATAATTGAAGAAAACTTCCCCAATCTCTTAAAAGAAAGGCCCATCAAGATACAAGAAGCCAATAGAACTCCAAACAGACTGGACCAAAGGAGAAACTCTCCAAGACATATTATTATTAAGACTCTAAACATTGACACCAAAGAGAAAATCCTAAAAGCAGCTAGGGAAAAACAGCACACCACCTTCAGAGGTAATCCCATCAGAATTACTTCAGACTTCTCAATGGAAACCCTGAAAGCTAGAAGAGCCTGGAATGAAACACTGCAAAGTCTAAGAACCTATGGCTTCCAACCCAAACTACTCTACCCAGCAAAAGTATCCCTCATAATAGATGGTGAACGAAAAACTTTCCATGACAAAACTCAGCTTTACAATTATATGAACACAAAGCCAAACCTACAGAGAGTATTTCAGGAAATCCTACACAGAGAAGAAAAAAATAATCAAACACAATTGCCTACAAGAAGCAGATCACAACAACCAAACTCAGAGTAGGCACAAAAAACTTCAATGTCCATGAAAACTCCAACCCACATTTACCATCACAATATGGCAGGGATCAAATCAAATCTCACAGTCATTACTCTAAATATTAATGGCCTTAATTCACCCATCAAGAGACACAAGCTAACAGGATGGATCAAAAAATTAGACCCCTCAATCTGTTGCCTTCAAGAAACCCACCTCACCATTAAAGACAGACATCTCCTCAGAATGAAAGGGTGGAGAACAGTATTCCAAGCAAACGGGAATAAGAAACAAGCAGGTGTAGCTATATTAATATTGGATAAAATAGACTTCAAACCAAATATAATCAAAAAAGACAAAGAAGGCCACTTCCTACTTATCAAGGGAACGATCCATCAAGAGGATATCACAATCATAAATCTGTATGCACCAAACACAGGGGCACCACAGTTCATAAAACAAAACCTACTTGACAATAAAACAGAAATAACCACAAACACCATCATAGCTGGGGACTTCAATACAACATTATCAGTAATAGACAGATCATCCAAACAGAAACTCAACAGGGAAGTAAGAGAGCTCAACAAAACCATAGATCACTTAGACCTAACGGACATCTACAGAACATTCCATCCCAAATCCACAGATTACACATTCTTCTCAGCAGTCCATGGAACATTCTCTAAAATAGACCATATATTGGGTCACAAAGACTGCCTCCACATATTTAGGAAGATTGACATAATTCCCTGCATGATATCAGATCACAATGCTATATTGCTAGAAATCAACAATAAAAGACCCACCAAGAATCCCAAAGGCATCTGGAAACTGAACAGCACACTTTTAAACAATAAATGGATAGTGGATGAAATAAAAAATGAAATTGCAAAATTTCTGGAATTGAACGACAATGAGAACACATCGTATCAAAACTTATGGGACACAATGAAGGCGGTCCTCAGGGGAAAATTCATATCACTCAATGCCTTCATAAAAAAGACAGAAAGGTCCCAAATCAATAACCTAACCATCCATCTAAAGGCACTGGAAAAACAAGAAAAATCCAACCCAAAGAGCTCCAGAAGGAAAGAAATAATTAAAATCAGAGCAGAAATCAATGAATTGGAAACCAAGGAAACAATTAAGAAAATTGACAAAACAAAGAGCTGGTTCTTTGAAAAAATAAACAAGATTGACAAACCCCTGGCCAATCTGATCAAGCAAAAAAAGGTAAAGCTTCAAATTAACAAAATTCAAAATGAAAAAGGAGAGATCACAACAGACATAAGTGAAATTGGGAGAATCATCAGGACTTATTTCAAAAACCTCTACTCCACAAAACTGGATAATGTGGAGGAGATGGATAAATTCTTGGACGCATACCATCTACCAAAGCTAAACACAGAGCAGATTAATCACCTCAATCAACCCATCACACTCATGGAGATTGAAAAAGTAATAAAAAACCTCCCAAAAAGAAGAGCCCAGGGCCAGATGGCTTCTCAGCTGAATTCTATCAAACCTTCATGGAAGAACTCAAACCAATCTTCCTCAAACTGTGCCACACAATTGATGAACAGGGAAAGCTACCCAACTCCTTTTATGAAGCAAGCATCACCCTAATTCCAAAACCAGGCAGAGATGCCACAAGAAAAGAAAACTACCGGCCTATTTCCCTGATGAATTTAGATGCAAAGATCCTAAACAAAATCCTTGCAAACCGAATCCAACAACACATCAAAAGCATTATCCACCTTGACCAAGTGGGATTCATTCCAGGAACACAGGGGTGGTTCAACATACGGAAATCTGTCAATGTAATACAACACATAAACAAGGTTAAACATAAAAACCACATGATCATTTCGATAGATGCAGAAAAGGCCTTTGACAAGATTCAACACCACTTCATGTTCAAAACATTGGAGAGAGTTGGCATGGTTGGTTCATATCTTAACCTAATAAAGGCAATATACGAAGCTCCGAAGGCCCAAATAATACTTAATGGAGAGAGACTGGAGGAATTCCCATTAAGATCAGGAACAAGACAGGGTTGTCCACTCTCACCTCTGCTTTTCAATATAGTTCTGGAAGTCCTAGCTCAAGCAATAAGACAGGAGAAGGAAATAAAAGGGATACAATTTGGAAAGGAGGAAGTTAAGTTAGCTTTATTCGCTGATGACATGATTATATATGTAAGAGACCCGAGAGACTCCATCCCAAAACTCCTGAAGGTGATTAACTCCTATAGCAAAGTAGCAGGATACAAAATCAATGCACAAAAATCAGTAGCCTTCCTTTATGCAAAGGACAAAGATACAGAAAAAGAAATAAGGGACATAGTCCCATTTTCAATTGCGACAAAAAAAATAAAATACCTTGGAATAACGTTAACCAAGGAAGTGAAAGATCTATACAATGAAAACATAAAAACACTCAAAAAAGAAATTGAGGCGGACTTGAGAAAATGGAAAGACCTCCCATGTTCCTGGATAGGCAGAATTAACATTGTGAAGATGACAATCCTACCAAAGGCAATTTACAGATTTAATGCAATACCAATTAAAATCCCCACAGTGTTCTTCACAGAGATAGAAAAAATGATCTCAAATTTCATATGGAATGGCAGAAGGCCTCGCATTTCCAAACATATCCTCAGCAAAAGAAATACCTCTGGAGGCATCACCATACCTGATCTAAAGCTATATTACAAAGCCATAGTAATAAAAACAGCATGGTACTGGCATAAAAACAGGACTATAGATCAATGGAATAGACTTGAGGACCCGGACTTTGGGTCAAGCAACTATAGCTACTTGATATTTGATAAAGGCCCAAACAATATACGCTGGAAAAAAGACAGCATCTTCAACAAATGGTGCTGGACAAACTGGATAACCATATGCAGGAAACTAAAACTTGACCCACACATTTCACCATGCACTACACTCAAGTCCAAATGGATCAAAGATCTCAATATAAGACCAGAAACTCGAATACTACTGGAAGAAAATTTAGGAAGTACATTCCATGATATAGGAATGGAAAAAGACTTCCTGAACAAAACCCCAGTAGCTCATGAACTTAAACCATCACTCAACCAATGGGACCACATGAAGCTGAGGAGTTTCTTTACAGACAAGCATACAATTAGCAAAGCCAATAGATTACCCACAGAATGGGAGAAAATATTTGTGGGTTATCCAACTGATAGAGGACTAATCTCTAGAATCTACAAAGAACTCAAAAATCTAAACAGTAAGAAGTCAAACACCCCACTCACAAGATGGGGCAAAGAGCTGAACAGGCAGTTCACAGAGGAAGAAATAGAAATGGCAAAAATACACTTAAGAAAATGTTCAGCATCCCTAATCATCAGAGAAATGCAAATTAAAACAACTATGAGATTCCACCTTACCCCAATAAGGATAGCAAGCATCAAAAAATCAAATAAAAACAAATGCTGGCGAGGATGTGGAGAAGTAGGAACACTCATCCACTGTTGGTGGGATTGTAGGATGGTACAACCACTTTGGAAAGCAATATGGAGACTTCTGAAAAAGCTGAGTATAGAGATACCAACAGACCCAGTTATTCCCTTACTGGGCATCTACCCTAAAACCTTCAAACCACAGACTAAAGAGATTTGCTCAACCATGTTTATAGCGGCTCAATTTGTAATAGCTAAGAGCTGGAATCAACCCAGATGTCCATTACTAGAAGAATGGATAACTAAGATGTGGTATATCTACACAATGGAATTCTATACAGCAGTAAGAAAAAATGACACAATGAAATTTGAGGAAAAATGGTTGAACCTGGAACAGATCATTCTCAGTGAACTTACCCAATCACAGAAAAAAAATCGCCACATAGTCTCACTCATCTACAGCACCTAACCTGAATCTACCGAAGATACCTTACATACCCAGCAAGCATCTCCTAGATTAGACACTAGGATGGAAGGGGAGGGAGGGGAGGGCATCAAAGGGGTGGGAAACACAAATCTAGACCCAAACGGCAATGGTACCATAATCTTCTACTTACTAAAAGATAGACCAAATGGCTGATACTTCACCAGGCCCTTACAGGGAACACCTGAACCACAAGACACTGGAGAGGGTAAGATTAAGACTAACCTTAATCTCCTACATCTTCCCTCCCTCACTTCCCCTCTCCCTGTCTCTCTCTCTCTTATCTCTAACTCTTGTATATTAGTTATCTTTTTCCTCATTTTCTTAGTGGGCACTGACCTGTAACTCCCAGAACCAGCATGGGGCTATCATCCACAATGAGCTTTTGATCAGTGAGACCTACAAGGTTTCCTAAAAGACAGACAGGTTTCTGTCAGAGCACTTGATGACCCACCAAAGGTTAGTGGTAAGACCCTACTGCTGAAGACACCTTATGTGGTTGACATGCAAATTAGAATGGCATGGCTGGAAGTTGGAAGAGAGTCAGTCCCCAGACAGTCAGCGTGTCTAGTGCCAGAAGGTGCTACATGGGCGACTGGGGGAAATTGACCAATATCTATCGAAGCAACGCATGGTCTAACCTACTTAGCAGCAAATAACTTATTGTGATGCCCACACAAGTGCAGTGGTGGCACACAGCCATGATGGGGAACCAACTGCTCTCAATTTGGCTAACTGATCCCCTCACTGGTATGGGACCCATAGCTGGAGCTGGGAAACAAGTCAGAACCATATCCAAACATAAGCCCACTCTCCAGTATCAAGCTACTATCAATTGTGGGCTACAAGAGGGCCTACACCTATTAAATTCTCTATAAAAAAAAAAAAGTAAGGGTTATCTCATTTGTCCTGGTGCTAACTTACTCTCCGTTGGAGAATCTGCTTCTCTTTTTCAGATAGATGTAGACCCTAAGGAGAGAGCCACCCCATCATACCTCAAAAGGGCCCCGGCTGAAACTAAGAAAACTTGGAGAAACAAGCAAGGGGGCTGTTTTCCTGATGAACCGGACACCAGCACAAGGCGGAAGGAGATCAGCATAGAGAAAAATCAACTCCTACCAAATCAGAGAGCCAGAGCCTCAGAGGCCCTCAACACCTCATCACTGAAGCAGACCAAAAATGAACCCAACATGGCTCAGGGAAATTTTGCGGAAGAGGGGGCGGAAAGAATGTCAGAGTCACATGTTGGGTCATGATATGCAGAGACATTTAGCTTAGCCATAACTGTGGGCTAACTCCACAATGCATGACCCGTATACCTCAACAAGGAGGGGCCAAGGGGAGGGGGTAGGTCACGGATGAGCCTAATAATGGTACCAAACTGACTGTATTTGCTGAATACAGAACTGACTAATAAATAAAAAAAAAAAAAAGATAACATGGAGGGCTGAAAAGATGGCTTAGTGATTAAGGCACTTGTGTGCAAAGTCTAAGGACCCAGATTCATTTCCTTAGTACCCACATAAAGCCAGATGCACAAGTGGCGCATGTGTCTGGAGTTCATTTGTAGTGGCTAGAGGCCATGGCATGCCTATTCTATCTCTCTCTTTAAGTCAAATGAATAAATGAAATTTTAAAGAAACAAAAAAAAAAAGAAAATTTCTAAAACTAAGTGTGAAGATATTTCTTTCACTATAATAAAATATCATTGAATTTTATACTTTAAATGATTGAGTTTCATGACATGTGAATTAGAGCTCAATAAAAGCATTTTTTATGAGACTAGGACAATTGAACAAAGCATAATTACATAGTGAACAACAGGCAACCAATTCAAAAATGCTTCATGAAATTTTATAAATGTCATATTGAAATAATCAGTTATTCAACCAGACATTTCCCCAGAACCAACGTGTTTCCTGCATATGGAGTAAGACTGTCCAGCCTGAAGAATTTCAAAAGTGTGTTCTGGATTTTTCATGGATTAGTAACTGTTAATAAAAGATAGATGGAGTCCCTAGAAATTTGGATGTGCTCCTTGGGAGACTTCCCTCTGGTCCTCCTACAGTGTACCTGCCATCCAGTATCTAATTTGAGACATCTGTGTTGAATCCCTCTGTAAATACTTCCTTCCTTTACTAACATTAACTGAAATACTGTTTTCTCTTAGGACACTGTTTCCCAATAAGCCATTTCAAGCAGTATCTATTTTCATTTCCATTGACATCAACCAAGAAATGAAAGCTAACTTTTCATTTGGTTATTTTCTTCAAAAATATTTTCTTCTAAAATGTATTCTATGTTTCAGAAAGATTTATCAATGCAATTTCTTTGCCTTGCCAATGGAGTCACCATTTAATTAACAGTAGATTTTTTTTTTTCTTTCTGGATAAGTTATGTGGATCAGTACAGCATTCTTTCACATAAGTACCTTACAAACCAAAAAGTGTGCTATGTGATGCTAATCTCTCTTCCCTCAAGATGACATTATAACAAATTCCTTAGTCAATTCTCATGTACATGATGGAATTTCTGCTAGCCTTCCTCTAATTCATCCACCTGATTTTTACTAAAGACCTGCTTCTTCCTCTGTCCTAGTTCAAACTTGAACCTTGCTGGATCTTTTCTCTCATGATAAGTAACACTAAACATCCATTTGGTCACCAAATCCATAACCTTGGAAGGAATCTGTAAGACTACTCTTTCCCATTTACTATCACCCCCTCCCTTTCCCTGCATTTGAACAATTACATTTTATTTACTTAGTCTGTCCTCACCACTATCTCAGCTTTATTTAGGTTCTTTTATTTTCTCTCCAGAAATAGTATGGCATTCTTGTCCTTGGTTTCTAGGCTTACTCTTACTTTAGTTTACTCTTCCAGTAGCTCTCAAAGTAACCTTTTGGGGTAACCTATAACAAAAAGTATGCCATTTCTTTTGAAAACTTTCAACAAAGTCCAGATTTTTATAAAAATTCAAATTTCTTGGAATAACATATGACTCTTAAGGGAAAACTTATTTTGAGGCAACATAAAAGAAATGGAAAAGGCATTCAAATAGTTCATTTTAATCACCTCTCCTTTAAAAAAAATCATTTATATCTTCTTTATCTTCATAGTATAGTGCTTTCACAATTCAAGGCTTCCTTTCCCTAAATATCTGTATGCAGTGATATCTTAATGCATGCTAGTTTTTACATTGCCATGCATTTAAATGTGCAATTATACTACATGAAATACATTTACTTTCCATCTTCCTAGGTAAAAATCAAAATAATTTCTTAAGTGTCAGAATAATTGCCAGATCTCTAATAAAGACTTCCCTGTTCCCTTGAATCAGTTCATCACTGTCTTGACCTATAAGCTACCACAGACTTTATGTGAGTATACTAGTTAACATTTCATCATAGTTATATATTTCATGGCTTCTCCCATGGAAAGTGAAGTTCATCTCTATTTTTGGTCCTGAAATACTAACATACAGCCTGGCATATAGATGTATATAGATGTTCCATAAACATTTGTCAAATGAGTAAAGGGCTGGGAAGATGGCTAACTTGGTAAAATGCTTGCCCTACAAACAGGAGGACCTGAATTTGGATCCCCATTATCCATGTGAAATGCTGAGTATATTGACACATGCTTGTAATCCCAGCACTGGTAAAGCAGAAAGAAGAGAATACTTGGGCTTGCTGGTTATTTTGTCTAGCCTAACCTGTTTCAGAAAATAAGATGGATGCAAGAAATTCTAATTCCTATATACAAGCAAAAAAAAAAAAAAAAAAAAAAAAAAAAAAAGAATCAAATTAGTCAGGAAGAAGGATGGGTCCAGAAGAAGGAGATAGGGCAATAAATCAACAGTAGGTGATGGGAGAGGATTATGATCAAAATACATTGCCTGCATGTATAAAAATTGACCATAGATATCAAATAAGAAGGAGAGCTATTGAGGAAATCACTCAGTGACATTCTTCCCCTCATATGCTTGTATATACTTATGGATGCTAACTTACTTGTACACATACAAGCAGAAACTTGCATAGACATATGGCATATACACAAAAATAAACAAAAATACAAATATTTAAATGAATCATTGAAAAGTCAACAAATTTAGAATGAACATAAATATTTTGTGGGTAAAGTCACAGACATTTGAGATTAGGGCTTCATGTTTGAAGACTAAGGACTATATGTTGTTTTTTTTAAAGTAGCATAATATTTTCAGAACTCTAATATGAGGCCCAGATTGAACTGAGTGACTGGTAAAGAGTGGGATATTGATGGCATATGGTTACAGAGAAAAAAGGAAAAATCTCATGACTTGGCATAGAAATTTAGTTAGAGACAAACCATGGCCAAGACAGATTCATTAAAGGATTAAGTGCATTGCTTTGTAGTTACATCAAGACTAGCCTGGAAACACTACTCAGAAAGGTGATTTAGCTTTACTAGGTATTAATGTATGCATAGAGCACAGGTCAATAAAATCAATGTGTGGTTTTCGTTTCACATTCTGTCTTTGAATAGAAAACAAAAGCTCTGTCCTTTCATTGCTAGAAGCCATGGGAAACTTGTCTGTGGAATGGAATAATTTCTATGAATATGACTGTGATATTTTCATTTTGGTTGATACATATGATTCCACAGGCCCATGTAAGTATATTGTTATTCATAATTTGATACCATGACAAGTGTTATTTTAGGTGTTTTATTTGTATTTTGCTAACATCCAGTTACTTAATAGATATGACTTTTATCATCTAAAAACTGGAGTGTTGCCCTGTTTGGAGGCACAGCCCTGAATTTAGAAGGCTTACTCCTGGAATTCTACTATTCAAAAGTGGACAAATGCTTCTAGGAGCAGAGCCTGAGAAATAGACTAACTCTTGGAATTTTCCTACCCAAGGGTGGGAAAACTGCTTTTTAGCAATTGCCTAAGGAAAATGAAGCTGAAGAGAAGTTTAGTTTAGTTTAAGCCATTTGTAAACTCAGTGCATGTGCTGTCTCCACCACTGTGATGTTTCTATGGCTGTAGCTTCCTCTGCATGCAGGTACTTATTGGCAATTTAACTGAACAGCAGTGAAAAACTAGTAATATGGGAGGAAGTGGTACATTGTATGAGCAAAGGGTAAGGAATTTTGACTTTGGATAATCCTTGAACGTTTGTTAAAAGGAGGGATTTAGAGACTTCTGGTTAAGATGGCAGCATAGGTACTATGCCAAAGCAGCCTAGGGCAGGGAAAGCCAACACACACACACACACAAAAAAAAAAAAACAGCAAAATACACACTTTTACTAAAAAGTGAGGTGTATAGGAAATTGAAATGGCAGTGGAGAAGTAGGAGAGATCCAGAGCATCCAGAGCTCACACAGGCCAGCAGAAGTGGTTCCGGCAGGTCTGCGGACCGCAGCGGCTTGAGCCACAGGAAAAGCCAGGTGAGGGGAGTTTCCACTCACACCGGAGCTCTCTGCAAACTCAAGAAACAAGAAGGGAGAACAGCAGTGAACAACAGAGGAGCAGATCACAAGATAGAAGAACACGTAGAACAGTGAGAGAACTACAGCAGCATCGGCAGCCTCTCCTCCCCCACCGCCAGTGCCCAGCTCCAGCGAACAGTGCAGCGGTCCAGGGACCTGGCCACGCCTACTTTAACTGACAGCAGGAGCAGAGGTAACTGGGATTACACCAGGGAAGGGTCTCACCTGGTCACAAGCTGACTTGGAACCCTCAACAGACCAGAAATCGTAACCTCCTTGTCAGGATTAAGGGAGTGGGTGAGGCACCACACAGCATAAGGAACAGACAGAGGATCTGGTTGTCATAATACCTACTCTTGGATAAATACTCTGAGCTGTTTTTCATTGAAAGTGTACATTGTTTAGTTAAATTTTAGAAACTATCTGTATTTAGTTCCATTCAGCCTACATGAATATTCCCATAGCAGGAAAACCCAACACCTAGGGTCACTTTTGTAGATACTCTGAGAGTCTTGAGAGCCACACCTAGTGCCTTAAGCTCCTACCCTGAGGTTACATAACATCAGATTGATTGATACATCTAATAATACCCAGCTAACTAGAAAATCCAATCATTAAATAATCCAGGATGCAAAAATATATACATTTATAACACAAGAAACACCAAAAATCAAGACAATATAAATCCACCAAAAAGGATTAATGAATCAGAAATGACCTCCAGTGAGAATGAGTTTGAGGAAATGCCTGAGAAAGATTTCAAAAGAATGATTATAAATATGTTCAAAGAACTCAAAGAGTAAATCAAAGGAAGCAAAGAAGACACAGAATGCCAATTTAATGAAACAAAGAGGTCAATACTAGACATAAATAAGGAAGTAGAAATAATAAAGAAAAACCAGTTAGAATTACTAGCAATAAAGAACACAGTTAATGAAAAAAAAAAAAAAAAAACTCTGTAGAAAATGTCACCAGTAGAATGGATGAAGGAGAGGACAGAATATCTAAGCTAGAAGACCAGGTGGCAGATCTAATACAGTCCAACAAAGAGAAAGACAAAGTAATAGAGAAGAATGGGTGGGAACATCAAGATATTCGGGACACTATGAAAAGATCAAACATAAGAATTCAGGGCATAGTAGAAGGAGAAGAATTTCACTCCAAAGGCATAGTAGGCATCCTCAACAAAATCATAGAAGAAAAGTTCCCCCAAATTGGGAAAGAGTTGCCAATGCAGATACAGGAATCCTTTAGAACACCAGCCAGACAAAACCTGGAAAGAACCTCTCCTCGCCATATTATAAGCAAACTACCAAACACACAAACCAAAGAAAAAATATTAAAATCAGTCAGAGAGAAAAATCAAGTTACTTACAAAGGCAAGTGCATCAGGATTACAGCAGATTACTCAACACAAACTTTAAAAGCCAGAAGGCTTGGAGTGATGTATTCCAAATCCTGAAAGATAACAACTGTCAGCCAAGGTTACTTTATCCAGCAAAGCTATCCATTCAAATAGATGGAGAAATAAGGACATTCACAACAAAAGAAAGCTAAAGGAGTATATGAAGACAAAACCAGCTCTACAGAAAATACTTGAAAGAATCTTCCATGCTGAAGAAAAAGAAAAGCACACATATAAGAAACCAGGGGAAAACAAACAATACTCAAATACTAGTTAACACAAGAGAGCAAAGGTAAAACAGGATGAACTACAAAAATAAATGGCAAAAATGAATACACACCTTTCAATATTATCTCTTAATATCAACAGCCTCAATGCCCCAACCAAAAGGTTCGCAGACTGGGTTAAAAACCAGGATCCTTCAATTTGTTGCCTCCAAGAAACCCACCTTTCTACAAAGGATGCGCACTATCTTAGGGTGAAAGGTTGGAAAATGGCTTGTAAAGCAAATGGACCTAGAAAACAAGCAGGGGTTGCTATGCTAATATCTGACAAGGTAGACTTCAGTCCAACATTAGTTAAGAAAGATAAGGAAGGCCACTTTATATTGATTAAAGGCACCCTCCAACAGGAGGACATTACAATCCTAAACATATATGCACCTAACACGGGGCCCCCCAAGTTCAACAAACAAACACTATTAGAACAAAGGTCTCAGATAACACCAAACACAGTGACAGTGGGTGACTTCAACACCCCACTCTCATCAATTGACAGGTCATCCTGGGAAAAAAATAAACAGAGAGGCATCTGGACTAAATGAGGTCATAGAAGGAAAGGACCTAACAGATATATACAGAACATTTCATCCAAATGCTACAGAATATACATTCTTTTCAGCATCACATGGAATATTCTCTGAAATAGAGCATATATTAGGACACAAAGCAAATCTTAACAAATACAGGAAAATTGAAATAATTCCTTGCATTCGATCTGCCCACAATGGAATCAAACTACGAATCAATAGGAAGAAAGGCTATAGAGCATACACAAAATCATGGACATTAAACAACACACTACTAAATGATGAATGGGTCAATGAAGAAATCAAGAAGAAAATCAAAAAATTTGTAGAGTCAAATGATAATGAAAACACAACATACCAAAATCTCTGGAACACAATGAAGGCAGTCCTAAGAGGAAAATTTATAGCTTTAAGTGCCTATATTAAGAAGTTAGAAAGGTCACAAGTAAACAACCTAATGCTTCACCTTAAAGCCTTGGAAAAAGAAGAACAAGGCAAACCAAAAATCAGTAGACAGGGAGAAGTAATAAAGATTAGGGCAGAAATTAATGAAATAGAAACAAAACAAAACAAAACAAAACAAAAAAAAAAAATCCAAAGAATCAATGAAACAAAGAGTTGGTTTCTTGAAATGATAAACAAGATTGATAAACCCTTAGCAAATCTGACCAAAAGAAAGAGTGAAGACACACAAATTAATAAAATTAGAGATGAAAAAGGTAACGTCACAACAGATGCAGAGAAATTCAGAAAATCATAGGGACATACTATAAAAGCATACACTCCACAAAGTATGAAAATCTGAAAGAAATGGATGATTTCCTTGATTTATATGACCTACCTAAATTAAATCAAGATGAGATTAACCACTTAAATAGACCTATAATAAGCATGGAGATCCAAGCAGTTATCAAAAATCTCCCAAGTAAAAAAAGTCCAAGCCCAGATGGATTCACTGCTGAATTTTACCAGAACTTCAGGGAAGAACTAACACCATTGCTTCTTAAGATTTTCCATAAAATATATAAAGAAGGAATCCTACCAAACTCCTTCTATGAAGCCAGCATCACCCTGATACCAAAACCAGGCAAAGATAGAACAAAAAAAGACAATTACAGACCAATCTCCCTCATGAACATAGATGCAAAAATTCTCACCATAATATTGGCAAACAGAATACAAGAATATATCAGAAAGATTATTCACCCTGACCAAGTAGGCTTTATCCCAGAGATTCAAGGTTGGTATTGTATATATGTAAGTAGAAGAATATATTAACAGGGTGAAAAGGCCCAAAGTGAGGTCAGGGGAACAGATTGAGTAAAGGAAAGGTGGAGGGAGGGCTAATCAAAATCTAAGAGGATACAAATAAATCATATGGAATCCTCCAGTTTTGGACAATGGTACACTCGGGGGTCATAGATCATTGTTAGAAAATTTTCAGTGGGAGGGATGGGATACCTCCAGTGAGTTATTGGCAAGGGAGGTCCCTGATGCCCCAAAAACATTATAGGCCATTGCCAAGGTCCTTGGCTTCTCACCAGGAATAGATGGTAAGACCCTATTGCTGAAGACTCCACATACTTGGGCTGCAAGGCCACTCAGAAATCCTGCTGGAACTGAGCTGATAACCTCCTCCATATAGACCAGCTGACAGAAAGCTAGAAGAAGCCATTCTACATGTAGTTCAGTGAGAGAAAGAGATACCACCAGTGAAGATACTCAACAGTGGACACTGCAAGCCTTATAATTGGCCAGCCAGGCCAAATGAGCCAACGGGTGCAATAGTGGTACATCTGTCATGGTGAAAAACAACTGCCCTCCAATTGGACTGGAGGCCTGCTCCATGGGAGGGAATACATCCCTGATACTGAAAATTTAAAACAGGGGTAGTCATGAGCCCCAGGGTATAACATCCGCTGATGTCTGGCTAAATGTATATACTATACTTATCAAACTGCCCAGTAAGCACTTATCTTAATATTTATACCCTTATATTAACACTACTCTCACTTTGGGTAGAGAATCTTCTATTTTCAGATGGCAGTGACCTTGGGATGACTCAGAAGGTATCATAGTGCTGGAAAGAAGTGACTGAAGTACTGAGTAAGATCTTGATCCCATCTTCCAAGGCTCAGGGTCTAATGCAGAAGAGGCGGCAGAAAAATGTAAGAGCCAAAAGAAGGGTAGGACTCCTTACAATGTGCTCCCTCCAGACAAAACATGGCCTGGACATCCATGACCTCATAGTGCCTGACACTACCTACACAAGACCATCAGAAGAGGAGGAAAAGATCATGACATCAAAATAAAAGAGAGACTGATTGAGATGGGGAGGGGATATGATGGAGAATGGAATTTCAAAGGGGAAAGTGGGGGGTAGGGAGGGTATTACCATGGGATATTTTTTATAAACATGAAAAATGTTAATAAAAATTGAGAATAAATAAATAAATAAATAAATAAATAAATAAATAAATAAATAAAAATTAGAAACAACAGGAAAAAAAAAAAAAAAAAAAACTAGTCTTAACCAAGAGTTAGGTAAACCTGGCATCTAACACAAGCATGCTTTATCTGTGATCTTGAATAACTCATTTACTCAGAATACTTGTCCTTTAAGTGAACCAATAGTAGTAAGTGTTTGGCATTTTCTGAGCAAATTGTTGGTCATCTAGTCACTTGAAGTTGGCTATGACAAGAATATTTCCACTAAGGAAATTGGCAAAACACACACTAGCACTGTCCTGACTAATACTCCTTGTCAGTTTGACTGGCATTGGACATGACTGGGTGTTTGTGAGGGTGTTTTCAGGTAGGTTTAAGTGACATTGGAACACACACTGCATGTGGGTGGAGGCCCAGACTAAATGAAAAGTGAAAAATGTGTCATCAGCTGAACCCCAGTAGTCTCTCTCTCTGCTTCTTTTTTTTTTTTTTTTTTTTTTGGTTTTTCGAGGTAGGGTCTCACTCTAGCCCAGGCTGACCTGGAATTCACTATGGAGTCTCAGGGTGGCCTCGAACTCACGGCGATCCCCCTACCTCAGCCTCCAGAGTGCTGGGATTAAAGGCGTGCGCCACCATGCCGGCTCTCTCTCTGCTTCTTGACTGTGAAGTCAATGTGACAAGCAGTCTTATGCTTCTACCACCACAGTACAGTTCTCTTGCTGCTAGCACTTCATCTCCATGATGAATTGTACCCTCATGCCGTAAGCCACAGTAGGCCTTCCTTAAGTGACTGTTGTCAGCAACTTTGTGGCAGCAATGCAAAAAGTTACAACTGTAGGTGCCTCAGCTCACCCTTGCCACAGACTAAATGCAAGTACCACAGTTCACCCTTCATATACTAAACACAAGCACCAGAGTCCACCACGCACCCCAAACTAAACAAAAGCACCACAGTCCACCACTCACCACAGACTAAACACAAGCACCAGAGTCCACCACTCACCACAGACTAAACACAAGCACCACAGTCCACCACTCACCACAGACTAAACACAAGCACCAGAGTCCACCACTCACCACAGACTAAACACAAGCACCACAGTCCACCACTCACCACAGACAAAATACAAGTCCCACAGTCCACCACTCACCACAGACTAAACACAAGCACCACAGTCCACCACTCACCACAGACTAAACACAAGCACCACAGTCCACCACTCACCACAGACTAAACACAAGCACCACAGTCCACCACTCACCACAGACTAAACACAAGCACCACAGTCCACCACTCACCACAGAGTAAACACAAGCACCACAGTCCACCACTCACCACAGACTAAACACAAGCACCACAGTCCACCACTCACCACAGACTAAACACAAGCACCACAGTCCACCACTCACCACAGACTAAACACAAGCACCACAGTCCACCACTCACCGCAGACTAAACACAAGTACCACAGTCCACCACTCACCACAGACTAAATACAAGTACCACAGTCCACCACTCACCACAGACTAAACACAAGTACCACAGTCCACCACTCACCACCGACTAAACACAAGTACCACAGTCCACCACTCACCACCGACTAAACACAAGTACCACAGTCCACCACTCACCACAGACTAAATACAAGTACCACAGTCCACCACTCACCACAGACTAAATACAAGTACCACAGTCCACCACTCACCACAGACTAAACACAAGCACCACAGTCCACCACTCACCACAGAGTAAACACAAGCACCACAGTCCACCACTCACCACAGACTAAACACAAGTACCACAGTCCACCACTCACCACCGACTAAACACAAGCACCACAGTCCACCACTCACCACAGAGTAAATACAAGCACCACAGTCCACCACTCACCACAGACTAAACACAAGTACCACAGTCCACCACTCACCACCGACTAAACACAAGCACCACAGTCCACCACTCACCACAGAGTAAATACAAGCACCACAGTCCACCACTCACCACAGACTAAATACAAGCACCACAGTCCACCACTCACTGCAGACTAAACACAAGCACCACAGTCCACCACTCACCACAGACTAAACACAAGTACCACAGTCCACCACTCACCACAGACTAAATACAAGCACCACAGTCCACCACTCACCACAGACTAAATACAAGCACCACAGTCCACCACTCACCACAGACTAAACACAAGCACCACAGTCCACCACTCACCACAGACTAAACACAAGCACTACAGTCCACCACTCACCACAGACTAAACACAAGTACCACAGTCCACCATTCACCACAGACTAAACACAAGCACCACAGTCCACCACTCACCACAGACTAAACACAAGCACCACAGTCCACCACTCACCCCAAACTAAACACAAGCACCACAGTCCACCACTCACCACAGACTAAACACAAGTACCACAGTCCACCATTCACCACAGACTAAATACAAGCACCACAGTCCACCACTCACCACAGACTAAACACAAGCACCACAGTCCACCACTCACCCCAAACTAAACACAAGCACCACAGTCCACCACTCACCACAGACTAAATACAAGCACCACAGTCCACCACTCACCACAGATTAAACACAAGCACCACAGTCCACCAATCACCACAGACTAAACGTAAGTACCACAGTCTACCACTCACCACAGACTAAATACAAGTAGCAATCACCACAGTCTAAATACTAGTAATACAGTTCACCACTCACCACAGAACAAATGCCCTCCCAAACTTTGATGCTTATGAATGGGGATTTATAATTTAAGACTAATGTTACATCATGGATTTGCTGGGAAATTTAGCCATTGTTTAACTTAAAAACCATCAAGTCATTGTCTCCAGTAATAAAATTAATAAAATTTTTTTAAAAAAAGAAGGAAGGCATTTAGGGGTATGGCATGCTGGACTCTGTCGATCCAGAACACACATAAACTGTGATCACAAATTAAATCACATTAAGCCCACCTGTTGACTTCAACAGATTTGTAGGCTCTTAGTTACTGACCTTGTCTTCAACACTATGCTCAGAACTTCTTATGCATGCATGCTTGTTCTGAATCAAGAGTTTAAGTAGGTCACTGTGGAAATTTGAAAAAGGGCCTAGGTTAAGATCTGTCAGCACCTCTAAACATTACTTGCCAATATTGGTCACCTGTGCTGCTTAGGCCAAGGATAAACCAAGGCAGAGGAAACCTAGTCACATTGCTTGAAGTAGGTGAACAGAGCACATAGTTATAAGATGAACTTCAGGGCACGTTATAAGTAAGAAATCTCAGAAAAGTTATTTCTAATGTCCATAAGAAATATTCCCACATTTTCCCCATAGTTCATTCCTGTTTTCCATTCTTGAAGTTCATTTTCAGAGTTCATACCCATAGACTGTAAGCTACCCATCTCATATTCCTAAGATTACCATGATTAAATTTGACAAAAGGGAAACAAATTTCTTCTTTGATTAAATCTACTACCTTATATGAAACAAAGAAAACCCTTTTCATTCAAATATTTAAGTACCAAATTTAATTATGATAATTTTGAGCTAGCTTTCAAATTGTTCTTTATAAAAATAACTCAGAAAAATTTAGGGTAGAGAATAACTGTCACTTTCCTGCATCTTCTTGATTCAATCATGTGAACAGTTTTCTCTTTGTATTTTCAGTTGAGATGTGATATTTGACATAGTGGCTGGATATAAGGTAGGAAACATCATCATAGCATGATACCTATGTACCACACAGTCTCAAAAATACAATAGCATCAGAGATTCGTTCTAAATATGCCTATTAAGCTTGAAGAACATACTTCTCCTCCGGATTTCTTGTACAGGTAGTGTCATATTTCTCCTGATACATTAAAGCTAGGTCTGGTCTTGTTATTCGTTGTGACCAGAGAAATGACTTGAACCAAAGTAAGGGGTTTATGTTTCCTTCATCCTGCCATTGTGTTTGTAGAAGCATCTTTGCTAAAATAGTTGATCTGTCCAGGTTGACAGGTGTCTACCATGAACATATATCCTGCCCCAGTTATTTTTGGGTGCTTGTGCATTGTATAAACCCTAGATGGCTTTCAACTTGCTCTGTAGACCAGGCTGGCCTTGAACTTTCAGTGATCCTCTTGCCTCTGCTCCCTGAGTGTTGGTATCAAATGCATACACCACCATGCCTGGCTTGAAGATATCCTTAATTTACTCATTTTGCACATATAATTAGAATGAGAGGTAAGTTCTTCTTTACTGGTTAAGTTTTCTTTCTCTTATTCTCTTGTTACCACAACTTAATGTAGCTTATCTTGAAGAACTCATGCTATGTGGACATAATTGTGGCTTTTCGTCTATGTTACAATAAAAGACCATGATTTCTATAGCCACTTATTGATGAGGCATTATAAAATACTGTGCAACTGTGGAATATTTATATATTTTTACATTTTGATATTTTAAGATACTTGTCAACAAACCTCCTTGAACTTTATATACCTCCATTTCATTATTCTCAAAAATAAAGAGGACATGAACTAGAACTAGAATAGATAAAAATGATACCCTGTTGAGGTTTGTTATGGTTTGGATATGAAATATCCAAAAGGCTCATGTGTTGAAAGCTTGGTTCTCAAAAGGTAAGTCCAATCATTGAGAGGGGATTGGATCATCAAGACTGTGAGGTAATCAACTGATTGCTCCACAGATGGATTCTTGTTTGATGGCATTGTTGGAAGATAGTGAAAGCTAAAACCTGAAACTTGGTTAGAGGAAGTAGGACACTGAGAACATGGTTAGAAAGGTACATCTTGTTTGGGCTCTCCGTCTGCCACATGCTTCACCCATCACCATAGGTCCATAGAAATGACCATGGACTAAAACTTTTGAAGATATAGCCAAAATAAATCTTTCCACCTCTTAAGTTATTGCTGTCTAACACAAAGTTCTTGATATAGTTTGCTAATTTGTTCTAGGAAGGGTTGACAAATTTCTAATTTCCTCAGCTCTACATGAACTGAACCATTTAAGCCCATCCTAATTGACACTAATTATAATTACTAATTGTAAAAAAAATTCTTGATTATCTTATTTTTATAATATGTAAATTTGAATGGTGATAATGGACTTTTATCTACTTGGTGATTTGCATTTATATGTTTACAAATTTGACACTTCACAAACTTGATTCATAATTCTTGTGTATTTAGAAGATTTAAGCATTTAAAATATTTTCTATTAGAAATTTGAAAAATATTGTGGCTGTGGAGATTGCTCAGTGGTTAAAGGCACTTGCTTCTAAAGCCTGCTGGCCCAGGTTTGACTTCTCAGTACCCACATAACGCCAGATGAACAAAATGGTGCATGTATCCGGAGTTCATTTGTTGGAGGCCCTGGTGTACCCATTCCCATTCTCTCTCTCTTCTCTGTCTCTTTCTTTGTAAATGCTTAAAAACAAAATATTTAAAAAAACTTGAAACAGATCCTTCTCAGAGAAATCACCCAGTCACAGAAATACAATCATCGCATGGCCTTACTCATCTGTGGCTCCTAACCTGAATCTGCTCGAGATGCTGACTTATCTAATAGACATCTTGAGGACTGGACATTAGGGAGGGTGGGGGGAGGGGAGGGTAACAGATGGGGGGGGGCACAAAACTGGATGCAATTAGTCTTGAAAGATAGACTAATGATTGAACCTTCATCAGTTCCTTTGAGGGAACACCTGAATCACAGGGCCCTGGAGAGGGTATGATGAAGACCAACCTTAATCTCCTATTTCTCTCCCTCTCTCTCTCTCTTCCCTCCTTCTCTTTCATATTACCTATCTTTTTCTTCCTTCTTTTCCCTTGGCACTGGCCTATAACTCTCAGTACAAGGATGTGGTTAACATCCATAGTGAGCTGTTATTCAGAGAGACCTACAAGTTTTCCCAAAAGAAGACAGATTTCTGTCAGAGCACTTTACCCACCAAAGGTTAATGTTAAGACTCTACTGCCACAAACACCATATACTGTTGATATGGAACATGGAGAGACCTGGCTAGAATCTGGAAGGGAGTCATTCCCCAGACAGTTAGCTTGTCTAATGCCATAAGTTGCTACATGAGTGACTGGGGAACCAACATCTGTCCAAGGAACTCATGGTCTAAGCTACTCAGCAACAAACAATCTGATGTGATGCCTACCCAAGTGCAATAGAGGCACACAGCCATGGTGAGTAACCAGCTCCAACTGCTTTTCAATCGGTTAATGGATCCACTCATTGTAATATAACCCATAGCTGGAAGTTGGAAAAAAGTCAGAACCATATCCAAAAAATGAGCCTGCTCTCTAATACCAAGCTGCTACCAACCTTGGTCTACACAAGGGCCTACACCTAGTAAATTCCCTCTAAAATAATAATGGTTATCCCATTTATCTGGTGCTGACTTCAATCTCTGTTGGAGAATCTGTTTCTATTTTTCAGATGGATGCAGAACCTGATGAGAGATTCAGCCTATCACACTTCACCAGGGCCCCAGCTGAAACCCTGGAGGAATTGGGGAAATGAGCAAGAGTGCTGCTTTCTTGGTGAACCTGGTACCAGCACAAGGATGAAGGAGATAGACACAGAGAACACTTAACTTCTACCAAACCAGGTATCCAGAGACACAGAGGCTCCCAAGACCTCATCACTGAAGTAGACCCAAAACAAACCCTATATGGCTCAGGGAAATTTGTGGCAGAGGGGGTCAAAAGATTGTTAGAGCTGCATGTTGCGACATTATGCACAGAAACATTGCCTCTTCCCCATAACTGATGGCTACTCCCACAATGCATGACCCTCAATCACCAACGAAGAGGGTCCCTTCGGAGGGGTAGGGCAGGGAGGAAGCTAACGATGGTACCAACATGGCTGCATACACACTGAGTATGTACATAGCTAATAAAGAAAAAAGTAAAATATATATATATATATATATATATATATATATATATATATATATATATATAATAGCTTCATGATATTTACTTTTAATTTGATTTATGATGTTGTTTATAATAAGCAAAATTGAAATTTGTATGTGGCCAAATCTAATAATCTTATAGTTTGTGATTTCAATGTTTTCTTACTTCTTTTGATACTAAAGAAGCTTCCCTCATCATGAAGAGCAAAAACTGTTACCATAGTTTTTACAGTGGTCTTAAGTTTCAATATTTTAATTCAATATTGGACACATCAAATATATACTTATTGGTGCTGGAGAAATGGCTTAGCGGTTAAGCGCTTGCCTGTGAAGCCTAAGGACCCCGGTTCGAGGCTCAATTCTCCAGGACCCACGTTGACCAGATGCACAAGGGGGCGCACGCGTCTGGAGCTCGTTTGCAGTGGCTGGAAGCCCTGGCTCACCCATTCTCTCTCTCTCTCTCTATCTGCCTCTTTCTGTCTCTGTCACTCTCAAATAAATAAATAAAAATGAACAAAAAATGTTAAAAATATATATATATACTCATTGTAAGGAATGAAATAAGTGTATTTCTCATCCCCACACAAAAATTCTTATTTTTACCTTAACAAAATCTAAGATCTCTCTGTCTCTCTCTCTCTCTCTCTCTCTCTCTATATATATATATATATATTATCTAGCCAAATATATTTTATATATGTATATATAAATATATATCAATAAAATACAAATAAATATATATAAATAAATAAATATAAATAAATAAATATAAATAAATATATATATAATATATTTGGCTAGATAAATGAATTATGTGTTATAATGCATTTATTAAACATAATATATTATATAATTTCTGGTTACATGTGAATGCAGAATTGTACATATATATATATATGTGTGTGTGTGTGTGTGTGTGTATGTATGTATGTATATATCTTACATATTTATAATAGACAGAATTATTTCCTTGTTAACTCATGTTCATGTGTTAAAAACACTTCAAGTTATCTTTCTGTTTCCTGGGTATTAGTTACTTTGACATTCCTTTAAAAATATCTAGCAGAAACAACTTATGGGAGGACAACTTATGTTGACTCATTGCTGGTCTTTATCATGGTAAAGAAGGCAAGACAGTGTCCATGGTAACTGGAGCATACTGCTGTGGCTCCTGATGTTCAATATACACAGAAGCAGAGGAAAAGGACAAATCCCTAGTGGCCTATTTCTGCCAGCTAGGCCACTCACCATAAAGGCTCCATAGTCTCCCCAAATAATGCTTATGGCTTGGGAATAAGTGTTCAAAACATAAACATGGGTTTGGGGTTGGTACTCAGTAGTAGACTGTGTGCTTTGACATGTGCAGTACCTTAGGTCTGATTCCCAACACCAATAAATAACATTTTTTTTAAATTATGATGAGACATCATCATTTGTTTTCTGATTAAGAGAATTTATTGAATATAGGGATATTCTTTCTTTTTGTGGACCTTAATTTCTAGTTGGGAGGGAGAGGGTTAGACAAACAAATGGGCAAAATTATGATAGATGGGTAAAATTGTAAAGAAAAATGTTAAGGTAATGTGACACAGGCTGCTGTAGTTTCAATGGTAAGAAAAGGCTTGAAGAAGCCACACCTTAGGGGAATGAGTCATAAGAAAATGAGAAATGCTGGCCAGAAAAGATGAGGATGGATAGGAAAAAATGAATAGTACATTTAGAAGTACTAAGGCTTGTAGTTTGGGAAAACTATGATTTGGTTGCTATGTCTGTAGTTTAGTGAGTGACTAAGGGACAAAAGAAAATCTGATGGAGTGGGCTTTTCTATTCTCCATAGATCAAGAAATCAATTTTGGTCTTATTTAGAATGCAAATAAAGTCATTTGACATGGTTTTCAGTGTTTAGAAAAGATTAGTTTGGATACTTTTGTCCAGGATGGCTATGGGAAGATGAGAGAAGCAAGGAGAAGGTACTGGGAAAAACAAACATTAATTGGCAGAGAATTAAATAGAGAGGTTGTAGCTGTTATTTGAAAGGCAGAGCTATCATGATTCATAATTAGTTTGCAATTGCAGTAAAGAAAGAATAATGTAGTGGCATCGCCCCAGGTTGTGTTCTGAATAAATGAAGGAATGATATAGTGAGATGAGGACTCAGAAAAGAATAAATCTGATGTGGAGCATTGAAGCTAAGAGTTTGGGTTCTCCCATCCTGGAGGTTAGGGCATTAATTTGACATTCCATTTAACACTAGTGTAGACACAAGTATAGAAGACTTGACTTCAAGGGAGAGTTTGGGATTGGAATAGAAATATTCTGTTTCATTGTTTCTCCATTTAGAATGAGGTTACGAAGTGGCTTTAATTGTTAATGATAAAATGTAATATTTGTAGACATTAAATTGCTGCTATATTCATAAAATAAATGTAATTTTTAGCCTTCTTTTTGCCCTTCTTATCCTTCTGCCTGTCTTTCCCTTTCTTCCTTTCTTTTTTCCTCATTCTCCTTTCCTATTTTCCTGAATTCAAACATTAAATTATTTCCAGATTTCTGGCTCTAAACTCTCTCTCTCTCTCTCTTGGTTCTTAAAACAGGGTCTCATCATGTAGCCCATGCTAGCTTGGAACTCAGTCTTCTTGCTTCACCATACCTAATGATATGATTATAGATGTATACCATTCTACCCAGCAAATGTTTTTTTACTAACACAGTCACATTGCTTTAGTTACAAGTTCAAATAACAAAAGATTAATAACAAAAGACTAGAAGATTCATGAACAATATACAAGTGTGTGGAAGATCTAAATTTCTGTCATTAGGTAAATAGAATATTAGACAAATTAGTGAACTAAGTTTAACCACTGATAATCATACATTGAACATTATATTCAGCCAAATTCTCTAGTACTTAGAATAGTGTTTCTAACTACTTATTTTCAGCACTTCACTTTCTAAGAAAATCTTACTAATAATTAATTGTCTTCTTTAAGTAAATGTAGTTTAAGAAAGCACTTAAATATAATAGTGTATATTCGTTGTATAAAATGCTGGCCACAGGGCTGGAGGGATGGCGAAGTGATTAAGGTGCTTGCCCGTAAAGACAAAGGACCAAGGTTTGATTCCCAAGAACCCACGTAAACCAGACGCATGAGTTCATTTGCAGTGGCTAGAGACCCTGCTGTGCCCATTCTTATTCTCTCTCTCCCTCTTTCTGTCAAATAAATAAAAATAAAATATTTTTTAAAATGCTGGTTACATAAGGTTATATTTTTACATTTTTTTATTAATTAATTTTGTACTCAGCGAATACAAATTGGTACCATTGTTAGGCTCACCCATATCCTACCCCCTCCCTCTAGCCCCTCCTTGTTGAGGTGTATGGGTCATGCATTGTGGAGTTAGCCCACAGTTATGGGTAGAATAAATGTCTCTGCATATCATGACCCAACATGTGGCTCTGACATTCTTTCCTCCCACTCTTCTGCAAAATTTCCCTGGGCCATGTTGGGTTCATTTTTGGTCTGCTTCAGTGATGAGGTGTTGGGGGACTCTGGGTCTCTGGAAATCAGATGGTAGGAGTTGATTTTTCTCTGTGCTGATCTCCTTCACCTTTGTGTTGGTACCCGGTTCACCAAGAAAACAGCAGCCTTGCTTGTTTCGACAATTGTACTTAGTTTCAGCTGGGGCCCTTTTGAGGTATGATGGGGTGGCTCTCTCCCTAGGATCTACATCTATCTGAAAAAGAGAAACAGATTCTCCAACAGAGAGTAAAGTTAGCACCCAACAAATGAGATAACCCTTACTTTTTTTTTCTAGAGAATTTAATAGGTGTAGGCCCTCTTGTAGCCCACGATTGGTGGTAGCTTGATAATGGAGAGTGGGCTTATGTTTGGATATGGTTCTGACTTGTTTCCCAGCTCCAGCTATGGGTCCCATACCACTGAGGGGATCAGTTAGCCAAATCAAGAGTAGTTGGTTTCCCACCATGGCTGTGCGCCACTATTGCACTTATGTGAGCATCACTACAGGTTATTTGCTGATATGTAGGTTAGACAATGAGTTTCTTGGACAGATATTGGTCATTTTCCCCCAGTCACCCATGTAGCACCTTCTGGCACTAGACACGCTGACTGTCTGGGGACTGACTCTCTTCCAGCTTCCAGCCATGCCATTCCATTTTACATGTTGACAACATAAGATGTCTTCAGCACTAACCTTTGGTGGGTCATCAAGTACTCTGACAGAAAACTGCCTTCCTTTTAGGAAACCTTGTAGGTCTCTCTAATCAAAAGCTCACTGTGGATGATAGCCACATGCTGGTACTGGGAGTTACAGGTCAGTGCCCACTAAGAAAAAGAAGAAAAAGATAACTAATATAAAGTAGTTAGAATGAAGAGAGAGAGAGAGAGAGAGAGAGAGAGAGAGAGAGAGAGAGAAGCTGTAGAAGATTAAGGTCAGTCTTCATCATACCCTCTCCAGTGTGTTATGGCTCAGGTGTTCCCTCTAAGGGCCTGGTGAAGGTTCAGCCATTTGGTCTGCCTTTTAGGATGTAGAATTTTATGGTACCATTGCCGTTTGAGTCTTTTTTGTTCAAGTATATAATGTACTTTAACCTCATCTACTTACTAGGCTGTCATATCCCTCCTCACCCCGCCAGCTATTTCCTTTCTTTCTTCCAAATAGTTCACCTTCTACATTCATGTCATATGTGTATATGTGTGTGTGTCTGTAATGTAGTTTCCACATACAACAGAAACCATGAGACGTTTGCCTTTCTGGGTCTGGCTTACTTTGTTAAATATAGTTATCTCAAGTTTGATCCATTTTTCTACAACTGACATAATTATATTCTTCTCTCTCTCTCAATAAAGTTCTATAACTTATGTATAGCATGTTTCTTTCATTCCGCTGTTTATATACATCTATGGTGACATAGGAGAAGGAGAGAGAATGGGTGTACAAGGGCCTCTAGCCACTGGAAATGAACTCTAGACACATATGCCACCATGTGCATCTTGATTTTGTGGCCTATGGGGAATCAAACCTGGGTCCTTAGGCTTCACAGGTAAGTAACTTAACAGCTAAGCTATCTCTCCAGCCCAGTGTATGATATTTTAAAGTGCTTTTGAATTCAGTTTGCAAGTATTTTATGGAGAATTGGCTGTCCATGTTCTGAGATAGTCGTCTATAATTTTCTTTTTTTGTATGTTCTTTATTCAATTTTTATACCAAGGTAACATGATTATTATTATTATTATTATTATATGTTATTATATGAGAGGTATTAGTGTTATTTTGTTTTTAAATTACTTATGGAGTTTGGTAGTATAGCTTTAGCCATCTTTTGTTGGGAGACTATCACAACTTCAATCTCATTGCTTGTTATAGGTCTGCTTAGGTAGTTTAGGTCATTTTGGCTAAACAGGCCACCTATGTCTAGAAATTATTCCATTTCCTCTAATTTTTCAATTTATTGGAGTATTGTGAATTTCACTAGAATTTGTTGTAATGTCTCCCTTTCATCTCTAATATCATTGGATTGGGTTTTCTCTGTCTTTTGGTTAATTTAGCTAAGGGTTTGTTAGTCTTGATTACCATTACAATAAAGCACAGAAACTCTTTGTTTAATTAATTCTTTTCGTCACCATTTACTTTTCTTTTAGAAATATTTTTATTTATTTATTTGCAAGCAGAGAGACAGAGGGAAAGAGTGAGAATGAATATGGGAGTATCAGGGCTTCTTGCCACTGCAAACAAATTCCAGATGCATGTGCCACTTTGTGCATCTGGCTTTACATGAATACTGGAAAAGCTGACAGGATTTACAAACAAGTGCCTTTAACCTCTCAACCATCTCTTCAGTCCCTATTATCCATTTCATTAATTTCTCCCCTGATAGTTATTATTTCTTTCCATCTGGCTTTGTTTTCTCTTGTGATTCTAAGTCCTAAAGAGCATCATTCGGTTGCTTGAGATTTCTCCAATTTTTACATAAAGTACTCAGCAATAAATTTCCATCTTAAACTGCTTTTGCTATATCCTAAAGGTTATTATAAGTTTTTTTAAGTTTTTAAATAAGATTTAAAAAAATTTGTTTATTTTTATTTATTTATTCATTTATTTGAGAGTGACAGACAGACAGAGAGAGAAAGAGGCAGATAGAAAGATAGAGAGAATGAGCATGCCAGGGCCTCCAGCCACGGCAATTGAACTCGACACATATGCCCCCTTGTGCATCTGGCTTACCTGGGTCCTGGGGAATTGAGCCTCAAACCAGGGTCCTTAGGCTTCACAGGCAAGTGTTTAACTGCTAAGCCATCTTTCCAGCCCTCATTTAAGTATTTAATTGAATTTTTAATCTTCCTTCATTTCTGTAGTGGCCCAGTGGTAGTTCATGATCACATCATTCAATTTTTCTGTGTTTGTGTAGTTCCTGCAGCTTGTTTTTACATAACCTCTTCTAGTTTTAACACTTCTTATCTGATAAAACTCAGGATGGTAATTTGATTGTTTTGTATTTAAGACTTATGGCATAGAATGAGGTCTTTTGAAGACAGCCTGGCCTGCTGAATAGATGGCTGCTAAGTCCACTTGATATATGATATATATCCTTGAGTAGGATGTTAAAAACACCTGGCATTGTTGTATCTGGACCTGTCTGTCACCCAGAGCATTATATGTAGTGATTTAATGTTTATACCATTATCTTTAAAATATGTAGTAATTCAAGCTGTTAAAATGTGTATTCCGTTTTTGTTTTTGAGCATGAAATATATCGAACACAAATGCTTACAAATAGCATATAACATAAAACTAGGTATTCACTATTTAGATAGAAGAAATATTAGCATCTCATGTGGCATGTGTGTAACAGATGAAATGAAATGGTGTAACTTACTTATATTTACATATGATACACCATGAGGGTAATAATATATAGGCTTCTAGTTATCCTGATATGTTGACCACATGTTAAGTTTCTATGTATGTAAATGTCCTTCAACATTCTGTTTCTCATTAGTTAGTATATCTATTCTTATAGCATCACACCTTTTAAAATTCTATAGCTTTATATTAGCTTTACGTCAATTGTTCCTCTACTTATTCTTCTTCTTCAAAATAATATTATTATTGGTCATTAAAGGTTTCATATGGATTTTAAATTAGCTTACTAATGTACAGTGTATTGCAATATTGCATATTGGATGTATAGTACAGTTATTGAAGTCCTATTACTGCACATCAGTTGCTCTATAAGTGATAAAACCATTCCTGGGCTGGAGAGATGCTCAGCAGTTAAAGCCACTTGCTAGCCAAGCCTGACTTCCTGGGTTTCATTCCCCAACATACATGAAGGGCCAGATGCCAAAGTGGCACATGCATCTAGAGTTTCTTTGGTTGGCAAGATGTCCTAGTATGGCCATTTCCTCACTGTAATATTCTTTCTATCTCCTTGCAAATAAGTAAAAAAAATTAAAAAGCAGTTCCTAATTCTACCCTCTGATTAATGAGGTCATTAGCTACTCTGTGATACCTACCTAAGAACAATGGCCATACACTTTTAATGTCAAACCATCACCTATGGTTTGGTTCTTTTAATTTATTTATATTTCTTTGTTTTTTTTTTTTACATTTTATTGACAACTTCCATAATTATACACATTAAACCATTATAATTCCCTCCCATCCCCCACCTTCCCCTTCACAAATTCACTCTACATCATATCTCCTCCCCCTCTCAATTAGTCTCTCTTTTGTTTTGATGTCATCGTCTTTTCTTCCAGTTATGAGGGTACTACGTAGGTAGTACAAGGCACTGTGAGGTCATGGATATCCATGCAATTTTATGTCTGGAAGACTGCATTGTAAGTAGTCCTACCCTTCCTTTGGCTCATACTTTCTTCCTGCCACCTCTCCTGCAATGGACCCTGAACCTTGGAGGGTGTGATAGAGATGTTTCAGTGTGGTACACTCCTCTGTCACTTCTTCTCAGCACTACTTTGCCTTTTGAGTCATGCCAGAGGTCACTGCCATCTGAAAAAAGAGTGCCATTAATATATGAGCATGAACACTAAGAGAAGCATTTTCCAGGCAGTTTGGTGAGCATAATATATACATTTATCCAGACACCAGCAGGCATTACATCCCTAAGGCTCATGACTTCCCCCATCATAGGTTTTCAGTACCAGGAATGTATTCTTTTCCATGGACTGGGTGTCCAGTCCAATTAGTGAGCTGTTGGATTCCCCCATAATAGACATGTCACTATTGCACTTGTCGGCTCATTTTATCTGGCTGGCCAAACTTAAGGCTTGCAGTGTCCACTGTTGTTTATCTCCACTGATGACTTTGATCCCTCATAGGACTGCATTCAGTGCATTCAGTGTACCTTTTCCAGCTTTCTGTCAGCTGGTTGATAGAGAGGAGGTTTTCAGCTCAGTTCCAGCTTGAATTTTCAGTAACCTTGCAGCCCAATCATGTGGAGTCTTCAGCAATAGTATCTTACCATTTATTCCTGGTGGGAAACCAAGGGCCGTGGTAATGGCTTGTAATGTTTTGGAGGCAGTAGAGACATCCCTACCTAACAACTCACTGAATGTATCCCATCCCTGGCACTGAAGCTTTTCTACTAACAATCTATGGCTTCAGGGTGCGCTATTGCCCAAAAAAGTAGGTTTTCATATTTTAAAAAGGTATGAATTGAGAAACAAATGGAAGTTTAGGACTGACCCTTGAAATTAGTGTACATACCTGAGAATACACTAGTAGAAACATGTTTCAGCCTAGCTTGAGAAAGGCTGAACTAAATGGCCATATACTCAAGAAAAATCTCATACCCTCTAGAATCTCTCTAAGACCCTATGAGCACAGGATGGCACTAAAATTCAGCAAGATGTGCAAACCCCATGGAAAATGACACTGAAGTGGGTAGTAAATGCATTGGAATATGTGTTTCCATTAATAAACATTGAAGTCCAGTTTTCTCCAAAATCTAACTTAAAATAATCATAACAACAAAATACATCACCAATAACAAAACTTTCACCTAGAATAAATCCATAAGTCGCCAATTTTCAGTCATGTCTGGGAAGCTCACCTTTGGAGATTAAGCCATAGTCTTAATGGACTTGGCTTCATGTACCTTCCCAGTGCATAGAATTCTCTCCTTTTTGACATACCCTTTGGTTCCTAATAACCGAAGTTTGCCTAAGCTGGAATAAGCTTCACAAATGAAATGTATTTATTATAATATATTCTCAGGGTCAGACCATGTTTGGGAAAGGGTGATTTTTTTAAAAAGCTAACTTTTTATCTTTATTTATTTATTAGAGAGTGAGAGCTAGAGAGAGAGACAGGAAGAGAGAAAGAATGGGCACTCCAGGGCTTCTAGCCACTGCAAACCAACTCCAGATGCATGCACCCCCTTGTGCATCTGGATAACGTGGGTCCTGGGGAATCGAGCCTCGAACAGGGACTGAGGAAATGCTGGGCCCTAGGTGGTGCTAGAGTGTATCTCCTTTGAGATTCACAAAGTGGGAGAGGAGTTTAAGAGGGCTGTGATGTGAACAGGAGAGCAGTGATGTTTAACTTGAGGAAGTTGTTCTCTAGGGAATGTGCTTACATTTCAACATGTTGCCTTGAAAAGTGTGCTTATTGTGATAGGAAGACTTAGTAAAGAAGGCAGATTTATTAATAGGGGAAAGTAATTGAACAAGTCCTGCCAAAGAGACAGTTGTACTATTTGAAGCAGGTCTTGTGTTGAAAATTTAGTTTGTTAACTAATTCACAACTTAGAAGGTTAGGAACTTTTGTTCTTTTATCATATTCTTTTTAGGAGAGGATGATAGGCATATCTTGTGAGTCAAAATAGTGACAAGCTAAGAGATCTACAATAATACCGATGCAGGATTTGGGGGTTCAGGAAGGTCCCCCAGAAGTTTTGAACCCCAAGTTTGGGTTCTGCCCTACCTTTAGCAAAGAATTAGTAGGCATGAACTCAAGAAGCATAAATTATGAATTATTAAGACTATTAAGAAGGAAATTACAAATTGTGGGGCTTTAGGGAGATTAGAGTCTAGGAGGGTAGTCTGAACATGTGGAAAGTAAGGAAGGTAGTCTGAACACGTGGAAAGTAAGGAAGGTAGTCTGAACATGTGGAAAGTGAGGAAGGTAGTCTAAACAAGTGGACAGTAAGGAAGGTAGTCTGAACATGTGGAAAGTAAGGAAGGTAGTCTGAACATGTGGAAAGTAAGGAAGGTGGTCTGAGCATGTGGAAAGTAAGGAAGGTAGTCTGAACATGTGTAAAGTAAGGAAGGTAGTCTGAACATGTGGAAAGTAAGGAAGTTAGTCTGAACATGTGGAAAGTAAGGAAGTTAGTCTGAACATGTGGAAAGTAAGGAAGGTATTCTGAACATGTGGAAAGTAAGGAAGGTAGTCTGAACATGTGTAAAGTAAGGAAGGTAGTCTGAACATGTGGAAAGTAAGGAAGGTAGTCTGAACATGTGGAAAGTAAGGAAGGTACTCTGAACATGTGTAAAGTAAGGAAGGTAGTCTGAACATGTGTAAAGTAAGGAAGGTAGTCTGAACATGTGGAAAGTAAGGAAGGTAGTCTGAGCATGTGGAAAGTAAGGAAGGTAGTCTGAACATGTGTAAAGTAAGGAAGGTGGTCTGAACATGTGGAAAGTAAGGAAGGTGGTCTGAACATGTGGAAAGTGAGGAAGGTAGTCTAAACAAGTGGACAGTAAGGAAGGTAGTCTGAGCATGTGGAAAGTAAGGAAGGTAGTCTGAACATGTGTAAAGTAAGGAAGGTAGTCTGAGCATGTGGAAAGTAAGGAAGGTAGTCTGAACATGTGGAAAGTAAGGAAGGTAGTCTGAACATGTGGAAAGTAAGGAAGGTAGTCTGAACATGTGTAAAGTAAGGAAGTTAGTCTGAACATGTGTAAAGTAAGGAAGGTAGTCTGAGCATGTGGAAAGTAAGGAAGGTAGTCTAAACAAGTGGACAGTAAGGAAGGTAGTCTGAACATGTGTAAAGTAAGGAAGGTAGTCTGAGCATGTGGAAAGTAAGGAAGGTAGTCTGAACATGTGGAAAGTAAGGAAGGTAGTCTGAGCATGTGGAAAGTAAGGAAGGTAGTCTGAACATGTGGAAAGTAAGAAGGTAGTCTGAACATGTGTAAAGTAAGGAAGGTAGTCTGAACATGTGGGAAAGTAAGGAAGGTAGTCTGAACATGTGGAAAGTAAGGAAGGTAGTCTGAACATGTGGAAAGTAAGGAAGGTAGTCTGAAGCATGTGGAAAGTAAGGAAGGTAGTCTGAACATGTGGAAAGTAAGGAAGGTAGTCTGAACATGTGGAAAGTAAGGAAGGTAGTCTGAACATGTGGAAAGTAAGGAAGGTAGTCTGAACATGTGGAAAGTAAGGAAGGTAGTCTGAACATGTGTAAAGTAAGGAAGGTAGTCTGAACATGTGGAAAGTAAGGAAGGTAGTCTGAACATGTGTAAAGTAAGGAAGGTAGTCTGAGCATGTGGAAAGTAAGGAAGGTAGTCTGAACATGTGGAAAGTAAGGAAGGTAGTCTGAACATGTGGAAAGTAAGGAAGGTAGTCTGAACATGTGGAAAGTAAGGAAGGTAGTCTGAACATGTGTAAAGTAAGGAAGGTAGTCTGAACATGTGTAAAGTAAGGAAGGTAGTCTGAACATGTGGAAAGTAAGGAAGGTAGTCTGAACATGTGTAAAGTAAGGAAGGTAGTCTGAACATGTGGAAAGTAAGGAAGGTAGTCTGAACATGTGTAAAGTAAGGAAGGAGTCTGAACATGTGAAAGTAAGGAAGGTAGTCGAACATGTGTAAAGTAAGGAAGGTATCTGACATGTGGAAAGTAGAAGGTAGTCTGACATGTGGAAAGTAAGGAAGGTAGTCTGGCATGTGTAAAGTAAGAGGTGTCTGACATGTGGAAAGTAAGGAAGTAGTCTGACATGTGGAAAGTAAGGAAGGTAGTCTGACAGTGAAAAGTAAGGAAGGAGTCTGAACATGTGTAAAGTAAGGAAGGTAGTCTGACATGGAAAGTAAGAAGGTATCTGACATGTGGAAATAAGGAAGTAGCTGACATGTGGAAAGTAAGGAAGGTAGTCTGAACAGTGAAGTAAGGAAGGTATCTGAACATGTGAAAGTAAGGAAGGTAGTCTGACATGTGAAAAGTAAGGAAGGTAGCTGAACAGTGGAAGTAAGGAAGGTAGTCTGAACATGTGTAAAGTAAGGAAGGTAGTCTGAGCATGTGGAAGTAAGGAAGTAGTCTGAACATGTGAAAGTAAGGAAGGTAGTCTGAGCATGTGGAAAGTAAGGAAGGTAGTCTGAACATGTGGAAAGTAAGGAAGGTAGTCTGAACATGTGGAAAGTAAGGAAGGTAGTCTGAACATGTGGAAAGTAAGGAAGGTAGTCTGAACATGTGGAAAGTAAGGAAGGTAGTCTGAACATGTGTAAAGTAAGGAAGGTAGTCTGAGCATGTGGAAAGTAAGGAAGGTAGTCTGAACATGTGGAAAGTAAGGAAGGTAGTCTGAACATGTGTAAAGTAAGGAAGGTAGTCTGAACATGTGGAAAGTAAGGAAGGTAGTCTGAACATGTGTAAAGTAAGGAAGGTAGTCTGAACATGTGGAAAGTAAGGAAGGTAGTCTGAACATGTGTAAAGTAAGGAAGGTAGTCTGAACATGTGGAAAGTAAGGAAGGTAGTCTGAACATGTGTAAAGTAAGGAAGGTAGTCTGAACATGTGTAAAGTAAGGAAGGTAGTCTGAACATGTGGAAAGTAAGGAAGGTAGTCTGAACATGTGGAAAGTAAGGAAGGTAGTCTGAACATGTGGAAAGTAAGGAAGGTAGTCTGAACATGTGGAAAGTAAGGAAGGTAGTCTGAACATGTGGAAAGTAAGGAAGGTAGTCTGAACATGTGGAAAGTAAGGAAGGTAGTCTGAACATGTGGAAAGTAAGGAAGGTAGTCTGAACATGTGTAAAGTAAGGAAGGTAGTCTGAACATGTGGAAAGTAAGGAAGGTAGTCTGAACATGTGTAAAGTAAGGAAGGTAGTCTGAACATGTGTAAAGTAAGGAAGGTAGTCTGAACATGTGTAAAGTAAGGAAGGTAGTCTGAACATGTGGAAAGTAAGGAAGGTAGTCTGAACATGTGGAAAGTAAGGAAGGTAGTCTGAACATGTGTAAAGTAAGGAAGGTAGTCTGAACATGTGTAAAGTAAGGAAGGTAGTCTGAACATGTGAAAGTAAGGAAGGTAGTCTGAGCATGTGGAAAGTAAGGAAGGTAGTCTGAACATGTGGAAAGTAAGGAAGGTAGTCTGAACATGTGGAAAGTAAGGAAGGTAGTCTGAACATGTGGAAAGTAAGGAAGGTAGTCTGAACATGTGTAAAGTAAGGAAGGTAGTCTGAGCATGTGGAAAGTAAGGAAGGTAGTCTGAACATGTGGAAAGTAAGGAAGGTAGTCTGAGCATGTGAAAGTAAGGAAGGTAGTCTGAACATGTGGAAAGTAAGGAAGGTAGTCTGAACATGTGTAAAGTAAGGAAGGTAGTCTGAGCATGTGGAAAGTAAGGAAGGTAGTCTGAACATGTGGAAAGTAAGGAAGGTAGTCTGAACATGTGTAAAGTAAGGAAGGTAGTCTGAACATGTGTAAAGTAAGGAAGGTAGTCTGAACATGTGGAAAGTAAGGAAGGTAGTCTGAGCATGTGTAAAGTAAGGAAGGTAGTCTGAACATGTGGAAAGTAAGGAAGGTAGTCTGAACATGTGTAAAGTAAGGAAGGTAGTCTGAGCATGTGGAAAGTAAGGAAGGTAGTCTGAACATGTGTAAAGTAAGGAAGGTAGTCTGAACATGTGTAAAGTAAGGAAGGTAGTCTGAGCATGTGGAAAGTAAGGAAGGTAGTCTGAGCATGTGGAAAGTAAGGAAGGTAGTCTGAACATGTGTAAAGTAAGGAAGGTAGTCTGAGCATGTGGAAAGTAAGGAAGGTAGTCTGAACATGTGGAAAGTAAGGAAGGTAGTCTGAACATGTGTAAAGTAAGGAAGGTAGTCTGAACATGTGGAAAGTAAGGAAGGTAGTCTGAACATGTGTAAAGTAAGGAAGGTAGTCTGAACATGTGGAAAGTAAGGAAGGTAGTCTGAACATGTGTAAAGTAAGGAAGGTAGTCTGAACATGTGGAAAGTAAGGAAGGTAGTCTGAACATGTGGAAAGTAAGGAAGGTAGTCTGAACATGTGGAAAGTAAGGAAGGTAGTCTGAACATGTGGAAAGTAAGGAAGGTAGTCTGAACATGTGGAAAGTAAGGAAGGTAGTCTGAACATGTGTAAAGTAAGGAAGGTAGTCTGAACATGTGGAAAGTAAGGAAGGTAGTCTGAACATGTGTAAAGTAAGGAAGGTAGTCTGAACATGTGGAAAGTAAGGAAGGTAGTCTGAACATGTGTAAAGTAAGGAAGGTAGTCTGAACATGTGGAAAGTAAGGAAGGTAGTCTGAACATGTGGAAAGTAAGGAAGGTAGTCTGAACATGTGGAAAGTAAGGAAGGTAGTCTGAACATGTGGAAAGTAAGGAAGGTAGTCTGAACATGTGGAAAGTAAGGAAGGTAGTCTGAACATGTGGAAAGTAAGGAAGGTAGTCTGAACATGTGGAAAGTAAGGAAGGTAGTCTGAACATGTGGAAAGTAAGGAAGGTAGTCTGAACATGTGGAAAGTAAGGAAGGTAGTCTGAACATGTGTAAAGTAAGGAAGGTAGTCTGAACATGTGGAAAGTAAGGAAGGTAGTCTGAACATGTGGAAAGTAAGGAAGGTAGTCTGAACATGTGGAAAGTAAGGAAGGTAGTCTGACATGTGGAAAGTAAGGAAGGTAGTCTGAACATGTGTAAAGTAAGGAAGGTAGTCTGAACATGTGGAAAGTAAGGAAGGTAGTCTGAACATGTGGAAAGTAAGGAAGGTAGTCTGAACATGTGTAAAGTAAGGAAGGTAGTCTGAACATGTGTAAAGTAAGGAAGGTGGTCTGAGCATGTGGAAAGTAAGGAAGGTAGTCTGAGCATGTGTAAAGTAAGGAAGGTGGTCTGAACATGTGGAAAGTAAGGAAGGTAGTCTGAGCATGTGGAAAGTAAGGAAGGTAGTCTGAGCATGTGGAAAGTAAGGAAGGTAGTCTGAACATGTGGAAAGTAAGGAAGGTAGTCTGAACATGTGTAAAGTAAGGAAGGTAGTCTGAACATGTGGAAAGTAAGGAAGGTAGTCTGAACATGTGGAAAGTAAGGAAGGTAGTCTGAACATGTGTAAAGTAAGGAAGTTAGTCTGAATATGTGTAAAGTAAGGAAGGTAGTCTGAGCATGTGGAAAGTAAGGAAGGTAGTCTGAACATGTGGAAAGTAAGGAAGGTAGTCTGAACATGTGTAAAGTAAGGAAGGTAGTCTGAGCATGTGGAAAGTAAGGAAGTTAGTCTGAACATGTGGAAAGTAAGGAAGGTAGTCTGAACATGTGTAAAGTAAGGAAGGTAGTCTGAACATGTGGAAAGTAAGGAAGGTAGTCTGAACATGTGTAAAGTAAGGAAGGTAGTCTGAACATGTGGAAAGTAAGGAAGGTAGTCTGAGCATGTGTAAAGTAAGGAAGGTAGTCTGAACATGTGGAAAGTAAGGAAGGTAGTCTGAACATGTGGAAAGTAAGGAAGGTAGTCTGAACATGTGGAAAGTAAGGAAGGTAGTCTGAGCATGTGGAAAGTAAGGAAGGTAGTCTGAGCATGTGGAAAGTAAGGAAGGTAGTCTGAACATGTGGAAAGTAAGGAAGGTAGTCTGAACACGTGGAAAGTATGGAAGGTAGGCTGAACATCTGGAAAGTAGGCAGCACAATCTTATGTGGAAATATTGCATATTTTATAATTTAAAAGAAGTCTTTAGAAAAAATACTGGAACCCAGTTGTAAGCGCATGAATGTAGAACTTAGATGTACATGCATTGAGACTAGAAAACACACATGGTAGCAGCCAAGTGCTGCCCTGAAGAGGTAAAGTATCAAAGCAGAAGAGAAATTGAGGGACTTTGGGGAAAAACTGGGTTAGAGCTGCAAGCATGTGGACTCGAGGGATACTGAAACTTTTAAAGAGTGATTAGGGTAAAACTTGAGATTAACTGAGGCTTTTAGAGAGAAATTAGGGTAAAGTTGTAAGGACATGGAAAGCAGAATCTAGGAGCTTGGGTAGCGAGACATAGGAGGACCCCGCATGGCATCTGCCATGTGTTTTTAGGGGAGTTAAGAGGCCAAACGGTGAGGCTCAATGAGGGAAAAAATGAGAGGGCAGATATCAGAAAAGAGACTAAGACTCTTACGTTCTTTCCGCCACCTCTTCTGCATTAGACCCTGAGCCTTGGAAGGTGCGTTAGAGATAATACAGTATTGAGTACTCCAGTCACTTCTTTCCAGCACTGCCATCTGAAAAGAGAAGATTCTCTACCAAAGGAGAGTAGCATTAATATAAGGGTATGAACATTAAGAGAAGTGCTTACTGGGCAGTTTGATAAGTATAGTATATACATTTAGCCAGACAGCAACAGACGTTACACCCCTAGGGCTCATAACTACCCCTGTTTTAAGTTTTCAGTATCAGGGATGTATTTCCTCCCATGGAGCAGGCCTCCACTGCTCCCTCCAGATATAAAATGGCCTGGATATCCATGACCTCACAGTGCCTGACACTACCTACACAAGACCATCATAAGAGGAGGAAAAGATCATGACATCAAAATAAAAGAGAGACTGATTGAGATGGGGAGGGGATACGATGGAAAATGGAGTTTCAAAGGGGAAAGTTGGGGGAGGGAGGGTATTACCATGGGATATTTTTTATAATAGTAGAAGATGTTAATAAAAATTTGAAAAAACTAGAGACTAAGAGACTCAAAGGAGAAATGAGTGAAGAAGAGGGTTACACTCATGGGTACCCTACATTTAGAGTAAGTACACAGGGAGCAAGTCTAGAGTTGGTAAGAGCATCCACGTGGTGGATTTGGAGATCAGAGAAAGATCATACATGTAGTTAAAGTGAAAAGTTACCCCAAACTATAAAGGAGAGACAAGCAGAAAAGTTTAGATCAAGAAACAATGCAATGCTCTCCCACCCCCATCCAGCCACGCTGGGTTGCAGGTAGAGGCCAGACTCACGTGGTTCAAGCTCACATGGGTTGTGGCCAGGTAGAGTAAGAACCACCGAGGGAGAGAGAGAAAGACACACACACACACACACACACACACACACACACACAGAAGTTCGCAGCAGCCTTCATAGCATCAGATTCGGGTATGTAAGGGAAGACCTGATTGGCTGGTAAATTTGGAGGATGAACCTGAGGATGAGCCCACCCAGGTAGTGCAGTAGACTGTGGACAGTAGGGGGCACTGTGGATCAGTCTTAATCAGGTATATTTGTGAAGAGTTTCTGGTAAGGGCAAGTTATCTGGAATCTCTTGGTTCTTCTTGACTGCCAAGCACTAAGTCTGCCTGAAAAAAAAAAAAAAAAAAAAAAAAAAAGCTAGCTTCTTCCTATCCACCTTCAATACTACATGGGAAAGTGTGCATAGAGTGACTGAAACTTTACAGTAATTCAATAATTAAAAGTTATTAAGAACATTACCAAATATCTTTACTGCCAAAATTTAAAAGCATGACATTTATGGTCATCAAGTACTATACCATTATTTCTGCACTGCTGAATCTTTGAATGGTCACTGAATGAGTTGTTTCTCATTTTTGAATGAATTTATAACAAAATTTACACAAAAATCTTGGAATCATAAACTACACAGTGTATTCTAGACTCAACGTGCATTGTTCCCATATCTAGTTATTACAGTGCAGTAAGAGAAGTGCTTTGATGAGACATTTCCCCAGGAATACTAACGCTCACTGCACACTCTATTACTCCACTTCGCAGCAATGTTGCCACATCCATAATGCTAACAAGTGTCGTGATGTCAGAAAAGAGTTTTGAATTAAAGCGTGGAAGAGCTGTCTGCAAATCTCTAAGCAAGCATTGGATTTGGCATTATGAAAGCCATTGATATCATCAACAATTTGTTTTTAAGTTCTACAAGCTGAATGCAATTGGAGATTGTATTTGCACAATTTTTCAAGGTATTTTACTGTAAAGGATAGCAGAGAAATGGGCAGTAACATTTTGGGAAAGTGGGATCAAAAGATATTGTTTTTAGTCAGGTGTGGTGGCACATGCCTTTAATCCCAACACTTGGAAGGCAGAGGTAGAAGGATCGCCATGAGTTCAAGGCCAGCCTGAGACTACATAGTGAATTCGAGATCACCCTGGCCTAGAGTGAGACCCTACCTCAAATAAAACAATAAAATAAAATATGTTGTTTTTAGATAAGAGAAGTAGGTTTTATTGTGATACAAAAATTCAATATTGAAAGTATAATTAATAATATAGAATAAAGGGAAAGAATTTCTGGAATCATGTTCTTGAGCAAGCAGAAAGCATGAGACTTGGGGTTTCTGCAAAGGGTTGGGTCTTCATCTGTCACAGGATCACTTGATAAATATTCACTCCAGTGTTGTGTTTAGTAGTGGGCTTTGATTATATTTTTTAACTATAATTTGATCAATATTTAGACAAGAAAATGAAGAAATTAGGATATAAAACTTGATACCCTTTTCAGCTATTAATTCTTTTTTTCTTTTTTTGGTTTTTCGAGGTAGGGTCTCGCTCTAACCCAGGCTAACCTGGGATTCACTAAGTCGTCTCTGGGTGACCTTGAACTCAAGGCAATCCTCCTACCTCTGCCTCTGGAGTGCTGGGATTAAAGGACTGTGCTACCAGGCCCAGCAGCTAATAATTCTTAATGTCATGGAACTTTGGAATGAAGCCTTAGAATAGTGGCATGTATTGAGAAGGAAAATAATTCAATAACAACACCTGGCTCTCACATGAGTGACTATTACTCACCGGAAATGTGTTTCCAGGTCAGTTTTGCTGTGTAGACCAGGGTTCAGTAAACTACTGCTTTTTGGTCTAATCATGCCTTTGGGTCTAACTGTCCTGCCATCCACTTATGTAGATGAGGGTTTATTGGAACAAGGCCATTTGTTTGCTATTGTCAGTGAAGCAAAGGCAGAGCTGACTGTGACTGAGATCTTTTTTTTTTTTGGTTTTTCGAGGTAGGGTCTCACTCTAGCTCAGGCTGACCTGGAATTCACTATGGAGTCTCAGGGTGGCCTCGAACTCAAGGCGATCCTCCTATCTCTGCCTCCCAAGTGCTGGGATTAAAGGCGTGCGCCACCACGCCCGGCTGTGTGACTGAGATCTTGTATTCAGCAAGCTAGAAATGGCAAACTTTTACAGACAAGCTTATAGACCCCTAGTTAAAAACTGTTTCCTCAATTAAGGCTGGCCCCTGAAATTTTAGATGGAAATTCAATGGTTCCATTAAAATCATTTTATCAGAATAGCTCTAATTCAATGATGTTTTGTGGACAGCTTTTGTTGTTTCTGTTTCATCCCTTTTCAACTTAATTGTAGCGATAATAAAAATGGTAGTTGTGTCCATGCATATTTAAATGCGTTTCTATATTTATACGTATTTGCTTTGAAATTTGTTTTGTTTTGTTTTGTTTGTTTTGATTGTTTGGCACTGAGATGAGTTAGCTCGAATGCAGTCATGGACACCAAATAAAAATGTTCTCCAGATGGTGGTGTAGCAAGGAACAATGACACATCCTGTGTTTAGTTTTCTACTTTATTTTAAGAGAGATTTTTAGAGCAGTTTTACATTCAGAGGGAAAGGCTATAGAAAGCGCAGAGAGTTCTCATAGACTTCTTGTGCCACAAACACACATTCCTTCCTCCCTTATCAGTATTCCACCTTCTAGCTCTGGTACATTTGTTACAATCAACAATACAACCCAACCTAAATTGACAAATCATTATCATGCAAAATCATTAGTTGTTTTTTTATTTTTATTTTTTGGTTTTTCAAAGTAGGGACCCAATCTGGCCCAATCTGTCCTGGAATTCACTATATAGTCTCAGGGTGGCCTTGAACTCAACGGCAATCCTCCTACCTCTGTCTTCCGAGTGCTGGGATTAAGGGCGTGTGCCACCAAGCCCAGCTTGGCTTTATTCTTTTTTACAATATTTTTATTTATATATTTGAAGGAGAGAGAGAATGAACAGAGACAGCCCGATAGAATTAACACACTAGGGCCACAAGCCACTGCAAGCAAACTTCAGGCATATGTGCCTCTTTGTGCATCTGGCTTTACATGGGTACTAGGGAATTGAACCAGGGTCATTAGGCTTTCCAAGCAACCATTTTAACTGCTAAGCCATCTCTCCAGGCTGACTTTTATTTTGGTACTTACATGTATCGCTAACTAATTCTTAACATTTCACTATGTCTTATTCAATTCCATGACTCTGCACAACTTTTAACTCTATTCTGTTCATGGGCCTTTGTGTTACTTCCAGAATGTGACTATTCTGAATAAAGCTTTTATCAGTCTTTAAGAGTCTTTTTGTTGTCACCTGATCTTAGTTCTCTTGGTGTTTACATACCAAACATATGCTGTAGAATAGTTCATGCACATAATCAGGTGCTCCTGGCCTCATGGTTTATTTTATGTTAAAGCTGAAAGTTCCTGCATTGTCAGAATGTATCACAATTTATCTGTCCACATACTGAAAGTCTCCTTGGCAATTATGAATAACACTACTGGAAATGCTTCTGTGCAGTTTTGAGGAGGGCATATATAGTTTTATTTACTTTGCGTAAATATGAGTGGATATGCTCCCTGAATCAAATTGAAAGTGCATGCTTAGTCCTTAAGGAAACGGCATGCTTAACTGGTTCCACCACTTCAGATTCCCACTACGGTGACTGAACATTCCTGTTGTGCCCTAACATACCCAGCATGTGGGGTAAATATTTTGGACTTTGGTTGATTATTCTAGTGATATTTCATGGTGGTTACAGTTTCCTAAAAAGTATGTTGTTAAACTTTTCCATATGCATATTTTCCATCTGTATATCTTCTTGAGTGACATATCTGCTCTGATCATTTGTCACTTTTTAATCCACTTGTTCATTCTTTGTTGTTGAATCTTAAGAATTCCTTGCATATTTTGGAAAACAATCCTTTGTAAGTTGGGTCCATTATAAATAGTTTTCAGTGTCTGTGTCTTATCTTCTCATACTCTTGAAATTGTCTTTCACTGATAGGAAATTCTCAATTTTAATGTCAAGAATAGAGCAATAATTTACTGTTCTTAGTTACCTTGTGTGTTTTGTAGGAACTGTGGATAATCCACTATGTATATAATTACAGAAGTAGAGTTCATATGTCCTTATATAAAGTCCAGAGTTTTTTAAATTGCTGTCTCATGAAAATTTAACCAATTACCTAAACACTAAAGTATTAATGTTGAGAAATATAGAAAGCTGGCTACATAGAATATGTTTTCAAGGAGTCATTTCTATAAATTGGATCTCATTGGTAAGAAATAAGTACTTTCTAAAGCATCACTTGTAAAGTTTCCCTCTTAGACCCAATGTAACAATGGTATTTCTGCAGGGAGGTGTGTGCAATGTCAATCACATTGATTATGCAGCACAGGGCATCCTCTAGATGGTAAGTTTCCTCCATTTCTTGTGAAGTTCTCAAGAGCATTGTGATAAACAGAATTTGCTCTTTCTCCTTTTCTGTAGAATGGGAGCTCAATCTGCTCTGTATCTGAGTGCTGGTTGTGAAATGAAAAGATGATCATGTTGCACCATACAAGCCTTTGATGCTTACAAAGAGACCCTCCTAGACAAATCAGTTTACAGTTTCACAGTTTCAATTGCTTGCAAGAGGTTCCTTCTGCCATTTCCTTCTTTGGAATTAAAGGTCAGCATGAGGAGGGATTCCTTCTGCCTCATTAGCACTCTGTCACCAATTCCTTTGGAAACTATTCTAGCTTATGACTTGGAGATCTAGTCATCCCAGTCTCAAGGACAAGAAGTGCTCACTGGTCTGGGTCTGAATAGAAACTCTTCATTATAACAGGTGGTCCTAATTGCCTCCCCTCAAGATGTGTAAACAGTGTAATTGTATTCTGGGCCTAAGGAAAGAATTTGGAAGAAGGTACTCTCAGGTTAAATATAAACCTGAATAAACACGCACACACAAAAAACCCACACAATCTAACCATTTATAACTACGGCCTCTGGGAGATTTTATTTTCAACCTGCACAACTGAAAAGTGAAGATATATTTAGGGCTGGAGAGATTGATCAGTGGTTAAGGTGTTTGCCTGTAAAGCCTAAACACCCAGGTTTGAGTCCCCATGACCCACATAAGCCATATATACAAGGTGGCCCGTGTGTCAGGAGTTCATTTGCAGTGGCTAGAAGCCCTGGTGCACCCATTCTTTCTCTATGTTTGCTTCTCTTTCTCTCTCTCTACCTCAAATAAATAAATAAAAAGTAAAATAATTTATTTATATATATATGCATATATATGTATATATACATATTATATATACATATTATATATATATATATATATATATATATATATATATATATATATAATAAAGCCCTTGTGGATATGAAAACCATCACAACATCCTACAGACCATTTGGTGATATATTAAACATATTTAATTCAGTTATTTCCAGGATAGTCTAAAGATGTACACAAACACTGATATATAGGAATTTGATTATACTTTATTAGAAACAAATGGCTGATTAAATTATATTCTTGACAGAATTAAAAGTGAACTGAAGAAAAAATAAGGGGAAAATCTACAGAATAAATTTAAATTTCAAAATATAGAGTTCATATGTGTCGTGTGTCATATATATGACATATATATGCATATATATTCTACTTAGCATATATATATTTAGTAAAATCTGAGTTACATATAGTATATATGGAAACCAAAAAATGATTGATTGGGATTAATTTGTTTCCCTCTTGTAGTTACTGTATGGCATAGACACTGAACCTTTAATTCATAAACACCTTTATAATCTACTATTGTTACCTTGATCTTAACTCCAGGGAATCCTAATGCATGCACTGTCAGCTTCTGCACATTTCTGGGTTGCTTAAGTCAATTTCAGGAATTTATTTCTTCCTTGTTCAGCACTGAGTATTCACAGCTGTATTTTCTTTCTGGTCTGAGAGCCTCATACTCAGAAAGCATACAGTTCAAGGTCAATGAATAGAGTGGTCCCTGACCCTGTCTCATGGACCTCCCTGCCTTTATGAGTTTGTTGACAAGTCCTAAGTCTGAAGTCCAACTGCACTTGCTTCATCTCTCTTGCACCTGTGCCCCATCCTTGTCTGACTGGTCCTGAGGTTCTTACTGCAGCCCAGCATTGACCTGCTCTTTGTGTTAAACAGAACTGCAAACCCACTTTCTTAGCACACTAAAGGTACATTTTTATGCTAATGTTATTGTTTGAAGCAGAAAAATGAAGCACCTTAAAAAACTGGACCTAAGAGCCTATATTTTGAAAATAACAGCTTAATTTTCTGCATTTTCTTTCTGGGAAAATTTTCAGCTCACACTATATTTCAGAAGAAAAAAATGATTGAAAACCCATTTCTAAGATATTTTAATGCCTTTTCTGATTATTAAAGGGATCAGTGTATCTTAATTGTTTTAATTATTAAAAGATATAATCCTAACATTCTCTTGTCTAGAGATAACTGCAGTTAGTATTTTCTGGTATGTCCTTCCAGCTTTTCCCATTGTGTGTGTGTGTGTGTGTGTGAGAGAGAGAGAGAGGGGGGGGGAGGGGAGTACTTTTGTATTGGGATTTTTATACTATTACTTTGCTCATTTGTTTTACTTACTGCCATAGTGAAAGTAAATAATAAAGCTTTATCCTCTTCAATGGACAGGAGAAATAAAAAGTATATAATTTATCCATTTATTTTGTTTATTTTGTTTTAATTTGTTATTTTTATTTTGTATTTTGGACAATAATGGTCTTGGCATTTTTGTAATTAATATATTTCAGGGAAACAACATCTGTTTCAATTAATTTATCATAATTTACCTTAAATTAACTTAGAAAACTGTCATTATTAAGTAATGTTTAATCAAATGTTCCCAATCATTTCTTTTTGGAAAGGAAGTAGAAGAGACATTTATCTGGTGTGGGTTTGTTATTGATGGTCTCTGGATATTTCTAGGTTCTTGGCATGTTACTCAATGAACAGAAGAAAGGTGCACGTAAGTAGTTAAAGAGCAAGAAAACTATTCAGAGCAAAATGGTGGTAGAGGTTAGAACATTCTGTCCAAGGTGCAGTGTGCCACTCAAGTGCAGAGGACTCAAGGGCCCCAGGAAGAGGTCTAAGGATTCTTTTTGTAGGTGTTTGAGCTGAGGATGGATTGGAGGCTAGGGCATCAAATGGGTGATGCTCTGGTTTTGACAAGTTTAATTTACATAATATTGTCTATACTGTGCATGTTGCTGCCCATGTTGCATTGGTTGTAATAACATGAATGCCCTGTTCTACATAGGTACAACATGGTAAATTGAGGTCTGTTCCTAAAAGGACATTTAGAGAACAAGGTTTGCCTTATTGCAATGCAAATAAAATGTGTCCAGGCAGGATGGTTCCATGTTTTTCTTAACCAGGATCAATCTAAGAACATATTTGAATAGGTGCAAATCACAAAGAATAGTTGCTAAGGAGAGGAGAAAAGTATTTCATTGTATGGAGTCAGGTGTATGTGCAGCTCAGTACAGTTGGGGGTGGGGTCCCAGGTTCCCAGTAACTTGCTGGGTGCACTGATTAAGAGGAGGGAGTTGTGTTTATTACTCAATCTAAGCAATGTGTTGGCTGATTAAAGTATTTCCCTATGCTTTCCTACTTCAAGTTTGCTGCTGATCTGGGTATCTGTATGCAAGCTTCATTTTTATTGGTATCGACATCTACCCAAAGCTTCATGCAATTTTGATTAAGATTAAGTTTGCAATTTAAGTCTCCAGCAGGGCTGCCCTGCTGGAGGAGGTGTGTCTCTGGGGGAGAATCTTGAGTCAGGCCTTAAGATATGCACAATGTCAGCACCTGCTTGCTAGTGCTGGCTGTTGTCTGTGTGCTGTGGATGTATGATAAAGTGACCCAGCTTCTTCTTCTACCAAATAAAACTTCCCCTGGAAACTCTAAAACCTGAAATAAACTCTTTCCTCCCATAAGCTGGTTTTTGTTGGGTGTTTATTTCAGTAACAAGAAAGTAACTGCAACAATGCTATCTTTCTTGATGTATGCAACTCAGAAGATGCAAGGATTTGTTACAAAGCACCAAAACTGACTAGACATTGAGTTTATTTGATTCTGGAGCCCAGGTTGTAACACTGCCTCCATTTGCTCTGTATTCTTCAGAGAAGATTAAAAAATAATAGAACAGGGATGGAGAGATGGATCAGCAGTTAAAGTGCTTGCCTCAAAGACTAATAATTGGGTTTAATTTCTCAATATCCACATAAAGCCAGAGGCACAAAGTGGTGCATGTGTCTGGAGTTCGTCTATAGCAGGTAGAAACCTTGATGTACCTGTTCTTATTCTCTCTTCTCTCTCTCTCTCTCTCTTTCTTTCTCTCTTCTCTTTCTCTCTGCTTACAAATAAATAAATAAATAAATAAATAGTATTTTAAAATAGTAATCAAACATAGTAAAACCTAAATAAACATTGTGACAATAGGTGATTTTAATCTGTTGAAACTTTTAGTAAGAAATTAAAGTCTGTCATTATTTCACAATCCTTTATGGTAAAAATTAGAAGAATAATTAAATTAGGTACTAAGAGTATACTAAATATCTGTACAAGTCAGTTTTTAATCACTGAAATGTAGCATTGAAAATTTATGTGAGAACAGTACCCTCCCTTAGAACTCAGTGCCAGTGGATGCTTGAAACCACACAGCACCAAACCATATACATGCACTATGTTTGCCCCTATGTATATGTAGGGAAAGTTAAATTTATAAGTAAGGCAGAGGAGAATATAAACAATAACTGTGCTGTATAACTTAGCAACCTCAGCTTATAATTTATTTCTTTTTATTAGTAACTTTCATATTTTCACTAAAGCATTCCATTGTTTCTCTTGAATACACTTAAATTGCCAGCCTCCCATCTGCCCCCATGCTTTGGGGCCACTATTAAGTAAAATAAGGGTTGCTTAAGCACAAGAGTGACTGAAATATGTGACACTGACACTGATTTGGTCACCCAACTCCTAAATGACCCATGTGTACATGGCAGACAGCTAGACACAAGGATGACCCACGTCTCAGGCAGGTCAGAATGAGCTGGGAAGTGATTTCACATGCTGCATAGAACACAATGTTTTAGAACTCATCAAATTGTTTGTTTCTGGGAACTTTTATTTAATATTTTCTGACAAAATTTCACTCTAAATGACTGAGACTACAGAAAGTGAAACCAGGGGGAAGGGAGAGCTGCTATAGTCAAATTGTTTCATTTTTAAAAACTTAAGTAATTATGTGTCCAACATCACACGTGCCACAAATATTTAGTTTGGTGGTATGCTTTTATATTTATAACTAAAAATCATTCAGCTCAAAAGAACACAAATTATTAACATATATTTAGTTCACATAAAGTTTCAAATATGTTATGACAAATATAGAGAGAATATGACAACCACAATTGTACCTAATTTTGTTTTCAAATAGCAGATACACAAATTCAGTACAGTGACCCCTTTTGCACCTCTTAACTAACCAGTTATGGCTAACAGGATTAGTTTTTAGAATGTAAAGGATAGTTTAATAATATTCTATTTAATTCCTCCAAAATGTCTTTAAAATATCTGATTATTTTGTTAAAAGCCTTCTATTAATTGTAAATATAATTCATTTCATTGTAACAGAGATATTTTAAAGTTTGGCTATTTAGTTTAATACAGTTTTAATAAATTATTATTTGTATTAGTTAATGAGTGTGCATGCATGTTTGTATGCATATGGGTAAACATATGTCTATTGGTGCAATTGAACATATGTGTATGTGCATGTTAAAACCAAAGGACAATCTCAGATGTCAGTCCTCAGAAGCATTGTCCATTCCCTTTGAGATGGGACCTCCCAGTGGACTGCAACTCACCATTAAGATAAACTAGCTGGCAGTGAGCTCCAGGGATTCCTTGTTTGTGTCTCCTCAGTGCTAGATTTCCAGGCATATGAACATGGCATTTTGCATGGGTTCTGAGGCTCAGTGCAGGTCCTCATGCTTCTAAGGCAAATACTTTACTGACTGAGTCATCTCCCAGCCCACTATTTGTTATTTTTGAGTCTTTAGGGTTTGGGGAGATGGCTCAGTGGGTAAGAGTGCTTGCTCTACAAACATGAACACCTGAGGACAATCTCCAGAACCCACAGAAATAGCCAAGTGTGGCTACACACACCTATAACTCCAGTACTGAAAGGGGCTGGAGACAGAGAATTGCTGGGACTAACTCACTGAAAACTGGAAGCTCCAGGTTCAAGGACAGACTGTCTCAAAGCAGTAAAGTCCTCAAGGATGACACCTGATTGTCTCTTCCTGCCTCCACATTTCAAGTACATGTGGCGCATGTATCTGCACACACACATGTCCATACACTACACACACACACACTGAATCTTTAGGTAGTTGATTTTCATATTTATATCATAGAGCTCAGTTTCATTCAGTAGAAAGGTAGGTATTAATGAGTTGATCTATCTTGCTGATAAACACAGAACTCAGTAGCTCTTGCTTGAGAAGTTTATATGCATCTAATTGCATAGCATGTACCCTGCTCATTTTATTTTCCTTCCCCAGCATTGCAGTTATGGCATTGTGTATGTTGTTCTTTATGAAAATGACTAAATCACGTTTATGGCAGTAGAATGTTCTAAGAATATACCACTATTTGATTTTCCTGGAGATTTGACAGAATTTAAAAAAAAAAAAAAGAAAAAGAGTAGCACTCAAACTGAGTGAAAGCTTCTCAGTAAGCTCTGAGCAAAACAAATCAAAATCCTATCTATCCCTAGTCACATTTCCAGAGAAACTTCTGAATACTAATGGAAAAATAAAATATTTTGTATTAAGAATAAATATGCAAATTGTTTACAAAATGGCAGCCAAAATAGTTCTCATCTATATTGTTGACAGACTGCAAGAAAATCGTTATTGAACTTGAATTCTACACTGGGCCAAATTGTCAGCAACAACAGAAATGAGAAGAGAGATGGTCTATGGCAAACAAATGCTGAGGCTGTTTACCTCTCATAGACCTTGTCAGACTAAGATAATTACTTATGACCTTAATAATATGACAGGAATCACAAGTGTACGTGTATATATATATTTTTTTCTCAAGAATAAATTAAATTTCAAGGAAAGGAATGGTGCACATAAAATAATAATGAAAATAAAACGACAATTTGCTTGAAATAATTTATCTGTAGGTTGAAGAAAAAGTACTAGATGATATATATGAATATGATCCAATATTATTTTTATTTTATTTTGAAGTAAAGGCAGTTTTACAACTAACCACCAAAACAAATACTGAAGTTAGAAGCAATAACATCCAAAAATAGAAAGAAAAGAGAGAGAAACTGGCTTAGTCAAGTAAAAAAGCAATGCCAAACAAAGAAGAAAAAAATGAGCCAGTGTGGTGACGCATGCCTTTAATCCCAGTACTCAGGAGGCAGAGGTAGGAGGATCACCGTGAGTTTGAGGCCACCCTGAGACTCCATAGTGAATTCCAGGTCAGCCTGGGCTACAGTGAGAGCCCTACCTCAGAAAACCAAAAAAAGAAAAAAAGAAGAAGAAGAAATGGTGGATTATTAAAAACACAAAATGTTTAGAAGTAATCTGAATATATTCACAGTGAAGTTCAATGCCTCTGTCTGAGAGTCTGACTTTTCAAAATCTAGCTGAAAAGCGGTTTATAAGTCTTTTGTGACAGTAGTACATACTGTTCTGTATAAAAAACTCAACAGTTCTGATGACTCTAGCTCTTGAGTGCATGGTAGGATATTATCACTAAGTATTTTATCTCATTCAATTAAGTTCTATTGATATCTATATCTTCCTATGTATCAGTATTCTGCTCTGACATAGAAAATACCCTTACTAAATGTCTAGCACCATTTATGTTGGTTTAGAATTCCCATCTGAAATGCAGCTTCACCTCTGCTGACCCCTTCTCCTTCATGCCAGGGAGCAGGAGATGGGTCCTCCTCCCTCAGTTCTTTTCAGAAGTTCATGTCCTCTTTCTTCTCTCCCAGTGAGGACCACCTACCTGTCCAAAAAGTGCCTTGGCACCATAACCGACTGCCTCTGGCTTTTTCCTTTAGATTTTTACTACCTCAGGGCTCTTTACACAAAGCTAAGGGGCCACTGACACTTCTTGTGGAGGCATGGCATTCTGTTTTACTAAACCTTGGTTATTAGTAACCTGCTTTAGTTGGTCTAATAAACCAACATAGAATTAGTTGGTCTAATTAACCAATTTAGATTGAAATCATTGGTCTAATAAAAAATGAATTAACCAATTTAGATAGAAGTAGTTGGTCTAATAAAAATGAATTAACCAATTTAGATAGAAGTAGATGGTCTAATAAAAATGAATTCAAACAGCGCCATACAAGAATGTCCCCCACACTATGGAAGATTAAGGTGAACTCTGACAAGAGCTCTGTCCTCATGGTCAGCTCTGCTTATTGGCGGTGCTCAGATGGGCCTCCTGACATCCATCGGGTTGTTGGATGCCTTACTTTTCTGTACATATGCAAATTAAAGGGGGTTTCTTTTGAATAAAATCGTTACTTCTTGCAAAGAAAAATGTCTGTTAGAGTTATCAGGATTCTAATGAAGGTATTCTGTGTGCGGAAGCTCAGCCATCCAACTCATGTAATTTCTTCGTCCCATCATCTTAACAGGAAACCTCCTCCTACCCAAGACAAGTGGAACAGTGACCTTGGAAAGTCACGGTATCAGATGGAGATTTATGCTGAAACCAGGACTACCATATGAGTTTTATGAAGTAAAGGAATATTACAGGATCCAGTACTTATATACTTCTGGGAAGATTCCAGAAAGTTTTAAAAAGGTAGAGCGGGAAAATCAGATGTATCACAACTAATTCTATTTTAAATTATGCCATGTATGGACAAGTCAAGATTTGCAAGGGAATCTAAGAAGTCAAGGGTATTTAGCAGGAAGTTGCATTTAGGGAAGTATGCTGTTTAGTGCCTGTGTGGTGGACCAGGTAATTCTAGAGGTGTCAGAAATCGAGAAGGAAACATGAATGAACAAGGAGAGTGAAACTGAAGACAGGATGGAACCCCCAGCCTCCTTCCACCAGTTTTTTTTTTTTTTTTCCTGTTGCATTGAATTCCAAAGACCACCAGACAACACTGCAAGAAATTTAAGCTTCCTTTAAAAGTTGTGTGAATCTATCTTTAGGACAAGATGCATACAAGCAGAATAACTCTTTTAAATTCTGTCAGTAGCCCACTGAACAGAACCAGTCATGTTTTGAGTTAGTTCAGATAGTCTACAAATATCATCACCATCGCCTCCCAGTGTTTACGTGACATTGCCTGAAACTGGCATAATTCTGTTCATGGTCCATTAGATAGAATCTTAGCTTACTGTAAGAAGCTAGCAAATGGAATGAAACAAAGATGTCCATTTGGTGATCACTGACTATCCCTGGCACACTTACTATGTAAGGAGGGAATATTTATAGGCCTCAGTGTACAATGATTAGCGCAGGTGTCTATGACAATATTTTCTTTGGGTTTTTTTTTAAGGAAAATCAAAATTAGTATTAGAACTCTTGTAATATCACCAAGGTTTTGTTTAAAATTCTGAAAAATTCATATTTTTTCACTCTAAGCCTTTTTTTTCATGGAAAACACTTGCCACAGAAATTTTCAGCTCCTTCTTGAACTCCATCTGTGAGAAAAAATGTAATTGAAACTCTGAGGGCTGATGAATGCTGTAATTAGGAAAGCTCAGTGCTGGAAATGACTAATAAGTCTTACTTTGAGTAATGACTAAGGAAAGCACGAGAGCAAGAATAAAATGGAAGTTTAAAGAAATCTTACAAATCAGAAAAATTAACGTTGTTTCTGAATGTTTTCCTGTATGTTTCTATATATGCTCTTCTATGTTTCTGTATGTGTTTTGTGGCAAATTGGTGTCACCTAGAGTAGAAAAATGTGCATTTAGATACTGCATTTTTTAACTGTTAAAATGAGTCATTTCATATTGATGGCAGAGTCATTCTGAAAGTTATGAGGGTGGAAATATATATGCCAATATATGACTATTTAAGGCTATCATTTAATAGAAATAACAGGAAGTCAACACAAAGTAATTCCAGTTACTGAGAGGAAAATTAAAGCACTCTACTTAATTAGAGAGAAAGAGAGAGAAAGACAGTATAAGGAGGCAGAAAGAAACATACAGTGAGAGAGAAGGTAAATAGGACACTGTGACCTAATAATATTTAAGAAAAGCATGATTGGGAAAAGGAGCTGAGGATATTTCTACTGAGAAGCTTTCAATGGAAAAGGTTAAGGTAAGGGAAAAAAAATCACAATTTTCAGACTTACAGGTGTACTTAGGACTACTGTGATACTAATTATATTTTTATTAAGAAAAGCACATGCATTCAGACCAATCTTTTGATAGAGGCTATGCCTGATTTCTATCATTGTGACAAAATACTTGAAACAACTATCTTATAAGAAGAAATGATTTGCTTTGGCTTACAGATTCAGAAATTTAAGTCCATGGTAGATTGGCTCCATTGCTTCTGGGTGTGTAATAAGGTAGCACTTCATAATGAGATTTGATGTTGGAGGAAATGACTTAAGTTACAGTCTGGGAAAAGAAAAAGAGTGAAAGAAAAGGGCCAGAACTCCAAAAACGTCTTTTCAGTTATCTTAATGACAACAAGACTTCTCTTTACTAGATACCCCATCTCCTAAAGATTCTACACCCTACCAACATTGCCACAATCTAGGGACCAGCCTTTAAAACATGATGCCCTTGGGAGACATTTATATATAAGTCAGAGAAGAGATCAAATTGGGATCCATGCACACTGCTTCCTGGCACACAAGATATGGCAGGAACATTTGATAATCACTGGATGTGCTTCTTCACATTTCTCAGCAGCTTCCAGTCAGTGTGGCCACATGACTGGTTCTGTCCAAAGAGCTATGGGCAGAATGATAAATGTGATTTATGTTCCATGGCATGCCATATAAAGAGAAAGAGAGGCAGACATATAGACAGACTTTCACCAATCTAGGCAATGAGACTTTCAAAAATCTGTTCAATTAATCGAAATATATGTGAAAGGGAAAAAAAATATTATAGATCTTGGTTCCATTTGAAATTAAAATTCCCCACAAATGAAACATCATATGGGTATTCCCTTTGAGGATCACTTTTTAGTATATTAAAAACTGACAGAGCAATATCAAAAAGAACCTGTTGAAAATTTCTTATTCTAAGTCTATCACAGCAGGCACCAGCCACCTTACCATGAATGTTTTTTTCAAGCCTACAAATCAGAACTTTGAGAACCAAGTACAGATTCTGCCACACTTACTGTATAAAGGAGAAACATTTTTTGTATCCACACAATTTGTGTTAATTGTTATCTGACCTCCACCTCATTGGCACTAGTAATGGTAGAATCTTTAAACGATCTAGCCTACTGAGTGATGTTCTATCATAAGTTTTTATATATATATAATTTGCCTGGAATAGATTATTAGAATTTTGACAACTTCATCTCTCTTGCACAAGTAATTCACCTTCTCAGAATCTTGGTTTTCTTACTAAAAATGACCTATCCTTTAAAACACCATGTGTAATGGAAATATAATGATAGCTATATATACAATCCTATAACTGCAGTAGTTATATGTTAACAATTGAAGTAAATCTAATAATATATTTCATTTAAGCTATAAATCCAAGATATTATAATGTTAACATGTAATCAATTTTATACTTTTCAGTCTAGTACATGTATTACTTGCAGTATATCTGATTATTGAAAGTAAACTTAATTAAAGCTACTAATCTGCATGTAAATTAAAAAATATATATTGAAGAACCAGATTCACATACTCAGATTCTTTTTCAAACATACTAAATGTTTAACAATGTTTGAATGAAATTTCACACTTAAAACTTAGATCAATTATGGTTTAATAAAATTATGAGCCTGTAACTCCCAGTACCAGAATGTAGTTACCACTCACAATAAGCTGTTGATCAGAGAGACCTACAAGATCCCCCAAACAAGACAGACTTCTGTCAAAACAATTGATTACCCATATGAAGTAATTTGCAAGACCCTGTTTCTGAATATACCATATGCTGCCGGCATGGGACAAAGAGAGACCTAGCCAGATCCCTGAAGAGAGCCAATACTCAGACAGTTAGCCCATCTAGTGGTAGAAAGTGCTACTTGATCTACTGGGGGGAAATGGACAAATGTACAAGCACCCAGGGCTCTAAGGTACTCAAAAGCAAATACCGTGACCAGATGTTCACACAAGTACAATAGTGGCACACAGCCTTGGTGGGTAACCAATAGCTTCCTGATTAGCTGAGAGATCTACTCAATAGGAAAGAACTCATATCTGGAACTGGGAACCAGGTCAGAATGCTATAGAGACAAAAATTGCACTCTCCAGGGATAGAGAGATGGCTCAGTGGTTAAGGCATTTGCCTGCAAAGCCAAAGGATCCCAGTTCAACTCTCTAGGACCTATATTAGCCAGATGCTCAAGGGGGCTCATGTATCTGGAATTCGTTTGCAGTGGCTGGAAGCCCTGGGGAGCCCATTCTCTCCATCCCTCTCTCTCTGACCCTCTCTCTCTCTTTCTCAAATAAATAAATAAATAAATAAATAAATAAATAAATAAATAAAACATATTTAAAAAAAACTATGCTTTCCTATGTCAAGCTCTCACTAATCTTTGGCTAAAAGAGGGCCTACATCCATCAAATTCTCCCTTAATTAGTAACACTTATCCCATTTAATCCATGATGACTTCACTGTCCATTGGAGAAACTACTTTTCTTTTTTAAATGGTAGTGAGACCCAAGGAGTTAAACTACCCCTTGCACTTCAGCCAAGCACCAGCTGAAACCACAGAAGAACTGAGGTGATGAGCAAGAATGCAGCTTCTATGGTGAGCCTGACAATCAATGCCTGGGTGAAGGAGAGAGACACTGAGGACACTCAATACCTACCAAAGCAGAAATCCAGAGGTTCCTAAGGGCTCATCACTGAAACAGACTTACCACACACTCAACACAGTTCAGGGAATTTTGTAGAAGAAGGGGCAGAAGATTGTTGGAGCCACAAGTTGGAACATCATGCCCAAAGTCACTGCCCCTCTCCAATAACTGACTTCTGCTCCCACAATGCATAACCCACAACCCCAAGGGGGAAGAACTATAACCTCACCTGAGGAGTGCCCCAGCAGAATGGGGGCAGTGATGAGAGAAAGGATGGTACCAATATGTGATGTATCCATACTTAGTATGCCTATAATTAATTTAAAAAAACTGAGTATTTAGACGTCTGACCACAACTGAGTGCTCTGCATAGTCCTTAGAACTTTACTGCCTCTGCTTCTGCCTCCATGAAGCTCCTAATAAGCAGATGCTTCTTTAAGATAAGAAAGATTGAGCTGGGGATATAGGGATAGAGCTCAGTACTACAGTGCTTACCTAACATGCATGAGGTCTTGGGATCAATTTCAGTACATAAGTAAGTAAAATAAGCAAACATACAAGTAAATAAAGAAATAATACGTAAATAAGAAAGACTAACTGGATTATCTGTCACTTCAGGAAGGTACTGAGTATCAAAGGAGACATGATCCTTTTTATACCTTCCTCAGCCTAGGAATTGTTTCATGTAGACAAAGCTCATGAATTCTCTTGTTTTACAACTGTTGATGATAATATTTCAAATTTGGCATGATTAATACAACTTAGTAGATAACTTAAAAACTATAACCCACCTCTGAAAGAGCCTTAAAGGAATAATTACTCTGAAACCAAGGGTAGATTTGCTAAGACAGAAATGGCATTCATGTCAATACTGTGTGATATAGCAAAGGAAAGAAACAATCACACCAATCAGAAAAAAAGATACTTAAAATGCAGCATCCACATGTACCAAGTTATAATGCAACTGTCAAAAGCACATGAATAAATATGTATCATGTGGTGTATTCAAAATTATGAAATTGAGTGTGTTGAGGAGGCAGAATTGACAATACTATGGGTTATGTAATAAGATATATGTAATAAGATGAACACTAATTTGGAAGCATCGACTCTTGAAATAGCAGAATGGAAGTCTTACAGGGATGGGGTAGGAATAGACTGAATTTTGGATACAACAAAGATGTAATATGAACAAAGCAAGAAATAGAAAAAATAAGAAAGAGGATCATATCCATATCAAGCTCTGTGAACTACAGATTAGAATTTTTGTATCTAAGTAACTTAGCTCTTTGCCTCTGTTTTTCCCACTTAAGACCCTCCGTAGGGTTTGGCCCCTTCTCTATTTCAGCCTCAAGATCTCTGGAGGCTGTGGTTTAGTCCTCCTCATTAGTTTACTCCCTTAATCACTGATTTATTTTCCTAATAATTGTCCCTCCTTTCAGCAAACACACACCTTATTTCATATTCCATAATATTGCTAGTGTGACAGATTTGAAATGTCCAGGTGGTCAGACTGCTGTTCTCCTTGAATTTTCCAACAGGATCCTCTAGAACAGAATTAAAATTGTGTAGGTAAAATAGAAAAGTTAGCCAAACATACAAGCTCACTTGAATCTACACTCTTTCTTTTTATGGGATTCTATCTTTTCTGGACAATTACTTAACTATTCTCTCACAGGTGAACTGAAGTAACCCCTTACCTGGGAAACATTTTCTCCCCACACCCAGTTCATGGTAAGGCTTTGATCCTGCTCTTCTGTGCTTCCTATTGCCTAGCACTTGCTTTAGTGTGCTACAATTACTTCACTTACTCTTCTGTCTCTCCCATGGTCTAAGTTCTTATGTTCCACATTGTTATCCTCAACAATTAATGGGCATTCTTAATGGTGACATTAATTGAATGGATCATAATTAAAGATAACCTGAGCTCCCCCTGCCTATATTTCTTAATATCCTTTTTTTTGGATCCAACCTCTTCATCATATATTCATTCCATATACATTTGGCTTAAGAAAAAAAAACAACAATAGAATAACCTTTCACCATATGAGTCTTCCTCTCTTCTCCCACCACTCAGTCTCCTAGAGGATGGAGCTGATGTCTAACAGGTAAGGGGTGGGAAGTGTATTGGTATGGTGGTTGGTGATATCAGTGTTAATTCTTCTGTGCTCACATTCTTAAGAGAAAAAATAGTATTTTGTTATTTGTGTAAACGGGATTTTTAATGCATTTGCTCTGGGCCCTGTCAATTGATCTTTTATAGTCCTGATGAGATACCCAAAATAATTTAAAAAGAATAGAGATTTTTTTAGCTCATGATCTTGGAAGCCAGGTGTATGAGATTTCTTGCTGCACTATATGGCATAAGACATCATATTATGGGTCAGAGCAAGCCTACTAGTTCAAGTCTCCTTCCTCTTATAAAGTCACAAATGCTGTCACAGAGCCCTATCCTCATGACCTCATGTACTCTCAAAGGTGTTATCTCAAAATTCCAACATCATATAAATCTGTAGAGAAAGTTATGACATAATTGTTGTTCAGTAGAAAAAAGCATACTCTTGGGGCTGTAGAGAAGCCTTGGCAGTTAAGTGTGCTTCCTGCAAAAGCATGAGGGCCTGAGAAAGCCTGAAACCACCCGAGTTCCTGAGTTCAACTCTCCAGATCCCATGTGAACAGCTGGGTCATGCACAGATGAAAGCACGGGCCCCAAAAGGGGAGCAGAGACCACAGAATCATCCAGGCTCATGAAAAACACAAACTCCAGTATCAGTAAGAGACTCTGGCTCCTATAAGAACTTGCAGAATGGCAGTGGAGTAGGAAAGAGGGCAGGGCCTGCAAGGGCACAAACACATGCACATACCATACAAATGCCACATTACGTACATTCCAACACTCATAAACATATAAGGAAAACACAAAAGAAAAAAGAAAAAAAATCTATATTCCTATAACTCTCTATCTTAGAGAAAGAGCTCACCCACATTGAACAGTTCTACTCCCAAAGGCCTGTTATTCAGGGGTGTTAACCATATAGGAATTTCACTGCCTTATATTGGGCAAGATATGATTATGATATGCTAGAAATACTTAACAACATAGAAATTAATATTTGAAGCTGGTTAAAGAGCAGAAGTAAACTATTTATACAGTAGTCGTGGACAGGATAAGACACCGGAATAGAGGTAGTGTTTTTTGTTTTTTCTGACTAGTTATTTCTGCCACTGGGCAGTCCAGGTTCTTTATGCCTTCCTTCATTGCAGTGCTCTATTCATTTTCTTTACTACCATAGGTAGCACTGTGACTGATTATCTTTTGCACTGACCTAATTTTTCATTCCTAAGGAATCTACACCCTTCATAGACCTTCATTAATAAAATTGCATTAGTCTATTAGTCTATGGTCAGTCTTTTCACTAATTATGGCAATAGAAAAAGCATGAAAGGGCCATCAAATTTCTCTCCTATAATTCCCTGCTTCATCCCTGAAGGTAAGTTTCAGTGACTCCAGCCAAAGCAACTTGTGTCAATTCTCTCAGTAACACATTAGACATGGGCAGGGTTACCTCAGGTTTCAGTTCAGTGGAACCAAAATAAAATGTAACATTCTGTTGAAATTGCACTCTTAAATGTCTACATCAAATGAAACTATCTCAACATATTAAGCACTGAAAACCTACAGTAAACATCATTCTGAATGGACTATTTTACCAAAAATCACAACAAGGCAAGCATGATCACTCTCACTACTTCAATTCAACATGCTCTAGAAGACCCAGCCAGTGAAAAACACAAAAGAAAAAAATAGAAGTCTAACTTGAAAAGGAAAAAATTTTAATTTATTGTAAATAACACACACACACACATACACACACACACACACACACACCATATTGAAACCTGCCACATTTAGCAAAAATGTAGAATGCAAAGTTTGTAAATACAGCAGTTTCATTTTTCTTATTTGTGTGTAGAGTTATGTGTGTAATGGGTGTGTGATATATGCACATTTGTGTGCAAACGCTATGCCCTATGAGCATGTTAGCAGAGACCAGGATAAAGCACTAACTGTCCTTCTCTTATAGTTCATCCACATATTTGTTTTATTTTTTTAAAAATTTTTATTTATTTATTTGAGAGCGACAGACAGAGAGAAAGAAGCAGATATATATAGAGAGAATGGGCGTGCCAGGGCCTCCAGCCACTGCAAGCGAACTCCAGAAGCACTCCCCCTTGTGCATCTGGCTAAGGTGGGTCCTGGGGATTCGAGCCTCAAACGAGGGTCCTTAGGCTTCACAGGCAAGCGCTTAAAAGTTAAGCCATCTCTCCAGCCCTACTTATTTGTTTTCTTGAGATGGGGTCTCTTCCCCAACCAGAAACTGCTGTCTATCAGGGATTCTCCAGAGACTCTCTGGTTTTTACCACCAATGACTGGGGTAACAGATGTGTATGGTATTCGATCTGTATCTTTCATTCTGTACAAATATTGATGCAAAATAGATGAAAGACGTTAATCTAAAACCTGAAACACTGAAACTGCTAGAGGGAAAAGAGAGAACAGGTTTGAAGACATAGGCAAGGGTAAGAACTTTCTGAATATGACTCCAACAATACAGGAAATAGCTCCAAGAGTAAACAAATCACTACACGAAACTAGGGATTTTTCCTACACAGCGAAAGAAATGATTAGCAAAATAATAAGTCTACATAATGAGAGAAAATCTTTGCCATCAATATATCAGACAGGGGGCTAATAACTAATATTTACAAAGAACATCAAAATTTCACATCCCCAAAATAAAACTGCCTCTTATCAATGGGGATAATGAAATGAACAGACAATTCGTGATGGGCCCTTGATCTTCGTATCACTTATAGTAATCCTTTATTGCTTTTGGTGCAATGATAGAATACACTTCATGGAAAAGAATGAGATTTTGTTCTTCCTATCTGTCCAAAAGTGCCCTGGGATGGTAATAGATCCAAATTTGAGGCTGTCCTTTGCTAAGATTTCTCCATAATAACTTCCCAGTGAGTACTCTGAGGAATCCTTGATCCTTCCCACTCTGCCACTCATGGGAGACCCTGCCTCAATTCTCTCGTGGCGACTAGCCTGTCTTATGAGTCATCACTACCTCTAGGAAAGCCACACAGGTTGATAGATCCATCCTATGCTCATGTCCAGCACCAGGAAGTAGCAAAGCGCTTTTCTTTTTCCCAGTGGAACTTTCTTCTGCTCAGTATAGCTAAAGGATGAAAGTATGTCTCCCACTGTACCAGCCATGTCTGGATCAGCAACAGGGACCATAGTACAATGAAATCCTTATTATGACTAGAAGGAACAACTGACAACTTTCTGGTATTATATTTAGACCTGGATAAGAACCTAACATATCTTAGCTTTTTGCTCCAGACAATAAGAAGTATCCTCATTTGAGCATGAATTTCACTAATCATTTGTTATTTTTTTCCCCTGGAAAAAAATATTTTTAATAGATGGGCTTCTTTGAGGCCTTTTACTAATCACTGTAGTTTCATAGTTGGGAAAATAGTTCTTTGTACCACGGCAGGGTTCCATCTAATTATATTCCTGCTATTAGTCATTTTGAACATTTACTAAGAAAATTTCAAGCAAATGACAATAAGATTGAATCTGTTTGGGTGGGTTACATTGTCATGTGTACTGAAGAAAAGAGTGTGTTCCTGGGTCACTATCTCTTGTTTTTTTTTTTTTTAATTCAGAGCAGGTCTGGAAGCTAAATTTCACTAAATCAGTATTTCCACTAAGTCTTATCCAAACCATGAATGCACCTAAGATATACCCTGAGACATTCCGATTCGCCGGCCCAGGGAAGGAGTAAGGAATTAGTAATAGTCCAGAAGCAATTGCAATGTGCATCGTTAATTAGCAATAGCTGAATAACAACGCAGAAGGAGACCATGGGTTATTACCAGCCTCGGCAGGCTTCTCAGCATCTTTCTTGATTCTTGGTCATTTACGTGGTTGCCTAGAGATGAGAATAGAATTTTAATTGCAGTTATATTTCCATGGGAACAAGGAACATAGTGATCCATCTTGTTCACAGATACCTGTAAGATGGTATCCTATTGTTCACTCCAAACTGCTGCTATGCAGCGAACACTACTGAAACCAGATTTATACTTATCATGCCTGCAATAGATTACAGTTTACACATTTTTAATGGCAGAGAATGGTGTGCCCACTCAACACTTTCAATCTTCATGGAGTTTCCTTCAAGTAAAAGAATTTTAGAACTGACATCCACACCTTTGATTTCACCAATAACGAATTGAAACTGCAGTGAATAATGACTTTGCTTAAGGTCACACAGCTGAGTGATTTTTTTTCCTCTTTTTTATACTATGTGTAATTAGCTCCTATTCTTCCTGTGGGACAAAGAAATGAATACATTTTGCCACAAGTAGCAAAAAGAAAAAAAACACATAATTGTCATTGTCAAAGCACAATAGAAATTTGTGCAAACTGCTGGTCTTCTGGATTTCCACTCACTCATGGATATCTACTATACTCCACAGATCTTGGTATTTCTCTGGCTTCCTTGCAATTGGACCAGTCCTCTCATGCCAGTCTTCAGTAGTATGTGTAGCAGGAGTAGACACACACACACACTTCTGCTGTTTTCTCCTAGTGCTTGATCAACATCAATATCAATGATCAATGTTCAGGCACAGCAGAGTAGGAAATGAAACATTTCTTATATTATTTTGTTTTTAACAATGTGCAAAACCTGTAAAATACACATGAAGTCATAAATGGAATGCTTGGTTTTAGAAACCAATTTATATTTGTGTATTTTTTTCTTAGATGCTCACACACAATGCTGATTAGAGAGGGAATTGAGAGCAAAATAGACACAGATGTTAATATTTTGTTTTCTGCTTATTCTTTTTACTTAATATTGAGAACATTCAAAAATGGGCCTATGCTCTTTGGGTGGGTATAAAATCACAACAGGTAAGCATTCATGAAATGACCTCTATCTTACTAAGTAGAAAATTACCCTTACCTTTGAAAATCATTCTGTGCCCTATGCGGATTCTCCTTTAGACAAAAACAAATATATGCTGAAGGAAAGTATATCACCAAATACAATAAACAATAAACAAATAGAAACATTTACAAAGCTAAAAATTCTAATGTCATTTTACAGGAACATAAATTACAAGCCAGAAAATTTATATGAGTTTCCAAAGTCAGATGATAATTTATATATAACATTGGAGCTTGAGCCTACCTTATACTCCTTCATCTATAACTTGAGAGAATTATTCTATAGTACCTTTACCATGGAATTCAAAGTACTGGGTAGCTTGTATGCTGATTTAGAAACTTGTCTAATGGCATCTTCTCTGTAACTGCCAGATATGCATGGGCCCCAGAAACCATGTAAGGTGAAAGCAAAACACTTTGCTAAGATGCTAAGCCAGATGATAGGAGTTAGCCATGTCCCTAACTGAATATAACCTTAATTCAATTTTCAAGTATAGCTACATTTTCCCCAAATTCAAAAGCAAGCTATGACTCAGAACACAAAGAGTCACCAGGACAAGTGTTTTAGGGAGTGAACATGCAGAACTTTTGGAACCAGAATACTTATTCATCACAAAGAAATGCTTATACTAAGTTGCAGGTCTGAAATGACCAAGCCCATGAAGATTTGTGTGGAGGAACTCCCTGCTCTTCTGCCACCACAGACTTGATGACAAGAAAGGACTCTAGAGATTAAAGACTCACTAAAGCAGTTCAAAGACATGGAAGAAGATTGAATGTTGCACCATAGCCACCAATGTGGAGCAGATTGTGGAAATACTTCATTCATATCCCTGTTTTTAGTCTTCAACACTTCCCTAAAAGTATTCACCCAGGCCTGGAGGATCTGGTGCAGGAAACATGCAAGTCGAGCAACATCTTAAATTCCCTCTTATACTTAGAATGAACGTCCTATCCTGCATTTCTTCCTGGCGTCAGTAGAACAGCTTTCTCCACAATGACATCATTGACAGGAAAACGCTTATGACTCTTATGTCCAAGAGTCTGGGTAGGCTATGTCACATTCAGACTCCACTTACTTTTGTTGGTTGACTACAATAATCAAGCACTCTACCGAGTAGTTTTATGTCTTCTAGATTACTTCTGAAATTTTATAAGCATGGTTTACAGATAACAAACTATGGATATGCAATATACTTTTCTGTGTATCAAAGAGTCAAAAATCAAAAAATAAAAAGGAGAAATGGGGTGTAAGTCTGAGACTCTGTCCTCCAAGTCATGTCTCATCTCACATGCCAATTTATCTCTACAAATAGAACCCAAGTAATAACAAATACTGAGTTTTGTGGTAGGGAATATGTTTCATCTTTTGAAAAAAAATGTAATCTATACTTTGCAATTTCTTCTGGTGCTTTTAGGGTTGTAAATAATATTTTAGTATGTTAGGATTTGTTTGCATTGGTTTAAAAATATCAGTTCATTGGTCTTCACCTAGAGTTGACTTCAAAATTAAGCATTTCTCAAAAGTTTTATATTCCTGCTAAAATTTAAGGATTTTTAAATAAAAACATTTATAATTATTTGTAGTTATGAGATGGTGGTCATTTGTGTCTATATTTAGATGTTTTTTTCCTCTAAAATCATTACCTGTGTTACTTCTAGAAATTGCTTTCATATTATCCAATGATGGTTCTCAAAATTGAGCTTGAGTTAGAAACACAGAGCTTGTGAAAATAGATTCCTATGGACCAGCCCAGGGCTTCTGATTTCTGGTTATGTAGGTCTTGAATAAGGCATGAGAATTTCCACCTATAACACGTCACTGGCTATCACTTATGAGGACTGTTATGGCTTAAGTATGAAAAGCACACCACCAGCTATGCTATGGGCCATTGGTTCTTTGCTGCTATTACTAATTTAGAAGTGTTCACTGATTTCCAAAAAAGGAAAAGGTAGATGAATGTCTATTTTCTACACAAGGAAAGAATTTTGATATTTACTTGTGATAATAAATCCATAAGCAAATAGCTCAAGTTGTTACTTTAGAAGCTCTAGGAAGACACAAATATGATTTTCAGAGATTTCTTTTTCCTAAAAGAGTAAAATGTTGTAAGTGCTTTTAAATAACTATACATCTGGCAATTAAAGGTGAAACATGATCTGAAACACTCATGCCTCAGGGCTATGAGATTAGCAATGCCATAAAATGGATTAGATGTGGAAATTCATATTAATCCTTTTCATAAGCCTGGTTTACAGCCTCTCTAATTAAGAAATATATAGAAATTCATGCAGTTCAGTTGACAATTAATGTTATAATCCCAACTTTCCTGTAAATCATGTATAGAAAAATTTATACTTTCTCAGACAAGAGTGTGAGATTAAAATGTTCTGTTATATGTGATTCTTCTTAAAAATTTTTTAATACCTTCTCTTAGATCCTTCTTAATGTCCTTTGGAAATTACACTTTACATAAACATAAATCATTTGTGTAAATCAATTAATGTAGAATATAAAACAAACATGAGTCCTAAACTACTATTTATGAGCACATTTTTCTGTGTTTATGGCTGTAATTCTCAAAACATAAGCCTGGAGAGCTATCACTTTGGGAATCTGGGAACATTCTGGCAGCTGCTGTAAAGAATGCGTATCCTAGCTTACATCAAAGCTGTGAGCTGAATTCTAACAGATGCATAGCAGCTGAGGCAGAATATTCTCATTCAACATGTACCCCACCACAGCCAGAGGGGACACTATTGCCATTTTCATTTCACATTCCTCCTGCAGATAGGCAGTACAATAGCTAGAGGTGCTAACATTTTGTGGTTAACAAGGAGCTATAGAGATGTATGGGTTCATGTAAGGATGAGGAAGACAAGGTGGAGGAATGAGAAAGGAAAGTGCCATATGCCAGGCATGTTTGGAGAAAATGCTTGGCTCTGTCCTTTTCATTATTATCACTACGATCCATAGGAAAGTGTAGTAATACCTACATGCCATATGTGACCCATATGATGTGTCTGCACCCTCTGTAGAGGTATATGGGAAATGTTTATAAGCATGAGAATATCTGCTTCTGCTAAGCCTGACTAATCTGAGTCTTTGCAGCTTCTTACCTAAAGTGTCTGACTTCAGATAGACTCCCTTTGGTGGAGGCCATGTTGTGCAGTGTGGCCCTCTCAAGATATAGGCATTTGCATAAGTGCTTCGAAAGGGTGCAAATTTTTGTGCACCATTAATGCTTTCATATTGCTAGAATTTGGGAACAGAAAACTGGATTTCTATAACAATTAATTATTCTTCATTTTCATAATATTTACTCATGTAGTAAATAATGGATAATTTTTTGTGATATACTAAAAGTTCAGTGGGTTCTTTTGTGAAAAATATACAATGACATGTGATTATTAAACAATATTAAGTTACAAAATTGTATGCTTCAATAGCATACACAATTGTTCTATAAATGATGCAGTCTTTTAAGACTGGACATTAAATTTTAAGCTGTTAACAAAATTAATATTTATAAATAATCCATAGATACAACCATACATAGTAAATGCTTCAAGATAATTATTCTTAAAATGAAACTTTAAAACATTTCAAATTTGATTGAACTCTCTAATAGTCTTGATTTTTCTTTCTTGAAATATATTCTACATGTGGAAAATTTTCAATCATTTTAGTTTTTTTTTAATTTTTCTTTATTTTTATTTACTTATTTGAGATTGACAGATGAACAGAGATAGAAAGAGGTATAGAGAGAGAGAGAGAGATAATGGGTACATCAGGACCTCCAGCCACTGCAAAAAAATTCCAAATGCATGCCCCACCTTGTACATCTGGCTTACATGCGTCCTGGGAAATCGAGCCTTGAACCGGGGTCCTTAGGCTTCATAGGTAAGCACTTAACCACTAAGCCATCTCTCCAGCCCTGGTTTATTTTTTAGTGCAGTATCCACATGTATTTTAAGTGGACATTAGAACAAAACTTATTGCATATAAATTACTTTTCATTTTTAACAAGGTAGTGGCACAGCGGTATCACTAGCCTCCTCTCTGGGTTAATGTGACAGTAAGGCAAGGGAAGCAACCTGCCAACTTCTAAAAACATGCCTAGCATGTGATGCTTTCCTTCCACCTTGTCCACCTCATGAACCCAGAGCTCTAAAGTTATTTCTACCATGATTTTACTTTTTTATTTATTGATTAAGTTGTTGTGACTAGCATTGATGAATATTCACCTAAAGCAAGTAATCAAATGCATATAAGTAGTATGAAACATTATTAATATAAGGATAACACAATGTTTGATCATATAGGAAGATTAACAGCTCTACAGCCAAACACACTGTGAAGAACTGATTTTGTTTTCAAGACGTATAATTTTTCCAGACATCAAGAATTTATTTTTTTTTTTATTTTTATTTTTTTAGTTTTTCGAGGTAAGGTCTCACTCTAGTCCAGGCTGACCTGGAATTCACTATGTAGTCTCAGGGTGGCCTTGAACTCATGGCGATCCTCTTACCTCTGCCTCCCAGGTGCTGGGATTAAAGGCCTGCGCCACCATGCCCGGCTACATCAAGAATTTATATGGAAATTTACATTAGCCAAGTTGCAAGCAAAATATAATACTTAGGAATTTTACCATATTGTCTTGTGAGAGGCAGATGTTTCTCACTTGTACCTGCAGGACAGTAAAATTGCAACAACTTTTGATAAATACAGGTCAATTTGAATAAAGACTTGAGGCAAGGCTCACATTTGTTTTTGGCCACCACATTTATTGTAAAATCTCAGGCTGGATTAAAGCAGCTCAGGTGAAAGGGACACAACTAAGGGTACCTGGGAAATGGAGCCTTGAACCAGGGTCCTTAGGCTTTATAGGTAAGCGCTTAATCACTAAGCCTTCTCTCCAGCCCTTGAGAAGAAGGGTTAGGAAAAAAGAGACTAACCTGAAGAATTAGCAGTCAATACTTGAGAAGTATTTGCAATTTAGAAAAGATAGATGTGAAATATAATACATAAAAAAGAGAAAGAATGGCTGGAGAGATGGCTTAGTTGCTAAGGCCCAAGGACCCACGTTCAATTCCCCAATAGCATGCACAAGGTGGCGCCTGATTCTGGAGTTTGTTTGCAGTGGCTAGAGGCCTTGGTAAACCCATTCTTGTTCTTTCTCTCTCTCTCTTTCCCTCTCAAATAAATAAATGAATAAATAAGTAAATAAATAAAACAGTTTAAAAATAAGACAAATATAAATATCCATAAATAGAAAATAGCTTTAGTACAAGTATTTGCATATTGAGCTGAAATAAATAGGATAAATAGGAAAAAAAGACTGCAAAGTTTAAGAGATTTTGCTACCAAACTAATCAGAAGCTTAGACCAAAACTCCTGTGGTTGAGAATGTGACTGTAATTAGTTCACTTTTTTAAAAATATACTCAGTGTGAAAAGTTTTATACATAATATTCTGGCAAAGAAACTGATAAACAGCATCAGAGATACTGGGTTAAGCTTATTGCCAAGAGTGGATATTGTATTAAATTGGATTTCTAGGGGGATCTAACATTTCCACAAGAGCGTTAAGAGCTGGAGAACTGAATGAAAATGAGAATACAACATACCAAAACACAATAAAGAGGAAAGTTTATAGCTCTAAATGCCTATATAACAAAATTAGAAGGATTTTAGGTAAATAACTTAATGAACTAGGTGTGGTGGTATGCACCTTTAATGTCAGCACTCTGGAGGCAGAGGTAGGAGGATCACTGTGAGTTTGAGGCCAGCCTAAGACTGCATAGTGAATTCCAGGCCAGTCTGGGCTATAATAAGACCCTACCTCAAAAAAAAAAAAAAAAAAAGATTCTCTACATTATATGGTGTCAATAAATAACTTAATAATACAATTGGATGTCTTGGAAAAACAAGAACAATCCAAACTCAGTTGTTAAAGATAGAAATCATTAAGATCAGGACAGAGGGCTGGAGGGATGACTTAGTGGTTAATGCACTTGCCTGCAAAGCATAAGGATACAGGTTTGAATCTCCAGATCCCATGTAAGCTAGATACACATGATGGCACATGCATCTGGAGTTCATTTGCAGTGGTTGGAGGCCCTGGCTCACACATTTCCTCTCTCTCTCTAATAAATAAATAATAAAATATTATTTAAAAATATCAGGACAGAAATCAATAACCAACATAGAAACCCACTTTATTAGCTAATGTAAAGACAAAATTTTTAGAAAGGAAAGAGAGAGGTTAGGCATAATTACTCTGCTGGCATGGATAAAGCTTTACTTTGAGGCCATGGATTGTTGCAAATGAATCCCAGCACACAGATGGGTTAGACCTCCATAGTTAGCTGATAATAAGGGATGCCCATAAGCCCCAACACAATATAACCTATTATCAAAGCACTGTCCTCCAGACATGAAGTGACTGATGCATTAATGAACCCACAGTTGTTACCAATATCTCTTACGAAGATCAGCATGGTTCTGCACCACCCATCAACATTCTGACATGGAAAAAAGAGGAGAACAAATGAACAAGATTAACGGAAGAAGGACTACCTTCAAAGAAAAGTGTCTTTAGGAAATGGCAGCAGGAAAGAGGGGACAAAAATAAATAAAGGTTCAGGTGTGGTGGAATCCACCTTCAATCCTAGCACTCAGGAGGCAGAGGTAGGAGGATTGTGGTGAGTTTGAGGCCACCCTCAGACTACATAGTGAATTCCAGGTTAGCCTGGGTTAGGGCAAGACCCCACCTCGAGGACAACAAAAACAAACAAAAAAGGAGGGGTAAAGGGTTAGGAACATGATCAAATTATGTTACAGTTCTCAATTAAAAAAAAAAATAAAGTGGCACATGCCTTTAATCCCAGCACTCGGGAGGCAGAGGTAGGAGGATTGCTGTGAGTTCGAGGCCACCCTGAGACTCCATAGTGAATTCCAGGTCAGCCTGGTCTAGAGTGAGACCCTACCTTGAAAAACCTAAATAAATAAATAAATAAATAAATAAATAAATAAATAAATAAATATTGACTTTTGTGGACAAGATCAGATTGGACTGTCATTTGTATACAAAGACTGATTTCATTGTACTTTTAAAGTTGAGCAAATAATTTACAGATCATGGCATAACAAATTGTATAAATATCTTTGGTGATGATGACTCAATAGTATTTGAAACTGAAATTACTTCTTTCATCCTATAAATTAGTATACTGTAGAGGAGGCATATAATTTTACAAGAAAATTTGTGTATGGAACTTGAAGTCTCTCTTATCTTCCACTATTTATTTTTTATAGATATGCCATTTGGTGAAACATAGCTTATTTGGGTATGGAAATCGTAAGATGCCTATCATTTAAAGTCATGATGCAAATCAATGTGGGCATGTGTGCAGGGGCACCAACAATGAATGCATATGGCTTCAGCTGTTTGTAATTTCTTTTGCAGTAATGCTCTCCAACATATGTTTTCCCTACACAAAGTCAAACTAAAAGTATGTTTCAAGGTTAAAGCAGTCACCTCTTCAGCTAGAGTACAGACGAAGCAGCTTTCTCTCCTACACCAATACTTTGAAACCTGCACTACTGCTTCATCTCTATTCATGAGAACTTTAAGAGACAAGTTCTAGTAAGAATAGAGTTTCTCTCATAGTGTCTTCTTTAAGCTTCAAAGACTCATTGGAATGCAGAGCAGGATAAATAGCATTTCAAATATTGCATCTGAGAGTGGGGAAAGGAACAAGGGTTTTATATCAGCCTGGATTGTCATAGAAGGAAATGAAGCTTGCTAAAAACATCTCTAGTATAAAACCATGACAAAAAAAGAATACTATTTTTCCAGGCTTTGTCATTATAATTCTTCCATGCATGCTATTACACTGAGATCTCCACAGAAATGGCATAATTGGCCCATATACTTAAAGCGTAGGTGGAATAATTTTGAGAAATTATTATAGATAATACTGTGAAATAATTTAGCTGTTGCCTTTCTTTTATTTTGTTCATTCGTTATGTCTCAGTTCATGACAAACTTTAAACCTTGTACAACCAGGTGAGTTGAATATAATACAGAATATGACACAACATAGAGTTAAGAAATAAAACTTGTAAGAAATAGGCATAATTTATCCATGTATTTGGTCTGTGAGAGTCTTGGAGTGGGGTAATATGAAAATATAACGAAAATGTTAACATTATGGCATCAGACTAATGTTTACACATTTGGAAATATAAATATAGTTAGATATTGAAAGTAATGAATAAAAGTCATGAAGTATTTGTCAAGGGTTATTATATATGATTTCCCAGCAGAAAAATTTAAGTATTATTTATCTAACAGTCATTAAGCTTTAAGAACCTATAACTTTATAGTTTCAGCACATAAAATAATGCTAAAATAAAACATGTCCAAAAGAAAGGACATTTAAATTTACTAAATTAGAAAAATATTTGTGATATACACTCAAATAAAATTTTAACACTAAGTTTATTAGATTTTGTTATGTTATATTACTAGATTATTATTACACATAGCAATATTAGAGTGTCTGATTATAATATATTAGATATGCCATTATTATTAGGTAAAGTTACTGGATGTAGCATAATGTATTTTTCATGAAAATTCTATGTATATGAGCATATAGATTTATATATAAGTCTATATTACACATAAGATATGTTCATGTTCAAGAATAAAAGGATGGCATCACAGTAGGTATCAGGTGTATGTGTGTAGATTAACTAATTAGATACTTCTAAAGGTTTAGCTTACTACCATAGCATGTAATACCTTTATAATTAAAAATAATAGAGGGCTGGCGAGATAGCTGAGCAATTAAGGCACTTGCCTGCACAGTCTGGGTTCAATCCCCAGTACCTACATAAAACAAGATGTACAAAGTGGCACATGCATCTGGAGTTTGTTTGCAGAGCCTATAGACCCTGACACACCCATTCTCTCTTCCTGTTCTCCATATATATGCTCCTTCCTCTCTCTCTCTCTCTCATTCCTGGGCATGGTGACTCATCTTTAATCCCAGCACTAAGGAGTCTGAGGTATGAAGATCACTGTAAATTCAACACCAGCCTGAGTCTAATTCCAGGTCATCCAGGACTAGAGAGAGAGACCTTACCTCATAAAAAATTAATAAAGAGAATATAACATTCAAAAAATCAGTGGAAAAGCCATGTGTGCCCTACTGTGTTTGTATGTGATGAAATATGCCTGTTACCATTACCTATACTATCAATGTAAATCAAATTCTATAAATTAGTTTTAAGTTCATTGTTGCTATTCAAAGTGAATGTGCTAAAATTCCATGTGTAATAAAATTTTCACATTTGGAATCATTTAATGTGTAAATTATCTTAACAATGTTCAAATATGTAAAGAATATGCTATTTTTGATGCTTTCAGCTTTGAAGAAAAATTTATTCAGCATAGCCTCTCTGTAAATCAAGAGTGTTTTTTCTGCCTTGCCCTTTAGAAGAACAGTTGGTTTTATGAATGTTTTAGAAAATGATTCAGCTATTTAAACACCAATAATGGATTTTCTTCAACAATTTTGCTCTTGATGAGCTCAAAGGCATACTTAATTTGTAGATTAGAACCTTGAATAACACAATTATCAGCACAATTACAGACTTCCATGGGAATTATTTGCAAAACAAAGAACAAGGTCAGCAGGAATAGTACATGAGTGAAAAAAGTGTGGAGGATATTCTATCTATAGTCAAGAGACTCATTTCAAAATTGTTCATGGTTTTTGTATTCCATTATTTTCAGTTATTTATTTGAGGAATATTTATTGCAAGTCTCTGTGGTCACATACTTGAAGGTTTAAGAATGAATAAAATATTAAAACTTTCTCAACTGACCACTACTTAAGTGATACCCCTAATTACCTCATTTTTCTGAGTTAATCCACAGAGCTTGCTGGCTGAGTCACTAGCCATGGATGACAAGCACGTGGGACAATGGTTTTCACCCACATGTTCATGCTCCTTTGTGCACATCCCTTGTACGATGCATTTACCTATTGAGTTTGTTCTCAATGCCATTTATGCTGGTTGTACTTATTACTGCAATTATGTAATTCAAGTACTTGTTATTATCTAATTAAATTAATTGTAACTTGAACAAAAGTAACACAAATACAAATAGGCCTACTCCTTTGGACTCTAGATAGGATGTCTTTGAAAGCACTGATGAAGGAGAATTGCAACACAATATCTAGTAAATCCCCTTTCTCTAAACAAATGACATTTGACTCCAAATCTGTGGAACATTCACAGCAACAAAATGGAGGAATTATTGGAGGTAGACCTGGGGGGAAGAAGCTCTCTGGAAAGAAGGAAGGAAGGAAGGAAGGAAGGAAGGAAGGAAGGAAGGAAGGAAGGAAGGAAGGAAGGAGAAGGGAAGAAGAGAGGGAGAGAGGGAGGGAGGGAAGGAAAAATGCTTTTGTGCATAAAGTTCTATAATGCTTTTATATAAGGTGAGAGAAGTTAAGAGAGTGAGGAGCAGTGGGTCAAAAAGGTAGCATATTATGGTAGAAAGGGCTCAGAACATACAGTACCTTAAGGGCAGTACATTGAAAACTGGTCTTTGAGCCTTCAGATTCTAGGTCCTAACCCCATTGGCTACTCCATTCTGAGTGCATCAGATGTAGAATGAATTGTACAATCATCTTTCCTACTTCTCCAACTTGCAGACCGTAGATTGTGGGAACTTCTCAGCTTCCATATCTAGTGACTTTATTCTCTCTTAAGCCTACTGTTTTTTTTTTTGTTTTTTTTTTGTTTTTTTTTTTTTTTGGTTTTTCGAGGTAGGGTCTCACTCTAGCTCAGGCTGACCTGGAATTCACTATGGAGTCTCAGGGTGGCCTCGAACTCACGGCAATCCTCCTACCTCTGCCTCCCGAGTGCTGGGATTAAAGGCGTGCGCCACCACACCCGGCTTAAGCCTACTGTTTAATATAGACAGATATTCTATTGCATGCATTTCCCTGGGGATTCCTAATTCACTATTATTCCCTTGGTTTAATTTTAAAATATTGCATCTTGCTATAAATACTTTTATTTCTTATACTATATACCTTATAGGCCTTCTCAATCTTGAAATGCTTTTATTGAGTATTTTAATACATAGAAATGCTGTAACTTGATTGTATTTCCTTGCTATTACCATCCTTTGCCCCTACGTTCCTATTCCAGTGATCCCTTCCTCTTTCCAAGTAGTCCTTCCTTCCTTTTACCAGGAAAACAGCACTCTTGCTTGTTTGGCCAATTTTTCTTAGTTTCAGGTGGGGCCCTTTTGAGGTATGATGGGGTGGCTCTCTCCTTAGGATCTACATCTATCTGAAAAAGAGAAGCAGATTCTCCAATGGAGAGTAAGTTAGCACCAGGGCAAATGAGATAGCGCTTAGTTTTTTTTTTTTAATAGAGAATTTAATAGGTGTAGGCCCTTTTGTAGCCCATGATTGATGGTAGCTTGATAATGGAAAGTGGGCTTATGTTTGGATATGGTTCTGACTTGTTTCCCAGCTCCAGCTATGGGTCCCGTACCACTGAGGGGATCAGTTAGCCAAATCAAGAGCATTTGGTTCCCCACCATGGCTGTATGCCACTATTGCACTTGTGTGGGCATCACAACAGGTTATTTGCTGCTAAGTAGGTTAGACCATGAGTTGCTTGGACACATATTGGTCATTTTCCCCCAGTCACCCATGTAGCACCTTCTGGTACTAGACACGCTGACTGTCTGGGGACCGACTCTCTTCCAACTTCCAGCCATGCCATTCCATTTTACGTGTCAACAACATAAGGTGTCTTTAGCAGTAGGGTCTTACCACTAACTTTTGGTGGGTCATCAAGTACTCTGACAGAAATCTGTCTTTCTTTTAGGAAACCTTGTATGTGTCTCTGATCCAAAGCTCATTGTGGATGATAGCCACATGCTGTTACTGGGGGTTACAGCTCAGTGCCCACTAAGAAAAGGAGGAAAAAGATAGCTAGTAAACAAGAGTTAGAGAGGAGAGAGAGAGAGAGAGATGGAGGGAGAGGGAGGGAGGGAAGCTGTAGAAGATTAAGGTTAGTCTTCATCATACCCTCTCCAAATTTTTTATTGTTTAGTTTTTTTCAGTATTTTTAATAAATTATAGATATTAAACCATTCTGTGGGTTGTCTATTGTCTATGTTAATGGTTTGCTTATCTCTTTGAATTTCTTATTCTTTTTGTACTCCCCTGCCCTTTATGCCAAAATGTTTGTGGGCTCAATATTTTGTAGGTCATATGAATATATGAACTATAAGATTGTGAATGTACTGGTCAATAATTTTAACAAAAATTAGAGAGAGTTTGGGTAGAAGTGCCCTCCTGGAGTAGAGAATATGTGTGCCAGATCCTTAGGTTGCTGCATGTAAATGCCAGTGCCAGGGGTAGGTCACTCTCCTCCCTGTGAGTCATGGAGACCAATGACCCCCCCCCCCCCCGAGAAAAAATAGTACAGGTATTTCCAATGCTCTTAGTTGTCCAGGATAACTAGATGGTAAGACCCTACTGCTGAAGACATCACTTGCTTCAGTGACAGGACACTGAGAAATCAAGCTGGAAATGAACTAGGATCTTCTTCCTTGCTAGCGACTTACTCATTGCTATAAAGAGCTATTTAGTTATCAACAGTTTAAACCAGCAGCAGAAACTGCAGCCTAGGCAATGAACCAGCTTGGCAAGATGTGCCCACTGGTGCAATTGTGGCACTTCAGTAATGGGGTTAACCAACCACAACCTAATTGAATTTGATGACTGGTCCATGAATTGGAAGAATATATGCCTGGTACTGATAATTGAGTCAAAAGTCTTCCATGAAAGGTCATAAACCATAGTGGAGAAGATACAACTGTCCTTTGACTAACTCTTGAAATGCTTGCCTTTAAATTCTAGAAAGCTCACGATTTTTAAATATTTCTTATCCTAGACTTTCCCTAGTTTCATCTACTATGGTTCACTAAGATTGGTTCTTCTAATTTGTTTAACTTGTTTGCTCATGTTTTTATCATCTCCTCCCCGCCTTTCTTGATCATTTTTCTTGGTGATTTACTTCATAGTATCTTCCATATATGTTATTAAATTTTAAATATTTCAGTTGCATTTTAATGTCTAGTAACTCAACCTTATTGCTTAAATACATTTTAAATAACAACTACATATATTGTATGTATCCCATGAAGTCTTTTATCTATTTGATTAATTTGGTCCCTCCCTCTTTCCCTTCCTACCAACATTTATTTTTTGAAGTTTTGTTTTGCTCTGTCCATTAGCAGGCTCACTGATTCCATATTTGTCCTGATTTTTTCAAATTAAAATGCGTAACTGGTACCTTTTTCTGGTTTTATTTATAAACACAAGAGTTACCTCTTTTGTATTTTGAGGCTTGGTTTTGTGAGCTATATACCTAAACTTCTTTGATAGGTAGGTACAAATCTATCCATTCTATCAGAAATAATTACGTGTTCTGGGACAGGGCTTGGGGAGCTGTGTTTTAAACTTTCTATGATCACCCTTATCACAAGTAAAGAATGGCCTAGGAGCCAGACTATTTAATGAGCATATTTTACATTTTAACTCACCTCCTCTGAGACTAAAATGGGTGGATCTCATTCTCTCTATCCCAGACTCTCTAGGAGTTGAATCACTCCTCTGGTAATCTTAGAATAGATGACTGGCAGATACCCATGGGGGTAAAGGTATTATTACCATGCTAGTAACATTTGTATGTCTGTACTCCTTCCTCCATAAAAAATAGATATAAAAATCACATTTTAATAATTTTTTTTCACAAAAAGAACTGTAAAACCGACGTCCCTTTTAGTTCTGGTTATTAAATAAGTTAAAGCACATCTGAGGGCCCCTAGAAGTATACTGGGCCTTCAGAAATATGCCTGTTCTACCTCTTACATAAATTGTCCCACATAGGGAAGAAGATCTGGGTATCTAATTATTATATTTCTGTCAAAGTTTCCAATGAATTGTTTCATTTTCCATTCCCCCTCCCATTCCTTTGCATTCGTAGGATCCTGGGGACATTTCTAATTGCATTCCAAACTTCTGGGAATGCAGTAACTTATTTCCTATTGATTTGGCTCCTAAGGTCTAAGATTCTTAATTTTCTGCTCTGGCAAATTTTTACCTCATTTTGTCATCCTTCACATGTCTAGAATTTGTTAATATCTGTCATCTACTATCTCCATCCTTTTCGCACTTGGCCCTTATTTTTGCCCATATCCTTTGATTCTAGATGCTATAAATAGAGACAAAATGTCTTTGCACAATCAGTACTTTCTCTAAAGGCTAACTGTGGGTAAATAAGGTAGTTTGATTATTGGCCCCAAAGCTGTGCAATTAGTGTCTTGAGCAAGTCATTTCTGAATAGAACGGGGGAAGAAGGAAGGAAAGGACTGTGTACACTTATGCTCAGCTTATCTTCTGCCTTTTGTAAGTTTTTAAAATATTTTTATTTATTTGAGTGATATATATATAAGCAGATAGAAAGAAGCAGAGACAGAGAGAGAGAGAGAAAATGGTTGCATCAGGGCATCCAGCCACTGAAAATGAACTCCAGACACAGGTGCTCCTGCCCCCCACCCGCTGCCTTGTGCATCTGGCTTACATGGGTCCTGGGAAATCAAATCTGGGTCCTTTGGCTTTGCAGGCAATTTCCTTATCTGCTAAGCCATCTCTTTAGCACATCTTCTGCCTTTTGATTGCCTCATCTTCCCACTTGCTGCCAGGAGTAGAGCAGCTCCAGGATTTGGATATAGAAATCACCTCCATCTATGGTTATGGATGCTGCAGCTTGTTCTGCCCACCTCATCAGTCACAACTCTTTTCTGACTGGAGAAATTAATATTTAAAAATCAGTTTTTTAAAAATGATAGCTTTCTTCTTACTTTTCAAAGTTATAAATGCATGCCTCTATAAGAATTTTATGCTACAATTTTCATGTTTTTTTGAAAGGGAGATGAAATGAAAAAATCATGGGTTGAATAATTAGAAATTAAAACTCTATGAATAAAGTTTCAAAGTATGAAAAGGGGAATAAAAGCCACCAATTTTTAATTGCCTTCAGAAAATTAGAAACCTGGTGGGATGGTTAAGTTCCGTTATCATCTTCATTAGATTAGGAATACACAGACACTCCACTTGGGCAGGTCTTTGAGGTTACTTCCAGGAAGGACTGACAGAAGGAGGAAGTCCTTCTTCCAGAGTGAGTCCCCTCAGAGTGGGTGGCCCTACTGCTGGTGGATAAGGAAGTTCTGTGAGGAAACATTCCCTTTTCCCTCCTGGCTGCAAGTGCTACTAGCTGTTGATTGCCTTCAGTTGTATGTGCAGCTATCCTGTTGACTTTCCTTCCTCAGCCTCAGAACCAAGTCTTCTCAGCCTTCCAATGTATACTAAAATCAAGCAGCTACTGCAGGCCTAAAGGCTTCCTGGAGAACTCATGTAAAAGCCCAATTCTATTGTGTTAGTATCTGTAGTCAGCATGCTTATGGTGAGGAGGACGACAGAGACCAGAGAACTCCCAAAAGCTCACAAGCCAGCTAGCCTGATACACAGAGTGGTGAGCCACAAAGAGATATCTTGCCTTAAACCAGGTGTAAGCCAACCTCTGCAGTTGTCCTGTGACCCCTCTATGTACAGCAAGACATGCACATACCCACATTTGCATACACGAACATGCAGACACACATGCTACTCACAAAAATTACCTTTTAAGCATAATGAAAACAATTCCTAGAAAAGAAACCTTTATCTAAGATAAAGTGTACTTATAATTCTGAACCCCCTAAGGAGGAATTTCCTGATGCCTAAAGTGTTGATATAGAATCAAGAACACCTATCATAACATTTTAAACTTGTAGAAATGGGCTTTATTATATATTACATGCTTTCTTCTACATAAATTTAATAGAGCACCAAAGATTATATCTCTAAAGAAAACAAATACATGAAAAAAATTCCATGCAAAATGGTAGTGAACACCAGACAAGCAGAAAAGCAGGGAAAAGTCACAAAGAACAAGTAAAACAGAAACAATCACTAACCTAATAAATAGCAATTCAACTATCTCAATAATCATTTTAAGTATGAATAGCTCAAATCTAGCCATTAAAATTCATTTTATGGGGTGGATAACACAATGTACAATCATGAGTCTATTAGAAACCCGCATTAAATATAAGACCTCAAATATGCTAAAGAAACTAGAATGGTGAAAGATCTATTAGGAACAATATCATAAAACTGGAGTAAATATATTAGTGTCACACAAAGTTCAGAAAAAGAATAATTTTCAGTGATAAATGACAAAACCATCTCACTGGATTATACCTATGAGGAACAGTCTTACTGAAAATGGTAGGGAAAAAGATGCAAAACAAAGTAACTTTAGGAATAAATGGCATCTATAAAGCTAGTCAAATAATTTGTGCAACAGTTGATGATATTCTGACACCACTATGCACATACTTGAACATGCAAGTAAAGAGATAGACAGGAGGAAACAGGCTTAGACTTGTACTGGGAAATTGTCAAAGGGAGGAGCTTAGAACGATTGCTGTAGTGAATACATAGATACATTTATACATATATATTACACTTATAAATACACATATATGTAATGATGGATTAAAATAAATAAGCACATATATATTCTATGTTGATTAAAATGCCTTGTAAGCAATGTTGTCCCAGTAGTAACAAGCATGCTTGCCAGATCTTGGTGAAAGAGTCTGTTCTTTTTCCCAAGTCCTTGTCTATCCACCTGAGAAATGAAATGGACAGAGCATGAAGGATGAGCAAGGGTTTATTTATATGTGAGTACAGCAACTTGAACAAAAACTGGACTTTTAGTGGCAGTGGGTTATGATCAAGAAGACACTAAATTGTAACAGTTCTGGGCTGGAGAGATGGCTCAGCAGTTAAGGCACTTGACTGCAAAGCATAAGGACCCAGGTTTGATTCCCCAGTGCCCACATAAAGCCAGGTGCACAAGGTGTCAGAGATGGTTGGAGGCCCTGGCATGCTCATTCTCACTCTCTCTCTCTCTCTCTCAAATAAATAAATAAATACATAAATAAATAAACAAATAATAAAAAGAGTTACAGTTCTGAATCCTTGACAGGCTTAAGGATACTAGTCAAGAGCCATTCAAGCACAAACCTGGACTATCAGAGCAATAGCAGGTCCCTATGGGATCAGGTGCCAGAAGCTGGGAAACCTCTTCTGAAGCAGGATCCAGAGAACACTTGGATCTCTTTGCAAGGCTGTAGAGAGTCCAGGAATTGAGATGCTAGGGACCTACAGGAAGCAGATCTGGCTTAGAGCAGCCCCAGCCAGCAAAGGCAGGAAGTAGAGCAGCATCACAGGTTCAAGCAGCTCCAGTGCTCTCAGTGGCTGCAGCATCTGCAAGGGGAACGGGGAAGCTCCAGGGCTTGCATGCAGCAGACCAAGCCAAAACCTGCCCCAGGCGCCACACTCAACTGGCTGTCCACTCTAGGATGGGGCCTTCAGGGCTTCAGTCTTCTCTCTTCAGTACACTCAGGTGTGTACACTGAGGAACCTAGAGCAAGTACTTGGGACCCAATTCATGCATGCAAATAAGGTGAAGTCATGAGGCCCAATCAGAAGAGCAAGTGTACCCTCCAAAATTCAAAATTTCTTGCACGTGCTCCATTTTCTTTGGCCCCATGGTGATGATCAAATAGCAGACCCAGCTTTGGAAAAGACGGCAGAACAAGGAGAAGCGGCAGGGCAGCAGAGAGCTGAAGGGGCTTCCCTGTTGACACTCCAACCGTTACCAAGGAAAGGTCCCTGGCTTTTGGTGGAAATTCCCTTTTTGATTACAGGGAATTTGATTACAGGGATTTTTGACTGCCTAGGAATGTGAAAAAAAAAAAAAAATAAGATCATCCTAGAACAGCTCTAGTCAGGAATAAAGGAGATGCTCAAAACATAGCACACAAAGTGGAAGTATGTTAAAGGTATACAAGAGCCAAGCAAAAAGAGGTCCAATTTCTAAAGCTAAAAATACTTGAACCACAAAGGCAAGCATTTTGTTATAATCCCAAAATAAAGTAAATATCCATATGGGTGTAAATAAATGAAAAAAGCCATATATCTCTGGTATAGGAAAGTTACAAACAAAAGCATTCAACACTCCAGGAGGAAATAAATAAATACTATTCCTGAAGTGTAGACTATGCAGAGTGACTTTCTTTCATAGAAAGCACCGGGATAGTTGCCTTTGCTTTGGTATTTCAAGGTAGGGTCTCATTCTGATCCAAGGTCACCTGACCTAACATGGAATTCACTATACAGTCTCAGGCTGGTCTCGAACTCATAGTGATCCTCATACCTCTGCCTCTGGGAGTATTGGGATTAAATGCGTGCACCACCACATATTATTCCACTAAGTAACGTTTCTATAGCGAAATCTGACAGACCACCTCTGCTGAACAGTCAATCAATGCCAACAGTAATAAACCATGTAAACTACGTTGCATTGCCTTCACATGATATGATGAAAATGTCATCTTACATGTGTTAGTCTTCCTCCTCCAAATCCACACCACCACTCAAGTCCTGAGAAGATCGTCAACCAATCCCACCAAAAGGACAATTTACAAATGACCTCAACAGGTTACATCAAAGCTCTAAGAGCCATAAGAAATAACTTTTCTTAAGAAAAAAGGTAGAGGAATAATCATAGCAAAAAAAAATCCCAAGGAGACAGGACAGAAAAATGTAATCTAGCATACTAAAAAGGATATTGAAGAGTAAAACTAAAGGAATTTAGATAAAATGTAGGGTTCAGTTAATGATAAAGCATGGTAATGTAATGTTCAGTTATGTTTAGTATTGTGACAAGTGTGGTTTCCCAAGAAAAGATACAAATAATGTAGAAACTGGATATGAGTAGAGGGGTGGTCTTTACCATAATTACAACGATTTTATAATTTAAACTTATTCTAACATTAAAAGTTAATATAAAATGTACACAAGAAATCACATGAGTAATTTGTGATTGTTGCGTAGTGATTTGGGAATTGAAACATTCCCTCTTGGAAGGAAGAAAGAGGCTCAGAAGTAGGAAATAAATAAAACTTACAAGTCTTCGAAAGCTGAAACTTTTTTACAATTTACTTTTAAAGACAGCAAGAGAGAGAATTGGCATACCAGGGCCTCAGCCACTTAGTGGGCATGTGTGACCTTGCACTTGCCTCGCCCTTTGTGTGTCTGGCTTACATGGGATCTGGAGAGAGATAACATGTGTTCTTAGGCTTTGCAGGTAAGCATCTTAACTCCTAAGCCATCTATCCATCCCAAAAGCTGAATCTTATGAGATTCACTAGACCATTCCTCAAGGTTCTGTAAGCAGTAGCAATTGTTGAGGAGATTGGCATTCTGGCCCACCAAATAAGTTGCCACCCATACTGGGAAGGGATTTTCAGCATTGTAGCTGCATTTGAGCCACCAATGTTCCTGTAAATAGACCCAATAAATGCATTAGTTCACCAAGTTGGAATTTGATGGAATTGTTTACTTGCTTCTGTGTTGGAGTTCTATTTGTGTAATGAGAAGCTCGCATCACCCCAGAAAGTTAGTGCAACAGTAGTGATGATTATTGGTACTTCTCTAAAATTATTTTACGCCCCGTGTGTGGGTATGAAAAATTTCTGATTAAATTATTGAATACCATGCCTAGAAGAATACTATACAAATGGGAAAAATAATGCACAAAGAAAGCACTATAAAAGATTGTACATTTTAGACAGAATCAATAAATGGCAGAAATGCTAGAATAATATATAGATAGATACATAGATTAAATTGATCAAACATATCCAATAGATAGAAGAAGACAGATAGTTGGATGAACATATACATGTATACATAAGATAGATGTTTAGTTATTTTGTATACATATTAGTTGTGTAGCTATCATGTACCTATCATGTTTAAACCGATTTATACCTTAAAGGTAAAAAACTAGGCCAAAAATAAATGCTATTAGTATTTCTCCTGCTTTCAGAATGGTTCAATTTAGTTCATTAATTAATTTGGAGAGATTTTTAACAGAACTAAATGATATTAATTTACTCCTGGATGATCAATTTCAAGTATTGAGACTACCCCTGAACCTCACAGTTTATTTTCTTTGAAAAGGGGATGTGGGTATACATGTGTGCATGCACATGTACACACACACACTCACACACACACACGTAGACATCACATGTGTACTTGGACCAGGGAGGGGAGAGTTCAGCAGAGGGTACATCTAGAGCAAATCTCTCCATTCTGCTTTCTACTACCATGCGACACAGATTTTCCCAGCAGATTATTACAAATCTCAGACTTGGAGTATGCTTGTGTCTGACTTGTTTATTTTAAGATCCATTGGCTATCTCAGGAAGCAATTGGCAACAGATGTGTCTCTTTCATGTCTCTGGCTCCTGGTGGACAAACTTACTTTGATTTCAATTTATACTTTACTGTCTAATCTCAGCCATAGCACGTCCAGTATTCCAGGGTAACAATGACTTGCTGCTATGGGTTACTTCCAACTTACTTTAGTGATTCCCTAAATTCTTATATGATTTGTGCATTCAGTTGTCTCTTTTTAACATCCCCATTTTTGATTCTACAACAGTTTCTGTTTTCATTATGACAACCTGATAAATAAAGTATTCATGAATACTATTGAGATTTTGCATGTTCACTGACATCCTCCTCTTTGGCCTAATAATAATCTCAATTTTTTTAAAGGGGGGTCTCATTTTAGCCCAGGCTGCCTTAGAACTCACTCTGTAGCCCCAAAGTCGCTGAAACTCAACTATGATTCTCCTATCTCAGCCTTCCATGTGGTAGGATGTAACACACCACAGGTGGCCAATAATTTCAAATTATAATTCCTTGAATTTAGAATCAATGGCAACAGGGATGGGGCAATAAACGTATTGTTGTTACAAAATGAGAAACAAACTCAAAGATTTCTTACTAATTGGAAAACAATACAAAAGGAAGGGGTTATGGATTTTTATATTGAAGATCTCAACAGCCAATATTAAATCTTTTAAATCACCAAGGAAATTTTCTAATGGTACTATGAAAATTAAGAAATATGCTATTATGTTAATACACCGCTTAGATATATTATCCACTGTGATATTGGGACAAGACATTTAATTTCATTATTCTAGAATTTTAGTTTATCTTATATTGTTATTGTGCTGGTATTTGAATGATCAGTAATATCACATAGCAAGTAAATGAGGAAAACTGGTACTCAGAGTTACACTAAATTATCTGTCATTTCTGCCAGCTAGGACTGCTTCCTACCCACTGTAATTCCTCATAATGAGCTAGTAATTTGAAGTAAACAACATGACTTCTGCCATATAGTTTACCCCTTTTCACCTTTACTTTCCCTTGTGTGAAACGATTATTACCACTTACATCATAAGTTAAAAAATTAAGTAATTTAACATACAGCTTTCCTCTTTTAAAGAATTTTACTCCAATTTTGGATAACTGAAATTGCATCAGGTACAGTTTCACTACTTCTGAACAAGTACCTCTTAAGGAAGTAACTATTCTTTAGATTGGACAAAATGTCATGAAAATGACTAGTGGAAAGAGAACAAGTGAGTACGAAAAATTATAGTGTATTACCCAAAACTAAACCTGTGTGAAAGGTGCATATGCTTAACATGTTGGAATTAATGTTAGGGGATGCTTAGGATCACTCAGACATCACATTTATCCACAATTAAAAGCATGGTGCTTAAGATTTTTAGAAGGTCAACCTCATGTTAAGAGTTTCGGCCATCAACACATGGGCATGCACACATCACACATACACACAACACACATCAGGGCAACTTGTGGAAGTGATAGACATGTGAATGACCTTGATTTTATTGATGGTGTCAAAAATGTATGCAAATATATAAACTCATTAAGTTGTGCACACTCAACATGCATAAGTGTTGCCTGGTTTGTTTCTGTTTTTGTTCCAAATATCAGTCATACCTCAGTAAAACTGCTCTGTAAACAAGGTACAGTTGAAGCATCTCATGGTACAAATACTCTATGATTAACAGTGGGAAGCAGAAACAGGCAGGATACATTTATTTCTTCCCCTTTTCATTTATAGCCTGGTTGTTACAAGAAATATCTGAAATATCTGAAATATGGCATAGAGAGGCACTGAAACTATAATCACTTTAATCTTTCTAAATCTCATGATAATGTTCCATGACTAAAAATGATAAATATGTATAATTTAACATTATTCAAAAGCAGCTTCAGCTTAAAATAGTTTCCAGTTTGGAGCTATTTTTGCTTAATTCATACAACTAGAAAAGAGAAAAAAATAAATATTAACATACCTAAACAGTCATTACAAATAATTCAGTATTTTTCTATATTTAGTTCTGATCTTTTTGAAATGTAATCCAGATGTCCTAGGAAATCAGATTACAATTTTTCTTTCTTTGAGCATCCCATTGAAATATTATATACAGAAGGAAAAGTGAAAATAAGCATGATGATCAATGAATTTTTTACAAATTGAACACAATCATAATCAGCAACTATTTCATGTAAAACAGAATAGTAGCAGACACCTACAACTCCTTTCATTTACAATATATTCCTCTCCTCCCCACTTCCTCAAAGTAAAGTGTGGTCATTCCAAACAGCCTAGGTAGCCTTTGCCAACGTTTATATTTTTCACTATGGAATCATACACAACAAACTTTATTTTTATCCAGTGTATCTAAGTTTATATCTGTAGTTGTATCAATCTATGATTATATTGTTTATTTACTTTTTGTAGTCCTATGAACTGAACCCAGGGGCTCATGCATCCTAAGAATATACTCTACCATTCAGCTAATACTAGCCACTAGGTTTTTAATTTGTAAATTTTCTGGTGCTATGGGACATTGTATGTACATTTAAAGTAAAAATCTACACTCATATTTTTAATGAAATCGACTATAAAATTACTCCTGGAATCCTTCATCAACCAAATGTGTCATTTATTGGAGCCACTTGGGCCATATTGACCCTTATCCGAAAGGCACTGTTACCATCATATCCTGAATTGTTTGCTGACCTGGCACTGTACTTTAGTGGAGTTGACGAAACCTAGCTATTAATAGGAAGGTCTTATTGCCTAATTGTTGAATGCCCCCTGGTCCCTTAGTCATTATTTGGATCTAGGAATATGTGAAACTAAGGATATCTCTAATTGTGAAATTTGCTTCCAGATCAACCTATTGCTTGCTTACATTGGCCTATCATGGAGATCTTGAAACCTACTTGTTTCCCAGATATATTCTTGTTACAAGGAAATGGAAAGGAACTTGAAATGATGTTTTGGTGCAGAAAGGAGACTTCTCTATGGTTTTTCACAGAATATCTAACAAAAGTAGAAGAAAAGACCTTGAATCATTCCACTTGCTAATGAAGAAAATATTTTCTTTTGTCTAAAAGGCCAAGTGCTTTGGGTCCTTTTATTTGGAAATATTACAGAAGGACATTTCAATTTCATTTGATCTGATGAGTGGTTTGGATAGCAACCATCTGCAAAGGCTTGGCTAGCATCTACTAAAATACACTGGATGCTTTGTACTTAGAGAAACATTTGTGTTCTGAAGCATGCTTATCAGCTTAGCCTAGATGTGCAAATCCCATGAATGAATGAGGAACATCTTCAGGGCTCACTACACTTGTATTTAAAACAATAATGATTGGCTACCTCACTAGAATTCAGGGTCTGTTTGTCCCTGTGCATCCTATGCACTAATGTAGCCAAAGGAAACATGGAATACACAGCCTTGTCACAACAATCATTTCTCAGTCTGAACTCTTTCCATTTTCACTTGAGCTTTTGTCTATTCGAGAGCAAATATGTTTTGCAGTTTGGTAAAAATCGTATACTTCTCTCTCCAAGAAGTCAAATGACAAGAGGCATAAGATGGAACCCTCTTTCTTCAAAGCATCCAAGAGAACCAGAAGTTATAATAACAACAATAATTCAGCTCTCAGTTACTGGAAGCTGGATTCTGATACCTCTTAGCAATTTACAAATCATCCTCATGCAGAGAAAATTGTCCAGCAATTGAAAGCTAATGTGAAAGTCAGACCTAGGTTTCATTCTAACCTTACTATTTGCCAGATATGTGTCTTGCTTCTCTAATGTCAGCTTTGTGAATATGAAATGAAGACTGTAACTGTTAGTGTGAAGATGAAGTGAGACTACGTATGAACAAACAAGTTGGGTGTGCAATACCTAGTAAATTCTAGGCAGGAAGCTCCAGGCTTCCTGAGAAATATTAGTGAACAACAGTCTTGAACCAAATTCATAATGTTCTCACAATGCAAAACGATTCTTGACATAATTAATTCCTTCAGCCATGTAGTGACAGCTTCAGGTTCACTGAGATGAACTTCCAGACCAGGCACAGTTATGGAGGAAGGGATATTTATTGAAGCTTACAGATCCAGGGGAAGTTCCATAAATGGTTGAAGAAGCTGGCCTACCTTCACAGGTCCAAGCAGAGAGAGAATCACAAGGCAAAAGCCAAAAGCCACACAGCACAGTACACTTCAGGAACTCCTGCTAGGCACACTTTGCATATCTTTAGATTGAAATCTGAAACTCACCACCACACTTTAAGATCCGCGCAGTGACACTGCCTCCAGCCAGGTGGCTGCAGATGCAAACTACAAACTAATAAAAAAAAAAACTGAATATATTGGGGGCTGTCTATTCAGACCACCACAAGCCATAATTGAGAATCATCCATTTTAGAAAATTTTTGCAAAAAAAAATTGTAAAATTGCTAGAACCTTAAGAACAGCTAAGCAGGGTTGTACAGTTTATGGTCATGAGCACCCACTATGTGCAGACTCAGTAGACTGGGTGGTAGGTGAGTGCAATTTCTTTTTCTAAGTTTCAAATCCAAACTTTCTTCAAAGTTGCAACATGACCTTCTCAGATCTTACAAGGCTAGCATAATGGCTTTAAAAGCAAGGCACCTGAAACTATCCTCCTATCTTCAAGAGGCTGGTGACCTCATAGGACAGAGATTTTCAGTATGCAGTACCACAAATTCACCATATGTGCTCTCATGGTATGGTAAAAGAGCAAGAGGCCATGCGTGTCCTCTTGTGAAACAAAGACTTGCATAGCTTTCTAGTTAAATGTCATTATCCATTCCACGTGAAATTGTAGTATTATCTTCATGCTACATGTCACATTCATGTAACCATCCCAAAAGGCAGAGGATGAAAGCCTCATGGATGAGTGGTTGCAAGGACATCATCTTTTCTCATTTCACATCCACCTCTTGTCATGATTTCTTCTATCTCTTAGTATTATCTGCTAAAGCTCTGGTTGTACATTTGGTCCTGAAAGCATGGCACTAAGTATCACTGAGTTGACATCCCTTAAGCTGTATGACAGAATGTGAGTTGTGAGTTAATTCCATGATCTCTGGTGAAAACTGAAATATCATGAACAGCCAATCTTGATAAATGTAAGTACTCTGTCAATATCTGCACCAGTTACTGTGTCAGGGAGTAAAATTGGGTATCTTCTTTAGGCACACACTAAATGTACACTAAATTCCTATAATAAGCGCAGTTCTGTGCTTGATCTGTGTAATAGACAGCTCCATGATGCTGGGATGAATATCCATCCAAGCACAGTTTATAGGAGGAATGGAATCCAGATCCAAGGGAAGTTCTATCAATGGCAGAAGAAGCTCTCATTCGTAAATCCAAGCAGAGAGAGAAGAACCACCACTAGCCAGCAAACACCAAAAACAAGCAGGCACAAATTTGACAGAAGCAAGACCCCCAGAGCTCAATCCTCTCTGCATACTTTTGAAGATCCAGCCCCAGTGATGCCTCTTCCGGCCAGGCAGCTGGAGACCCAAGTTATAAGCTTTAATAAAAACACCTGAGTCAATGGGGAATACACGTTCAAACTACGACAGTCCTGGAGATGCATACATAAATAATTGGTGCTGACATCAAGAAATTTATTATCTAGATGGCAAATGAATAGTGCTATTTATTGGAAATTAGTATTACACAAGGCCATTTCATTATGCATTATCACTAACCTTAAAAAACTTCTGTGGGGAGCTGGAGAGACTGGCTTAGCAGTTAAGGCACTTGCCTTCAAGGCCAAAGGACGTTGGTTCAATTCCCTAGGACCCACGTAAGCCAGATGCACAAGGAGTATCATGTATCTGGAGTTTGTTTGTAGTGGCTGGATGCCCTCGTATGCCCATTGGCACTCTCTCTCTCTCTCTATGCCTCTTTAGTGCAATCAAATAAATAAATAAACTTATTAAATATATTTAAAAATCTTCTGTGGGAATAGATTTGTTATCACCTTTTAAAAGAGGAATTAGGGCTGGAGTGATGGCTTAGTGGTTAAGCACTTGCCTGTGAAGCCTAAGGAAGCCGGTTTGAGGCTCAATTCCCCAGGACCCAAGTTAACCAGATGCACAAGGGGGCGCACACATATGGAATTCGTTTGCAGTGGCTAGAGGCCCTGACTCGCCTGTTCTCTCTCTCTCTCTCTGCCTCTTTCTCTCTCTGTCTGTCATTCTCAAATAAATAAATAAAAACAATAACAAAAAAATTTTTAAAAGAGGAATAAATTAGAGCTTTGTTTGTGTGGGCTATCATTAGCAAATACTTATTAAGTACCTGTTAGGTGCTGGGTAAGTTTTGTAGTATGAGAGAGTACAGGTAAACAGAAGTGAAATAACTTGCTCCAGTTGTTATATTTAGTTCTTTGCCATAGCTTTTCCTTTAATCAAGATTTTGTATCATTTTGAATGGATATGACTAGCTACTTTATCCTATTAAAAAATAATCTTGTGTGTGCTGATTTGAATACAAGGTGCCTCTCATAGGCTCACATACTTGAATACTTAATCCCCAGCTGGTGACGCTATTCTGGGAGGTTGTGGAACCTTCAGCATATGGAGTCTTGCTAGAGGATTTATGTAACTGGAGGTGGGCCTTGAGGTGATACAGCCAGGTCCCACATGCTATTGTCTCCAAACTTTCTCCCTGCTGCATGTGAGAAAGTGACACCTGCTTCCAGCTCCTGCCATGTTTTCCCAACTACAGTGGACTGTGTCCCCTGGAATTATGACCCAGAATACAGTGTTTTTCTTCCATAAGCTCTTTCTGGTCATGTGTTTTGTTCCAGTAACAAGAAAGTAACTGATACACTGTGAGAACTTTAGATGTGAGAGGCTTGGTTTGAATGCTGATTGTTTAGTTCTATTACACCTGCATATACCACTGGCCTCTATATCAGATGCAATACTTTCAAAAAGCTCCAATAGGAGTCATTCATACTGTGGACACAAGCAACAGCTTTCTGCTTAGTACATATGTACGGAACTTCTCTTCTGGTCAGTACAAAGAATCGTGAAAGAACATCTGTTTTCACTAAAGACATCAACATGAATGTAAGGTCACCACAGCCACTATTATACCATGTTACCTCTATTATTTATAAACTAATTCAAAGTGATTTTGACATTCAGACTGTAGCAGACAGCTTCAGGTTCACTGAGATGAACTTTCAGACTAGGCACAGTTATGGAGGAAGGGATACTTATTGAAGCTTACAGATCCAGGAGAAGTTCCATAAATGGCAGAAGAAGCTGGCCTGCCTTCACAGGACCAAGCAGAGAGAGAGAGAAGTACAAGCCTAAAGCCAAAAGCCAAAAGCCAAAAAGCCACACAGCACACTTCAGGAACTCCAGCTGGGCACACTTTGCATATCTTTAGATTGAAATCTGAAACCCACCACCACACCTTAAGATCCACCCAGTGACATTGCCTCCAGCCAGGTGGCTACAGATGCAAACTACAAACAAATAAACAACTGAATATATTGAGGGCCATCTATTCTATTCAAACCACCACATTCCGCCCCTGGCCCCCAATAGATTTATAACCATCACACATTGTAAATTGTACTCAGTTCAATTCCAAAGGTCCCCACAGTCTTGACCAATTTAAGATATTAAGACCTGTAAAATCAAACAAGTTAAACATTTCTAACATATAAAGGCACAGAGTAAACATTTTCAACTGGTATAAGGCATAGCAAGGAGAGACTAAAACAATGCAAACTCACCCAACATTAAACACACATCAAACTTCTGCAGTTCAAGTCCAATACAACCAAAGACTGACAGTCTCCAGATTTTCCAATTCCGCCCCTCCAGCTGGGCAGAGTAGCAGGGAACACTTCCATCTCAGGCCAACAGTGCGCTCTTTGGTAGTGCTTGCATAGTCCTAGTATATCCAAAACATCTTGAGGCCTTCATGCAAACCACGGTTCATCTTCCAAAGGCTCTTTCAGCCTTTCAGTGCATCATGCCCTGCCTCATGCCGCATCTCAGCAGCAGCTCCTGGAACCATGTGCAATTCATGACCACTCCTCACATTTTCCAAAGGCTCTTTCAACCTATCAGGGCATCAGGCCCTACCTCATGCTGCATCTCAGTGGCAGCTCCTGGAAGCATGTGCAATTCACGGCCACTCCATGCATTTTTCATGCTTCTGAAACCTACACCAATTGTGCAGGACACAGCCATATTCTTAATTCAGGGACGAAACAAATCAGAGCCTTGAAAAGCAGGTTCCTTCTCCAGTCAACCCTTTCCAAAAAGTGTTTGCATTTCTATGATAGTCTTTCCTCAGGCATCATTTCCATGGTAAAGCAATTGGACCATCTTCCTTTAAGAGTGCTAATGTGTTTGACAATAGCAGATTCAGTAACCTAAAACCAGTCTCAGTGCCTGTAATTTTAACTTGCTTGAGGTTTTGCAGCTTAATATCTTAAATCTCTCAGTCCAATATCTCTAGCCAAGCACATAAGTCCATTACAAATTTAACCTTGATCAAACACTCTGGGCCTGGGCAGCAGGACTCAGCCAGCCATTATGCCAGTAGCCCAGTTCCAACAAAGTCCTCTGCAGTCTTTCCTTCCTCTTAGAAAGCTCATAAGCCAAGCCTCGAAGTTCAATGCTGTCTTCACTTAGCATTCTCAGACTCTCATCAGAATAGTCCATAAAACTTGGCTTACCACTTCAGAAGACATCTTCATTTGCAAGCACCAAGTCCATGCCTATTCCTCCAAAACAAAGGTTCCAAAAGATCAACATCCACATGGTAGGGTTCATCTCAGTGCACTCCTCAGTACCAAGTTCTGTAGCAGACAGCTTCAGGTTTGCTGAGATGAACTTTGAGACCAGGCACAGTTATGGAGGAAGGGATACTTATTGAAGCTTACAGATCCAGGAGAAGTTCCATAAATGGCAGAAGAAGCTGGCCTGCTTTCACAGGACCAAGCAGAGAGAGAGAGAAGTACAAGCCTAAAGCCAAAAGCCAAAAGCCAAAAAGCCACACAGCACACTTCAGGAACTCCAGCTAGGCACACTTTGCATATCTTTAGATTGAAATCTGAAACCCACCACCACACCTTAAGATCCACCCAGTGACATTGCCTCCAGCCAGGTGGCTACAGATGCAAACTACAAACAAATAAACAACTGAATATATTGGGGACCATCTATTCTATTCAAACCACCACACAGACAGAAATTAATTTCTTTTAGATGTCACCTCCAAACTCATGACATCTTGCCCGTGCTCACTCAGAGCCTTGTGGCTGGCTTCTGAGTACTTAATGATCAAACAACAGTGAGGGGTCTGAGAGAAGCCATAGGGAAGCTTCATTCTTACTATTATGGAGAAAACTATATATATATATATATATATATATATATATATGAAAGAAAGAGGGAGAGAGAGAGAATGGGCCCACCAGGCCCTCCAGCCACTGCAAACAAACTCCAGATGCATGCACCCCCTTGTGCATCTGGCTTATGTGGGTCCTGGAGAATCTAACCCAGATCCTTTGGCTTTACAGGCAAATACCTTAACCACTAAGCCATCTCTCCAGCCTGCCTTATGCTATTTTTACAACAACATTCCATCTCTCAGAATAAAGAGACAGAAGGAAAAATAGACAAGAGAAGAAAAATATGAGACTTGTAAAAATAATAGGAGCCAGACATGGGAATTTCATATGAATGTTTTTCTTTAGAGTCATTTAAAAATTCAATGGTATTAATTATCCAAGAAAAAGATTAAGAAAGTTCTACATGTAAACTAGTTTATATGTTCTAATTCTATATATAAGCCTTTATTGAGCCTTGTTTTTGAGTAAGTTGTAAATTAACTATGTGGTACATATGGTTACTATATGACCAAGTAATATTGGTGCTGTGATAATATTTTGGCCAAGATTACATCTTCTTTGTTTGCTTGTTTGTTTGTTTGTTTGTTTTTTGAAGTAGGGTATTCTCTAGCCCAGGCTGGTCCTGGAATTCATTGTGTAGTCACAGACTAGCCTCATTTCACAGTGATTCTTCTACTTCAGCCTCCCAAGTGTTAGGATTCAAGGTGTGCACCACCATGCCCAGCTCATAAAACTTCTTGAGGAGCTATATATCAATGGATTTAGATTCCATGTGTCAAAACTCACAGTCATAGCTGTTATGTAGGTACTAATAAAACTATTTAAACTGTGGCTATTTAAAATGTAAACTAGGGCTTCAGAGATGGCTCAGTGGTTAAAGGTGCTTGCTTGCAAAACCTTCCAGCCTCAGTTCAATTCCCCAGTGCCCATGTAAAGCCAGATGCACAAAGTGGTACATGCATCTGCAGTGTGTTTGTAGTGGCAGGAGGCCCTGATATGCCCATTATCTAGCTCTATTCTTCTGTCTTTCTCTCTTCTTGCAAATAAATATATAAAAATATTTTAAATAAATAAATAAAATGTAAACTATTTCTGTCACATTGAATTTTCTGAAGAACAAACACAACAACTGATGATATATGGATCTCTAATGGATTATTTAGCAGTTTATGCACACAATGTCTTAAAGAAGCTTTATTAATTAATTTGATATAGTACAATGATTGCAATTATTTCATAAGGTAACAGACAATGGGGCTAAGTTTGAACTGTATATAGGAGCTAGAAACCAGAGCTCCAAGCCAGAGATGGAACGCACAGCCTGGAGGCACAAGGAGTCTCTTCCACTGGAGCTGAGACGAGACCCATGACAATCTGCTAGAGGGAAATTCACTGCCATTAGACCAAGGGGGCATGTCAGTCAGAGAAACAAGAGAAGTCTTCAGGATGGGGTAAGTACTAGTGCTTGTAAATATGTTAGCATAGTACCTGGGACCCAGAAAATTCAACACAAATATTACTTGATACATTTTCATCATTTTCATATTGTATCAGGAAAACAGGCTGACTGTGGTAGAAACAGTCTACCTTGAAGATATTACTCCAGAAAAAATATAAGAGAAAACACAACCAGAATGAAAGTCTTTATCAGTCAATTTCCCAGTTAAACTGGGCTACAGTAATTATCTAAACCTTTCTTTATTAGATATTTTATTGTCCATCATCAAATAGCTGCAATCCTCAGACATGCTATACTTTGCTGTATTTAAAATGTACATAGGTTGGAAATAATTTGTTAAAGGCAGTAAATCACTAACTAAATGAGGAGTAATAGGCTATATTTCAAAGGTACTTTAAAGAAAAAAAAATAGCAGCTAATTCCCCCCTTGACCACACTGTTCATAAAAGCAATAATAAAACGCTTGGTTAATAAGACACTAGTAACCATTTCTCCTTAGATTTTTTGCAGCACGTGGACATACACATGCAAGTGTGTGGCTGATCCAGTAGCAGAAACCATTCTTCTATGATGCCAGGTACCAGCATTTGCGCAGTACACTCAGCTCAGCATCTGTGCCCTGGCTGCAGCTAGACTCTTTCTGATGACTGCATGTGGAACTCCTGAGGCCAAGGCAGAGAGGCAGCACTGATTATAACATTTCATATGCAAAAGCCAAGCAGCAAATCGATTGTGATGATAATCAGCACCCACAGTTCAAAGCTTGGCAATGTTTCCTAAAGTGTGTGGATAGAATGTTCTGTTTAGTTTTGTCACTTATCTCTGAAACTTATTTGGCTATGGTGAGGACACACACACACACACACACACAGACACACACACAATGAGATGAAAAGGAGAGAAAGGAAGGAAGAAAGAAAGGAAGGGGCCGGAGGGAAGGAAGGAGAAAAAGATGCATGACCAAAACAAAACAAAAACAAAAATCTTAAGCTGAACGTGATAGTGACATGCATGCCTATAATGGCAGCACTCAGGAGACTGAGACAGGAGAACATGAGTTTGAGCCATAGTAAGGCCCTGTCTCCAAGCAAATAACCTGCACCACACCACTGACCAAGGCATCTGTGTATTTGTTCAGGTAATAAGGAAGCATGTCTCTCATGAAGCTGACCCTGGGACTTTAATAATAAAGGATGCAGAAACTTTTCCGAAAAGATTGGGAGTCACAATGAAAGGATGCTCACCTCCCATGATACTATTCTACTGGGAGCCTTAGCTAAAGCAATAAGCCGAGACAAGAAATTAAAAGGTGTATGAACACTAATTGCCTTTGCTTATAGACAATATGCTTGCTTATAGGGAAAACCTCCAAAATCAATGGTAAGAAATTTAAAAACTTCCTGCAAGTAACAAGTGGTAGTAGAGAGGTTGAAGGCCAAGGTTAATATACAAAACTCAATTGCTTTTGGATATACCAGAAATGAACAATGGTAACTTCAAATTAAAAGCATAATATCATGCACATATTAGCAGCAAAAATCAAATAGGTATAATATCAATAAATAATAAAATATAAATAAGAGCTATATGAGAAAAAAACTAGAAAACTGATAAAACACGTAAGTGACTATATAAATGGATTCTGACCCTGTCTGAATGATTAGGAAAATTCAATACTATCAAGATGTTAATTCTCCCCAATTTGATCTATGGATTCTGGGGGTGGTGGCACATAACTTTTATCACTCACGTGGCAGAGGTAGGAGGATTACTTTGAGTTCAATGCCAGCCTGAGACTACATAGTGAATTCCAGGTCACTTTGGGCTAGAGTGAGACCCTACCTTAACACAAACAAAGGGAAAAAAAGAGACCTGATCTATGGATTCAATAAAATCCTAGCCAAAATCCTAGAAAGGCATTTGTGAATATTCTACTAACTGATCTTAAAGTGTAGATGGAACATTATGAAATTGTCAAAAATAAAAAGAGAGAAAAAAGACCCCAAAGAGCCAAAGAAATGTTAAAGGACAATATCACGGTCAGAGAATTTGACTGTCTGACTCCAGACTCACAGTGAAGCTGCAGTCATCAAGGTAGAGAAGCTTTGATACTAGATCCCGGAGTGATTTCCCTGCAGGTTTTCATGTTTCCTTTCATAAACAGTCGTTGCTGCTGTTTTCTAAGGCTTTGGGTTGGCTTTGAAGTATGACCTTCCATATTCTCACCTTACTTCATTATTCACAGGAAACTATTGTCAAAACTGTAGGTGAAATATAAAACCTAGAAGTATAATAAAGTTCTCAGAAACAAAGGTATTTCCATAGGAAGGATACTTGGCTCCAGTAGACAGTACTAGGGCCAGGGAGTATTTGCATGCATAAAAATGTCCACACACATATCTCACAATTTTCATCAAAGGTGGTACACCAAATATGACACATAAAATTGTACAACTCCTAAAACATAAAAGAAAATCTAGGTGAGCTGGGCGTGGTGGTGCACACCTTTAATCCCAGCTCCTGGAAGGCGAAGGTGGGGGGATCCCTGTGGTTTTGAAGCCAGTCTGACACTAATTCCAAGTCAGCCTGGGCTACAGTAAAACCCTGCCTTGAAAAAACAAACAAACAAATCTAGGTAAAGTTAGGTATAAAAATGACCTTAGATTCAAAATAATCCACAAAACATATGTAAATAAAAAATTGAAAAGTTAAACTTAAATTTTTCTCTCTTAAAAACAATTGAAAACCAAACTCAGGATGCAATAATTACTTGCAAAACATATCAAAATATACAAAGAACTTTATCAAATTCAGTATTAAAAGATAAAAATGGACAAAATATATGAACATTCACTGAAAAGACATACAAATGCCTGATTTACATAAAAATGATGCTTTAATATCATATATCATTAGAGATCTGCAAAATGAAAATTGGGACCACTACACACTATAACAAGGACTAAATCCTAGACACTGAGAAAAGCAAATGGTGGTGAGGCTGTGGAGCAAGAAGAATTCTCATTTCTTGCCAGTGGGAATGAAAAAAGATAAAGGTATTTGGGAAACGACTGTAATTTTCTTTCATAAATACATATATTCTTTCTTAATGATGCAGTAACTGAACTTCTTTATACTTAGCTAAATAAGTAAGCAGTTTGTAAGAGTGTTATTCATAATTACACAGGCATGAAGCAACTAAGTTGTCTTTCAAGTAGGTGAATGGATAGAGACTAGTGCATCTTTAGAATGAGGTATTATTCAGCCATAGAAGGAAATAAGCTATCTAGTCATGAGAGTTGTTTTTAGAATCTTGAATACATGTTACTTATGTGAAAGTAATAAATAATAAAAATGAAACATACTGTACAATTTCAACTATATGATATTCTGGAAAAGGAAAAACTGAATGCTCTATTCCCATCTATAAATCAAATCAAAAGCTTCCTGAAATGTCAAGTTAAGGAGATTCTCCACCCACTGGCTCACTTGGGTCTTATTTCTTTTGAGGATTTCTGATAGGAGTTTCCCAGTTCCAGCCTCATGTTTCAGGAAGCTTATTGACTGGAGGGTCTGAAAGTGGAGACTGCTCTATGAGTTATATTTTACCTCAAATTCACTTAGGTTAAGACTTTAATATCATCCTAACACAATATTAAAACAGTATAAACACAGTGTGTCAGATGTCATAAGGTTGTTCTTTAAATATTAGCAACATCTAGGTGGCCATGAGAACTAAGTACAGGAAAGCGAGCAAATTGAGTGAATGGTGAAGATGCTCAATGAAGGACGAAGAAAAGGAAAATGAAGCATCTCTTGTGCTTGTTCTAACCCCCTTCTTATACTTGGAGCGGTTATCTCATGTGACCATTACATGCATGTTCTCAAACTGCCTGAACACAGACTCTATGCTCCAGGATATAGGCAATTTACATTTAAAAAGGGATATAATCTTATAAAATATATACAAACTATCTTTACCTGAAAGATCTTTATCTGTCTTTTCTTCCCCCTAGTGCAAATATTTTTATTAGAAAAACCCATAGACTGGTGTTGTATAGTCAGTGTTTCCATCCACTTATTTGGCAATTTTTTTTTTTGTTAAAAAAATCAGCTTAATTCATTTACTTGGTTGTCATGAAATACCTGCTCCATTCTCAGTTTGTTTCAGTTGGGGAAAAAAAGGAAATATTGCCCTGTGGAGGTGAGGCTGGTCTATTCAAGTGCCAGCTCACTTCTCTGGGACTAGTGGAGTGGCAGAAGAGACGGCAGTCAAGTTGGGTATATTAACCACTCAGACCCACATTTCCATCCTGTATTCTGTTTACTTATATATAGGTTTTCTTTAATTGGCTGAGACTAAAGGTAGAACCATATTTCCTCTTTTCCCTTCAGCACTCCTCACAGCTTTATAAATACTGACTAAATAAATGAGGCCAAGTCTGAAGAAAAAACTGGATTTAGAATGATACCAACTTAAAATGTGTATTCAAAGTGAACTTCTTAACTATATTCCACATTTATCACTTCCTTTGTGTCTGGCATACATTTTTAGAGACAAGTTCACACACATCACAATTAAATAATTACTTTGTCAGACGTTTCTAGGAAGAATATGCATAATTGACTTTGCATATTATGAATAAATATTTTCACTGTAACTATTTTACAGAATAGAGTTGTGAATCATTTTAGCAATTCTCAATCCAATATTTTCAGAAAGATGGCAGCATGTGGCCCTAGCAGCTTCATCTGTGGCTTATAAAGGGCTTTCTGACTCCTGCAACATCTGATGAAGTCTCCCAAGTCCTGGCACCAGTAAGCTACAGGGCACCAGCTCTTGCTGCTCCATTTTGACCAGCTGCTCACGGATTCACAGGAAAGCAGATGTGGGAGGGGCTTCTGCAGAGACATGACTTTTCATTTCAGTCTCTCCCAACGATTTTGAGGTCCAGATGTCATTTTAGGGATGTTTAGGCTGCCTGCACAGATGACTCAAAAAAGTCTAAAACTGTACTTCATGGCTTCATTTTTGTTTGGAAATAATGTGAAAGTTAACTTTACTGGAAATTTCTTTAGAGGACTACTGGGAATAAAATTGGATTTACTATTCCTTGCAAAAGAATATTAAATTTCCTAAATATAATTTTAACTATATACAATTTTAAAGAGTTGTAAAAGAGTTTTCGAAATTTTTCATTTTCTACCTGTGCGATGTTTAGCCTTGGTAGTGACAATCAAGTAACTTAAAAGATTGCCATCACACATTAATCATGAAGAATTACTTGCAAATCAAAAAAAAATCAGGTTTCTAATTAAAATTTATGAAATTAATCCTGAAATCATACATGTTTAATATTTTATGCCTTGCTTTATTCTGGATTTTTATTACAATTACATAAAGAACTTTTGCCAAATTTCATCCTTCCCTTTGTTTCCTCACTGCTCAATATAAGTGCTGTGTTTGTGCCAGGCTGAGAAGAGTTTTTACAGACTTCCTGAAAGCTCAGCTGCAGGCATATCTACAGTTAGCCACAGGTCCTGAGCTTTCTGCCTTAACCTTCAAGTGCCAGGCACTTGCACTGTGCCTTCTCTGAGGTGCCCTATGACCGAGGGAGGAGCCCCAGAATTAAATTCTGACTGAGAGTCTCACCACAGGTTTCCCCTCTGTGTCCCTCATAGTTCAGTGTGGAGTAGGGTGGAGTGGGGCATGATATTCAAAGCTTCTGTTTTTCTCTTGAAACTTTCTACCTTGATCACGCAAGATTTTAATGGAATATTTGCTATCTGTGTCTATATCTCTTCAATAAACAAGGTGATAAGACAGTGTATTTTTTTTTCTTTTCTACATTCCTGATAAAACAGTAGATGAACAAACAGGGCACAAAGTTGTGTGCACAAAATATTACTCTATTTAAGTATATGGTAATAAAACTTAAGTTGGCAGCTTTCAGCTATAGTTTGGCTCTTGAATGTCACCCAAAGAAGAAAAGGTTCCTGCAAGAGATTTTTTTTTTAAGAGGAGGGATGAGATCATCTGTGAAGTGTAATTGCTTTCAGAAAATTTTATATAGAAAAGAAAAGAGCATAAATCAAACTGTATGCATTATTTATGGGTCAAATGTTTAGTGTTTTATACCTAATACCTAATAGTATCAGGTAGTACAATGTAGTGTATATTTAACAAGTGGTGAAATTGAGATGAGTATGGTAGGACATGTCTATAATCTACACACTTGAAATAACTGAGGCAGGAATTTGAGACAAGCCTTAACTACATACAATGGTCCTGTCTTAAAAAGAAAGAACAAATAGAGGCATAAAGATTATTAGTTATTTATTTTAAGTTACAGACTCTAGAAAATTCTGACTTTGGTTGGAAGCTGGTTCTAGGGTTCAAATCTAAAGTACTGTAGTCTGGTTTTATAGAAGTAAGTTTGAACACTTGAATGGGACAAATAAACATAAAATTATGAAGCTTCAAAGTGAGATTTCTTGCAAAATTTCAGAGGCAACAATATATGATAATGTAGTTTTTCATTGACAATCTCACACTCGTGTGTGTGTGTGTGTGTGTGTGTGTGTGTATCTTGATCAAAATCCCCTCTCATCATTTTCTTAATCCCCCTCTCCCACACCCTTTCCATTCATAACCTCATCCTTACTCCAACCAGTCTCTCTACCATTTTCATGTCTTTTTTCCCACTGTTTATGTGATTAACGTTTCTATTTAGTCCACACCTACTAGAGCGTTTGGGAGGTGGAGCCATGCTGGAGGAAGTGTGTCACCAGGGTCAGACCTTGGGGTGGAGAGCAGCCCAGTGTGTGTTTAACATCAGCTCTTGCTGGCTGCTGCTTGCTGTTCTCTCTGCAGTGGATGTATGATGAAGTGAACCAGCTTCTTCTGCCATGATGAAGCTTCCCCTGGAAATCTGTAAGCCCGAAACAAGCTGCTTCTGATTAAATATTTGTTCCAGCAATGAGATGGTAACTACAACAGGAAATATGAGAAAAAATGATTCTCTAATGGACCAGTACAAATGAGCCATTAGGAATATTGGCTATTGCTGGATGTCAGTACCCATGAATATCAGAAACTGGAAGAGAATAGAGAAAAGAAGCTGCAGTGTCACACCTCTTCTAGTAAGGCTACGAGAGAGCTATTCTGTAGCTATGAGAGAACATCTGGAGGCAAAAATCCTTTATAGTTTCTTAAGGTCCATTTTCACTGTGATAAGCATTTAATTCACTGAGACCATGCTTGCCCTGCATGACTATGGCGTAAGTCTCCAATTACTGTGTGAGCAACTATGAGAAATTATGTTTTTCTTCATTGCGTTTCAGCTGATTGGAAAACTATTTTTATGTACCATAAACCACAATAATCTAACTTAATACCTCTTTATCTTTGTAGTCCTTAGGCTGAGTTTGTAAAAGACTTATATTAATCAAAGCTCCCTTCAGGATACTGCTGACCCATGATGAGAGGTCATTCCAGGAAGAAAGAGAAACACAATTGTCTCTTTGGTAATCCAGGAAACCATGACTCTTCTTAATGTATATGACTTCTACCTCATATTCTATATAGAATTTGTCTTTCTCAAACATCACTAAATATTTATAGCCTTCTGGATATCAAGTTTGTTTCCCTTAGCTGCATCTGAATTTATTGCTATCATCATTGTTTACAATGTAGAAAAGTTAAATCTTGGAATTGGCTTCTTTGTCATGATCACTTTTCTTTCAGGAAATTATTTCAGATCCACCATACTTTTTAATTTTAAAAATAAAGCACAGTGTCTGCTCCCAGAGCTGATTTACTTCCCAAAGCTGTCAGTGAATGCCAGGTGGCTTCCTACAATCCTTGGCATGAAGGAAAATAACACAGAAATTTCTAACTACTTTAGTGAAGGAACAAAAAAAAATATTTTCTTTCTCTGTTAAATAGGCCATACATCCATGTTAAAGTTTCAACTCACCTTTGTTTTTGATGATTTTTAAACATGGTCTCAGTATAGGTAAGTAGGAATGCATATCTCACTAGATTAAGGAACAGCAGGCTATTGCATCAAGCCACATGATACACTCAAATATTTCCCCCAATCATTTCTTTCATTGCAGTTCTTTTTATGCTCTTTTATTTTTCTTATCATCCATTTCCTTTCCTCCTCACTTTAGTTCCTTTCCTTTCACCAGATAGTACAATTTTTGCTTAGAACTCCATTTTTCCCCCTTTTTTTAAGAATTTATTTTGAGACAGGGTGGGGAGAGAATGGGCATGCCAGGGCTTTTAGCAGCTGCATAGGAACTCCAAATGTGTGCACCCACTTGTGAGCATGTGCAACATTGCATGCTTGCATCACTGTGTATCTGGCTATATGGGACCTGGAGATTCAAAGGTGAGTTCTTAGGTTTTGCAGACAAGCATCCTAAGCCATCCCTACAGCCCTAAAGTCCACTTTTTAAAAGTCCATAACCCACTTATAGAAGAACGCTTGTGATGTTAATCTTCATGTATCTCATTTAATTGGCTTGCATAAGATGAGTGACATAGTTTCATTATTTTCTTTATGAGTGAATAAAACCACATTATAGAAAATTTTCACCTAATAAGGTGAGCTTATTCTTAGATTTTTTTGTGAGAGATTATTAATTACACTTGTTCTTGTAATTATTCAAATTATATCAAAACGTCTAATTGATGTTTATTTTATCCTGCTACTTTGCTGAAAATGTTTATGATATCAAAAAGTTTTCCAAAGGAGTATTGAGAACATCTTACTATAGGCTCATGTCATCTGCTAGAGGGGATAACTTCTTCCTTTCCTAATAATTTACCCTTTATTTCTTTATTGCTATTGCAAAGAATTCAAGCACCACATTTATTAATAATGGATAGACTGGGCATTCTTCTTTCCTTCCTGAATACTTTCAGTTTTTCTCCGTTTAGTGTAATGCTGGCTATAAGTTTCTTATACATATATGGCCTTTATGATTTCAAACTATGTTCCTTCTGCTCCAGGTTTACTAGGGATTTTTTTCATGAAGGGATATCAAGCTTTGACAAAGAGTCTATATTCTATAGAGATTATCATGATATTTTCTTGATCATATTTGTATGCTATATTATATTTATTGATGTGCATAAGTTATACCATCATTGGGTCTCTGAAATAAAGCCAATTTGATAATGGTATATGATTTTTTTTGTTTTGTTTTTTGAGGTAGGGGTCTTACTCCAGCTCAGGCTGACCTGGAATTCACTATGTAATCTCAGAGTGACCTTGAACTCACTGCAATCCTCCTATCTCTGCCTCCCGAGTGCTGGGATTAAAGGTGTGAGCCACCACACTCGGATTACATGATTTTTTTAAAAGTGTGCTACTTAATTCAAAGTGAAAGTGTTTCATTGAGAATGTTTGCGTCTATCTTCATCAGAGAAAATCATCTAGAATTGCCTTTTGTTATTGCTGTTGTTGAGTCTACAATTAGTTTTGGTATCAGAATTATAATTCTTGCTTTATGGAATGAATTCTGTATTACTCATTCCCTTTCTATTTAGGGAATATTTTGGGGAGCATTAATTTTAATTCTTCTTTAAAGTCCTGGTACAATTCAGCAGTGAATTCATCAGTCCTAGTGTTTTCTTAGTTGGAAGATTATTACTGCTTTAAACTTCCTTGCATATTATAGATCTATGTCAGCTGCTTGTATCTTTTTGACTTAAGATTTAGTACGTTCAATGCATCTAAAAATTTACTAAGGACTCCAGCCCCAAAAACACCATCAGCTGCTCCGGTACCGGCCACAGCGGCTTCAGGGCAGCGAATCCAGCAGCGGAGGCTCCAGCGGCTTCAGCGGCAGAGGCGGATCCCGCAGCGGCAGCACCAGCGGATCAGAGGCGGAGGACCCAGCAGCGGCAGCTCCAGCGGATCAGCGGGGGCAGACCCAGCAGCGGCATCTCCAGTGGCGGATCCAGCAGCAGTGGTCCCAGCAGCGGCAGCTCCAGCGGCAGCAGCGGGGATCCAGCATCAGGGGTGCCAATCTGCAGGGCCACAGTTGCCAGGCTTGGTTTGCCCCACAGGAAAAGCCAGTACCCAGTTCCAGAAAGCAGAACAGCGGCCCAACATCCCAGCCAGCAACTTGACTGAGACCAAAAGCATCCAAAGAGGTAACTGGGATTGAACCAGGGAAGGGTCTCACCTGGTCACAAGCTGACTTGGATCCCTCAACAGACCAGAAATCTTAACTTCTTTGTTGATAGAGGATCTGGTTTTTATAATACCTAATCTTGCATAAATGCTCGGTGCTGTTCTTGACTGAATGTGTATAGGGTTTAGTTAAATTTTAGAATATACCTGTATTTTATTCCACTCAACCTATTTGAATACCCCCATAGCAGGCAAACTTAACCGCTAGGACCACGTGTCTAGATACTCTGAGAGTGGTAAGAGCCACACCTAACATCTTAATCTCCTACATAGAAGATATACAATATCAGATCAATAGATACAGCAAAGGATACCCAGCTAACTGGAAAATCTAAGCAGTAACTTAATCCAAGATGCAAAAATATATACATTATAACACAAGAAACACCAAAAACCAAGGCAATATAAATCCACCAAAAAGCATCAATGCTTCAGAAATGACCTCTAGTGAAAACGAGTTAGAGAAAATGCCTGAGAAAGATTTCAAAAGAATGATTGTAAATATGTTCAATGAACTCAAAGAAGAAATCAAAGGAATCAGAGAAGATACAGGACACCAATTTAACGAAATAAAGAAATCAATACAAGACATAAATAAGGAAATAGAAATAATGAAGAAAAACCAGTCAGAATTACTAGCAATGAAGAACACAGTTAATGAAATAAAAAACTCTGTAGAAAATCTCACCAGTAGAATGGATGAAGGAGAGGACAGAATATCTAAGCTAGAAGACCAGGTGGCAGATCTAATACAATCCAACAAAGAGAAAGACAAACTAATAGAAAAGTATGAATGGGAATTTCAAGATATTCGGGACACTATGAAAAGATCAAATATAAGAATTCAGGGTATAGTAGAAGGAGAAGAATTTCAATCCAAAGGTATAGTAGGCATCTGCAACAAAATCATAGAAGAAAACTTCCCCCAAATTGGGAAAGAGGTGCCAATGCAGATACAGGAAGCATTTAGAACACCAGCCAGACAAAACCTGGAAAGAACCTCTCCTCGCCATATTATAATCAAACTACCAAACACACAATCCAAAGAAAAAATATTGAAAGCAGTTAGAGAGAAAAATCAAGTTACCTACAAAGGCAAGCCCATCAGGATCACAGCAGATTACTCAACACAAACTTTCAAAGCCAGAAGGGCTTGGAGTGATGTATTCCAAACTCTGAAAGATAACAACTGTCAACCAAGACTACTTTATCCTGCAAAACTATCCATTCAAATAGATGGAGAAATAAGGACATTCCATGACAAAAGCAGGCTAAAGGAGTATTTGAAGACAAAACCAGCTCTACACAAAATACTTGAAAGAATCCTCCATGCCGAAGAGAAAGAAAAACACACATATAAGGAACCTGGAAAACAGCAAACAACACTCAAATACTAGTTAATATAAGAGAGCAAAGGTAGAACCAGAACCACAAAAAAAAAAAAAAAAAAAAATGGCAAGCATAAATACACATCTTTCAATAATATCTCTTAATATCAATGGCCTCAATGCTCCAACCAAAAGACATAGATTTGCAGACTGGGTTAAAAAGCAGGACCCTACAATTTGTTGTCTCCAAGAAACTCACCTTTCTACAAAGGATGGACATTATCTTAGGGTGAAAGGTTGGAAAACGGTGTTTCAAGCAAATGGACCCAGAAAGCAAGCAGGGGTTGCTATCCTAATAGCTGACAAGGCAGACTTCACTCCAACATTAGTCAAGAAAGATAAGGAAGGTCACTTTATATTGATTAAGGGCACACTCCAACAGGAGGACATTACAATCCTAAACATATATGCACCTAACATGGGGGCTCCCAAATTCATCAAACAAACACTGTTAGAACTAAGGTCACAGATAACACCAAACACAGTGGTAGTTGGTGACTTTAACACCCCACTCTCATCAATTGACAGGTCATCCCGGGAAAAAATAAACAGAGAGGCATCTTGACTAAACGAGGTCATAGAAGGAATGGACCTAACAGACATATACAGGACATTTCATCCAAATGCTGCAGAATATACATTCTTTTCAGCAGCACATGGATCATTCTCTAAAATAGACCATATATTAGGACACAAAGCAAATCTTAACAAATTCAGGAAAATTGAAATAATTCCTTGCATTCTATCTGACCACAATGGAATCAAACTACAAATCAATAGCAAGAAAGGATATAGAGCATACACAAAATCATGGAAACTAAACAATACATTACTAAATGATGAATGGGTCAATGAAGAAATCAAGAAGGAAATCAAAAAATTTATAGAGTCAAACAATAATGAGAACACAACATACCAAAATCTCTGGGACACCATGAAGGCAGTTCTAAGAGGTAAATTTATAGCTTTAAGTGCCTATATTAAGAAATTAGAAAGGTCGCAAATAAATGACCTAATGCTTCACCTCAAAGCCTTGGAAAAAGAAGAACAAGGCAAACCAAAAATCAGCAGACGGGAAGAAATAATAAAGATTAGGGCAGAAATTAATGAAATAGAAACCAAAAAAACAATACACAGAATTAATGAAACAAAGAGCTGGTTCTTTGAAAGGATAAACAAGATTGATAAACCCTTAGCAAATCTGACCAAAAGAAAGAGAGAAGAGACACAAATTAATAAAATTAGAGATGAAAAAGGTAACATCACGACAGATGCCAGAGAAATTCAAAAAATCATAGGGACATATTATAAAAACATATACTCCACAAAGTATGAAAATCTGAAAGAAATGGATGATTTCCTTGATTTATATGACCTACCTAAATTAAATCAAGATGAGATTAATCACTTAAATAGACCTATAACAAGCATGGAGATCCTAACAGTTATCAAAAATCTCCCAACTAAAAAAAGCCCAGGCCCAGATGGATTCACTGCTGAATTTTACCAGACCTTCAGGGAAGAGCTAACACCATTGCTTCTTAAGCTTTTCCATGAAATAGAAAAAGAAGGAATTCTACCAAACTCCTTCTATGAAGCCAGCATCACTCTGATACCAAAACCAGGCAAAGATAGAACAAAAACGGAAAATTACAGACCAATCTCCCTCATGAACATAGATGCAAAAATTCTCAACAAAATATTGGCAAACAGAATACAAGAATACATTAGAAAGATCATTCACCCTGACCAAGTAGGCTTTATCCCAGAGATGCAGGGATGGTTCAACATACGCAAATCTATAAATGTTATACATTATATAAATGGGTTGAAGGACAAAAATCACATGATCATCTCATTAGACGCAGAGAAAGCATTCGACAAAATCCAACATCCCTTCATGATAAAAGTCCTACAGAGACTGGGAATAGAAGGAACATATCTCAATATAATAAAGGCTATTTATGATAAGCCTACAGCCAACATATTACTAAATGGGGAAAAACTGGATGCTTTTCCACTAAAATCAGGAACAAGACAAGGGTGTCCACTGTCCCCACTTTTATTTAATATAGTTCTGGAAGTCTTAGCCATAGCAATAAGGCAAGAGACATGCATAAAAGGGATACAAATCGGAAAGGAAGAGGTCAAGTTATCATTATTTGCAGATGACATGATTCTATATATAAAGGACCCTAAAGACTCTACTAGCAAACTGTTAGAGCTGATAAAAACCTACAGTCATGTAGCAGGATACAAAATAAATACACAGAAATCAGTAGCCTTCATATATGCTAACAACAAACACACAGAGGATGAGATCAGAGAATCACTCCCATTCACAATTGCATCAAAAAAAATAAAGTACCTTGGAATAAACCTTACTAAGGAAGTAAAGAATCTATACAATGAGAACTTTAAAACACTCAAGCAAGAAATTGCAGAAGACACTAGGAAGTGGAAAAACATCCCTTGTTCCTGGATTGGAAGAATCAATATTGTGAAAATGGCAATCTTACCCAAAGCAATCTACACATTTAACGCAATCCCCATCAAAATTCCAAAGGCATTCTTCACGGAAATAGAAAAAACAATCCAAAAATTCATTTGGAATCACAAAAAACCTCGAATATCTAAAATAATACTGAGCAACAAAAATAAGGCTGGTGGTATCACCATACCTGATTTTAACCTATACTACAGAGCCATAGTAACAAAAACAGCATGGTACTGGCACAAAAGCAGACTCGTAGATCAATGGAACAGAATAGAGGACCCAAATGTAACCCCATGTAGTTATAGCCACCTGATATTTGATAAAAATGCCAAAAATACTCATTGGAGAAAAGACAGCCTCTTCAGCAAATGGTGTTGGGAAAACTGGATATATATCTGTAGAAGGATGAAAATAGATTCTTCTCTTTCTCCGTGCACAAGAATTAAGTCCAAATGGATTAAGGACCTTAACATCAGACCTGAAACTCTGAAACTGCTAGAGGAAAAAGTAGGGGAAACCCTTCAACATATTGGTCTTGGCAAAGACTTTCTGAATACAACCCCAATCGCTCAGGCAATAAAACCACAGATTAACCACTGGGACCTCATGAAAATACAAAGATTTTGCACTGCAAAGGACACGGTGAAGAAAGCAAAGAGGCAACCTACAGAATGGGAAAAAATCTTCACCAGCTATACATCTGATAGAGGATTAATATCTAAGATATACAAAGAACTCAAGAAGTTAAATAATAAGGAATCAAACAAACCAATCAAAAAATGGGAAATGGAGCTAAATAGAGAATTCTCAAAGGAAGAAATACGAATGGCATATACGCATCTAAAAAAATGTTCTACATCCCTAGTCATCAGGGAAATGCAGATTAAGACTACATTGAGATTCCATCTCACTCCTGTCAGATTGGCTACCATCATGAAAACAAATGATCATAAATGTTGGCGGGGATGTGGAAAAAGAGGAACCCTTCTACATTGTTGGTGGGAATGCAATCTGGTCCAGCCATTGTGGAAATCAGTGTGGAGGTTCCTAAAGCAGCTAAAGATTGATCTACCATATGACCCAGCTATAGCTCTCCTAGGCAGATATCCTAAGGACTCATCTCATTACCTTAGAGATACTTGCTCAACCATGTTTATTGCTGCTCAATTTATAATAGCTGGGAAATGGAACCAGCCTAGATGTCCCTCAACTGATGAGTGGATAATGAAGATATGGCACATTTATACAATGGAGTTTTACTCAGCAGTAAAGAGAAATGAAGTTATGAAATTTGCAGAAAAGTGGATGGATCTGGAAAGAATTATACTAAGTGAGGTAACCCAGGCCCAGAAAGCCAAGCGCCACATGTTCTCCCTCATATGTGGATCTTAGCTAGAGATGATTGGGCTTCTGTGTGAGAAGGAAAAAACTCAGTAGCAGAGGCCAGTAAGTTAAAAAAGGAGATAGAAAGGGAAGAGAAAGAAAGGGAGGAGGGCTTTTATTAGGTTGGTATTGTATATATGTAAGTAGAAAGATTGAGATGGGGAGGGGATATGATGGAGAATGGAATTTCAAAGGGGAAAGGGGGGAGGGTAATACCATGGGATTTTTTTTTGTTATCATGGAAAATATTAATAAAAATGGAGAAAAAAAAATAAAAAAAAAATAAAAAAATAAAAAAAATAAAAATTTACTAAATATGCAGGTTTATTGGGATGTGAAGTTTCTAAATATTCCTCTAATAGCCTCTGAATTTCATTGCTGTCTGTTGTAATGTCCCCTTTCCATTTTAATTTTGTTTAGTTGGCATTTCTTTTTCTTTTGGTTTAGCTAAAAATTTGTTCATCTTACTTATATTTTGAGAGACCTGACTCTGTTCTACAATCACTCATTTAAATTTTTTTCTATTTATTTTTAAGCAGAGAAAGATAGACAGTATAGGCACACAAGGGCCTCTTGCCACTGAAAATTAACTCCAGACATATGTGCCACTTTGTGCATTTGGCTTTATGTGGCTTCTTAGGGAATTGAACCTGTGCTGTGAGACTTTGCAAGTAAGTGTCTTTAATGACTACTCCAATCCCTCAGCCCCCATTCATTCTTTATATTGCTATTTTATTACTCATTTTCATTATGTTTTGTCCTGACCTCTCTTTATTTCAACTTTAGTTGTTATTAAATTTTAGCACATGGAGCCTGAATATCAAACTCAAATTTGAGACCCTTATTCCTGATTTTAACTACTATTTACACTCATCTCCAATTGATCTGAGTTAGGAACTGCAAATGAGAGATCCAATGTTTTTCTGTGCCTATGTGACTGACGTAGAATGATTTTTTTCTAACTCTATCCATTTTTCTGCAATTTTCATTATGTCATGTTTCGTTACTGCTGAGTAGACTTCCATTTTGTATATGTCCCACATCTTCATTATAAATTCATCAGTTGATGGGCATCTGGGCTGGTTCAAGTTTCTAGCTATTGTGAATAGAAGCTGCAACAAACATGGTTAAGCAAGGATCTCTGTAGTAAAGAGTGGAGTCTTTAAGGTACATGCCCAGGAATGGTATAGCTGGATCAAATGATAGATCTGATTTCATCTTTTTCAGGAGTCTCCATACTGCTTTCCATAGTGGTTGTGCAGGTTTTCAGTTCCATCAGCAGTAGGTAAGGTTTTCTTTTCCCATTAGCCTCACCAGCAATTGTTGTCATTGGAATGTTTGATGAATGTCATCCTGACTAGAGTGAGATAAAATGGCAGAGTTGTTCTGATTTGCATTTCTCTTATGATTAAATATGTTGAACAATTATTTAAGTATGTAATGGCCATTTGTATTTCTTCCTTTGAGAATTATCTGTTTAATTCTCTGCACATTTTTTGATTGGATTGTTTCTTTTATTTTTTTAGTTTTTTGAGTTCTCTGTAGATTCTAGGCATTTGACCAGGGGGGTAAAGAAAAGGGAAGAAAGGTAAGGAGGAATTACTTCACAGCCTAGTGGAGGGACAAGACATATGGAGTGGGAGAGGCTTGGAGGGGTAGGGATTCCAGAAGGTGGTGAGGAAATTATACAAAAGTTAAGAAAACATGAATCAGTCCCATCCAAACCCTCCTTATAGCTAGCATTCTACAAGATATAAGCACCAATAAAGAGGAAGTGGGGAGAGTCCAAACAGTAGTGCCCTGAAGAAAATGGAAAAAAATTAAACTTAAAACCATGGACTCTGGCTGGTAAATCACAAATCCAGAGTTGGGTTGCTCCCCCCCAATCTCCCCCCCCCCCAAGTAAGCTGTTGGCCAAGGAGACCCATGAGGTTTCCAATACACTGTAGGTCATTACCAAAACAGTAGATTAACTGCTAGACCAGAAATGTAAGACACTATTTCTGAAGACACCACAGGCTGCCATCATCGAATATCAGAATACCATGTGGGAACCCACAAAAGGAAACGAGCTTACTGCTGGAGAGCACTGTGGTAGTGGCTGGGGAACAAGAGTCACCAACAACATGAATAAGCAGCAGACCCTGCTGACTATGAGATCAACCAGCCAGACAAGAAGTACATACTTGTGCAATAATGACACAGCCTCTGTGAGTAACCAACTGTTCTCCAACTGGACATGAGGCCCTCTCAGTGGGAGAGAACTCATATCTGATATAAGAAACCAAGTCAGAATCCTATGGTCAGGAAATCCATAAACTTCAGAGAGAAGACCCCAGTGCTCTCAGCAGAGAAAGAGTATGAGTTGCACCCCCCCCCCAAAAAAAATCTCTCAAACTTTGTATACCCCTTTAACCCAAGCTGCTCTCACTCTTGGTTGGACAATCTGTTCTATTTAACCAATGGCAGACAAAACAGAATAAAGTCAAGATCCATTGATAAGAAGATAGACAACTGGCCACCATGGACTTGCCACCTCTGGCTAGCATTCTATAAGATCCTATCTATTGGGACCCAGGAGAAATTTCAGAGGAAACAGTGACATAAGAATACTGCTCTTACCTTTAGCCTGACAACATTATTTTGTGCTATTTTTAGGATAATGGTGATCAATTAAGACCCATCAAAGCAGAAATCCATAGGATACAGAGAACACAACACTATAAGACTACCAACAGGCCTGCCATCAACGAAGAACATTGTAAAAGAGGGGGGAAGAAAGATTGCAAGAGCCACCGAGTGGGTAGGAATATCCTGAGACATGGTCCTTCCCACCCCTTATACTTCAAAGGAACTAACCAAGGCCTTCATGGATCCACAGTGAATACCATAACCTCACTGAGGAGGGCTCCCAGAGTAATGGGAGCAGGAGCAAAGGGATAACAGAGTATAACCTGTAATAATATATGTAAAATTATTTTTTTTATAAAAGCCTATTGCTGGAGTGGTTATAAGCCCTAGAATGAAAACTACTACTGTTGTCTGGCTAAATGGACATATTATGCCAACCAAATTGCCTGCTAACTACTTATATTTATGCCCATATATTAATAGTACTCTCACTTTTGGTTAGAGAAACATCTCTTTTCAGATGGCAGTGACCATTGGGGAGACACAAAACTAAGCAAAGTTCTGAGAAGTGACAATAGAGTGTTTAGCACTAAGTAATACATCTCTATCACTCCTTCCAAGGCTCAGGGACCATTGTGAGAAAGGTTGCATAAAGAATGTAACAACCAAAGGAAGGGGAGGAGTGATTAAAATGTTGTGTTCCAGACCTACAATGCCTGTGGTATTCATGACCTCACAGTGGATGACACTATCTACACAAGATCTCCATATTTGGACTTAAGAGGACAAAATGATGACATCAAAGTTGAAGACTAGTTTCAGAGAAGAAGGGATTCAATGGAGGGGGTATTTGGATGGGGAAAAGTAAGATAGTGGGAGGGGATTATGATCATGGTATATTGTAAATGTACCAAGGTTATCAATATATTTTTTAAATCACTTCCCCTAGGAAAAATGGGTTTGGTATTTTAGGTCTCTTATGATACATTATTGTGTGCCATTTTATTCCTGGCTTTAAATATTTCTTCTGCCTTGTTCCTTAATAAAAGCTTCTTATTAGAAACATAACTCTTAGTCTAGCTTCTGAGAAAGCATTAAATGGCTGTATTAACATTATTTTGCAAATAAAAATAAAATTTTAAGAGATTGTGTTAGCATTTCATGTGAACAATATGCACAAGGTCATGTGGATATCAACTCCATGAAGGTTTGATATTTCTCATGAGCTCAGAGGACAATCCTACTGTCCCTTATTCCCATTTGGAGAGGAGTATTAAGTAAGAAGCAAAATTGATACTGAGTTTGCATTGTTGGGAATCATAATTTCTTGCTAATAATTGTATATGATCTATATGGGAGTAGATACATTCCTTAGTCAGAATTATATGAGAGAGTTGATTGGTGGCTTGTGTTTTAAGAATATCACCTTGCGTGTATGATGATAGTTAAACTTGTTTCATTACTTTCAGTGATTGCTTAGGACACTTCTGTTACCCCATTGCCTATAGCTAGCACTGTATCTTTGAAAGGTGAATGACTACAAACAGAACAAACATTAGTGACAGAGGACATTTGTATGTCCTATGGACATTTTCAGAAAGGACAGTAAGAAGAATTTGGGTTTGAAAATTGGTTAGTCTAAGTAACACAGAAATTTGAATCTAGAATGAGTGCTATAAAGAGTCAGAGACAGAGAATACAAAATACCTGTAAGCTTCTGTAGTTTACTTATAAAGGTAAGTTCAAATATTTTATATAGTTTTACCTGAAAGACTTTATGAGAAAATTCAGTTATTATGTGAATTATACCATGTATATAACCTGAACATTCATTCTATGAAATCAGCATAACCATCAAATATTTGAAAATTACTTGTTTTTTCCTTGGTAACCTGGCGGTTTGCTTTAATCTACCACATGTGTGTGACACACTTCTAAAATTCTACTAGATTTTGGGCTTCTGATAATGGTAACTTCCTTGGTACATGTATCATGCCCTAAATCACTCGTAAAAGGTTAGGGCAAGGCTATCTATGATAAGACAATGAGCTGCTTATTTTACTTCACAATTTGATGTATTATTTACTTGCAAACAAAGAGAAAGAGAACAAACCATTGCCTCTTGACATGCAAACAAACTCTAGATGCATGTGTCACTTTGTGCATCTGGATTTACGTGGTTACTGGAAACTGAACCAGGGCCCTCAGGTGTTGAAGCAAGCATTTTTAACTGATAACCCATCTCCCTAACCCCACAATTTGATTTTCAGTTCCTTTGCTTGTTCAGCTTAACAAGGAACTGTGCCTTCAACTACCTCACCTTTAACTCAGTGCTCATCTCATAGGACCAGATTGGTTAGAGAAAGAAATCAGTGGACACATCCACAAATGAAATCTTATAGCAAAAACTTCCCTCAGCTACTGATTAACTTACCCCTTTGATTATCAGTTTCTCTATCCCAGTATTTAAGACCATGAATTTCTCCTGAAACTTTCTGAATGGCCTTCAATAGTCAGCCATTATGATGGAGGTGAATTATTTATCCTCCCAACTCTCTGTCTCTCTTATGCACACATACACACACAGTAAACTATTGCTGCATACATAGAACTTACTACATAGGTAAACCTTTTGCTTAATTGTGCCTCAACCTTTTTATATTCAAATATTTTATTGTCATTAAAGAATAATTTACAAAATTAATGTATTTTACTAGAAGAAAACATTCTCATGGCTTATAAGTCAAACAACCATAGCAACATTATCATGCCTTGCAGAGGTGAAAGCTGAGTTCTTCACTGCCTGAATATAAATGAACGATGTCATTGCCTCCAGCTTTTCAACGCCCATTTCCTAGGAATTAATTTGGTTGAGGGCCTGCCAGGTTAAAGATTCATGTGATGCTGCTCAGAAATTATTTTTAATATGTTGGGTGGCAAGAACTAGTAGTTTTGAGAAATTTCAATACTGTGAACTTTTCTTTAAAATCTACTTTCAGTGAAAGAGGAATACCTAATAAATTATTATTCATGTCTAACTGGCATAGTTCTGTTCACCTAAGAGCAGAAGAAACAAAAGAGATTTACTACCTTGGATTGAATTCTAAACTGTATAAAAAAATGGAAGAACATTGTGAGTATGTCAGAAACCTTGGGGGAAAAACCTCAGATTTAATTGTTTTTCCAATTAGTTTAGAAGGAAAGTAATAAAGTACAATCAGACCCAAGTCATATAGTTTAGTTTTGTACATCTCATTTTAAATTTAAGAATGAAGATAGAATAAACTGTGACAAATTAGTCAAAAAGCCAACATATTTTGAAAGAATAATAAGTTCAATGTGAAATTAGAGAAAAATTATGAGAGTGAATAAAGAAAAATCAATATGCTTTTATAAATGTTGGGTTTATGACCTTCAATTTAAAAAGCAGTTACAAGATGCTACTGAGATATTGCTATCTACATTAGAACAGAAACCCCCTAGATCTGAGAAGCTTTGTTTTCATTATTCCTCAGTCTTTTGTGTTAAAATTGTCCTTATTCAGAAATAATTTGAGAAATAATCTATGTTTCAAGGAAAAAATATCAAAGGGGCAGGAGATATACCTCAGCAGTTAAGGTGTGTGTCTGCAAAGTCATTGTTGTTACTGTGTTTGATTCCCTAGTGCCCACATAAAGATGCACAAAATAGCACATAAGCCTGGAGCTCATTTGTAGTGGCTGGATGTTGTTTTAACATCGATTCTCTCTTGCTGTCTCTGTTTTTCTTCTCTTCACTCTCTCTCTATATCTCCCTGTAAATGAATAAATAAAAATATTAAAATAAATTTTACAAAGCATAACAAAATCAACCTGTTGCAGGAAAAAAACCAAAACTTTACTCCTGAGTGTCAATGAAGAGAACTATTGCCTCCAGCTTTCCAATAGCTATTTCCCAATAGAATTAGTTTAGTTAAGGATCTGCCTGAAGAAAGATTCATGAGAAGCTTCATGCCATATTGTAGCATTGATTATATAACTGAGAATAAAACAAAAGTATGTTATAACCTCTTGAGTTGTCTGTGTTCCACTGTAAGTTATTCTTTTTTATATTTTATTTATTTATTTATGAGACAGTGGGAGAGAGAGAGAGAGAGAGAGAGAGAGAGGAGAGAATGGGTGCACCAGGGCATCCAGCCACTGCAGATGAACTCCAGATGCATGTGCCCCTTTTTCATCTGGCTTATGTAGGTCCTGGAGAAGTGAACCGGGATCCTTTGTCTTTGCAAGCAAATGCCTTAACCTCTAAGCCTTCTCTCCAGCCCCACTCTAAGTTATTCTATTAGTGCAAAATAGTGGTTTTTCAGGCCATGCCTTATTTTGGTAGACTAAATGTAACAAGTAGTATGTAACTCCAACAGGAGCAAAAATGCAGAGACAGGATGACTCTGTACCTTGTTGTGTACCTAAATATCACTATCTTTTATTACAACCCATAAGGCACAGACCATCAAATAACAAATTCCTAAAAGTAAAAAGTGTACCACCATCTAAACTTATTGAAGTATATTGGAACCATGTGAACACATAGACATAGTAAAAAAACATATTAGGGGGCTGTAGGTACTTGCCTGGGAAACCAAAGGACCAGGGTTCGATTCCCCAGGACCTGCATAAGCCATATGCACAAGGTAGCACATGCCTCTGGAGTTTGTTTACAGCAGCTGGAGGACCTGGTGCTCCCATTCTCTCTCTCTCTCTCTCTCTCTCTCTCTCTCTCTCTCTGTGTGTGTGTGTGTGTGTCTCAAATAAATAAAAATTTGAAAAATATATTTTAAAAGCATATTAGGGAAAACATACCTGAGAAATTATCAAATATATCAGACCTAAAAACACTCAGCAACACATTCACATAGACCACATAATGAGGAGAACACCAAACACTGTAATGACAATGGCACCACCTGTCATTTGGCCACCTAGTGTATGTGTCAAGGGATCAACAGGCAGAGAATAGATGATGATGATGATGATAGATAGATAGATAGATAGATAGATAGATAGATAGATAGGAAGCTATGATGTGTAATATGTGACCTGAGAGAGAATATTTGTAGTTAAGATTAGGAAAACATACTATGTTTGCCAATGGTTACCCATCATTGAAAATAGGACTTACATGTCAAATTATAGCCAATGAAACTGGCACAGCTTATAAATTAACTATTATTCAGTTAATTGTAACATTGTATAATGACACAGATGTGCCCATCTATGTATCTGACAGTCAATCATGATAATAACCAAAGAACAGGTCAAGATGGATAGGACTCAAGCTTATTAAATCAATGAAAAAAATTAAAAATGTTACTTTAACTTTGTTACATTAAGAAAACATATAACAACAGGTAATATACTATTTGACTCAACTGTAAATGGGAGATGTAAGCAACAGTAAATAAATATTTATCTGTCCATTAGTCAGCTGAGAAGCCACAGGTAATGTGGATGGGGAAGAATCCTTACAAGGTTGTTATTAATCTCATTTGCCATGATGGGAACTGAAAGTCAGACAGGACAGACAATTTGTTGAAGTAATATGAAGAGGAAATGACTTGTTGGAATTATATCTTCCTGACTCCAAAAATAACAAGGAAAATCAAACTGCCACATCCAGTTTACTTTCATTTTCACTACCAAGGAGGATATTCTTCAAACTGAGATGAATAAAGCTGTCTAACTAAAAAGAAGGTGAAGTGGCTGGAGGGGTGGCTCAGTGGCTAAAGACTGACAGCACAGGTTCAATTCCGCAGCCACCCTACATAACGTTGACAGACACTCATTTGCAGTGGCAAGAGATCCTGGCATGTCCTACCCTACCTCCATCCCACACATGTAAATAATTTTTTTAAATTTTATCTTATTTTTATTTCAATTTTGTGGTTTCAAAGAACAAACACAAGACTGCATGCATGTTAGGCAAGTGCTCTATCACTGAATAAATGTCCAACAAAACTGATAAATTAACAAAGCCTCATTCTTACAGATCCCTAAAAAAAAAAGTGATCAATTTCTTTTAACTGTGTGAGAAGATAAAAATATATTTTAAATGAAAAATAGTAAAAATGAAATTGCATCCTAGGCAACTAATTATACAACTGGTTATTTGTGTAGATGTATCTATTATAAAATTATCACATTTATCACATTTGACTCTGTTAGGTGTTAGGCAAGACTTCCCAGTTCTGAGGAAAAAGCTACTTCTTCCTTAAATGAGTATTAAATTTTCATCAAAGCTTCCTTTCTTCCTCCCCCTCCTCTTCCTCATCCTTGTCCTTCTTCACCTGAGAAGACCTGTCAAAGAATAGCACAAGGAACCAGCTAAATTTTGTCATTGAGACACTCTCTTAGGTGACCGTTGAGTAAAACCTTCCTCGTTATAATCCCATTATAATGTTTAATTTTTTACCCAGCAACGGCCACAGTCTGTCATTTTTGAACATGGTGTGTAAAGCCTGTTGTTCAGCAGAGCATGCTCAGGATGGAACTTTGCTTTGCAAGTGATTTTGTCTTTCCGAAGTGAGTATGCCGGTCTTTCCGCAAAAGCCCCTGCTATCTTTGTTGGAAGACCCTGTTTGGGGAACTACTTCCTTCCTTCTGTAAGTAACAACCTGTACTTCACCCTGTTCTCCCGAGCGTGCTGTCAGCTCTGCATCCAGCAAAAAGCATGTTCATTGTGTTTATTTGTGGGTGAAGTCTCATAATTTGTGGAGTTTTGTGAATCATTGTGTAGTCATAGACAAAGGCAGTGCTAATGCATTTACAAGATTTATTTCACATGGGAAGGCAAATGTCTTGAAATCAAGAGCCAAACAATGGGCAACAACTTCTAAAATATGAGTATGTACTACTAATAAAGTGCTTGGGAGCTGCTATTTCATGTTGATTTCAATGTAGTTCTTGGCCTATATTGACTTATATTACCTGATTTGCAATTATCATGCAAAAAGATTAGGAACTAAAGTTTAAAAAGTGTTTCAATTTGTAACAACACAAATAGCAAGTCCTGCTGGGGGCTGGGTTTCGAACCTCTAACTATACAGTTGAAAGTATGTACCAGAGTACTTGTTTGATGAACAATGTTGGAAAAGATTCTTCAACTGCCCTAAACTTCACTTTTCTGTTCCGCAAAATAGAGATAAAGGCCAAACCCAACTTTTGGAATGTGCTAATTATTGGTCATCTCAATTTCCATGGTGTTCAATGTTATAAATAGTACCCATGCTTTATGCTAATGAGAAAAGTTGTCTTGCTATTACATATCAAGCCATTAATCACATGGTACTTTCCATTTGACTGTTCTCTTCATCAACTGAACTCTTCACAGGAACAACCAGACAGAACAGGGTTTCCCCTCACTCAAAATATTCATTCATCAGATTGGATTTACTGACTGGTCAAATAAGGATTAAAGTACTACATGCTAAACAGACACATATGCAACTGATGGTTTCAGATGAACTCAGACAAGGAAGTGATCTCTGCCAAATCACTGTGCATCAGGACAGAACTTGGGTAGAAAGGTGGAAAGAGGTTTTTTTCCCATGGGTCAGAGACGTTCCTGTTGCTTTTCGTCTGAACAGTGTTGTTCCACATGCTGGGCTTTCCTCCGTGAAGATAAAGTTTTGCCAGGCATATGTTCACCAAGTACAGAGACTGAACACACACACATCTTAGTTGTGGTAGACTTTGGAATTCTGAAAAGCGGTTGGAAAAATTCATGAATTTCTGTCTTTAAGATCCATTATGCATTTACTGAATGGACAAAGAGACTCCAGACAGCATAAGTCTGTCTTCCTATAAAAATAAATCTGATTTTTGTTAGTGTTGGGATAGTGTAGGAGAAATAAATGCAGATAATTTAAAATGTGCTTGACTAATTTATTTGTTTGATATTCTTGAATGTACAGGCTTGGAAAATGTCAGCAGCAAAATAAAACAATGAAAACATCAGCTTATTGGAAGATTTTATTAATTTTTTTGCTTATTTTTATTTATTTATTTGAGAGCAACAAGAGAGAGAGAGAGAGAGAGAGAGAGAGAGAGAGAATGGGCGCGCCAGGGCCTCCAGCCACTGCAAATGAACTCCAGATGCATGTGCAGCCTTCTGCATCTGGCTAACATGGGTCCTGGGGAATCAAGCCTCAAACCGGGGTCCTTAGGTTTCACAGGCAAGCGCTTAACCACTAAGCCATCTCTCCAGCTCCATATTGAAAAATTTTTAGGTGATATTTGACAACAAAATTAAGTTCCTTCAAAAACATAAAAGAAAAAAATGTATAAACAGAAGTTTAAGTTATATGCACTGAAATTTCTATCGGCATGCACACTTATATAGATACATCCCAGATCAAGATGTAGAATGTAACTAAGAACCCAGAAAATTCCCTTCTGCTCCTTCTAGTCAATACCAATATCTCCAAGAAGGTGGCCAAAATTCTAATGTCTATCACCATAGATGAGTTTCATGTGCTTATCCTTCAAATATATGTGGCCTTATTTGTATATAGTACTTTACATGCCTGGTGGGGGCTCTGAGTACAACACTTTGGACTTTTATCTACGTATTGTTATTTTATTTGTTTGTTTATTTGCAAGGAGAGAGAGAGAGTGAGAGATGACACACAGAGAGAATAGGCATGCCAGGGCCTCCAGCCACTGTAAATGAACTACAGACACATGTGCTACTTTATGTATCTGGTTTTATGTGAATATTCTGGAACTGAACTGGTTTTGTAATCACCTTAACTGCTGAACCATCTTTCCAGCTCTAACTTCTATTTTTTTAAAGTTATTTTCTTTGGATACTTGTTTATCAGAAGGAGATGAAGCACCTTAACTGCTGAGCCAACTCTCCAGCCCTAACTTCCATTTCTTCAAAGTTATTTTCTTTGGATACTTATTTATCAGAAGGAGATAAAATGAGAGATGGGTGTGCCAGGTGCCCATGCTGCCTCAAACAAACTCCAGGTACATGTGCCACTCTATGTAACTGGCTTTATGTGGCGCTCAGGAACTGAACCAGGCCGTCAGGATCTGCAAGCAAGTGCCTTCAAACACTAAGCCATCTCTCCAGCTTGACTTTTGTTTTAATTAAATGTATCACTAGCTAATTATTAACTTTTCACTCTGTCTTCTTCCATTCTATGATTCTACATAAATTTCAAATCTATTCTGTTCATGGACTTTCGAGTTACTTCCAGAATGTGGCTATTCTGAATAAAGTTTGTACTAATTTTCGATAGTCTTTTTGCTGTCACCTGATCATAAGTTTCTTGGGGAGGTACTGAGCAGAGGAATAGTTGGAGCATACATGATGTCTATGCAAAGATGTATTAAAAATTGGAAATTTTGAGCAGAATGTGTGAGAAGGATTTTCTAGGCTGCTGAATTAGAATTAGAACATATGAGAGTGAGAGTAGAAAATTGATAATGATTTGTGAGCAACTTCAAGGCTATGACATGAGATGATAGTGACATTCATGAGAATAGATTCTGACAATATTTTGAAAATAGAGAAAATTAGAGTTCTGAATTAGTTAATGTAAGTAATGAAAGACTCGCTCTAAGTAATTAGAAATATAGACTTGCTAACAAGTAGACCAGAAGATAATTGAGGGATTCAGGTTTTCAGGTTGGGGGTATAAACCAAGGAATGGTATAGACATTTGAACAAGTTCATATTCACATGTTAATTATACATCTAAATGGTCATGTATAGGCAATAGTGATATAATTTAGGATTTCAGAAAGCAGTCTGAAAAGAAAAAGAAAGAAGAAATTAAGGCATGAAGATAATAATTTACTTGCCTTAAATTACAGACTCTAGAAAATGCTAGCCCTGGATGATAGCTGGCTTTAGGGTTCAAGTCTAAAGCATTGCACTCTGGTTTTATAGAAATAAGTTTGAACATTTTAGTGGGGTATGAAGAAAGAAATGTTATGAAATTTCCAAGTGAGATATCTAGCAAATTTTCAGAAGAAACACTAGGTAACTTGTGTCAGCGTTCTAAAAGAATCTCACTGTGAGGATTGTTACGGTAAAGGGGTCAAGCAGGAAGTTTTGAAAGGCAGATTTCTTTGTGGGGAGTCCTCTTTCATTCTGAACCTTAAAGATGAGTGGAAGAGCTGCCCAAACTTTGTAAGAAGCTTCTGTAAATCCACTTGAAAGACCTATATCTTTCCTGTCTCCCAGGGCCATTGCCGTGTCTGGTGCATGCACAGAAAATAAAGCTAACTGCAGGGCAAGGCGCAGGGTGCACTTGGGTGGTTTCTCATGCCTCTGCCAACAGCCAGAGGGGAATAGCCCCAATGGGATTGTGAGGTTCAAGTTGGCTTAAAATAGCCCTTTGTAAGAGACCACCCAGGCAAAACCAGAGGAGTCTAGAGCTTAGATGTTCTGGAGTGAATTCCAAGCACAGAGCTGAAATCAGTTCTGATGTTCCCCAGAAAGCCATATATTATGTGCCCTGAGTGTGAGCCATGAAACATTCCACAGTGCAAAAGAAAGAAGGGAGGGAGGGACTATCAAGTAAATTTCCTGTCTATGCTCACAGTTCTCAAAATTAGTGACATGTATCAGGAGGACGCCCAACATTCAAAATGCCAGACAAGGTTTCAAGCAAAACTTGGAGCAGGTGAGTGAGGGCCTTCCATTTCCAAATCACTTCTCTTTGTCTCACTATTGCTGTCTTGGGACTAACTCTACCTGGTAAAATCTAAGCTGGAAGCCTTGCTGCAGCCTGCTTTCCAGGGAATGGACACCATGCCAGGTGTGATGGATTGAATGTAAAGTGTCCCCCATAACTTCAAGTGTTTGTGTTTAAGACTCCTACTTGGGCCCCAGCTGGTGAGGTATTTGGGAGGTGAAGCCTGTCTATAGGAGGTATGTCACTAGGGCGGGCTTTGGGGTTTATTAGTCCAGCCCCATTGGGTGTTGAGAGCTAACTCATTCTGAGACTAATTCTTTCCTATTGCTGTGACAAGACACGATGTCCCAGATGCCTGCTCTGCTGTCACTTCTCTGCCGTAATGAAGCCTTCCCTGGAGATAATAAGCTGAAATAAACACTTTCCTTCCATCACCTGCTTCCAGTTAGGCTTGTTGTTTTGTTGTTGTTTGTTTCTCAAAATTGAAATCCTCCTGCTTCAGTCTCTGGAGTCCTGGGATTACAAATATATCCCAATATGGCCAGCTTGCAGATGAAAATTTGATCTCCATGTGTCGAAATAAAGTTTCCTTCTCTCAACTCTCTCAAGGTTAGTACTGCAAGGTCAACATAGGTTGTTTCTTCCCTTGCTCTCAATTTCTAAAGGCCACCTAAAACTCTAACTCCCTAAAAAAATCTACTTAATTCTATATGTATATATTATGCATATATAATTTTATATCATTTGCAAGCCCTTCAAATTTAGCCATCCTAATTCAGACTTACACAAGTTTCTCACAATCTCATGTAACATATTGAATTCACTGTACAACTAGTAAACTGAGTCACACTGTTTTTCACCCCCAGAAATCTAAACTACTTAATTTTAAAGAAACATTCTTTAATATTAGCAGTCCTCAAAGCGACTTTAGAAGACAAGAAAGAATTAAAACAACACAGGTGTAGGAAGATCTCTGTGTGTTTGAAGCTAATGTGAGACTACAGAGTGAGTTCCAAGTCAGCCTGGACTAGAATGAGACCCTACTTCCAAAAAAAAAAAAAAACTCTCTAATCGTACAGAATAAAAAGATTAGTGCCATCAATTATGGTATTTAAACACTTTTTAAAAGTTTTTACTTTGACCAGGCATGGTGGCACACATCTTCTTTAAGCCCAGCACTCAGAGAAGGATTGCTGTGAGGTTGAAGCCTACCTGAACATACATAGAGAATTTCAAGTCAGCCCGAGCTAAAGAAAGCCCCTACTTTTAAAAAACAAACAAAAAAATTATTTAAATTTTTTTTTTTTTTTTTTTTTTTTTTTTTTTTTTTGTAATCGGGTCTCATTATGTAGCCCTGACTGACCTAAAACTCTCTATGAAGACCAGATTTGCAAGATCTTCCTGCCTTTGCCTCCATGGGAGTGCTGGAATTTCAGGCATGCAACACAAGCCCAGCCTTCAGTGTGTGTGTGTGTGTGTGTGTGTGTGTGTGTGTGTGTGTTGGTTTTCAAGTTAGGGTCTCGGTATAGCCCAGGCTGCCCTGGAAAAGAAAAAAAAAAAAAGAAGAAAAGAAAAGGCAGAATTAAAACAACAAAAGAAAGATGAAGACAATAGATGATAAACATCCTAACTCATTTAGAAATGCCCCTGGAATTGAAATCTTTCAAATTTATAAGCAAGGGTTAGAGAGATGGTTTAGCAGTTAAGGTAGTTAATAATTGTAAGAAAATACTAAGAAACTGCTATAAATACCTTGCTTAATTAAATGTATAAATTTACATATTATATTGCAAAGTGAGAAGTAGGAGCTTAATGAGGTGGAGGTCCTTATGATTGGCATTAGTTCTCTTATAGAAGGGCCTCCAGAGAGTTCTCTTATATTCTTTCCTTTATAGATGACACAAAGGGAAGATGGTCTTCTGTAATATTGAAGAGGTGCCTTGCAAGAATTGCACCACGATGGTGCCCCAATCACAGTCTTCTTGCTGTCATAACTTTGTTAAATAAATTTTTGTTGTTTATAAACTATCAAGTCTTGGAGCAGTCTGGACTGATAAAATAAAAACAATATTGTATTATTTCCCATTTTCTGTTTTATATGAAAGTGTGGAATATATATAAAATCTACATATACCCAGGATTGTGAGAGATATGTCCTGTAAAATGTTCTGAATTGTTTATATCTCCTGAAGGGTACATATGGGTTATTAAATTTTCTCCACAGAAACATTCAACATGGTGGTACATGCCTTTAATCCCAGCACTTGGGAGGCACAGGTAGGAGGATTGCCATGAGTTTGAGGCCACCCTGAGACTACCCAGTGAATTCCAGGGCAGCCTGGGCCAGAGTGAAACCCTACCTCGAAAAACAAAACAAGCAAACAAACAAAAATTTCAACATTTTTAAACTTTTTATAATGTCCATTTATTATCTTAAAGTTAGAAAAGAAGACTTAAAACTAAGGAAACAATTGATGCTTTTTGCATAAACATATATATAATTGTTCATGTAATATCAATTTGCAACACTGTAAGCAAGTCTTCTTGTCACAAAAGTAATTTATCCCAGCAAATAATTCTAAAAGTGCATGTCAGAAAACTCATTAGCACTCCCCACTCTACTATCTGTTCAAGTCTCTTCACTTAATTAAGAGAACTCAATGATAGGCAATGCATGCTCTCACTCCCTATGAATGGTTTACCTCAAAGGGAGTAAATTTTTGTTAAACTGTACTTGACAATGTCCAAAAGGTCAGCAGGATCAGGTTTTCATGCCGGTGTTGGTTCTTGTGGCAAAAGGTTGATTTGATCATGTTACTTACCTAATAGTGATTTCTATGTCTGCTTTTCATTTTTCTCCAGTGCCAACTTCTATTCATCTCCCATTCAATTCATTACCCACTTTAAATGTTTCATCTGTGTCTCTAAATATGTGTTTACTATTTGAGAAAGGGGGTGAGATAAATATAGACTCTTAGGTAACCATGAGTGATTATAAAGAGATGAAAAGATTAGGGAGGAGGGAAGGACAAAAGGACACATGTGACAAGTAAGCAGAGAGGAATGGATGTTGGGAGGGAAGTGAAATGGGGGACTGGGACCGGTGAGAGGAAATGGGGAATGAGAGTCAAGTAAAGCATTGTTTTTGAAAATTCCAGACTGAATGATACCAAAATCTCTGTATGCCAACTAATAAAATGGGAGTATATATACATATACATATATATATAATTTATAGAAATAATATGCCATGAACCATGTTCTGGGTTTGTTTTAGTATTTCCAAGACATATTCATATTTTACAATGACTATATCATGTCCTATAATGCCTCACTCTCCCAGATCTTGCTTATTTCCATGGCCTTACTGGTAAATATCTAAATTGTTTTCTACTTTCTTCTCTCAAGAAACACCAAGGAAAACAACTATCCACATGTTTCTATTGTCACAGTATGAAACGAGAATTTCTCTGGATATTAATTCTAACTGTTGCCTCATTCATGAAGAGAAGAGAGGGATATTTTCATAACAATTTTAAGAAAATATGTCCTTAGAGTTGAGTTAGTGGATGTGAAATAAGTATGAAGAGAAAGTTGGTGAAATGGAACTAAATTGCTTTGCCTGCTGATGGTAAAGGTTTTTCATTTCAGCAAGGGGATACTGTATATGATGAAGATTTTAGGGAAAATACACATTTTAATGTGGAAAAAGGTTATGCCACTTCAGAGAATTTCATTTTCTTGTGCATATGAGTTATTTAAGAAAAATGAGGAGATGGGCTACTCAAAACCAAGTTAAACTGAAACAATTCTTAAATCTATCTATATTTTCCACAAATAATGCTGACCTACATGTAGCAGTAAATGGAAGTAGCCACGTTAGAGTTTTTATTTTCTTAGGCTCAAGATCCACAGAAACAAATGAGATTCTCTGTCACAAAATTTTCAGTGCATTTTATGTTATTGGATCTACTTGGGCAAGAAGCTCATTTTCAAATCAACTAAATTAGCTGTGGTCATAAGCTTTTCTTATTTACAGTCTCCAATGCAAAGCATCAAATTCATATAAAAATTCTATGGCCAAATGTGAGAAAGGGTCAAAATCAAATCTGTGCACTAGGTACAAATGCCAAGCAATAGGCACAAATAAAGAGTACCACAAGCTGATTCTCAAAGTCAAAACTGGCAAAATGGCCTCCTCATTCACATAGGAGTAGATCACAGAGATTCTCCAGAGAGCATCACATAGATGTTTAGAGATAAAAGTATGTAGCTTATTTCCTAAACAGATATCTGGTGATATTATTTTGAACAACTTGCCCATGGAAGATTTTTCAAAGGATAATGTGTATGCTTCTGACAGCCTTCTTCACCTTAGGTATTATCTTGCAGTAAAAAAAAAATAAATAAAAAATAAAATCCTCAGTAAACAAAAATTGATTAACCCAATTTCCAAATGATATTGCAATTCTCTTCAACATGTTTTCCTAAAGTAAATATATGTTATATATCTATATTACATATGATATACTATGTTACAAATACTATATTACAAAAAGGTATATTTTATATTATATATCATCAACAAGATAGTAATGACCTGCTTTTCTAACTACTTACATTTAAGTTAGGAATAATTGAAAGGAATTTCACTTATTATTCACACAAATACATAGTTGGTAAATATCACTTGGCATCCAAAGCCCTTAAAATCATACTGAAGATGTGGTGCATAGATATAATGCAAGTCTATTCAATCATGAAGAAAAATGTAATTACAAAATTTCCTGAAAAAATAGATAGGACTGGAAAATATGTTGAATAGGGTAATTTAGGATCAGAAAGACAAAGAACACATGTTCTCTCTCATATGTGAGGTCCTGGAATAGAACCTTTAACTATGTGTGTGATTATGGGAGAGAGAGTGTGTAGAAACCAGGGAACTAGAAGGGAGTCCAAGAGAGGAGATAAAATGAGGTTTCAAGGGAAAAAGATGGGAAAATAGCAGATGTTAAGTGACATGAAAGGTGATGGGTGGATGTCTGGATGGGAGGGCTAGAGCAGGGTACAGGTCAGAGATATGTGACACAGGAGAAGTTAACCAAAACTAAGTATTGCATGAATAAAGAATAAAAAAGACAGGCTGAAAGGATGGGTTTTCAGCAGGTAAAGGCACTATCTATCTTACAATTGCTGCTCAGCTTTAATTCAATTCTAGATTTAATTCCAACTACCCATGTAAAAGCCAAGTGCATAAAATGTCACATGTGTTTGGGTTTCTTTTGCAGCTTCAAGAGGACCTAGTGTGTCCATCTTCTCTCTTTGCTGTCTTTCTCTCTGCCTCTCCCTCTGTCCTCCCCTTTTTCCTCCCTCCATGCTGTCTCTCTGCTAGCAAATAAAAAAAGTTTAACTCTGCAAAATTGTAAATCAAATTTCCAACAAAAAAAGCAAAGATAACCTTCAAAGTATCTGCATATACTTTCTTCATAGAGGAAAGAAGTCTTCTGCCTAGGGCTAAAGCAAAAACACACAACCTCATGTCCCTTCAAACAACTGAAACATAAAATATATTGCCTTGGTTACTACTACAGCATTGTTCCTTACCATGGCTTCTAAGGATTGCTGAAATTAATCCTATTCATAAAGTACCTTGTAAACTAACTCCTTATATAGCCAAAGAGTTAGTATATTGGCTTATTCCAAATACTAAGTTTGTGAATCAGTTTCAAAGGAGAAAATAGTGAATAATCACTGATTAAATACCTAAGTGTAAGGGATAGTGAAAGTACCTTTCATGTACTATATCAGGGCAATATATTTAATCCAAACTTGCAAGTGGAGACTGGATTTCAGAGAGCAAAGCATAGCATAATGATATACATTGTGCATAAATGGATTAAATGTGTAAATTAATTGATCAATGACATAAGCTATATAACTATGTGATGTTTGACACGGGAAAGTTTAAGAAAGGTCAGTATATACAGTAAAAAATAATGTTCATACAAATACTCCTTAAGGAGATGGAGAGATAGCTCAGAAGTTAAGGTGCTTGCCTACAAACTCTAACAACCGGCGTTTGATTTCCCAGAACCTACATAAAGCCAGATTCACTGTAGCACATGCATCTGGAGTTCATTTGCAGTGCCTAGAGACCCTGGCATGCCTATTCTCTCTGTCTCTATTCTATCTCTGCTTGCAAATAAATAAATAAATAAATTTTCAAGATAAATCCTCCTTAAATATAACATTGTGTGGAGGCACTACTTCAGCAAAATAACTGGCACATAATGAGATTTCAATAAATGATATCAATTTATTTCTAGTTTACAGATGAAAAACCAAGTTAATACAAGCTACATAACTCACCCAAAGTTAGAAAAAAAGATACTAGGGTTAGGATTAGTTGTCTATCTTAACCTCAAATTGAATCATTTCAACCGCATTTAGTGAAAAAGAAACTTTAAATTCTAATGTTTGATCCTATGGACCAAAAAATGTCCATTATTCTAGGATATGCATATGGCTAGAATACATATCATTCACTTTATCACATAATCTCCTATAGATTTTATAAGTTCTATCACATTTAAACTTCATTAAAGTTATGTTTATAGATAGGGAAACCAAAGAGAGAGGCTGTTCTTTCATCCCAAAGCAAGATATGATAGGGAAGATGTTCTCACAGTAGAGAACACACCTTTATTCTGCTTTACCTTGTGTGAAGATCATGCTAGGCTCTAAATTTCTCTCCAAAGTGTCATCAATTGTCTTGCTCTGCCCCCTTCATTATGCTTTGATGTTTAATAGTCCATAAAATAAAAGATTAGCTCAATGTATGGCTCATCTGACTAGAATAATCATAATAAAAAGAACAACTTGGTCACATTGGTCATAAACGCAGTTATAATTCATTATTATGCATTTATGGAGTTCAAGAAAACCATATCAATTTGAATATGATCCCTTCAATTTGATTGTGTTAGTCAGTGCTTTGCTGTCTGAAACGATGTGGTCGAGTAGTCATACACTGATTTATTATTCACTTCATAAAATAACTGAGATGGAAACAGACCATAAAGAACCCTTTGCAGGAGAGCATTTTACCCAATTACAAAGACAAAAGCCAAAGAAAGGTGCCATTGCAAACCTACAGGTACCCAGAAAAAAGAAAACAGAGGCTACGACTCCATATCTCTTATTCATGCTCATGTAACCTGTGGAACATATAGCTTCTGTTACTTTGTAACACAGATACTAGAATATGATGTTGTATAAAGTAGAGGGTTTGGCTCTAGATCAAGTTTTCCTCCTATTGGCCATGTTCTGTGATTTTAACCTCTCCAAAGAAAACTTCATTTGAAAAGTAGATACATGATTTAGTTTAAGAAGCAATTACCTAAAGCATGCATATGTCAAGAATTGCTTCCTGCAAGATGAGAAGAATGGAAGTCAAGTGGCTGGAGCAGGACATGGAAGATTACAGAAAGAAGGATTACATATAAGTTAAAGATCTGTTTATCTGTGCAATATGTGGGTAAATCCCAAATACTCTTATTTATGGGTATCTGAAAACACATTAAGAAAATTCTGCCCAAATAGTTTTCAACAGTTGAGGAAATAAAGGCTTGTGAAATACTACTTAATGATTTATCAATTACCCAAACTCAAGTGTCTTAGAAAACTCTCAGAAAACTTCCTAGAGATACAACTCAATTTTCCCCACAACTTGGTCTTGCTTCTATTCTTTTCCAAAAGTAGGATTAAAATGTGATCATTGCTAGTGTTGAAGGATAAAGCTTAAAAAGAAACAAAACATTTATAACATATCAAATGCAGTCCTTAAAATATTTATTACTACCAAGGCAGTTTTCAACATTAATGCATAAATCTCTCCACATCTGGAGGATGCAGCTTGCTTTCTCCATCCTGAGTATAGACTAGATTTAGTAATCACTCCAGATGAACTGACATGACAAGAGAAAGATAACTTTAGAAAGGCTGAAGGGGCTGAAGAGACCATAGGACTTGTCGCAGCATACTAATGGAAGGAAGGAGTGTAGACTATGGAAAGTGGCCTTCATTCAAAGCAACAGTGCAGACCTAATCAACAGGTCAGCACAATACCTGGCCAAGACTATAATAAATGTAAAGACATGGAAATGGAGGGAAGACTGAAGAATTGCCTCAGACTGGAACAAATAAAGAGATAAGACAACACAATGTATGATTTAAACAGGGGGAAAATGAAAACACTGATAAATCTAAAAAAACAAATTTAGCTTCCTCACTAGCATTATATCAGTGTTATCTCTTAGTTTGATCACTGTGCCATGTTTTTATATTATGTAGGTGTTAGAGAAAGCTGGATAAATATGATATAAAGAGGCTATCTGTAAAACACCTCAACCATCTTGTATCAAAAAACATGTCAAAGTAAAAAGGATGAGAAATCCAAAAAAGTAATTTAGAATTCAATGTTAATGGGCCCCAATATTGCCAAAGGCTACTTATAACCTGTAGGCATATGGACTTCCCAATTTTTCCACCTCTGAATGGGCTAAATTAGCCATCAGCTGGCTGCTTCCTGGAAACATCCCACTTCCAGCAAAAAGATATTGTTGAGCAAGCTCAATTTTTCATTTTAAACTCAAAATGTATTAAATTGCAGCTCTTCCTAAAGTAAGAAGTGAGGCTGAAAAGAGAGGTGAGGAGCACTGTGACCACAGAGGTGTCACAACATAGGGGGATGGGGAGAAATAGGAAAGATACATGCCTCTAATGGCAGGACAAATTTCCCACTTTTCTTAAGAGAAAAGATCAACATTCCACTGTTATCTACCAAAAAGATGACACTGGATGATGTACTGTATAACTCTGCCAATTAATTATACACAAAAAACTGAGTTCCATATGTAAAGTTAGAATCCTGAATGAAACAGAACTAGAGGAAATGGGGAAGTGTCCATAGCTGCTCCATTGAACGTCCTTGCCCTGTATTCCTAGGAGGAGGCTCTGTGGACTGACTGCTACTGAGATGGGCAAGGAGTGCTCCTACTGCTAGAGGAAAACATAGGGAATATACTTCAAGATATAGGCACAGGCAACAACTTCAGACCCCTCTAGCACAGGGAATAACCCCATGATTTAAGAAATGAAATTAATGTTTATACAGAGGGAAAAATACAACAAAGAAAATAGAAAGCCTACAGAATTGTGAAAAAATGAAATCTTTCCCAGCTACACATCAGCAAAGGGCTAAAATACAGAATTTATAAAGAACTGTAAAGATCACCAAATAATAAAACAGCCTATCACCAAATGGGTTAACAAAATGAGTAGACAGTTCACAAAAGAAGAAACACATAAGGCCAATAAAAGTGTTCAATAGCCCTAGCCACCAGGGAAATGCAAATTAAAACCACTTTGAGATACCATCTCACTCTAGTCAAAGTGGCTGTCATTAAGAAAATTGACAACAAATGTTGTTGAGGGTGTGGGAAAAGAGAAACCTTTATTCACTGCTGTAGAGTGAAAACTGGGACAGCCATTAGTGTAATCAGAATGGAGGTTTGTCAAAAAGTTAGGAATGGAATTGCCAGATGACCCAGCTATGCCTCCTGGGCATATGCTCAAAAAACCTCTATATTCTATTACATAGGTACTTGCTCATCCATGTTTATTGTTCCTATATCCATAATAGCTAGGAAGTGAAACCAGCCTAGATGCCCATCAAAAGATGAATTGAAAATGTGATATATTTTATACAATGGAATTTTACTCAACACTAAAGAAAAATGAAGTTATGAAATTTGAAGGAAAATAGGTAGATTTGCAAAGAATTATATTAAATAATATATCCCAAATTCAGAGAACCCCAAACTGCATATTCTCCCTTGTGTGCTTATTTTAGCTTGTAATATTTGAGTGTATGTATACAAAGGAGGGTAATTGTGGATGAAATCTATTAAAGTGAGAAAGGGGACCACAAGAGGGTGCAGGGAGGTGCCTGGCACTATGGGTGTGGAAGGAAGGGCAAAAAGGCACATGTGACATGCAAACAGAAAGAATGGTAAAGAATCAAGGGAGAAGGGGAGATGGTAGAGATGTAGGGGGATGAACTGAAACAAACTATATTTGAAAATGTTGTTATGATGCCCAAACACTGTATGCTAGCTGAAAATAAACAAACAACTTCAGATGCAAACATGAAATGATATTATAAGTAACACTAAAATGCAATGATATCCCAGAGGATATTAAAATATTTTGACCAAAATGGTTATATTTTAAATGACATGCTTTTAAGAAAAATTACTTAAGAAGAAAACACAAAGAAAATAAATTCCCTTCATAACTTGGCAGTGTAAGCCTAATGCTATTGTAGTTCATTTTTCTCAACCAAATTTCTCCACTAGAATTACTGGGAAAGATAAATGCAGAATACAGAAGAGTCCATAAAAATGCACAAAAGTGCCCATATTATGAAACAAGCAGAAGTTGATAAAGAAATATTCACGATGGTATATTTCTTGGAATTTTTTTCTCTTTCATATATTTGCCTCAATAGTGGACTTCAGTTGTTCAATGGACGAACAAAACACCCACATTTCTAGACAAAATATCAGGAACAGATAGTATGGGGGTATCTGCAGATAGGACAGAGAAAGAGAGGTAACCCTTCATAAGGACTAGCTAAATGTTATCATACCACTTGAGATGGAACCAGTGAACATAGGAAAGGCCAGAATAGCTCAATAGAAACTTTAATCCCCTTCTACAGAAGAATGTGATAAAGTCTATATTCTACATAAATTTTTGGCCTAATTACCATTTACATAAAAAAACATTTCCAGGGCATTATAGCAGAATCTAATGACAACAAAATATAATAATTGCAGTCAAAATTACTTGGCTTACAAAAAATAAGTAAAATATAATCAATTATCAAAAGAAACAATCATCAGCAGATTTACCTGACAAACTAGAGGTAATCCAGTTGTTGCAATTATCAAATAGACAGTCTAAATCAGTTACTGAAACTTGTTTAATAAGTTAAAGAAAAATATACTATAAATTATTGGAAATACAAGCATTCTTAGAAGAAAAATAAAAAGTATGAAAAGAAGCAAATGGAATTTTTTAAAAAAATTTGCATGTGTGTGTCATGCATGCCTGTGTGCAAACATGTCTGTATATATGTGGGCATATGTGTATGAGTGCATGTGTGTGTAGGTCAGAGGCCAATGTTGGGGGATTTTCTCAGTTACTTTCCTTCTTATTCTTTGAGAAAGGTCTCTCGCTGAACTTAGATCTAACTGAATTAATTAGACCAGCTAGCCAGTGAGCCCCAGCAATTAGCTATCATACCATCAGTCACAGCATTTTATGTGAGCACTGGGGATTCAAATTCAGTCCTCTTGCTTGTGCAGCAAACATTTTACCCACTGAGCTATATCTGCAGCCCGGAAACAGAAATTTTAAGCATAGTTTTGTGTAGATATGTGTGCATGAATGCTATACGTGTGTATGAGTACAGATGTGCTTTCAAGTATACATGCCTATGTGTGTGTAAGCATGTGGATGTCAGAGAACAAACTTAGTTCTTGTTTTTCATGCACCTCCCACCTTTCTGATTTTAATTGTCAAGGTTTCTCACTGGACAATAGTAGGCTAAAGTGGCTGGGCAGTGTCTCCACCTCCCCACTGCTGGTATTACATGAGTACACTGACACATCTTTTCTGTTTTTTCTTTTTACAAATTGGGTTCTGGAGATCAAATTCAGTTCCTCATGCTTACAAGGCAAGTACTTTCCTGATTAAGCTATCTCCCCATTTCCAAAACAATATCACTTTAAAAAAACTACTTAAATGGGCTCAATAGCACAAGATAGATAATAAGAGAAATGAAGGTGAATGTGGTTCAAAAGAAGTAATCCAATTTGAAAAATGTATTTAAAAATAATTGTAAAAAATCACAAGGGCCTGTGAAACATTTAAAATTACAATAATATTAATAGTCTTTAGCCATAAGGCAGCAAGCAAATGATCATAGGCTATACTCTTCTCACTGCTTGTTTTTGTAAATAAGACCCAGTAGAAACATTACAATCTCCAATCACTTAACAATTTTACCTGCATCGAATATTGTCTACACTAGTTTCACTACACTCAAATTATATTTAAAAAGGTCTGTCAAAGCTAAATAATACACATATAAAAGGAGCGAAATGTCATCGTCATTGACTAAAACTTAAAGTTGTTTGGATTATAAATGCCCAAATAGACATGCCCATTAAATGCAACACCAATTTTGTACCAATTTGATAAGTAGATTCTGAAATGCATATGGATGGGCACCAGAACAATATAACCATGAAAAATTTTTAAAAGGACATTAGATTTATTATGAAGACATAGCAGTCCAGAGAGTTTTGCATTAATGAGAATAACATGTAAATATGTCACATGTTATTGTTGTCCTTATCCATACTTTCATGAGAAATCTTTTTCCTTGGGGTGACATGAATATATATCTTCTTCCCAGACAGGGCACAGATGATAGACTAAAATGTCCAATTGAACTAAAATCAGTTTAGTGAACCAATGAATTTAGTGGGGTTACTTACAGAGCAGCAGGGAGGGTTGCTTACAGGAGGAATAGATGACTCAAACACAGCCACACCAGTAGAAATCCCATCCCATCGTAGATGATGACCTCCCCACAACTGCTTTGACTCAAAGGCAGCTGCATCACCAAAAATCCCACCACAGCATCTGTGAAGACTCACGGAAGTGGCATCTCTGGAGCTCACTGCACCACTTTCAGGCATCTCCATTAGAGAGGGTCTATCTCCTGAAAGCATTTTTCCATTTATATAGACTTAGGGTTGGGGTATTGCAACACAAGAAATGAAAGTATATGCATCATTTTTGGACAATGGTACACGCAGAAGCTATAGATTGTTGTTAGAAAACTTTCACTGCCAGGGATGGGATACCTTCCAGTGGGTTGTTGGCCAGGGAGGTCTCTGATGTCCCAAAACATTACAGGGCATCTCCCAGGCTCATGGTTTCCCACCAGGAATAGGTAGTAAGACCCACTTGCTAATGACTCCACATGCCTGGTCTGCAAGATCACTGAGAACTCAAGCTACCTGGAGCTGAGATGGAAACTTCCTCCATGTAGACCAGCTGACAGAAAGCTGGAAAAAGCTATGCTGCATGCAACCCTATGGGTTAGAGAAGTCATCAAAGGAGATAATCAACAATGGATGCTGCAAGACTTACTTTTGGCCAGCCAGGCCAAATGAACCAATGGGTCCAACAGTGACATGTCTGTTATGGGCGACGCCAACTGCTCACTAATTGAACTGGAGGTTATGAGCCCTATGGGTGTAATGCCTGCTGGTTTCTGGCTACATGCATATATTATGCTCTCCAAACTGACAGTAAGCACTTCTCTTAACATTCATACTCATATATTGATGTTACTCTCATTTTAGGTTAGAGAAGCTTCGCTTTTCAGATGGCAATGACCTCTGAGATGACTGAGAAGACCTCTGGGATGACTGAGAAGTGACAGAGGTGTGTTCAGTGGTGAAACATATCTATCATACCCTCCAAGGCTCAGGGTCTGTTGCAGAAGAGGTGGTAGAAAGAATGTAAGAGCCAAAAGAAATAAAGGACTACTTACAATGCATCTTCCAGACAAAATAGCCTGGTTATACATGAACTCACAATGTCTGGTACTACCTACACAGGACCCCTCACAATAGGAGGAAAATATGATGGCACCAAAATAAAAGAGAGACTAATTGAGAGGGGGACGGGATATGATGGAGAGTGAATTTGTGAAGGGGAAAGTAAGGGAGGGGAGGGAATTATCATAGTTTATTGTCTATAATTATGGAAGTTGTCAATAAAAAGTTATGAAAATAAAAATTTAAAAAAAGAGTATATGCATCAGGAAAGCCCACCACAGTATAGGTTATGACTCAGAAGTTACATCTCTGGAGCACACTGTTTTGCACTAAAGTAACTATTTTGTTACATTATTTGTTATTGTGACCAAATGCCTAACAAGAAACAGCTAATGAAGGAAGGAGTTTATTCTCCTTTACAGTTTCAAGGCTTACAGAGAATCATGACAGGGAAGGCTTAGGGACAGAAACAGAAGGCTGGCTGGCTTCATTGTATCCAGAGAAAAACAGAGGCCAGACTAAAACCTCAAGGCCCATCCCCACTGACCTACTTCCTCTAGCAAGGGGCCACCTGATAAAGGATCCACAACCTTCCCAAATAATGGCACCAGCTGGGAACCAACTGTTCAAATATGTACCTATGGGAGACATTTCACATTCAAACTGTGATTCATACTTACAGTAGCTTTATTTAAAAGTGTACAAAACCTAGAATGAAACTAGTGTAATTAACAAGTAACAATGCAATAAATTGTAACATCATGCAGTTCTACGCAGTAATAAAGGAAGAATTACTAATACAATAATATGGATGAATTCCAAATTACTGAATTAAAAGAAACTAAATAAACAGAGATACTGCTTGATGTAATTTATGAAAAACTCTTAAAAGTAGAAGTAATATACAGTGAGCAGAAATGGATTAATGATTTCAGAGAAAAGGATGGATGGATTAAAATAGAAAAAATTAGACTTTTGTTTGGGTGGAGGATTGGTGGAAATAACTGGCTATCTCAACTTTGGGGATGGTTTCAAAGCCCTATATTTACATTAAATCTGATTAAATTGTACACTCAAAATATAAATTGAGTATTATGTTTAATTAAAGGCAAATAACTTTATAAAAAGCAAACAGAGGAAAAAAATATTATTTTCTGTATGAAATTGTCCCAGAACATATTTATTATCCCCATTGTCTTCCATAAATCTGTCCAATACAATGTACTAAAACAACTTGCAACACAGTTATAGAAAATGAGCTGCACTGTCTTGTACTGAGCAGGGGGAGCTGAATATAAAAGCATCTCTAGCCCTCTCTCCCCCTATGTCAATGTGACATAACAAGTCCATGCCTGGAAATCTTATTTTCTTCCTATACTCTCCAACATGTTATACCTTGCATGAATAAAAGGTATCGTTGACAAAGTAATAATTGCCTTTAAAATTAATTGGAGTTTTCTTTTACAATTTGCATTTTTGTACATGATATTCTTGAAATTTCCAATATGAATTTATTTTCCATATGGGTGAATGATTTAGTACTGTCATCTCATGTCAAGAGATATCCTTCACTTTACATTCCCTGACTATCTATGATACTTTTATGTAATGCACTTCCAGTTTCTTCTCTGTGTTGAAATAAGTGCCGGAAGCTAGCTATATTGCGCACTCTGTAGCACCAAGTTGACTTGAGACTGAAGCTTCACTTAATTATACCAGATGTGGGTGGTGAAAATATTTTTCTTAAACCACAAATCAAAACTGTGTGGAAACTAAATGAATCAGTTGCCTATAAAATTATCACTTTCAAGGAGACAAATTTTGTTGGTTAGCTAATTTCTTGGTACAAAGGCTAAAAGCCACTTCTGCTTTGACTATGTTCCTTCTGCTGATAAACAGAGTTTCTCTACTTCTGCTTATCTGCCCTCTGGCAGCTTCTCTTGGGACCACACCATGGTGGAGTTTAAAGTGCCAAAGGCTTCCTGGCAACAGAAGTCAAAAGCTTCCAGTAAAGATCTTATATAACATGGTGTTTAGAGTAATTGCACACCATTGGAGATGACTATCGTAATTTCAGAGCTGATACGGCAGAGGGGTCACTTATCCTAACTCATCTTAGTCCCTAGCTCAGTTAACTACTTGCAGTCCAGGTAGGTAGCAACATGTCCAGATTAACAAACAAGTTGTTTCACGCTTCTTTTTATTCAACAGTGTGCCTTGTTACTCCTGAACTTCATCTACTGTTACCTTGTTAAATAATGAACTCTGTCATACCACAGAAGGACACAGTGACTTATATATGATGAGATATTTATACTTTACCTCAGGAAATGGATTTATACAATGACACACATGAAAAATATAATTATAATGCATATAATCCTATTCCTTAATCCAGTATTACAAATAAATTATACTTTTTTTTAATTTTTTTTATTTTTTGAGGTAGGGTTTCACTCTATCCCAGGCTGACCTGGAATTCACTCTGCATTCTCAGGGTGGCCTCGAACTCACGGCGATCCTCCTACCTCTGCCTCCTGAGTGCTGGGATTAAAGGCGTGCGCCACCACGCCCGGCTTACAAATAAATTATAGTCTCCCAAAATACACTCACAATGCTTGTATCTTTAGGTACCTAAATAAAAGGTCAACTTCTTCAAGCATTACACATTCTCCATGTCCTTGTTTCAGAGCCCATTAAACAGTGGTTACAATGTAAGATAATTTTCAGCTTGAATGTGATAGAATCCAGTTTAAGCAGTTAAAATCTTATAGTGGCATCTGGATAGACAGCAAGTTGTAGGTGTGGCAAGCATGTAAATCAGAATACAAGTTGTAGTGTCTGCTTCCTCTGCATGTGGTAGGGCAGAATGGGGTGGTGGCAAAGGAGTGAGCATATTTAGATATTTTCAGTGCAAAGCAGACTAATTTGTCATATATGACAGTGACAATAGAAGAAATATCTATGACTTCTAGGTTCAGATTCTGGATCATTAAAAGACTTATAGCAATTTAATTAAATAGATAATTATCAAGAGGAATAAATAATTGGCTTTATAAGATACCAAAGTAAAAGAATCATACTCTGAAAATAATAAATTCAAAGTATAAATATAATGAAAATCAAGTGAGTATCAAAGTCCAATGATGAAAATAAAAATGTTAAGAAAATATGAATATAAATGGCATTTAAACACAGTGGGCAAATCATGTACAGGTAGAATATACATAGAACAGCGTCATTCTAATACTTTGGGTCTGGGTGAAAGAGGAATCTAAAATGGCATCAAGGGGTAGGTGGAAAGATGATAGGAGTTTTGAGGTATTTTCCCCTTTTTTATCTAAGACTGAATTTTAGGGAAGTTTAGGTTCACAGAAAAAGTGAAAATATCAAAATCATAATTAAATATTGCTTGATTCTACTAAAATGGCTATTAATTATAAATTATGCTCACAAAAATGAACATGTGGAATACTTGGAACCCTCCTACATCATTTATAAGAATGTAAAATTATGCAGGTACCTTGTAAAAACACTATAATTTCTCACTAGAATCCATAAATTGCTTACATAAGTGCTCATAACAGTATTGTTCACAATAGCCCCAAATTGGAAGCACTTAAATGTCCACAAACTGACAAATGTATTGATAGATATGGCATATCCAAATAATGAATTGTCCTTCAATAATGAAAAGGAATGCAGCCACTGCTTTCACACACTACAAGGATAAGCCTTGAAAATATTATGCTACGTAAAAGAAGTATTTCCTTCTCTTTGGCATGGAGGATTCTTTCAAGTATTTTCTGTGCAGCTGGTTTTGTCTTCAAAGACCTCTTTAACCTGCTTTTGTCGTGGAATGTCCTTATTTCTCTGTCTATTTGAATGGATAGCATTGTAGGATAGGAAAAGGAAAGGAAGGGGAATGGAAGGGGTGGGGGAAAGAAAGGGGAGGCAAGGGAAGGGAGAATCCCAGTATTCCAAAGGCTAAGGATTGTGACTTTTAGGCCAGCCTGGGCTACATAATGAGACTCTGTCTCAAGAAAAGAAAAACATTTTCCTTTTAGACTAATAATCTAAAATTGTACTAGCATTAGAGGTAGAAAGTAGCAAATATGTAATGTAAGCAAAACTTTGAATCAAAATATACTCTCACCGTATTGAGGTTCTTTGTCTTAATCATGGCTACATTGGTTGCTGAAATATTGAGAGCATAGTTAAGTATAATAAAAATACTGGGACTTATTTTGGAGTAGATAAAGTGAAGTAAAAATTTATAATGTCACATAGAACTGACAACTTAATTTATTCTTTTTAAAAAAGATTTCTCAATTTCAGGACAGAAAATGAATGTTAATTATACTTGATGGACTGAAAGAACATTCTGTAGTACTGAAGCCAGGGAGCTTCAAAAATACTTACTTTTCTCCCTTTTGTTTTCTGAAGAGCTTTTCTGTTTTCTTTGCCTATTCTATTCTTATGTACTTCATAAGATTGTTTTATATGTTCAGTGCGGAAGTTTTGATAGAATGCTAAGGAAATGAAGATTGATACTGCATTTTGTATTTCTCTCTAATCATCTAAATTATCAGTCTAACTTTCTTCAGGTAGTAGATAATAAGCACGATGGACCATTTAAAACAATTTAAGTGTTATTGATCACAAGTCTTACTGAAAATAATTGGACTCAAAACCAGTCATACTGTACATGTATTTAACAGAATCATCTCTAGAAGGTACAGCACGGAATCAAGATGCATAAGGTCTTGAATACCCTTACATTCTAGTTAGAATGAAAGAAAACAATTACACAAACTACTATTATTGATTATGAAACACATGAGAAAAGGAACAAGTAAGGTAATGGGAGTAAGTATAATATGTCACAGATGAGGAGGTCAAGAAAGGTAACTTGGAGGAGTGATGGAAGAGCCTGAATTTAAGGAAAATACACTGAATCATGAAACCCTCTTTAAGTTGTAGCCTAGGTAAGAGAATGGCAAGTGTTACATTCAAAGCTGGGAATGAGTTGGGCATGCTGAGAAACAGAATGTTGGTCATTGGCAAGAGTACTGAGTCCAAGAGACACAATGAGATATAGAAAATGGGGTCAGAGAGTACGGTAAGGACTTGGTCACATAGAGCATTAAAGACAGTGTGAAAGACTTTTTTGTGATAAAAAACCATTATACCATTGGATGCATTTTGCAAAGGGCAATGATGTGATCTTGTTTACATTTTAGACACATCACTACCTTCTTTATGGAAAATATTTTATAGACTGGGGATCAATAAGGCCAAAAACAGATAGCAGTTTTCTTCCAAACTTATGAGGGATTGGGTTAAGGTGGGAGGTGACGAAGGTGTCGGTGAAAAGCATGCCAACCACAAATTTCCAGCACTCAAGGCTCATAACATTCTTTTATTAATCACAACTAAAGTGTGAGATGTAATGAACGAAATAAAATATGACTCTGGGTGTTTTTGTATAATAAAGTAACTGAAAGGAAAGCTGGACTTTTAAAAAAAGAAAATATTTCAACAGTTGAAATTTACCATTAAAACAATGGTCCACCTTAGTCAACACATGTAGTTTGGATCACCTCACGTATTAGATCAAGTTTCATGTGTACTACTTCACAGACAGATAAATAAGGCATAAGTACCTCTATTCATAAAAACTTAGTCTTTCTGAAAATTGAGATCCCTAGTTCCAGTTTACATTTAAAAAAGAATAAAATCAATGTGACTTGAATATTCTAACACAATTCACTGCAATGCTATTGCTGACCCCTTTCTTCTAGACTTCTGATAGCAAAGGCATAGAGTTATTGGAAGATAAATCCAAAAGAAACATATTTATGAGCGTATTATTATTATATGTTATTGATTTAGACATATTAGAAGCTCAACTATACAGGTAGGACAGAATGGAAAATAATGAAAACAGAAAGTTGTCTATATTCTCTTCTATTTCTGTTTATGACTACTGTATATTCAACATTATGTGAGAAGATAACTTTGTGTATAATATTCTGTATAGACTGGATAAGTAGGTAAGACAGAACACAGGAAACAGAAATTATCTGAAATTGTATGAACATAGTAAGAAAACAAAAGTGTTTCACTGGAAAAGAACACAGTAAACTGAATTGGTCCACGTTAGTAAATACATGTAGTTTGGATCACCTCAAATATCAGACCAGGATATGCCATAATGATACCAAAAAGAAAGAAAGCTGATTTGAAAATGAAATTAATTGAAAATTTGTGTCAAACTGTATAAACAATAGCAAAACAAAATTGTCATGGAGAGAAAGTTCCCAAAAGAGTTTATCTTCCTTTGATGAAGAAAGAGGACAATTTTAAACTGTGTTCATTCAACCCTAAGTATGCAACTAGTAACTCTTTGGTTAAATCCAGCCTTGGGATAAATTTTCAGAACTCCAAATGTCTTTTGAAATTATTTTCTGAATTAGTTGCCAGGATTTGAAAATTTAAAGATTTACATCTTTCTCCTAAAATTCACAAGTCTGGCAACACTAGAGATTAGATCTATATTCCAAGAAGACAGCTGGCTGAAGCTAATTAAATGCCACATATATAAACTCAGCCGTTTGTCTTATCCTGCAATACTCACTCAGTTTGCTTGATTATTTAGATCAAGTGTTGACTTTAAGTTGATCCACTCGTGTATCTTCTCTTGGCTGACACTCCACCCATTTTTCACACATCAGCACCAACCTCAGCCATCATCCAAAGTATAAAATAGATCAAAACAGCTCCTTCTTTTCATGTTACAAATGACTTTACATTGACCTTAGAATATGATACAACCCAAATCAAGGCTTCATTAGAAATCTACTTTAATTTGAGAGCTAGATATAGCCTAACAACATATATAATTTGAATGAATATAGCAATTGCTTTTGGTAAATTATAGTAACCTAAATTATCTATTATAATTTCCTGTTTGATATAAAAATATTAGAAACTCTGACCCAACTATACTATGCTGTTCTTTTCTTATATATATTTTAAATAAATTTAGCAATCTAATGAATTGCTACTGAAAAGGTAATTTGTATATCATCTTATATCATATGTTCCACAACATACTGACAGAGTCATTTGAGTAACTGAAGTCAAAGTTTAGTGTATAAAAACGTCATAAGGAAACACGTTATTTTGAAAAATTAATATACACTAATAATTCTTATTTAATTCACTCAACAAGGCATTTATTCATGTAAAATTTTGAGATGGGGTTTCATATACCCCAGGCTAGCTTCAAATTCTTTATATAGCTGAAAATGAGCTTGAAATTCTGATCTTCCTGCCTCCACCTTCTGAGTGCTAAGATTACAGATATTTACCACCATGCCTGGTTTATGCAGTGCTGAGGATCAAACCCAGGGCTTTGTGTATGTGAGGCAAGCATTCTACCAACAGAAATATATCGCTAGCCACAAGCTATTTAGTTTTAATAAAGTAAGTTTTTCATGTGGGAGACTGAATTCTTGGAAAGGAAAATAACTCCCTAAAGTCAATTATAACCCATCCTTTATTACTATTATTGTTTATAAAATAGTCTCAAAACAGAGTTGGGCATTTCAAGACCTGGCTGAAAATTTCAGTCATGTGACTTCCACTAAAGACTATTACTTGAATTGATATTTCCCAAAACAATTCCTTGGAAATTTCTAGACTGACTAGTATGCATGCCAAAAAAGGGCAGAAGTTGAGGATCTGATAATAGCCTACTTTTACTATTACTTTTCCTAATCTCTTTGTCAAAGTAAGAGCCATTTGGGAGAAACATTCTCTTTTCCCTTCCAAATGGAAAGTTATCATTCTAGCAGACTCATGATTACCTTTTTTTCTCCTCTCCATATGCTTTTTCCATGTACCTATACAAATCTGAAGAAAGGTGAAAAAGGTGGGGAAACCATAGTGATTCTACATGGCAGAGTGCAAGTCATTTAACACATGTCAGTTACTGCCTCCATGTTTAAAAGCTGTGTGATGCTGCTGGGCATTTAGGTTTTATACATTTCTCTTATCCTCAGTCTGTGTTCATTAGCCCTATAGTAGCTGGAAATAGTCACAATAGATTTGTATTGTGTTCTGACATACAATCACACATCACACGGCTTCACCTTTAAAATAGAATCAACTCCCTGTATGATTTACTTTTCACATTGCTTCCACCAAACACCTACAAGGAGGAAGAAACTTTAGAGGAAATATTTACGCTTGCTCACAGTTTGAAGGAATACAGACTGTGATGCTGGAAAATTCATGGCAGTGAGTGAGATTGCTTGTTGTCATCTCGGCTAACAGCTCAGCAAGGCAAAGACTGGAGAGGAAACGGGGCTGGGTGACAAAATCTCAAGTGCCTTCCTCAGCGTTCTATCTCGTCCTACGTGGCTCTACCTTCTAAAGGTTTCACAACCTGCCAAAACAGCACCACTAGCTGAGGATCAGATTTTCAAACAAATGAGCTCACGGCAGCAATGTAGCATTTAAATGATAACATTTAGTTCCCATAGGTTCATGACACGATTACACAATGCAACTTTAAACGTCTTCATAGTATTAACAGCATGGACAGTGTTTTAAAAGTCTGAAGTTTCAGGGCTGGAGAGATGGCTTAGCGGTTATGCGCTTGCCTGTGAAGCCTAAGGACCCGGGTTCGAGGCTCAACACCCCAGGACCCACGTTAGCCAGATGCACAAGGGGGCGCACGCATCTGGAGTTCGTTTGCAGTGGCTGGAGGCCCTGGCGCGCTCATTCCCTCTCCCTCTCTCTATCTGCCTCTTTCTCTCTCTAAATAATAATAACAAAAAAAATTTTTTTTAAGTCTGAAGTTTCTTGTGTACCTCAAGGAAACTAATTTGAATGACCCTGTAAAATCAACAATTGACTTACCTATTTCCTGCATAGAATAGCTGAGAATAACCACCTCCTTCTAAAAGGGAGGAATAGCGGCATAGTGGTGAATGATTAGAACAGGGTAAGACTGAGCCCAGCAGGAAAACCACCAGTGTGGTTCATGTTTGGCATCCAAGATCAGGATAGCATCATCTGTGCTCCAAATGGCTGGAGTAGCCACACCTCTCCTAGGTTGCCTGTGGTACATGCATCCTCTCCAGTGCCTTCATCTCTCCTTATTAATCATGACACATTACTCCAATATCACACGAATGCAATTAGGAGTCACCGCTTCGTATAATAGCCTCTTCGTGCCTCTGACCTGCCACATGTTACCTGGCCTCAGCAGCTTTTGAGAACCTTGGCACAAATCTCAATGGTTCCCTCACTCTTGTATATACTTGGAGATATGACCACGAGTAATGGGGTCTTACTTTTTGCCCCAATTCAGAATGTGAAGTTTCTCTTTAATTGCATAAATCTCTTCCCCAATTGCTACTATTTTGTCTGAAACCACATTGTTCACCCAGTCTGCAATTTTAATCATTTTCCTAATTATTTCCTTAAACTGTTCATTTTCATACATTTCTTCTTGGAATTCTCAATATAAACCTTACTGAATGCAGTGAGTACTAGCCATCATGGCTCGAACTTGACTGTCTTGAAATTGTTTCTTCCAAACAATTTTACCCAATACATTTGAATTTGGCCTCACTAAGATTTTCAGTACACAGGCAGAATGCATTTAGATTTCTCTGCCAACATGTGACTTGAATGACCTCTATCCAAATTCTGCTAGAGTCCTTGTTTCCCTCTGAAACCTCATGAGCACAATTGCCTCTGCCTTCGATTCTACCCACTTTCTTGTTTTCCACATACCTGCCAAAATGTACCATATGCTCTGTTTATAGTGTCCAGGGCTTCTGTAGCCTAAAGCTCCATACTCTTTTACAGTCCTCATTTTCAAGCCAGTTTCAAAAACCTTTCAAAAACTACATGGTCAACCACAGAAGAATCAGGGGAAAGAATGGGCAGGCCAGGGCCTCTAGCCACTGCAAACAAACTCCAGATACATGTGCCACCTTGTGCATCTGGCTTTATGTGTGTATGAGGGAATCAAACCTGGGTCCTTTGGCTGTGCTAGCAAGTGCCTGAACAGCTAAGCCATTTCTCTAGCCCAATATCTAGGTATTTTTAACATGGGATTTGAGAAACAACTCAGGTCTTCACACTTTCATAAAAAAAAGAACTTTTTGACTAAGTTATTTCCCCTGCCTAAGAGGAAAGATTTATTTTGATTCATGGTTTGAAGATATATAGTCATTCTCACATCTCAGTGGAACAGGAAGCAAAGACTAGATGAGTAGGACTGAGCTATAAAACCCCAAGGCCCAATCTCAGTGACCCACTTTTTCCACAAAGTATCAACCCTTCCATAATGGTTGCACAACGTCCCAAAACAGTGCCACCATCTAGGGATCATGTGTTCAAACATATGAGCCAATGGAAAACATTTCACACTTAAGCCATATCACTCCCATTAATATAGGGTGCTTATGATCATTAGGGGAAAGCATACAGGCAAAGGCATTTTATAAATTATACTCTTAGGAAAATATTATTGCTCTATATTTTCATCTGATGTTGATTTTCAGAGATGATTTAGAATAATAAATCCAGCAGTCACATTGTTTTGTGGTCTACTCACGTTTTTCCAAAAAATGGTTGAATTATTTGTAAACTGCTTTTATCTTAAAGACAAAAGAAAAATCTAGTTTGAACCCTATGTTCCAAAGAAAAGCAATAATAATGATATAAACACATAATAAATGTTTGCCTATAATGAATGCCCTTGGCTGCTGTATATCCACAGCAATGGCAGAATGCCTATTTTTTTCTGCATAATATATACTTGGTAGAAAAATCTTGCACTCATTCTTCAATCTTAGGCAATCCAAAGAGGTATAGTAGTATAATTTTGTAATATTAATGATGAATTAAAGTGAATGACTCATTATGATTTCTCTATAATTTGTAATGTATGTGTTCTATGCATAGAATATCTTTATGACATATTTTAGAGATATGTTTGTTGCAGTACTATCAGAGACAATTTTTAGGTTTAGATTCTCTAGAGTGTATGTGGTATGATATATCCATATCTATATATCTATATGCATATCTGATATGTACCATGTATGTATACATATTATATGGTCTGATATACATATGACAACATTGCCTGAATAATTTGGGACAAACATCTAGTGATACTATCAGCTCAGGCCCATGTGAGGTCTCATCCTCTGTAAGTAAAATTGGAATTGCACCAGCAATTCCTGTTTTCAGTTTGACTTCATTTTCCTTCAAAGCTTTAAAAATAAATAAACACAAATAAATCATGATGCAGTGAGAAATAATAGGTGAGGGTGTCCAGGGATTACAAACTTTTCCATGGCTCTGTCATTTATATGCTGTGTACCTGGCAGTGTGTTCCTTACAACTTCTCATTCTTCTTTGATATATCATCTGGAGAATAGGAGATTTAGACTTGAATGTGATGTCCAGCTTTAAATGCTTTATTATGTATGATCAGATGATGTTGAAATCCTCTCTACTACTCAACTGAAATATCTATAACCTTAAGTTGCAAGACGCTCAGCAAAGATTCACCATTATTCAACTTGCTTCGTAATTAATATACAAAGTTAGGAATTCTTAATGGCCACCTCATTCATATACATGAGTAAGAATCAGCTGCAAATTCCCTGTTTCTAGGGTTCAAATATTCTATGCATGTGCTTTGTTTTCTTCTTGAGGAGAGGATTCATAGATTTTGACAGATTTTCACTGCTGTGCACAGGCAAAGTGATGTATATTTAAGTATTCAAATAGTCCAAACACTAGTTTAATGTTAGTGGTACCCTGAATCCTATTTATTTATTCATTTATTTGTTTGTTCGTTTGTTTGTTTATTTACAAACCTTAAGTGTAGTTGGCATTGTCCAGAGCTCCAGATCACAATAATGTGCAAATATGAGGGCTTGCTACTTCAAGGCTCCATCTTACCAATGCTAAAATTGATTGTTAGCTAGTAGTTAGTGAGCATCTTTTATGTACTAAACACTCTTCTGAACTAGTGGGAGTAAGTTTGAGGATAAGATTAATGAAACTTCTGGCCGGTAGTGAATGAGGGCAATACTGATCACAACGAGATAAAAAATGAAAGCAGGGTGTGGTGACACATGCCTTTAATCGCAGCACTCAGGAGCAGAGGTAGAAAGATCACCATGAGTTTGTGCCCACCATGACACATAGTGAATTTCGGGTCAACCTGGGCTAAACTAGCAAGACCCTATCTCAAAAAACAAAAACAACAACAACAACAAAAAAAAAAACCACAAAAGAAAAACCACCAAAAAATGAAATAGGGCCCATTTGTCCAGAATAAAGGAAGAAAATTATATAAATGACAACTACATAATTTTCAGAAATTTTTCTATTGTGAGAGATCATTTTGCCTACTATGGAGAATGTATTTTTAACAATATGTTTGGAAGGAAAGAAGACATTTAAGAAACTAATGTAATGACTAAATACATTGCTTAGACTACCTGGCTAGAAAGATGGTGTGGAAGAGTAAACAGAACTTGCCTATTGATTAAAGATTTATGCTAAAAGAATAATAAGGATTAAGAGCATTTCACTTGAATTACATGAAAATCCGTACAGTTTATAGATTTCAGCTCTGAATTAGAAAGGAAAAGTTTCCCCCTTTTGTACACAAAGTAGCATAAACTGAAAGCAGGTTTGTTTGACTTAAATTTCCAGCTTTCCCAGCTGCTCCTACCATGGTTATGTAACTGGTTTTGGCAGCAGTAATTACAGCAAGCCTTTCATTTCAAAGACAACTGACAGTGTTCAGCAGTGCTGATAAAATTCAGTCTCATACTGAATTAGAAATTTGTAAAATTTATGTCCACCATCATTTAGCTTGACAGATTTTCAATACCAAAGATGCTTTGTTGAGATCATTGGTGCAATTAACAAATGTAATTTTTTATATTGTATGATGAAATACATCAATATTTGGAAGATTTCCATTACCAGGTGGATGAACTTTTCAAAATTATTAATGCATGATGTTACAAATTCACACATGGATAAAAGATAGCTTCAAACATTCAATACAGAACAATTCATTTTAAGGCAGCAATACAAAAGTTAAATGATATGGACTCAATTTCACATTGCAATAAACTATTAAGAAATTAGTACAGGGACTGGAGAGATTGCTTAGTGGTTAAGACACTTGTCTGCAAAGCCTAATGACATGAGTTCAATTCCCCAGTACCCACATAAAGCCAGATAAACAACAGGGTGCAAGCATCTGAAGTTTATTTGCAGCAGCTAGAGGCCCTAATGCATTCATTCTGTCTGTCTCTCTTTTCTGGGTCATTCTCTGCTCATAAATAAATGAATAAATATTTAAAAATAGAAAAAATAGCACACGTTCCTATAAGCTTATTTAATATAAAAGAAGAGCCTCAAGTTGCACTAAGATCTATGGAGATATTTCTACTATTCCCAACCTCATATCTTTAAGAGGGCTTTCTTAGTGTACTTTATTATTATTTATTTTATTAATTCATTTTGTACTCTGTGAATACAGTCAAGTTGGTCCATTGTTAGCCTCTTCCCTGTACTCCCCCGTTCCCCTGGCCCCTCCTTGCTGTGGTATATGAGTCATGTATTGTGGAATTAGCCCAAGTTATGGGTAGGAGGAAATATCTCTATGTATCATGACCCAACATGTGGCTCTGACATTCTTTCAGTGTCCCCTTCCCCCAAATTTCCCTGAACCATGTTGGGTTCATTTCAGGTCTGCTGCACTGATGAGGTGTTGGGAGCCTCTGTGTCTCTGGATATCTGATTTGGTAGGAGTTGATTGTTCTATTTGTCAATCTCCTTCACCCTTGTGCTGGTACCCAGTTCACCAAGAAAACAGCACCCTTGCTTGTTTCGCCAGTTATTCTTAGTTTCAGCTGGGGCCCTTTTGAGGTATGATGGGGTGGTTGTCTTCTTAGGATCTATGTCTATCTGAAAAAGAAAAGTTAGCACCAGATAAATAAATGGGATAACTCTTATTTTTTAGAGAGAATTTAATAGGTATAGGCCCTCTTGCAGCCCACGATTGATGGGAGCTTGATAATGGAGAGCAGGCTCATTTTTGGATATGGTTCTGACATGTTTCCCAGCTCCAGCTATGGGTTCCGTTCCACTGAGAGGATCAGTTAGCCAAATCAAGAGCAGTTGGTTTCCCACCATGGCTATGCACCACTATTGCACTTGTGTAAGCTTCAAGTCAGGTGATTTGCTGCTAAGTAGGTTAGACCATGAGTTGCTTGGACACATATTGGTCATCTTCCCACAGTCGCCCATGTAGCACCTTCTGGCACTAGACGAACTGATTGTCTGGGGACTGACTCTCTTCTAGCTTCCAGCCATGTCACTCCATGTTACATGTCAACCACAGATGGTGTCTTCAGCAGTAGGGTCTTACCACTAACCTTTGGTGGGTCATCAAATACTCGGACAGAAATCTGTCTTTCTTTTAGGAAACCTTGTAGGTCTCTCTGATCAAAAGCTCATTGTGGATGATAGCCCCATGCTGGTACTGGGAGTTACAGCTCAGTGGCCACTAAGAGAAGGAAGAAACAGGTAAGTAATATAAAAGAGTTAGAGAGAAGAGGGAGAGAGGGAGAGAGGGAGAGAGAGAGAAGCTGTAGAAGATTAAGGTCAGTCTTCATCGTACCCTCTCCAGTGCCTTGTGACTCAGATATTCCCTCTAAGGGCCTGGTGAAGGTTCAACCATGTGCTCTGCCTTTTAGGATGTAGAATTTTGTGGTAACATTGCTGTTTGGGTCCAGATTTGTGTCCCCCACCCCCTCTCTTCTCCTCCCCTCCCTCCATACCCTCCCTATTGTCTGGTCTTCCAGATGCCTGCTGGCATTTTAACCCACAGCCAGTCTTGAAATGGTGAATGCAAAGGCAGGAGTATTAGTTACTTTTCTCATAGCTATAATAAAATTTATGACACAAGAAGATTAAGGAAGTAAGCGTTTCTTATGGCTTGTGGTTTAAAGATGCAGCCCATCATTGAAGGATGGTAGAAGGAGCATAAGATGGCTAGTCACATTGCTGCACAGTCAGAAACAGAGAGCAATGAATACTGGTTGCTCAGCTTACTTTCTTCTTTTTATTCAGTACATATCCCAGACCCTAGAATTGTGCTACCCACTGTGGTAGTTTGAGTAGATGTCTTCCAATAAATTCGGGGGTTTTATTCAAGCTTGTAACTTGGAGGGAGGAGGTCTTGCTGGGGGCTGATCTGAAGTCCAGCCTAAGATATGCAAAATGCCTGAGTTCTGCTTGGGGTCCCTGGAGCGTGCATGCTTGCGCTGGTGGCGCTTGCTTTTCTCTCTGTCTGTGGACCAATGAAAGCAGGCCAGCTTCTTCTGTTATGGAATTTCCCTTGGACCTTTAAGCTTCAATAAATTCCCTTCCTTTCCTAACTGGGTCTCGTCTGGAGGTTCATCCAAGCAACATGAGTTGACTCCAACACCCACATTCACCATGGGTTTTCCTTTCTCAGTTAAATCCCTCTCGAAATTCTCTCATAGACCCAGATGTTTGTCTCCTTGTGGATTCTTAATTCAGTCAAGCTGACAGTAAAAACTAGCCATCATAGCACTTAACAAAATCTAGAGTCTTATATGGATTTTGTATGTTAAGGTATATGTGTTAAAGAGATTTGCAAACATAAAGCAATAGCTATTTTTTTCATTAAGTTGTTTTTTTTTTTTGGAAATTTTCTCAAGACTAGTATTGTATCAATGTATGGTAATATGTAATTGGCTTACAATTTTAAATTATTTTAAATAAATAATTTAAATTAATTAAATTAAATGTTTTAAACTATTAACCAATGCTTATTTTTTCAAATATTTTTGAAATTTATTTCTGTTATGTTATACACCATAATTGTTACCCTCATAAAGGAAGATATTTTTGGTTATTCAGTATTTAAATAACCCAGTCTAGGCACTAAGTAGGCCACCCTGGGCACAGTTTATGACACCCCCTCAGAGCCATGTGCATACAGGCCTAAAGATACAACCCTGACCCATCCAAACTTGGATGGTGATTGGACCTATTTGGTACTGACCTCACCTATGGTCTGCCTACCAGCATCATTCACAATAGGGGCATCTGAACTGGTCACACTCCCAGCCTACTCAAGCATGGAGACTGCATAGGTGTGGTGATTTGATTCAGGTGTCCCCCATAAACTTAGGTGCTCTGAATGCTAGGTTCCCAGCTGATGGAGATATGGGAATTAATGTCTTCTGGAGGGAGTGTATTGTTGGGACCGGGATTATGGGTATTATAGCCAGTTTCCCCTTGCCAGTGTTTGGCACATTCTCCTGTAGCTATTGTCCACCTTATGTTGGCCAGGGGGTGATGTCCACCCTCTGCCCATGCAATCGTTTTCCCCTGCCATCGTGGAGCTTCTCCTCACTACTGTAAGCCAAAATAAACCTCTTTTTCCCAGAAGCTACTTTCATTTGGGTGATTTCTACCAGCAATGTGAACCGGACTGCAAAAGTAAAGTGGGTACCGAGGAGTGGGATTGCTGCTAGACACGTGACTGTGTGGCTTTGGCCTTTGGAGCTGATTTTTCAAGAGGAATGTGGGAGGATTTGAAACCTTGGCCCAAGAGATGCCTTGCAGTGCTGTAAGTACCGCTTAATGGACTATTCTGGTCTGAGCTGCAGGACCTGAATGCAGTAAGAACTATGGACTGTGAGGTTTGGTTTATGAGGTGAGAAAGAGCTTTACTTGCACTGGGCTAGCAGTTTGTGTGAAAAGCTTGCTCTTATGCCCATGTCCTGAGAAGTTGTGCAGGGTTGCTTTGCATAGAAATGAACTGGTGTGAGCAGAGGGATATGGCACAGAATGAAAAATCTTTGGCTGAACTGCCCATTCAGCTGCAACGGAGAGACCTTTGAGATTGGGCCAGCTGACCTGCGCTGGGACAACAGGAAGAATGTAGACTCTTTTGAAGAGGTACGAGTGCTCAAGGAGTCCTGTTCTTCAAAGTCTGCTTTATTCCCCCTCTGGATTAACAAACTGGCATCCTACTTGGTATTGTGGAGTACAAGAAATGCTAGAAAGAGGGTCATTGAGTTTGCAACACAGTCTTGTGTTTTGGAAATGGCCATGGGCAGTGTGAAGCAGGTTTACTGGTTGCCTGCATGGAGGCCCCATGGGGCCATGAAGATGAACCATGGATTGCAGTGGAGACCCAGTGGAGATGCCTGGACCACGATGAGATGGCTGCCAAGGAGAGCTGCCAGCCCCAATGAAGTTTTCCAGGACTTTAAGTAGCCTAGCTGGAGGGCCAGAATTGGAATGCCAGAGACTTGTTGCTGGTTAGAATTATCAGACTTGGAGATTTGTCACTGGTGGAGTGTTGGACTTGAAGCTACAGAGTTTGATGTTTGCCCTGGTTGTTTTAAATCTTCTATTGGTTGAATGTTTCTTTGGTATGCCCAATGCCGTTTTTTGCAGTGTGAATATTTATTCTGTGCCATTATGGTTTTTTTTTGAGGTTATTTTTGGTATTATGGCTTAGTTAGAAGATCTTGGACTATGGGGATGTATGAACATCATTAGAATTGAAAAAAACTATGGGACTTTTTAAAGTTAGATGAATGCATTGCATTTTATATCATGTATGGTTACCAGTTTATGGGGGCCAGGGGCGGAATGTCGTGGTTTGATTCAGGTGGCCCCTATAAACATAGGTGTTCTGAATTCTAGGTTCCCAGCTGATGGAGATATGGGAATTAATGTCTTCTGGAGGGAGTGTATTGTTGGAGGCAGGCTTATGTGTATTATAGCCAGTTTCCCCTTGCCAGTGTTTGGCACACTCTCCTGTTGCTATTGTCCTCCTGATGTTGGCCAGGAGGTGATGTTCACCCTCAGCTCATGCCATCATTTTCCCCTGCCATGATGGAGCTTCTCCTTGAGCCTTTAAGCCAAAATAAACCTCTTTTTCCCAGAAGCTGCTCTTGGTTGGGTGATTTCTACCAGCAATGTGAACCAGACTGCAACAATAGGCAAGGAAGATGCTGCTCAGCTTTCAGTGTGCCTAGTCCAAACCTGTGGATAGACCTCACAGCACATTCACATCAAGATGAAGGTGAATCAGGCCACTCAACACAGGCTCCACTAGGGCTACTGATTCTTCATTCTCAGCATGAAAAAAGAGCTACCTACAAATGGGCAAACCCAAATGTGAAAAGAGTTACTGCAAGAAACAAAGGCAAGGTACAGCCACCAAGAATGCCTAGTCCCATAATGCAAGCCTCCAATGAAAATTACTCAGATGAAACTCTGAATAACTTCAAAATGCAATGACTATGAGAATATTCAACAAACCTAATAAGGCCATAAGACAATAAGAAAGCCAAACTAAGAAATGGAAATGGAGTTCAATAAAGAGGTGGAGATGCTGAAAAAAAAATTAACAGAAATAAAAAAAAAAACTCATTTAAAAGCTTAACCAATAGAATAGATCATGTGGAGGACTGACTATAAGGACCTGAGTACAAGACAGTGGAAAGAAAATGGGTGCTAAAAATCAATGACAAGTCAGAAAAATGTATGAACAAAACAGGAGAGAAATGTGGGGTACTCTAAAAAATCCAAAGAATCTAATCAAGAGCATACAGGAAGGAGAAAAACTACAAGCCAAAGACAAGGAGAATATCTATAATAAAATTATAGAACAAAATTTTCTGAATGTTATGAGTGGCCCATCTAAGTACAGCAGTGTGATAGCACACCAAATAGACAAGACCAGAGAAAAAATTCCCCATCTCACATTACACTTAAAATTGTAAACATAGAAAACCGAAAAAGTATTGAAAGATGCAAAAGAAAAAGAGCTCATCACTTACAAAGGTAAGCCCATCAGAATTACAACCTATTTTCAGTGGAAACTCTAAAATCCAGATGACTTTGGAATGAAGAATTTCAAATTTTAAAAGCACGTGGATGCAAACTCAAATTACCCAGCAAAATTGTGTCTCATAATAGAAGATGAAAGGGAAAGTTTCCATGGCAAAAGACTGTTATATGAACATATAAGAACTAAGTCAGTCCTACACACAATACTAGATGGAGTAATTCACAATGAAGAGAAAAGTAAATATATTGAAGAGGCAATATGAGGGAAAAAAACTATAATCAAAGCTAGAATAGATGTGAAATCAAATGGAAGATCAAGAAAACACCGAAGTCTTCAACTTAAAAAGAATTAAATGACACCTCTCATTTATAACCTCAAATATTAATGGACTCAACTTTTCAATCAAATAACACAGGTTAACAGGTTGGGTAAAAAAAAAAAAAAAAAAAAACTGGATCAATCCATATGCTGTCTTCAAGAAACCCATAAAGATAGATGACATCTTAGGATAAAATATGTGAAAAGATAATACAAACATATCGAAATAGGAAGAATACAAGTGCGGCTATACTAAAATCTGACAAAACAGAGTATAAACAAAAGGCAATCTAACAGATAAAGAAAGCTACTTTATACACATTAGGTAACAATTTAACCAGAGGATATTATAATCATAAACATATATGTACTAAACACAGGTACACTAAATTTTGTAAAGCAAAATCTACTAGACATTGAATCAAAAATGAATGTAAGCACAATAATAGTGGGTGACTTTGATCTAAACAGAAAATGAATAAGCAATGGCAATAAACAACACCATAGATCAAATAGACTTGCCAGACATCTGCAGAGTGTTCTATACAGCTCTAAAGAATACATCTGCCTCTCAGCACTCGTGGACTATTCTCTAATTTAGATCAGATATTAGGTTATAAAGAAAGTCTCCACAAAGTTGGGGAAAATTATTTACCTCCTTCTATTATATCTGACCACAAAATGCAGTAAAGCAAGAAACCAACATCAAGAGAAATAACAGAAAAACACATTCTTGGACATTGAACAACACACTATTGAAAAATGAATAGGTAATTGAAGAAATCAAGAAGGGGGCTGGGAGATGTTTTAACTGATAAGGTGCTTACCTGCAAAGCCTAAAGTCAGGTTGAATTCTCCAGTATCCACATTACTCAGATGCACAAGGTGATGCATGCGTCAGAAATTTGTTTGCAGTGGCTAATGGCCCAAATGTGCCCATGCTTGCTCTCTCTCTCTCTCCCCCCATCTCTCTCTCAAATAAATAAATAAATAAATAAATAACAAATATAAACAAATCAAAGAAAACTTGTTGATTACAGGCCTCTCTCTCTCTCTCCTCTCTCTCTCTCTCTCTTTTGTTTTTGTGTTTCAAGGTAGGGTCTCGCTCTAGTCCAGGCTGACCTGGAATTCACTATGTAATCTCAGGGTGGCCTTGAACTCACATTAATCCTTCTACCTCTGCCTCCTGAGTGCTGCAATTAAAGGCATGCACCACCACGCCAAGCATCTCTCTTTTTCTTTTGAGTAATTTGGACAGTGGTTCATCAATCTTGTTTATTTTTCAAAGAACTTGCTTTACATTTCATCAATTTTAAAAATTATTTATTTTAATCAAGCACCCCACTCAAAAATGGGGCAGGGAATCAATCAGACAATTTTTAAGGAAGAAATACAAAATCCTATTAACATCTAAAGATATATTCAACATCTCTACTCATCAGGGAAATGCAAATTAAAACTACTATGAGATTCCATCTCACTCCAGTCAGAATGGCAACCATCACAAAACCAAATGAGGGCTACACAGATGGCTTAGTGGTTAAGGTGCTTGACTGCAATGTCAAATGACCTGAGTTTAATTCCCCAGTACCCACATAAATCCAGATGCATACAGTTGCACACGTATGTGGAGTTCATTTGCAGCCATTAGACACCTTGGTGTGCCCATACTCTCTCTCCTTGAAAATAAGTAAGTAAAATATTTTTAAAAATCAAACGGCAGCACATGAAAAAGAAGATGTTACAATAGTTACAAATGAAATTGTGTGATTTATTAGGACATATTTCAAAAGCCTATATTCCATAAAATTGGGAAATATGGAATAAATGGACAAATTTCTTGGCTAATTTTACCTACCCAAGCTAAACACAAAATAGGTAAATTAGAGTTCTTGGATTAGATTTTCTATAATGAAAACATTAAAACACTGAAGAAAGAAATTGAGGAGGATGTGAGAAGACGTGAAGATCAGCCATGCTCATGAATTAGAAGAATCAATGTCATAAAAGTGGCAAATCTACCAAAAGCAAAAATTCCAATAAAAAATCCTTCACCATCCTTTGCAGCAACAGAAAAAAAAAATGTCTCAAAATTTATATGGATGCACAAAAGTCTTTGAATAACCTTGGCCAAAAGAATAGTACTAGTGGTATCATCATATCTGATTTCAAGATATACTACAAAGCCATGGTGATAAAAAAAAAAACAGAAACATGGTACTGATGCAAAAACAGACACATAAATCAATGGAATAGAAAAGAATATCTAAGTACAAATTCGAGTAACTACAGCAACCTGATCTTTAACAAAGAAACCAAAAACATACACTGGACGAAAAGCAGTATTTTCAACAGACAATGCTGGAGAAACAAGATAACTACACGTGGGCTGGAGAGATGGCTTAGCGGTTAAGCGCTTGCCTGTGAAGCCTAAGGACCCCGGTTCAAGTCTTGATTTCCCAGGACCCATGTTAGCCAGATGCACAAGGGGGTGCTAGCGTCTGGAGTTCGTTTGCAATGGCTGGAAGTCCTAGTGCGCTCATTCTCGCTCTCTTTCTCTCTGCCTCTTTCTCTCTCTCTCTCTCTCTGTCACTCTCAAATCAATCAATCAATCAATAAATAAATAAATAACTACATGTGGGGAAAATGAATCTGTACTCTCTGTTCTCACCCTGAACAAAAATAAATAATAAACTTAAGATGAATCAAGAGCCTCAATACAACAACTGAAACTCTAAAATGACTCTACCAAAAATATAGGGAGAACAGTTGAAGATATGACTTGGGAAAGACTTTCTTCATAAGCCTCCAGTAGCCCAGAGAATTCAGACGCACACACTCCACCACTGGGACTTCATGAAACTAAAAAAGCGGTTGTACAGATAACAATACCATCAACAGAATCAATAGACAACCTACAGAATGGCAGAAAATCTTTGTCAGCTATACATCTGATAGACATTTAATATGTAGGCTATACAAAGAACCCAAAAAACTAAGCTAAATAACCCCACTCAAAATGGGGTAGAGAACTATAGTAGACAGCTCCACAACGCTAGGATCAACATCACACCAAACACAGTTTACACAGAAGAAGTTCCATCAATGGCAGCAGAAGCTGCCTCCCATTCATAAATTTAAGCAGATAGAGGCACCATCACCAGCCAGCAAACACTAGAAAGCAGCAGTCACCAACTGGCAGGAAGCAGGACCCCATCTGAGTTCACACTGCTCTCCACACCTTTGGACTAGAATCAGATACTCCCCAAAACATACCTTCCAGCTGGATCCCAGGATCTAATCCCAGGGAAACCTCCTCCAACCAGGTGGTCAGTGACCCAAGTTACAAGTTTAATAAAAGACCTGAATCTATGGGGGACATACATTCACATTCAAATCACCATAGGAACTGAACAGAGTTTTCATAGGAAGAAATATAAACGGCCATAATCATTTTAAAAGATGTTCAATGCCTCTAGCTAACATGAAAATGCAAATTATCACTACTTTGAAATTTCATCTTACTGCTGTCAGAATGGTTATCATCAAAAAGTCAGGGCTGGAGAGATGGCTTAGTGGTTAAGTGCTTGCCTGTGAAGTCTAAGGACCCTGGTTCGAGGCTCAATTCCCCATGACCCACGTTAGCCAGATGCACAAGGGGGCGCAGGCATCTGGAGTTCGTTTACAGAGGCTGGAAGCTCTGGAGTGCCCATTCTCTCTCTCTCTCTCTCTCTCTCTCTCTCTCTCTCTCCTCCTTCTCTCTGTCGCTGTCAAATAAATAAATAAACAAACAAAAAATTAAAAAAAAAGTCAATGGATAACAAATGCTGACAAAGGTGTAGGGATATAGGAATCCTCACCTACTGTTGGTAGGAGTGTAAGCTTGTACAGCAGTTATAGAAATCAGTTAGAGGTTTCTCAAAAACTAAACATAGTCAGGCATAGTGGTACACACCTTTAATGCCAACACTCAGAAGGTTGAGGTAGGTGGATCACTGTGATTTCAAGGCCAACCTGAGACTACAGAGTGAACTTCTGGTCAAGCTAGACTACAGCAAGAACTTACCTAGAAAAACAAACAAACAAAACATCTAAACATAGACCTATCATCTGATCCAGCTATACTACTCCTGGGCAAATGCCGTAAAGACTCTACACTTTTTGTTTTTTTTTTATTAGTTTTGTACTCAGTGAATACAGACAAGTTGGTACCATTGTTAGCCTCCTCTCTGTCCTCCTCACTCCATAGAGACCCTCCTTGTTGGGGTATATGGGTCGTTCATTGTGGGGTTAGCCCTCAGTTATGAGTAGGTTCTGACTTGTTTCCCAGCTCCAGCTGTGGGTTCAATTCCACTGAACAGATCAGTTAGCCAATTCAAGAGCAGTTGGTTTCCCACCATGGCTGTGTGCCACTATTGCAATTGTGTGAGCACCACCACAGGTTGTTTGCTGCTAAGTAGATTAGACCATGAGTTGCTTGGATAGATATTGGTCATTATCCCCCAGTCGCTCATGTAGCACCTTCTGGCACTAGACTCCCTGTCTTGGTACTACAAATATATTCACTCAGGTATGCTTGTTGTTGCTCATTCAAAATACCTAGGAAGTAGAATCAGCCCTGATTCCCATTAACTGATGAGTAGACAATGAATTCATGGTACAAAGATATAATTCTATTCAGAAGTAAGAAAAAATGAAATTATGAAATTTGCAGAAAAATGGATAGACTTGGAAAAAATATATGCTAATTGAGGTTACCCAGGCTCAAAAAGACAAATGCCACATGTTCTCTCTCATGAACTCAGCTACTAATATGAAATAATTTTACTTGATTATAGGTTATTTTAAGCACCAGTACCACTGGTTAGGTAGCAAGAATGAGGCTTACACTAAAGGGAATCAGGAAGAAATTAGAAGAAGATAGTAGAGAAGCAAGGGGAGGGACATAATCCAAGGGTGGAAGGGTCTGGGGTGAATAGAGGTGAAGAAGGGGGGAAGATATATAAAACCAATGATGGCAAGGAGAAGTACCATAGAAACCTTGCTTTTGGTCAGATAATTAGAGGATATAAATCTCTAAATAATGGAGAAAAAGTCAGGGAGGGTATTTTAGACAGAAGCACCCTGCAGGGGTAAAGAAAGCTTTACACTATAACCATGGGTTATTTCTGATAAATCTCATTGTCAGATTTGGATTAACCCCACAGTGAGCTGTTGATCAGGGAGGTCCCTAAGGCCCCCCAAACAATGCTGGCCATTGCCAAAGCACTTGGTCACCTACCAGATCTAAATGGTAAGACCCTATTCCTGAAGACACCATAAGCTATGGCTGCAGGGCATTGAGAGATGATGCTGGAACTGAGATGGAAGCCAGTTCCCTCCTAGCTAGTTCTCATGGCACTTGGAAAGTACTATGTCAGCTCCTTGGGGATAATGTTCACCCACAGCATGAACAAGCAGTGGATCCTTCAAGCCACAGAATCAACCAGCCTGACAAGATATACACACTGGTGCAACAGTAGCACACATGTTATATGGGTAACCAACTGCTCTGTGATTGCAGTTAAGACCTGCACAATGGGAGGGAATTCATTCTATGTACTGAGAACCAAGTCAGAAGCCTATGGCTTAGAATGTAATATACCCTAGAGAGGAGCTTCCATTGTTCTCTAGCTAAAAGGAGAGGTTATGGTTGCCCCCAAATTCTCTAAATGTCTGTGTTTATCCCTTTGATCCATGTTGCTTTTGCTTTTGGTTAGAGAAGCTGCTTCTTACTGATGGCAGTGAATATTGTGGAGATCCTGGACTCATCAATATGACAAGAAAAGAAACTTGATTGCCTTCATGAGATGAGTCATCTCGATCACATCTGCCAGAGCCCAGGAAATATTACAGAGGAAGTGGCAGATTAAGTATGAGTGCTGCTCTCATTCCTAGCCTGAGAACCTCTACTGGGGGGGGGGTTGGCAATAAGCATTTAGGAGAGTCCTACTTTATTAAAGCATATAATCAGAACCTGCTGAGAGCTCAACATGAAAGAAAGCTTATAACATATCATCTGGGGCTCAGTGAACAATGTAGAAGAGGAGGTAGAAAGAATTTAAGAGCCACTGAGTGGGAAGGTGTTTTCTGAGATATTGCCTCCTACCCCCACCAGAGAGACTGAAACCACAAGTACTGATAACCCCACTGAGGAGGACCCTCATTGGAATGGGGGCAGGGGAGAGGGGACATGAGAGTACAACTAATGAGAATATGATCGATATGTAATATGTTCACATATTAACCTATTCAAATTACAAAATGCTAAAGACAGAGCTGGTGAGATAGTCCTGTTGCTATAATGCTTTCCTCCAGCAAGAGGACCTGAATTCAATGCCCATAACCCACATTTAAAAAGAATAATACAAAAGATAGGCATAGTGATATGGGCTTATATAATCCCAGCACTGAGAAGTTGGGGAAGGCAGATCTCCAGGATTATCTGGTCATCCAGTGTAGCCTAATTGGTGAGTGCCAGGTCAATGAAAGGCCCTATCTCAAGTAAGACAGATGGACAGATGGCACCCTGAGGAATGACGTCTGAGGTTTTCCTCTGGCCTCCACATGCACACTCAGAAACATGGATACACACATACACATAAGCTAAAAAATTAAAATGCTAATCAAAATGAAGTATAATCATATAAATTTAACTTACTCGAAAACTACATCTTCTATATAGTGGAGAAATGATTCTTCTTGTGATAACTTAATACTTAACAAAAATGGCATAACAAATGTTTAGAATTTTTATTTGCTTTTTCTCTGTTAGAAAAGGTTTTTAGTAGCATGGTGGGGTATTGAGACCACATGTTTGAGAACTGCTACATTAATGAGCATGTATTCAATACTTCATAATTAGGAAATTGAGATAGATGTGTTATGACTTGTGTAGTTACATTCTCACTGCTGGGACAAAACACCAATGAAAAGCAGCTGTTGGGAGGAAAGTTTTTATTTTTCATACAGCCTTTGAGGAAGGTCCATGATGGCAAGGGAAAGTAAGGCATGAACAAAGGCCAGACATCAACTCAGCCACAGCAGGCGAAACAGGGAAAAGGTGAGCTGAACTCTGGAAAGGGGGAGCTGGCTATAATACCCTTATTCTCGCTCCCATCAAAACACCTCCTGCAACAAAGCACTGCATCCAAAATCTCCACTAGCTGGATACTGAGCATTTAGAACACATGATTCAAACCACCACAGACACATGTCTTCAAAGGTTTTTTTCTAGCTTAAGTTGGCTGACAAGATGAAATCAGAACAATTCAGTTCAATGAGTCTAAGAAACTTCTCTATCTAGCTTAACCAAACACATAATTGATTAAACATTTACCATATATTAAAAATATCATGGGCTAGAGAGATGGTTTAGCTGTTAAGGTGCTTGCCTGCAAAACCAAAGGACCCAGGTTTGATTCTGCAGGACCCATGTAAGCCAGAATCACAAGGTTGCGCATGTGTCTGGAGTTTGTTTGTAGCGGCTGGAGGCCCTGGCATGTCCATTTTCTCTCTCTCACTCATGCGTGTTTGTGCTCTCTGTCTCTCTCTCATAAATAAATAAATAAATAAATAGTATCAAACAAATTACCAAAACAGTACTAATTATAGTTATTGTTTTGTATGGTTTTTTTTTTTTTTTTTTGGTTTTTCGAGATAGGGTCTCACTCTAGCCCAGGCTGACCTGGAATTCACTATGTCATCTCAGGGTGGCCTCGAACTCACGGCAATCCTCCTACCTCTGCCTCCCGAGTGCTGGGATTAAAGGCGTGCGCCACCACGCCCAGCTGTTTTGTATGTTTTTAGCAGCAATGTCTACATTTTCTACTAATTATTACACAACTATATTGACTTAAAATTAAAAATGCAGAATACCTTAAAACCATTTAGTTTTGCAACACTATAGTTTCTGGTGTCTATGGCTTTAGCCACTTGTTGCATTACATTTACCAAAGATTTCAGTAGTTGTTAGGAATGGAAATAAAGAAATTAACGGAGTTGTATAAAATTATCAAAAGATATTATCTTTTACTGTTATTGTTAGTCTTAGAATGTGAATTAAGTACCAAAAAGTATTTGTCTGATTAGTTTTGGTGTGTCATTAGAGAAATTTTGAGCTTTATTATAATTTGCAAGCTAAAGTTACTTCAACTAAAATTAGTGTGTGTCCAGTTGTCCATTGAGAATACATGTAGGGACTCTATTCCTTCATGCTCTTCAGTGACTTAGAGTTGAACATAATAGGTCAAATCTTTGTATTTGAAAGTCATTCAAACCATCAAATCTTCAGTGACCCATCACTAAATGGTGAAGTTGCAATATCACCCAAGCAAAATTATTCAAACACCAGGGTGAGTTAATTTGGGAATTGCATGCAGCATTGTATCAGAACATTACAAGCATTTAATACATCAGTAGCTCTGTGTGTGTGGGTGTGTGTGTGTGTGTGTGTGTGTGTATAAGCATAAATCTGTATGGCAAACATACACACATACAAGAGATCTATGTATATGTTTGCATCACACTATATAATAGTAATGAGTATCAGCAAAGACACTAACTTGTCAAGAAATGTTTATTTTATATTTTTCATAAAATCAAGGTTGTCTATCTGAAAAGTTTCTCTTTTCCATATTTTCACTTTTGAACAAAATCATTTGTATTCACTGTATCTTCCTTAGAATTTGCTTCTCTTTTTCAGATAGATGCAGAACCTGAGGAGAGGATCAGCCCATTGCACCTCACCAGGGCCTCAGCTGAAACAATAGAGTAATTGGGGAAATGAGCGAAAGTGCTGCTATCTTCATCTCTTTTATATTACCTATGTTTTTCTTCCTTCTTTTCTATGGCACTGGCCTGTAACTCCCAGTGCCATCATGTGGCCAACATCCACAGTGAGCTGTTCATCAGAGAGACCTACAAGGTTTCCCAAAAGAAGAAAAATTTCTGTCAGAGTACTTGATGACTCACCAAACATTAGTGGTAAGACCCTATTGCTGAAGACACCATATGCTATTTGTATGGAACATGGAGTGGTCTGGCCTGAGTCTGGAAGAGAGTCAGTCCCCAGACAGTTAGCTTGTCTAGTGCCAGAAGGTGTTACATGAGCAACTGGGGGAAAATGGCCAACATCTGTCCAAGCAGCTCATGCTCTAAGCTACTCTAGAATAACAATGGTTATCCCACTTATCTGGTGATAACTTCACTCTCCATTGGAGAATTTGCTTCTCTTTTTCAGAGGGATGCAGGTCCTAAGTAGAGAACCAGCCTATCACACCTCAAAATGGTCCCAGCTGAAACTAAGAGTAATTGGGGAAACGAGCAAGAGTGCTGCTTTCTTGGTGAACCTGGTACCAGCACAAGGGTGAAGGAGATAGACATAGAGAACACTCAACTCCTAACAAACCAGATATACAGACACACAGAGACTCCTAAGACCTCACCAATGAAGTAGACCAAAAACGAACCCAATATGGCTCAGGGAAATTCACGGAAGTGGGGGTGGAAAGATTATTAGAGCCACATGTTGAGGCATTATGCACAGAGACATTGCCTCTTACCCACAACTGATGGCTAACCCCACAATGCACAACCCACATTCCCCAACAAGGAGGTTCTCTTCAGAGGGGGGAGGACAGGGAGGAGGAGGAGGATGGTACCAACATGGCTGTATACACACTATGTATATAACTACTAAATTTTTTTAAAGTTAATAAAAACAGAGACTGAGGATATAGTTCAACTCTTAGAGTGCTGTCTCACATGCAGAATGTCCTGGGACCCCATAACTATATAAACCTGGTATGGTGGCACATGGCTGTAGTGCCCGGGGAGGTAGTGTCAGTAGTATCAGAAGTTCAAGATCATCTTCAGCTATACAGTCAGTTCAAAACCAGCCTGGGATACCAGAGATCATTTTTTTTTATTTATTTTTTTGTTTATTTATTTATTTGAGAGCGACAGAGAGAAGGAGGGAGAGAGAGAGAGAGAGAGAGAGAGAGAGAGAGAGAGAATGGGCACGCCAGAGCTTCCAGCCTCTGTAAATGAACTCCAGATGTGTGCGCCCCCTTGTGCATCTGGCTAACGTGGGTCCTGGGTAATTGAGCCTCGAACCGGGGTCCTTAGGCTTCACAGGCAAGCGCTTAATCTCTAAGCCACCTCTCCAGCTCAATTTTTAATTATTACTATTAACAACATATTTTGAATGGACACATAATGTGTTGGTACCCTCTTTTCCTTCATCTCTGCCACCACCCCCCTTAAAGATCATGCTTTAAAAAAAAATGGTAGAAAAAAGTTAAGCTACAATCCCTGTAGCAGCAAATTTTATTCTAATAAATAAGATAGATACTTATAAACATTATCATATTATGACAGAAATGATTGCATAGATTTTGGTCAGCAGTTGTTAAGTGTAGCTGGACCCAGTAAGAGTACCGAAGAAAGACCTACTCCAGGAAAAGATGTGTGACTCTAGACGTGAAGAATGAGGAATGCCATATGAAGAAAGAGGAAGGTGTAGGGAATTTAAGACTGAGGAGAAAAGAATGTCAAAACATCAGAGAGGTGAGTGGGGCATGTGATATTCAGGACCTTCAATCAGCAAGTTAGAACTAAGGGCAAAAACAAATCTTGAGAAAATCAATTTGAAAATTAAAGGATATGCTACTCTGAACCCAATCCCAGAGCTTATGATTATGAGGGTCCACCGTGTGTGTGTGTGTGTGTGTGTGTGTGTGTGTGTGTGTGTGTGTGTTTACAGTACACATTGCTGCCTGACTGACACTAGGTATTAGAAAAGTAAGATGAGACAGCAAGAGCCACAGATGAGTTTGGGGAGACAGAAAATGACAAGCCACACTATCTTCTCTACCAGGTAATGGACAAACTTTCATCTTGTAGGTAACAGGGAACCACTGCAATCTTTTAAGCAGGATGTCATTGTCCGGTGAATATTTTTAAAAAACGCATATCATTGTTGTATCAAAGAGAAAGCTGGATGTGTATGAGCTCTGTAAGACAGAAGATGGAGGATAGAGAACAGGAGAAAAGCAGAAGGCAGCTAGGACCCAATCTTGCATAGTGAGGATGGGGATGGAGAAAAAAAAAGTGAAAATGGAATGAGTTTACGATTGACTGCATGTGAAGTGCTTAAAGTCAAAAGAAAATGTAAAATTTAATTAGAGATTTCATTGTATTGGCAGTGAATTAATACAGCAACCTACTGCATTGAGATCCTATTTCAGAAATATCTGGTAATGAAATAAACAATGTCTGAAACTGCTCTGAAAGGGTTACTACATGTAGCTCATATAAATTTGCTAATATTAGCATGAAAATGATGGCCTCTCTGAGAGGAGCTCTGGCAACATAGTGTATAGATGCCTCCATTTCTGAAGATCTAGTTTAGAGAGGTAGATATTTGACATATTCATTATGCTCCAAAAATTGTTGCTTTCAGAGACATTTTGGCATTTGTTTCACAGCAATCAATTTCTGGCCTAGATAGAAGATAAACTCATTTGTTGATTAAAACAGGATTGATGTGTCTTGCAAGGTCTAAAATTGACTTTCTGCTACATAAATTTTGGACCTTGACTTGTAAAGGCCACGTTACCGCCACCTACTATGGAATGGAGTTATGCTGAAAGACGAAACTGACTTTTACTTTCTGGAATACTGAAATGTATTTATAATTCTTTCTACATGGCTGCATCTTGTATATCCATAAGTCTAGAATCCAACGTCACTTTTTACAGGAAGCTTTCCTTCATCAGAACTTTCTCCTAGCCTGTATTATCTTGTTTTGTGCTTCTGTATTACAGCATGGATGTCACAGAAAATTACAGAGAGCCATTTACTTAGATATTGCAACCTCTAGACTATTGAAGGTGAAGCATTCCTGAATTATTTACACTAGCAAGTGCCTGGCACTCAGATGACCTTCAACCTATATCCAGCTCTTGAGAATCCCAATTTCCCATTCTCTGCTGCTGTTTTCCCAAAGGCACTGGTCATCTACTATGATGCACAACTGGCTTTTCTTTTTAGTTCTTCATGTAATACCTATTTACCTTTGCCAGAATGTAAGGTTTTAAGAGACAGGAATTGTCTTTATATTTCATATAACAGTGGTTGGTGCATAATAGTCACTCAATAAATATTAGTTGTTTAAATTAATCAGTTTATTAGGAAACCATTCAACTACATGGGTGATAGTGTTGTGAAGATGATGATGAAGGTATAAAGCATCATATCGTACTATTATGGGTGCTTCCCACATATATGAGACTTTAAATTTCTGGACAATGGAAACTAAAATATTGACCAAAGATGTTTAATAAGGGCATTTGTGCTATTTTTTTAAATCTACCATGATAAATGTCCCAAACAAAACTTTTATTGATCCCTACTCAAATCAGATAACCCACTTGAATTCTGTAAATACATTTCATAAGCATCTGAATAGATAATTTTGTTGGCTATTTTCTAATGCTCACTTAAATATTCCTAGCAAGCATTAAACTTTACAAGTTTTACCTTTGTACTCTACATCACCATACATATAATCTCCATATATATTTGCTCTTATGTCTATTTTTTGAAATGTAATTTTCTCCATTTTCATATACTTATTTTGGTAGAACTTGATTTTTCACTTCAAAACACAGCTACCACCCAGTAAGATAACAATACCTTTCTAAGTTAGGAGTTAGACTTTACAGACGTAATAGTATTCTGTTTTTCCTCAAGTTCCCTCTAAACTCTGGATTTCTTACTGCTAATATATCCTTCCTACACTAACCACATATCCTCATTCAGCTATATATAACTCTATTTTTCTGCATAACCCGTCACTGTCAATGTGTCAAATCTTACTGTAGCTAATATTCTTTCATTCATAAGCACAATAGTCTTTCCAACTGTCAGACCCTCAGTTCTACCCTATGCTGATGCATGTGCTTATGTCCATCCTTTACCCATGTGCCTGTTTTATATATACTATTATAGTAGGCAACAAACTTTGTGTTCCAAAAGTAGGTACACTTTCCCTGAAACTCTGTTTTTCTTTACATACTCTTAATGCCAGAAAATAGCATGAAATATTCAGATACTTGAGCCATACTAAACTTACCTTTCTCAGTTTCAACCAGTTCTTCAAACTCATCAACTCTTGCTCATATTTATCTAGTCTCACTAAACAATAGCCCATTTATATCAATAAGATTTCCAATATCATAACAAAGTAACTTAGATAATAAAGTTATGAAGAGAAAAGGGTTATTTCAGCTCACAGTTCTGGAGGTTCAATCTAAAATTAACTGGCCCCATTGCTTTGGAACTGGGGTGAAGCAGCACAGCCTGGAACAGATAGAACAAAACTGCTCATTGCATTCCAGAAAGTAAGGAGAAATGAGAAGGCCATAGTGCTGCTTCAAGGGGATGTCTTCAGTGCCCTAAAAACCTCCTATTAGGCATCATCTCTTAGAAATCCACTCTCTCAGAATAGCATTTCACTAGGGACCAACTGTTTAACACATGGGCCTTTGGGAACCAAGCAACATTCAAATTAGAACACCTTTATTTTATTCTTAGGTAATTGCTTATAACTGGCCACTTCTTATCATATCCATCATCATAGATAATTTTCAAATTTACTCCTTTTTTTTTTTTTTTTTTTTTTTTTTTGAGGCAGGGATTCACTGTAGCTCAAGCTAACCTGGAATTCACTATGTAATCTCATGGTGGCCTCAAACTCATGGCAATCCTCCTACCACTGGCCTCCCAAGTACTGGGATTAAAGACTGGAGGAAAATGACCAACATCTGTCTAAGAAACTCATGGTCTAAGCTACTCAACAGCAATCAATCTGACATGATGCTCACACAAGTGCAATAGTGGCACACAGCCATGGTAGGTTACCAACTGCTCTTGATTTGGCTAATAGATCAGCGCAGTGGAACAGAACCCATACCTAGAATGGGGAAAAAAGTCAGAAGCATATCCAAAAACAACCCCACTCTTCAATATCAAGCTCCCACCAATAGTGGGCTAGAAGAGGACCTACACCTATTAAATTCTATCTAAAATAATAATGGGTATCCATGTATCTTGCACTGACCTCACTCTCCATTGGAGAATTTGATTCTTTTTCAGATGGATGCAGAACTTGAGAGAATCAGCCCATCGCACCTTACCGGGGGACCAGCTGAAGCCATAGAGTCAGTGGAGTAATGAGCAAGAGATGCTTTCTTGGTGAACCTGGTATCAGCACAAGGGTGAAGGAGATAAGACACAGAGAACACTCAACTCCTACCAAATCAGATATCCAGAGACTCCCAAGACCTCCCGTCACTGGAATAGACCTAAAATGAACTCAACATGGCTCAGGGAAACTCACAAAAGAGGGGTGGAAAGATTTTTAGAGCCATAAGTTGGGTCATTATGTACAGAGACATTGCCTCACCCCCGTAACTGATGGACACCCCCACAATGCAACACCACAATCTGTGGGGGGGGGCTAAGGATGGTACCATCATGGCTGTATACATAACTAATAAAAAAAGAATAGGTAAAAAATCAATGCTATTTTTATCAATATCAAAAAATCAATGCTATTTTTATCAATATTCAAAACCTAATAAATAATTCAAAGATTTCTGGTCAAAGAAAAAAAAATTTGAATAAACATATTATTGAGCTAGTAGAGCAAAAAGAAAAGGCATGTGCCACCATGACCAGCTTCATATTTTCTCTTCTAATTAAAACTATGTTGGCAATTATAAAATAGCATTCTAATAATGTCACTTTCATGCTTTAATCACAAAATTTTCTTCCTGTTACCTTGAAAAAAATCCCAAAATTATAAGAACCACAGTGAGACACAACTTCATAACTGTTAGACTGGACATTACTGAGAAAATGAGTGATGACAAGTGCTGGTTAATATGCTAGGAGAAGGAATCCTTGCAGATCATTATGAGAATGTAGATAACGACATCCATTTTAGGAAGCAGTATTGAGTTTCCTCAAAGGACAGAACTATCCCTGCAGCCTCCACACACATGTACCCTCTCAATACTAATATACATGAACAAACATGGATGCACAAAATTATACAGATGTAGCATTTTATTTAGTAATTGCATTTTGGGATACCAAAAAAGAAACTAAATTAGTTAAAGAGATATATACATGCCAGTGCTTATTTAAGCTGTTTTCACAATAGCCAATACATAGAGGCACTCTAAATCTCTGTAAACAGATTCATAAATTAAAAGCGTGATACATATATATATATATATATATATATATATATATTTAATATTCATATATGTAAATAAATAAAAAGTATGTTATTCCTAAATAATTCCTGTAAAGATCTCTCCTCATATTGGCCCTGCAGACTTCTTCAATTTCAACTCCTTCTATTCTGACTTCACCCTTTGTAATTTAGCCAGGGATTTAAAAAATATATTTATTTATTTATATTCATTTATTTAATGAAAGGCAGAGAGAAAAAGACAGAAACTGAGTATGGAATACCATAGCCTCCTTTCATTGCAAATGAACTACACATTCATGTGCTACTTTATGTATCTGGCTTTACATGGGTACTGGGAAATCAAACCCAGGCCATTAGGCTTTGCAAGCAAGTGCCTTTAACTGCTGAGCTATCTCTGCAGCCCTCCCAGGAAGAGTTTTCAAGGGTATTTGAAAGCACAGTGCTCTTTCTTCTCCTGAAAACTGCAAAACTATTAGTTTAATTGGCACATCTCACCTAAGGAAATATGTAGGTATTCAAATCTAGTAACATGTGGAAAGAATTTTTTGGATTTATGTTCAGCTACTCAGAGAAAATCTCAATAGAATCTCATTAGATTCATGACCATCAACAGACTCATGACCATCTCACATCATAAATTGCATTCAGTTTAACTTCAAAGACCCCATAAGCTTTACTATTTTTTTAAATTTTTATTTATTTATTTATTTTGAGAGCGACAGAGAGAGAGAGAGAGAATGGGCATGCCAGGGCCTCCAGCCACTGCAAACGAACTCCAGACACATGCACCCCCTTGTGCATCTGGCTAACGTGGGTCCTGTGGAATCGAGCCTCGAACCGGGGTCCTTAGGCTTCACAGGCAAGCACGTAACTGCTAAGCCATCTCTCCAGCCCAGCTTTACTAATTTTAAGAGTGTCTCTTAACCATGAGTCCTGTAAAATCAAAACAGGTTACATATTTCCAACATATAATGGCACAGAGTAAACATTTCCATTGCTATAAGGCATAACAAGAAGTGAATGTACCAATGCAAAATCAACCATCAAACATCTGCAGTTAAAGTCCAACATCCATACCCATTGATGACAGTCTCTGGATTTTCTAATGCCACCCTTCCGGCTGGTCTGAATTGCCAGGGAAACCTTATATCCCAAGACAACAGTGTTCCATGGTAGCCATTGCTCAGGCATGGTATATCCAAAACATCTTTGATTTCTATTGCCAACCACAGTCCATGTTCAGCTCCATCCACTGACATGTCCAGCCTTGAAAACAGGATTATCCTGTATCGTATGTAAAATACCAAAAATTCACAAAGGTGTAAATTTAACATTCATTAAAAGAATTTGTAAGCAAGTGCATTTCACTACTGAGCCAGTTTTGTCCTTGACAACCTGATATTAATTCAGTTATTTCATTGACTATGTGAACTTGACCCAGTTGCTTGACTCTGGCCTTCTGTTCTTCTGTTTCCTTGTCAAAAATGGACTTATGGAACTGTAACATCACAAGGAAGTAACATTGAGATTTTTTTTTAATATTTATTCATTTTATATAGAGAAAAAAAGACATGTGAGGGCACATCTTGCCCTTGCAAACAAACTCCAGATACATGTACTACTTTGTGCATCTGGCTCTACATGGGTACACCAGGGCTCATGCAAATTTACTCCAGATGCATGTGCCATCTTGTACATCTGGCTTATGCGGGTCCTGGGGAATTGAATCTTGGTCCTTAGTGTTTGCAAACAAGTGCCTTTAAGCACTTAGCCATCTCTCTAACACAATAATTTTTTAAATCAACTCAAAATTAATATTCAACTAGAATTTTAAAGGAGGTGTTTTGCGCAGAAAACTAGTAAACTGGAAAAAGCAGTCAGATATAATCTAAGTGAACTCAATGCATGTTAAAATCTAGGTCTTCTATAATCACTTATTTTCATATAAAAAGCCTGATATCATTAAAGATATAAGAAAGCTACCTCAGGTGGCTCTAAGTCTCGGAAATTTTTCTCATTAAAAAAGATGGGATGTCGGGCTGGAGAGATGGCTTAGCGGTTAAGCGCTTGCCTGTGAAGCCTAAGGACCCCGGTTCAAGGCTTGATTCTCCAGGACCCACGTTAGCCAGATGCACAAGGGGGCACACGCATCTGGAGTTCGTTTGCAGTGGCTGGAAGCCCTGGCGCGCCCATTCTCTTTCTTTCTGTCTATCTGCCTCTTCCTCTCTCTGTCACTCTCAAATAAATAAATAAAAATGAACAAAAAAAATTAAAAAAAAAAGATGGGATGTTGATTAGTCAAATTTTATAGTCATTCTCCAATTCTTAGTAGTTCCAGAAAAAAATTGAAATATAGGCTCCAAGGATTTTTCATGTAGGAATTAGATAAGAAAAGAGAAACATAACCCCTTTTCTTATAACTGTTGCTCAAGTAACAACTTTCTTTTTTAATGATAAAAGGACAACTTTGGAAAGACTTGAAGTAGAGCTGAGTCTGGTGCTTTGATAATGGAAGTACTAGATGGAGGAGGAGTCACACTGATGGCAAACTAGAGTGAAATAAAAACATTCTAGCTAATGCCTTGTACCCGGGTGAGACTTGGAATTGCAAAAGTCCATTAAACAAATGCATTTCATTTTCCCAGGGAACATAGAGGACAGTAGGAAAGACAGATATAGAAAAAATAATCATACAAAAATAAAGAGACCTATCAGTTATCTCTGCTGGGCAGTGTGATGTTGAACACTGAGTACATAGACTGCAGATCTGACAATCTAGTCAGGATCTGAAGGGCAGTGAGGAATTTTATACCTAATTCCAAGCATGGGAAAATTTCTACGTTAGAAGGACTCACCAGCCTCAAGAAGCTGAGAGAAGGCCTTTGTGACTGGCACACACAGAGGCATGGACAAACAGTGACAAAGAGGTTAAAGGCTAGGAAGAGCCCTGCAGCCATGGTCCTATATGTAATGGGAAGCTGTGACATGCTTAACAGTAAATTTGCATAGATACAATACTTGTACACTATTTAAAGACAACTTCGAATGTGTATGATTAATTCCAAAGACACTATGAAATAAATTTCACTTAAGATTGTCTCATCCTAAAAATGTATGGTTCAATTCCCTAGTATTTTAGTCCAGACTAACACTAGAAAAGTGAATTAAAGTATATGAAGAAAAGTATTTTTGTAATCATTTTTTGAACAAATATGTTAACCAATAAAGACTGAGCACTTTACAATGCCTGGGCTTATAAATATCAATAAAACCAGAAATGACATTCCAGGGGTCCCCAGTCAAAAAGGAAACAATGGGGGATTAACAAATGATTTAGTGGTCAAGGTGCTTGTCTGTAAAACCTAAGAACCCACGTTTGATTCCCCAGTACCCATGCAAGTCATATGCACAAGGTGGCACATGTGACTGGAGTTTCTTTACAGTGGCTAGAGGCCCTGCTGTGCCCATTTTCTCTCTCTCTCTCTCTCTCTCTCTCTCTCTCTCTCTCACTCTCACTCTCACACACACACACACACACACACAAATAAGTAAAATAAAATAAGATGAAAATTTTTAAAAGTAAATAAAGAACAAAAACAAATCAACTCACCATGACAGGCATGAATGACCAAAAGCTAACTAACAAACTAGACAATCTCATGAACAGAGAAGAAATCTGGTGACAGTATCCAGACTTATGTAATTGCCCTGTATTCAAAATTTACTCAATTACATAAGTGCTGTGCATCACTGAGGCTTGGCCACTTTTGGCCAGCATTATTGTATATAACAAGTGCTGTAGTATTAGAAGTATCAACATTAGTTACACACTCAAATATTAATTTGCATGTCATCTTTGTAAGTGGATATCCTGGGTCATGGTTTATAAATCTTTACTCAGACTTCTCCTATGTTCCAAAATTGTGCATCAGACAATGAGCTTTAGGGTATCTAATTGGGTAGTTCCTTCTTAACATGTTTAAGTCATAACTCTTATTCTCCCTAAAACCTTCTTTTTCCTCGGAATTCTGTTTGACTACCACCGTTATTAACCTAGTTGCTGAGAACAATAGTCTAATAATTGTTTTAACTCATTTTATTCATGATCTATGTTCCAAATATCAGAAAGACCTATTGGTTCAGTTCACCTTGGAACCAATCCTCTTGTATATTTTCTCTCTCCTAAACTATAAGTGGCATCAACAATATTCAAATCAGTCTCCCAGTCTCTACTCTTGACTTCATAGACTTAATTATCTTTATCATGAATGGAGAAGCCTACAATTATGCTGTAAATTGCATCACATTATTTTTCTGTTCAAAGCCTGTCGTGCTCAGAATAAAATTCAGTAATCTTCCCATGGCCTGTGAGCTGCTACATGATTGCGTCCCTTAACCTCCATCCATCTTCTTATCTACTTCGATTACACAGATGACCTCCTTTCCTTGGCTAGTCAGTGTTGGTCTGCCAGAACTCTTCCCATGTTTCAGGTGGTGCATATCAAAGCTGTCTCCATCACATGGTATTTTTTTCATTTATCTTTTCTCAGAAAGAACATCACTAATATATTTGCCTGACCTAATCTTATATTGCAATTAAGTCCTTAGTCAAATATACTGTTACAATGGCATGTTCATTGATGACCTTGAATAAAATTGCAAGCATTAACATACACACCACCTCTTTCCATCTCTTTGCTTAGTGTGGTTACTTGTACATAAAACTTTTCTCTATAATTCACTGGAATATAAGTGTCATAAAGTCAGAGATTTTTGTCTTGCTCACCATTAGAACTCTCAGACTTGGAATAAACCTTTCTTGTTATAACCATTTGATAAATAATATCTGAATGAACAAACAATGTGAAAGAATCATAGAAATATCTCAGTAGCTTCTATTCTTCCTTCCAGAAAAGATGCTCATGTTCACAGAGAACCTAACTTTTGGTGAACTGTAATGGACTGATCTTGCTCTTTTGTTGTGGGGCACTGCCAGGCACAGGCTGGAGCCTTCAGGAGAAGGGCCTGAGCTGCCAGGCACAGCTAAGGACCCCTGGGCTACAGTAGGCCACTCCCTCTCCAAGCCCCTCACACCTGAACTTAGGCTTTGCCCATTGCCCTGTGACCTTTGGCCAGTTGCCTAGGAATCTCCTTATCAGCCAGCACCTTCACATAGTCCTGAGACCCTAGATCACCTAATCCCTACCCCCCAGCCCCCTGCCATTGCCTAAGTGCTGTAATGAATGTCCCCATATGCTAATTAGGCATCAGAAATGAACTTGGTAAGGTCCAATCCCTTAGGGTCCTCCCTCCCCCACTCTCAGATTCTTATAAACCCATTTTCCCTGACTATAAACCGAGAGAGCTATTCACCTAAAGTCCTTTACTCACCCACCCTCATTGCCTGGGCACCTTCAGGGTTACCGTAGCTGGCCCCAGAGCAAGGACCCAGGAACCCACATTTTGTACCTTTTATACCAAGCTATTTAAAAGAAAATGAAATAAACAATTATCTGTAACATCATCCAGGTTCACTGCAATTCATGTTAGGGCTACTGGAAATGAAGAGTGTGCCACTGCAGGGCATTGACCCACATACAATAGGAGTTACAGGTTCAAAGATGTGGTTCTACAATGTTTGGAGGTTTCTGTGGGAACAACATGACTGTATGTTTTGTTTATTAGCTTAAAATATGTGTTTGCAAGAAAGCACTGCTGTAACAAACCACGTGTGGATGATTCAAATGATGAAGCCTATAAAAATTAATGATCAGAGAAGAATGTGAACTACTAAATCAACAACCACATTATTAAAAACAGAGAAAATATAATTGGCCACATATGGTCACAGTATAATAAGGCAGTAGTCATTGAGCTCTTTAAGCCAGTTATGCATTTACACTCTCACAACAGTGACTCACAGAGGGAGCAACTGATAAGCCAACAGCCTTATGAAAATGAAATCTTTCCTTTATTAATAATTTCTGTGACGTCTAATTAGCAATTATAGAAATGGCTTAACAGTGAGAACAGGTAACTAACATAAAACCATCCTCATGAATTACCACCACTGCATTTGCTTCTAAGTAGAGCAGGCTTTAGAAATAATAGATGCCCAGCTACAGCAGCTTAGGGACAAGGTAACAGCTCAAATGAAATGACATCCTGGGCATTTGATCTTGCCCTTAATTGCTTTAGTGTCTGTAGATTTACAAACAGAAGCAAAACAATAATGTATTCTCTTTATAGGCCATGGAAGGATTTCAAAAAATAATAATGCAAAACTCCTTATAAAAATTTATGTTTTCTGTAAGTTGCCGCAATTTTGAGTGCTTCTGGTAGGGCTCACAGAAGACTCAGGGAAACCATTAATCTTCTCTTTGTCAGATGTTTACTGGACTCCAAAATTTTACAACCTTGTCTGAGACATCAGTGTTTTAGGAATAAGGCATAGTAAAAGATAGAAAGATCTTTTAAATTTTTTAATTAAAAAATCATATGTAGAGGGGGCTGGGGAGATGGCTTAGTGGTTAAGCGCTTGCCTGTGAAGCCTGAGGACCCCGGTTCGAGGCTCGACTCCCCAGGACCCACGTTATCCAGATGCACAAGGGGGCGCACGCGTCTGGAGTTCGTTTGCAGTGGCTGGAGGCCCTGGCGTGCCCATTCTCTCTCTTTCTATCTGCCTCTTTCTCTCTCTGTCTGTCACTCTCAAATAAATAAAAATAAACAAAAAATTATTTAAAAAAATCATATGTAGAGATAAAGAGGTGGCTCAGCAGTTAACACACTTGCCAGCAAAGCCTAATGACCCACTTTGACTCCCCAGTACCCACATAATTCCAGATGTACAAAGTGGAGTTTGTTTGGAGTAACTTGAGGCCCTGGCACACCCATTTTCTCTGTCTGTCTCTCCTCTCTATCTCTCTCTGATTGAAAATAAATAAATAAAAATCTTTTTTTTTAAATGGTATGTAACAGTTAAATCTCTTGTTTATGTAACCAAATCAGGAATCAAGAAAGAAATATATCTCTTGGGCAGGCCTGAGAGAGCATTCCAGAAAGGAGTAAGTAAAGGAGGAAGACTTCCCCCAGAGCAGTCAGCTCTTCTGCTGGCAGAGTATATATAAAATAGGTCCAGGAAAAAGCAGTGCCCTTTGCCCCACTGCCCTTGCTCCTTGCTGGTGACTTCATCAAACTGTTGCTGCCATTCTTCATGGATATCAGATCTGGACACACAGTGTAGAAGGCCAGTAGTCCTCCAGGAACCCTTCAGGCTTGTAACATCTGCTTATAGCTATTGAGGCATCTGGTCTCATGGATCAAGCAGCTATGGGGTTCTCAGAATTTCCAGCCTTCAGACAGCCATTGTTGGACTGCCCAGCCCATATCTTGTAAAACCAATCTAATGAGTCCCCTTTACCATATATACTCACTCTATCAGTTCTGTTCCTCTGGAAAAGCTTGTCTAATGCGTGATTTTACATGCATTGCGTCTCCTTTACATTTGAGAGAGGGGATTGATTTTAATTTGCGTGGCTGGGCCACATAAAAATAGCTGAGATTCATAAAATGCCCCTGGTAAATATTCCACTACCTTTTTCTACGCACTAGTTTCACCCTTCTTTTTGAATACTTTCTTTATTCTTGGCAATGTGGTGGTCTATGATAACTACTGACTTCTGATGTTCACAGGTTGTAGTTTAGTTCTTCAAGGACAGCACACTGAACTTGTTTCATCTGTAAAATCCAATTCGCAGGGCAGGAACTCCATAGGCAGTGAGCATTTAGTGCCAAATTCTGAAATCACTACTTTGTTTGTAGAATGGAGAAAGAAATCTCCACCACCTCCTTCACTGAGATTAAATCAGCAGTTTTATAATTATTCCCCATATGGAATAGCAGTCTATGCTTGCTCTTGGACAGTGACCCTATTCCAGAACTTATACTAAACTGCTTCCCTATTCCAACCCCTCCCTTGGTTCTTTGATCTCGCTATGTATAAAAGTCAAATGTGTACAACTGCCTACAAACCCTCGAGACTCTTCCTTAAATCTGGCTTCCATGTCTCCCCTCTCTACATGGTAGGTCTTTCACTTCTTTATTTTCTTCTCCCTTTCTCCTTAATTCTCATCCTGCCACCCCGGCTATGTCTCAAATTTGTCAAACACACGTCCACTTCCAGTGGTTTGCACTTTCTGTGGATACTATTCTCACTCTTGCCTCCCAAGGCTGAAGCATAGGATCACTTTTCAGTGAAGGCTTTCTTAGCCAGTCTACTGAACACAAACACACACAAAAAAATCAATGTACCTATGACTGGTGATATGTGGTTGCCATGATACCCACCTTCTGCTATACATAACCTTATAAAATTTTTCTCCCTAAGTGTGGGATTCACTCTATATTCTAACCAACTGAACACAGAAAAGATAACAGCTTATCACTCTTCTGATTGTATTACATTTCAGAGGATTCTATCCTGATAGCAGATAACATTTGGGAACCTCACTTTCCCTTAATGATTGAAGAGTTAGTTGTCCACAGTGATATAGCACAAAATGAAAGTAATTCCACCAACAACCTGAATAACTTGGAAAAATGCTTTCCATATTTAAGAATCCAAATGAGAAGGTAGTTGTGATGGGCACCTGGATTGAAATCTGTGAGGCCCTGATGTGGAAATCTCAAACCATACCTGGACTCATGAACCAACACACAAGCATATTGTTTTGGGCTCAACATTAGACTATAAAAATATGTATATAGCATACAAAAAATGTCTAAGTAGCATTCTAACAATTTCACATTCCAAGACCCTGCATTATTTTAGCTCTGTATGTTTGTAACCTTTGTATATATTATAAATTTATTTATTTAATGAATTTCCCACACACATGCTATACTAGAATTCAAGTTCAATAACAGCAATTTTGTTGGCACAAAGAGAAAAACATTAAGCACATTGGTAAGATATTCAAGAAATATTTTTTAAATATTTTATTTATTTATTTGAGAAAGAGAGAGGAAAGAAGCAGATAGAAAAAATGGGAATGCCAGGGCCTCATATCACTGCAAACAAAATCCAGACACATGTGTTATCATGTGCATCTGGCTTACATGGGTTCTGGAGAGTCAAACCTGGGTCCTTAGGCTTAGCAGGAAAGTGCATTAACCACTGAGCAATCTCCCCAGCCCTCAATAAATATTTTGAATGATGATGTCTACCAAAATTTTCAACATAATTGAATGTTAAAATTGAATTCATAACTGATTCACATACAAACAAGCACAAAGACTACATATAATACTGGGTTAATCCTGTCCAAAGATATTTTTTAATAACAAATGCATGTTTCAATGAGCTTTTCCCCTTCAATCAATAGTTTTAACATAATGTAGATGAAGCTTTAACTTCTGCTTAAAATATAACCCATATAAACTACAGTAGTGTTGTAAGATCAGAGGAGGTATAGTAATGAGAAAATGTTGACACAGAGACTACTACATTTCACAAACAAGTGGAATCTCTTTTAGAGAATGTTCTTATTAGGATTAAGTGGATGCTTTTCTCTAGAGGATAATATAATTGTAACTATACAAGGATCCATTATTATTAAGATGTTTCAAAGTTCATTTTGTCTGCATGATTCCATAATTGGCCATTGAGGGGAAAAAAATACTAGTGTTCTTTGTTAGAACAACTGAAAAGAGAGCACTTCAGTTTTGTCCAGAAATAATTAATTGTTTTAGTATCTTTCATAATTTTAGAAATATTAATAACAAATGACTTTGTTTTTATCATTAATTTCTGAGGGGAAATATCCATGATATAGCAAAAATATTCACAAGTATTAAATATTTCCATATCACGAAGCATTTCTAGTTCTATTTTCTCCCAAAAGGCTACTTAGCCAAATGTATTACTATATTGCATGTTGCATTATGAAATAAAGTTTTCAATTTCTTTTTTCAATCAAATAAAAGGCCGTTGCAAAGAAAGAGGAAAAGCTCAACATAGCAAAAACAAAATATTGAGAAATGAATGCATTCTTTGTATTTCTTCAAGGTGTTGTTACTCATCTTTTTTATCGAATATGTTACTGAACATAATGGAACAATCTATGTACTAGTAGTTGACGAAAGACACGTGATCTCCATCTTTGTATCAGAAACCCTTATGGTAAATGTGGATGCAAAGTATCAGGTAAGTACCTTCAGGAATACAACAGATATGACTGCAGATGGCTTTGCATCAAATGGCTTTAAATGAGATAGAACATTGTTGGAGTTTTATGAATGTGCTAAGGGGCACTATTTTTTATAATGGTTTCATAAAGATTAATGTCAGGATTAAGATGTGAAGGGTGGGGCATGGTAGCACCCCATAATCCCAGAACTCTGGAGGTGGAGATAGCACATCCCTGGATCAAGCTGGCTAGCTAGACTAGCTGAATTAGTGAGAGCTGAGGTCAAATGAGAAACTTTGCCTCAATAAAATAAAGAGGAAAGTGATTAAGGGAGATACCTCATGTAAACCACTGGCCTACATACACATGCACACACGTTTGCTTGTGTATATGTGCACCCACACATCTGCAAACACAAATACACATAGGTACATCACATACACAAACATACACACAGGCACACCCCATATCAAACACACGTGCGCGCACACACACACACACGCACACACGCACACACACACACACCAGCACACCACATATACAAAAAGAAAAAGAAACTTGTGTTTTCCCCTTCCTTTTACTTAATAATATAAAATTGGCTGCTTAAATTTTTCTGTCATAAGAAAACAGAAATAGTCATAAAAATTATGTTTAAAGTAATTCAGCAGAAATGTCACAGAAGTAAGAAGCAAAAATGGGGGCATGAGAGATGGCTGAGTGGTTAAGGCACTGGCCTGTGGAGCCCAAGGACCCTCATTTGATTCCCCAGGACCCACATAAACCAGATGCACAAGGTTGCACATGCGTTTCCAGTTCCTTCGCAGTGACTAGAGGCTCTGCTGTGCCTATTTCTCTCTGTTTTGATTTCTCTCTTTAAAATAAATAAATAAATGATTTTTAAAAAGGGGGATAGAAATAGGATGAGCTATAAAATAATTGGAATATTTTTTTCTGAATTTAGCCTGTAAAATGAGAATCATGATGTATAAATCTCACAGCATTGGTATAAGGATCAAATGAGATCATTTATGCAGCACACATGATTCTTTATTATGAAATATATGTACAAGAGTATATAAGATCTCTGCCTAACATCTTTGATGCTATGAGAAGTATTAAATAATGAAAGGCAGTGTGGCTTCCATCTTGTGCTCTCTAGGGTCACTCTCAGGGAGAGTCGAACATCCTGTTGTGATCATTCCAGTAGCTTTAGGACAGGGTATATAGAGTGAGGCACTGAAGCCTCCTGCCCATACCTGGCAATGGCTTGCCTGTGGATGAGTGTGCCAGCTTAGAATGTGACCCTAACTAAGCCTTCATGGTCTACTGTCTCAAGACCTAGTGCTAAAGTGCAATGAGAGATTGTTATATAAGAAAATGTCCTCCAGTGAGGAAGCTCCAAATTGAAGACTCAGGACTTTCCAAAGCTAAGAATCAGGAAGTAAACAAGGCTAGGGATGTAAACATCACACATGTCTCAGGAACAACTTTCTCAAGGCTGGTCCCCAAGATTATATAAAGAGTAAGAACGGCTTGCAAGGGACTCTCCTCCAAGACTGGCTGCCTGCAAGTCATGCAGTGAACTCCAGGGATTCAGCTGCGTGGGCTGTTACCTATGCTGGGGTTTTGGTGATGCAACTGTCTTTGAATTGTCCATGCACCTGTTACTAGCCCATTATTCATACTTCTATAAGTAACACCAATATACTCACAGGTTCGCTAAGCCAAATAGAGAGCCATTAAACATTCACCACAGTAGACAATTCAAGAAAAGCAATTCTATTTGTTACTTTGAGGGAATACGAGGACTAAGTGGAAATGACTGTGAGGTATACTGTTAAGGTGCCTTCAAGAACAGTGAGTGAAAGTAAACCTGTGTGTGGTGGTGCACACCTTTAATCCTAGCTCTTAGGAGGCAGAGGTAGGAGGATTGTTGTGAGTTCAAGGCCAACCTGAGACTACAGAGTAAAAATTCTAGGATAGCATTGGCTAGAGTGAGACTCTACCTCAAAAATTGAAAAAAATAAAAGAACAGTGAGTGAAAGGATGGACTTTGAGCTTGATTATATTTTACATGAACAAAAAGATGTAGTCTAGCAATATGCTTCTAATGCCAAATATAAGGCATAATAATTAATTCTTAATAACTTATCAAATTAGTTAGACTAACCTTTTATATGAATATGGCCTATATCTCAACTCAGCTACTTAAGAGATGGGTAAAAATGAGCAAGTAGTACCTATAGGCCACAATTTCTTCACTGAAAATCAGATACAATAAAATGATTCACTAAATTTTTGTGATAAACAAGTTAAATAATATATATGATTAGGTTTATTTAAAATAATCTTTTTCAGAAATATCAAAAACACTATGATCATATTCGCTCTGAAAGACCAGAGCCTGAAATCTCCCATGCCTACATCCAGTTATGACAAATATATCCCATCCCATGTAAATGTTCTGAGCTCTTCTAAGCCCCAGGATCAATCAATTTCTACTTGCCAATACTGCCAAACTTGTAGGGCAAATCTATTTCCAATAAATTACACATGATTTGAAATTCAGGAAATCTCAATCTAAATTATAATACAGCAATCTATAGATTACTGGGTGTACTGAAGTGTGAGTATGAAGTATTTGCATCCTATACATTTGATTAACTGTCCATGAAATCATGCCCTATAAGTCTGTACAAATTCAGTGTACCCATGAGTGCTCATGAACCATGAAGAGTGTATTGTTTGACCATCTTGTGTTCTGTGCTTTAAATTGAATTAGTACGTTAAGTGTTTAGAAAACAATGACCTTAAAAATTAAACAAAGCTGGGTGTGGTGGAGCACGCCTTTAATCCCAGCACTCGGAAGGCAGGGGTAGGAGGATCACCGTGAGTTCAAGGTCACCCTGAGACAACATAGTGAATCCAGGTCAGCCTGAGCTAGAGTGAGACCCTACCTTGAGAAAGCAAAAATAAAAATAAAAATAAATAAATAAATGAGCTTCCACTGCCTACATTCATGATGCTTGTTTCACATAAAAATCTGATTCTATTAGTACTTCCTATATCTTAATACCATTAAATGTCCCAAAACATAAGTGTGTTTGAGAAGTCAAGGCAATATCTCATCTCCACAAAACAAATGGAAGCATGTTATTGGTTCTCAACTGCTATCAATATGTAGTGCCTCCAAACTTGTGATATAGCTCCCTAGGAACACTCTGCAATAAAGTCAAGGCTCATGTGAAAAGACAGCATCTCAAGCTATCATGAAGAGATGAGAACTGAGCCTAATGCCATACACATGCTAAGCATATGCTTACTGTTGAGCTATCCCTGTAGCCCCCATAATGTTTTTAAATATTTTATTTTTATTTATTTAACAGGGAAAGAGGGAGGGGGCACGCCAGGGCATCCAACCATTGCAGACAAACTCCAAACGTGTGCTCCCCTTGTGCTAACGTGGATCCTAGGGAATCAGACCTAGGACTTTGGCTTTGCAGGCAAACACCTTAGCCACAAAACCATCCCTCAGCCCAGCTCTGCATAATTTTAATTAATTCAAATATTTCTTAATAATGTTCATATAAAGGAAATTCAGCAAACTAATTTTCTCACTTGAGTTGGTTATTAAAATATCTCCTATCAAAATGATCTGTTGTATCCATATTAATTTTAAAGTTAGTCTTCCATTTCAGTGAAAAATATTGGAGGTTTATTAATTCATGTTTAATCTGTAGATCATTTTTGATAGTATGACAATTTTAACATTAATTTTGCCAATTTATGAATGCAATTTATGAAGCTACATTGAGATTCTGTCTCACCCCAATCAGAATGGCTATCATCAAAAAAGTTAACAATGGGGCTGGAGAGATGACTTATCGGTTAAGGTGCTTGCCTGTAAATCCTAAGGTTTGATTCCCCAGGACCCAGGTAAGACAGATGCATAACGTGGCACATGCATCTGGAATTTGTTTGCAGTGAGTGGATGGAGGCCCTGGCATGCCCATTCTCTCTCTCTCTCTCTCTCTCTCTATCTACTTCTCTCCCTCTCTCAAATAAATAAAAAATTAACAGTAAATAGCAAAAAGAAATATTGGTGAGGCTATAAGTGACAAAGGAATGCATATACTCATGGATTGAATATAAAATAGTGTAGCCACTATAGAAATTAGTACGGTGGTTCCTTGAAAAATTAAAAAGTAGAACTTCCATATGAGCTAGGTACACCATTTTGGGGTATGTCCTCTAGCAAATGAAAGTCATCTTGCTTTAGAGATACATGCACACTCATATTTACTGCTATACTGTTTATAATAGTGAAGTCATGAATCAGCTTAGTTACCTAATAATAGATGACCGACCTAACAAAGAAATGTTACTATATGCACAATGGAATCTACAGAAAACAAAAAGACATAAAACTAAAAGAGAATGAATTTCTTACCAATATAGAAGGGAAAACACAGGCAGAATAAGGATAAGAGTGGAGGTGAATATGATCCAAGGACAGTGCATGCATGGTAGTGTTATTATGAAACCCTGTACTTTGTACAATTAATATATGACATTAAAGTAAAATGAAATTTTAAACTATCAGCTAAAGGAAAAGAATAAACATTTGTCTTCATTCATGTGTTAAATCTTAGGTAATCAACTATTCCCAGTTAATAGAGAAGGAAAGATAGAGCTAGATCATTATTCTGCAACTACGAAAGAAATGGATACATATAACAAACTATAAATATTTAAGAGAAAAATCAGAGGGTATTAGAAGACTAACCAAACACTTGTCTAGTTCCACTCTCGGTTGTGTCAAAGATTACCTTCCTGACTCAAGAGGAAATTTAAATCTCTGTAATGAGGGCATCAAACAGTCATCATCCCCATTCTGGGCTCAGTATAAATCTTCACAGTGGAACAACCAGATAGTAAGTGTCCCCTGATGGAATGCAACTTGCAGTGAACAATATCACTTTTACATGCTCTCACCATACTGCAATTCAAATCCATCAAGAGTTTGGACAAGCTGGGTGTGGTGGCGCACGCCTTTAATCCCAGCACTCGGGAGGCAGAGATAGGAGGATCGCCATGAGTTCGAGGCCACCCTGAGACTTCGTAGTGAATTCCAGGTCAGCCTGGGCTAGAGTAAGACCCTACCTTGAAAAAAAAAAAAAAAAGAGTTTGGACTATTTATATATTTTTTCCACCTCACCTGAAATGTAGGCATAGAACAAGAAGTTAAACATGAATATAAGGAAAAAACTAATCCCATGGAGTTCAATATAGTTGCCACTAGCTGTGTGTGCTTGCAATTGAAATTCAAATTTGAATTAACTAAAGTTAACCTAAGGGGCTTAGGAGAGGAATCAAGAGATAAAACACTTGGTGGGCATGCATGAGCACTGGAGTATGGACTCTCAGAGGCCAGCGAGGTGCCCTCCATCCTTTCCTCTGTTTCTTTAGTCTCTTTCTCTCTGACTTGCGATGTAAGCAGTTTTGTCCCAAAACTCTCATAGCAGAATATACTGCCTCACCACCAACACAAGACCAAAGGATCTTCCTGATATTGAGCTGGAGCATTGTATAGCAAATGCCTGCAAATTGAAACATTTTCCCCTAGGGTGAAGGAGGGAAGCTGATGAGCCTGAGGAAGTAAATAAATTCAGGGAAGATGACACATACATAGTCCACAGAGAACCTCCCCAAGGTTATAGAAGCGGTCACTAACTGCTAGGGTGGAGGCGCTTTTACCAAGTCATGCAGTGGGCTAAGGACATGCAGCTCCACTGCGTCAACACCTCTGCTAGTGTGAGCTTTTTCATGATGCCTCACTTTTTCAGTCATCCATGCTCCTATATGTAACCCAAATAACCTTGTCATATTCCCATGTTGGATTCTGTTGCAATAACATATCTATCTGTCAACAGTGCCTTACATAGGGTGAGTGAGCATCTGTTTCTTTCTCTCCAGGAAAAGTCCACACAACATGGAGCCTCCAAAACTGTAAGCCAGAATAAGCTATTGCTCTTTGGATGAGATCAGGCACATTCAGAGTGGTATGCCCATAGACAAGCTTTTTCTCTGTAGACAGTATCTCAAAATATCATTTGCTATTGTGATGAGAAGATGACTAACATTAACCACTCTGCCTCATCTCAGAAGTCTCTCAGTATTCAACTAGCATTATATCTATCCACTAAATATTTATACCTAACATCTCTTTTTCATATCCATTAATCCCACCTAGGGTTTACATCTTACTTTCCCACCTCAAACACCACAAAGGCCATCTAAATGGGTTCTGTGTTTTTAATATTTTATTTTACAAGTTTTTCTAGTCATTCTGGCCACATTTTAAAGCATGTTTAGATTCACAGAGACACTTGACAAAAGAAAGTTAAATTTCTCATATGCCGTGGTCCTACACAATTCAGGTTCACATTGCTGGTAGAAATCACCCAACCAAGAGAAGCTTGTGGGAAAAAAGAGGTTTATTTTGGTTTACAGGCTGTAGGGGGAAGCTCCATGATAGCAGGAAAAATGACAATATGAGCACACGGTAGAGTTCACCCCCTGGCCAACATAAGGTGGGCCATACAAAAACAGGAGAGTATACCAAACACTGGCATGGGGAAACTGGCTATGACACCCATAAGCTGCCCCCAACAATACACCACCTCCAGAAGGCTTTAATTTCCAATTGCTATCAGCTAGGGAGACTAGAATTCAGAATACCTAAGTTTATGGGGGACACCTAAATCAAACCACCACATTCTGCCCCTGCCCCCTATAAACTGATACCCACACATGATGTAAAGTACGTTGCATTAAGTCCAACTTTAAAAATCCCCATAGTTTTTGTCAATCCCAATGATATTCGAACATCCCCATAGTACAAGATCTTTTAAGTGAACTATTATACCAAAAAGTAACCTAAAAAAAAAAAAAAAAAACATAATGGCACAGAATAAACATTCACACTGCAAAAGATGGCATTAGGCATAGCAAAGAAACATTCAAACAATACAAAATTTAAACAGGGCAAACACCAAACTCTGAAGCTCTGGAGTCCAACAACTCTGGTCAATGACAAATCCATAAGTCCGATAATTCTAACCAGCAACAAGTCTCTGGTATTCCAATTCTGCCCCTCCACCTAGGCCTCTCACAGTCCTGGAAAACTTCATCTGGGGCTAGCAGCTTTCCTTAGCAGCCATCTCATGGTCCCAGTATCTCCACTGGGTCTCCACTGAAATGCACTGTCCATCCTCATGGCCCCATGGGGTCTCCATGCAGGCATTCAGCAAACCTGCTTCACACTGCCCATGGCCATTTCCAAAACAGAAGACCATGTTGCAAACTCAATTCATGAACCTCTCTTTCCTGCATTTCTTATACTCCATAATACTAGGTAGGGTGACAATTTGTTAATCCAGGGGGGAATAAAGCAGACTTTGAAGAACAGGATTCCCCTTGAGCACTCAGGCCCCTTCAAAAGACTACATTCTTCTTGTTGTGCCAGTACAGGTCAGCTGGCCCAATCTCAAAGATTATAATCTCTCAACTGGAGCTGAACAGGCAACAGTTCACCCAAAGATTGCATTTTTTTCCTGTGCCATATCCCTCTTCTCACACCAGTTCATTTCCATGCAAAGCAACCCTGCACATCTTCTCAGGACACGGGCATAACAGCAAGCTTCTCATACAAACTGCTAGCCCAGTCCAAGCAAAGTTCTTTCTCACCCTCATAAGCTAAACTTCACAGTCCATAGTTCTTACTGCATTCAGGTCTTTCCACTCTGACCAGAATAGTCCATCAAGCCGTACTTAAAGCACTTCAAGGCATCACTTAGGCCAAGGTTTCAAATCTGTCCACATTTCTCTTGAAAATCAGCTCCAAAAGGCCAAAACCATACAGTCAGGTGTCTAGCAGCAATCCCACTCTTCGGTACCACTTTACTATTGCAGTCAAATTTGCATTGCTGGTAGAAATCACCCAACCAAGAGCAGGTTATGGGGAGAAAAGGTTTATTTTGGTTTACAGGCTGTAGGGGGAAGCTCCATGATGGCAGGGGAAAACAATGGCACGAGCAGAGGGTGGACATCACCCCCACCAACATAATATGGAAAATAGCAACAGGAGAGTGTGCCAAACACTGGCAAGGGGACACTGCCTATAACACTCATGAGCCCACCTCCAAAAATACACTGCCTCCAGGAGGCTTTGATTTCCAATTGTCATCAGCTGGGGAACCTAGAATCCAGAACACCTAAGTTTATGGGGACACCCGAATCAAACCACCACACTACCCTTATCAACAAATGAACCAGTGGTACATCTGTTTCAAAAGATGAGCCCGAAGAGACATACTATTATCGCCCAAAGTTTGTAGTGTACATTGGATCACACTTATTGCTATACATTCTATGGATTTAGGCACATACTTAGTGAGAAATATTCACCATTTAGAACCATGCAAAGTAGTTACACTCCTCTAAAAGTTGTCTTTGCTCTATCTACTCATTACTCCCCTCATCCCTCCTTCCTAACTGCTAGAAACCATTTTTGCATGTGCATATAGTATGTGTTCAGTGTATATGAATGTTCATAGGTAATATGAGTGTGTGTGTGTGTGTGTGTGTGTGTGTGTGTGTGTATGCTGGTGCATGCTGGAGGCAGAGCACAGGTGTCTTTCACAGTCACTCCCCACCTTATATTTTTGAGACAGGGTCTTTCACTGGACTAATTTGGCTACATTAGCTGACCATCAAGCTCCAGAGACCCTACTGCCTCTCTCTCTAATGCAGGAGTTACAAGTGCATGCCATAATGCCTGTCTTTGTACATGGTTACTGGAGACCCAAACTTGGGTCCTCGGTCTTTTACAACAAGCACTTTACCACTTGAGCTATCTCCCTACTTCTCTCATTGATCTATTTGTCTTGTGATTTTGCCTTTTCTAAAATCTGATGTAGTTAGAAATTAACATTTTTTCTCTTAACAATGTGCATTTAAGGTATAACCATGTATTCTATGTCTTAGTAGCTCATTTCTTTTTGTACTGAATAAAACTCTAGTTTCTGGATGTATTATAGTTCATTTAAATATTTACCCACTGAAAGGCATCTTGGTATCTTGCACATTTTGGCTAGTATGAAAAAATCTACTACAAACATCTACGTTTTTTTTTGTGTGTGTGTGTGTGTGTGTGTGTGTGTGTGTGTGTGTGTACACAGGCTTTCAACTACTTGGGATAAATACCAAGGGGTTTCATTGCTGGGTCTTATGGTACAAGCAGGCTTAGTTTAGTACAGAGATCCCAGACCTTCATCCAATGTCACTGAAACACTCTTAGCATTCTCCACAGCCATGAATAAGAATTTCTTTGCTCCACATCTTACACAGTTTTTGATGTTGTCACTGTCTGAGGTTTAACATTATGTTGATGTATGGCAGCATCTCCCTGTAGATGACACTCCTGACACTATGCAGCACCTGCTTGCTTGTTATCTGTGTGTCTTCTTTGATAAGTTCTGTTTAATATTTGTAAATATTACATTGTTTACCTGACAGGAATAACTTATAGCCACTGCTCTTAACTGAGGTTAGCTCTTGCCACATTCTTTGTAGTCAAGGAGAGAAACGCTTCGGAAACTGTTAGGCAGTTGGGGCTGAAATCCCAGGCAGGGCTTAAATGCAAATGTGAAGTATCATGATCAAGTGAAGAGGGTTTAAAGCTGTATTGAAAACCACAGTTGTATGGCAGAGATAAAGCAATCACAAACTTCCACTAAAAAATCAAAGCTAAACAAACATAAAAGATAGCTATTAGAAGTGGTTAATGGTTAGTTCTAGGGAAACACTGACACAGTTTCATCTCACTTCTGCTATTGCTCTTGTTAGGATAACATTAACCACACAGAGGCATGTCTAATCTGGTGAACAAACCTTTAAGACCTCATTTTTGTCTGTTTTGACCTTATTGTAGTTGCTTCCCCAATGTTGACACAAAACACCTGACCAGAAATAGTGACAAAAAGAAAGGGATTATTTTAGTTTACAGTCTTAAGGAGAAGTTTCATCATGTCAGAAAAACATGATAGAGCAGAGTCTGGGTATCTCTTGGGGATCCACAGCAGCTGTCAGCAGCAAGAGTGAGAAAACTCTAGCAAGTGGGAAGTCTCAGGCAATAACACCTCAATCCCCTCCTGAGAAATATGCTTCTTCATCAAGGCTCCATGTCCCAAATTGGCACCAACTGAGGATTAAGCATTCATAACGCTTGAGGCTATAGGGGATACTTTACTTTCAAAGTACCACAGACCTTAAACTTAAATTTATTTTTATTATTTTGTATTTTATTTATCTTTTGAGAGGAGAGGAAGAGACAGATAGAGAAAAAATGGGCATGCCAAGGCCTCTAGGCACTACATAAATTCCAAGTGCATGCACCATCTTGTGCACCTGACTTTCCATGGGGATGGGAGAGTTGAACCTGCGTCTTTGGCTGTGCTGGAAAGTACCCTAACCACTAAACAATCCTTGCAGCCCCTAAATTTCTTTCACAGTGTATTTCGACTCCCAACTTCATCCTGTAAAACATATTCAGGGACATCAGGGGATTCATCTAAATTAAAACCTAGTTTTGATGCCACAGCAATCCTGCCATCTGCCACAGATGATAATTGCCATCAGTTTTTGCAAAGGTCATTGTAGGCGATTTGGATAATCAGTCCTCACAAATATTTCCCATTTCCTGGAAAAGATAGCATATATCTGTAATCCTGGTGCATGGGAGTTGGGTGTATCATGACTTTGAGATGTCTGAGCTGCATAGACCCTACCTTGAAAAAGCAAAACCCCCAAACCCTCTAATTTCTGTTACTTCCAACCATTATATAACAAATACCCTCATCTGCCTACTCAAACTCTAGTATAGCTTTTCTTTCTATGATAGTTTTACCTGTTTTTGGTAAAATATTACCTTTACTATTGCTGTGACCAAATACCTGGCAAGAATGTATTTTGTTTCACAGTTGAGGGGATAGAGTACACCATGGCAAGTTTCTTTTCAAGGAGGCTAATATCACCAACAATTATAGTTGCATTGTCTATAAAAGCCTTGTCTACAACTTTAAACTCACTCCCCTTTCCTTACTAAACTGTACTCTTTTCAAATCTTTCATTTTCTGCTGTCTCTATGGTAAATAAGGGTAAATGCAGTGAGTCATAATAATTCCATAGCCTTATGCTATACTGTCTTCATTTGTCTTCTGATTTCAGCCTCACTCAAGTTTTCAGAACATGGGTAAAATGTATCTAGATTTTTTTTATTTTTACCAGAATATAATATGCAAGGTCTCTAGCCAAGTTCCCAAAAATCTTCATTCCCCTCTGAATATCAACGACCCCAGCCTTCATGATCCACGTTTCTACTAGGATTCTGATATTCCTCATTCATTAGAATGAACCATTCAGTTCTGCTTATAGCACACTACCGCTTCTCTGACCCACGTCCCATGTTTTCCACATTCTCCCAGCAAACAAGTTCCAAAAGTATATGAGCAACATAGTCAGATACAGTAACTCTACTTTTCAGTGCCACTTTTCTGTATTGCTTAAGTTTCCCATTGTTGTGACCTAATACCTTACAAGTAATAAGGGCGAAAAAGCGTATGTGGTTCATGGTTTGGAGGCCACATTCCATCATGGTTGGAGAGGCATGGCACTGGAACGAGGTCCTGTCTGTGGCAGTGGAAGGCTGCTTGCTCATGTCTTGGTATACCAAGAAGTAGAGAAAGGAGAATTCTAATGCTAAGCTCATTTTCTCCTTTCTTCCAGTTTTATTTAGTCCAATGCCTGAAACACATGAACACATGGGATGGTGCTACCCTTCTTCAGGACTGGTCTTTCCTCACTCAGTTAATCATCAGTGGAAATGCCCTTATGGATGCACCAAAGGTGTGCTTAGGCATTTCTTGATTCAGTCCAGTTGACAATCCAAATTAACCATCACAGAGGTAACAGAGTATGCATTTAAGTAAGGCTATTTTCATTTTTTTAAACCCACCTTCCTGTTTTGTGTCCTTTGTGAAATCCAGTGAGGAATAAAGCAAGGTAAGGTAGGTAACAGTGGCTGGGTCAGACTTCTGACAAAGCCTGTGAAAGGTCTGTCTCTTCAGGCTCTCTCCCTTTGTCTTCTTTAAGATTCAAAGGCAGGTATCAGTGCCTCCTTTGTAAGAAGGAAAATGAAAGCTTCACAAGGTGGGTGGTAGGATGGCAAGACAGTGAGAGCTGGTACATGAATTCTAAGCAGAAAGATGAACTGACGCATGATGAGCTGCCTGCTTTTAACCTCCTCCTTATGTTCTTCTTGAGTATCATTTTTCTTGAAATAAAAACAAAGGCAATTATGTCTAACAGACAGAGAAAATAACATCTCACAGGACATTTTCAGATCTATTATTTGGTTCACATGGCCTATGGCTGTAACTACTGTACTTGATAGCTTGTGTATAGTGCAATTTAAAATATTTTTCTTATTTATGGAGAAAAAATTCATGCTTTTAATATTCATGCTTTTATCAAGAATCTTCCTGAAATATAAAAGCTAGTATGACTGTATTATTCAAGTACTGAAGTAAACTGTGATCCTCTTCTGGTCAAGGTCAAGATTGAATGACTACTGCAGACCTTCTCTTGCTTTTCCTATGTTTGTACATATGTGGAATCACACCAAAAATACTGTTCTCTCATTTGATCTTAAATGTTATATCAAAACAGTTTTCCAAAATCATTGAAACATGGAAAACATCAAGATTGAAGAATAACTATAAGAAATACAAAGACTAACATGACATTTTATTTTTTCCTAATTACCAAGGTAAGAGTAATGTCATAAAGCTGATGAAATGAGTTGTAACTCTTAATGCAAGAAATAAGCCCAAGATTGCATGAATGCTATCTTAACCAAGCTTCCTAATGTTCCTTTACTTAGATATAATAAATCAAAGCAGCATCTGTCCCCCATAGAAATAAATATTATATTATAGTTCAAAAAGTAGCCTTCTAAGTTTATTTAATTATTTTAGAATCCTACACACTGAAAAAGCTGTCACCTCCCACTCCTCTAAAGATATTGGATCTGAACTTAAGTGATATTTAAGTGAATATGTAGACATGGGCATTCTTTGTATATATAAAGAGAATTATTTGGGGACTCACTCTCTTGCTGCTGTTTTCCACCTGCTGGCAGCCATGATGTCCAGTCTATGTTCTCCCACTTTTTTCCCTGCCATTATAAAGTAGCTTCCTCTTGGGTCTATAAGCAAAAATAAATTTAAGTAAAGGGTTTTTTTTATTTTGTTGGTGTACAAGTTTTTAAAAAATACACATATGAAGTATTTCTCTCCAGGTGCCAAGCAACCTGAGCCAGTCCTAAATCTTGCCCTTCCTTAACCTTTAACTCACATAGAAATAGGTCCCCTGTTTGCTCTTCCTCTATGTCACATACAACATTGGTATTCTCAGTGAGTCCCTGCTAAACACACTGTCCAACTGCTGTTCCTCTTTGTATCTCTGTCCTCATTTAACTGGACCACACTCAAGGTAGCATGATTAAGACAACTGATAACTCATACTGGCAAAAATAAGTATACCCCCGACTACAACATTTTTTGGAAAGGTGTCCAGTTCTTTGTGCCTGTGTATAGTAAGAGATCATACTTCAAAGGGGTTATGCTTGGTGGCAAATTAATCCAAGACTTTAGTTACACAAATATACTATTGAGGTAGTATCAAAAAATATAATAAACAAAATTGTACTTTTCCCAAAATGGTTTCAGTTACTTATGCCATACCTTCAACAGCAGCTTGCCAATATTGTCTTACATTTTTACACTAATTTTTTTCAGCATTTCTGTCTACATGTTTTCAAATAATATAATAATGTTTAGCATCACTGTTGCCTATATTTACTAAATATGTCTAATAAAATGTTACCAATTTTTTATTCTCACTCATCAATAGATTCTTTCTTATAATTATAGTTGCAACACAGAGAAAACAAAAACTAGTTTATAGAGCAATAAATAGCCTAAGCCTAGTGATTAATTTTGCTATTAGAAATAACTCACATATTAACCATTCAAAAAACATTTCCATCTAGAATCTTTCATAGCTTAAAATTTGTTCTTGATGTGGTTAAACTTTCAGTATGATGCAATGTTAAATAGCATTAGAAGTCTACATCCTCAGAACAGCAGGAAGGTATAGCCAAAACCCAAAGTACTTACTGAAAATTTTCCTGTACTCAATTATTCTAACTTTTTAACAATTGAATTTGTTTACAAGTGCTCATTAAAAAAAGCATGAGTAAATTTACATCTTGTTCCATTGTGAACCAATCTTGTTATAGTATATTAAACTGTGCAGCTTACACATATTTCCCCTTGTCAGATATGGTGGAGCATGCCTTTAATCCCAACACTCGGTAGGCAGAGGTAGGAGGATCACCATGAATTCAAGGCCACTCTGAGACTACATACTGAATTCCAGGTAGGCCTGGGCTAGAGTGAGACCCTACCTCAAAATAACAAAACTATATATACATATATATATATATATATATATATATATATATATATATATATATTTCCCCTTATCGCACATTTTATGTTTTCCTCTAAAAATGAACTAATTTTACATTCTAATAGTTTTTGTGTGTGTGTGTCCACTGTTCTCATCCCATTTTTTTCCTGATAAGTAAAAAGAAAAGTTTACAGTTAAACATTGTGCTCATGAGTAAAATTGGAAAAGGCTACCTATGGTGCAAATTTACATAAAAATACAATATTTTTTAAAACATGATTTTTCAGATGTCGTTTTTTTTCTCTTTCAGATTCACAGGAAAATTGAACAGGATGTATAAGGCATCCATGGACTTCTTCCCGCACATCACAGACCCCCTTCTTCATTGTCACCAGCTGAACATAATGCACATTCACCTACTTAAAGATGTTTTGATTGATTCTAAGTTGGGTGTGTTAGGAATAAAGCTGATACAGATATGTGGTACAGCTTTTGGTATAGCTATAAATTTTCAGTGCCACCAGGAGTGTGATTCTTGGATAGTATCTTACTGATGTGTTCACTTTCCAGAGGAGAATCCGCACTACGCATTACTCGCCAACAACCATGGGACTTCCACTAGTTCCACATCCATTCTGACAGCTTTGGTTCTGTCAGTGGTCTACATTTTGACAGCTCTAATAACTGTTAAGTAGTATCTCATTGTTGTTTTTGTTAGAAATTACCTGCCTGTAAGGTTCGTGAATGACCAGACCAAAGCACAACCATACTAAGGCAGGAAAAAAGCTTTTTAGTGGGGTCCAAACTGCTTGTCTGTCTCACAGGAGGGAGAGAGAGAATAGCTGGCTTGAGTCTGCTGGATAGTTTGGGTATTTATAGAGATTTTCTTTTGGGAGGGGATACAGAGGACAAAGGACTGAGGAATTTAGAGAAGAGCAGGGACCAAGCTGAGGCGGTAATCAATCAGAGACTGGATTGCCATCAGAAGAGGAGCCAGGTTGTCTAGGCAGGAAGACTGGCCGAGGGCATTGTTAGGTCAGGGAAGGAAAGGATAGGCAATGTAAACATCTGCAGTTGCATCAGTCAGGCTGCTGTCATTCTCCTCCTTAATCTTGACTCCATCTTGAGACTCTTGTCCTACCTAACACTGAAAACATATTATATTATATTATATTATATTATATTATATTATACACCTCATATGATTATTTGCTGTTTATATGTCCACTATGATGAAAGTCCCAAGCCCTCAAACTCATTTTCTTAATCAAATTGTATGTTTCATTTTCATTATTGTGCTTTAAGAATTCAATTCATACACTTTATCAAAGCAAAAGAGAAACATTCAAATAGAAAATGGCTAAAAACATGAACAGTCAGTTTACAAGAGAATGAATGTGTGTCTGAAAAAAAGATATTCAGGAAGATGACTCAGCAGTTAGATACACTTGCTTTCCCATCCTGCTAGCCCAGGTTTGATGCCCCAGTACCTACATATAGCCAGATACATGAAAAAGGTGTTTAAATTTATTATTAGTAATAGAAGTGCGACTTCTGGGTAAGATGGCCGTATAGGAGCCATGCCAAAACAGATGGGGGTGGGGTAAACAGAAAAATAACAAAATGCCCTTCTCTACCAAAAAGTGAAGGTGTATAAGAAATTTTCAACCACAACAGAGAAGTAGAAGAGTTCCAGAGCTTCTAGAGAATACAGAAGCAGGCAGAAATGACACTAGCAGTAGCACTGGTCCATGGGCTGCCAGGTTCTGCCTGAGCGGCAGGAGAAGCCAAGTGAAGGGATTTTCCACTCACAGCTGCCTCCACATTGTCACGAAACATGAAGGAGAAGACAACAGGGACTGGCTGAGAGCTAGTGAGGAAGAGAGTTATGGGGACCAGCTATGCAGCTCTGGTACAACTTCAGGCACCCTCCAAAGCCTCCCCCTCCCCAACCACCAGTGCTGGCAACTATGTGAGACCTGGGGAAGAGAACTCAGCTGCAATAAGAGCAGTGGACCCACCAACCCAGCCAGTTGAGCCCAGCTCACAGCACAGTAAAAAGAGACCCAAGCAGGTATGCAACATAGCTGAAACCAAAGTCATCCCAAAAGGTAACAGGACCTACTTATACCAGATCAGTACCTGCCACAAAGTCTCACATGTAGACCTGCATTGGAAGTGTTAATCACACCTTCCATGCCAGGGAATATTATGTGTTAAAACTGATGGATGTTAACATTTGCCATTGTTAAATAAGCTATATTTTTGGTTTGTTATTTGTTGCTTCCTGATTTATGCTGCCATTTTCTCTTCTATCATTCATTGGGATAGGGTCTCATTCAGACACAGGCTGACCTGGAACCCTTTACAGACCAGAAATTTTAGCCTCCCAGTGGATAAGATTAAGGGTGTGGGACAACACACAACCTAAGGGACTTTGACTTTGTTAAATGATCTGTTTGTTTTAGTACCCACTCTTACATAAATACTCTGGGCTGGTTTTGATTGAATGTGTATATTGTTCAGTTGAATTTTAGAATTTGCCTGTATTTTTCTCCACCCAGCCTACTAGAATACCCACATAGTAGACAAACCCAACATCTAGGGACACTTTTGCTGTTTATCTGAGAGTCATTTAAGAGCCACACCTGGCACCTTAAGCTCTTACACTGAAGATGAATAACATCAGATTTACACATCTAAGAATACTACAGAGAAAACCCAAGCATCAAGTTAACCCAAGATGCAAAACTGTCTACATTATAATACAAAAAAATATCAAGACAACATAACCCCACCAAAAATTATAAATCTATTAGAAATGATGCCCAGTGAGCCTTATTTAGATGAAATATCTGAGAAAGATTTCAAAATAATGATTATAACTGTGTTCCAAAAAATTAAAGAAGAAATCCAAGGAATTAAAGAAGACACAGGATACCAATTTAATGAAATAAGAAAGTAATACAAGTCATGAGTAAGGAAATAAAAATACTGAAGAAAAACCAATCAGAAGTACTAGAAATGAAAAACATAGTAAGTCAAATACAGAACTCTGTAGAGAGTCTCACCAATAGAATGGATGAAGGAGATAACAAACTATATAATCTAGAAGATCAGGTACAGTCCAACAAACAGAAAGACAAGCAAATAGGAAAGTATGAATGGGAATTTCAAGATATTTGAGACACTGTGTAAAGATCAAACATAAGAATTCAGAGTACAGTAGAAGGAGAAAAACTTCACCCCAAAGGCCTAGTAGGTGTTTTCAAAAAAATCTAAGACAAAAATTTCCCCCAAATTGGGAAACAGATGCCACTGCAGGTATAGGAAGCTTTTAGAATATCAAACAAACTAAACCTAAAAAGAACCTCTCCTCACCATAATTATAAAGTACAAACATACAAACCAAAGAAAAAACAGGCTAAAAGAATATGTGACAATTAAGCCAGCTATAAAGAAAATACTTGAAGAGATCCTTCACATTGAAGAGAAAGCAAAACACACACATGAGGAAACAGGAAAAAATAAAGCATATTCAAACGATAGTTAACACAAGAGAGTAAAGGGAAAACAGAAAGCACTACAAATTAAGAAGAATGGTGAGAATAAATTCATAATTCAATAATAATTTCTTTTTGGCTTTTTAAGGAAGGGTCTCACTCTAGCCCAGGCTGACCTGGAATTCATTATGTCATCTCAGGGTGACCTCAAACTCATGGCAATCCTCTTACCTCTGCCTCCTGAGTACTGGGATTAAAAGGCATGTGCCACCACACCTGGCTTCAATAATAAATCTTAATATCCATGGCCTCAATGCCCCAACCAAAGGCACAGGCTTTCAGATTGGATTAAAAGGCTTGATCTTTCTCTCCTTTTTTGCCTCCAAGAAACACACCTTTCAATAAAAGAAGACACTACCTTAGAGTGAAAAGATGAAAACTAGTATTTCAAGCAAGTGGACCTAGGAAATAAGCAGGTGTTGGTATCCTAATATCTGACAGGATAGACTTCAAACCAATATTAGTGAGGAAAAATGAAGAAGTGCACTTTGTATTGATTAAAGGAAATATTCAACAGGAAGACATTATAATTCTAAACATATATGCACCTAATATGGATGCTCCCAATTTCATCAAACAAACACAATTAGACTTAAGGTCACAGATAACATCAAGCACAATTTTAGTGAGTGGCTTCAATACCCCATTGTCATCAACTGACAGGTCATCCTGACAAAAAATAAGCAGAGAGACATCTGAATTAAATGATGTCATAGAACAAATGAATGCAACAGATATATACAGAACATTCCATTCAAAAGCTACAGAATACACATTTTTCTCAGCAGCACATGGGGCATTCTTTAAAACAGACCATATATTAGGACACAAAGCAAATCTTAACAAATATAGGAAAACTGAAATAATCCCTTATACTCTATTTGATCACAATGGAATTAAACTATGAATCAGTCAAAAAAAAAAAAAAAACCCTACAGAGCAACATAAAATCATGGACACTAAGCAGTATACTACTTAATGATAAATGGTTCAATGAAAAATCAAAAGCAAACTTAAAAATTCATAGACTCAAATGATAATGAAAACACAACATACCACAATCTTTGGGGCAATATTAAAGCAGTCCTAAGAGAGAAATTTACACCTTTAAGTGCTTATTTTAAGAAATTAAGAGGTCACAAGTAAACAACTTAATGCTTCACCTTAAGTCCATGGAAAAATAAGACAAGGAAAACCAGAAATCATTAGATGAAAAGCGATAATACAGAGTAGGGCAGAAATTAATGAACTAGAAACCAAAAAATATAAAGAATCAATGAAACAAAGAGTTGGTTTTCTGAAAGGCTGAACAAGATTGATAAACCCTTAGCAAGTCTTACCAGAAAAAAAGGGAAGAGACACACATTAATAAAATTAAAAATGAAAATGGCACCATTACAACAGGTACCAAAGAAATTCAGAAAATTATAAGGACATACTTTAAGGACATATACTCCTGTAAGTTTGAAAATCTGAAAGAAATGGATGATTTTCTAGATTTATATGACCTACAAAATTAAACCAAAATGAGATAAACCATTTAAATTGACCTATAACAAGTACAAAGATCCAAGTAGTTACAAAATCCTCCAAACTAAAAAATGTTCAGGCTCAGATGAATTCACTGATGAATTTTACCAGACATTCATGGAAGAACTAACACCAATGCTTATCAAACTTTTCCATAAAATAGAAAAGGAAGGAATACCACTGGACTCCCCCCTCTACAAAGCCAGCATAACCTTAATACCATAACCAGTCAAAGACAGAAGAAAAAGAAAGAAAGAAAGAAAGAAAGAAAGAAAGAAAGAAAGAAAGAAAGAAGAAAAATTACAGACTAATCTCCCTCATGAACATAGATGCAAATTTTCTCAAAAAAGGATTGGCAAACACTGGGATAAAGCCTACTTCATCAGGGTGAATGATTTGGGTTTTTTTTATTTATTATTTTTCATTTTTGAGAGAGAGAGAGACAGAGAAACACACACACACACATGCAGAGAGAGAGAGAGAGAAACTGGCACACCAAGGCCTCAGCCACTACAATCGAAACTCCATATATTTGTGCCACCTAGTTGGCATGTGTGACCTTATGCTTGCCTCACCTTTGTGCCTCTGGCTTATGTGGGATCTGGAGAGTCAAACATGGGTCCTTAGGCTTCGCAGGCAAGCACCTTATTCTCTAAGTAATCTCTCCCCAGCCCTTAAATTATATATATTTTTTATCCCAGTGATGTAGGGATGGTTCAACATATGCAAACTGATAAATGTAATACACTATATAAAGGGAATAAGAACAAAAATTACACCATCTTCTCAATGTAGAAAAGGCATTCGACAAAAATCCAACAACCCTTCATGGTAAAAGTCCTACAGAAACTGGGAATAGAAGGAACATATCCCAACATAATAAAGGCTATTATGACAAACCTACAGCCAACATAATAATAAATTGGGAAAAGTAGAAACTTTTCCACTAAAATAAAGGACAAGACAAGAATGTCCATTATCCCCAATTTGTTTAATATAGTACTAGAAGTCTTAGCTATAGCAATAAGATAAGAGACACTCAAAAAAGAGAACAAATTGGAAAAGAAGAGATAAAATTATCATTATGTACAAATAATATGATTTTATACATAAAGGATGCTAAAAGCTCTACAAGCAAACTGTTAGAGCTGATAAACACTTTTAGCAATGTAGCAGGATACAAAATAGCACACAGAAATCTGTAGCTGTCCTTTATATTACCAATAAACATGTGGATGATGAAATCAGGAAATCACTCCCATTCACAATTGCCTCAAAAAAAATTCAAGTACCTTGGAATAAACCTAACCAAGCAAGTGAAAGATCTTTACAATGAAAACTTTAAATCGCTCAAGAAATGGCAGAAAACATTAGGAAATGGAAAAAAGTCCCATGTACTTGGATTGGAATAACAAATGTTGTGAAAAGGTCAATCTTACCAAAAGCAATCTACACATTTAGTGCAATCCCCATCAATTCATTATTTATGGAAATATAAAATAGCAAAAAAAAAAAACCCTAAAATCCATTTGGAAGCACCAAAAACATCCAACAGCCAAAACAACTTTGAGTAAAAACAATAAGGCTGCTGATATCACCATACCCAATTTTAAGCTATATTACAAAGCCATAATTATAAAAACAACATGGTATTGTCACAAAGACAGACATGTAGATCAATGGAACAGAAGAGAGTACCCACATGTAAATCCAGGCAGCTACAGCAGAATGATTTTTGACAAAAATGACAAAAATATTTATTGGAGAAACGACAGCCTCTTTAAAAAAATAGTGCTGGGGAAACTGGATGTCTTTATGTCAAATGATAAAAATAGATCCTGATCTCTCTCCATGAACAAGAATCAAAACCAGATGGATCAAAGACTTGAATGTCAAACCTGAAACTCCAAAACTCCTACAGCAAAAAGTATGGGAAACCCTTCAACATATTGGCATGGGTGATGACTTTCCAGGAATATAATCACTAATCAACCAATGGGACATCATAAAATTACAAAGCTTTTGTACAACAAAGGACACTGTGAATAGAGCAAAGAGGCAACCTACAGAATGGGAGAAAATCTTTTCCAGCTATACCTCTGACACAGGATTAACATGTAGGATATACAAAGAACTAAGCAAACTAAATAATATGAAATCAAAATACCCAATGAAAATTGGACTATGGAAGTAAATAGAGAGTTCTCAAAAGAAGAAATACATATGGCTTATAAACATCTAAAAAATATTCTACATCCCCACCCATCAGGGAAATGCAAGTTAAAACTACTTTGAGATTAAGCACCATCTCACTCCTGTCAGAATGGCTATCATCAAGAAAACAAATGACAGTAAATGCTGGCGAGGATGCAAAAAAAAAAAAAAAAAGAGGAACACTTCTACAGTGTTGGTGGAAATATAATCTGGTACAACCATTATGGAAATCAGTGTGGAGGTTCCTGAGACAGCTAAAAATAGACTTACCATAAAACCCAGCTATAGCACTCCTAGGCATACATCCTAAGGACTCTTCTTACTACCTTAGAGATACTTGCACAACCATGTTTATTGTTGTTCTATTCACAATAGCTAGGAAATGGAAACAGCCTAGATATCCCGCTGTTGAACATTTAATGAAGATCTGGTACATTTATACAATAGAGTTTTATTCAGTAGTAAATAATAATTAAGTTATGAAATTTGCAAGGAAATTGATGGATCTGGAAAGCGAGGTAACCTAGACCCAGAAAGCCAAATGTCACATGCTGTCTCACATATGTGGATCCTGACTACAAATGTTTAGATGTGTATGAGTTGGAGTAAAAATCAATAGCTGAGGAAAGTAAGCTAGAAAAGGGATATAGGGAGGGAAGAGAGGGGAAGACTTAAGGGGATGGTAATGTGTGTGTGTGTGTGTGTGTGTGTGTGTGTGTGTGTGAAGAGCAGATTAACAGTGATGGAATGGCCTAAGTAAGGTGAGGGGAAGAGACTGAGTAAAAGAAGAGTGGGGGGAAGGTTAATCAAAATTCAAGATATTGTCAATAATACATATGGCCTTGCATAATGGTGTTGCTTTATAAACACATTTATGCTTTTATGCAAACACAAATACATGAACACAGATACAAACAAACGAAATGGCCATAACAGGAAATGGGCAACTGTGCAATGGTATATTTGAAGCAATTAGATATTATATAGAAGTGAGAAATGAACTGTAATTACAGGCAATAACAGCAGTACATGTTATCTACATAGTAGTTGAATCTTTCCAAAAGACACCTAAAATGTGCTACTCTTTCTATAAAATTCATTAACTACAGCCAGGTGTCATGGGCTCACCTGGAGTCCCAGAATTTGGGAGGCTAAGGCAGGAGGATTTCAGTGAGTTCCACGCAAGACTGGGATACAGAGCACGTTCATCAGCCTGGACCAGAGTAAGACCCTGCATCAAAAACTAATTTTTAAAAGCAACAACATTAAAAAAAAATCCTAGTCTGGGAAATGGGTCATTAGTAAAAGGCACTTGTTTACAAAGCTTTTTGGTCCAAGTTTGATTCCTCAGTGCCCATGTAAAGCCAGACTCCCAAAGTGGTACATGCATCTGGAGTATGCAAAGGCAAGAGTCCTTGGTGCACCTATTCTCTCTCTCTCTCTCTTTCTCTCTCTGTCTTTCTCTCTTTCACTCTCTCTCCCTCCCTCTCCATCTCTCCCCAAAAATTAATAAATATCATTAAAAATATCAGTTCCTAAAATGTTTGCCAAAAACATCTAAAACGTTTTAATATATTCTTTATATAGACATGTATGTTGAAATGCACACACATATATGTTGATGACACAATTTTAATTAAAAAATGCAAGATAAACTGATAATTCATTTTTTAAGATATGAAAGATGATAACTAACCTTTCAGTATTATTTTTTTTTGTTAACTGGTGAATTCATATACATTTGTTATTTTTTACAAACTAAATTAAATAAAATTAACATATGTGTCTAAGTCAGACTGGAATAGATCCTATTCTATGTCTGTAGATTTAAAATACATCTCTAAAAAACTACTCTTAGAAAAGATTAATTACCTTTTGTATGGTGAGACCACGTATTGAAGAGAGCATACTCAAGACTTTAAATATAAGGCTGAACATACCCTTCCTGGAGACCTTTAGTGAGCAAAGCAAATTGCTGATCATGCAGAGCTTAAGGGAATATAAGAAAATAAGGTCATGTGGGATAGGCTGCTGTATCCTTAGGAAGATACTAATTTCAGTGAATCTCCTTCCTCCAATTGGCTGAATGAAAAATCCTGAGGTAGCCAGTGATTGGCTGGCTCTCAGAATTGTGTTGACTAGAGTGGTGTCTATTTACTGATTAGACAGACTTAATACCAGTTCTTTAAGATGGATTGGTAGTAGTTCTTTTAAATTGTTAACAGAATTTAGTTATGAAGCTGTCTAGTTCTGGGTATCCAACAAATCAAAGATAACATTATGTTTCTCACTTTCATACTTTCTGTTGAAAAGTCATCTGGTATTTTAGTGCTGCTTGTTTGATGGGATTGTGTTATTATTTGTTTTGTTTTAAAGTTTTTTTTGTTTGGTTTTTTTGTTTTGTTTTGTTTTGTTTTGTTTTGTTTTGTTTTGTTTTGTTTTGTTTTGTTTTGTTTTGTTTGTTTTTCGAGGTAGGTCCTCACTCTAGCCCAGGCTGACCTGGAATTCACTATGGAATCTCAGGGTGGCCTCGAACTCAAGGCGATCCTCTTACCTCTGCCTCCCAAGTGCTAGAATTAAAGGCGTGTGCCACCACGCCTGGCTTCTTTTAAAGTTTTCTTTGGTTGCCTTTGGATTATATCTATAGTATCTCAAGAACATATAGAAATTTTCCAATTAAATTATAATTCTGCTAAACTACATGTTTAGCACAATTATTTCCCAAGTACTATACAAGCATATTTATGCAGAATTATGTGTTTCTTTTTATTTATTTATTTATTTATTTAAGAGTGAAAGACAGAAAGAGAAAGAGGCAGATAGAGAGAGAGGGAGAAGGGTACACCAGGACCTGTAGCCACTGCAAATGAACTCCAGACCTGGGTTCCCCCTTATGCATCTGGCTAACATGGGTCCTGGGGAATTGAGCCTCGAACCAGGGACCTTAGGATTCATAGGCAAGCACTTAACCATTAACCCATCTCTCCGGTCCTTTATTTTCTCTCTCTCTCCTCTCTCTCTTTTTATTCCAGTTTTCTGAGGTAGCATCTCATGCTAGCTCAGGCTGACCTGGAATTCACTATGCAGTCTCAGGGTGGCCTAGAACTCTCGTCGATCCGCCTACCTCTGCCTGCCTAGTGCTGGGATTAAAGGCGTGCGCCACCATGCCCGACTATGTGTTTCTTATTTAAAATTCTTGTATTACTTAGCATCCTATATTTTTATTTGCTAAATTTAGAAACTCATTGCCAGTAACATTCTCTACTGATTTTAAAAGTGTTTTATTCTATAGCTGTTTTTATAGAGTTTGTAGATTTTATAGATATTTACAGTTGAAAGTCTTTAAGAAGTTTGGGAAGAAGTTTCAAACACTATCTTCTCAAATATTGCTTTATTATCTAATTATATACTATAAATCTCTTAACATCTTTTCTAAATTTTGCACAAGTTTTTAATTCTCTTTATGTCTGTGTCTGTCTTTTACTAACTCAACTACTCAACTATTATTGTTGGATGGCCATAAACTAACCCATTTAATTTTTTAATACAATTCATTCCATGGGTTCTATTCCTTTAAAGAAACTTCAGCTAATACACTGTTAATTCTAAAATATCCAATTGGAAACACAGAACTTCCAATGCAATGCATATAAACAGACCATATATTCCCTAACATCTTGAGATATGCTAGTAGGATCAACTCAAATTTTAGGGGACATCATACACAGCCCAAAACATACATATTATTTACTGTTAATAAAGGAATCCAGTAAATTAACAGTGTCTTCAAGGTCATATGTACTAGGTCATGGTAATAATACCGTATTTGTGTTTACAAAGACTTTTAGATGCATATTTTATTTAATCCTCAAAGAATTCTATATATGTGTGATTATGTTATATACATTTCCATTTTAAAGAGATAAAGACAAAATCTAAAAAAATATATATATATTAAATAAGTTCCCCCAACATCATACACCACCTAACTTGTATCCTAACTAGTTAGTATTCCAATTGAGTTTTCTAATTTCACCTCCTTGGTTCTTTCCACTATATCATATTTTCCCTTGCTCTCTTTATTTTGGATGTGATTTAGAAAATAAAAAAAGAAAAGCAGTAAAAGTCTTTGTCAGAAGCAGGCAAATATATTATTGCAATTGAGGAGAGTAATCATTTCTTCCTCCACTTTGAATTTTTACAGGTCACTAAAGATTGTAATAATTAACAGCTGAATCTACTTGATGCTATTATCACTGTAGCAAAGCTGCTGATTGACCACCACACATAAGAGGCCCTTTGGCCCTTGTTTATAATGAACCATCAGGTCTCCTTTGGGTTTAGAGTCCAGATGGCCTTAGAGAGTACACATGCTTGGGCTCCGTACCACTCCCTTTACATAATCACTCAGTGCTTCATTGCTCCATTGCTTCCATGTAACAAACTTCTGCCACTGCCTTTTAGAAAAGCACCTCAGTCTAAAGTAGATTAAAAAATTGAAGCTATCATTTTTGTCTCATAAATATCTAATCTGCTGATGACCAGCAAAGGCATCTGATTTTCCTTTGGGAAATCATTCTTTGTGACTCACAGTGCATGTTCTGTTAGCTATGAGCTGTCCTTATAGTTCCAGAAAGGTCAACAGACTCAAATATGGCTAGTGAGAGAGTTGCACATATATGTATGCTTATGGTTACCCATAGGTGTTCAATTAGGGCAGGAAACACACAGCCTGTGACTCTTCAGGAATTAGGAAGCAGAAATAGGCTTTCTAACCTGGTTAGGCACATACCTAAAGCTGCATCTCAATACAGAAAGCTTATCTAAGAATGAAGGAAGAGAAAATCAAAGCTAGGTGATGGAAGAGGATACCACAATTGGATAAAATCATTTTGAATACTTTGATTCAGCCTTGCTTGAAGATGCCTGAGCTACCTATGCATTTTATAAAGCTTTTTGTATCCATTAACATTTAAGTCAAATTGGTCTAGTTTTCTCACATGTAACTCTCCCTCATGTTCCCCGTCTCTCAAGCTCCTCACAGAGCATCTTATCAAATGGCACACTTCTCGCTTTTCTGCCAAGTACATTATGAACTCTTGTTAGGCATTCCATATTGCTTGATAAGGTTGATGCCTCAAGAAGCATGCTAAATGAGTGTGAGGGAAGTAGTATGAGGAAGTTGGTGAGTGAAGAGACTAAAGAATTCCCATACAATGCAATATTTAGAAAAAAAGACATTCCCTTCCTTTTATTCTCCTTTCTTATCATTGGGACACACCAATAAAATTGAAATTTGTATTTTATATTTTCCAGTTGCCCACACTGCCCTCACACAGAGGCTGCTAATGTGCCATAAATTTTACTGACAGAACTAATATTATATATTCCATCTTATTGTCAGAACATGCGCTAGATGATGTATCCCATTTTTTGTTACTCCAAAAACATGGCCATTGTACTTACTCATTGGCAAAAGAATTACACTCACCAAGTAATAAATCTTGGCTGTCAGTAGTGCCCACAGGCCAAAGCACGTCAGGATGTGATGAAATCCCTCCTGTATTGACCCCCTCAGCACAGGATTTCTGTGAGTAGTGACAGAAGAGCTAAAATCACTTGAGCTTGTAGATGTAGTCAGAGGAATGATTAAAAGTGTGCTACCAAAGCTGGACTAAAACTGTATCTAATGGAAAAAAAGTAATGCTCACTTTCAAATACCATTACTGAAAGAGTCTAAATTAAAATGTCAGACACAATAGCAGAGGTAGCCTTCTTTTGTTGAAAAAAAAATATCAATGCACAGCAACCATTCCAGCTATTAGCTATTTTCTTTTTTATTGATTTTTATATTGATCTGCAAGAACAGACTCGAAAGGCAGTCCAATTTCACTTTAAATGTGTCTTCAATTCCCTGTAACACAGAAATATCTATGTAAAGAAATAGCTGTTCTTAGAGAATATACCTATTATTGTGTTAGCAGGAATTTATAAGCATGAACACAGTGAGTATTAAAGCTCACAATTTCAAAAAATACCATATGTGTTAACCAGGTTGGAAAAGCTGAATTTAAGCAATTGGGTTACAGGTTTTATAGCATATACTTCCATGTCAATCATTAGAAATACTACAGGAAACCGAATTGGAGTATAAACTGGTTAGGTTACTGTGCCCTGGAGCTAGGCTGCTTATGTTACAGCACATCTCCACTATTATGGTACCTGCAGCATGTCGTCAAACTAGTCTTTAAGGTGAGAGTGGAGAACCACAGCAACTCAGTATTAGGGTTGTGATGAAGTTGCGTGTGAAAGTCCTGCAAGGTGGCCTGGCACAGAACAAGAATGTGTCAGTAGTTCCTTGGTTATACCTATAGTTCCATGTTATTATGTATGTTTATGTACATCTCCATATTTCTACCTAGCCCCACATGCATCTGAGATAGTATGCTTTGCAAAATTTGTTAAAAATCTTTCATAATTCTTCTCAAAGGAAAGAATGTAACCCTTCAATTTATTCAGCTTAATGAAATCTTTACCATGATTTAAGTCCTTAAAGAAGCATGAAAATTCATAAATATAATGAACATAATGACTTTGTTGTGGGCTAAGTAGCCATGATTCTGGTGACTGTTGGGAGTCTGGGTCTAACAATTTCCTCGGTGGTGAGGAGTGGGATGGGTGTGGTGTGGACACAAGCATATGATGGTGGTACCAGCCAGCGCTTCACTCTTCTCATCTATAAAATGAAGATCATTAAGAATTCCTACTTTAAAGGACTATTATAAGAACTTAATGAGTTAACTGACTAATTTAGACATTGCTTAGCACACAATAAAAACAAACTAAGTCATTAGTTTAAGTTAGCACATGTTATTGCATCACAATATAAAGTTATTTTCTTTCTAACTTAAGTACTGGATGATTGATCATACTACATGTCAATAAATCTAAACATTAACAAGCTTCATCATAGGCAGCCTATCATATACTTAAAATAGAATGACACTTAGGCATATTTAATTTTTATTGCATGCTAGAAAAAAAGCTAGTGTTCAACCAGCCCTAAGCAGACCTTAATTCCATTTATGCAACTAATGGCTTTTAAACAAGTCACTAGATATCATTTGTTAATATCACCCTGTATCAGCTATAAAGTCGTGCCAATATGGTTCTCTGTCAAAGTGAAATCCTCTTATCAGAATGACACAGCCCACAGATGGCAGTGAAGTAAACAAGATCAGCTATTGGTGATTACAGTAAAATCCCATTTCTTCTCCCAGCCCACTTTCCATCATTCCATTGTCAGGATTTTCCTAGTCTAAGAGCACAAATGAATAAACATTTTTCTACAGCTGCCAGTTGTCATGGTTGTTTCTTCTCAAATATACAGCAAAGCATGAGGAATATATTGATCTGTCTCAGTCATGGAGTCAGGATTTTGCTAATGTTGCAGTCAATCTTCCTTTATGAGGAAAAGAAGCACTAAGTCTATTCCATGAATTAGATCAGTAAAAACTAAGCCATCAGGAATGATACTAGAGCTGAGAGCATCATCTGCTTTGCATGTGCAGTCGAAGAGACATACATTCAAGCTAACCTAGTGGTCACTTTGGTGCTTTCCGCTTTCTCGTCATGAATTTATCACTAAATGGCTTCATCAAGATGTGGATGTTTGAAAATGAAGGTTACTATATTCTTCAAAAATCAATGCAACAATTTTTTTTAAATTTTATTGTTCATTTTTATTTATTTATTTGAGAGTGACAGAGAGAGAAAGAGGCAGACAGAGAGAGAGAGAAAAAATGGGTGTGCCAGGGTCTCCAGCCACTGCAAACAAACTCCAGACGTGTGCGACCCCTTGTGCATTTGGCTAACATGGGTCCTGGAGAATCAAGCCTCGAACCAGAGTCCTTAGGCTTCACAGGCAAGCGCTTAATCGCTAAGCCATCTCTCCAGCCCTCAATGCAAGAACTTTTGAGAAGCATGTTATTTTATACATTTAGAACACTAACAAGCTTTATTGCTAACTTGTCAGCAAAACAAATCTATCCCTACAAAGAAATATTCAATAATGTTAAAGAACTTATGTGTGTTTTCTATGACTTATTTTGCTAAACAAATTCAAGAAGTTTTTGTTGAATCACAATTAATAAATATGATAAAATTATTTCCAACCTAGCTCTATGCACTTATGCTCCCAGAACTGCATTTCCTATCTTGCTTTTAAAATATTTCATACTAGATAAATTCAAAAGAAGTGATTCCAATGTGACTGAATATTTTACTCTATTTTTAATTTTCAAAGAATATTATTAATTTTACTTGTGAGGAAGTTCTGTTAGGATAAGCTACATTCCAATTACCAGGAATATACCTATTATAATCTTTCTATACTAGTGTATACTTTGCCAGAACATACTTTATTAAAACTCAAAAGTTACCTCAACAGTGACTATCATGTTAGTGTAAGTATAAATTTCTGTATTGTGGACTAATGGAATATTTTACAGAAATGAGTAAAATCTCACATCAGTAGGGCAACTTCTTCTTTGGCCTGCAGCTCTGCTTACCTACAGCTTGGGAAAAAGCTAGAAGGAGTGACAACCCTCACTGACAAGCTGACGAATGGAATCAGCCAGAGAAGTAGTGTAGGCAAAGGCTCAGACAGCTGCTGGTGATGTCTTCAGTTGGTTCTAATTCATACATTGTGATTCCAACCTAGGTGTTGCTGTTTTGGGAAGGTTTGGAGTTTCAGGGATCTAAGACATAATATTAGAAATTTGTAGTCAGAAATTCCCTTCTTCTGAGCTAAAAAATACCATAAGTACCAGTGGCTTTTTCCCAAAATAAGGTCAGGAGACAGTGCACTAACTCTCATACCATTATGTATTTTCACTTCTGAAAACAGTGGCAAGAAGGCAGAGCTGCACGGCCCATAAGAAACTATGCTTACCTATCACTTGTGAGGAAGAAAGTTTGGCATCTTTCAACCTTCCTGTCTACAAATATCTCATCATCTCATTTCTGAAAAATGACATCTATTATACTATAAAGAAGAAAACAGGTCACGGCAGTAATCATTAAACACAATATGAATCACTGTGGGAGCCTTTGCCACCTACCCTAGTAACTCCGCATGACAATGACTCAGTCTCTGCCTACTATTCCTGGAAGTGATTGCTCCCTTTTGCCTGCCAACATACCCTCCACCAAACACCTCAAACATTACAAATAACTATGATGGAATCCTGCTACTTTTCACAGGGGTTACTGTCACTCTCATAGGAGTACATTATCTTTCATGATTCTTTGTCTTTTGCATGGTTTTACTCTTTATAGGGTAAGCTTTATTGCTCCTGAATTTTATATTCATGCAAGAGTTGTACAATACATAATCCATGTCTGCTCCATTCCAGCAAATATTGGCAATAAAATCCCACACACCAAGGCATTAATTTCTTCAGAAGATATTTACTGAACACCTACTTTAAAACTGAAACATGGGCTGGAGAGATGGCTTAGTGGTTAAGCTCTTGTCTGTGAAGCTGAAGGACCCCAGTTCGAGGCTCGACTCCCCAGGACCCACGTTAGCCAGATGCACAAGGGGGCGCACGCGTCTGGAGTTCATTTGCAGTGGCTGGAGGCCCTGGCTCTCCCATTCTCTATCCCTCTCTCTATCTGCCTGTTTCTCTCTCTGTCTGTCGCTCTCAAATAAATAAATAAAAATAACAAAAAAAATTAAAAAAAAAATGAAACACACCCCAAGGAAGCATGTTTTGCCTGGTTGGACCTTACTGTGAAATGGGTGCTTTTGTTTTCATGGAATGTTCTAGTGGCACAGATAACAACAACAGACCACAGAAGACTCACCAATAATTGGCTTTTCCACACAGGCATACAACCTGACTTAATGGGGTCTGGATTTCATTGTAGAACAGTTGCCTTTCACTGATTAACTAAGAAAGGGCCTCACAAATTCACACCAAGAGGAGGCTGTCTTCTGATGGGACGGACATTTTATGTTGATATCCTTCCTTTGCTGTTCTCTCATGATAATTTTAGGCAGTTTGCTTCCACAGGAAAGATTATTTCTGCATAATTTCATTATTTTTGGCCTTCCTTTGTTGATATCAATCTTAAGAAAGAAAATTACTCCATGGAAGAATGATGCATCCACTGACAGCAATGGAAAAAAAAAGTCTCTAACCCTGTTCTGGTACAAGTTCTTCACTCCTTTATTGGTTTCATTTCATTTAAAGTGGCATCCTTTCATTAGTGATCATGCTGATAACTACAAATTCCAAAGTTAACTATTATTATGCACTGATTGTAGCCTCTTATGGTTCCAGTCAGAGCAAGAGTTGGATTAAGGAGCAATTTGAAATTTATTTGCTATGCCTAATATATAATCTAAATACAAGGTATGAAAGTGTGTATCTGCATGCATATGTAGAAATTCAATCTCATCTTGATTCTCTAAATACAATAGAATCTTATTTTTAAGTTATCAAGTATAATTTCCAAAGATTTTCGATAGAAATAGGGGAATCAATTATTGAAATGAAAAACACATTTCACATTAATATTCATGCCTCACAAACACTGTCTCAAAGTGTGATTTACTGAATAGTATGAAAAAGACCAATGGGCCTACATTGATTTATTTCTCCACCAGACTCAGAGATACAGAGAAACATAATTAGCAGCAGTATCTTCAGACACAAAGAAAATCAATTCCTGTGTATGCACATGTGGCCCTTACAGGTCTCTTAGAATTTGTCACAATGCCTCACTCAGTAGACTGTATCTCAAGGGAGAAACCTAAGTGCACCTGTTCATAGTCATGTTCTTGAAGAACACTGACAGTGCTGTAGCTCCATGGACAGCCACAGCAAACAAACACTGGATGCTGCAAGAGTGAGAGGCAAAGTTGCTAGTCTGCTTTCTAAACAGCAACCTTCTAACAGCATGAGTATGGGTCATGTCTGAAACTAAGGGATAAATGAGGGGGAGATGTGGAACCCAGGAGGCAGCAGGCACTGACAGTGTAGTGGGAGAGAAGATTTCATCAGTGACAATATTTTGAAGTTATTCTAGCACACAAACTCAAGGAAGTTCTATTTTGGCATTGCTTTAACAATTAGTAGGTGGTTGTGAGAGAAATGTAAATTAAAAGAGCTGCTACATAGATATGTTTTTCTGAAAAAATATCTTGACTTATTTAAATGCAGAAATTTGTTCTATAAAAGATTAATATAAAGCATATGCTTAACTAGATTTAGTTCTTCAAGCTGTTCTTCAGGCTGCAAAGGAAAGATAATTTCCATTACTCACCAGCCTTCGGATTGTTCTCAGCCTCCTCCCTCATCAGTTTGGAGACTATGAACCTCCTACTCAGCTGAGGTGTCAGCAGCCAGCAAGAGTGGGTGCTGTCAGTGACGAAGGAGAGTGTTCAGCCTTCCCTATCATTCATATCAATTTGATGGAAGGATCTTGGCTTCCAAGTTGAATTTGTTGTACTATTTTTAACTTGTATCACTTTCACAGACCTACACTCACAGGACCAAGTAGTCCTCTCAGAATCACAACACTGCTATTTGTAGCCTTGTGAGCTTATTAGCTTTAATGGGCCCAGAGTTTTAACCTAACCTCTTAGCAGACAGAGGTATATCCACATAGATCATGAATCTTCGTGGAACCAAGTAGACAGATAACATAAATCCATGGAAAACGAACATAGTCACTTATTCTTTAATGCCTTGTTTAAAAGGCAAGATATAAAAAATATATAGCATTCAGTGTTCCCTTTAAAATAACTACAGGTACAGTGTTACATATCCCTAACAGTTTGGTTTCTTTCAAGAACTAAAGACATAACAAATTACCTACACAATCTGTCCTCATCTGACTGTTCTACAACAATAGATTTAATCAACGAGTTTTGGAAGTACTAAAAAATATGTGCAAACATATATTACATATATTATTTTTTCTTAAAGTTATTTACTAAACAATATAAAATATGGAAACTATTTGCATAGATTTGTATCATGTTAGTAATAAAAAGAAAAATTTTAAAATATATAGACATGCATAGATTATAAAAAAAAACTTGACCATCCATAGGTTTGGAAATCTAAGGGGAGATCCAGGAACCAACCCTCCCAACCATGAGTACACAACTCCCATTTTGCAGTGTTTACAGTAATTATTCATCACAACTATCCAGGAGAAAGTTATACATCTTACTACATCTTTTTCTTCCCTACACTTTAACAATTTATTACTTGTTTCTTGATGTAGTACGAACTGAGCTGCTTTGAAGTATTTGGAGCATCAAAAACATGAAATACATTTGACTCAACAAAGTTCTTTGTTGAGAATTTTTATTATTTTTTGTTCATTTATTTATTTATTTATTTGAGAGTGACAGAGAGAGAGAGAGAAAGAGGCAGAAAGGGAGAGAGAGAGAGAGAATGGGCGCACCAGGGCCTCCAGCCACTGCAAATGAACTCCAGACGCATACGCCCCCTTGTGCATCTGGCTAACGTGGGTCCTGGGGAATCAAGCCTTGAACTGGGGTCCTTAGGCTTCACAGGCAATCGCTGAACAGCTAAGCCATCTCTCCAGCCCTAGTTGAGTATTTTTAAAAGGTGATTATTAAAAAGTAAAAATGTGGCTACTTAAGGGAAAATTACTTTCAGAAAAAGTTATCCTTTAATTATTTGATTGTAGTAGTAGAAAAACCCTTAAATTTCAAGATATCTGATTGTTATCCTGTTCTGTTAACTATATAACTTTGAGAAAACTTTTCACTTATCCTAAAGTAGTGAAGACAACATTTGAATTAATTTTACAGTGTCAGCCATCAATACTAGGAAATGGTGTTTGTGAATATACTTTGAAAACACAAAATGTTATAATTAATTATAGAACTACATTAATATATCTGTATTGATGATGAAAAACTTAACTAAGTAGCTAGGACTTTAACAATGTCACTTTCTTCCATTTTGAAGCTGATCTTAAATATGGAGAAATGAAAGAAAAGCATAGAATTCCCACTAATCCAAAATAGCCAGTCAGTAAAATTTAGGCCAGGCACTAAAGATCTTCAGAATGAGACTGATGCTGGTGTAAGAATAATTTAAAGAAAGTAAAACATTCTAATTTATAAGCAATGAAATACTCTATTTGAAAAAGCACTACTACAAAGAATATGTCACAATGACTTTTATTTCCAAACAAATTTACTTCCTTTTGCACTTTGCCTTATGTATACAATCCCCACAGGGACAAACGTTGCAGTGAAGATAGCCAATTGTTAGGCTGTTAAGGTCTGTATTGAAGAGTGTGGCCCCAACCACTGGCTTGCTATGAGCACTAAGCAGGGCAGAAGAACCTTTCCACTGATCCCAAGGAAGGTGACTCACAGCTCTCTGTGTATTTGGACCAGTGGGAAGCTGTTAGGAGGAATATAGTTCTGGTCTGGTAAAACAAGTTCTAATACATCTTTGGACTTGCCAAAAGTTATCAGAAAACCTGCTGGGCTGGAGCCTAGAGATAGAAGCCTGAACTCAGAATCAGCACTCCTTGCTTTATAAATTTTTATATCTTCACAAATCTCATTTCTCTTTTGTCCTCAAGAAGCCCACTGCAGTTTTTTTCTCTACTCTATCACTTCTTCTTTTTAAATTTTTTTGTTTATTTATTTGCAAGCAGACAGACAGAGAGAGAGAGAGAGAGAGAGAGAGAGAGAGAGAGAGAGAGAGAGAGAGAGAGAGAGAGAGAGAGAGAGAAGAGAGATAGGCAGAAAAAGAATGGGCACACAAGGGCCTCTAGCCACTGCAAACGAACTCCAAATGTATGTGCCCTTTGTACATCTGGCTTACGTGGATCCTAGGGAATCATACCTGGGTCCTTGGACTTCACAGGCAAGTTCCTTAACCACTAAGCCATTTTTCCAGCCTAATCTATCATTACTTATTGAAATAACTTATTTTCAAAAGATTATTTATATATGCTTAAATATATTCATAAGAGACCAGTTAAAATAAACTTTGGAAAGTGAATATTCAGGGGCTGGAGAGATTGCTTAGTGGTTAAGGTGCTTGCCTGCAAAGCCAAACGACCCAGGTTTGATTCCCAAGTACCCATGTAAGCCAGATGCACAAGGTGGTGCATGTGTCTAGAGTTCATTTGCACTGGCTAGAGGTCCTGCTGCACCCATACTCACTCTCTCTCTCTCTCTCTCTCTCTCTCTCTCTCAAAATAAATAAAATATTTTTTAAAAGTGGATATCCAAATAATATCATGAAATGAAGATATGTGTTTGTATAGGGTTCTCATTTTCAAAAGCTATACAAGGATTTGAATATACATAAAAGATAGATAAAAGTATTGTCCTTAGATAGATGAATGTCCAGTATTGTCATTCTGTAAATGTTAAATATTACAAAAGTGTATTGATGAACAAGATAGAAAGTTAAATCTAATACATGGATAACTGAAAAATGGCATGAAATGAAAATAAATTGACAACTCAAATTCATGCATGTATGCAACCATACTTAATTTTTAATAAATAAAATCACCTTTAGCCAGAAAAGTCACAAGATGATTGCTTTATAGCTCTCCTAGATGCTATCATCTTATGCAAAACAGAATATTCTATTTGGGAAGTACTCTTCTCCCACTAGTCTATCAACCAACTGAGATCTTATTCTTGCTGCTCAACACTTGAAGCATGGTGGTTTTAATTAATTGCATTTGGGGAGGGTTAATTCTGAGATTGTCAATCTTGTCTCATGGTCAGGGTCAGTGTGTCATGATATTAGCCCTGTATACTATCACAAGGAAAATCACATACGAGCCTTCTGAAGTTCCATCCGTCTACCGGACCATAGGAATCCCTCTTCACTCTCACTGTTTTCACAGAACTTCTGTCCCTCACCCTTTTCTCCTCTCATTCCTGAAGCTCAACATATACTTAGTCAACATTTTCTGGGAGCATTGATATCTATTTTTGTATGTTAGAAACGAAACGTATGCACTTTGAACAAATTATGCTTTATGTAATGATTTTTCATATCATGATTAACACAAATATAAGTATCTAAAATTATCTATTTGAAAACCACGAGTAAGCAAAAAATGCCATAAAATAAATACATAAAAATTATATATATTAATATTCATTTGAATATTGAAGTTCCATTAACAGAGCATTCAGTTTTCAAAATGAAAATTGAATTCAAGCAGACCTTAGGCCTTGTCAGGTGTGACCATGTGGCCCATGCCTGTAAGGTCAGCTCTCTAGAGGCTGGGGTAGGAGGGTTGCCTCAGTTCAAGTCCAGCCTGGGCTACATAGTCAGATCCTTTCTCAAACAACAAACAGCCAGAATCTGTGTCTTGCTACTTTTATTCCACAGCACTGGGATTAGTGCACTACCATGACCAGCCTGTATGTAGGTACTGGGGCTCTGAACTCAGTCCTCATGCTTTCCCAATAAGCACTTCACCAGCTGAGCTCTCCACTCAGCACTATTTGGATTCTGCCCCTGTCCCTTCCTGTATTCAGAACACCATGTCCAAGGTGAACATGGTGGTTCACATCTATAAACCCAGCATTTCAGAAGCTGAAGCCAAAGATTTGCTGTACATCTGAGGCCAGCTTGGGTTACATACTGAGACTCCATCTCAAAATGAGTTGGAAGGAAGGAAGGAAGGAAGGAAGGGAGGGAGGGAGGGAGGGAGGGAGGGAGGGAGGGAGGGAGGAAGGGGAAAGGAAGGAGAAAGCAAGAGAGAGAGAAAGAGAGAGAGAGAGAGAGAAATAAAGAGGGTTGGAGAGATGGCTTACAGGTTAAGTGGTTTGCCTACAAAGCCAAAGGACCTAGGTTAGATTCACCAGGCCCCACGTAAGCCACATACACAAGGTGGCACATGTGTCTGGAGTTTGTTTGCGGTGGCTGGATGCCTAGTGCACCCATTGGCTCTCTCTTCCTCTCTTTCTCCCTCGCTCTGCCCCCCTTTCTCTGCCTCTCAAATAAATAAATAAAAATAAAAATATTTTGAAGGGAGGGAGGGAAGGAAGGAAGGAAGGAAGGAAGGAAGGAAGGAAGGAAGGAAGGAAGGAAGGAAGGAAGGTGTTCAGAACAGGCCAATAAGCAGGACTCCTAAATGAAGGTGAATAGATGCATGTTCAGCCAATAGTCCTCCCATTAATTTCCTGGCCCATAATGGTGAACTGCTGGCACTGCAGGGCTCTCCTTTGGCTTTGTCTAAACTCCATTTCTCTTCTGTTATTAACTCTTTGTTCTCTGACTCCAAACTCACACCTTGCTTGTAATCTGGCTGATATTCTCTGTTGGGATTGGCCTTCAATTTTTAATCCCAAAACATGTTTGATTCACCCCTTTTGCTTCCCTGATGGTTTGAGAAGTGAGGAGCAGTTGGGACCACATAAGGACCACTCCTTATCCATATAGATTCATCTGGAAACTGGTAAAATTAACCCTGATTTTCATTGTCAATGTGGGCAGAGGATGTCAGTTGATTAACAGCAATATTTTACTACCATGGAAATAAGATAAAAAAATAACTTACTACAAAAAGATATTCTTTGCATAAAAAACCCACATATGCATAATTCTACTGAAAATTCTAAACATGTCATCTATGCTTAGAAATGTGTAGGCCTCCCATTGGAATTTCTTTTCTTTACTCAAATTACAGGAGGTTCCTATCTGTGAAATAGACAGGCTAAATATTATCTGTCACATGTATTTCTGTACCTTGTCTTATAAAATTTTAATGTTTGGTTGATCACTAAAATCACATTATTGAATAAATTGGTGCAAATAAGGATTAGCATTTAAAATTCCAAGTCATGCATATTTATCTGTCCCCATGGTAATACATTTTTGTGCTTCAAAGAAATAATAGACAATTTAATTACCAATATACATGTATGTAAAGCAAGATAGAAACTTAATATCACATTTTATGGGAATGCTAGTCATATTGGCTATTCAGAATTTTGCCCACTTATTAATATTGCCTCAAATCCTTCTTTATGTATGATCTTGTCAGAGACTGTGTCTGTTTTTCCCTTACTATAGAAGCTCCAAAGTACACACTCTAGACTTCCTCCATCATGGAACCAAGAGTGAGTCAGGTTCTTTTAATTAAATGATACTGGATGAAACCTTCATCTAGAAATGCCGAAAGATTAGGAATAATTAATGAGTGTGAAACATGGCCTTGCTGGGTTTTAGATAGAGTCCATTCAGGCTGTTTGGCATATATATTGTGTATATATTTTAAAAAGCCAACAACTCCTGGTTATTGTGACTTATTGCAGAAACACTGATGAGGGCCTTTTTTTTGTTCTGGGACCCTAGATCTGTCTTCTATCTGTTCTTTAATCCCAATCATCTAGGTTTTCATTTGCCCTGTAAATGATGAATATGATTTGGTCTAAGAGAGACTAGATTGGATCTCTTCACTTGCAAAAATATCTCTGCTCTATACTCCTGTGTAATATTTCTGACAAATAATACTTTGGAAATTTTTATAATGAGCATTTTAAATTGACTCACATTCAATACTAATCACAATAACCACAAAACTAATGTAACAATAACCTCAGGAAATAATTCAAATGAATAGGAATATAATGCATACATTTGATGATTTTCAGAATGCTTTTATCTACTTTTTATTTTATATTTACTTATTTGGTTTTTCAAATTAGGGTCTCACTCCAGCCCAGGCTAACCTGGAATTCACTCTATAGTCTCAGAGTGGCCTGGAACTCTCAGAAATCCTCCTACCTCTGCCTCCCGAGTGCTGGGATTAAAGGCATGCACCGCCATGCCTGGCTTTGTTTTTACCTATTTTATCTACTATCTTAATTAAATGGCAACATGAAAAAATATAAATACACATATGAGACAAAGAATATATATATAAAATGACAGACTTAAAAGCTTGTTATGTTTAGTATAATCCAGAGCCTGGAGTCCAGACCCTAGACGGTTGGTTCAGAATTCCTAGTAAGGCTTTGCAAAGTTTTCAAGTTCTCCATGAAGACCATAAAGGCACAAATCTGTATGTAGTTGCCTAGTATAATTATTAAACGTTTAACAAAGGTAAATTGGCTTCTTATGTACTCTAATTACCTTCTGTTGTTTAATTGCTTCACTTGCTTAATTTCTAGCTCGTCTGGACTGACTGATGACAGCTCCAGCAACCACCCTGTAGTATTGCTGTGATCCACTTAGGTGCTGAACCATCTGTAAGAGAATTTCAAATATCAAGCATATATCAATTTACCTATATAACAAGAAACACATTCAAGTGAAACTTTTGGTATATTAACTAATATTTAAACAGATAATCTCTGATGCTCTTGTTAAAGTAGGGATTAAAATTAAAACTCTCTGATCCCCATGCTTGAAACACCTTTATAGAAAATACTCTGGATATTATTGATCTAGCCCTACTCTCTGAAGGCAACGTAGCTATTAATTCTAAAATTCTCAGTTAAGTAGCTGGCTTTTCATTCCTAAAAGTGGTGTCATCTAAGCAGTGTTGTGATGGTCTCTGCTGTTGGCATGCTAGGTACTTAAAGAAGGCAGCAAAGTGAGCAGATTAGTCTCTTTGAAGAAAAAAAATCCCACAATGCACAACCCATATTCCCCAACGAGGAGGGTCCCTGCATAGGGGGCAGGATAGGGAGGAGGCTAACAATGGTACCAACTTGACTGTATACACTGAGTACAAAACTAATGAAAAAAATTAAAAAGAAAAGTAAAAAAAAAAAAAAATCCACATCTTTACTTACATGGCCACATGGGTCTGGCCAAAGGCCAATAGTAAAACAACAATGAGTCGCAGACATGGGATAGGTCTTATGCACAGGAGAAGTCCACAGTTTAGTGCTAGAAGTCCTCCTCTGCACTGGGTGCTTGCTTTGGAGCATTAGTGACAGTGACAGTGACACTGATTCCCATATTTTGTCTTCTTCCCATAGATCCATACAAACACCTCGTTCTAGACTCCTCCATTACCTTCCTTCCAAATCTGTGATACATCAGCTCAGCAATTGCTACTGCTCAAGACCCAGTGTGATACATTCATGTTTCAAGCTACTCAGATCTCACTGCAAAGTGGCTGACCAACTGAACTATACTGTCTACAGCACTAACTTCAGAAAGCTTTAACCTGCTGGGTGATGCTGCAATGTAACCCCGGAAATTCCTTCCCAAAGCAAAAATATTAGAGCAACTCATTTGTGACGATGGTCTCCATATTTGGACAGAGATCCCCCACAAGGCTACAAGTATAAAATAAATAATGACATCAATCAACAGGAAGAAGCAATCTTAGCACTTAGGTTCTTTTCCTGAAAAATTACTGTTGCTTTCCAAACCTTCTTGAGTTTAATGGCAAAGGTACCACTTTTAGTTACATCAAATTCTGATCCTAACACCGGTTTATCTGATAATACTGACTTCATAATGTTCAGTTGTCATGGTCATTTGGGATTCTGTGTTCAAGATCTTGGGTCTAAAGAAGGGGGGAAGAGATATGTTTTCCAATTAACTATTCCCTTCAGAGAAGAACATGGTTTTAGTTCAGAATCCTTGGAGTCTGTGCTATGGTACTCATAGTAAAGCTTGCAAGGGACTCCAGGCAGTATCGTTGTAGCCACAAACATCATCAGACTACTAGATGATAGTATTCAAACAGCCTGGGTGACTCTATTGAAACCCAAAGCAGAGCCTTCTCTTATTCAAAACTGTGAGCTTTCCCTGTCACCAAAACATAGGCTCTATAAATATTCCTAAGTGTGATATGTGTTACTTCTAATACCACAGCTTGCTGCCATTTTCATCTGATCCCAACTGTGGTAGGTGTAACATCTTATCCTCTACCTCAGAGAACATTCCATGGCATGCTTCTGTAGCCTGTACGTAATTATTAATGAAGGACCTTGAAAGTTCATCAGATTTATCTTCCACCCTTTGGTATATATTGGTCTTACTTGACAATGCATGTGCTTGCCATTTACTTCTTGAATGGTCTAAGTATTAGATGTTATGTGGGGTCTTTAAGCAATAAGAAGACCAGAAGAGTTAGTATCACTCTGGAGTAAGGGTGTGAATGCATGTGCTTGTTTTTTGTCTTATACTCATTAATTGCCTGAAATCCCAATTATGGGAATCCAGTGATATTGTGGCCAATGATAAATAATTAGATGGAAGGGAAATAAAAGGAGGAAAGAAATAAATTCAGAGTTTTGTTTTCTAAGACCGATGGGGTTAATACTCATGTTGAGGCTTCCTAAGTGATATCACTAAACATAAACATCATTTTTAATGTAGTAGTAATAGAAAGGAAAAGCATCATTTGTCACATAACCTGCTTAAAACCCCACTCTGTCTATGAGATTTCGATTGATATTTGGATATACCTCATCAGAATCAACATAGTCTCATGTCTAACTAACTCCAAGATGCCTGAATATTCATCTTTATCCAGAGAACAATTGCTCCATCAAATGGTTATAGAACCAACTGTTTGAAGAAGAATCAATGGAATGTCATTGAAGCTTTAAAGGCTCATTCAGCAAAACCTGCTGTCCTCTCAATCATGCTGTGAGTTTGTAAAGTAGATTCAGAACCTGTGGGATGACTCAGATGTCTATTAAAGAGGCTAATGTCAGCTGCCTCATTGCCTCTTCCTCCTCCATCTTGTTTAACATCCCTCTTGAAAAGATCTCTCAAACAATTTCTAAAATTTATTTTAGAGAGAGAGAGAAAAATGAATGGGCAAACCAGGAGCCTCCAAGCACTGCAAACAGACACTAGATGAATGCTCCGTCTTGTACATCTGGCTTATGTGGGTATTGGGGAATCAAACCTGGATATTTGGGCTTCACAGGCAAAGATTTCAACCACTAAGCCATCTCTCCAGCCCTTCTTTAACATCTTCATTGATATATAACTCCCATACCATTTCCTTTTTGCTATGTAAAGATTAGTGGTCTGAAGAATGTTCATAAAGCCACAGTCTAACTTTAAAACATTTCACTCCACTATAAAGAAACCTCATATCCATGAGCAGTTGTTTTCTCTCCTTCCTCCTCTCCAGGCTACTATACATATACTCTCTGCAAACTTGCCTGTTCTGGACATTTCATGTAAGTGGACTGATACAATATTAGATTTTTTTGGAGCTAGTATCTTTTACTATACATGTTTTCAAAATTTATCCATGTTTAAGCATGTTATGCAGCATTGCCCTATTTTTAATGGAAGATTGTCTTCTATTGTGTAGATACACAAAATTTTGTTTAAATTTTCATTGGAAGTTGGGTATTTGGGCTATTCTCAGTTTCTTTCTAACTAACATGACATTGACAGTTAGAAAAATTAACAACTGTGTCTGTTCTAGAGATACTACTTCTCTCTGACATGTTCACTACACACTACAGTTTCCTTAAATAGGGCTTCTGCTGTCCTGAATGCATTTTATAAGGCACTTTTTTTATTATATCCCACAAATGTGGAAGAAATCTATTCACATTATTTTTGCATGATAAAAAACTAAGCAGTTATAAATCAAATACTACTAGAAGAGTACACTCAACTAGATTATAGCATAGGATTATGTACACTTTGTACCTGAATTCATGGTTAACACTGTATGGCAATAAGATTCTATAAGGACTCTTCAGTCTCTGTCAGCTCACTGCATCCTTGATATCAGCTTGAGATGTGGTGTAGAGTTCTACACTAGAATATATAATTGGGGAACTATTAGGCCATTTTATTCTCACCAATATTCTTACTAAAATGAGTATCTTTATTCATCATTTTGTGTGGGGCAACATTTCCATAAAATAAATTCCAAGAGAAGGGGTTACTGGCCACGGCTTAGTAACATCTCAGCCATTGACCCTTCCACTGATGCCATATTGGAGTGACTGTTTCTCCATGGCTTCACCAACACTATCAATATGATAGGTATACACTGGTAAAAACAACAATGTATTTAGCATTTATTTCAATATAATCTAATCCCATTTTGGTTATTTTTGTGTTCATTAAACAGGCAAAGCTGCCGGGCATGGTGGCGCACGCCTTTAATCCCAGCACTCGGGAGGCAGAGGTACGAGGATCGCTATAAGTTCGAGGCCACCCTGAGACTCCATAGTGAATTCCAGGGCAGCCTGGGCTAGAGTGAGACCCTACCTCGAAAAGACCAAAAAAAAAAAAAAAAAAAAAAAAACAGGCAAAGCTAGAAGTAATGATGTAGTGATATTAAAACATTCTGTGTCTTAATCCTCACTAATTTCCTATAATTTGCTTATGTAAATGGAGTTTCCTCCCCTTGAAATAAAGCAACAGGCTTCCAAGACCACACATGATAAGCAGGACTCAGCACTTAACTAGAGATGCTTACTACTGCTAAGTAGGGTAGATCGTTTAGACAGAAAAGTGATTGCTCTGCAAGCCAAGGACCTGAGTTTGACCCCCCCCCCAAACCCATGTAAAAATGCTCGGAGTGGTACAGCAAGCATGTAGTCCCTGTACTTGGAGGAGGAGAAGGTGGATCCCTGGGATCACTAGCCAGTATGTATTGTCTAACTGACAAGCTCTATGCCAATAAATAACCTTGCCTCAAAATAAAAAGATGGACGGTACCCTCAAGAATGACAGCCAACATTGTCCTCTAGTCTCCACAGGCACACACACACACACACACACACACACACACACACACACACCCCTACATGCACACCTGAAAACAAACCAACATGCACATAAACCCATTTATAACAAAAAAGACTGTTAAGCTCTGCTGTATAGTCAAATAATGCAATATTGACTTGAAAAGGTTTGTAAATAGACTCACTAAATGTCTTTGTTGAGATTAGCAAAAGTTTTGAGCTGTAAATGGGCTTTCTCCCAAAGTGAATTTTTCTTGCTATGTGCAATAATCAAGCTTATATAAATGCTAAACCTTCAAGAATACACACTTCTTAAGATAAATGATAACCTTAGTAGCTTGGAAAGAGGTTCTTTAAAGAACAATAACTGTAGTTATCATGAACTTCATGGCACCTTACCCATTACAAGTACATGGAATATGAGGTAAAACACATATGTTTTTCCCTTTGGCTTCTCAGATATGGCAGTCCCATCTGCCATTTGAAATAAAAAAAGAAAATGTGTTTTCCGGTATTGTTCTTGCTAGGCACATATCAGATGAAGTTTCTGGATTCAAGGAACCAAAATCACTCCTGACCAATTTAAGAACAATTTTTTTTAGGGATGGAGAGATGGCTTAGCACTTAAGGCACTTGCCTGCAAAGCCTAAGAGCCTGTATCCAATTCCTCAGTACACACATAAAGCCAGATGCACAAAGTGGTGCATATGTCTGGAGTTGTTTTTTTTTTTTTTTTTTTGTGGTAGTAGTAGTAGTAGCTGGAGTCCCTGGTGTGCCCATTCTCATTCTCATTCTCTCTGTCTTCTGGCTCTCTTCTCTCTATCTCTCTCTGCTTGCAAATAAATAAGAATATATGTGATTTTATGGAAAAGTTCACATAGCTCACATAATCTTAATGTTGGACTGTTGGGATAGGTCAAAGAAAAAGGTAAAAAGAAAGGCCAGGAACCAGGTTTGCAGATAAACAGCCAAAAGTAATTCCTCCAAACACCTCTGAGTCTTGAAGCTTGTCTAGCACCTGCAGCCAATGATTGGACAAAGAGTGGGCATGGTCACATGAACTGCCGAACCTCCCCCATGCAGCTACAGAATGCATGCCTCTCAAAGGCTAATGCTCCTGTGCCAAAAGGAGAGCCCAAAGAGAAATAGGGGAGCATCTGGAATTTTATGCTTACCTATTGGAGTAGATTTGAACCACAGACTGAAAGATGAGTCAAACTTGGAAAGAGAATCCAGATGCTGGAAGGTCAGAAAGATTGAAAAACTTTCCCTATAATCTCAATATATCAAGATGCTTTCTTTATTAAAAAGATGAAAACATTTTGTTATCATTTTTAATGTGTGTATGTGTGTGCATGCAGGTGTATGTATGTGTGTATGTGCATGTGTGTGTCTGAGGAGGCCAGGGGACAACCTCAGCTATTATTCTTTAGGAATGCCATTCACCATTTCTTTTAAGGCAGAGCCTCTCACTGGCTTAGAACTCACCATGTATGCTACACTGTCTAGACAACAAGCACCAGCTTTTCTCCCATCTTTGTCTCCTTGGTACAATGATTACAAGTATATACCTGGCATTTTTATTTATTTGGGTACTTGGGATTGAAGTCAGGTTCTTATTCATTTTTACTGTCTGTGCTATTGATATTCTCAGCCATTATTATAACTTTTTGTATTTAAAAATCTGGGATGTAACTCACTTGTACATATCCTGCTTAGCATGGGTGAGGATCTAGATTAAATGAGTGGGCAGCAAAAGAAAATTTTTTTGAATGGTGACTATGATACTATTAATATTCTTCCACCCTCTTTTTCAGTATGTATGGCTTCATTTTGTTTAGAGAATCACATACACTGGATTCTTTTTTATTTTTATTGTTTGAACCTTAATATATAAACACATGATAAATTGGTTGTATTGCCATCAGATTATCCTCTTTTGTCTTTTATCCCCACCCCTATTCCACTGAGAGTCATCCTCAATGAGAGTGTCTATAATCACTGTGTGGTCAGGAATGCACCAGTCGCTTCGTATGGGAGGACAAAGCCTCAGAGTATGCCTTTCTACCCTGTGGCTCTTGTACTCTTTCTGTCCCCTGTTACACAATGTTCCCTGAGCCTTGGAGTATTTGTTAGAAATCTCTCAGTAGCCTCGTATTTTCTGTGTTGATGAGTGAGTGCTCACTCTTCTCAGTGCCTACTACCATCTCCACAGAGAAGGTTCCCGGGCCAGTAGTGAGAATAGCACTCATAGTTAATCTGTCATTTCCTCTGAGCCCTGGTCGGTGTGATAAAAATGACATGTCCAATGCTGAGCATTCAGCTTTCTGTTGTCATTTTCATGAATCTCAAGTATCCTCTAGTATTTGCCACCATCTTAATCCAATTTAGATTTTTTTTTTTTGGTTCATTTTACTTGTTATGGGATATGACAATGTTATAGTTAGACTTGTTTTTCATTTTAGGAAGTATATTTTATTTGTCATCTTGTCTATCTTTCTCCTTTTCTTTATCCCACTGGAGATTTTGTTTATCTGCTAAGAATTTATATTCTCTTCCATTCTTGGTTAACTATTAATGCTTGGCTATACTTCTTTTTACTTCTAATATATTAACCATACTAAATTTATGTCCATTTCTTCAATCAAAACAATTGTTTTAAAGCATTCTCATCTCAATGTATTCCCTTGGTGATAGCCCACTTCCTACAGTCACTGTCCAAAACAGGGTAACTGCCCAAATTTAAATATTTAATTTGTTTTAATTAATTAAATAAAATTTAAAATTCAGTTTCTCCGTCTCATTGGCCATATTTTTTAGTCATAAATAGCTCTATTCCTAGTAGTCATTTCTATCCCCAAAGAAAGGCCAAGTACAAAACTGCCTTACTCACAGATGATTATAGACACAATCATTTGATTATTACTTATACATCCAATAAGGTTTGTAGATATATCACCCTGATTGCTTCATGCACCTCATAGTTGCCTTAGATTTATTTTTTCCCTATACTTTTCCAAAGTCAAGAGGAAACTGGAATGTTCACATTGGGAACTCTCTTCCCAATAACATCTTCTGTTGATATGTTATGTCAGTTTTAATTTAGCAGGATGTGAAATTGCAGTTGATGGAATGTGCATTGAAGAGATGCAGCACAAGACAGAAGAGACAGGGATTCTACTTGCCAGGTGTTTCTTTTCTGCCATCACCTTGAGAAAAGATTGCTGCTGCACTGTCACCTGAGGTCACACATGAATAAAGGTGGAACAGATCAGAAAGCAACCAGAAACTAGAAACAAACACCACTGCATGGAGCCAGTGAGCAAAAGCAGCTTTAGTTGGCCAGGCTCCTGCTAACTTGAACCTCATGAGAAGTAAATTCTTTTTGCTGAATACTGCTGATATTTTTGTGGTTGTTTCTTAAACAGCATGATGAAGCAATACTTAATTGATAAAATCTGATTTTTTGTCTACATTGGGCAATTTATTCCTTTTCTTGGATAAGTTTTAGAATTTTCTGTTTTCTTTTCCTTGTTAGCTCCAAATCCCATTATTGTATTTAGGCTCTTTTTGTTCCTTATCTACGTAGTTACCTTCTTTGTGAAGCCCTTTATTTATTGCTACTTCTTTAATCTTAGATACTCTCATTCATTATTTGTATTTTATATTACTCTTGTTTTAGATTTTTATTAGGATACAAAGCAGTGGGTTTCATTATGACATTTTTATACATACTTTGTTCTTACTGACCCTTCTTCTCTACTCTCCCTCTTCAGCACCTGTCCCCTGTTACAGTTTTCCCTTCTTCCTTCAATGTGTCCCTTCATCCCCCATGACACATATATATTTTATCTTTCTCTTCTACCACCACTCTTAAGAGGACCTATTTTCCTCTTCTAGGGTCCTCTTTCTAGTTTTATCTACCCCATCACGGTGTGTGTGTGTGTGTGTGTGTGTGTGTGTGTGTGTGTAAACCTAGGATCTGCATATGACATAAATATAGTAATTAGCCTCCGAGTCTTACTTATTTTGCTTTACATAATGATTTCCAGTTCCGTCTATTGTCCTGCAAATGTCATTATTTCATTTCTTTATAGCTCAATAAAATTCCACTGTGTATATATGCCACATTTCTTTAGCCATTCATCTAATGATGAGCATCTAGGTTAGTTCCATTTTTATGGACATGTAAGGACCTCTGTGGTAGGTAGATTGATTTCCATCCTGGGACATTCAGGTTTCTGAAGTCTTTGCCAGTTGTGTGTGTTTATAGGAGAGAACATTCACATAGATTGTGTTTGTTAGTCTAGTCAAGTTAGTCTGTATATTTTCAAAGGTAAATGGAGGCTAATTGCATTTAAGGTTCATATTAGGAGTTATTTGCTGGTTCCTATTATTTTTCTTTGTTATTGTTTTAGTTGACTAGATTATTGGTAGTTCATTACTCCTGCCCTATTGGTATAATGAGATTGATGGTTCGTTGTTTTGGATATGATGGATTCCTCCCAAACTCTCACTAGTTTAAATATTTCTTTCATAAAACATGTTCACTCCTGTGCTCTTGTGAATGACAGTTTCTTCTTCCTCTGTGTACAGTGTCCCTTAAAGTATTCTCTGCATGAGTTGTCATGAATTACCTTAGCCTATGCTTAGCTCAAAGTTCTCTTAATTCTCTGTAAATTTTTAGGAAATTTTTGCTGTACATCATAATCTCAAGTGACAGTTATTTACTGTGAATGTTTGAAATATATCACTCCATATTTTGAGGTTTTGGTTGTTAACAAGGGATCGGGTGTTATTCTGATGTGTTTAACTTTGTGAGTAAGTTAGCATTTTTCTTTAAAACGTTTTAAATTGTTGTTTTGCTTTGACCTGTGGTACCTTCACTTTGCTATACTGTGGAGACTTTCTTCTCTCATCATGACTATTTGGGGCTGCTATATACCACATGTGCTTAGAATTTTTTTCCCTCCAGGTTTGAGAAATGTCTGCATTCATTGAATAAATTATTGATGCCTTTAGATGTTTTCTCAGCTCCTTCATCTACCCATGAATTCTTAGGCTTGGTCTTTTGAACTTATCCTAACATTAATTAAAACATTAGTCATGCTCATTAGTTTTTTTCTTTACATATGTCTGAGTATGTTACTGTCTCAACTTTTGTCTAGATCCCTGAGATTGGCTCTTCTTCATTGTCCATTGATTATATGTTCCAGTGCATTTTAATTTTAAATTTTTTACATATTTATTTAAGAAAGAAACACTATGGGCATGCCAGGGCCTCTTGTCACTATAAACAAACTCCATAAGTATGTGCCACTTTGTGAATCTGACTTTATGTGGATGTTGTTGAATTGAACCTGTGCCACCAGGATTTGCACACAAGTGTACTGTAACCACTGAACCATCTCCCCAGACTCCCATTTATTTTTGTTTGATTTCAGTTCTAGCATTTCTGCCTGGTTCCTTTTAGAGTTTAAATTTCTTTAGTGAAAATTCCTTCCAGTGCCACCAACTGAGGATTAAGTATTCAAACACATAAGTCTATGAGAGACATTTTGCTTCAAACTGCTACATTCTTCCCCTGCCCCCACCCAAAGTTCCCTGACCATCTCATGATGCAAGATGCATTCAGTCCAAATTTAAATGTCACCACAGTCTTTATCAACACAACATTACTCAAAAGCCCAAAACCTAAAAGTCTCATCAGAGACTCAAGGAAGTCTCTTAACTGTGATCCCTATAAAATCAAAACACAAGTTACACAGAGTAAGCATTCCCATTCCAAAAGTGAGGGATGTGGCATAACTCAGAATTATGGGACCAATGAAAGAGTGAAAAACAGCAGGGCAAACATAAAATCTTGCACCTCCATATCTGGTATCTGGAACTCATAAAATCCTTTGGGCTCCAAAAGGCTTAGGTAGCTTTGTCTCTCCAGCTACGCCGCCAGTAGCCCCTATCCTGGGCACAGTCTTCTGTGAGCTTATGGGTTTTTTAGGCAAATTTTCAACATTCCTGGCATCTCTAATATCCTGAATACATTGTAACTTACAGTTCATCTTCACAGCTTCATGTGAAAACCTCAAAGAGTCTACTTGCCAGAACTTTCACCCTCCCTCAAATGTCTTAACCTAAGTGGCTCTCTAAAACTGTGGTACAATCCATGATCTTTTAGTACTCATATTTTTTTCATATTTTCAATATCAGTAGCATATGAGTAATACAGTCAAGTTCTGCTATCAGATAGGGATGAAGCCTGACCTAGGAGCACTTTGGGAAGCAAAGACCTCCTTCAGCATTCTTCCCTCAAGCCTTTTACTTTAAAAAGACTTTGTATTGTTACTAACTTAAGCCATCAATGGGATGAGTCTTGCCCTTAGTGCATCCTTCTTGTTGTCAAAGTGCAAAGTATTTTTCTTATCTTAAATTGTGGTAATCTCTTTAACAATTGTACAATTGTAGCTGAAGTGGCTACAGTTTCTTTTCCTGGGACTTAAAACTAGCTTCCATTTTCTTCTGTGCCAAACTATATATATTCTTCCCCTGCCCCCAGCCCCACCAGCTCCCTGGCCATCTCATGATGCAAGATGCATTTAGTCAAAATTTAAATGCCGGGCTGGAGAGATGGCTTAGTGGTTAAGCACTTGCCTGTGAAGCCTAAGTACCCTGGTTTGAGGCTCAATTCCCCAGGACCCATGTTAGCCAGATGCACAAGGGGGCGCACGCATCTGGAGTTCATTTGCAGTGCCTGGAGGCCTTGACACGCCCATTCTCTCTCTCTCTCTCTCCTCTCTCTCCCTTTTTCTCTGTCTGTTGCTCTCAAATAAATAAACAAAAATTTAAAAAATTTAAATGCCTCCATAGTCTTTATCAGTCCAACATTACTCAAAACTCCAAAATATAAAAGTCTCATCAGAGACCCAAGGAACTCTCTTAACTGTGAGCTCTATATATTTCTGCTATTTCTTTTTTTTTTTTTTTTTTTTTTTTTTTTTGGTTTTTCGAGGTAGGGTCTCACTCTAGCTCAGGCTGACCTGGAATTCACTCTGTAGTCTCAGGGTGGCCTCGAACTCTCGGCGATCCTCCTACCTCTGCCTCCCGAGTGCTGGGATTAAAGGCGTGCACCACCACGCCCGGCTTATTTCTGCTATTTCTTTTCCAACAATATTTTTAGAGTTCAGTAAGAGTCCCTAAAGTCCAAACCCTGAGTTCATATCTGTTTTACCAGATAACTGGGATGAAACAAAACTGAGAAGGATAATTATTATATCATCACATTTATTCAGGGAAAGATGGAACCAAGGGAAGGGAAAATGGATATACCCATGTGGTCTGACAGCCCATGTGGGAAGTGAACTTAGGTGGGACTGAAACAAGAAAGGGCTAAGAGGAGAAAGAGAAGAAAGTAAAGAAAGCTCCTACCATGTGGAAGGAATGAGGGGGAGAATCCATGAAGTAAGGCTGAGACAAGGGAAAGCTTACCATGATAGGAACCTGGAAGTTCAGGAGATAACAGTCAACAAAGAAGGTTGCCCACCTGGTACGTGTCCATTTATAACTTATTGTGGTGGGCCTTTACCTTTAGGCTCAGGTGAGCCAGAATGAGGGTTCCTTGGTCTGGACCAGGGGCTGGCTCAAGAAGAGGCCAGCCATAATGCCAAGTTTAAGGCTATGTTTAACCAACCAGAATTCCAGGATTAGATTTAATCCTTAATTTTAGGAAAGGAGAACTCCAACCCAGTGACTGATTTAGGTTATTTATGGAAAAACAGACTGGGAAAGAGATAAAGAGACTGATGGAGCAGGCTTACCTGTTTTGAAATTTCCTCCATCAAACTTAATTCATTTTTATGCAACTTTGCTTACATTCTCCAGGCATGGGCAAAATGCAGTCAGATTCTTTGCCAAAATATCATGAGAACTGATTCTAGTCAAAGTCCCAATGAAGTCTTTTCTCCCCTGAAGCCTCATGAGTGAAACCTCCTCAGTATACTTTTCTCTCAGCTTTCTGGTCTTTATAATTTTCCACCAGAATAATTCATCAAGCTCTGCTTACAGAATTGTAAGACATCTCTGGGCCAAAGCTACAAGCCCTTCCACATTCCCCCTGCAACCCAGTTCCAAAAGACTATGAGGCACATGGTCAGGTTTATCACAGAAACAACTCCATCAATTTCCTTCTCAGTTAGTTTCTTGTTTCTGGAACAAAATACCTGACCAGAATCAGCATATGAAAGGAAAACATTTATTTTGGCTTCCAGTTTTAAGAGGAAGTAGTATCCTTCATGGCAGGGAAAGCAAGACAGGAGCAAAGAGCTGGCATCACAGCTTCACATCAGCATGCAAGAAGAAGAAAGAGACAATGGCCCATGTAGCACCTTCTGGCACTAGACGCACTGACTGTCTGGGGACTGACTCTCTTCCAACTTCCAGTCATGCCATTCCATTTTTCATGTCAACCACATAAGGTGTCTTCAGCAGCAGAGACAATGGTGCTGGGCTATAACACCTCAAGGGCCACTACAGGTTTCACGTCCTTCTTGAATAGCATCACGATGGTAGTTTCAATGGATGCCCCCTCAATAGATTCAGGAGTTTATTTAAGTTTGTAACTTAAATATCCAGCTGCTGGCTGGAGGAGGTGTCACTGTGGGTGGATCCTAGGGTCCAGCCCTAAAGTGTTCCTGGAGGCAGATCTGAACTCAAGCCCAAGGTATGCAGAGTGTTTGATCTCTGCCAGAGTTCACACACTGTGCTTGCTTTTGGCTGTGCCAAGGTGGTTGCTTTACTGTCTGTGTGGATCTGTGTAGAGCTTCTGCCACCATTATGGAACTTCCCCTGGATCTGTAAGCTTCAAATAAATCCCATCACAACCATAAACTGTTTGCTTTGGAGGTTCATCCAAGAAATGTAAAGCTGACTACTACAATCACCAACCAGGGATTAAATATTCAAATACATGATCCTTTAGGGGACATTTTACATTCAAGAAACCACATGCCAGTTACAATGTTGTCTGTAGCGTTTTGTGGTTATTCTTCCTATGCGTGAGATTTTCTGTGACGGAAGTTCTGAGTGATTATGGAATGCCTACCCGTCTATGCTTAGTTTTTCATTCACTTGGCCATGCATGTTAGTAAAACCCACCAGGTTCTTCTGAGCACTTCCTGCAATGCCATCTAGCCCACCTGGGCCATGGAAGGGTGGTGCTTTCTCCAGTAGTTAACTTCAGGGTGTACACTGAAAATCTCAGCTTTAGGCTCCCATGACACACTTCTGCTTGTTCTGGCAATTTCTCTGTGCAGCTGAATCAAGCCCAGACTTGCATATCTACAGCTCAGATGATCTCTCTTTGGCTCTTGTGTTGTCCATGTCCAGGAGGTGAAACTAATCCCTGGCAGCTGCCTCTGAACTTGACTCATCGTAAGCAGCATCATGTGGCTAGGCACTAGCTTGGCTGCATCTTTATGAAGAAAATTCCTATTTACACTTTTTTTTTCTTATAGTAATAGTGTATGCTTTTTATCTTAATTCTCTCACCTAGCCATGCAGAAGCAGTTTCTAATCCACAATCTTATTTCTTTAAATTATGTGGTTATCAAATGACATTGTGCTTCACATTTCTCAGGTACAAGAAAAAGTCCAGGGCTGGAGAGATGGCTTAGCGGTTAAGCACTTGCCTGTGAAGCCTAAGGACCCCGGTTCGAGGCTCGATTCCCCAGGACCCACGTTAGCCAGATGCACAAGGGGGCGCACGCGTCTGGAGTTCATTTGCATTGGCTGGAGGCCCTGGCGGGCCCATTCTCTCTCTTGCTCTCTGCCTCTCTCTCTCTCTCTGTCGCTCTCCCTGTCCCTCTCCCTCTCTCTTTCTCTCTCTCTCTTTCTCTCTGCCTCTGTCTGTTGCTCAAATAAGTAAATTAAAATTTAAAAGATTAATGCCCCTTCTTTTGGAATTTAACAATCATATACTATGATTTCACACAGGATGCATATAAAAAGTCACTGATTCAGCTTTCTTGTTCCCTTCTTGGTGCTCCCACTAAATTCTATTTTAATGTATTCAAGCTTCTGCTGCAACAAAATACTGTAAATGAGAACACAACAAAAACTGTGACTGAAAGTACAGAAGGTTGAGAAGATCAAGATCACAATACTGTCAGATTCAATATCTGGTGAGGACCAGTTCACAATGGTGCATATACCTGTGTTCTCATGTGATGAAAAGACTGGTTCTTCTCCCTTGAGATTCTTAGGAAGAACACTACTGCCAAACATATTGGCCCATAGCCTAATTACCTCCCAAAGTCTCCACCTTCTAATAATATCACATTGGCACTTAGGATTTTAATTTATGAATTTTGGAGTGGTCTAAAACATTCAGATCATTCTAATTCTAACTGTAGGATTTTTCTCACAATGTGATAATAGTTTTTCTTACTAATAATGGAATGTTATACAATTAGGCTGCATAGTAAACGCATTTATTAAATGCTGAATACATGAAGGAATGCATTCTCTGAGGAATTACTATAGATCCTACGGTCCCCTTACAAGTGAATAGCCTAGCCCTCCTCTTTCAAATCCCCATCCAGACCTAAGCTTTCTTCTGAGACTTACACCTGTTTTTCTCATCTTTTGTCAGGCTGTTGTACAACAATGGTCCCACTGTTAGGTCTATGGAGGCATGACTTTAATTGAAATACCCATCATCATACTCTCAGTATCTGTTGTCAAGTTTGGGGCATAATAATGGCTATTCAACTAATAGAAACCCATAAAACAATGATTCAGGATACATATGATATATATATTGTGACTCCAATATAAAGAGTATGTATGGATTCATTCTTTATTGTTTACCATTTATTGAAAATTGAGGTCAACCTAACCTTCAAATTGCACATTAGTATTTTCCATGAGGATTAGAGAAGAAGTTACATTTAAAGCAGAGTAAAACCATTTTAAATTTGTGTTTCTGATTTTGATTCCTAGGAAAGGAGACAATGTCACATTTTATTGTCTCTAAGTCACTCCAATAAAAACTAATCCCCTTATGTCAAAACAGTGATGTTCTGATCTTAAGTGTCAGTGGCATACTATTTTGTAGGAAGATGCACTTTTAAATGAATTGCTATTGCCCAGAAATGCTGTAGTCCATGATTTTTGTATCACCTGGGCAATATCCTAACTCCCTTTCCAGATGTTTCACTGTAAGGGGCCAGAATGAGGTTGTCTTCCTACTGTGGAAGTTTTCCTCTTAAAAATTCAGCAAATTGCCGGGTGTGGTGGCGCACGCCTTTAATCCCAGCACTTGGGAGGCAGAGGTAGGAGGATTGCCATGAGTTCGAGGACACCCTGAGATGACATAGTGAATTCCAGGTCAGCCTGAACTAGAGTGAGACCCTACCTCGCAAAACCAAAAAAAACAAAAACAAAACAAAACAAAACAAAAATTCAGCAAATATGGGCTGGAGGGATGGCTTAGTGGTTAAGGTGTTTGCCTGCAAAGCCGAAGAACCCAGGTTAGATTCCTCAGACCCACGTTAGCCAGATGCACAAGGGGGCGCATGTGTCTGAAGTTCGTTTGCAGAGGCTGGATGCCCTGGTGTGCCCATTTTCTTTCTTTCTTTCTTTCTTTCTTTCTTTCTTTCTTTCTTTCTTTCTTTCTGTCTTTCTCTCTCTCTCTCTCTCTCTCTCTCTCTCTCTCTCTCTCTCCCTCCCTCCCTCCCTCTTTATCTGTTAAATAAATAAATAAATAAAAACAAATTTTTTTTTTAAAGTCAACAAATACCATACCACTGTGTAGTTCACCCTCATCCTCAGAGAGGTGCTGTACTGAGGGTGTTTTGGGCAGAAATTCAAGGGCACTTAGAACACAAGCAGAAATCCTACATGACAATAAAAAAAATGTAGATTTTGTTGAGCTTTGTCCACATGCCTGAGGATATATTTTCAGCTTAGACTCCTATGTGTGCTGTTGCAGATTTTAAAGGGTAAATAAAGAGATAAGGGCATGGCACATGCTGGGCACTAAAACTTTACTCTAAGTGTCATAGACAGTGTACTTTGTAAGAGCTAAAGTATCTTGGGGATCTTCACAGCATGTGGAACTGGTAAGAAGAATACTAAATCCTAAGCAATCCTTTTTTTATTGGATAATAATGTTTTGTTTTGCTTTCAGTAAAGTTTGATAATCTAGTATGAGATTAGAATTATTTCTTTGTAATTCTACAGCAGTATCCCTGATATGCCAATCTTAGATGATAATTTAAATCTGTAATTTAAAAATGGAAATCACCTTTCCACATGTGGAGAATGAATCCCTAACAGACAAGGTTCCATCAAATCTGCCTATCATTGGGCATAAGTCTACAAGTAGTTCCAGGAGATTTCTGTCTAGGATATTCTCTCCAGATGTGTCTGTCAAATTGAGAATTGAGTTGTATATGTTTATGTTCACATGTGCAGGAACTCAAAACTCAATCATGTTTCATTGATCTACTTCAAATACTGAGACTTAATTGGTGGGAAACAGTTGATTCCATCTGGCTTTACTTGATATGGCGTACCCTTAGAAGAGGTCTTTAGTCCCCTGGAACTCTTTCTGCTCACCTCTTCATGAGGGTAAAGGTCAGGTTGTATTTTAGGAATACAGTCTGAGTGGGTTACCAATGAGAAGCTGCTATTAGCAACAGATTGTGATAGAAGTAATTTAGTAAAGTAAAATAAAAAATGCAGAACAAGAAATCAAAGGAGAATAAAGGAATTTCTATTTGGTCATGTTTGTCTTTCTCCTCTCATAATTTTGGTTTTAGTCATTCTGTGTTTCTCTAATTATCTTACTATTAATTTTGCCTGTTTATTTAGACCTATTTTGTTGTTGCTTTGGTTATTCTCCCTGTCTTACATACTTCAGGGACCTTCTCTTTTTACCAAAAATAATCATCATCTCTGATTCTTTCATGGACATATTGCTAGGAGGACAGTTAATAGATCTAAGATAATAAAGAATATTACACCATGTATCAAGAGTTTAATGAGATAGGACTGTAACAGTGTACATCAGAGCAACAGGCAAAAAAAGAAAATCAGACAGTCTCAGACACTGAAATACCTTGTATCCTGTGTGCTACAGAGTCAGCAATTTCTACAGAATGTCACCTAATGGAGTCAACCACAAGACACTGTAGAGGGTAGGATCAAGACTAACCTTAATCTTCTACATCTTCCCTCCCTCCCTCTCCCTCTCCTTCTCCCTCTCTCTCTCTCCTCTCTAACTATTGTATATTAGTTATCTTTCTCCTCATTTTCTTATTGGACACTGACCTGTAATTCCCAGTACCAGCATGGGGCTATCATCCACAATGAGCTTTTGATCAGAGAGACCTACAAGGTTTCCTAAAAGATAGACAGATTTCTGTCAGAGTACTTGATGACCCACCAAAGGTTAGTGGTAAGACCCTACTGCTGAAGACACCTTATGTGGTTGACATGCAAAATAGAATGGCAAGGCTGGAAGTTGGAAGAGAGTCAGTCCCCAGACAGTCAGCGTGTCTAGTGACAGAAGGTGCTACATGGGCGACTGGGGGAAAATGACCAATATCTGTCGAAGCAATGTATGGTCTAACCTCCTTAGCAGCAAATAACTTGTTGTGATGCCCACACAAGTGCAATATTGGCACACAGCCGTGGTGGGGAACCAACTGCTCTTAATTTGGCTAACTGACCTCCTCAGTGGTACGGGACCCATAGCTGGAGCTGGGAAAGAAGTCAGAACCATATCCAAACATAACCCCCCTCTCCACTATCAAGCTACCATCAATCATGGGCTACAAGAGGGCCTACACCTATTAAATTCTCTATAAAAAAGTAAGGGTCATCTCATTTGTCCTGGTGCTAACTTACTCTCAGTTGGAGAATATGCTTCTCTTTTTCAGATACATGTAGATCCTAAGGAGTGAGCCACCCCATCATACCTCAAAAGGGACCCGGCTGAAACTAAGAAAAATTGGCGAAACAAGCAAGGGTGCTGTTTTCCTGATGAACCAGATACCAGCACAAGGGTGAAGGAGATCAACACAGAGAAAAATCAACCCCTACCAAATCAGAGAGCCAGAGCCTCAGAGGCCCCCAACACCTCATCACTGAAGCAGACCAAAAATGAACCCAACATGGCTCAGGGAAGTTTTGCAGAAGAGGGGGAGGAAAGAATGTCAGAGCCACATGTTGGGTCATGATATGCAGAGACATTTATCTTACCCATAACTGTGGGCTAACTCCACAATGCATGACCCATATACCTCAACAAGGAGGGGCCAAGGGGAGGTGATAGGTCACGGATGAGCCTAATAATGGTACCAAACTGACTGTATTTGCTGAATACAGAACTAACCAATAAAGAAAAAAAAAAAAGAAAAATAAATAAAAGTAAAAAAAAAAAAAGTAGAATTCCTGGTTTTATTCCTATTTACTTGAACTCAATTCCTAAGTCAAAAGGCTAGATCTCTGCACATAATTTGTGACTGAGACCACTATGTCTGCCCTTCCTTGAGCCATCTGGGCTTGTGATGGTCTTATGGTAACCTCAGCCTTCCCTCCCATGAGATGATAAGAACCAACCTGACTCCCCTGCCTAAGGTAGGCCAGGTCAAATACTGATATTTTTTATGGCAAGATGAGCTTAACCAGTGTGGGAGCATTAGCTCTAAGGCAAATCAAACAAGGCTTTCTCTATCAGCTGCTCTAAGGAGTCATTTTAGACTTTATTTGAAAGACTTTTGGTGCTGCATTTGGCATGCTTCTGCCATGGAATTGTGTGGGCTGTTTTGTGGCCTGATATGTTTTTACTTGCCTTAGCCAACTCTATTTGGAAATCAATACAAGAGTAGAAAAATAGAGTAAAGGCAACTGTTATGTTGCCAGATGTCCAATTATTCCTTTCCATACTCTTTTTTCCTTGAAAAATGATCGTTTTGATATCAGGAGATGACATGTATTTGTGGAAAAACAAAAGAAAATCTTTCCTGTGACTGATTTCCTGGGCTATCTGTAACCAGTGATTCCCATCACTGCCAAGGTTTCGCCAATGCTTACTAATCTCAAAAAAAATCTCAGGCCCTTAAATTTATATTTATGAGGCTTTCAGTAGTTCGACTACTGAATTTTCCATTGTTTCGTAAGGTCCTCCATGTCTCGCTTCCCTCTGTGGTTCCGTGCCATTCCCTTCAATTCTGCGGATTTCCTAATGTCTGTGATGCCTTGCCTGCTGCCGACCTGTGCCACCCGTTGTCCGAGTTGTGCTATTTGCAATGTGGAAATTCCTCTTTAGTTCTTACTTTGTCTCACTCATGCTTTAACACCCAGATCAATGCAGTTCATTGCATGGGTGCCATAGTGGCATGGAAAAAAACAGCTGCTCGTCCCTTCCTGTCGTTATCTGTATTATTTCAAGTTATATGCATAAGCTCTACATATATTATCTCATGTGATCCATGGGGAAGTTTTGCAAGAGACATATTGCCAGCATCATTTTAGAGAAGACACTGAGACTCAGAGATGTTAAAAACTACTTTCTCAGGGTAATGGAGAGAGTAAATAAGAGCACTTGAACCAAGGTTAACTTTCCTTTTGAAAAACCTGAGGCATGTTCTCTCTATTGCTGTGTCACTCCAGAAGGATCCCCCCAACAATGAGAATCATTGTCTTTCCTTACATTCTCTTCTCCACCTCCAATTTTACTCCATTTTGTTTCTTCTGTGACTCTTAGCCTTACTGGTATCTGGAAAGACTGGTTTCCACACTGTACCAACAGATAATTTATATCTTCATTTTTGTCATCTGTCTAGAAAAATACATGCCCTCAGTTCAAAGAATTCTAATATTTTATTCCAAACTAAAGAAATTCTAATAAGAACAATAATGGTAAAGAAAGCTTTGCAAGCCTTGGGTGTCTCAAATTTATTTCAAACCATATTCAGAAAGCCACAGCCTATGCCCAAAGTGGGAGTGCATCTAACTTTCACTGCTTTTCACAGGTCTTTGCCTTGGATAAAAATAAAATATATAGAAAGTGTGATGAACCCATACTATAAGAATTCTGAGGATATTTTTTTCTCATTCTAGGAGCCTTAATTTCAAAATATCCACTCCCTGGTTACTACATTAGAAATAAGCAAACTTGACCCTGGGCATATAATGTCCATAAGAACTGAAATGTCATCTCATGGTCATCTCTGTGGAAACAGGGCTTAGAGCTTTACCTGGCAGAAAAAGCAGGCTGTAGAGCAATTGATATTAAAATAATTAATGAATTTAGCATATAGAACAGCGGTTGTTTTATGGGTAATCAAGGAAAACTAGCATCTGCTTAACTTAGTTATGTTAGATATGATTGTGGACATGCTCTGCATGCAACAATTTAAAGTTTAGAAGAATGATAATTCTTATGGTCTTTGCACAGATGAGAAAACTGAGGTGTCAATAGTTAAGTCAAGCAGTTTGTCAGTTACAGATGTGAGATGTAAAGACAGAAAAACCGAGTCCAGAGAACACTAATACTGCAGCTAAGAAAAAAAACTGTTCAGAAATCAGTGTACTCCAGTTGTGGCTGTTCCAGCCGTGCTCTTTCAGCTGGCTGCCAAAGCTTCGCTGCCTGAGGTCACATTTCCTTACATACACTCTAATACAGCTACTCAGGTTTGGACATGGCTTAAGTTTTTCCTCAGATTACATGTTGGAGACTTGTTCTCAGCATAGCATAGCATTATTAGAAAGTGGAGCAATCTCTAACAGGCCAAGCCTAGTGAGAGGTAATTTGGCAACTCAAGATAGCAACCTCAGAGGGTTGAGGTACTTATTGTAAGGCCTGAGTTTGTTCTCAGTAGAAGGCCATAATAAAAGAGTGAAACTGACCTGCTTGCTCTGTGGCATCCTCAGTTTCTGATTTCCCCTCCTGCCCGATTCCACCAGGACAACATCTACCATGGCGTGCTGGAGCCCAGTCTTGGACTTGCAGCCCCCACAGCTATGCCCTAAACATATCTTTTCTTTTTAAAGCATGCAGTGTTAGGTAATTTGTACAGTAACAGAAAATGGATTAATGCAACCCCAAACTGTATTATGATAACTGTATTACTGTTGTCTTTGCCATACCTTATAGAAATGAATAGGCATTAACATAAATATGTGTAAAATGAACCAGAATGCAAAATTAAAATCAATTTAGGATAAGGTTAAATAACTAGACACTTTATATATAGAAAATTGATTTACTGTCACATCAAACTGTGGTTAGAATAACACATAAACACTAACATACTCGAAAGCCAGATGACTATCATACTATAGTTATATTTGTGATTTGAATTTTCTAATCAATTATATTTGATTGCTTTTTACTTCCAGTTTCTATGTGTATACAGTCCAGATCAAATCAGATCCTGCAGGCCGCAGCTTTCTATTCTGCACTAGATACTCATGCCTTTTCATATTTATATGGTTAACATGGACACCTTTGCCTATGGGAAATATGTAATCTCTGTTTGCATTATGAAAATGCAGAGAAACCCAGCCAGGGCATATTGGGTTGGATCAGGGATTGAAGGTCCCAGATGGCTGCAGGATCTCACAGCAGTAAGGTCTGTTGCTAGGAGACCACATTGATCTTTGTCTAGCTCCTTTGCTGATGACCCCATCTACTTTCCAGGGATTGATTGTTGTCGTTTCTAGCAGGAGGTAGTTAGAAGCTTTGCCTTGTCTTCAATATTTACAACATTAAAAAAAGAACCATGCAAGTGAAATACTACATATAACTCTGTCTTTATACCTATGCTACATATGATTAGGAATACTTCATTCACTGTGTATAATTTTGGATATATATATACACCCTTACTTTTACATCATAAAATTATGATTGTCAAAATCAAGTTGCTTATGTTAGCTAAAGTCAACTTGTTTCCTGTTGACTGAAGCCAATTTGTTTTGTGTCTTCCTTGCCAACCTGTGTGCTAGAGGCATAAAGCTCCAACTAGAACATTCTTTCTCAAGCCAATCTTTAAAACATCCAGTTATAGAAAACAGCAAAAGTCTTCATCATACCAATAATGCTTAGAGGTCTGGATCTTAAAGGTGAGGTTGGACAGTGCAGTCAATACCCGGTGGCTGATCCTACAAGCTGCTTGCCTTTCTTCTAACCTTTGGGTTTGGGTGGAATAATTCACTTGATTAGAATGCAGCCTGAATCAGTCTGTTGGCAGCTTTTACACAGTCAGGTTTTCTGATCATATCTCCCAATGATTAAATGTCTGTTTTAAATATATTCTGCCTTATATTTCAGAGTAGATTGGAAGAACCTGTGGAAGACTCCATTTAAATAGACATCTCAACAGTGTTTCACCTAGGCTACCTTGCCTGAAAAAGGACCAGTAAGAAGCAAGCATTCTGAAAATACTATTTTATTTGAGGCTTCAGAGAGAAGTGAAGATGTGATGGGAGTTATCACAAAGTAATTAGATAAAGAGGTGTGTCACTATTACTTCACTTACCCATTAACAACCGTAGCATTATTATTATTGCTGTTGTTGTTATTTATTATTTTCAATCAAGTGAAGAAATTGAGCCAAATGTTCCAAATATTTTACCCAATTTTTTTTATTTATTTATTTATTTGAGAGTGACAGACAGAGAGAGAGAGGCAGATAGAGAGAGTGAATGGGCGTGCCAGGGCCTCCAGCCACTGCAAACGAGCTCCAGACGCATGCGCCCCCTCTTGTGCATCTGGCTAACGTGGGTCCTGGGGAATTGAGGCTCCAAACAGGGTCCTCAAGCTTCACAGGCAAACGTTTAACTGCTAAGCCATCTCTCCAGCCCAATTTACCCAATTTTATACACCTGGGAAGGAATAGGTAAAACCAAGATTCAAACCTAGGTAGAGTCAGAACTCCTAAATACACAAGATCAAGTTGTGTCCTGCTGTAATGGTGACCCATGTCCATCTAGACCCTAGTACAGAGCACAAAATCCTTTCAGCAGGGCTCCATAATATCATCAGAAAACTCAAGACTCTCTCATTACTCATTTCCCAGCCCCTGACTACAGTATCCATCAAATACACTGCACACATCTCCCCCACACCTGAGGACAGATCAGACAACAGCACTTCTGTCAGCAGACCTCAGGCAGGTGAGGCAGGGACTAGCTTGCGGGACACCACCACATAGCAGGACTATGGTCCACTGAGACACCCCACCCATGTGGCTATACTAAGTCACATTTCTGACTTCCCACTACTTCAGGCTGCAATTCAGTTACTTTCACCTCACCTTTCAAAGTATTCCTTACTCCTCCTCCTCCTCTATAAAAGCTATGGAGATGATTAATATATGCAAGGTACTAAGAAGGTGTTGTGAATTTTTTATGTTATCTCAGTTCTTGGAGCGTGATCCTCAAGGAGCATGCTCCAAAACAATTGGTTCCCTTTAATTATACTGGTGTAATCACTACATATAAAAGTTCATTCATCTGTGCTAGCTCAATTACTTTTATTCTCTTTCTGACTTCTGGAACATTGAGTTATTGAAGTTTGTGTAAATATAACCAATCTTAAATATTTTAGAATAATTTGTATCTTTTTATCTCTCTTGTAAAGCCTATTTTAGACAATTGAGAGTTTGATCACTAATCAACTACATTAAGTATAAAAGAGTCAATGTAAATATTGCAATGGATATATTACTAAGTTATAACAATAGTGGTAGCATGTATTACAGTCATTCTGTATAAGGCACTGCTGAAAGAACTTTTCATGTATGCTTCATGTAAATTACCATCCTGTAAGGTAGACACACTTATTATTTATTTTAAAAGATAATGGAAAGAGGCTCAGAACGGTTAAGAAACTTCCCACAGGACACACAGTAATTAATTGAAAGAGATATCATTTGAAATAAGGCAATTAGGCTAAAGAGCTCATATTATTAAGCATGGTGTTTATATTTCTTTTAATGAGAGCAAACTCTTCTTTAAGGTAATTTGTCAAACCAAAATCTCCATTGTAATCTGTTTTTATGAGCTAAGAATTAATGGCTCATTAACAGTGCTTTAATTGGAATTTTATTCATTCAATTTTTATTAAAATTGAATTGTCCTCATATTTTTATTACAGACAATTAATTTCCATAGTAAAAAATTTGAGATAAATCTTTAACAAGCATCTATTATAATGAGTATTTTTATTTTCTTACAAAATAATTCACTACAACACAACCTTCCATTACAGCTACAGTTTTATACGGAGCTCTATATAGCTTTTAAAGGAAGTTATAGCTACATAAAGTTATGAGTATATGGAGAGGAAGAAAAAACTATGTGTGTGTCTGTGTATGTTCACATGTCTATGTACAGATCTGTATATTCTGTATCAGTGTTTATTTGAATGTGTTTATGTGCATCTGTGTATATGTGTGTGATGTAAGTGTTCATATAACAGAGGAAATCCAGAAGGTCCAGCCTTGAGCTGAGTTTTAACCAGCCTAAACTAATTATGGTAATTGTATTCCTTTTGCCACTGATTAATTTACAAGTGGCATTGAGCACAATTATAGCCAATGAAACTGGGTGGGAAGTGAGCTGCTTTGGCTTCCAGTAAAGTTTTCCTCCTTGCACTCAATTAACTGACCCCAGAGCCATGATCCATGAAGCCTGTAAATAGGTTGATGTGTGAGGCAAATTGTTCTTGTTCCCTTAAACAGTTTGATTACTGAGGCAATTTAACTTCCCTTTCCAAGAGAGACAGTAAACAAACATCTGACTTTGGCTATTGGTGGTATTGCTTAAAATCAAGATAGAAGGGCCTGTCAAATATATAATTTGCCAAGTAGTCATTGCATTTTTGGTGTCTTATAAATTGGATCAAACAAATTCATTTATTGGTTGAAAGGATTACATTTTAGTTGAGCATGGTGGTGCATGGCTATAATCTCAGCATTGTCGAGATGGAGGGAGGAGGATCAGGAGTAAAGGTCATCCTTGGCTATGTAGCCGGTTCAAGCTGAGCTTGAATTACATGGCACCTGTGGTGGTTTGATTCAGGTGGCCCCATAAACTCAGGTGTTCAGAAGGCTAGGTCCCCAGCTGATGGAGATTTGTAAATTAATGACTCCTGGACACAGTGTATTGTTGGGGGCGGGTTTATGGATATTATAGCCAGTTTCCCCTTGCCAGTGTTTGGCACATTCTCCTGTGGCTCTTGTCCACCTGATGCTGACAAGCAGGTGATGTCCACTCTCTGCTCATGCCATCATTTCCCCTGCCATCATGGAGCTTCCCCTCTAGACTGTAAGCTAAAACCCATTTTTTTCCCACAAGCTGCCCTTTGTCAGGTGATTTCTTTTCTTTCTTTCTTTCTTTTTTTTTTTCTTTCTGCCTAAAAGATTTATTATTATCTGGCAAAAGAGGAAGATTCAGACCTGTAAAAGGTTGAAATTTTATATAGATTAAACAGACTTCAAAAGGGGGGGACTCTGGGGGAGGAAGCCTCAATCAAAATAGTTTTTCTAAGACCCTCTTCATAAAATACTGAACAGCCAGGGGAAACAGATTCAACAGCCAGGGACATTGAGAGCTCCCCTGCTCCTGGGAACTATAGGGTTAACTACAGAAGACAGGCTCAGGGTAGCACAGACAGGCTGGGGTCACCAGGACAAGGGGCTATAAATTATACATAAATTTGAATTATAGTAGTCATCTCAAGGAACTTCCCTTTTAAGCTAACAGCTTACTGTCTTACTTCTATAGACTACTTATCTAAGAGTACAGCTCTCTCCCCATTTCTGCAAAATTGCTTGCTGCCTGAGGAAGTTTTCTGTTGGTACCCGTAGTCATACAGCCTAGAAGTTAGTTACATGGGTTACATTAACAATGTAAACAACTCAAGGTGAAGTAAAACAGCCCATATAAAGATATAAATTTATTATAATTGGGCAGAAGACATTTGAGAGCATGGAACTCACTTTAGCCCACTGGTGTAAATAAATGAATTCTCCACCTCTGTGAGTGATGCTTCGATTTCTTGCTGACATGAACCCAGATTTTTCTGAAAAAATGTATGGTTTCACATGTGTCATGACTTGCATATGTAGATCCGAGGACAACTTCCTTCTCCCTTGAGACAAGATCTCTCTTTTTGCTTTTTGCTTCTAGGAAGGACAGACTAGCTTGCTAGTGAGTCTCTAGATTCTCCTGACTCTGCCTCCCATTGCATTAGGCATGATGGGATTATAAACATGTGCCCCAATATATGTCCAGTTTTACATGGGAGTTGGGGAGCCAAACTCCAGTCAACAGGCATATGGACCAAGAATCTTTACCCACTGAGCTATCTATCCAGCCCAAATTTTGCTTAATTTTTTTTGTCTTTTGGTTTTTCAAGGTAAGGTTTTGCTCTAGTCCAGGCTGACCTGGAATTCACTATGCAATCTTAAGTTGGCTTCAAACTCATAGCGATCCTCCTACCTCAGCCACTCAAGTGCTGGGATTAAAGGCGTGCAACAACACACCCAGCCCAAACTTTGTTTATTTATTTAGGCTTTTCAAGGCAGGGTCTCGTTCTAGCTCAGGCTTGCTCAGGTGATTTCTGCCAGCAATGTGAACCTGATTTCAACAATACCTGAGTCTATGGGGGGGGGGGCATATATTCAAACTCCCACAGTAATAATGGAATACTAGAGAAATAAAATAAACTACTACATGTAACAATTTATATGAATCCAACATAGTACTAAACTAAACTTCAACCAATCCTAAGAAGTGTTTCTGTAACTGGTGATATTCTGTTTCTTTGTGATGTTTCCATGAGAGGATTTACTTTATAACAATTCATTCAACTATTTTCTGTATCACAATCTAATTATAGTTATTATAAATATGGTTTCTGTCTGATGCAAACAAATCAAAAGATTTTCTTAGCCACCACTAATTAACCATGTCTTTGGATGAATGCTTTAGGAAACAGGAACGGAAATTAAAATTTAGTGAAAGAAATAAGTTCTGTGTACTATGATACTCATTAGAAATTGGATTTATTTGAAACAGTTTATGTCATAATCTAATTTATATTATTGTAAAACAACACAAAAAATGTCTATCCTATCTCCTGGTTGTCCCTTTAAACATTTTGGAGTCCATCAGGCTTAAAGGTTTTTGCTTGCATCTTGGTCTTTATGGCTAGAACATGGCTCCTTTTCCTTTGTGCTCATAGATCTGACTCTGAATCTATTATAGTAAATTGATTGTCTTCTGGTACAAAGCAGTTCAGATGGAAATGCTCAACTGTCTTATCTCTCACATTTGTTTTCTAATTTACATTTCTCATCTCAGGTTATGTCCTTCAATGTCATGCTCTGGATGGCTTTCAATCTGAGGCATTGGGTCTTAGTTTTCTCAGAGGAAGCAGCCTTGTCTATCTATCCGATATGAAGAGAGAAAGGTGGCTATGTGTGAGCCATTTCAACTGTTCTGGGAGATTGCTTTCACCCATTCACTTAAAGCCATTAAACCTGACAGCTGCCAGCCTTCAAATAATCCTGTGTTGTTAAAAGTCTATGTGTATTTCCTGACACCCTGCTAAGTTATAGTTATAGAGGCTATACCAGCTACCCCCATGCACCCTCCTATCAATGATAACTGTACATTCTGCCTAAGTATTCTTTAGTTGAGCTGCTGCGTACATTTTTGCACAATATGTTGCCATTTGAAAAAAAATGCTTTATTGTTACTCAGATTTTCCTTTACAATATACAAAGTTCTTTCTATCTATCCTACAACATGAACATACATGGCTGACCATACATAGCATGTTTTCTTCAGGAAGAGGTATGCAAAGAATCAGTGTTTCCATCATACAGACCACAATCCTTCACAGAGAGATAAAATCACAAGTAAATTATGTCTTTGAAGAACTACAGAATTCTCAAACTAAGAGACCTTAAAAGATACAGCCCAGCTCTATCATAGCATACTCAAGTCAAGTGAAGGTTAGAATAAATGACTGCTTCTTCCCACAATGGAAGAGCAAGACAAAAATTAGACATCAGGCCAACTTTTCACACAGAAAACAATCAACAAAATGCAACTAGAAAGCCAGTTGCAAACTTTACATCAGTTAAGTGTATGTAGTATATATATATATATATATATATATATATATATATATATATATATATATATATATGTAGTATAAGTTGATTCATTTATTGGGCAATATTGGAGTTCCTTAATGGGTAGCATTATGTGACCTGCCTTTAGCTTGTAATAAAAAATCAGATGTATCAGATACTTTCTCATTGCTGGGATAAAATATATATCCAACAACTTAGGGAAAGAAGGTGCTTATTTTGGCTTACAATTTTAGCAGATAGAGTCTAGCATGGCAGAAAAGCAGAAACAAGAAGCTGGTGACACATTATCACATTGGCAGGGAGGAAGTATAAAGCCATGAATGCTATTGTTTAACCAGCACTCTCCTTTTTATACAGTGCAGGACTCTGGCCTACAGATGGGACCGATACCTACAATTAAGATGGTATGGCAGTTTGAATCAGATGTCCCCATAAATTTGTGTATTCAGAATGCTTGAACCCCAGCCTGTAGTAATTTGGATGGTGAAGAATTCCTTGAGGAGGTGTATTGTTGGGGGCATGCTTTGGGGTATTAGAGAGCCAGATCTTTCTTTTCTCAGCTCTGCTCACTCTCCTGCTGCTGTTGTCCACCTAATGTTGACCAGAAGGTGATTTCCAGCCTCTGCTCTACCATCTTTTACCTTACATCATGATGCTTCCCATCAAGACTATAAGCCAAATAAAAAATTTCATCCCATCGACAGCTTTTGGTTGGGTACTTTAGCCCAGCAATGAGAAGGGAACTATAACAGAATATTGGTAACCAGAAGAGTAGAGTCATTGCTCCCAGAAACTTGACTGAGTGGTTTTCAGTCTTTTGGAACTGATTTGTGGGAAGAATGTGAAAGGATTTTAAACCTTAGCCTGAAAGACACCTTGCAGTGTTGGAAGCAGAGTTTGATGAACCATTCTGCTCAGAGTTGAGAGACTTAAATTCAGAGAGAACTATGGACTATGAGGTTTGGCTTATAAAGGAAAGAAAAAGCTTTTCCCAAACTGGGCTAGAGCTAGTTTGTGTGAAAGGATTGCTATGTTCTGCCTGATTGTATTGTGAGAAAGTTGAACATGAGAAAAAGGATATGGCACAAAAAGAAATGAAAGCTCTGGTCTGGAGACAGAAGCTCTGCTTCAGCTGCAATTGTTTGAGAGATTACCACCATTGAGCTGCGTCCAGATATTCCATATTGGGATAGTAGTAGGAAGAATGTGGACTCTTTTGAAAGCACAATGCCTGAATGACAAAGGATTCCCTGTTATTCAAAGTTGTCGTTATTGCACCGTGGTTTCACAAACTTGGTAGCGCACTTGGTACTATTGGAACATCCACTGGGCAAAGTGAGGAAGGGTTGTTGGAGTCCTTGCATGGACACCCACTGGAGCCATGAGGATGAACTGTGCATTGCAGTGGAGACCCATGGACTTTAGGAACATACCAAGTCTGTGGGATGGCTGCAAAAATGAGCTTTTGGCTCAGAATGATGGTATTTTCCCCAGGCTATGAGCATCCCATCTGGGGAGATTTGTCACTGGTTAAAGATGTCAGACTTGGAGCTACAAGTTTTGATGCATGCCCTGTTTGTTTTAACTCTTGTATTAGTTCAATCTTTTCCTGCAACGCTATTTCTTACAGTATGAATGTTTATACTGGGCCATTATATGCTTTTGGTTTTATAGCTTACAGTTAAGAGACCTTGCACTGTGTGGATGCTTGAACAATATTTGGGATTAAAACTATGGGGACTTCTTAGGCTATACTGAGTGGTTTGTATTTTACATTATGAATGGTCATGATTTTGGGGAGGGCAGGAAAGAGTGAGGTGGCTGGAATCAGATGTCCCCCATAAACTCATGTATTCTCAGTACTTGAACCCCAGGTGGTAGCAATTCTTGGAGTGTTGCTGGTGAAGGTGTGTTACTGGGCAGGCTTTGGGATGTTATAACCTGCTCCCCTTGCCAGAGCTCATCTGCTACTCTACTACTGCTGTTATCCATCTAATATTGGCAAGGAGATGTCTAGCCTCTGTTCTCCCCTGCCATCATGATGTTTCCCCATGAGACTATAAACCAAAATAAAAACCTTTCTTCCCCCTCCACAGGGACCCTCCTTGTTGGGGTATATGGATCGTGATTGTAGGGTTAGCCTTTAGTTTGGGGTAGGAGGAAATGTCTCTATGTGTCATGACCCAATGTGTGGCTCTGTCATTCTTTCTGCCTCCTCTTCCACAAATTTCCCTGAGCCATGTTGGGTTCATATTAGGTCTGTTTATGTGTTTAGATCTTGGGCGCCTCTGTGTCTCTGGATATCTGGTTTGGTATGGGTTGATTGTTCTCTGTGTCTATCTCCTTCACCGTCGTGCTGGTTTCCAATTCGCCAAGAAAACAACATTCTTGCATGTTTCCCCAATTATTCTTAGTTTCAGCTGGAGCCCTTTTTGAGGTATGATGGGGTGGTTCTCTCCTTATGATCTGCATCTATCTGTAAAAGAGAAGCAGATTCTCCAACAGAGAGTAAAGTTAGCACCAAGTAAATGTTGTAACCACTGTTTTTTTAGAGAGAGTTTAATGGAGAGCGGGCTCATTTTTTGGGATGTTTCTGACTTGTTTCCAAGCTCCAGCTATGGGTTCCATTCTACTGAGCAGATCAGTTAGCCAAATTGAGAACAGTTGGTTTCCCACCACAGCTATGCACCACTATTGCACTTGTATGAGCATCATGTCAGGGTGTTTACTGCTAAGTAGGTTAGACCATGCGTTGCTTGGACAGATATTGGTCATTATACCCCAGTCACTCATGTAGCACCTTCCAGCACTAGACACACTGGGGACTCACTCTCTTCCAGCTTCCAGGCATGTCGCTCCGTGATATGTACCAACAGTATATGGTGTCTTCAGCAGTAGGGTCTTACCACTAGCCTATGGTGGGTCATCAATTGCTCTGTCATAAATCTGTCTTCTTTTGGGAGACCTTGTAGGTAGGTCTCTGTGATCAAAAGCTCATTGTGGGTGATATCCACGTGCTTGTACTGGGAGTTATAGGTCAGTGCTCTAGAAGAGAAGGAAGAAAGGATAAGTGATATAAAAGAGATAGAGAGATGAGATATAAGAGGAAGAGAGAGAGAGAGAGAAGGAGGAGATAATGGTCAGTTTTTATCGTACCCTCTCCAGGGCCTTGTGAATCTGGTGTTCCTTCTAAGGGCCTGGTGAAGGTTCAACCATTTGGTCTGTCTTTTACGATGTAAAGTTTTATGGTACCATTGCCTTTTGGGTCCAGTTTTGTGTCCCCCACCCCCTCCCTTACTCTCCCCTCCATTCCCACCCTCCCTATTGTCTGGCCCTCAAGATCCTTGGTAGGTATGTCAGCAACTTGGGTAGATTCAGGTTAGGAGCTGTAGATGAGTGAGACTATGGGGCAATTATCTTTCTGTGATTGGGTGAATTCACAGAGAATGATCTGTTCCAGGTTTGAGCATTTTTCTTCAAATTTCACTGTGTCATTTTTCCTTACTGCTGTGTAGAATCCCATCATATAAATATACCACAACTTAGTTATACATTTGTCTAATGATGGACATCTGAGTTGATGCCAGCTCTTGGCTGTTATGAATTGAGCAGCTATAAAGATAGTTGAGCAAATCTCTCTGAGCTGAGGCATGGAGCTTTTAGGTACATTCCCAGTAAGGGAGGAGGCTAACAATGGTACCAACTTGACTGTATTCACTGACTACAAAATTTTTTTAAAAGAAAAAAATTAAAAATAAACAAATAAATAAATATGACTCACAAAAAGTAGGTGGACTGTCAAACAATAGATTATGGGGAACATGATGAATTATGGTACCACTTGTGCTGAAGCTTCTGCTATTCTATATTTTTACAACCATCTGGAAAACTGTTTACCAGTTCATAGTAAGTTGCATGATGTATCTTCTGGAATTAGCACTTCTACTTCTTAGCATGTGTCAAGTAAACAAGTAAAAATGTCTGCCAAATTCCATGCATATTTATAGCAGGATAACTTGTAACAATCCCACTCTCGAAAGAAGTCAACATCAGTACCTCAGCAATATGAACAGATTACAATATTAAATAATAATGAAATGTACAATGCTCAACTCAGACATACTCATGTAATATTGCCTGGAATAATTCCGAGAAAATAAAGTGAATATTGTAAAACGAAAAAAAAAAAAAAAAACTTTCTTCCCATCAGTCATTTCTAGTCAGGTGCTCTATTCCAGCAATTAGAAGGTAATTACAACATCCCATCTCAATTAATCTAATCAAGATAATCCCTCAAAACCATGCCCAGAGGTGAATGTAGGGAATCCCTCACTGGTGATTTTAGGTCCTGGTAAATTTACAATCAATATAAACAATAACATCAGGGTAACCTTTCCAGTACTAGATTCCTAGAAATAAATGCCTGTAAACATCTTCACAATAAATTTTAAAAGATAAATATAAATAATAAAGGCCAAATAGGTTAGGTAGAAAGCAGCCAAAATGAAAAAATGTATTGTATAACAAAACATAAAAGGAGATAAAAATATAAAAGAAATGAAAGAAGAAAGCATCAAAGAAAAACTAAAAGAAGTCAATGAATAAACCTAGAATGAGGCCAAATGTGGTAGTACACATGTATAATCCCAGCACTCAAAAGGCAGAAATAGAAAGATCACTGCAAGCTCTAGGCTAGCCTGGTATACAAAGTGAATACCAGTCTAACACTAACTAAGGAGTGAAACTTTATCTTTAAAAAGTTATGGAATTAAATAAAGGAGATTTAAAGAGATGAAAATAAAATCCAAATTGTTCCACTGTGAAGAGATAAATGTAGGTTACAGAGAAGAGGTTACACTAGGAATATATTATAGAAGTGTCTTCACGATTAACTTTAACTACATTTACTCTGTGATATGCAACCAAGAGAAATTGGATATAATGTCTACAGGATTACAAATATATTATTGAACCTAATATGTTAGCATGAATTTCATATGAGTTGAGATGATTAGCTTCAACAATGATGATGAATGCTTTTCATATTTAATTAAAAATCCCAATAAAAATGTGTTAACATTCATAGTGGTATTAAAAACTATTATGAAGTGGAGCAGGAGAGGAAAAGGAGAAAGTATTGTTCAATAATGAACTGAAATATCAAGTCTTTAATCATAAATTCAAATTATCAGACAGCTTGTTTATAAAAATAAGTCATTAAAGTATTTACTGGTCAATTCATTGCATATTAATCAAAGAAAAACTGTTTCTTTAAAAAATTATAAATGAATCAAATCCATTAGCCAACTATTTGGGTATTAGGCAGATAAAAACACTGAGTTCTACTCTAGTAACCTAGGTAAATAAAATTGAATTAATTTTAATTATTGGTTAATAATGCATTATTGTCATTTGTTTGTGAGAAGGTTCACTTTAAATTGTTCATTTATTCCATTAATTTTTGTTATCATTTATTGTGCTTTATCAATTTATGTACATGTATATATTTTACATAAGTTGTAATAACCATCTTCCAAAATCTATAATTCATTAAGAATTAAAATATTATGGGTTGGGGAGATGGCTTAGCACTTAAGGCATTTGCTTGCAAAGCCAAAGAATGCAGGTTCAATTCCCCAGACCCATGTAAGCCAGATGTACAAGGTATCACATGAGTCTGGAGTTGGTATGCAGTGGCTGAAGGCCCAGGTATGCCCGTTCTCTCTCTCTCCCTCTTTTTTAAAAAAGAATTAATATGTTATGGGTAACTATTCCCATGCTCCTCTCTTATGACCTCCGCTGATTCTACCTAATGGTGACCTAAGATAACTTCTGAACATTGCTTTTTTTAAAAAAAAAATATTTATTTATTTATTTATTTGACAGAGGAAGAAAGGTGTAGATAGAGAATGGGCATGCCAGGGCATTTAGCCACTGAAAATGAACTCCAGACACATGTGCCACCATGTGTATCTGGATTATGTGTTTGTGGGTTCTGGGGGATCAAATTTGGGTCCTTAGGCTTTTTGGGAAAGCATCTTAACTGCTAAGCCATCTCTCCAGCCCTTCTTAATATTTCTTGTTGTTCAAGTTATAAGAGATAGGTAGAAGATGCAAATATAAATACATAGTTTTGTTACATGCACATAACTAGGCTCTATTTTCTCTTGAATCATGGATATTACTTCCAAAGATAAAGGTACTTAAGGGATGTCTCCTCAAGCAGGAACAGAGATAATAATGGCTACACAACCATCTACAGAGCAGACAAACTTGACTGTTTCTGTAGTCACAAGTGGATGGTAATTTTGTGTCAACTAGTAATTTAATTCAGATAACACAATTCAGTGAATAGTATGCAGAGCGTGACAGGCATCTCATAGTATTCAAAGATGAACATAGGTGTCACTGTTACTGTTGTGTTCATGTCACAAACATGTTCTTAAAGCTGTTGGATAAATAGAAAAGCTTAACAGACTTATCAAGCTACAATCTTGCAGAAATATATAGGATATATTCATAGCCTGATATGTTTTATAGCATACATGTGTTTTCTTTAAACCTATGTCTCTTTCATTCAGATCTAATACCCAGAATGCTCCTCATCTGCTTTTGTGCTTACCTATGGCTATGTACCTGGGTTATAGTTATTGGCTTGTAGGAGGAAGCAATGCATATCTGCCTGAGACTAGAAGTCTTGTGTACAGTGCTCACTCTATAAACCCTGCCTGACAGTCAAGAGCACTGAAGTTCTAGAGGATGATAGAAAACCAAATTGGAAGGAGTTTCATCCTTGAATCACTTTATAGATGTCTGCAGCTGAGTAGTCACATTCAGGAGTTATTGAGCAATAAATAAGCTTCCACCATTTTAAACTCCTTGGAATTATTTGGGGCTTATCTGTTATCATGCCTGGTATTTACTATATGTGATATTTTTCCTGCTCCTAAAAAGATTTACATCCAAAAATTTCCCTTTTCCTGGCACAGTAATTGGAAATATGTGAGCAGTGTATATGTAGCAAGAACCTGAGGTTCCAGTTTTCAACCTGCCCTCATATAAATTCATCTGACAAGTATTTTAGCACAAATTCCTTTAGGGATTCATTAAATAGCAGAAAAGCAAATGGACAGGGACTTCCAGCCAATATGGCGACTGCCTAACTGGGCCGCACATCCCCAGGAAAGAAGACAAGACATTCAGGGTTCACTGGGTCTTTTAGGGGAGAGAAATCTCCAATAGATTGCCAGTTGGAGGGCACAGAGGGGAAAAAACAGGGAATTGCTGATTCTGTCAAGTGCCGGTAGCCCACTCCTCCCCCCAAGCAGCCTCTGTACCCACAGTCCCAGCTTCAGGATACTCCCGCACTTACTGTAGGAAAAGGGTTCCACTCCAACATAGATCCACTTGCTTCACTGCACAGGGGCAATCGGCCTGATACCCTTGTCCATGAGTGACCATGGCCAGGCTCTGCCCACGGCCCATTGGAGCTCAGGCTCCTTTGATCAATTTGCCCACCAAACACGCACCACCATTGACAAGCTTAGCCTGCTTGGCCCATTTGCTCACTTGCTGCTCTGGCCGCCACACACTCAGGCACAAGCTCAGGCCCATTGCAGCTGTCCATGCAAGCTCAGGCTGTCTCTGTCTGTGCTTGCACAAGCTCAGGTGCCAGCTCCTCCCTGTCTGCTACACTGACCTCCATTGTCCTATTGTGGGTGAGCTCAGACTGCTTTTGGATCCCAGTGTTCGCCCATGCCAGAGTTTGGGCTGTTTCAGTGCTTGGTGCCTCAGTGTCCCTCCTATGGCAAGCACAGGCAGCTTTGGCATACTACCGCAGGAGAGCTCAGGCAACTTTGGCACCCCTGTCAGGCAGGACCTCATGCGGCTTTGACAAGTGAGAGTCAAAGCCCAGACTGCTTGGCAACCCCTTCAAGCTGCTTCAGCATCCCACTGTGCTTGAACCCAGTCTGATCCACCCACCTACTTGCCCATACACAGTGATGTGCAGACCACAGCGCAAAAGAAATAAAATGAAAAATCAAATGCAAGAAAATCCAGTTAGATCACCAAGTCCTACAATGAGCATCTCTAATCAAAACATAGAAGAAACATTAGGATCAGAACACCAAAATGAAGCTATGAGCAATGCAACCCTGACCAACCTACTGGTAGAACTTGCAGGAATGCAACAAAGGACTGACAATCGTGTGGATGCTGCCATCACTAGTCTAGAACTAATAGATAAGAAAATGGAAGGAGTTCAAAGACAGTTAACAGATATAAGGGAGAGTGAAAAAAAAGAGGACCTCAAACATCAGCTGGCAAGGCTAAATGAAGACATAAAGAAATGCAAGGATGAATTCCAAGAAGCATCAAGAAAATCAGAAAATGATGTGAAAAGGGAGCTTGACAGAGGAATGGAAACCATATATAGAAAAGTAGCAGAAAATGCAAACTTAATTGAACAAGCCCAAAACTCTCTAGGAACTCTCAAGAATAGAGTCAGCCATGTGGAGGACAGAAATTCTGATCTGGAAGACAAGATAGAGGAAATAGCTCGAGAGTTCAAAAATTTCAGTAAGTTCAAAAGTTTTTGTGAACAGAACATGAGGGAATTGTGGGATACCCTTAAACGTCCTAACATCAGGATCATTGGAATAACAGAAGGAGAAGAAATTCCGACCAAAGGCATGGAGAACTTATTTAACAAAATAATTGAAGAAAACTTCCCTAGTCTCTTAAAAGAAAGGCCCATCAAGGTACAAGAAGCTAAGAGAACTCCAAGCAGACTGGACCAAACGAGAAACTCTCCAAGACATATTGTCATTAAGACTCTAAACATTGACACCAAAGAGAAAATCTTAAAAGCAGCTAGGGAAAAACAGCACAACACTTTTAAAGGTAACCCCATCAGAATTACTCCAGACTTCTCAATGGAAACCCTGAAAGCAATAAGGGCCCAGAATTAAACACTGCAAAGTCTAAGAACCTATGGCTTCCAACCCAAACTACTCTACCCAGCAAAAGTATCACTCATAATTGCTGGTGAAAGAAAAACTTTCCATGACAAAACTCAGCTTTACAATTATATGAACAGAAAACCAAACCTACAGAGAGTATTTCAGGAAATTCTCCACAGAGAAGAATCAAATATTTAAACTCAAATGCCTACAGGAAGCAGAACACAATAACCAAACTCAAAGAATGCACAAAACACTTCAAGTTCATGAAAACACCAACCCACATTTACCATCACAATATGGTAGGGGTCAAATCAAATCTCACAGTTATTACCCTAAACATTAATGACCTTAATTCCCCCATCAAGAGACACATGCTGACAGGATGGATCAAAAAATTAGACTCCTCAATCTGTTGTCTTCAAGAAACCCACTTCACCACTAAAGACAGACACCTCCTCAGGGTGAAAGGGTGGAAAAAAATATTCCAAGCAAATGGGAATAAGAAACAAGCAGGCGTAGCTATATTAATATCAGATAAAATAGACTTCAAACCAAAAATAATCAAAAAAGACAAACAAGGCCACTTCCTACATATTAAGGGAATGAGCCATCAAGAGGATACTATAATCATAAATCTGTATGCACCAATCACAGGGGCACCACAGTTCATACACCAAAACCTACTTGATAATAAAACAGAAATAACCACCAACACCTTATAGTTGGGGACTTTAATACACCATTATCAGTAATAGACAGATCATGCAAACATAAACTCAATAGGGAAGCAGCAGGATACAAAATAAATGCACAAAAAAAGCCTTTCTATATGCAAATGACAAAGATATAGAGAAAGAAATAAGGGACATGGTCCCATTTTCAATAGCAACAGAAAAATAAAATACCTTGGAATAACGTTAACCAAGGAACTGAAAGATCTATACAACAAAAACATAAAAACATTCAAAAAAGAAAATGAGGAGGACTTGAGAAAATGGAAAGACCTCCCATGTTCCTGGATAGGCAGAATGAACATCATGAAGATGGCAATCCTACCAAAGGCAATATACAGATTCAATGCAATTCCAATTAAAATCCCAACAGTGTTCTTCACAGATAGAAAAAATTATCTCAAATTTCATATGGAAAGGCAGAAGGCCTCGCATATCCAAACATATCCTCATCAAAAGAAATAACTCTGCAGGCATCACCATACCTGATCTAAAGCTATATTACAAAGCCATAGTAATAAAAACAACATGGTACTGGCATAAAAACAGGAGTATAGACCAATGGAATAGACTTGAGGACCCAGAGTTTGGGTCCAGCAGCTGTCTTCAGCAAATGGTGCTGGACAAACTGGATAACCATATGCAGGAAATTTAAACTTGATCCACCCAGTTCATCATGCACTACTCAAGTCCAAATGGATCAAAGATCTCAATATAAGATGAGAAACTCAACTACTAGTCAAAGAAAATATAGGAAGTACTTTCTGTGATATAAGAATGGAAAAAGACTTCCTGAACAAAACCCCAGTAGATCACGAACTTAAACAGTCATTCAACCAGTGGGATCACATGAAGCTGAAGAGTTTCTTTACAGAGAAGCACATAATAAGCAAAGCCAATAGATTACCCACAGAATGGGAGAAAATATTTGCTGGCTATCCAACTGACAGAGGCCTAATCTCTAGAACCTACAAAGAACTCAAAAACCTAAACAGTAAAAAGTCAAACAACCCACTTATAAAATGGGGCAAAGAACTGAACAGGCAGTTCACAGAGGAAGAAATACAAATGGCAAACATACACTTAAGAAAATGTTCATCATCCCTAATCATCAGAGAAATGCAAATTAAAGCAACTATGAGGTTCCACCTTACCCCAATAAGGATAGCAAACATCAAAACATCAAATGAAAATAAATGCTGGTGTGATGTGGAGAATTAGGACACTGTTGGTGGGAATGTAAGATGGTACAACCACTTTGGAAAGCAATATGGAGACTCCTGAAAAAGCTGACTATAGAGATACCAACAGACCCAGTTATTCCCTTACTGGGCATCTACCCTAAAACCTTCAAACCACAGGCCACAGAGATTTGCTCAACCATGTTTGTAGTGGCTTCATTCATAATAGCTAAGATTGGAATCAATCCAGATGTCCATCATTAGAAGAATGGATAACTAAGAAGTGGTATATCTACACAATGAAATTTTATACAGCAGTAAGAAAAAAATGACACAGTGAAATTTAAGGAAAAATGGTTGACCTAGAACAGATCATTCTCAGAATACTTAGCCAATCATGGAAAGAAAATCGCTGCATAATCTCACTCATCTACAGCACCTAACCTGATTCTACCCAAGATGCCTTATATACTCAGCAAGCAGATCATGGACTAGACAATAGGATAGGTGAGGAGGGAGGGGAGGCAAACGGAGGGGGTGGGAAATACAAATCTAGACCCAAACGGCATTGGTACCATAAAATTCTACAACCTAAAAGGCAGACCAAATGCCTGAACCTTCACCAGGCCCTTAGAGGGAACACCTGAGCCACAACACATTGGAGAAGGTATGATGAAGATGGACCTTAATCTCCTACAGATTTTGCCTCTCTCTCTCTTCTCTCTAACTCTTTTATATTAGCTATCTTTTTCTTCCTTTTCTTAGTGGGCACTGACCTGTCACTCCCAGTACCAGCAGGTGGCTATCATCCACAATGAGCCTTTGATCAGAGAGACCTACAAGGTTTCCTAAAAGAAAGACAGATTTCTATCAGAGTACTTGATGACCCACCAAAGGTTAGTGATAAAACCCTACTGCTGAAGACAACTTATGCGGTTGACACATAAAATGGAATGGTATGGCTGGAAGCTGGAAGAGAGTCAGTCCCCAGACAGTCAGCGCGTCTAGTGCCAGAAGGTGCTACATGGGTGACTGGGGGAAGATGACCATTATCTGACCAAGCAACTCATGGTCTAACCTACTTAGTAGCAAATAACCTGTCGTGATGCTTGCGCAAGTGCAATAGTGATGCACAACCATGGTGGGAAAACAACTACTCTTGATTTGGCTAACTGATCCCCTCAGTGGTACAGGACCCATAGCTGGAGCTAGGAAACAAGTCAGAACCATATCCAAACATAAGCCCAGTCTCCATTATCAAGCTACCACCAATCGTGGGCTACAAGAGGGCCTACACCTATTAAATTCTCTATTAAAAAAAAGTAAGGGTTATCTCATTTCTCTGGTCCTAACTTACTCTCCGTTGGAGAATCTGCTTCTCTTTTTCAGATAGATGTATATCCGAAGGAGAGAGCCACCCCATCTTACCTCAAAAGGGCCCCGGCTGAAACTAAGAACAATTGGCAAAACAAGCAAGGGTGCTGTTTTCTTGGTGAACCAAGTACCAGCACAAGGGTGAAGGAGATCAACACAGAGGAAAATCAACTCCGGGCTGGAGAAATGGCTTAGTGGTTAAGCGCTTGCCTATGAAGCCTAAGGACCCCGGTTCGAGGCTCGATTCCCCAGGACCCACGTTATCCAGATGCACAAGGGGTCACACGCATCTGGAGTTCATTTGCAGTGGCTGGAGGCCCTGACGTGCCCATTCTCTCTCTCTCTCTCTCTCTCTCTCTCTCTCTCTCTCTCCCCCCCCTCCCTCCCTCCCTCTCTCTTTCTCTCTCTCTGTCTGTTGCTCTCAAATAAATAAATAAAAAATAAAAAAATCAACTCCCACCAAATCAGATATCCAGAGACCCAGAGGCCCCCAACACCTCATCACTGAAGCAGACCAAAAATGAACCCAACATGGCTCAGGGAAATTTTGTGGAAGAGGGGGTGGAAAGAATGTCAGAGCCACATGTTGGGTCATGGTATGCAGAGACATTGATCCTACCCATAACTGTGGGCTAACTCCACAATGCATGACCCATATACCTCAATAAGGAGGGGCCGGGGGGGGGGTTGCAGAACATGGATGAGCCTAACAATGGTACCAAATTGACTGTATTTGCTGAGTACAAAACTGATTAATTAAAAAAAAAAAAGCAAATGGACAGCGTCATGACTGTCATAGAGTTTACTTTTAAATTATAAAGAAAAACAATAAATTAAGTGGCAAAGTGATGTATATCATAGTCATGTTAAATAGAAAAGCAGAGCTAAGTGATGGGTTAAGTGATAAGTTACGGAGAAACTTAAATAAAATAAATACATTATTATAAAATTGAATTAAATATTTCAGAATAAGTCAAAATCTGAATATTATTAAGTCTACAAAATGTGTTTGCTTAAAAATAATGTCATCTTTTTCAATAATGATATAAAGGGGAAAGCCATATTTATTTACTTTACAGTGAAGAAATTTGGGGGAAGGTGAATTTCTTAAGATAATTTTCTCATTTTGCAAGCACTCAAAAAAAGATAATAAATTATGCACATTATAGTATTCAACACCCTTAAAGTGTCAACACTAGACAAAAGGAAGAAACATCAAATCAGTGGTAAATAATTTCTGTGATTTGTGTTAGTGTATTAGTCAAGGTTCTCCAAAAGAACAAAACCAGCAAAGCATGTATAAATAGTCTTTTCAAAATAATTTACTCATCTCTCTCTGTGTATCCTGATCTCCTGGTACTCCTCAACTTACAGTAGGAAAGTCCTGACCAACCCATTGTAAGATGAAGCACTGTGAAGTTTAAATGCATATAGTTCACCTTAGCAACCCAGCATCCTGTAAAGTATGTATGTGGCTTACTGTCCTGATCACAGGGCTGACTGAGCTACAACGTAGTGCTGCTGTCCAACAGGGCATACGTACCATAGGAAAGTATTGTACTACCTGCCAGTAGCCATGGAGAAGATCAAAATCCAATATTGAAGGTATGGTGTATACTGCATTGCATTTGAAAATGTAAATCAAAATGTTATAAGGTAAGTCATGATTCTTCATGAATATGTCTCCATGATCATGATATGGAACATAATGTACACAATACATAATGTTATAATATCTAATACAATGTTATACAAAAAAGATATTATGACACGCTATAATTTGAAATGTTATGTACAGTTGCTACTCAGGAATTCAAAAAAAGTGACAGTGTATTGACCTGCATGAGGACCTGGAGAAGTGGCTTGGTTGGTGTATAGCACTTCTCCATGGGGGTCTTCCGGAACTTCAGAGTCCCTGTTCCTGTCATTGTTCAGTCCTTTCTGCGGAAAGTGTGACCACAAAGAAGGGAAGCAAGGGCAGTAGTCAAAGGTTTCTTGTAAAGGGATGATTTCTGGGAACTGAAGCTTTTCTGCTTATATTTTGTTGATAAATGGACACACTTAGCTGCAAGGTGTGACAGTGTTGGAAAAGTAGGTAGGCTAATTCTGAGAAGTTACGTGTACAGTGAAAATTTCTTTCCTATGCTCTGCAAAAGGTAGAACATGAATATTGGAAGTAACCTCAAGGATTTTCCATATTATAATACTGAAATCTCAATAAAATACAAGCAGAGCACTCTCTTAATCATCCTCACAATGATACTGAGGGCGGTAAGTCCACTTAGAAAAAAAGATTAAAATGCAGATAAGGACTACACTAAGACTATCCTGCTAAAATGAGGAAAGTGCATTATTTTTCAGTTATTGATCTATCTTATCAATTACTAGCTGAAGGATATTGGAATTGTCACTTAGCCTGTTTGATTATCAGCTCATTTGTGAACAAGACACTGTGAATGTTCCTACCCATCAGTGCTGCTATGAATATTTGAATAATTCTTGTCTCAGTAAAGAGCTGAAATTTAGAAAGCAATAAAAGTTGTAGCCATGATGATAATTGTGGTCCCACAGAAACACAGAACTAAGGGATGCACTCTGGAATCAGCCTTCACCTTGCCCATTCTTTCTTACATATTGCCATTCAAACACCTCTGTGGTCTTACCAGTAATTTAACTTTTAGTTTTGATTCAAGTTAAAGCAGTAAGCAGGGAAATGAAAGACACTGTTTCAATGATGTTCAAAAAGCCCATGAATACTATTTCATTAATCCAAGCAACAGTCATGGTTGACCACTGTTAAAAAACCTACTGTTTGATAATGTTCCATGAGCCTTCTTTTAGGATTCCCGATCTAAATGAAGTAACTTACAGCTTGACTGCACACTGGCACTGGAGCTTCTACATATAGCTCACAATTTATCCATAGAAGGGAGCTTACTGTTCCTGTTACCTTGAATGTTGTTGTGTAGCAGATTCCTCTGAATTGAAATATTCTCTCCTGAAGAGAAGAAGGAGGTTTTGATTGAGGAAGTAAAGTCTGGGAGATTTGAAACTTTAAGATCACATAACCATTCCCCAAGGTTATGTTAATTAGAAATTGAAACATTCATTCCTGGTTGGCAGAGTGAGTGAAAGTTCAGGAGACTCAAGAAGTCAACAACTCTGGGATAGGGTTGCAAACTCCTGCCCTAAGGCCGTATGAAGGGAAAACCATTGCTTGAAGAGACTCTCAGATTGAGCTCTCTGTAGGGTGTGCAGTGTATTCCAAAGATGCAGCTTCCATGAATCATCTTTGTGTTGGTCTGGGCATTTCCATGATTCAGCTGCCTTTGAGTCATCTACTACTCCTGCAAACAACCCCTCACCCTGATCTATAAGCAACAACAACAGAATCATGGATTCACTAAAACTGGTTTTGGTGTAATTGCACTTTGGCCTGTCATCTCTCTGTGCTCTATCTGAAGTATGTTTGGCCTGTCCAGGTGAAAAAGGTTTCTTGCAACAGATATCAACAGACACAATTTCTTGAGCTGCTTGAGCTAATGTATTCTTTTCATTTCATTTCAGTGTTTCTATAAAATAACCTGTAATTCTTTCTGAAGGTCCTGAGTATCCCTCATATAGTAATGAATTAGATTCTATCCTGGTGGAAACTGGCCATATGCTTGTATGCTGCAGAAAACCTGGCTTTAAGTCAGTGAGAATTCATTTATTTAAACCAGTGGGCTGAAGTGAGCACCATACTCTCAAATGTCTTGATTATGATGAATCCATGTCTTTTATAGGCTATTTGACATCACTTTGAGTTCTATGCATTATTGGTGGGTTAAAATTCTAGTCTGCATGACTATGAATACAAACATGAAACTTCCTTGGGCAGCAAGCAAGCTTGCAGAAATGGGGAGGGAGCACATCTGTATACTTAGAAAAGTAGTCTACAGAAATACAATAAGCTGTTAGCTTAAAGGGGAAGTTCCTTGGGGTGATTGCTATAACTCAAGTTTATCTATAGTTTATGGCCTTGCTCTGGTGACTGCAGTCTGTCTGTGCTACCTTGAGCCCTGTCTTCTGTAGTGAATCCTATGGTTCCCAGGAGCAAAGGAGCTCCCCTTTAATCTCCCTAGCTGTTGAACTTCTGTTTCCCCTGACTGGTTAGTGTTTTAGGGAGAAGGCCTTAGATAAGTTATAAAGATGACAGGTACATGATAGATAGATAGATTATAGATAGATAGATTTAGATATAGATATAGTTATAAATATCAAAGAAACAACCACAACAACAACAAAAAATAAGCCTGTTAAATCTTAAAAAACAAAGCCTGAACAAATTCTTTCCTCAGTCATGCTGCCTTTTCCTACACACCTAAGGCCAATCAGTACTAGTATTATGAATTCTAGGATCAGGTCAGCAAAAGAGAAGAGGTTCACTACTTTTCAAAGAGCAAGGCCAATTTCAACTTCCATTAGCATCCACTAACACTATGGGCATCTCTTGGTGAGCAGAGCTCAGTATTCTCTCTTTGCTGAACAGAGCAGAACTGACCTCCAAGTACATTTTGTTGAGTCATGTTGTGAAGGCATATTTTGCTGAGTTGACCTGCCTGACTTGGACAAAGCCTTCACTTTTGTGTCAGCACCATAACTTTGAATCAGTACAATACTGGCCCAGTAGAACTGACAATAGTGACCATAATGTAGTCTCCCTCACCAGGGTCTTAACTGAGCCATAAATTGCCAAAGATTTTGGATTTATATGTAGCATGCAAAGCCATCCTAACTAGATTAACTAGATTAAGAAATTTTGTAAAGCAGATAAATTTCTTTCTAGAAAAAGAAAGAGACAAGTAGGAATATCCACAACTGAGGAATTAGACTTTATTGGAGGAAAGTCTTAATCGTAGAGGGACACTTCCCATTTCACCAGGTGAGAGTATGAAAATGTAAAGTGTCTGCCTGGCATTCAGAGTGGGGCATGGGGGGGGGGGCGTATGTTCAAGGAGAGAGAGGAATGGGAAATGCATTAGCGAGTGTGGAGGCAGTGGACTTCTTTGAATTACATCCTGCTGAGGTCACCACCCAAGTATCTGGCTCCCCTGGGGTTATCAAAATAGTGATGCAGGATTTGGGAGTTTGGGAAGGGTACCCCAGAATTTATGATCCCAAGTTTTGAGATCTGTCCTACATTTAATAAAGAATTAATAAAATTGCACTCAAGAAGGATAAATTATAAAGTTTAGGAGAAAATCATAAATTTGGGGGTTTATTTAAGGGATACTGAGGTCTAGGAAGGTGAGCAAAACATGTGGAAAGAAGGAAACATGCTCTTACATGGAAACAGGTTCATATAAGAGAAACTGAAGTCCTTAGAAAACGACTGGAACAGAGTTGTAAGCACATGGAAAGTAGAACTTTGACATATATGTAGAGAGGCTCAGAAAATACACATCATGTGCTTTCCAGGAGAAGGAAAGTATAGTGAGACTAAGAAAGAACACACATGACATCTGCCATATGCTTTCCTGAAGAGGGAAATTATTAGAACAGAAGAGAAATTCAGAGGAGAAATGAGTGATGAAGGGGGTTGCACTCATGGTTACCCCTAGTTTAGAGCAAGTATACAGACAAGTCCAGAGCTGATGAGAGCACCCATGTGGTACATTCAGAGATCAGAGAAAATTCATACATGTAATTAAAGTGGGAAGTTACCCCAAACTATAAAGCAAGGAAAGTAGAAAAGTTTAGGTTAAGCAATAATGCAACACAGTCCCACCTCCACCCAGGGTAGCCATGAGACTCGCATGTGTTCAGGCCGCACAGAGTAAGAACCAGAGAGAAGCAGAGGCACACACAGGGTCAGTTTCAGAGAGAGAGAGGAAGGAGCTGGAAGGCAACAGCCTTTATAGCACAGGTTCAGGTATGTAAGGGAAGACCTGATTGGCTAGTAAATTTTGAGGATGAGCCTGAGAGTTACCCCAGTTGGGTAAACCCACCCAGGTAATGCAGTAGACTGTGGGAAACCTGGGGCACTGTGGAACAGTCTCAATCAGACATTTTTGCTAAGAATTTCTGGTGCCAGGGCAAGTAAGCTAGCACCCCCTGGTTCTCCTTGAGCCTCAACCCTAACTGAAACTGCCTTTAAATAGCCAGATTTTCTCCTACCTTCCTTCAATAATGGGAGGCAGTTTACAGACAGACTTCTTGGCATTCACCAGGAGTGTGTTGAATTTCTACATGCTAACTCAACTCCTTCATTTCAGACTCTTTTATAGAAGTAGGGAAGATGAATTCTTACAATTTTGCTACTTTTTGATAAAACGGGTGAAGTACAATGAATTTGGAATCTGGAATGACTGAGGAAGTAGTATTGTTTTTATTTCGTAGTGGATCAGGTGACAGCATTAAGACATTTTAGAAGAAATTTCTATAAAAAATTTAAAAGACGAGATAAAAATGTAAGTAGGGTTACAATTAGGATTAAAGGTGTATTTTGTTAGGCATGCCATACAGAAAAGGAGCAAGTCTTCAGTTTTAATCTCCTCCTTCCATTTTGAGAGGGGAAGTTCAAATGATACTTCACACAAAAGGGAAAAATGGGGGTGGGTACCAAGAAGCTTCAGGACATAGTGATCCCTCCAGATGGAGTTCTTTTGGGAGTGCTTTGGGGCCTGTGCCTTGACAGGATAAAGAAATCCACATCTGGAAACACAGGAGGCTAGAGAGGGGCCATGAATACAAAGTGGTTATCAAGGAGGGAATAACTGAATCTGTTGGGCTAGAGGAAAAGAAGAAGCTAAACTGTGGGTGTGGAGGAGCCTTAGCATATAGGGAATAAATTGCATGTCAGAGACAGGATAAATTTAACTTGAAGGGAGTAGAACTGTGAGTTTTTTTTTTTTTTTTAACTTACAGTAATAGATATCTTAGCTGGTCACAGAGATGTCAGGTCATTTACAGAAAAAAAAATGTTATTACTGGCCATTAGAAAGGCTAATAAAACCCAAAATATTATTGGCTCTGGGCTGGTAACATTTATTTCTCCACAATAGCTGTAGCTCATTGTTAAAGTTCTATTCACAAGGTATGGTTTCTGGAAGCCTCAGCTTTTGGTTCTCCATTTGCCAAACTTTACTTTGCATTTTGTGCACATGGTAAGCTGTGGTCTCCCATGGCTTTTATGAACAAGCAAAATGGCAGTTTCTCAAGACTTATTGGAGCCATTAGGAAAGAAACTCTTAGATCATAATAAATCCATTAGCCATTATGATCTGATCAATACATATCTATATGGAATTTTTTGTATATAACATGACATTTACAGGTGACATGAATATTATACATAAGGTTGAAAAAATAATAACATAGGTGGTTGCTAGTGAAACAAGGAGTGTTGTCTACAAAAGTAAGGAAGAAGAAATTATTAACTTGGATAGGGAATTAATTAAAATTTTTGGAAATGTAAAGTTTTGGCTTAGCTAAGGTAGGAAGTATAAGAAACTAATATTGAATTAGTATTTGAAATATCTTAAACAATTTTAAATTTAAACATAATAGAAATTAAGAAATTAACTAATTTTGAAGTTTAGTTATCAGGTTTAAATGTTTTTTTTTTGTAAGTCTTTAATATACAAGGCTTATAGTTTCTAATTACTTTGCCTAGAGATCAAAAGGTATTATCTTTAGAAGAGCTAATGAAAGTATGTTAGGCTGAAAAAGTTTAAAGTTTGATTAATTCTATAGGCATGATGAAATTTTATATAATTAGTCCTAGTTTTTCATATAGAATAAGTTTGTAGCAAAAATAAAGGTTTTACCCAGTAGGAAAACATAATTGTAGAAGACTTAAGAAACTAGTAAACAGATATTTTATGCAACAAAATAAAGGCTTTATCAGACAGAAAACATACTACCTCAGCTTTTGGACATAACATAATCATCTCAATTAGACATTATACACTCTTTTTCCAACCCTTTTATTAGCATACATTTCATAGTCCATATCCTATTCAGGATCAGACTTCTGGTCAGAAGGCAGTGGCTCTTTTCTCTTTTAATGTTACCATGAACAAGGGAATTAAATGACCTCCATGCCTAATGTCAGTGGACAGAGACCCTCAATTCTTTTTGGGAGATGGTGATGGGTTTGATTGAATCTGACATTTTCAAGCTGAAATGGGAAGATGATAGAAAAAAATTGCGGGAGGCAGTTTCTACTCTTGTTGACTTTTAAGCTTGGAGATCAATCAAAAGGGGCCCAGGTAGATAGAGTTAGCCTGTTAAATAAAGGACCCTCTGAGGTAGATTGGTGGAATTGTAAAGGTTCAGAAGGTCATTTACATCAATCTTATACTTTTGACTTAGGTCACACTTTGATTAAGCTTAAGCAAAGCCAGATGAAATATCTTGATTTTGTTAAAGCCTAAGTTAAGTTTCTGAGCTCAAAGTCCTGACCTAGTGACAGAGACCATGAATATGAAATAGGCAAGTTTTCAAGTGTAAAAATGTTTATTAGCAAAGACTTATATTAGCTAAATTATGGAGATAAGAAGAAACACAAGATGATTTTCAGTACAGGTCAGAAGCTATAACATAAACTATGGCCTTGAAACATTGCAAAAACAACACGGTTACAAAAAGACTATGAAATATGGAATATTACCAATATAAAAGTCTATTAGAGTATAGAACACAACTTAGGGTCAGGGACTTTTAAATTTTCTACACAAATTTCCATCTCAATATAAGGTATGGTACTATAAATAACTTACCAATGTATCATAGCGAGTTGAGTTTGAATTAGATTAAGAACTTAAGGCAAGAGAAGTACAGAGAAGAAAATATTTCATGGTAACCCATTTTATCTTAACTGAAGAAACACTGTATAATTCTAATTTGGATGGACACTCTTTGTATTTTATTATTATTATAAACATTTAGAAATCAACCTTAAATCAAGGAAGCTGTCACTTGACAGAAAGCATGTATACTGTATCTCAAAATGAATCACTTTTTTTTTTGGCAAGCCCAACAGACTGGCCTTTTTTATGAGAGAGTGAGAGACAGAGAAAGAACTGGCACCAACCACTGTAATTGAATTCCAGATGCATGCACCACCTTGTGCACCTGTGTGACCATGCACATGTATAACCTTGTGTGTCTGGCATACATGAGATCTGGGGAATCAATTATAGGTCCTTAGGCTATGCAGGCAAGCACCTTAACTGCTAAGTCATCTCTCCAGCACTAATACATTGTTTTAAAGATTAAGGATTTCAGTGATAATAAATATTCAGAAGGCAATGTTAGGAGCATGATTAAACTTTGGTGTTTAAACATGTCTATCATGAATAAGCATAAACCCAAAAACCCAGGGGTAACTTATTTTAAATATGATATAACATGTTTTTTGTAATTTAACATCATCTCAGAATATATCTATGAAATCCAAACACTTAATGACCACAAGAACTAGAATGATTACTAATCACAATTTAGTTACACATAAAGACAGACTACATGAAACATAGAACACATGACATAACATGGCTGGCCAGCATTAGACATGTCATAGGACACAGTTAAAAAGATGTCCTTTTTAATATTTTCATTATACTTTCAAATGAATGAGGACTTAAGTTAATTTAATATTTTTTATCGTATTCATTTATTTATTTGACAGAGACAGAGAGAGAATGGGCATTCCAAGACATACAGCCACTGAAAACAAACTCCAGGTGCATGTGCATCTGGCTTACATGGGTCCTGGGTAATTGAACCTGGGTCTTTTGGCTTTGCAAGCAAGTGCCTTAACCATTAAGTCATCTCTCCAGCCCACAACTTGATATTTTTAAATTTATATGAGTACTTGCTTGTGAGCGATTGTTTTCATATCAGCAATCAGCAAAATACCCTCTTAGCAGTTTGAATTTAATTTTTTTTCTTTCTTGAGAAGTTGGTGCCTCAAACAACAATTTATCTGGTCACTGTTAAATGAAGGCCAACACTGTGGAGAACAGAGTACCAAATATTAGGACAAAAGGTGTAGTTTTTAACAATGGAGTTATTCCTGAAAGCTCCCAACCAGCATTGAGAGGTGTCCTCATGCCAGCAATCAAGGCAGCTTGGAAGAGAATGGGATAGGGAGCTTGGAGAGGGGACACCTGAAAGAGGCAACATTGAATAGGGAGACAGCGAGTCTGTAAGCCAAAATAAACCTCTTTTTTTCCCACAAACTGCATTTGGTTGGGTGATTTCTACCAGCAATGTGAACCTGACTGCAACATCACCTAATTTATCAGAGAATGGAATTGCATTTACTGTAAGAAGACCTCAGCAAAAGGCAAACACAAATCTAGACCCAAATGGCAATGGTACCAAAAATTCTACTTACTAAATGGCAGACCAAATGGCTGATCCTTCACCAGGCCCTTACAGGGAACACCTGAACCACAAGACACTGAAGAGGGTAGGATCATGACTAACCTTAATCTTCTACATCTTCCCTCCCTCCTTCTCCCTCTCCCTCTCTCTCTCTCTCTCTCTCTCTCTCTCTCTCTCTCTCTCACTCTTCTCTCTAACTCTTGTATATTAGTTATCTTTTTGCTCGTTTTCTTAGTGGGCACTGACCTGTAACTCCCAGTACCAGCATGGGGCTATCATCCACAATGAGCTTTTGATCAGAGAGACCTGCAAGGTTTCCTAAAAGACAGACAGATTTCTCTCAGAGTACTTGATGACCCACCAAATGTTAGTGGTAAGACCCTACAGCTGAAGACACCTTATATGGTTGACATGGAAAATAGAACGGCATGGCTGGAAGTTGGAAGAGAGTCAGTCCCCAGACAGTCAGTGTGTCTAGTGCCAGAAGGTGCTACATGGGCGACTGGGGGAAAATGACCAATATCTGTCCAAGCAACTCATGGTCTAACCTACGTAGCAGCAAATAACTTGTTGTGATCCCACACAAGTGCAATAGTGGCACACAGCCATGGGGGGGGGGAACCAACTGCTCTCAATTTGGCTAACTGATCCCCTCACTGGTATGGGACCCATAGCTGGAGCTAGGAAACAAGTCAGAACCATATCCAAGCATAAGCCCACTCACCAATATCAAGCTACCATCAATCATGGGCTACAAGAGGGCCTACACCCATTAAATTCTCTATAAAAAAGTAAGCCTTATCTCATTTGTCCTGATGCTAACTTACTCTCCGTTGGAGAATCTGCTTCTCTTTTTCAGATAGACGTAGATCCTAAGGAGAGAGCCACCCCATCATACCTCAAAAGGGCCCCGACTGAAACTAAGAACAATTGGCGAAACAAGCAAGGGTGCTGTTTTCCTGATGAACCGGATACCAGCACAAAGGGGAAGGAGATCAACACAGAGAAAAATCAACTCCTACCAAATCAGAGAGCCAGAGCCTCACAGGTCCCCAACACCTCATCACTGAAGCAGACCAAAAATGAACCCAACATGGCTCAGGGAAATCTTGCGGAAGAGGAGACGGAAAGAATGTCAGAGCCACATGTTGGGTCATGATATGCAGAGACATTTATCTTACACATAACTGTGGGATAACTCCACAATGCATGACCCATATACCTCAACAAGGAGGGGCCAAGGGGTGGGGGTAGGTCACAGATGAGCCTAATAATGGTACCAAACTGACTGTATTTGCTGAATACAAAACTAACTAATAAAGAAAAAAATTAAAAAAAAATGGAGAGGGTGGGGAGAGCTGGAACCAGGAAGATAGTCAGTTTTGTAATAAGTACCCACATCTCTGGTTTTACAATGGAGGATGAAAACAGACAATTTTGGGGGTCTAAGAGTTTAAGATCAGTCTGGAGGCAGTCTGGAAGGCCAGTGAAGTTTTGTAAATCTCAGAACCCACAGAGGGTGGAAGTTCAAGGCCCACAGGCTTGTCTCAGCAACTACTTCTGGCCAGAAGCTCTCAGGGCTACCTTCTGACAAGACAAGGAAGCCTGATGTGTCTCTTTCATGTATTTTAGGAAGAGAGATAGAGGCTGACTCATCATATCCTTGGGTTAAAGATGGTCAAGTGCTGGATGACTCTGTGGATACAGCAAATGGCCTTTCCATGGCTAGAGCCAGGAAGTGGGGTGGAGGAGAAGGTTTCAGGCAGGTGAAGTACCCAACTTGTGTCATAGATTTGCTGTAGCCAGTGTGGAGTTTTGAGAGCTCACTGAAGTGTAGTCTCAGCCTTGGCCTCGCAGTCCTAGGGGAGTTGGAATTCTCTCGTGCTATTCACTATGGTGAAAGGAAGGAGGGAAGGAAAGAGAGAGACAGAGTAGGTTCCAGAAACTGCTAAGGGTTTAGGTTTTGGCCTGGGATGAGCTGCTGCCATACCTTAGTTTGTTTAAGCTTTGGCACAATATGTTAGAAAAGAAAGAGACAAGTAGGGATATCTATGACAGAGGAATTAGACAATTGGAAGAAAGTCCTAGTTGCAGAGGGACACTTTCCTTTTCAGCAGCTGAGACTCTGGAAATGTAAGGTGTCTGCCTAGCATTGGGGGTGGGCAATTATGTTCATGGAGAGAGGGGATAAGAGAAGCATTAGTAAGTGTGAAGGCAGTGGACTTCTTTGAACACTTTTCTTCTGAGATCACCAGCCAGTTATCTGCCTCCTCTGGGGTTTTTGAAATAGGAGGGGGGACAGTCTCCAGACACATTTCCTGTCATTTGCCAGTAGTTTTTGCTGAATTTCTGACATGCTAACTTAACTCATTCATCTCTTACTTAATTTTTTTAAGTGTGGTACAAGTGATTTGCAATTTAACCTTTTATAAGTGTACAGTTCTATTCACATGGTTGTGAAACCATTACTACACAGAACTCTTCATCTTGAACACTTAAACTCTGAACCCAGTCAGCAGTAATTGCTCATGCTCCTCTCCCAACCCTTGAACTCCCCCTTCTATTTTCTGCCACCGTGAGTTTCACTTTAGGTCCCTCATGTAAGTGGCATTCTTCTTTATTTACCTTGTATCCCTTGCTTAATCCCAGAAACAATGGCTTACAAGTGATAGTCAAAACCTACGTGATGATTTAAACCATTTGAATATTTGAGTTTCATATGGAAAAATTCTCAAAGTACGTTAGTGCATGTTCTCAAATAGGATACATAGAAGAGGTCAAGGAATTCAAGCAGTTTAAAGGGGAAATGGATCAGAATTACCCAACTCATAAAAAACAAATAATACATTCTTTCCGCCACAGTGCCTGACACTACCTACACAAGTCCATCATTAAGAGGAGGAAAAGATCATGACATCAAAATAAAAGAGAGACTGATTGAGATGGGGAGTGGATATGATGGAGAATGGAGTCTCAAAGGGGAAAGTGGAAGAAGGGAGGCTGTTACCATGGGATTTTTTTGTTTGTTTGTTTGTTTGTTTTTCAAGGTAGGGTCTTGCTCTGGTCCAGGCTGACCTGGAATTAACTCTGTAGTCTCAGGGTGGCCTTGAACTCATGGTGATCCTCCTACCTGTGCCTCCCGAGTGCTGGGATTAAAGACGTGTGCCACCACGCCCAGCTCCATGGGATATTTTTTATAATCATGGAAGTTGTTAATAAAAATTTGGAAAAAAAAACAAATAATAGGTGATATATATCGAGTCATTTCATTAAGTAAAAATATTTACAGAACTTCTTTTGTCATCTACCATTCCCAGCAACAAGTCTACACATTGCATTCTTCATTTCTCAATCATCTATATGACCATTAGTTTCCATTGGGAACCTTTTCAACAAGGGTTAGGAATTCCCAAGTGATCCAAGACCCTTCAGGTATTAAAAGTAACTACGTATAATTCATTTTTTGTTTTTTTTTTTCTTAAAAAGGTCTTATGTGTGGTCTAGGACAACCAGGAACCATTGTGTAGCCCATAATAGTCAGAAAATTGCTATGTAGTCCATGGTGAACTTGAACTAATGATCATTTTGTCTGAATGCCAGGATTGCAGACTTGTCCCACCATGTCTGGATCTGTAAGTGCTTTTAATATAAATAAAACTATGGTATAAGGTAGAGACAAAGATTTTTCATAAAGCTTACCAGAAGGCAGAAGTGGCCTATGAGAGGAAGTCAGAGTGAGGTCCAGACAGTCTTCCTGAACAATAGGGAGAGTCTGCTCCAGGCAGAGAACTGGGTGTTCTAAAAGTCTTAAGGCAGGAAACACAGTTGGCATGTCCCTGGCAAGCAGGTAAGTTTACTAGATGAGAGTGAACTGGCATTGTAGTAGCAAAAGACAGAAAGATCATGGGAATTCATGATGCAATGTTTTGTCAGGCATGGCATTTATGTGTGAATTGGAATGTTGTTGGATTTGGGGCTTAGGTGTTATTTACTTACCTGGTTGCTATGTAGGGTCAAAAACAGACAGAGAGGCCAGTGAGAAAATGGACTTAGCTTCATCTGAGATGAGAAATGTGTGAAATAATAGACACAAGGTTTATGCTGACAGCAATGCAGAAGCAACTGGACTGGAGATGAGTGCTGAGGCAGAGAGGGATTTAGAATAACTATGGTCCACAGTTCAGATCAATGAGTTACGGTGTATGACATTTACTGAAGTATGAAAGATGGAAGCAGAAGAAAGGTAAGGAATATGTATATGGGAATCGGGTTGTCAGCTTTGATCATATTAACTTAGATATTTCTAGTAGACATCTACTGGAGAGGTTGCATAGGAAAGAAGTTGATACAGCTGTCTAGAGTTCAAAGGGAGGGCCAACATGCTAGCCATCTTCACATAAGTAGTATCTAAAATTAAGGGCTCTGATAACAATCACCAAGAGAACAAATCTAAATATTTAAACAATATATTCCTATCAGCACAAAACTTGCTCGTTCTTCATGCAGTGAATGTTGCTGACTTAGACAGAAAAGTATACCATGAACATATATTTATATTTCAATAACTCTATCTATCTAGTTCTCCACAGAGAATCCCACATAAAACTGTAGGAAAAGAAAATGAAAATGTGTCTTGTGGTTTCTTGAATGGATGCACTAAAATTTCTATGCTTTCTGACAAGCCAGTCCATTTTTCCTTATAACTCATACATAATTGAAAGCAACCAACAGCTTAGTGTCATAAAGAACTTTTTATATGACAGTAAAAGAGCCTCTCACACATGTTAGTACTGGTTGTAAAAGTGCACTAATGTTGAAAGTAAAAGCCATGAGTAAGAAATTTCATTTGATTTTAAATTAGGACAAATAAAATTCCATCATGGTATGATTACTAATAAATTTGATTCAATTAAATAAATATTAAGTGTATGCCTACTGCTGACACTGTACTAAGGGTAAGGATATGATGTGAACAAGATCATGGATTCTACATTACACAACCTAGTAGGAAAACCTTTAATCCAATAATCACATTACCAAGTCTGTAATTATCTATTGAGTTGAAAGATATTAAGAGGGGCAACATGAAATTATAAAATTAGTTGGTAACAACTTAGTGTGAGAAGATAACTTCCTGAGAAACTCACAGTTAAACCTGGTAGAAGAGAAATTACAGAGCAACTGGCACTAAAAGAGTAGGTACCCACAAAATTAAGGAAGATCAATGTCTATAAAAACAGAAGAATGAGAGAGAAGACTGGTAGCAATCTTCTTTACCTGATTATGTGACATGTGGAAAATACTTTCACTTTTTCAGATGGAAAAAATGCATATCTATTATTTCAAAGATCCTTTTCACACAAATATTAAGGCTTTATAGTTCCAGGTCCCAATTTTCAAGTCTGAGCTTCTGTCCATGGTACTACTACTTAGCTGGGAAAAGAAATGAGGTGATCTAAACTCAGACGCCTGAGGAGCCTGAGTGATAGGTATCTCTCTACAAAATCCTAGAGGACTTTTGTATATTTAATGAGGCATAAAATAGTCCTTCTAACACCATCATCCAGACAATGTTTTCAGACCTCACTAGAAGTCTATGGACACATGAAGGGATTTGAGTCAGAAAATGAGAGTATTATGTGTGTTGTGTATAAAATGAATCATTAAGGTTGTTGCTAAAAGATTTATGTTGTCATGCACGTAAACACACATATCAACTGCTCCTAATTAGATTTTAATAAAAACGAATAAGACCATGTGTGTGCAACATTCAGAGGTACCCATTAAAACAGACTTTATAAAATTGTTAACTTAAAGCCTGCAAAAGTTGTTAAATAACAGTTTGTTTCAGTACCAATAACTTTGCCACAATTGTTTTATTGCTGAGAATATATTTAGTTAGGTTTTCTTGTGGAAACAAATCAACTCTTGTATGGCAAATTAAAAATTTGTTTCTAAAGTTCAACAGGAAGATAAATATTTTAGGATTGATGTTGTACTAGTTAATTAATAATGTGGTCTTGATCACACTGGGATAGGAATTGATTGAGAATAAAACAGCTAGTCAGTAGACAGAAATAAAGAAAGCATATAAACCATATCATTGTGGATACAAATATGGAAAAAACAACTTGGTGGAAAGCTATAGTTTAGGTTTGGAAGGATAGAAGTAAGAGACACTCCACTTACACAAAATTCTTCTTTGGGGAAGAATGGAGGGAAACAGAGGACACACATTTCTTGCACTTTTGAACAGTATGAACACATGGGAGGCAGAGTAAAAGTATTTGCTACTACAATGGAACAGCTTAAATTTTTTTAAATATTTAACCAATAACTGCAAATAAAACCTGACAGCATGGAAACTTTTTCACTTGGGAATTAAACTTCTTTGCATATTTACACTCAAAAGCTATCCACAAATATCAAGGGAATCTTTCTGATATAAACTGACATTTATTTTTCCCTGTATTAGGTTTTATTTTTAACAAATACACAGTGTATTTAGTATTATGACATTTCAAGCAGAATAAGTTTTAATTGATTCTCCTCTCTCCAGCTCCATCATGTCTCTATCCTCTCTTGTATTTTCCCCCCTTGCCTTTCTGTTTTCATGTTATATGTATCCTTTTGCCTTTTCTCCCCACCTTCATCCTCATCTATTTTTACCCTCTTTTATTCACCTTTCTGGCTTTTTAGATTTTACCCATGGTTCCCCATTTCTATATACATACTTGTAATATCACAAGCTAGTGAAGGAGAGAGATAGCTTTTTATGGGCAGTCAGTCATGGACAAATGCACAAAGAGAACATAGATGCCACCTTGCCTTCCCTAGCAGGACTAGAACCTGTGTCTGACCTAGTCTCATTGAAGATGGCTACAAGCAACACTCCCCCAAAATAACTTTCTGCTTTATCTTCAGCTTAACACAACTGGGTAGCCTGCCCCTCCTCAGTCAGCTTCTTGAATCTATCAGCCCATCAGATCTCTCCTTTGCACACCTGACTGAGTCTAAAGTCAAGGCTTATCCTAGTTGAGTGCCTGACACATATAAATGGATCTGGTAAGTATATTAACTCTTTTGGCTATTCATTCTCCTGGAACTAGGCTCTTCTGATCACAGCTTTGGCAAACTCCCTCAGGCTTGGAAGGGAGGGAATTTCTTCTTGTGGGTATTTTCCTATTTTACTACATATATGATTTTTCTCTAAGCTATGAGCCCTTTACTATCCAATCTCTTACCTTTCTTCTTTGTGAAGATGAAGGGATTGTGTAAGGTTCAGGAGTGACCAAGTGCATGGGAAAAACATGAGCTGCCAGGACTGACTCTCAAGAACAGAGCAGTGAGCTTTGAGATTACAGATAGTGCACTATATAGGGCTCTTCAGTTGGGCGAAGATGAGGAAGGGAAGGAACTGCTTTGTTCTTTACATTAGCCATAGGGTGTGAGACCAGAAGTGACAAGGTGAGACAGAGGGGCAGGAAACCTAGACCTAGGGCATTGTTAGGCAAGGAAGGGATAATGGCTGGGCAGTTTCTTGAGGAATGTGGATGACCCACTTCCTGTGTCTGACTCCATCCTGCTGTCTTTGGTGACTCCATTTTGGGAAGCACATCTTGACCTAAGATTCCAGCCTTTTGTTAATGACAAGGGATGGTGGTCTTTTCCTCTGTGGTGTCTTCATGCTGACCGTAGGGGGTGACGAGCTCTTATGGGAGAGGCTGGGTAATTTGGTTGATGGGTATCCCCTCAGGGCAGGTGATGATGAGCTAATTACTCAGTGGCTAAAGGCTGGTAGGAGATAGAAGAGGGACAGATCAGTAAAAGATGGTTGAATTTTCAGTGGGTGAATTGGTCCATCTGAGTTTGGATGCATCTCAGAAGGCAGGGGCCCAGGACAAGTAGCAAGAATAGTCCAGATATAGGCCCTAAGAGTGGAAAAAGCCAGGGCCAAACTGTACCAAAGATGTTCCATGAGTCAGAGGGAATTGGTGTTCATACCTGAAGCTCATCAGGCAGGTTTTTTTTTTTTTTTTTTTTTTTTTTTTTTTTTAATTTTGACCTCTACCTTGCCTGATCAGTTGACATAGTGACACCATTTCTCATTTAGAAAAAGAAAGGTCCCTCCTTTGTCTGCTGTCAAGAGGTCTAGGGCTCAACAGTTCTGTAGCACAAATGAGGCCAGAGAATTAAGTTGCTCTTGTAGCAGTCACAGGGCCTCAGTCAATCCCAGGACTGGGATGCTCAGTTCTGTAGAAAGCCTTTCACAGGAATTTAGGCTATGGCTCAGGCCTCCTGCAGCCAGTTCCGTGTCAGCTATAGAGGCTGCCAGGCAAGTGAACAGATCTTTTGTAGTGATGAGCCTGCTTAGGAAGAAGGACTGACAAGCTCTCCTTTTGTATACATGGTGAGGCTAGGTACCAAAGTGACTGGGGTGCAAGGGCCTGAGTGCATTCTCAGACAGATGCAAGTATACAGCATAAAGTCACACCAAAAAATAAATTCCCTTAGGTAAGGTGTAGTTTTTAACAATGGAGTTATTCCTGAAAGCTCCCAACCAGCATTGAGAGATGTTCTCATGCCAGCAATCAAGGCAGTTTGGAAGAGAATGGGATAGGGAGCTTGGAGAGGGGCCACCTGAAGCAGAGGCAACATTGAATAGGGGGACTGCAGTAATGAAGGGGAGCTCAAGGGAAGTGCACAGGAAGCAAGCAGTGTGATTGGTGAGACTGAGTTGATGGAGGAGGGAGAGAGAAAAATTAAGGATGGACATCCAGGGAGTGGTAGAGAAGGTTAGATCATGCAGATCTTCCTGGAGCTTGCCATGAGCCTGTTTGATGTCCATAACTGTCTGGATATGGGCATTTTGGGCAGTCTTAGGGGCATTTTGAATGGATCTAAGTATTTCTATGCTAAATATTCCTGTCCCCACAACAAGAGCCCATAGTGTATTGGGTTGCCACCCCTACCATCCCATCTGCCCACTTTTGGTCCCATGGGTCTGTGACAGAAAAAAAATTGTGAGTAACCGTGAGATTTGAGCTGTGGTGGTTAGATGCCATAGGACTTAGTCAGGTGAAAGTAGTGATATCAAAAAGATGGAGAGATCGATAGTAAGCACCCTCCAACAGAGCCAGTGTAGCATGCTGTTACAACTTGGTCCTCAGTGAAGCAGAGACTTCTCTCATACCATCCCTGTATTGAGCTGGCTTCAGGGCAGTCATTGGCAACATCTGTTATAGAGAAGGTGAGGGAGATGGGCTCCGCACACTCTGTGAGAGGACAGAAGGAAGAATTAAGGAGCTTTTTATCCTTGTCAACAGCTATGACATCAAAACGCCAGGTACAAGGGGGAGATGAGCACTCAGCGGCAAGGGATAGAGGACTTGGGGAAAGAGAGTGGAGACAGACGGGCATGAGTGTCAAGAGGAACATTCTGGGACTGGGGGAAGAACAGGAAAACAAGAGTTTAAGTTTGAGAGGGCCCATTATTAGGGTGGAGGTGTACTTATCCCTGGATAAGGTAGGGTAGGACGGAGGTGGCTTGACTCTCTTTAGTTGTGATAAGTGGATCCAGCTGAGGATTCCGTGAAGCTTTTCGGCTGTGGGGTGGTTAGGATCATCAGATGAGGTTCAGTCCAGGGTGGCTTGAGACCTTGTGGGCAAGACTGCTTAAGGTAGACTTGATCTCCAGGGTTAAGTGAAGAGTTGTTGCTCCCTCTGGTGGTTGGGGAAGAAGGCGGGCAGCATGTTCCCGTAGAAGATTCCAGATAAAGGTGAAAGTTGGTAAGTACCCATGGAGGGGGGTTTCTGGTAGTGGAGGGAGGCTGTTTAACAGGAAGGGTCGCCCATACCTGAGTCCAAAAGGGCTAAAGTAGGAGGGGGCCCGAGGAGTAGCTCTGATTCAGGCTAAGGCAAGTGGGAGGAGCTGGGGCCAGGAGAGGTGAAGTTCAAAAGTTAGTTTAGACAGATGAGTTTTGAGAATGGCATTTGCTCTATCTACTTTGCTGGAGGAATGAAGCCTATATGGAATATGAAGTTTCCAATTTACCCCCAGGGTTCTGTATACTTCTTGGGTTACCTTGGAAATGAAGGCTGGTCCATTGTCTGATTGAATGGTAAGGGGAAAGCCAAAGTATCCACCATAGTGAGGAGGTATTTCGGTTTTTTTTGTGAGGAGACATGTGAGTAAAGTCTATATGCCAGTCCACCCCAGAAAGTAAGCCCCTGTGTTGGTGGGGCTTGAAAGAGCAAGGGGGATAGGCTCCCCCTTGTGGAGAAGTCTTGGTGCAGAATGAGCAAGCCAGTGTCACAGAGGAGATTAGAGAGGACAGGCAAGGATGGAAAAGGAGTGGGTTCAGGAATCTTTGTAGAGGGCGGGCTCCCCCATAAAATTATGATTATGTAAGTGGGTCAGGATGGTAGTAGCTTGGAGAATGAACTTCTGTGCCTCTTGGGCCAGAAAAGCAGCTGCAGCAAGAGCACGTAGGTATGGTTGTCAGCCCCAGACAGAGGATTCCAGTTGTTTAGAGAGATAGGCTACAGAGACAAAGGATGGGCTCTACATTTGGCCTAGAGCTCCCACTGCCACACCCCCTTTCTCTGTGGAATAAAGAAGAAAAGGCAGCTGAAGGTCTGGAAATGCAAGCGCTGGAGCTTTCAAAAGGGAGTCACGCAGGTGGGAGAAGGCAGCATCTGTCTCTGACTTACCGTCTATGGGTTCATGTGGGTTTCCATTAGCTTTGTTGTAAAGGGGCTTTGCCAGGAGGGAAAAGTTTGGAATCCACATTCTAAGGAACCCAGCAAAGCCTAGAAAGAAGAGGATTTCTTCCTTAGAGGTAGGCAGGCAAAGAGAGTGAAGATGTTGTTTGCAGTCCAGGTGGAGTTGTTGTGAGGTGGGGGTAAGGAGAAAGCCCAGGTGCCTAACTTGGGTTAAGGAAAGTTGAGCCTTTTGGAGGGAAACTCGATATCCGTTAGACCCATGAAAGTTAAGAAGTTTGTTGGTGTGTAGTTTATATAGAGAAAGAGAGGGTGAGCAGAGCAAAAGATCATCTACATATTGAAAAAGTGTGCTGGGCAACAGAACTAGGGACAAAAGGTCAGCAGAGAGAGCTTGACCAAATAGGTGGGTGATGTCTCTAAAACCCTGGGGAAGGACAGTCCCGGTGAGTTGAGAAGCAGTGTGAGTATCAGTGTCCTCCCAGGTGAAAGCAAAGAAAATGTACGAATCGGGTGGAAGGGGATGGAGAAGAAGGCATCTTTGAGGTCAAAAACTTAAAAATGAGTAGTGGAGGAGGGGATATGAGAGAGAGAGTATAGGGGTTGGGGACTATTGGATAAATGTGCATAACAGCAGCATTAACTAGGCACAAGTCTTGGACTAAGTAGTAAGTCCCGTCAGGTTTAATAACAGGCAGGATCGGAGTATTGCAAGGGGAGTGAGTGAGACAAATGAGTCCAGCTTGTAGCAGGTGAGAAATATTAGGTTTGAGACATTGGTCGTGTTCAAGTGAGATTGGGTATTGAGGGTGGCATGGAAAGGATGTGGGGTCTTTAAGTCTGATGAGAGTCCAGTGTTGGCAAGGAAGTGTCCCACACCCTGGGATTAACTTCCGAGACAGAGAGGGGAAAATCTGGATCCTTTGTAAGTGACAGGGTTGGCTGGAAGAGGAAGATAGGGTGTGGGTGGTAAGTTAGAGAGTGAGTTTTTGTATTAGATCCCCACCTAGGAGAGGAATAGGACAAAGGGTTATTATGAGAAAGGAGTGGGAGAGGGGAGTGTCCCAGAGTGCAGACAGTAAGGGGAAAGTGATGCGTGGGGGTGGGATAGGCCGTCAATACCCGATATGGAGATCTGTGAGGGAAGTGTTACCAGAGTAGGATTGCAGGACTGACCAACTGACCCCTGTATCAATCAGAAACGAGATGGCCTTCCTGCCAGCTGGACTGTGACCCTGGGCTACTCCGTTGTGACATGGAAAGTGTTGCTGGGGGCTGAGGTCCCAGGGCACCCTCAATCTTTGGCCACCAGCCCAGGAGATCAGCAATTAACTCTTGTGAGGATTGTTGAGGCAAAGAAGGATAGTCCGCCTTCCAGTGTCTGGCAGGTCTGCAGTGAGGACAGGGCCCTGGCAGCGGGTGTGGGCTGTGGCAAGTTTTTGCCCAGTGGCCAGTGTGGCCACACTTGAAGCAGGGTCCTGGTGGTGAGTGTTGCCGCGCCATTGTCTTCTTTGGAGGAGGTCTCAGGGCCGCAGCCAGGAGCTGGAATTACTGCCTGACTCTGGCCACTCTCTCAGTCTGATTCTGGTCCTCTCTGTTGTTAAAAACTTTAAATGTCAGGTCAAGAAGATCTCCCTGAGGGGTCTGAGGGCCTTTTTCTAAGGGCTTAAGTTTTTTCTGATGTCAGGGGCAGATTGGGACAAGAAGGGTTGAGGCAAGTGTATTGGGTGAGTGCCTCAGTTAGGTGTTTTATAAACTCAGCTGGATTTTTCTTAGGCCTCTGGGTAAGCACCTGGAGTTTGCCAAAATCGACAAACTTATGGGATGCCTTTTGTAAGCCAGTCAAGAGGCAGAGAATCATTCTATCATGGGCCTACCTTCTTGAGAGTTAGCGGGAGTATGGTATTCCCAGTCAGGGTCCTCTCTGGGGACAGCAAGTGTCCCCACTGGGAAAGTGTTATCAGTTCAGTGAGCCTCATCAGAATGAGCCTGAGCAGCCACCCAGACACATTCTCATTCATCAGGAGTGAGAGTGGAGGAAAGAACTACAAAGAGATCACTCCAGGTTAGGTCATAGGCCTGGGTGAGGTAGCAAAATTCTTTGGTGTAGTGAGTTGGATCAGTAGAGAAAGACCCTACACGTTTTCAATCTGGGATAAATCAGACATGGAAAACGGAACATGATGTGAATGATTCCTTCAACTCCTGTGACCTCACACAAAGGGTACATTCCATCCCAATGAGTTTGTTGGGCAAGAGGAGATAGAGGAGGAGAGGATATGGGAGATGGTGGTGGTGGGCATGGAGGTGGAGCAGGAGGCAGAAGAGGGAGGAAGGAGGGGTGTGGGCATCAGGCAGGGGGTCAGGAGAGGCTGAGGGAGCTGGAGGATCAGGAGGGGCTATTGGGGCTAGATCATCTATGGAGTCCAGGTCAAAAGCAGAGGGTGAGGATGAGTATGGGGGAGGAGTTGAATTTAGAGCACATTTCTGAGACCTTAGAAGGACCTGGTGAGAAGAACAGGTAGAGCACAGAGAAGGTTCATGCAGAGTTAAAAATGCTTGGTTATAGGGTATTTCAAACCACTTGCTTGTACATTGGCAGAAGTCTCCTAAATCAGTGAGAATTTGGAAATCAAAAGTAACATTCCCAGGCCATTTGGACCCATTGTCCAGCTTATATTGCAGCCAGGCAGAGGTGCAGAGAAAGATTAGGCAATGAGGTTTGATTTCATCCAAGAGTCAAAGAGGTTTTAAGTTCTTAAGGAGACAGGCTAGGGAGATCATAGGAATTGGTTTGGAGGTTTTATTTCCCATGGAGGTGTGAAAGGGCTAGTGAGAGGAGACAGAGAAAAGGCAAGACAAAGGTATGTGTGGGGAGGGGGGAACCAGGACTTAAGCTGGGTTTACACAGGATACCAATATGACCCCCTGGCCCATTAGGGTGAATGGGGCCTTCACCTCCCACGTGGGCAGAGACCATACAGGACACAACTGTCGGTTTTTTAGCCTGTTAAGTGGGCAAGTAGGGCACCTGTGTTCCCAATGGTGAGAGCTGCTGGCAGTGGAAGATGAGAGCTCAAGAGGGAGAGGGAGAGGAGACAGGGAGAGGGAGAGGAGAGAGGGAGAGGAAGAGGGAGAGGGAGAGGGAGAGGGAGAGAGAGTGTCTTGAGATGGTAACTGAACCAAAACTCACCCCCTAGGGTATGGTAGACCAGAGTGCAATAGACCTGAGGTTTTAAGAGTGCATCTTTATTAAGACATGGGGTTGGGGCCCAGCGGCTGAGGGGTGTAGCCTAGCATGCTGGCATGGCTTCTAGGAGGAGGGGTGAAAACTGAAAGCAGGCCAACTGGAGAGGGACACATACTGAAATGGGAGGAGACAAGGAAGGGAAGAACAGTGGTGGGTGTGAGAGCTTGTATCAGGCAGATTGTCTGAAGCCTTCAGAGGGTCAAATGGCACCTCAGTGGTCTGGTCAGGGGAAAGGAGGTCTGGCTGCCCAAGAGGGCAACCAGAAGCCTTCCTATCTGAGTCATGCCACCAGATGTAAGGTTCAGGAGTGATCAAAACCATGGAGGCCACACTGAGGCAACGATGGAAGGTTTTATTTGAGAAAAACATGAGCTGCCAGGAATGACTCTCAAGAGCAGAGCAGTCAACTTTGAGATTACAGATAGTACCCTATATAGGGCTCTTCAGTTGGGGGAAGGTGAGGAAGCGAAAGGAACTCCTTTGTTCTTTACATTAGCCATAAAGTGTGAGATTAGAAGTGACCAGGTGAGAGATAAGGGGGAAAGGAAACTTGGACCTGGGGCATTGTTAAGCAAGGAAGGGATAATGGCTGGGCAGTTTCTTGAGACAAGTGGATGACGCACTTCCTTTTGTCTGATGCCATCCTGCTGTCTTTGCTGACTCCATTTTGGTAAGCCCATCTTGACATAACAGATTGGACTCTCATGCTTTGTTCCCCGTGTGTGTGTGTGTGTGTGTGTGTGTGTGTGTGTGTGTGTATGCACGCATGCTCCTGAATCTTGTGGCCTGGGCTCTCATGTTTTTCCTTCCACATGTGTGTGTATGTGCCTTCTCCAGAGGCTTTTTCTGTTAAGGAGAGTCTCTCCATCTCCCCTGTCCCTCTCCAGCTGACCAAGGAGAATGCCACCCTGGTTTGAGTCTTCCAGATAACCTTCCCTGGATACTAATTCAGCCTAAAATAAACCTTGCAATTCATAATTTACTCATCTCAGAGTCCATTTTTTTCAACTCTTTGCTAATTGGGAAAGGGACCCAAAAGTTGGCTTCACAGGTCTAGGATTTCCCACATAATCCACCCCATCATGAAAATCCTGTATGACTGGAATCCGCATATGACAGGGTCAAGAGCATGCATTTTGCTTTTTATTTCCTTTTTTAAAAAATATGAGTTAGTTCGCTTAGTTTAATCTTTTCCAGTTCTACCCAATTTCCTGAAAATTTCCATCCTTTCACTTTTCCTTAGTGCTGAGTAGGATTCCATTGTATAAATGTACCACATTGTCCCTATCTATTCATCAGTTCATGGACATCTAGGCTGATTCCAGTTCTTTACTATTAGGAGTAGAGCAGCACTAAATATGGATGTGCAAGAAGCTCTATCAAAGGACACGGGTTATTTTGATACATTCCTAGGAGTGTTATAGCTGGATCAAGTTGCCGTTACTTTTTTAATGTCTTATATTCATTTTTATCCTTTTGGTGTTTTTGTCAACATTGCTCTTATAGAAACTCATGCTTTGTCATCACAACCACCATCCTAGTCTCTGGGCTGCTGGCAAAAGGTATACACTGAAGCCTAAAAGGGCTTGCTTCACTCTGACTCTATTCCTCATTTCAGTGTACTGGGTTTTTGTCGCATACTAATAAAACAAGTTGAATTGAAAAAGTCAATCAGCAAATACATACATAAATTGTTGGCATAATAGAATGAGTGTATTCATTAACATGATACTGTTAGAAAAAGACTGAAACAGCTAGAATGGAATCTCTCTAGCGAAAACTAAGCTCAGTTACACAGGGATACTTCATATTTCAGCAGTTGGGGCTCTGGAAATGTGAAGCATCTGCCTAGCATTGGGGAGGGGGAGGTCTTATTGTTCAATGAGAGGGAGAAAGGAGAAGCATTAGCAAGTGTGAAGGCAGCAAACTTCTTTGAACTCCTTTCTTCTGAGATAGGCCAGGCAGGTATCCAGCTCCCCTGGGGTTATTGAAATGTGGGAGTGGGGCAGGTGCCTGACAGACTTCTTGGCACTCACCAGTAGTATGTTGAATATCTGACATGCTAACTAACTCCTTCATTCCAGACTCTTATAGGACAGGAGTATGGAAGAGGAAGTCTCATGATCTTACTACTTCATGCTGACAGGATGTGAAGTGCCATAAATGTGAAGTCTGCAATGACTGAATGAGCAGTATGTTAGAAGAAATTTCTGTAAATATTTTAAAAGACAAGATAAAAATGTAAGCAGGAGTGCAATTAGGATGAAAGGTGTATTTTGTTGGGCATGCCATACAGAAAAGGAGCAACTCTTTAATTTTAATCTCCTCCTTCCAGCTTGCAAAGGGGAGTTTGAGTGACGCTTTACACAAAAGGGGAAAAAATGAGTGGAGGATACCAAGAAGCCTCAGAGAAGAACAGTGGTGTCTTGAGATGGAGCTGTGTTTGGGAGAGCTTTATGGCCTATGTCTTGTCAGGATACAGAAATCCATATTTGGAAACATGAGAGGCTACAGAGGGCCATGAATACAGGATGATTATCAAAGAATAAATGAATCTGTTGGACTAGAGGAAAAAAAGAGGTTAAACTGGGTGTGGAGGAGCCTTATCATATGGGGATATAAATTACATGCCAGAGACAGGATAGGTTTAATTTGAAGGGAGTAGAGGTCTGAGATATTTTTTTGTTGTTGTTGAATATATTTTATTTATTTATTTGAGAGAAAGAGGGAGAGAGAATAGGCATGCCAGGGCCTCCAGCCACTGCAAATAAACTCCAGATGCATGTGCCCCCTTGTGCATCTGGCTTACATGGGTCCTGGAGAGTCGAACCAGGATCCTTTGGCTTTGCAGGCAAGTGCCTTAACCACTGAGCCATCTATCCAGCCCCTAGAGCTGTGAGATTTTTTAACTTACAGCACCATATATCTTAGCTGGTCACAGAGAGATGTCAGGTCATTTACCAAAAAGTATTATTAGTGGCCATTAAAAGGGCTACTATAGACCAAAATATTATTGGCTCTGAACTGGTAACATTTATTTCACCATAATTGCTGCTGGCCAATGTGAAAGTTCTACTCACAACATATGGCTTCTAGGATCCTCAGCTTTTGGTTTTCCCTTTGCCAAATGTTGCACTTTGTACACATGGCAGGCTGTGGTCTCATGTGGTTTTTATGAACAGGCAAGATGGCAGCTTATCAGGAAAGGGATACTTAATGGAGCCATTAGGAAAGAAACTCCTAGATCATATTAAATCTACTAACCATTATGATCTGTTATATATATGAATACTTTGTATGTGACATTTACAGGTGACATGAATATTTTATGTAAGGTTGAAAAATAATAACATAGGTAGTAGGTAAGGAAATGAGGGGTGTTGTATGCAAAAGTGAGGAAGAAAGAATTATTAACGTATTAATTGGAATTCTTGGAAATGTAAAGATTTGGCTTAGGTAGGGTAGGAAAGTATAAGAAAGTAGTATTAAAGCAATATTAAAATATCTTAAACAATTTTACATTTAAACATGATAGATATTAAGAAACTGACTAATTTTGAAGTCTTACCATAGATATAAAGCTTTTTTAAGTCCTTAATATAGAAGGCTTATAGGTTTTCCTTACCTTTGGCCAAATAAAAGGCCTTATCTTTAAAAGAAATAATGGAAATTTGTTAGGCTGAAAAAGTTTAAAATTTGATTAATTCTACAGGCACAATGAATTTTTTTTATAATTATGCCTAAGTTTGTAGCAAACAAATAAAATTTTTACCCAATAGGAAAACATATAACTGCAAAACTCTTAAGAACTCTATTGTTATAAACAGGTGTTTTATGCAACAAAATAAAGACTTTATCAGATAGAAAACATACAGGTTTACCATTTGGACATAATTTAGTCATCTCAATCAGAGATTAAATAATCTTTTTACAACCCTTTTATTTTATTAGCACACATTTTATAATCTATATACTATTCAGGATCAGACCTCTGGTCAGAAGCCAGTGGCCCTTTCCCTTTTAATGTTACTAGGGACAAAGGATATTGGGCCTGTGTTTTTTTTAAAGTTTTTTCTTTATTTATTTCAGAGTGACAGACACAGAGAGAAAGAGGCAGAGGGAGAGAGAGAGAGAATGGGCGCGCCAGGGCTAACAGCCACTGCAAAGGAACTCCAGACATGTGAGCCCCCTTGTGCATCTGGCTAACGTGGGTCCTGGGGAATCGAGCCTTGAACCAGGGTCCTTAGGCTTCATAGACAAGTGCTTAAACACTAAGCCATCTCTCCAGTCTATGGGCCTGTGTTTTAATAACTTCCAAGTGTAATGTCATTGGAATATAAGTCTCAGTTTTTTAGGGGGTGGGAGGAGATGAGCAACAGTTTCAAATCTGACTTCTTCAAGTTGAAGTGAGAAGACAAGAGAAAATAAATTGCTGGAGGTGTTCTCCACTCCTGTTCACTTTTAGACTTAGAAAAGAATTAAAAGGGGCCCAGGTAGATGGAGCTAGGCTGTTATAGGATCATCTGAAGTGAAATGGTGGAACTATAAAGTGCAGAAGATCATTTACATCAATCTTATACTTTGACTTATGTCGCACTTAGACTAAGCTTAAACAAAGCTAGATAAAATATCTTGATTTTGTTAAGGACTCAGGTTTCTTTTTTTTTTTTTAAGTTTCAGAGCTCAAAGCCCTGGCCTAGTGACAAAAAACTTGAGTATGAAATAGACAAGTTTTTAAACATGCAAAATGGTTAATTAGTAGAGAACTACATTATGGAGATAAGAAGAAACATGATTTTCAGTACAGGTCAGAAGCTATAAACTATAGCCTTGAAACAGTACGAAAACTACAGTGTTAGTACAAAACGTCTATGCCATAGGAAACATTAGTAATACAAAAGTCTATTATAGTTCAGGACATAACTTTGGGTTATGGGCTTTTAAATTTTCTTACCACAATTTCCATGGTACTATAAATAAATTTACCAACTTATTATGGAGTGTAAATTTTTTATTGAGATAAACAATTAAGGCAAGAGAAGTGCAGAGAAACAACTTTTTATTTTAGCCCATTTTATCTTAACTTAAAACACACTTTATAATTGTAATTTTGATGGTCCTTTCTGTATTATATTGTAACAAATATCTAGAAATCAACCTTAAAACCAAGAAAGCTTTCACTCACCAAAAAGTATGTATATTGTATCTTAACAGTTATAGACCCAAATTAATCACTGCCTTAAATATTAAGGATTTAAGTCATAATAAACATTCAGAAGGCAGTTTAGGTGTAGGATTAAATTAACATGTTGATTACAGTAATCATGAATAAGCATAAAGCAAAAAGTCCAGAAGTTCTTTATTTTAAATGTATTGTAAACCTCTTTTTAGCCATTTAACATCATCTTAGAATATATCTATAAACATACAAACAATGACCATAAGCACTAGAACAATTACTGATCACAATTTAGTTACACATAAAGACAGACTACATGAAACATAGAACATACATGATGTGGCTCACCATTATTAGACATGACAAAGAACAAGATTAGAATTTTTTTGGTGAATCAGTGAGCTTATTGGGGTTATTTACAAAGCATGGCTGAGGGACTACTTACAGGAGCATGGGTGACTCGAAAGCACCTATACCATAGAGCCCCACTTCTTTTTAACCATCTGTCTCCTATGTAATCTAGCTTTTTTCCAAGATCACTTGCAGTTGTCAATGGGGGTGGGAGTGGCAGACTGGAACAACCTCCTTTCCTCCGTCCACTAGCTTCACTACCATTAGTATGGACCTTGTATCACTGCATTGTTCTGGTCCAAAATGCCATAGCTATCGGTCAAAACATTCTTTTTTAAGTTATTTATTTATTTATTTACAAGCAGAGAGAGATATAAAGAAGAGAAACAGAGAGAATGGGCTGTAAATGAACTCCAGATACATGCGCCTCTTTGTACATCTGGTTTTATGTAGGTACTAGGGAATCTTAACTGCCTTAAGTGCTTAGCTATCTCTGCCCCTGGCCAAAGCATTATTTACTTCAAGATACATACATTCCACTCCTTCCCTCAGGATTTTATGTTCTTTCCACTACCCCTCCCACAGCAAAGTCCCCTGAGCCTTGGAGGGGTTGACGTCTATTCTCCACTCTTGAGCACTTGTCAGCCATGCCACTTAACAGTTACTTTTTCTCAGCAGCTTAAGAGGTTAGGAGTCTCTCCAGCAGCGATCACCACCCATTGAAAGAGGTTCTCCACCAACACCAAGATGAACAGCAGCAGTCATACTCTATGAATGTAAGCATAAATGGTCAGCAGGCATTTTGGCAAGGCCAACACATCTGTCTAATAAAATAATAGCAGTGGCTTCCCCACTAGGAGCTATGACCACCCCCCAAAAATCTGGCTTTTGACCATGTTTACATTACCAGGCATCAACTCCCTTCTGTAGATTGGACCTTGAATCCAACCAAAAAATTGTTGGCTATACCACAACAGTCAAGCCACTATTGCATAGGCAGGAAAATCTTGCCTGGCATGTTAGTGATGCAGAACTTGGGGTCTGTCATTCTTTTCCATCACCCTACATAATAACTTCCAGCACTATGGAAGCCAGCCAGCAGGAAGAGTGCTTCCAGCTCAGTCAAAGTCTGAACTCTCCATGTCTTCTGACCAAAGCATGCCATGTCTTCAGCTAGAGGATCTTACTGGTTCTTCTGGAATGCAATCAACAACAGTGGCAATAACCTTTTTGTAAGGTTTGGGAGTGACCAAGACCACAGAAACCACTCTGAGGCAAAGATGAAAGCTTTTATTCAGGAAAATCTCGAGCTGCTAGGACTGATTCTCAAGAGCAGAGCACAGCCAACTTGAGATTCCAGTTAGTAGGCTATATAGTGCTCTTCAGTTGTGAGAAAAGGTGAGTAAGGGAAGTTATTTTTTTTTAAAAAAAAAAGTGTCTTTAGGGGAGATCTAAGATATCCAGGGTGTGACACCACAACAGTGACCACAAGATACAGGGGCAGGAAAGCTAGACCTGAGATATTGTTAGGCAAGGAAGGGATAATGGCTGGGCAGTTTCTTGAGGAATGTAGATAACCTACTTCCCTATGTCTCTGTTGTCCTCCTGCTGTTCTCAGTGACTCCATTTTCTCCTGACCTAATATTCCAGCCTTTTATTAATGATGAGAGACAAAGATTAATTTTTTCATGCTGACCATAAAGGTGATTAGTTCTTATGGGAGAGTCTAGATAATTCAGCCAATGGGTCTCCCTTCAGGGCAGGTGATGTGGAGGCAGTTTCTTGGTGGCTAGAGGTGGCAGAGTGGTAAGATCAATAGTGCCAGTGTAGCATGTTGTTATGACTTGGTGCTGAGCAAAGCAGAGGCTTCTCTCATACCATCCTTGCATTGGGCTGGCTTCAGGGCAGTCACTGGAAGACACCTGTTATAGAGAAGGTGAGGGAGATAGGCTCTGTACACCCTGTGAGAAAACATAAGGGAGAATAAAGGAGCTTGTTACTCTGGTCAACAGCTATGACATCATAATGCCAGGTGTAAAAGGAGGATGAGCATTCAGAAGTGAGGGATACAGGGCTTGGGGCAAGAGAGAGGAAGCAGAGGGGCATTTGGGGATCAATGGAAGAGTAGGAACACAAAAGAGTTTAAGTTCAAGAGTGTCTGTTGGGGTGGCAGTGTACTTATCCCTGGATGAGATAGGGTAAGGGCTAAGGAAGGAAGGGGCCCGAGGAATAGCTCTGATTCTGGCTCAGGCAAGTGGGAGGAGCTGGGGTCAGGATAGGTGAAGTTAATCAGGGATAGGCAGAAGGCATGAGTTGTTATAGTCTAGTATTGTAAGTCAGCATCAGACAGGGGAACCTATTAGTCTGAATCATTGTTTATATTATAGTTATATTTTCCTCACTGGGTGATTAAGACCATGTAGGCTGCCAGAGTTAACTATGTATTTTGGGAGGTCAATAATGGTGCTGTAGGAGACTTTTAGGGACCTGTGGGGAGTTCTATGACTCTCAGCATTGTCATTTGCTGAGATAAATCAAGGCCATGCTGAACAATTGGCCCACCCTATCTTGAGAAGCCTGAAGGACTGATTTTCTTAAGTTGTGACTCTCCTGTTACAGATACAGTGACTTAGGATTTATTTATGTGTATCCACATCATCTCTGATCAAGAAGACAGGTAACTTACCAGAGGCTAGAAGTTCAAATGTCCCATCATCTCCTGTGGCCTTCTGACCTGGGAGCAGGAACCAAAATATTGGTTATCCTCTTAACTCCAATGTTTCCAATTGATTTTGGATTTTACATAAGGTTATTAATCGCTCAGAGAGACTACATATCTGATTAGCAAAACAGGTTAGTTAAAAAGGGTGCAGAACATATCTGGTTAGCAAAGTAGATTTGGCTAGAGAACGACACAATAGTTTAAAATCATTTAGATTAATATTTAAGTTTACTTATCAAGTGACAGTGAAAGCTATATTTGGAACATAGAAAGCATATACATTCTATCTTTTAAGTCTGTCAGTGATAGGCAGAACATTTTAGTAGTTCTGAAAATAATATTTTATCAATAACTTTAAGGCAATTGATTTTAATATAGAAATTGTATGCCAGTAAAGACTTGACAGTATAAAAATATAGCATCTCTGTTTTAAAACAACTTTGGCTAATCTGTATACCAATGCAAGTACCAATTACCCTCCAAACTGGAAGTAGAACAGCAATGTAAGATTATTTTGGGGGGGCAGGAAACATGTCTTAAGTATCAACATTTTTATAGACAATGAGCTTAAGTTACTGGAAATGAGACAATTAATTAAGGGAAACATTGACTGAGACTGATTATACATAGCTCAAGAATAAAATAAAACTTGGTCATTGTTGAGTTACATTAGAGACAATATGACAGACACAAAGTAATTTCTTAAATATATACTTTTACCATTGAACAATTTTAAGATTTAATTAAATAAATATTTATGACTGTTACACGAAGCTTAGAAAACTATATTAACATTGTTTGTATACAGTGGATTTTTCTATGACATGGGGAGCTTTTTCAGTTTTTCTAAGAACAAAATTACAATAACTCACTTTTTATAAATCTTAGATTATAATCTCAGTGATTATCATGTAGGAAAACCAGCATGAACAAGACAAGAACCATCTTAAAATTATAGAATTTTAGCCAGGCATGGTGACACATGCTTATTGATAGCCAAACATCATGGACTTTGTATAAACCAAAGTACAATATTCTGATATCTGGGAAAGTCTGATATGAACAAAAAGCAGAGTTTACATATTTAGGGTATATGAGGTTACAGAAAGTAAACCATGAACAAAAAATCTGCTGACAGAATTTAAAATAAACAAGAAATCTATATTATGTAGTAACATTTTGGGCTTAAGTATGAAGACATGAAAAATTTTATAATTTTTAAAGTTTATCAGAGGTGGGATATCTTTATATTATATATGTATGTGATGTATATAATATTTTATTTTTATTTATTTATTTGACAGAGAAAGAGAGAGAAAATGAGAGAGAGAGAGAGAGAGGGAGGGAGGGAGGTACACCAGGGCTTCCAACAACTGCAAACGAACTTCAGACGCATGCGCCTCCTTATGCATCTGGCTAACATGGATTATGGGGAATTAATTGAACCTGTGTCATTTGGCTTTGAAGGCAAATGTCTTAACTGCTAAGCCATCTCTCCAGCCCTATGTATTTTTTTAAATGAGCAGATTTAGCACTTTTAAAAGATAAATAAGATGTCCATCCAATCTATGTCACTTTCTGAAATTACTTTAGCTATATTTAACATACCCCAAGAATAGAGGAACTGGATTAAACTGCCATGATCTAATGAAAAAAGGAGACAAGTCTCATGGAGAAGAGAGGAAATGAGCATGTCAGGGCCACTTTCCACTGTAAACAATGTCCAAATGTATGCTCCACTATATGCATCTGACTTTGCAAATAAGCACCTTTAACTGCTGAGCCAAAAATAAATATATTTAATCTCTTAACATACACAAAATTTTATGGCACAATCTATAACTATTCAAACCTTAACCAACTCTATAATTCTGCCTGTGATACTTTGGTAAACTTGTGCAGTAATGACCTAAGATAAAACTAATGTATTAAGACTGATTGCTGGAGGAATTGAGGAATTACATCTTAAATCACAACATAACTTTGTTTATAATTTCTTTTTACTGTTAACGATGAAGTAAATAGTTTTTAAGTGTGTGGCAGATAAATAATGCTCAGTATTTCAAGTGTGGTAGATTTGCCTTATAAAATAGGAAAAAAAGTAAATAATTCCTCTGTGAGTTTTTTATTTTGAGTCAGGGTTTTAGATGTAATAACCTGAAGAGAGACTTAAATATTAATGAGTCAATTTTAACCTTAAGATTTAGTTAAAGGGTGCTGGAGAGGTGGCTTAGTGGTTAAGCGCTTGCCTGTAAAGCCTAAGGACCCCAGTTCGAGGCTCAATTCCAGGACCCATGTTAGCCAGATGCACAAGGGGGCGCACGCGTCTATAGTTCATTTGCAGTGGCTGGAGGCCCTGGAATACCCATTCTCTCTCTCTCTCTCTCTCTCTCTCCCTCTTTCTCTCTCTGTTGCTCTCAAATAAATAAATAAAAAGTAACAAAAAAATTAAAAAATAAAAGATTTAGTTAAAAGGTTGACAAATAGAGGACCTAGTTAACTTGGTTGGGTACTCTAAATTCAGTCTTTCATGACCATTATTATGACCAAATTAACATCAATGAATTAAAATTAAGCTTACAACCTGAATACCATAGCAACCTGCTACCATCCAGGGCCATACTTTGCTAGTCTGATACAAGCCCTAGGCTAGTAGTCATTTTATATCTCAAGAAGTCTGTAATCTGATCAAGTACTTTGTCTTTAACCTTTCCTTTAGGCTTACTCATACCTTCATCTACATACAATATATGTAACCACTCTGTAACATTCTTTTTCATCATTTAACATTCAACATTTAAAGTTTTCTCTCAGTTTCTCTTCTTTAGTCAGTTCATCTCATAACTATCAACAAAAGTATTTATTGTCCTTACCATAAGACTTTTAATATGGCCACTTTAATTTTTTTTTTCTTCTCAAAAGGCTTTTTGAAATAACCTTTTTGAAAGCGTAGACCACATTTGACTTATACTATATACCCAGAATAAACATAGATTTTGGAACTTTGTTTCTCATAACTTTCCTGAACCACATTTTTTAAAAATATGAAAGCAGATTTGAACATTATTAGAAATTTTAGAATTTTTTTTTTATAAATCTAGTACCTAGTACTTCTACATTTAAATATAAATCCTGAGGCTATTCTCTGTTAGTAGTTCCATGGAAGTGGAGAAAGATAAAGTAAATGTAAAAGAGTTAGAAACTTCTTCTAAGAAGTGCCCATCTGTTCATAGTGACTTCACAGTCATTCATCATCATGCTAGGGCCAGGACCCTGAGATTCCCTGTCTTGCAGCCCCCTGGCTCTGCAAGGCAGGGAAGCTAAGAGTCATTTTCCCCCCTAAATTCCAGGAAGAGTTTTGGACTTCCCTCTGGGCTATAAGGCAGCTTTCTGATCCTGCCATTTTACATCTTTAAGAGTAGGAGAATGTTGCTTTTTTTTGCCTATGATTTTAATTACTTTTAGTGTACTTCTGGGGGACACTTAACAGTAAAAATTGGCTATGCCATCTCATACAGTGGGCTTGGTGGAGAACATCTCCCTCAATGAAATGGCACTGCTCAGAACAGAAATCATTCTGTAGCCTTAGGGATGTGAGCCCCACACATACTCATACACATTCATTTTAAGTGTACTTTTCATATAGGTTCTATACCCTTCACACATTCATTCATTTATTCAGAACTTATGCATTCCCATTGTAAATTTCTATTCTATTCACAACCCTGGAGACTAAAATCGAACCTTGTTACCAGGCAGGGGGTCAGGAGAGGCTGAGGAGGTGTTGGGGTGAGGTCATCTATGGAATCCAGGTCAAAGCAGAGGGGGAGGGGGAAAGGTTGAATGAGAGTGCATTCCTGAGACCCTGGCTAAAGGGACCTGGTGAGAAGAGCAGGTAGAGCAGAGAGAAGGCCATGCATGCAGAGTGAAAAATTGGGTATTTCAGACCATTTGCCTGTATGTTGGAAGAAGTTTTTTAAATCAGTGAGATTTTAGAAAAAAAAGTACCATTCTCAGGCCATTTGGACCCATTGTCCAGCTTATATGGTGGCCAGGCAGAGTTGTAGAGAGAGATAAAATCCAAGAGTCTTAGAGGCTTTAAGTTCTTAAGGAAACAGGGAAAGAGCAAAACAAGCGGGAGAGAAAACGAACCAGGGCTTAAGTTGGTTTACACAGAATACCAATATGACCTCCTGGCCCATCAGAGTGAATGGGGCCTGCACCTCCCACATGTGCAGAGGCCATACAGGTTGCAACTGTAGGCATTTTTTAGCCTGTTAGTGGGCAAGGCAGGTGACTATGCTCCTGATAGCAAAAGCTTCTGGCAATGGAAGATGAGAACTCAGGAGGGAGAGGGAGAGGAGGAAGGGAGAGGGAGTGTCCAGAGATGGTAACCAAACCAAAGGCACCCCTTAGGGTATGGTAGACCAGAAAGTGAGAGACCTGAGGTGTTGAGAGTCCATCTTTCTTGTGACCTGGGATTGGGGCATAAACGTGGCCAAGGGATGTAGCCTGGCATGCCAGCATGGCTTAAACGAGGAGGGATAAAACCAGAGAGCAGGCCAACCTGAGAGGGACACTTACTGAGAAAGAGGGAAGAGACAGAGAAGGGAAGAAGAGCAAGGCTGAATTGTGGTGGGTGTGAAAGCCGGTACCAGGCAGAGATGGTCTGAAGCCTTCAGAGGGTCAAATTGCAGCTCGGTGGTCTGGTCAGGGGAAAAGGCAGTCTGGACACCCAAGATGGCAACCAGAAGCCTCCTATCCAAGTCATGACACAAGATGTAAAGTTTAGGAGTGACCAAGACCAAGGAAACCACTCTGTGGCAAAGGTGAAAGTTTTTTTTTGTTTGTTTGTTTTTTTTTTTTTTTTTTTTGGTTTTTCAAGGTAGGATCTCACTCTAGCCCAGGCTGACCTGGAATCACTATGGAGTTTCAGGGTAGCTTCGAACTCACAGTGATCCTCCTTCCTCTGCCTTCCGAGAGCTGGGATTAAAGGCATGTGCCACCATGCCCGGCTTGTGAAAGCTTTTATTCAGGAAAAACACGAGCTGCCAGGACTGACTCTCAAGAGCAGAGTACAGCCAACTTGAGATTCCAGATAATGGGCTATATAGCCCTCTTCAGTCGGGGGAGGGTGAGGAAGGGAAAAGTCTTAAAAAAGGTTTCTTTAGGGGAGACCTAAGACAATGAGGGTGTGACACCAGAACAGTGACTACAAGATAAGGGGGCAGAAAACCTAGTCCTGGGGCATTGTTAGGCAAGGAAGGGAGAGTAGCTGGGTGGGTTCTTGAAGAAGGTGAATAACCGATTTCCTTATGCCTCTGTTGCCATCCTGCTATCCTCTGTAACTCCATTTGTCCTGACCTAACACTTTTCATTTGGTTGCCCTCATGCGCCTCCCTGGCCAACAACTCTTAGGGAGTTTGGCTACCCTAGCACTATGACCTTTATTCAACAACCTCATGGCTTTAGGCATGCCCATTTTATTTGTGCAGAATATTTTTCTTTCTTGTTTTTTTTTTTTTTTTTTTCGAGGTAGGGTCTCACTCTAGCCCAGGCTGACCTGGAATTCACTATGTAGTATCAGGGTAGCCTTGAACTCACTGTGATCCTTCTACCTCTGCCTCCCAAGTGCTGGGATTAAAGGAATGTACCACCATACCTGGCTGTGCAGGATATTTCCTTTTAAACTCTTTCACACTTTTCATTATAACATTTATAAAGCTTTATATGACTGTATTACAAAACATGACCCTTATAGGGAGATGAAAAAACATCCCACAGTGGGGTCCTAGGGAGATTAATAAAAGACCCCCCAGTGTAGTCCTAGGGAGATCAAAGTCCCATTTGTGCAACTGCATTCTGGGAAATATATGCCTAATCTAAACTCCTGAGTTTGGGGTGACTATTCAGACTTTTGTGTCAGATTTAAGTGTTTCAGAAACAGCCAGTACTAACCTCTTATACTGGAGATCGAAAACAATGAAGGGGAGAAGTGAATCTGAATACGTGGCACTAGCCTTTTCAGGTTTTGAAGTTATCAAAAATTTTAAAAATTTAGTATTTCAACATCATTTTTAGGCTAGCAGGAAGTACTTAATGTCAAATTTATTTCATGGCCAGACTATATTGCAATAAAAAGTGAGAAATTTGTACTTTATGTTTCTTTTTGTGTCAAGGGTGAGGGGCAGATTTGGGGCAAGGGGGTTCCAGACCTCTTTCTGGTGCAGAGGGCATCAGGAAGATGTCTGGGGAGGACTGTATTAGGCTCTAAGTTCTGTAAGGAATCCTCAGCAAAAGGCAAGGGAGACACAAAAACAAAAGGGGAGGGGTTGAGCCCAGGAAGTTAGTCAATTTTGGGGTACCTCCACCTATGGTTTTACAATGGATGACCAAAACAAATAACTTTTGGGGTCCAAGAGGTTATTAGGATCAACCAGGAGACACTGTACAGCAGGAAGACCAGTGAAGTTTTGGAAATCTGAGAACTCATGGAGGGCGGAAGTTCAGGCCAACAGGCTTGTCTGAGCCATTGTTTCTGTCCAGAGGCTCTCTGGTCTATGTTGTGAGGACAAAACAAGGGAGCCGAGTCTGTCTCTTTCATGTATTTTAGGAAGAGAGATGAAAGGTGACTCACCATTTCCTTGGGTTAAAGATGATCAGGTGCTGGATGACTCAGTGTATGCAGCAAATGGCCTTTCCACGGCTGGAGCCAGAAAGAGGGGAGAAGGAGAAAGTTTTAGGCAGGCTTCCCAGTCCTGTTTAGGGAAGTTGTAATTCTCATGAAAATCACTGTGGTGAAAAGAGAGAGGGGGGGCGGGGGGGGGAGAGAAAGAGATAGGGAGGATACCAGAAACTTTTAAGGATTTAGGTTTTGTTCTGGGATGTGCTGTGGCCATCCCTTAGTTCATTCAAGCTTTGGCCCTGTGGCAGTTTGAATTGATGCCCCCCTCAGGATTTTATTAAAGCTTGTAATTTAGGTCTCCAGTCACCTGGATGGAGGAAGGGTTATTGGGAAGATCCTAGGGTCCAGCCCTAAGGTGTGGGAGTGGATTTGGAATTATGCTCTAAAGATATGCAATGTGCCTGAGCTTTGCCTGGAGTTCCTGAAGTGTGCTTGCCTGTGCTGTTGATGGTTGCTTTTGGCTCTTCTCTCTCTCTCTCTCTCTCTCTCTCTCTCTCTCTCTCTCTCTCTCCTTGGTCCTGTGAAAGTGGAACAACTTCTTCTGCAATTATGAAATTTCCCTAGGGTCTGTAAGCTTCAAATATATTTCCACCCTCCCATAACTGTGCCTGGTTTGGAAGTTCATCCCAGCAACTTGAGGCTGTCTGCTACATGTAAGAAAAAGATTAAAACAGGTAGGAAAGAATTTTTATGGGAAAAGAGCTTTATTGGAGGTCAGTTGCAGAGGGACACTTCACATTTCCACAGTCAGGGATCTGGAAATGTGGAGCATCTGCCTAGCATTCAGCTGTGGTAGGGGTAGGGTGGGGGAGTGGTTACTGTCCTACAAGGTAGGGATGGGAGAAGAATTAGCAAGTGTGAAAGCAGCAAACTTCTTTGAACTTCTTTCTTCCCAGATAGCCAGCCAGGTATAACCTCCACCCCCACCCGGAGGTTACCAAAGTAGCAAGGGGGCAGTCTCTGGACAGACTTCTTGGCATTTGCCAGTAGTGTGTTGAATTTCTGACATGCTAACTAACTCCTTCAGATACAACCACATTACATGTTTAGAAGGCGTATAATACATCTTACCCAGAACTATAACTGTAACTTCCTCCATGATGCACTTCTGATGTTCCTTATATTGCTGGCCCAACTAATGTCCTTATTGTGATAGGAAATTAGCAATTTTGATGAATCTAAATAAGTCAGGAATTTGTGGTCGTTCTAATAGCTCAGTTTCACTAAGTCTCATTTTTCACCTTTAGATGTTGTGAATGACACTAGTCTAGTCACAAGTCTTTCAATTAAAAAGTAATCAAGGGCTGGGAGATGGCTTAGTGGTTAAGCACTTGCCTATGAAACCTAAGGATCCCAGTTCGAGGCTCAATTCCCCAGGACCCACATTAGCCAGATGCACAGTGGGCTCATGCATCTGGAGTTCATTTGCAGTGGCTGGAGGCCCTGGCACACCTATCCCCCCGCCTTGCTCTCAAATAAATAAAAATAAACAAAAAATAAATAAATAAAAACCAGCCAGGCGTGGTGGCACACACCTTTAATCCCAGCACTCAGGAGACAGAGGTAGGAGGATCACCATGAGTCTGAGGCCACCCTGAGAGTATATAGTGAATTCCAGGTCAACCTGAGCTAGAGCAAGACCCTACCTTAAAAAACAAAAACAAAAACAAACAAAAAAAAATAGACAAAGGATGTTTCTTTCCATTTCTAACTATATATGCTAATAAGAATAAACAATGTGAATAAAGAAAAAGAACAGTCCAAAGTAAAGGTAAGAAGACCATGTCAGGAATGAGTTTGATAGTGGTCAGCTATTCCTGGATATGGATGATATGATAGCCTCCAAGTAGGGGCTTGGAAAATGGCTCAACAGGAAAGATCACTTACTATGAAAGCATGAAAATATAAGTTCAACCACTAAAACCCACTACAAAAGACAGACATGGCTGCACATACCTGTAACCCCAGTCCTGGTGTGGTTGGAGAAAGGAGGATTGCGGGGGCTCACTGGTGAAAAGCTCTGATAGCCTCTGCATGCATAAACAAGAGAGGGAAGGAGGGAGAGAGCCTTCTAGCAAGCACACTCATCACCACTTGTAGATGTGGAAACACTGATGGCCGTCAGCAATTTTAATGAATGATCCTTTTAACAATGATTTGGATATGTTATTGGATCCTAAGAACAGAAATCAGCTGTAGAGGTACTGTTCCCATGTTTAAATAAGTAGAATAGAGCCCATAATCATTGTTATATACTAACAGTATTCTAGTTCTATGAAGAATCATAAATGACAGCAGGCAGCTTCATGAAAATGCCCTAAATTTCAAAATAAAAGTTCAAGGTCAGGGAAAAACAAAGAGTCACAGCAGAAAATCTCAGCACAGAGCAACAACCACGAGGAACAGAAGTGAATAGAGGTTCCTGCAAGCTCTCCAGGCTCCTGCTTCGCTGCACAGCAAATTGAACCATTATCGCAGAGCCTAGGCAAGCCTATTTCAAGGGAGCAGTGGGTCAGCCAGTTACTACTCTACCCTCATAAACCCAGGCATCTCATTTGTGAGTTCACTCTTATCTACAAGGATCAGAAATACAGTGGAATCAGAAGCAAGAAACCTATTGACTGCATTTTCCTCACAGCAAGGAGCTATGTAAATGACTTAAATTCAAACCTCATGTTTTATTTATGCAGGTTCAAGTGACAAAAATTTAAGGGTAGTGTCATGTAAGGCAGATAGATGGTCTTTAAAGTTGCTGGGTATTGCTGCTATCTCTGTACCTCCTGCTTTCCTGAGCAACATCATTTAACCTCCAAATTTTGCTTCTTTATAATAAATATGTCCAATCTATTTCCTCTCTAGGACTAAATAGGATGAATATTAACAAGCAACGATTAAAACACGTTTTCAAAGGATTATCTTCAAATAAAATGTATTGCTAAGTGCTTAGGTCATATACACAATTAATAGGCACAGAGTTTCAGAATTCAAGGGAACATGAATCCTAAAACATGAGACATTAAAGGGGTGTGATGGGTAATATTAATTGCCCACTTGATTGACTTAAGGGGGGCCTAGGAGATTAGTAAGATGCATTTCTGGGTATCTGGATATGTCTGTGAGGATTTTCCCACTGATAAATGGAAGATCCACACTGAATGTGGGTGTTACCCAACAGTTGGCTAGGGGACCAGATAGAATAAAAAGAGAAAGAAGGGAAAGCCCCCTACTGCAAGTAGGCATTCTTTTTCTCTCTCATTCATTCTCCTCCTCCTCCTCCCTAACCATCATAATGTGAGTTCTGGCACTGCAATGAGCCCTCTGCCATGCTGGACCGAAACTTATAAAACAGTGAGCCAAAGCTGGGTATTTTTTCACAGCACTAAAACCTAGACTACCACAAGTAGGTAGATAAGAACCAAACAGCAAACTAGTTCACTAAGACAAAGCAGGGATCGCTAGTGCCTCAGTGTAGCCAGCAAGAATGCACATGCCCTCAGTAAGATTACCATACTTTGTTGAGCATGGCTGTTTTCCTAGAAGTTACTCATTTCACTGCATGATTCTGAATCATTGTACAGATGGAAAAAGAGCTGTCTTACTTCACATTATAGTCAACAGAAAATCTAGAAACTTGTGGTTATAACATATGTTGAAGTTCTACCAAGATGAAGAAATACTATAATGACAAGTGTGATAAGAGAAAAACAAGGTACTATTCATGAAAATAAGGAAAATAAAAGAATTTTCAGTACTTTGAAATAGAAGGGAAACTGACAACTAGAGGACATTTTTCCATTGTTATTTGAGTATGACACAGTGGAGAAATCTGCCTGCCCTGATTATATCCACTTAAGCAGAATCTCTCTAAAGAACACTTCAATACTGAAGCACAGGACGAAATTCAAGATTTAGTTCTAGACCTTAGTTCCCTGTGATTATGCTTTCTATTTGCCCTGGTGGTTTATCATGCCTTCACATGCTAGAGAAGCACATTTTTGCCAGATGTTCAGTTGGCCCTGTCTATACCTGACATGTGACCCAACAGTGAATCAGAAAGGCAAACATTAAGGTCATCTTCTATGTGACTCTTCCCCAAATTGGCCAAAGGGAAGCTCAAGATCTGATCTTTTTTCAGAACTTCTTTTCATTTTTTTAGTTTTTGGAGAAAGTGTTTCATTCCGCCTAGGATGGCCTCAAACTTGCTACATAGCCTAGCTTGACCTTAAGCTCCTGATCCTCTTACCTATGTCTAACAAGTGCTGGATTTACAGGTGTGCACCATGCCTGGAGGAGGTGTTTAAGGTGAGCAGAGGCCAGCCCTCTTCTGACTTTGGTGTGACCTTATTTATCTAGCCTATTGCTCTCCTTCCTCTATCATTACATTTTTCCTCTTTGTAAAAGTAAGACTTTTGATAAGTAAGAAAGACTTACTCAACTGCCAGTTTAAAATTGAATTGCTAAAGTGTGAGATAAATAAATGTAAGACTCACTTTCCAAGATGATTTAAAGCTTTTAAGGCTATTATCATTGTGTAGAAGGCCATATTTTTGAATGTAAGAATCATTCTTATTGCATTCTTTTAGAGAACAAATTATAATCATTTTTTTTTCTGATCCCTAGTGCAATTGATACTCAGAAAGACAAAAGAGATGAGCACATTAATAATTATGAGATGACTCCAAATATCAATTAGGGGGAAGAAATTGAAATACATTGTTAAACATAATGATTATGGTTAACAAAATGAATTATGCACTTGGAAAATGATAAAAAGTAGATTTTAACTGTTCTTCCAATAAAAAATAAAAACATGTGAGGTAACATGTATGTTAATTAACTTAGACTATCCATCATACAAAAGCCAGGCATATAAAGACAAATATTGTATGATAACAGTGATATGTGGAATCTGAAAAAGACAAACTCATCCTAGGTGGAAATTATTATGGATACCAAAGGTATTAGAAGAGGAAAGGATGTTGAAAAGGGTGATGCTGGTTAGTTACATAAGAGGAATAAACTTCAGTGACCTTTCATGCAGAATAACATAAATAATGTGCATTATATATTTCAAATTTGCTAAAATAGAGTATTGTAAATGTTCTTACTACAAAACTTGTATCTGGGGGCTGGAGAGATGGCTTAGCGGTTAAGTGCTTGCCTGTGAAGCCTAAGGACCCCGGTTCGAGACTCAATTCCCCAGGACCCACATTAGCCAGATGCACAAGTGGGCGCATGCATCTGGAGTTCATTTACAGAGGCTGGAAGCTCTGGCGCGCCCATTCTCTCTCTCTCTCTCTCTCTATCTCTCTCTCTCTCTCTCTCCCTCCTTCTCTCTGTCACTCTTAAATAAATAAATAAACAAATAAAAAAATAATTTATAAAAAAAACTTGTATCTGGGATAATAATTTATTAGTGAGCTGATTTCATCATATCACAACATAAACATGTGACAAGATATAATAATTTACCCTTAAGTCTACATAGTTATTATTTGCCAATAAAAATTAAAATTAAAAAATCATGTTACATACCTTAAGTACATAAAATTTATTGCCAGTAAAAGTAAGTTATAATGACAAGTTTGTAAATATCACCAATATGTATGTAAGCTTATATCACAGTGCCTGCAATATGTTGTATATTCAGTAAACCATGTGTATTACTATTTTCTAGATAATTTTTATACTACTAATTTTCAGGAGCAATGCCAGTCTAGCACTCATATAATGAATATAAATTTCTTGAAATTGTGGTAAGAGGAGTTAATCATGTCTTAAAAATTAATAAATAAGCTGTCACTCTTTGTTGATTTAGATTAAAACAAGCCTGGTGTGGTGGCGCATGCCTTTAATCCTAGCACTCAGGAGGCAGAGGTAGGAGGATTGCTGTGAGTTCGAGGCCACCCTGAGACTCCATAGTGAATTACAGGACAGCCTGAACCAGAGTGAGGCCCTACCTCAAAAAAAAAAAAAAAATCCATCTTTGGAGCCTGCTCTGTCTTATATCTGCCATCAAAATTAGTGTCATGATTTCTCACACTGGAGACAGGAGGCAGAGGAGCCAGAATAGCCTATGGTGCCAGCAAGATTCCTCTAGGCAAGCCTGTTCCTAGGACAAAAGGTCTAAGGTCTGGTGAAGAGCCTCCTCATTCATCAATCAGATTAGCGCTGCTGAATGGCTGGCAAAGCTCTACAGATCATTCAGTGAGGCTCTGGGAGCCCAGATGAATCCAGAATCCCCTTCAAGGCATCTCCCCTAGAGAGACGATGACTGAACAAGAGGGTTATGTTCCTGAAGTGTTTATTCCATGACGGCTCCTTGCTTCCACAAACCATATGGGATTTGATAGTTTGTGAAAAATACAAGTCATTCTTACAGAAAGAAATCATCTCAAGAAGAAACTTGCTTTGTGCTATGGGCATCTGAGCTCTAAGCTTGAAAAGCTGCTGCGCTACCCTTGCAAGGATGGTACCACTGTGACATACAGGGGGTGACAAGTAACAAGTCATGCAGCAGACACTGCTCCCTTGCCCTTCACGTGTCACAGTGAGTCAGTGTGACTAAAAGCAGCTGTCGCAGTAGCTTCACTCAGCCTTCAAGCTTGGTCGTCTTAGAAGGTAAGCATGTCTGTACAGTGTATACGTCCTTTGGCAATCTGTTAGTCTCCATTTAGATTAATTATGATTGTAGGAAAGGCTTCAACCTGCCAGTGAACTGTATAGAAAAGCCCCAGAAGGCTGTCTACATTATTATTGCTTGTCTCATGTGTTCATGACTCAGCTTGATTTGAGACATATCCAGTGGATTATTATGAGCTGACATTGCCAGAAAGCCTACCATAGCTTTAAAACAATGCTGAGGACCAATCCCCAAATCCCATTCCAAGTACAGTTGCTCATTGACTTATGATGGAGTATGTCCTGATAAACCCACAATACATTTAAAAATAATGGAGAGATGGCTTACTGGTTACAGCATTTACCTGCAAAGCCAAAGGATCCCGGTTCAACTCTCCAGGACCCATGTAAACCAGATGCACAAGGGGGCACATGCATCTGGAGTTCGTTTGCAGTGGCTGGAGGTCCTGATATGCCCAACCTCTCTCTTTCTCTCAAATAAATAAATAAATAAATAAATAAATAATAAAAATACTGGAAACTTAAAAAAAAAATCCTAAGTCAACAATGCACATAACCTACCAAACATCCTATCTTAACAATACAGCATAAGGCTTCCTTGACCGCATGAATGTCTAGGAACTGCAGCTCACTGCTACTATACCGCATTGTGACAGATGATCAGAGCACAGCTATTTCAGGAAGAGATAAAACTTCAAAACTCATTTTTGTTGGATGCTTATCACTTTTGCAACATTTTAAAGCTGCAAAACGATCATTCCATCAAACCATCACTATCGGGATTATCTATAGGCAGATTCTGACATTACATTTTGACAGTGGATATTACTCCTTCCTTGGTTTGTGTCCCTTACGTCATCTGTGTGAATGGAAATGAATCATAGACAGGAATGGACTCAGAGATGTGGAGAGATGCATTTTAAATCTTTGACTTTATGGAAACAGTTTTAAATCATAGATTTAGAAGGCAACGAGGAAATGGTCAGTCTTCCCACATCACTTTCCCAAATTAATTTTTATCCTGCTTTAAAAAAATGAATGCAGCATTAAAGTGAAATTTGTCTTACCTATTAAATATCAAGTTATGAAGAATAAACAAGGGCTGGAGAGATAGCTTAGCAGTTAAGAGCTTGCTGTGAAGCCTAAGGACCCCAGTTTGAGGCTTGATTCCCCAGGACCCATGTTGGCTAGGTGCACAAGGGGGTGCACTTGTCTGGAGAACATTTGCAGTGGCTGGAGGCCCTGTCGTGCCCATTTTCTCTCTATATATCTGCCTCTTTTTTCTCTGCCTGTTGCTCTCAAATAAATAAATAAAAATAAACAAAAAAAATTAAAAAGAATAAGCAAGAAATACTTACAAAGGAAGTAGGAGTTTATAACAATCTTTTTAGCAGAAGACTAGCACTATCCTCCAAAAAAGTATTATAAAAGACACTGAGATTTGTATAAGATCCTTGCATGATAAGGAAATTGCTGAATATTCCCATGAGCATCTTTGGAGCAGAAGTTCAAACTTTAGCATAAAAGTCACCTATGAGGGCTGGAGAGTTGGTGCCAGAGGTTTAGGTACTCACCTGCAATGCCTAATGACCTGGATTTGATTCCCCAGTACCCATGAAAAGCCAGATGCACAGAGTGGTGCATGCATCTGGAGTTCACTTCCAGTGGATGGAAGCCTTGGCATGCCCATTCTCTCCATCTCTCTTCTATTTCTCTCTGCTTCCCAATAAATACATGTATATATTTAAAATTAAAAAATTTTAAAATCATAATAGATGGTGAAAGGAAAACTTTCCATGAAAAAAGTAAGCTCTATGATTACATCAACACAAAACCAAACCTACAGACAATACTTCAGGGAATGCCCCACATAGAAGAGTCAAACAACCAATCTAAAGAGCCTACAAGAACAAGATCACAATAACCAACACTAGAGTAGGCTCAAAAAAGCACAAAGCCCAAGAAACCACTAAAGGCCATAAAGCACCCCATCATGTCAGAGGTTAAATCAAGACTCACAGTTATAACTATAAACATTAACAGACTTAACTCAGGCATAAAAAGATACAACTTAAGAGGGAGGATCTGAAAAAAGTCCCCCCTTCAATCTGTTGCCTTCGAGAAACCCACCTCACCATTAATGACAGAAACCTCCTCAGGGTGAAAATGTTAGTGTCCTACTAGCCTTTGGCTAAAAGAAGGACTATGTCCATAAAAATCTACCTAAATCAATAATAGTTATCCAATTTAATCAATGCTGAGTTCACTGTACACTGGAGAATCTGTTTTCCTTTTTAAGAATGTAGTGAGACCCAAGGAGATAAACTACCCCTTCTCATCTCAGCCAAGGCCCACATGAAACCACAGTGGAATCAGATGGATGAGAAACAGTGCTGCTTCCATGGTGAGACTGACAATCAGTGCCAGGGTGAGGGGAACAGACACCGAGGATACTCAACACATACCAGAGCAGAAATCCAAAGGCTCCTAAGAGCTCCTCACTGAAGTAGACTTAAAACACACCCAGGGGCTGGAGAGATGGCTTAGCGGTTAAGCGCTTGCCTGTGAAGCCTAAGGACCCGGGTTCGAGGCTTGATTCTCCAGGTCCCACATTAGCCAGATGCACAAGGGGGCGCACGCGTCTGGAGTTCGTTTTCAGTGGCTGGAGGCCCTGGCACGCCCATTCTCTCTCTGTCTCTCCATCTGCCTCTTTCTCTCTCTGTCACTCTCAAATAAATAAAAATGAACAACAACAAAAAAAAAAAAAAAAAACACCCAGTAGGGCTTAAGGAATTTTTCAAAGGAGGGGTTGGAAAGATTATAAGAGACACAGGTTGGGACATCATGTCCTGAGGCATTGCCTTGCCCCTATAACTGGCTGCTGCTCATACCATGCATAACCCACAACCCCATGGGAAATACCCACAACCCCACTGAGGAGGTCCTCCTGCAGAATGGGGGTAGGGAGGACATAAAAGATGGTACCAACACATGATGTATCCGTACAAAATATGTTCTTAATAAAAAAAATCACCCTGCGAGTATCTCAAAATGCAGATAGTAACTGCAGAGTCTTGTAACTGGTTAAAGTGATGAGACTAAGTCACAGTTAAATGTTCAGGCATAAATGAGACATCCAAATCACTTCCTCTAAGGCCCAGTGAACATTGCAGAAGAAAGGGTGTAAGAGCTAGAGGAAGGAAGTAATTAATGTGGAACACTGACTTCTAGGCATGGCATGGCCATTACACTCTTGAACTTATAGAAGTTGTGCACAACATCTCCACAAGACTGGACATCCTCAAAGCCTCACCACTCTCTCTAAGCAGTTAATCGTTGATAGGCGAGGGAGAGACATTTTCTTTAGTGGTGTAACCTTATTCCTGTAAAAATCCCTAATGAAACTTCTTGGCTTATCCAAAACAAACAAACAGAAAAAGACATGAAAGTAGAAGAGGTGAGTGTTGGGAAGCAGAAGAGGATACATCCTCTGGAAAAGGGAAAAGAACAAGAAAGAGTACTGAGGAAAGCCAGCATGAATCCATTATCTACATGTGTGAAAATGATGTAATTAAACCCATGATGTATTATTAATATATAGTAGTGAAAATTATTAGAAATGCAGATTGCTGGATCTCACCTCCAGTTTTAAAGTCAGTGGGCCTGGGTGGGACCCACAAGTTAGACATTTTAACAACTACTGGGGGATGGTGAAGGTCTTAGTCTGAGGACCTTGCCATAGAGCTCTAAGTGTAATCCTGGTCTAGTTCACAGCCAACTCACAGGAGGAGAGAACTAACTAATCTTATTGGAGGATCAGCATAGGAACAAGATCACTTCAACTATTTCTCCTTTCTCTTTGAGCAAAGAAAGATATTTCCTTCTAAGGAAACTCTAAAGAAATAAGTACTGAAAATAATTAAGAAGGTATCAAAACATGATTTTCCAGTTAAAAATTTGAGACATATGTTTGTGGGGAAGTGAAGATATTTATGATTAATGAAAAAGAGACCACTGAAATATGATTATAGGATTGTGATGTAAGATGTAGAGATAGTTCATGATGTGTAGTGTATTACAACTGTGTATTTAGGGTTACTTTTTCTACTTGGCAGAACACTACATTACATTTGGAAAAAATGTAATATATAAAGGCAAGTTATTTTACTTCACAGAATCTAGGCCCTAAACCATGGTAAATAGTAAACAAAACACATACTCTTTCACATTTGGAGTTAGCAAATTATAGCGAGTACACCACATTTCACCTGCCATGCATTTTAAATAAACTTTACTAAAACACCCAGTCATATTAACCTGTCACATGTTTTTGTGGTTGTTTTTCATTTATAACTTTGAGGACCAAAGAATCTCCACATGGACCAGGATAACGCTTGAGTATGACATGGAAGCCTTTCTTTTATCTTATTTCCTAGCTGTAGATCAAATTTCCTAACAGAACAAGTAAGTACTAAATGAAACATCCTACCAGTAATAAATACTAAACAGAGCATCATGCCAGTAACAAGTGCTAAATGATACTGCTTACCAGTAATAAATACTGAATGAAGCATCATAGTAGCAGACAGTCATAGAAGGGAAGTGTGTTTGCTTGCTAGTGTATCAAGCTCACTAAGCTGAAACTAAACCAAGATGGCCACTCAACTTCATTAAGTTTCAGACAGACTCCCTCCTACATCCGTCCTAGGCTTTCTAAGGAATGTTTACTTTAGAAAACTGGTGGTTGTGGATTATTCCTCTATCCCATTGAAATATAAATGCTACCAGCTCTAAAACCCAAGGCTATCTTCCTTAAGGTCCTAGAACTTATACTTTACTAATGCCATTGTCAGAGAATAGCTTATTTCCCATCACTTGAGAGTATAGGAGCCTAACTTCTTTAAGAACCATGAACTAAGTTTCAAAACTAATCCTACTACAAGGATAAGAAATTTCTCTTTCCTTTGAGTAAGGTCAAGTAACATATACCAATAGCCAAAAAGTCTTCCTCCTTCACCAAACACACTCACACATCAACTCTTAAAATTTTTCTTTCCATTAGATGTAGTAGAATTAAGCTTAAAGACTGAGATCTGATCATTCTCTCTCATTGCAATGATCTCTGCTTGTTTAACATTTCTAATACTGGTTTTGCTTTCACATCTACCTATTTTCCTCTTAGTGCATACCATAAGACACATTTTGCTTGGACATATGAAAGACAGTAGCCACATTCTTCTTACACAAAGGTCAGTGACAGGCTCCAAATGCTGTTACAGCTTCTTCAGCCCCTATTGTGTCTCTTTCTTCACTGCCAACTACTTGCCTAGTTTATTCCCGGCAACTAGGCAGTGCCTTGTACTGCAGCAACTCACACTATTTCCAGATCTCCAAAGTTCTCCAGAGCCCAGAGCATTGCCTTCTGTCACTGGTTGCTGGTATTACTGAGGTTGGGGGCTTCACGAGAGATGGTGAGAAACAGCCATGTGTCCTAACTTGTCCTTGCTGATTTAGTGTGTTGTTTTTCTTTCCTATCCACTTCATATCTGTCTTTTGTGATTTGTTTTGCTTTTATAATCTGCATTGCTAGCTCCAGGCACAGAACTAGAGATGGAGGAATAGCTGTACAGAATCTGCTTAACTAAAGTATAAAATGGCATCACTCATGACAAGTGAGTCAGAGCAAGAGTCAAAACATTCTAGTTGGCTAGCTGATAATGGTGTCCCTAAAACTGAGAAGAGAACTACTTTGAAGTCTTTTTCTGACCTGTGTAGCTAGAAGAACTCTAGTTCTAGTTAGCAGAAGCTTAAATAGTATTATTACAATAGAGAAATCATGCACAAATTTCCCTGGGATGAGCTAGGTCATACAGTCAGAGTTCTTCAAACAAAGGGCAAGCCAGGCATACCCAAAGAAGAACTCTCTTATATACATGAACACTCATGATATAAAGATTCTAGTTTTCCCTCAATGGGATATACAGCCTCTTACAAGGTTAACTATGCATTTCAAAAATGAAAATAATCAGATTTCTAAGAGATTGATAGACATTGGCTCCAAAATTAAACAAATTCTTAGAAACCCAAAAGTCATTGTAGCATATCAATGATGGTGGGGGTCAATAGAAGCCTGGGATGACTGGAATTTGGGCTGGAATCTATCTTACAGAATATCACAGAGTTTCCAGATTCGCCCTGGAAATAATTTCCCAGAATACAGAATACATAACTGGAATAATGGAGTCAGCTGGCACAATTTACACTGTGGATTCTTGACCTGTGAAGTGAAATTGTTGCGTTAGTAAAAGTCAAGAAGATATTGGAACTGCCTAAGTAGTAAACATAAACATTACTGTCTTCTGGAGGGCTTGGAGAGGAAATTGCCATTAAAAACGTTAAGGATGCAAGAGTGGTACTTCCTACATATCCCATTTAACCTGTGTTATTAGACAAATTGAAAGATAGATGTATCTTGGAGAATTAGACATTAGATTTCCACAATTTTAACCAGATGCTGACTCTAACTTTAATTGCTCTTTCAGATATGTTTTTCTCATGAGAACAAATCCATGTATTCTCTGGCATATGTGAGAAGGCCATTGATCTGAAAAATTGTCTTTACCCTATACCTGGTAGTAAGTCCATTAGAAGCAGTTCATTTTCTGCTAGCTAAGCCAATGATATGCCAGGTATTCTACCTCAAGGAATATCAATTCTCCATCCTTAAGCCATGACCTAGTCTGAAGGTAATTGGATTGCCTCTATATTCAATATCATGACTTCATGATCATCTATTTTATTTATATAGTTTACCTGATTGGCAAGATTAACCTATAAAAAAATATCCTAAGCTTTGTTAAATAAGCTTTGTAGCCAGTGATTAGGCTATGGGATCCACAAAATTTCAGAATCCTGTCAATTCACTAAATTCCCAAGGACCATGGTAAGACAACCTTTCCAAATGAAACATAAGCTGCCACATCTGACCCCTCCCACTAAGAAAGCACCACTTGAGTTTCTTTGAATGTCAAATGAAAAATATATTTATTTGGATGGCTACTGTGACACTTCACCTAGTAATTTTAAGAAGGACCAGAACAAAAGGAGTCCCAATAATATGTACTGGTTCCTAAGAAAAATGTTCATTTGGGAAGTGTAACCCAAAAATGAGACTGTGTTTGCAGTATCTCTGACAGACTCTGGCTAGACATAAAGGTGGTTTACAAAGACCTTTAGGATTCTAAAGAAAAGTTGAGACTTCCTTAACAGGTAATCATTATCTATCTGCTAAAACTACTAAGCCTGAAGTAGAGGAACATGCCTTAGTCTCTGTACTTAGGAGGTAGGTACCATAGAATCCAGAGTACAAAATCAGCCTTAGCTGTACAGTGAGTTCAAGGTCAGCATGGGCTACCTGAAACTCTGCCTGAGAGAAAAGGAAGCCAGCTTCTAGATTTTTTGTGCTTGATCTCAGTAGGAAGCCCAACACTAAACCATGGACTACCAAATTACACATTGAGCTCCTCGTGCTATGAATGAAAATGTTCAAAAGGAAGATGTGAATGCTAATTCTAAAGGAGACTGATTATCTAGCAGAATTTAGGTTGTCACTACACAATGAGGAGTAGAGCATTCTGCAGTTCACTATATGTGTTTGTGTAAATTGAACTTTTTCTTTCCTCTTTTTCCGTCATAGGACAGAAGAAAGAACTTCAATAGCAAATAGCTATAAATATAATATTTTAAGCTAGACCATCAAAAGGGGGTATGGTAGTTACCTTCTCATTGCTGGCACAAAGCACCTGAACAAAAGCAGCTGATGAGAGAAAAGTTGTTCATTGTGGCCTACTGTCTAGAAGAGATGGTAGAGCAGGGGCTATACATCACTTCCTTGTGACAGCCAGTGGAAAAGAGAAGCAAGAGAGGGAGCTGAATACTAGCAAGAGGAAACTGGCTAAAACACCCATGAATGTACCCTCAACAGCACACCTCCTCCAGAAGGCTCCAATTCCTAAATTGCCACCAGCTGGGGACCTAGCATTCAAAATATATGAGTTTATGAGGGACACCTAGTATAAACCACTACTGTGATTCCACTAAATGATGGATAGAGAATAGTTAAGCATTCAAACATATGAGCATTTCTTTCAATTGTACAAAGGGGAGCTATATCATATTAGGCATAAACATCATTGCATTATGGTCTTTATTGGTAGTTTTATTAAAAATGGGTTCTTGTATTTATATAAATTATATCCCCAAAGTATGAATTCCAATGTTACATCTTTAATGAAATGGAGAAAAAAACAGCAGTTTGTGTGCATGACAGAATAGTAGAACACTTACATTTTGTGCTTTTTGATGGCAGGTCCTTTGAGAACACATCAAGCCTTCTGAAGATGCAGCAGGTGGGGCTGGGGGCTGTTACCCTGGAGCTAGACTATACTAGTTTGAGTTCAGGCTCTACTACAACTGCCACAGCAAATTCTTCAAACCAATCCTGATCCATCTATCTAGGAAACAGGCTCATCATTGTTAGGAAGATCAGTTCCTACTTGTGTTTGCAAAGTGCCTATAAGAAAACATGACATACGTTAGAACTTCATGCTGGGTAAATGTTTAATTAGTAAGTTAAATACTTTTTCATACTTTTGAAAATTTTCTGTGAATCAGAATGAGATAAATGTCATCTCCTTTTCTGCTGTTTTTCTCAGTAATTCAACCAACAAACATATTTGGAATAACTAAGAGCTTCACAGTATGGAAATAAATAGTGTGGATGGGAACTGGCATCAAACATGACCTCATGGATACTACATTCTTCAGATCTGTACTACTCTATAGGTTTGATTATAACAGTATAATCCATTAGCACATTCATCATATTTTATGTAAACTTTAGATAATTCTTTTCTTCATTTATTTATAAGATAAATTAAGAGGCTGAAATATTTTTGAGGCCATAGCTCAGCCTTAGGGTAGGTTATGTAACCTCAACAAGCTGAATGTAATTAGATGTTGATGAAGATGATGATAATGGTCTTACAATGAGGTTTAAAGAGCACATAATTAAAAGGCATGTAGCATAATGTATGGTGCATAATGATTGTTCCTTTGAATGCATTAGTTTTTCATACTCAAGAGGAAAATAAACTTCAGAAAAAAATTCCCTAAAGCTGATATGTATATATTATATTATATTAAAACTCCTTGACAACTACATATGACAAAGTATTCTTATTATTGAAAATGACCATAACAAATAAAAATGAAACCCAAGGATGCATTCAATCTAATGTACTCCAGTTCGCAATGATGCCATGAACAAAAGGATTGCAGTCTGGGTCTGAGCCATGATGTGATACAGACCAACTGCAGCAAAGCCAATGAATCAAATGCAATTTAGTCCAGCTCAACTGGATCCAGCTAGAGGCTATTTCTGCACATGAAGCAGAAAAACCATTACAGACCATAATTTCGGCTCAGATCAGTCTGCCTCAGTCATCCTACTTGGCAGGCAATTGGCCTGACTAAAATGATTCTGTGTGAATGATTCTGTAATGGGGAGAAAGCACAACCTTTCACCTGTAATCAAGTAGAAGCAGTGCATCTTCTTAACTCAATAGACAATGACGATTGGGCATGTAAACAGAACATCTTCCACATACCTAACTGAGCTCAAAGGTAGCCACATGATTACTAGTGCAGGAAAGCCAATCTGAACACCCTTTGTCCTGGAAATGGGCTTGAAGGCCTATTAAAGACACTATCAATATAAAGCCCATTTTCTTCTCCTTATAATGAAAGGTCCCTAAAGACAGACATGCAATCAGGATATGTTCTGCAAAGAGTCCATGTTATATTCAGATTGTACTCTTTCATATACAAATGCTTCAGGAAGTTCCAGATACTAGTCAAAGAACTGAGAACCCAGGGATAATTAACAGATAATGCCCTCGTCCATATCGAGTTTCCGTCAATATGAAATGTCTGTGTGCATGCATTTGTGTATGTGTCCATGTATGTTATATGTATATGTGTGTTTTCTGAGAGAAACAAGTGCTATGGAAAATATTATACTAGAGTTAATATATTTTTGTTGAACTAAATAGATTAGTGTTTTCTAAACCTTTCTACAAAATTTTCCAAGAAAAAAAAAAAAAAGCACAACATGGTATCTATCACCAGCAGCAACCAATGAGATAAAGCAGTAAAGAGAAATGTCTACTCCTACTGAGTGATGACTGGTTTGTGACTTCAGGCTACCCCTGAGAGTCAAAGGAACAGTTTGTATATCCAAGTCAGAGTCTGCAATATGCAGAAAACACAGATGTTGATGATCAAACAGTTTCCAGACACAGAGTGGGGCTGGATTCGACTTATGGGCCATCTAGGTGGACCCATTCCCAATGCATCAGGCATCCAACTTCTACCTTTGTTGTGGTTTGAATGTAAAATTATCCAATGGGCACATGTGTTTGATGACTTATTCTCCAGCTGCTGGTGCTGCTTGGGAATCTATTAGAGGTAGAGCCTTGTTTGAGGAAGTGGGTCACTGGGGACAGGTTTTGAAGTTTTATACTCTGGATCCACTTATGCACCTTCTGCTTTCCTACTAAATGGAATGCGGCCATTTAGTCTACCATTTCTTGTTGCTATGCCTTTCCCACCACAATGGAAAGTGTCTTTGTAACTATAAGCTGAAATCATGCCTGCCTGCCTTCCTTCCTTCCTTCCTTCCTTCCTTCCTTCCTTCCTTCCTTCCTTCTTTCTTTCTTCCTTCAATTGCTTCTTGTCAGATATTTGATCACAGCAATGAGTAAAGTAACCAATAGAAAACTACAATTGTGATCTTATATCCTTGTTTTGTGTTTAGGCACTGCTTGATGATTAAGCTAGACACTCACTGCTCTCTAAATGTTTTACTTCTACCTATAGATAAATATTCCATATTTTCTAAACTTCTTTTACCCAAATCAGATATATTTTATATTTAATATGCCTTCTAAGGTAGTGAGGGTTGAATAATGTGTCATGGTGAGTGGTTGCTTGATCACCCCTATCTTATTTAGTGGCTCCTGAATCTCCCAACCAAGGTAAGAGAAATCACCTTGTGTGAAACAATGGGTCATGTGACATAAGGGTGAAGAGTGAAGTGCCTAGGTGGCAAGTCTACATTTGGTATCCTGGGTGACAAAACAGGATTTTATTCCCCAAAACACAGATTAAGTCAGTCACTGATGCGGGTTTATGGGAAACTCATGTTTGACAGGAAGTTAGAAGGCTCATTACAGGAAACAGTGACAGCTAAAGAAACAGTAACAAGGAAACAGTTACATATTGGGATGAATAAGGTTAAAAGGATGAAGCAAATTGCAACATTGCCACAAATGCTCCCCATTTCTGCAAAAGCATGCCTTTGAGTGTGATTTTAAGAGTCCTCACCACTCATAGAACACAAGCATGGCCATGTGACTTTCTTTAGTTCATGGAGCAAAAGTCGCAGCAACAGAAATTTGAAATATCTTGTGCATTGATTGGCATTAAACCACTCTTGTAGTATTTGAGAAACTAGAAATCAGCATGACTCACTTGCTGAATTATGACAGGCACATCACCTTGGGGATCAGTTATACCACTAGCAGCCACCAGCTGTCTACTTGTACGTGAATGATCCTACTTGAAAGGAGTAAGTTTACCATCCAACTAATCCATACCAAATTGCTAAGCCATAGTGTTTAGCTAATAAATGAGTGGCATAATAAATAAGATGATAGAAACAGACTGGTTGTCTATAAAGGGACCATTATATACCAAATTATTTATGATGTCCCATGCCAATGGCTCTGAGGCTAGACTGAAAGAAAACATTAGTGAAGACTGGAAAAGTATGAAACAGTGAGAGCTGAAAAATGTGGTCAGGAAATAACTATCACACATTGGGAAATGAAGATTCCTGTTAGACAGATGTAAAAGAATTGGAAAAAAAAACTTGTCTGTGATAACTTGAAAATTTTGCATGTGTCTAAGGATATCTCCAGGAAAAACAGTAGAAGTGTCTCTGAATGGTGCTCCCTCCATGTGAAAGCATAGAAGCAAGATAAAGAACTGTTTGCTATGCTAGCAGAATTGAGAAAAATAGAGAAAAATCAAGACTTGCTGGACTGGAAAATGAAGTTTTTCTCACCTCCAGTTTTCATGGAAATGTTAAGAACTGCTATATGCTTCCTAATCCTCCCACTTTGAATAGAAATATTTAATGTATGTATACTATTCCTGTATTATTGCTATATGCAGATGAGAGGGAGCAAATAATGACTTTTTTTAGATCATGGTCTCTGGGTCAACCGAAACCATATCCAATAGACTATATCTAGACATGTGGAAAATTATGAGAATCAAGATTACAGACTTGCAAGCTTAGTGCCAATGGGGGGGAGGGATAAGCCTTGGATTTCCTAGTTAGAAGTCAGTAAATTTTATATGTGGAAATGAAATGAATTTTAATGCTAGTATAATTAGGCAGGCTGTAGAAGAATAAAACTCGTAAATCATTGTGCCCATACTGTTGCAATATAGCTTCCAGATTTGACCCCAAGGAGAGTCTGTGTACCCAGACTTTGAACCTGAGCCAGTTGGGTGGACTGTCTTACCAATGGCACTACAGCAAGTGAAACATAAGCTAGCAGGGCTTTGAAAATTGCAAAGGAATGTACACATGTAACCCAAAGGAAATCATGCTAACTAGCCTGTTGAAGGGTGAAAGGAAAGACTTGTTGGGAGATAACTGAAATATCTGTTTCAAGGTTAGCCCGGCCTCAACCATGAGGCCAGTCAACTGTCAGGTATGCAAATGAGACCAATAAATGCTAAATGAATGAGTCCTGTGAGTGAGGCCAGAGGGGGTCAGAAAATTGCTATTCCTCTGATCCAACCCTTGCTGGTGACCTTCAATAAACAGCTGTTGTTTTAAGTCACTCAGTTTAGGGATCATTTGTTCTATAGCAAAAGCTAACTGGTAACATTGAAGGATATCTGGGAGCAGCACTGAGGTCAGGATTTGTTCTCAGATTCCACACACTTATAAAAAATAAAGACACTTTGGAATATGAACAAGTTGACTTCATTCCAAGCCATTGTACATAACAGCTATACTACTGATTTTAACAGAATTGGATGGAGGTTACAGATGAGCTCCAGATTTCAGGAGCTAGAAAAGGTTAGGGCAAAGGAATAATATTGGTGTCTGCACGCCATAAATTTAAGGAAGCATACATTTTCTTCTTTGTAAGGCTGAATATATTACTGAGCGTGCATACCATATTTTCTGTATCCATCCATCTGTCAATAGGAATGTTTAATTAGTTTGATTATGATAATCATTTCACAGTGTATGCATCTGACAAAACATCGTGGGCTAAGGAGAGAGCTGTTAATAAAGTGTTTCTCTAGCAAGCATGAGGACCTGTGTTTGATCCCCAGAACCCATGTAAATAAAAAAGGCAAGAATAGTTTTATCTGCTTGCAATCCCAGTGATAGGAGGCAAAGACAGATCTCTAGAACTCACTGGCTAGCCAACATAGCCTACATGATGAGTTCCAAGCCAGTGAAAGATTTTGTCTCCAAATAGGAGAGTGGAGGCTGGAGAGATAGCTTACCAGCTAAGGCGTTTGCCTGCAAAGCCAAAGGACCTTGGTTTGATTCCCCAGGACCCACATAAGCCATATGCGCAATGTGGCACATGCGTCTGGAGTTTGTTTGCAGTGGCCAGAGACCCTGGTGTGCCCATTTCTTTCTCTCTCTCTCTCTCTCAAATGAAGTAAAAATAGGTGGGTGGCACCTGAAGAACAACTTGTGAGGTTGTCCTCTGGCATCCACATGCTTGCACACAAACATACATACACTCATCACCACATATATTTACATACACATACACACAGAGAAAAATCATAACTGCATGCATAAATATGTACAATTTTCAGCTATACTATAATGTTAAGCTAAAAAATTAAATAACCTATTCCACCTTGGGAATTAAGAAAAATCATTTCAGGGCTGGAGAGATGGCTTAGCAGTTAAGCGCTTGCCTGTGAAGCCTAAGGACCCTGGTTTGAGACTCGATTCCCCAGGACCCACGTTAGCCAGATGCACAGGGGGGCGCACGCATCTGGAGTTCGTTTGCAGTAGCTGGAAGCACTGGCGAGCCCATTCTCTCTCTCTCTGCCTCTTTCTCTGTAACTCTCAAATAAATAAATTAAATAAACAAAAAAAATAAAAAAAATCATTTCAGAAAGATTTAATTTCACACTTATATGTGATATATGACTATGAGCTAAGGCACTTTGGTAAATCTTAGGATGCTGCCAGTGTCTTAAATAGAGCTTTGGTAATGATACAGTGCTGAGCCTTCCCTAGAATGATAGTGGACAATAAATTTGAACTAGGTTATAGAAAGGAAATGGTATTAGGGTGTGTGCTGGGTTATTTGATCTGACAGCTTGGGGTCATGCTGCTCCCTTGTCAGTACCCATCTGCTGCTGTCTGCACCATTGTCTGAATCTCACCAAACTGTGCCCAGTCCCTGACAGCAGCTGTTGGCTCTACTTCAAGATCACAGTCTGTGAGGAACTCTGGACTCATTATGGCCTTCTGATGAATCAAAACAGGGACCTTCACATCCTATACATCAGTATGTCACAATTAAAGAAAACATCCTGACTGAATTTGTGAGACTGACTCTATTACTTTGGAGCTATAATTTTACTAGGCAGGGGAAAATGTGTGGTGCTTAGAACCTAAGTTCAATTTATTGGCCAACAGTTAATTCATTACAAGGCTTGAGAAAACTTGAAAATAAAAGCATTCTGAACTTGTTATCTATATTATAAACAGTACAAATTAGACTTCTTTCCATTTAATTGCTAAAATTATTTATATTGATATATAAATATCAAATTTTATAGATAATCACATATATATGTATGATGAACTGCAAATCTATGTTCCCTCAGATTTTATATATTAAAACTTATTCATCGAGGTGGTTGTATTAGGAAGTGGAGTCTATGACAGGTGATTAGTTCATGAGAATGGAGGCCTCTTGAATAAGGTGAGTGATTTCAGAAAACTGGTACCAGAAATTTCCCTGTCTTTCCAGTCATGTAAGCAGACAATTGAAATATGTCATTTGTGAACTATACACAAACTCTTAACTGAAACAAAAATCTTTCAATGCCTGGCTCTTGGGCATCTCAGCCTCTAAAGCTGCAAAAAATAAATGCCTCTTATTTATGCATTACCCTATTTATAGGAGTGTTATACTATCCTGAAAAAGATGAAGCAGCATGCATATACGTACTTGCTACATATGTATGCTTTCCTAGAATTTCCATAGATATTAATTATGATTAACATTTGGCCTTTAAATTTATGCTGAAAATAAATGTGTACAAAAAAGTAAAGGGGATAGCTTGCCATAAACCTTATAAATGGCTGATACAGAAAGATTTTTAAATACAGACAAGAAGTCCACTATAATTCTAAAGAAAGCTCAGTGGTGTATCATTATCTATGCTCCCATTGTTTTAAGCAGCTTCACTTCTAGCCCAAGCTGGCCTGGAACTCACTGTGTAGTCCAGTCTGGCCTCAAATTCAGGGAGATCCTCTATCTCAGCCTCCTGAGTGCTGGGATTAAAGGCACAAGTCACCATTCCTCTACCTAAGCCCCATTTAGGACACTGACAACACCCTAAAATTTCGCATTTAAAATCCTTAAGTATCTTACAAAGACAGATCAATCATCTGTAGATATTTCTGTTTGTATCACGTAGAAACTTTGTACCACCACATCACGTGTTGGTGCCATCATTCCCTTCTTCCCTGTCCCCATTGTTCTGGGGACGCTCCTTAGTGGGATTGTTGGTAACTCCCCATGGGGTTGTGGATTATGAATTGTGAAAGCAGCAGTGAGAATTCGTTTGGGGGAGGAGCAATTCCTCTGGATATTCCCTCCCACTCTGTGTCTCTTACAATCTTTCTGCCCCTCTCTTTCATAAAACTTCCTGAGCTTTTGGTGGGTGTGTTTTAAGTCTACTTTAGTGTTGAGCTCTCAGCAGCTTCTGGATTTCTGCTTTGGTGCATTTTGAGTATGCTCAGTGTCTGTCTCCATCTCCCTGGCACAGGTTGTCAGTCTCACCCCGGAAGCAGCCCTCTTGTCCTTCTTACCAGTTCCTCTGTGGTTTCCCCTGGGCCCTAGCTCATATGCAAAGAAGGCTGATTAACTCCTGGCAGGGAGTTAGCTTTCCTTTGTTGTCTTAGATTTTGGTTTTCATAGATTCTCACTACTTTCTGGAAAACAGGAGATAAACCACCCTTCATACTTCAGTCAGGGCTCAGGTGAAACCACAGAGGAATTGGGGAGTGCTGCTTCCCTGACAAACCTGTCAATCAGCACCAGGGTGAAGGAGACAGACACTGAGGATACTCAACACATACCAAAGCAGCCTACTAGAGTCTCCCGGGGAGCTCATCACTGAAGTAAATTAAACTCACACCTGGGCTGGAGGCATGGCTTAGTGGTTAAGTATTTGCCTACAAACCCTAAGGACCTAGGTTCGATTCCCCAGTAACCACTGTAAGCCAGATGCACAAGGTAGCACATGATCTGGAGATGGTTTGCAATGGTTCTAGAGGCCCTGATGTGCCCATTCTCTCTTTCTCTATCTGCATTTTTCTCTCTCTGTCTCCCTCTCAAATAAATAAATAAAATATTGAAGAAAGAAAACATATCCACCATGGCTCAGGGAAATTTTGTGGAACAGGGGGTGGAAAGATTGTAAAAGCCAATGGTTTGGACATCATACCCAGAGGCATTTCCACACCCCGCCCCCAATAACTGCTGTTCCCTCAATGCATAACCCACTACCTCATGGGGAATACCAGCAACCTCACTAAGGAGGGTCCCCAGTGGAATGGGGGCAGGGGGGGGAAAGATGGTACCAACATACGATGTATCCATACAAAGTATGTTCTTAATTTTTTAAAAAAAAAAGAAGGAAGGAAAGAATTAATAAAAAAGACATATCAAAGGGTGTTCAGTCCAAAATGCAGGAACAAAGTGCTACGAGTTGTGCCAGTTAGCTGTTTTTTAAGTCTATCATTTTTCTGGTTTCGTAATGTGTATAAGCTTTTGGAAATATATACTTTACAATGATCTATTTTCTCATTTGCAATAAATATTCAACTTTATATTTGGAATAAAAAAGAAGAGATTCTTCAGCAGAGAGTGAGTAGGCTAAAAGGGATAAGAATTGTTAATTTAGAGAGATTTTGATGGGTGTAGCTTCTCTTTTGGCACCTGCAAATTTTTCTGACAATGAACTTATAATGTACAAGCCCTATGGTTGAAGTTCTCTTGATGCCAATAAAGAAAACAACACTAAGATAAAAAGAAAGTTTTCTCTTTATAAGTAAGTGAAAACAGATAGTAACAGTTTAATTTTTTGTCTTTCCCTATGTTTTGTCCCTTCTGAGGACCCCTGACTCCTGAGTTGCAATCTTGAGCTGTCTCTGATAACATGCTCCATGGAATGTCTGCAATGGGCATATTTTATGCTTATTTCCTCAATTCTAACTGAGTGGCTGAGAGATGTGTATCAGATAATAAGTCATGGACCAGGGGTGCCTGGTACATTGAATAAAGTAGACTTTACCTATGACCCTGGCATCTACCATTCCTCATAGCTTTCCCTGCCTCCCTCTCTCCTGCTTTGACACCCAAAGCCACTTTCTAAGGTGTTTCCTTGTTCACTGAATCTCTATACAGGAAAAACTTATAACAAACCCAATTCATTTCTACAGAGTGCTTTCTTTGGCAAACACTATTACATACTTTAAATAATTTATTTAATCTTCAGAATTTTGCAAAATCATTCTGTCATGATTCCCATTTGCAGATGAAAATATTGAACTGTAAATTCTATACTCTATATTTAAGCCAACATATAATTGTCTCCAGTACTATATATCTGTACTTGACATTATGTATATGGAGGCAAGAATCACAGTTTTCATCTAAACTAATGGCTCTACTTTATACACATTATCTCAATTAGTTTTCAAGCAAGTACTCTTAACCATTGAGCCATCTCCTCAGACCCAATTAGTTTTCATGACTTCATATCATGAAGACATTTTAAACTTTTTAAACTGTAGAGGTGAGGGTTGAAAGTATATAAAACCATAGGTTAAAAATATATCAAAGATCTCTTGACCAATTAATATAACACTAGGATTCAAATTGGTGTCATCTGTCAGAAATACATGTTCTTATACTGTTTATTTAGAATTTGAGGAACACAGTTCAAATTCTGTGAAATAAACACACTTCTCTAACAACAAGAACATCAGGAAGAAAATGGTATTAAAGATATCAGCAAATCCATATATAGGCAGCAAAGAAATATACGGAGACCTAATTTGTAGGATCTCATTCTACAGTACTTCCTAGAAGTTTAAAGAGAGAAAAGAAGAAGCACATTATATATAACATGATGGAAGTAATTGGATTTCACTGTAGAGAATATGAACTTAGATTTAGCCCACATATTAAACACATAATTCCAAAGGAAAATGAAGCACTTCAATTAATGACTTAAAATACCATGTTCTCTTTGTTTCCTTGAAGTCTGTGGTCTGTTGGGCAGTATCCCAGTCTCAAAGGATCAGAGCTTATGTCCTACACTGAGCACTTTCATCCTTAGAAAAATTGGGTGAATCACTTCAAGTTTCAAATTGCTGTCAGAATCGTTATAACAGAACACTATTGATAATAAACCCAAAAGCAGAGGGAAAACAGAAAAGAAAAAAAATGTAGAGCAATAGATATGATAAAAAACAAACATTTTTAAAGAAGTAATATGTTTCATAATGCTTACAAAAGAAGAAATATAATATCCTTATAAAACAATAACTATTAAAGGAAATGATTAGTACTTAGCTCCTTGTCTGTGCAAAAAAATACTACTCCCAGCTGATTGTAAATGTGTTTTTAATAATTCAGGAATAGATAATGGCTACATGACACAAAGCATCCTTGAGAGTAGGAAAGTAGTGGCCGTTCTTTGGCTTAGTTTATGAAATTGCCCATTCCCTGATGGCAAAAGTACAGGACAGCAGGGAAGGGAAATGCAGACGTTTAATAAGCATACAGATGTGAGGGGTAGAAGGCATTTGTAGAACAGAGAACTTCCTGAAACTCTAAAATAATTGCTTGAAAGGACGAAATCAAGCTTAGGAAAACAGGTGGCAATTAATGGAGCAGATGTGATCTGAATCACAGAGATGTCAGGTGTTCATGGCAATTTCTGTTATACACAGAATCCTACAGAAGGACTTAATTTTAGCCTAAATATTCAAATGAATCTGATGACATTAGCAGTTCTGATGAGAATGTGTTATCTTTTAAATGCTTTACTATTAAGAACACACACATAAACACATATGCCTGCATGCAGTCACTAAAAGCCAAGCATGTTGTTGAGTGTACTTTCTGACAGGACAGAGTCCTGCATTCTGTATGTAGGGCCTTGGCTCAACTTCATGGACAATAATTTATAATTGTTTAAAACAGTGTCAAGGTAAAACCAAAAACAACTTAGTATATCAGTGAAGGGATTAAACTGCCAATTGAAATACAAATCAACTGGGTTGCTTAGTATCATGTTGATTGATGGAATTACTAGCTTATTCTGTACTAGCGCATTCTATCATCCCAGGGAGTAATACATGCAGCACTCTCTATGTGCTTGGCCAGACACAAGACTAAATAAAGGAAGTTTGTGGATTTGTTGGTTTGTGGTTAATTTGCTGGCTGGCTGGTTTGGTGCTGAAGATTGAAACCAGGACCTTCCACATGTTAAGACTGACGCCCCCAACATGAAAGATTTTGATGGTGATGATGATGAAGATGATCATTAAAAGGAGGGAGAGAGATTGAGAAGTTAGCATATTTGACTTCAAAAGGCCTGAGCCAGAAATGGGGTCCACATTAACTTTTAATGGTTAGAACTAGCCATGAGACTCAGGACAATGGCAAAGGGTACAGGAAGGTATATTAGCTTATATATACCCAGGAAAGGGAAAATAAGTAGGTATGAAAAAGTTTTAGTAAACTTTACCACAATTCCTTTGGAAAATATTGAAATAACATTTCATTTTTAAATAGCAGTTTTTCCATTGATTTCTCTATCTTATAATAATTTAACATTGAAACATTTGCTTTCTCTTTTCAATGTGAAATGAAAAGATATTTGACAAGCTTCATGCTTTTACTTTTCTCTACAAATGATATGCTGTAGACATAATGGCAGTGCTTCAAAACACAGTTTGTGCATGTCAGTAAGAGCTCTTAATGACTCAGAGAAAATACAATGATCTGCTATGATCAAAACTAATCTGCCATAAACAGTACAGAAATAGCAAATAACTTACTGTGTGGAAACAAATCTAAATTAATGGCTTCATTTATTACATCATATTCTATACACTTGAACACTGCCATGACTTTAGAGAGACATATAGCTCCTCGTAAAAATTTAGAAAAATATCATCAAATAAGGTTCTCCCTTTTGTGAAGCAATTGTCTTAGACCCCTAGGAGGCTTATTAAGATAAACCAATTATTTGTTCAATTATGATATTTTGAGCATAATAAAATAAAGATTTCCACTGAGCTCCAATTCTTTGGGTAAACAAAACTCTCTCTCTCTCTCTCTCTCTCTCTCTCTCTCTCTCTCTGTCTCTCTCTCTCCACATATAATTTTTGAAAGACTAGATAATATAATTAAAATTGGATGAAAGGCACAGGAAGAAAAACACTATATGCTCTCTCTCATATGCAGATGCCAGCTTAGAATTTTTATATGTGTGTGTTTATGTGGGGCTCAGAGTGTGTAGATGCCAGGAAACTAGAAAAGGGCCCATGAGAGGGGAGCAAAAGAGGCTTCAAGGGAGAATAGTTAGAGAAGGCAATAGATCTAAAGTGATATAAAAGCCAAAGGGAGAATATCTGGGACAAGAGGACATAAGCAGAGGTGGAGGACAGGGAGGAAGAGCAAGGGAAATAGGAGGGTCAACAAAAACCTGAAGAAAAAAAAAAGATAGCAATATCACATTGATATTACTCTCACCTGTAATCCCAGTACTCAGGGGTCTGAGGAAAGAGAATTTCTGGGTTTTAGAAGGCCTGGCTGCACTACAGTTAGACTGTGTCCCCACCCCCCAGTAAAAAACTGAACAAATATAATTTAGAGCTGGTTATTTGAAAAAAAAAAAAAACAAGATTGATAAACCCCTAGCCAATTTGGTCAAGCAAAAAATGAGACTCTTCAAATTAACAAAATTAGAAATAAAAAAGGAGAGATCACGCTTCTGGGTTGACTGCATGGACAGTTTATGGACAGGCATGCTGGTCTGGAGTGAGTAGGCCAGACCCCATCTTCCAGGCTCCTCCAACCTCCCCAGTTTGAATTTCTTGTGTGCACAGTGTGTAAGCAGAGTTAGTGGTAAGGAGTGACTAGGCTAGACCACTATTTCCTGGATCCTCCCCCCTTCCTCGTATGGGCTCCCTCAGCTGGTCTGTGTGCAGGAGAGCACTGCACAAAGTAGGCCACATACCTGTTACCTTGCTTCTTGCAGTCCTCTGGTCCTGGTAGGTACTACTTCCTGGGGGGAGGGGCCTGGTCCCTATGTGAGCTTTGGAATCAGGTCTTTTGCTCTGGTATCCTGACTGGTCACTGGGTACCAATATCCCTGTTCACCTGAGTCAGAGGGTGTATGGGCCAAAGGACAAAAAGCTTGCTTCCTCCTAAATAAAATAAAGAGTCTTCCTAAAATGGGTACACAAAAATGCAAAAAAAAAAAAGCCTACAAAAGTCGGAAAGCTGAAAGATCTCCACTAAGGATGCCTAGTGCGATAATGGAAGCCTCTAAGGAAATCACAGAGAAATCAACAGAAATTCATTTCCAAAATGAAAACACAACAACCAATGAGACACTGATAAAAAAAAATCACAAACTAGAAGCAGGATGTCAAAGAACAACCAATCGCATTAATGAAATTGAACAGAAGCATCTCCTTGAGTGTTCAGTTTTTGACCGTAGGCTTACATTGATTTAAGAAGACATTAGAACCCTCCAAAGAGATATGAATAAATTGAAGGTAAGTCAAGAAATGGAAGATCTCAACAACTGGTTGATTAAACTTCTCAGCAGAATTCTATCAAACCTTCATGCAAGAACTGAAACTAATTTTTCTCAAAATGTGCCACATATTTGGAGAATAAGGAAAGCTCCTCAACACCTTTTATGAAGCAAGTGACATGCTAGTACAAAAACCAGACAGACATCCAACAAGAAAAGAAAACTATAGGCCTATATCTCTGATGAACTTAGATGCAAAATTTCTGAACAAAATTCTTGAAAACCAAATTCAACAAAACATCAAAAGCATTATCCACCTTGATCAAGTAGGTTTTATCCCAGGAATGCAGGATTGGTTCAACATATGAAAATCTACCCAGATGTCCATCACTAGAAGAATGGATAACTAAGATGTGGTATATCTACACAATGGAATTTTACAAAGCAGTAAGAAAAAATGACACAATGAAATTTGCAGAAAAATGGTTGAACCCGGAACAGATCATTCTCAGTGAACTTACCCAATCACAGAAAGATAATCACTGCATACTCTCACTCATCTACAGCACCTATCCTGAATCTACCCCAGATGCCAACATACCCAGCAAGCAACATGAGGACTAGACAATAGGGTGGGTGGGGAGAGAGGGGAGGGTAAAGGAAGGGGTGGGAGATACAAATCTAGACCCAAATTGCAATTACCATAAAATTCTACATCCTAAAATGTAGACCAAATAGTTGAACCTTCACCAGGCCCTTAGAGGGAACACCTGAGTCACAAGGCACTGGAGAGGGTAAAATGAACACTGACCTTAATCTTCTACAGCTTTTCTCTCTCTCTGTCTCTCTCTCTCTCTCTCTCTGTCTCTCTCTAACTCTTTTATATTAGTTATCTTTTTCTTCCTTTTCTTAGTGGGCACTGACCTGTAACTTCCAGTACCAGCAGGTGGCTACCATCCACAATGAGCTTCTGATCAGAGAGACCTACAAGGCTTCCTAAAAGAATAACAGATTTCTGTCAGAAATCTTGATGACCCACCAAAGGTTAGTGGTAAGACCCTACTGCTAAAGACACCATACATAAGATGGAGTGACATGGCTGGAAGCTAGAAGAGAGTCAGTCCCCAGACAATCAGTTCATCTAGTGCCAGAAGGTGCTACATGGGCGACTGTGGGAAGATGACCAATATGTGTCCAAGGAACTCATGGTCTAACCTACTTAGCAGCAAATCACCTGACTTGAAGCTTACACAAGTGCAATAGTGGTGCATAGCCATGGTGGGAAACCAACTGCTCTTGATTTGGCTAACTGATCCTCTCAGTGGAATGGAACCCATAGCTGGAGCTGGGAAACATGTCAGAACCATATCCAAAAATGAGCCTGCTCACCATTATCAAGCTCCCATCAATCGTGGACTACAAGAGGGCCTATACCTATTAAATTCTCTCTAAAAAATAAGGGTTATCCCATTTATCTAGTGCTAACTTTACTCTCTGTTGGAGAATCTGCTTCTGTTTTTCAGATAGATGCAGATCCTAAGGAGAGAACCACCCCATCATACCTCAAAAGGGCCCCAGCTGAAACTAAGAACAATTGGTGAAAGAAGCAAGGGTGCTGTTTTCTTGGTGAACCTGGTACCATTACAAGGGTGAAGGAGATCGACACAGAGAACAATCAGCTCCTACCAAATCAGATATCCAGAGACACAGAGGCTTCCAACACCTCATCACTGAAGCAGACCCAAAATGAACCCAACATGGCTCAGAGAAATTTTTTGGAAGAGGGGGTGGAAAGGATGTCAGAGCCACAATTAGGTCATGATATGCAGAGACATTTCCTCCTACCCATAACTGCGGGCTAACTCCGCAATGCATGACCCATATATCACAACAAGGAAGGGCCAGGGGGAGGGGGTAAGACATGGAGGAGGCTAACAATGGTACCAACTTGACTGTATTCACTGAGCACAAAACTAATGAATAAAAGAAAGGAAGAAAATCTGTCAATATAATACACCACATAAATAAGCTTAAACACAAAAACCATATGATTGTTTCAAGAGATGCAGAAAATACCCTTAACAAAATACAACATTACTTCATCATCAAAATGTTGGAGAGAATAGGCATGGATGATTTATAACTTAACATAATAAAAACTATATATAAAGCACATAAAGCCCAAATAATACTTAATTGGGAGAGACTTTAGGAATTCCCATAGAGATCAGGAACATAACAGGGTGTCCACTCTCACCTCTGCTCTTCATCATAGTACTAGAAGTCCTAGCCCAAGCAATTAGATAGGAGAAAGAAATAAAAGGGATACAAATTAGACAGAAAGAAGTAAAGTTAGCCCTATTTGCAGACAATATGATTCTATACCTAAGTGACCTGAGAACCTTTATCTCAAAACTCTTAAAGATGATTCATTACTTCAGCAAAGTAACAGGATACATAATCAACACACAAAAATCAGTAGCCTTTCTATAAGCAAAGGACAAAGACATGGAGAAAGAAATTAGTGATATAATCCTATTTTCAATAGCAACAAATAAAATAAAATACCTAAGAATAACACTAACCAAGGATGTGAAAGACTTATACAATGAAAACATAAAAACACTCAAGAAAGAAATGAAGGAGGACTTGAGAAAATAGGAAGACCTTCCATGCCCTTGGATATGCAGAATTAACATTGTGAAAATGGCAACCTTATCAAAAGCAATACAGACTTAGTGCAATACTAATAAAAATCTCAGCAGTTTTCTTCATAAAGATAGAGAAAATGATCTCAAAATTCATATGGAATGGCAGCAGGCCTCAGATATCCAAGCATATCCTCAACAAAAGAAACACCTCTGGAGGAATCACCATACCTCATCTAAAGCTATATTACAAAGCTGTAACAAAAACAGCATCGTACTGGCATAAAAAGAGAAACACGGACCAATGGAACAAAATAGAGGATCTGGAATTTAGGTCAAGTAACAACAGCCACTTTATCTTTGACAAAGGCCATAACAATGTTGAATGGAGAAAAGACAACATCTTCAACAAATGGTGCTTGACAAACTGGATAACCATATGTAGGAAAATGAAACTAGACCCACACATCTTTCCATGCACAAAAATCAAGTCCAAATGGATCAAAGACCTCAATATAAGAGGGGAAACTCTGCTACCACTGGAAGAAAAAATAGGAGGAACTTTCCACAATATAGGAGTGAGAAAAGACTTCCTTAACAAAACCCTAGTAGTTCAGGAACTTAAACAGTCACATAACTATTGGGGTCTCAGGAAACTGAAAAGTTTTTTCACAGGCAAACATACAATAAAAAGAGCCAATAGACTACCCACAGAATGGGAGAAAAAATTTGCTGGCTATATACAGACAGAGGACTTGTTGGGAGCCATAAAGCAAAAGCCTCTCCATTTTGCTTGGGCCTGTTCTTAAATTGACTCATTCACCAGAAAGCTGGTCCATCCAGCTTGCAGTTAGGAATGTGGTCTGCAGAATCTTATCATTTGCTAAAGGCCAGTTTATGATCAGGATGTCAAGCCGTTAAGGCAAGATTAGGAAAACACCCGGATACATCTCCTCTAGGTTCCCTAAGATTAGATAAACACCCAGTTTCACCTCCTCTTAGTTTCCTAACAATTCCGGCCCTAAGTCACGTCAGGCAGCTTACTCCCCCCTTTTCTTCCCCTATATAACCACTGTGTAAAAAATAATAAAACAGACCTTGACAACTCTTTGCTTGGTCTCGTTCCTTCTTTCTCACCCATCTTTACACAGGCCTGGTCCCCCTCGCGTTCCCCGAATAACTGAGTCCTGCTGGACGGGACAAGTGGCGCCCAACGTGGGGCTCGAGGTACGGACCATTCGCCGGGACGGACCATACATTTCAGCATCCCGGGACATCATCGCCGATCGCGGCTTCGATTTGAGAACGTCCTCACCGCTCATGAAGTGACGGATCTCTGGTGAGTAGCTTCATCCGTCCTATCAAAGATGGGTCATTCTATTTCTAAAGAGGCACTCTTTATTAAGGATATTAAGGCCTCTCTCAGGGAAAGAGGAATTAGAGTATCAAAAAAGGAATTGTCACAGTTTTTTATATTTATTTCTGATGTGTGTCCATGGATTGTTATTAATGGTCCTAGTATTCACCCATATACTTGGGCAAAAGTAGGTCGAGAAGTTAACGAGTTGTTACATAAGGAGGGTCCTGACGCTGTCCCTCACCATGCTTTCACTTATTGGAATGTTATTAATAGCCTTCTGCATGGCCCTCATTCTACCAAAATTTTGTTGTCTGCAGAAGAATTTCTCAAACCGCTTTCTCGCGCTGCTTCTAATGTTTCCCTCAAATCAAAAGAAATTCCTTCCTCACCTTGCCCATCTGTCTCGATCTCAATACCTCCTGAACCTGACTCTGGGGTCCCCTGTTCCATATATCCTTCTCTGCCAGACATAAATCAAGAACCTGAACCTTCTGTTCTTCCGCCTGTTAAGGAACCTTTAACTCTCCCCGTTTTTAAGACTAAACCTCCTGACCATTTGACCCCCTCTGAGGAGAGTGACCTCGAGGAGGCTGCCGCAACCTACCATAATCCTGATTGGCCCCCTCCTCATAATACCCTTACTGCCCTTGCCGGCTCCTCTCACCCTCCCCCATATCCGACTCTGCCAATGCCGCTCCCTCCTTTACTTGCTCCTTCCACTATGCCTTTATTACAAGCTAAAGACCAACTAACCAGACAAATTAAAGATCTAAAAGACATTTTAACACTGCAACAAGAATATTCTAATCTCTCTAGAGATCTGGTCTCCCTCCAAGCTGCTGTTAATCAAACTGTTTTCGGCTTCCCTGGCACGCGTGTACCCTCTTGTGGCATTTCTTCACCTAAGAATCTTAAATCTAAAAAATTCCCTAAACCTCCTGTTCCTTTAACATTTCCTGTCCTAACTCGTCATGCTGCCAACCCTAAATCTTCTGCTGGTGACCCTCCCGCACATTCTACTAGCGAAAGGGGGGAAATGGGCGAGGATTCCGGAGACGAATCCGAAGTAGAAAATAATACTGATGATGAGGAATATTTAGATAGAGATTTAAATGAGGCTGATAATAAAACTGATACTACACAATTTAAAAAACTTAAATTCAGATCCCTTAAAGAACTAAATAAGGCAGTCCGCGACTATGGTCCTACTGCCCCTTTCACCCTCTCTATGCTAGAGGCTCTCTCAGGAGGAGGTCATCTTACCCCCTCAGAGTGGTACCGCATAACCCAGGCGGTCCTCTCACGTGGACAATATTTGGCTTGGAGGGCAGAATTCCTAGATCGATGTCAAACCCTGGCCACTCAAAATCAGAGAAAAACATCCACCGCGAGTTGGAACCTTGATAAGCTCTCTGGCCAAGGCAGATATCTCTCAGAGCAGCGACAGGTCCAACTCCCTACAGGAATTTTATCACAAACGGCTGAGGCTGCCATGGGTGCCTGGCGTGCAGTTCCCTCTAAAGGGTCAATAATCACACCCCTAACTAAAATAATTCAAGGCACTCAGGAACCTTATAATGAATTTGTGGGACGCCTTCTAGAAACAGCTGAAAGAGTTCTTGGGGTGGAAGAAAGTAACAGCCGCTTTTTAAAACAGCTGGCCTATGAAAATGCTAATGCAACCTGCCGCTCCATCCTTACAGGAAAACTTAAAAACAGCACCCTTGATGATATGATCAGACTATGCAATGATGCAGATCCTTTTGCTCATAAACTCTCCCAAGGCATCACCCAAGGGGTCACTATGGCCATAGGTGCTGTCATGCATTCCATGAGCGGACAAAAGACCTGTTTTAAATGTAATCAACTAGGACATTTTGCTAAACAGTGCCCTCAGACTTCCGCAAATCAGGGCCAAAATCCCCTTGAACAAAAGCCTGTCACTTTTTAGCACCACTATATTGCCCTTTTGAGACATCCCAGTGGTCACCGCTATCTAAAAAGAAACGTTTCACTAACCAACAATGAGAGTAGCATTAATATATGAATATAAACATTAAATGTAATGCTTTCTGGACAGTTTGGTGGGAATAATATATGCATTTAGCCAGACAAGAGCAGGCTTTATATCCCTAAAGCTCATGACCACCTCTGCTATAGGCTTTTGATTAGGTTTTCAGTACCAGGCATGTACTCCCTCCTACAGAGTGAGTCTCAAGTCCATTTAGAGGGTACTTGATTTCCCTCAGAGCAGACATGCCACTATTGCACCCATTCGGTCATTTGGCATGGATGGACAAACTTGAGGCTTCCAGTGTGCACTGTATTCACTGCTGATGACTTTTGTCTCCAATAGGGCTGCACACTGGGCAGATTTCTCCAGCTTTAAGTTGGCTGGTCTACAGAGAGAAGGTTTTCAGCTTGGCACAAGCTTGATTTCTCAGTGACCTTGCCACCCAGGCATGTGCATTCTTCAGCAATAGGCCTTACCATCTGTTACTCCTGGGAAACCAAGGGCCTTGGCAATAGACTGTAATGTTTTGGAGGCAACAGGGACTTCCATGGGCAACAACTCACTGGAAGGTATCCTATCCCTGGTACTAAAAATTTGCTAGTAGCAATCTATGGCTTCTGGATGTGCCATTATCCAAAAAGGTAGGTTATCATATGTCTTACTCAGGATATCTTGAATTTTGATTGACCCTCCCCCTACCCTTCTCTTACTCAATTGATTCCCCTAGCCTCACTTAGGCCATTCCACTCCCCGTAATCTGTTCTTCTACTTACAGATATACAATACCATCCCCTAAATTCCTTCCCTCTCCCCTTGCTCCCTTATAGCCTTTTTCTAGCTTACTGGAATCTGGTACTGATTTTTGGTTCCAGCTGACACACAAGTCTAAACATGTGTAGCTAGCATCCCCATATGGGAGAGTACATGTGATCTTTGGCTTTCTGTGTCTGGGTTCCTCACTTAAAATAATTTTTTCCATTTACCTGCAAATTTCTTAATTTCATTTTTATTTACCACTGAATAGAACTCCATTGAGTAAATGTACCACATCTTTATTATCCATTCATCTGTTGAGGGACATCTAGGCTGGTTCCATTCCCTAGCTATTGTGACTAGAACAGCAATTAACATGGTTGTGCATGTATCTCTAAGGTAGTGAGTAGAGTCATTAGGATATATGCCTAGGAGTGCTATAGCTGGATCATATGGTAAATCTATTTTTAGCTATCTCAAGAATCTCCACACTGATATCCACAATGGCTATACCAAATTACATTACATTCTTACCAACAGTGTAGAAGTGTTCCCCTTTTTCTGCATCCTCACCAACATTTATTGTCATCTGTTTTCTTGATGGTAGCCATTCTGACAGGAGTGAAATGGAATCACAAAGTAGTTTTAATTTGTATTTCCCTAAAGGCTAATGATGTAGAACATTTTTTGATGTTTATGTCATCTGTATTTTTTCCATTGAGATCTCACTATTTAGTTCCATAGCCCATTTTTTAATTAGGTTTTTGATTTCTTATTGTTGTGATTTTTGAGTTCTTTGTATGTTCTGGATATTAATCCTCTGTCAGATGTATAGCTGGCAAAGATTTTCTCTCATTCTGTAGGTTGTCTCTTTATAGTATTCACAGTGTCCTTTGCAATACCAAAGCTTTGTAATTTTATGAGATACCAGTGGTTGATTAATGGTTTTATTTTCAGAGCAACTGGGGTTATATTCAGAAAGCCATTGCCTATGCCAATATGTTGAAAGGTTTCCCCTACGTTTTTCTGTATCTGTTTCAGAGTTTCAGGTATGGTATTAAGTCCCTGATCCATTTGGACTTGATTCTTGCCCCGGCCAGCGGGGAGTCAAACAAGGACCCGAGGGAAAGTTAACCTGAATGGGAGAAGGCAAACAGACACAAGAAGGAGACCAAGCTAGGTGTTTGCCAAGGTCTCGATTTTTTTTTTCATTTTTATTTTTTATTTATTTATTTATTTATTTTACAGTCAGTTTGGTACCATTATTAGGCTCATCCATGACCTACTCCCTCCCCTTGGCCCCTCCTTGTTGAGGTATATGGGTCATGCATTGTGGGAATGTAGGATGGTACAACCAGTTTGGAAAGCAATATGGAGACTTCTGAAAAAGCTGAGTATAGAGATACCAACAGACCCAGTTATTCCCTTACTGGGCATCTACCCTAAAACCTTCAAACCACAGGCTAGAGAGATTTGCTCAACCAAGGTCTCAATTTTTATTAGTACAGGAGGGTTTATATAGGGAGATCTGGGGAAGGAAGGCTAGTCATATAGCACGTAAGCAGAACCGGGAACTTGGAAGGCGAGGCCGCATGTAGCTCTTCTGGGAAGGTCCCAGGTGTGGTGTTCCAAGCACAGTGGGTCTTGCGATTTCCAGTAAGTGATTCAAGAACCAGGAAACAGAAACTTAACTCGTGACATGGCGGTTTCTGTCAACATGGCCGAGGTTTGGCTCGGGGCTCCCAACATCTCCTCCCTTCTTTTATACAAAAGAGGGGGAGGCCCGCTACTCAGCGATGGGCTTTAACCAACTGGGGGACTATTGACCTGACTCCTCCCATGGGCTGTCATGTTTTCGTCCCACAATCCTGGCCCTTGGTACCTTTTGGGGAGGGGAGGCAGGGCCTATGTAATAACAGGTGTGGTACCAACCTCCATGCCAGTCAGGTTTTGCTCTCAGGGAATTCAGAAATGGTCAAGGAAGGACCTTCCCTTGTGGTGCTCTGCCTCGCACCCATGTTGGTGCCCATATCATGCCCACCTTACTGTGAGCCGATATGCATAGTTCTGAATCCTATGCAGTCTTAAGGGAGGGGAAGCCTTTTGGCCATGAATAAACTGCAGCAATAGCAGAAGAACAGTAGATGTCGGGGGTCGGTCGTTTTCATCTTGAATCTTGGGTATTGGAAACCTGGAAGAGAAAAGAGGGAGTTGCCTCAGGAACAGGGTGTTCTTGGGCATATATTACTGAGAACTTATAGGCTCATTGATTTGTTTGACTAAATGTTCTGGTAGCCATCGTGCGGCATCATTTTGGGTATCGAACACACAAACTGACCCATGGCCCCAAATGAGGACTGGGTCTGGGCCATTCCATTTCAGAGTCAAATGATCCTTCCACATAGCTTTGGCGAAGGTATTTTTTGTGTTTGTGTGCCAAAAGCGATCAGCAGCTGAATGTCCTTGAGCGTCAAGGGTTAAGAAGTTTAGGACAAACAAGGAATGATGAAGGATATTTTATGGGGAGCCTTTTATGGGATATAAATCCCCCATTTTTAATTTTTGGAGGGTATGTTTAATAGTTTGATGGGCTCGTTCAACAATTCCTTGACCCTGGGGATTGTATGGTATGCCTGTAATATGTTTAATTTGTAGTTGATGACAGAAATTTTGGAATTTTTTACCAGTATATCCAGGACCATTATCAGTTTTAATAATTTGGGGCTTTCCCATGACACCAAGGCGATTGAGTACATGAGCAATGACATTTTTTGAAGCTTCTCCAGCATGGAGGCTGGCAAAGATGAATCCACTAAAAGTGTCCACCGTGACGTGGAGGTACTTAAGATTACCAAATGAGGGAATGTGTGTGTTACATCCATTTGCCAGATCTCATTGGGAATTAATCCCCTAGGGTTCACGCCCAAGTGGGGAATGGGTAGGAGGGTGACACAGTTTATACTTTGTTTGACTATCTGGCGGGCTTGTTCCCTAGTGATTTTAAAAAGAAGACACAATGTTTGAGCACTAAGGTGATGTACAGAGTGAGCTGCTTTAGCCTGGGCCACAGGATCGAGCTCAACAAGGAAAGCAAACCGGGTGGCTTTGTCAGTCATGGCATTGCCTGCAGCTAGAGGCCCAGGGAGTCCAGAATGAGCACGAATATGGCCTATATAAAAAGGATGTTGCCTAGAATGTATGCATTGCTGAATGGAGAAAAACAGAGGGGCAGCATTGGTAGTGGGTTTTATGTATGGTACAGTCTCCAAAAGAGGGATGGACTGAGCAATATAAGCACTATCAGTATACAGATTAAAGGAAGTATTTGGAAGTTATTGAAAAACCTGTAAAACAGCAGAAAGCTCCACCGGTTGAGCAGAGTGGAATGGGGATTGCAGGGAAGTGGTTTGATTGTCTACAGTGAAGGCTGCTACTCCATTAGAGGAGCCATCAGTGAAAACTAGGGGGACGTGGGGAAGGGGTTGGGGAGAGGTTAATGTGGGAAAAACAGAAGGTTGAATTCTCAGAAATTGGAGGAGCTTGTTAGCAGGGTAATAATTATCAAGGGATCCCTGAAAAGAGGTGCAAGATATTGCCCAGTCGTCATCATTTTGTATTAACCACTGGATTTGGGTAGTGGAATAGGGAAGAACGATTTTATCAGGATCCTTACGAAATATTTTTCTGCTTTGGTCATGTCCAATTTTTATTAATTCTGCCACCCACGAGGTGTAAGGGGTAAGGACTTTGGGTGGTGAAGCAGGTAAATGGACCCAGAAGAGGGGCCCCTCCTGCCAGAACACCCCAGTGGGTGTAAAGTCAGTGGCACAGATGACCAGGAGAAGAGGCTCCTCATAAGAGATGAAAGTGACCCTTTGGCTCAGAATTGCAGCCTCCACTATCTTCAGAGCCTCTAGGGCGGGGGCCATTAATGAGCGGCCAGAGGCAGGGTCTGGGTCTCCTTTAAGGATGTCAAACAATGGTTTAAGCTCTCCAGTAGTTAGCTTGAGATGAGGCCTGAGCCAATTGATATCTCCTATGAGTTTTTGAAAATCATTTAAAGTTTTTAGATGATTGGTTCCAAGTTAAATCTTTTGTGAAAGAATTTTGTTATGAAAAAGTTCAAAGCCTAAGAATAAGTAAGGGGGTTTTAATTGAATTTTACCAGGAGCTATCTGAAGACCAGCTCTGGTAAGGGCCCTAGAAAGCTCTTGAGAGCAAATAAGTTCAGTGGAATCAGGTCCAGCCAAGAGAATGTCATCCATATAATGAATGATATACAAGGAAGGCCATCTATGTCTAAATGGATCTATAACTTGGGCCACAAATTTTTGACACAGCGTAGGGCTGTTGGCCATCTCTTGGGGCAAGACTTTCCATTGGAATCTCGGCATAGGGCCTCTAAAATTTACCACAGGTAAACTAAATGCAAAATGCTGCCGATCCTCAGGGTGCAAGGGAATTATAAAAAAGCAATCCTTTAGGTCAATAATGATTTTACAATATCCTGCAGGAATTGCCACTGGAGTGGGGAGGCCTGGTTGTAGGGCTCCCATAGGTACCATGGCCTTATTAATTTCTCAAAGGTCCTGGAGCAATCTCCATTTTCCAGACTTTTTCTTTATAACAAAGATAGGAGTATTCCAAGGAGAGGTGGTAGGTTCAATATGGCCTGCAGCAAATTGTTCCTGCACTAACATCGTGGCTGCAGCTAATTTTTCAGAAGTTAAGGGCCATTGATCAACCCACACAGGTTTTGTTGTTTTCCAGGATATCTTATCTGCATGGGGTACAGGCATGTCAACAGCCATTAGGATAAATTTTTGTAGCCTATTCCAGCATGATCAGTCTTTATAGTAACTGGGATTGGCTCCTTTGTTCCCTGAGAATGTCTGCCCAATCCTTGTCCTGGGTGGAAGCCTTGATTTAGCATTTGGTGAGCTACCAACTCACTAGGGCTGCACATAATGAGTTGCATTTGAGAGAGGATGTCTCAGCCCCAGAGATTAATGGGCAGGCCTGTGACCACATAAGGTTGAACAGTGCCTTGATTGCCCTCCTCATCCTCCCATTGAATAACTTCAGAACTTTGTAATGGATTAGAAGTTTGTCCTATTCCTTTAAGATGGGTCATGGAGGCTGTGAGGGGCCAAGATGCAGGCCAGTCTTTACTGCAAAAAAATTGTGGCATCTGCACCAGTGTCTATAAGACCTTCAAAGGTTTTTCCTTTTAACTTTAATTTAAGAAGGGGTCTTGTTTGAGTGACCTCTTGTGCCCAGTAAATATCTGATGACCCAAACCCATGGGGGCCTCTCTTTTGTTTCCGGCAAGGCGCTTTATCATTGAGGGGCAATAGTATTAACTGAGCAATCCATTGGCCAGGAAGAATGGTAATAGTCCCCTGAAGGGCAGTAGCCATGAGTTTTGTTTAAGTAAGGAGGCTTTTTCTTTTTTAGGCCTGTGAAGATAATGTGGAGGATCTGCTATGGGGGCTGTAGGAGGTAGCCAGTCAGGGTTATGATATCTGGCAGCCTCATCCTCTAGCTCTGATTTCTCATCTTGGGAAAGAGGAGTATGAATGGGGGGAGTAACTGTAGATTTGGAGAGAATAGGATAAATAGATTTAGGGGCAAGTGGGTCAAGTGGGTCATCCTCGGGCATAGGAACAATGACGGAGGGGCTCTGCACAGGGAGATTATTTGTCCCGCTCAGCACCTTTGTCTCAGAGTGGCCACCACCGCTGTGATGTCCGCCTGGTGGGTGGGGCGGTTCAGGGGAGGGAGCGGGAGCCGCCTCAGCAGCAGTAGCTGCCGTGCGGGGCTCCAGATGGCAGGGAGTTAGTTCATGAATGGGAGGGGTCTGGCTAGGTTCGAGATTATTTTTAAGAAAGGATTCTCCATCCCTAACAATTTTTGAAATGTCCAGTTGGCACCGGTGGACCTGGAGGACATCATTTATTAAGTTCCAATAGGAAAAGGCCTGAACCGGGACTTTCTCAGGCCCAAAATTCCTATAGTAATCCTTTAAACAATCTCCTATTCTTCCCCATCTTTTTTCATCAATGGTGCCTTCCTGGGGAAACCATGGACATAAGTCTTCTAAAAAGAGGAAGAAGTGAACAAGATCTTTTTTCTTAACTTTTACCCCACAAGTCTTGAGGGAATGTTTAAGTCCCTGGATAAAAAGTTCATGTTTACTTAGGGTCTGTCCCATGATAGGAAGGAAAGAATAGAAATGGCAAGACCAGAGGGCAACGTTCCCAGCCGGAGAACCAGAAAGGGGGGGTTCCCCAAAATGGGCTTGACGTGAGCCTGTCCGCAATTTTAAGATTCCAGCGACTGCTCTAAGAGCATTTACTGGTCGTTGCGTTACCGGGTTTGGTGGTAGGAAGAGAGGCTAGATAGGAGGTTTCTGCCAATGCCCGAACGGGCTGTCGGGATTCGCACAGGGAGCTAGGGGCCTTCAGCCAATGCCAGAGGGTAGCCCTGGCCAAGAGGCTTCAGTTGCCCTGTCGCTATGTTGTGATTCCATGCGATGGCGTGAACCGAAAGTAAAAGAGATGGAAAAGGAGATTATAAGAATCAGCAAATAAATCCCGCAATTCCTGTGTCTTGCAAATCTGACTGAATAGTCTCCATTTAAATGGTTTGCCTCAAAGTCTGCGTTGCTCATCTTACCTTATTCGGATCTGTATCACAGGCGGGCTTCCTGCAGTGATCACGGTGCGGTCTGTATCACAGGCACGTCCTGCCTGCGGTGACCTCTATGCGGATCTTCACTCACCCCCCGGTGGGGTGGCGATCCAATGGCGGGGACGGCCGTCCACTCGAGCGACGTTCAGGTTTCTCTTCGTACCTCAAGCCCCACATTGGGCACCATTTGCCCCGGCCAGCAGGGAGTCTAACAAGGACCCGAGGGGAAGTTAACCTGAATGGGAGAAAGCAAACAGACACAAGAAGGAGACCAAACTAGGTGTTTGTCAAGGTCTCAATTTTTATTAGTACAGGAGGGTTTATATAGGGAGATCTGGGGAAGGAAGGCTAGTCATATAGCATGTAAGCAGAACCGGGAACTTGGAAGGCGAGGCCGCATGTAGCTCTTCTGGGAAGGTCCCAGGTGTGGTGTTCCGAGCATAGTGGGTCTTGCGATTTCCAGTAAGCGATTCAAGAACCAGGAAACAGAAACTTAACTCGTGACATGGCGATTTCTGTCAACATGGCCGAGGTTTGGCTTGGGGCTTCCAACATATTCTTGTGCATGGAGAAAGACAAGGATCTCTTTTCATCCTTCTGCATATAGATACCCAATTTTCCCAGCACCACTTGCTAAAGAGGCTGTGTTTTCTCCGATGAATATTTTTGGCATTTTTATAAAAAATTAGATGGCTGTAGCTGCCTGGATTAACATATGGGTCCACTATTCTGTTCCACGGAACTATGTGCCTGTCTTTGTGCCAGTTCTCTGCTGTTTTTGTTGCCAAGATTTTGTAATATAGATAAAAATCAGTTATGGTGATACCACCAGCCTTATTTTAGTTGCTCAAAATGGTTTTGGCTATTAGACAGTTTTTGTGCTTCCAATAGAATTTTAGGATTATTTTTTTCTATTTCTGTGAAAAATGCCATTGAAATTTTAATGGGGATTGCATTATATGTGTAGATTTCTTTTGGTAAGATTGACATTTTCACAATATTGATTCTTCCAATCCAAGAACATGGGATGTCTTTCCATTTCTTTGTGTCTTATGCAATTTCTTCCTTGAGTATTTTAAAGTTCTCATTGTAGAGATCCTTCACTTTCTTGGTTAGGTTTATTACAAGGTACTTTATTTATTTATTTATTTCAGGTAATTTCAAATGGGAGAGATTCCCTGATTTCATCCTCTGCATGTTTGTTGTTAGTAAAAAGGAAAGCTACTGACTTTTGTATGTTTATTTTGTGTCCTGCTATATTGTTAAATATGTTTATCAGCTCTAACAGTTTGCTGGTAGAGTCTTTAGGGTCCTTTATGTATAGAATCATATCATCTGCAAATAATGATAATTTGATTGCTTCCTTTCCAATTTGTATCTGTTTTAGAGTGTCTGTTACCTTATTACTATAACTAGGACTTCCAGTATTATATTAAATAAAATTGAGGAAAGTGGTCACCCTTATCTTTTTCCTGAATTTAGCTGTAAAGCTTCAAGTTTTTGCCTGCTTAGTATTATTTTGGCTGTAGGTTTGTCATAAATAGCTTTTATTATGTTGAGTTATGTTCCTTCTATTCGCAGTTTCTGTAGGACTTTTACCATGAGGGGATGTTGAATTTTGTCAAATGCCTTTTCTATACCTATTGAGATGATCATGTGATTTTTGCCCTTCAGTCCACCTATATAGTGCATTATATTTATTGATTTGTGTATGTTAAACCATCCCTGCGTCTCTAGGCTAAAACCTACCTGGTTCAAGTTAATAATCTTTGTGATATATTTGTGTATTCTGTTTGCGAATATTTTGTTCAGAATTTTTGCATCTATGTTGATGAGGGAGATTGGTGTATAATTTTCTTTTTTTGTTCTGCCTGTGTTTGTCTGGTTTTGGTATGAGGGTGATGCTGGAATCGTGTAAAGAGTTTGGTATAATTCCTTCCTCTCTATTTTCTGGAAAACTTTGAGAAGCAGTGGTGTTAGTTCTTCTATGAAGGACTGGTAAAATTCACCAGTGAATCTGTCTGAGCCTGGATTTTTTTGGTTGTGAGACTTTTTATAACTGCTTGGATCTCCATATTTGTTATAAGTCTATTTAGATGTTTTATCTCATCTTGATTTAACTTTGGTAGGTCATATGAATCAAGGATCATATGATTTCTTTCAGATTTTCCAACCTAGACATATATATATTCTTGAAGTATGTCCTTATGATTTTCTGAATTTATTTGGTAACTGTTGTAATGGTGCCTTTTTCATCTCTAATTTTATTAATTTTTGGCTCTTCTCTCTTTCTTCTGGTCAGATTTGCTAAGGGTTTATCAATCTTGTTTATCTTTTCAAGGAACCATCTTTGTTTCATTGATTCTTTGGACTGCTTTTTTGTTTGTTTGCTTTTATTGCATTAATTTCTGTCCTAATCTTTATTATTTCTTCCTATTTACTGATTTTTGTTTTACCTTGCTCTTTTTCCAAGGCCTCAAGGTGAAACATTAAATTGTTTACTTGTGAACTCTCTAGTTTATTAATATAGGCACTTAGAGCTATAAATTTCCCTCTTAGAACTGCCTTTATTGTGTCCCAAAGGGTTTGGTATGTTGTATTCTCATCATCATTTGACTCTATGAATTTATTGATATCCTTTTTGATTTCTTCAATGACCATTTATCATTCAGTGGTGTACTCTTTAGTCTCCATGCAGCTCCGTATGCTCTGTAGTTTTTCTTCTTGCTGATTTGTAGTTCAATCCCATTGTAGTAATATAGAATACAAGGGATTATTTCAATTTTCCTGCATTTGTTCAGATTTGCTTTGTGTCCAAATATATGGTCTATTTTGGAGAGTATTCCATGTGCTGCTGAGAAAAATGTATATTCTACAGCATTTGGATGGGATGTTCTGATCGATATCTGTTATTTTCCATGACATCATATAATCCAGATGTCTCTCTGTTTATTTTCTGCTGGGATGACATGTCACCTAATGACAGTGTAGGTATTGAAGTCACCCACTACAATTGTGTTTGGTGTTATCTATGACCTTTAAGTCTAATAGTGTTTGTATGATGAAATGGGGAGCCCGCATGTTAGGTATATATATGTTTAGGATTGTAATGTCCTCTTGTTGGAGTGTTCCTTTAATCAAAGTAAAGTGATCTTCTTTATCTTTCCCCATTAATGTTGGCTTGAAGTCTATCTGGTCAGATATTAGGATAGCAACTACTGCTTGTTTCCTAGGCCTGTTTTCTTGAAATACTGTTTCCATCCTTTCACTCTAAGACAGTGTCTATCTTTTATTGAGAGATGAGTTTCCTGCAGGCATCAAACAGCAGGATCCTGTCTTTAATCCAGTTCACAAGGTGTGTCTATTGGTTGGGGCATTGAGGGCATTGATATTAAGTGTTATTATCAAAAGTTATGTGCTTATTCTTCCCATTCTTCTTGTTTTGTAGTGCTTCCTGTTTTCCTTTTACTCTCTTGTGTTAACTGTTATTTGAGTACTTTTTTTTTCCTGTTTCCTTTTGTGTGTGCTTTGCTTTCTATTAAGTGTGAAGGATTCCTTCAAGTATTTTCTTAGAGCTGGCTTAGTTGTCAGAAAATATTTTAGCTTGCTTTTGTTGTGGAATGTCCTTATCTCTCCTTCAGTTTGGATAGATAGCTTTGCAGGATAAAGTATTCTTGGATGACAGTTTTTATCTTTCAGAACTTGGAATGCATCATTCCAAGCCCTTCTGGCTTTTAAAGTTTGTTTTGAGTAATCTGCTGTGATCCTGATGGGCATTCCTTTATAGGTGACTTGTTTTTTCTCTCTAGCTGCTTTCAATATATATACTTTGGTTTGCATGTTTAGTAGCATAATTATACCCTGGAAAGAAGAGTTTCTTTCCAGGTTTTGTCTCCTTGGTGTTCTAGAAGCTTCTCTATCTCCATTGGCATTTCTTTCCCAAATTGGGGAAATGTTTCTTCTATGATTTTGTTGAAAACACCTTCTAATCCTCTGGATTGAAATTCTTCTCCTTCTACTATACCCTGAAATCTTATGTTCGATCTTTCCATAGTGTCCCAGATATCTGGAAATTCCTATTCATATCTTCCTATTAGCTTGTCTTTCTCTTTGTTGTACTGTATTATATTGGCCACCTGGTCTTCTACTTTAGATATTCTGTTCTGTCCTTCATCCATTCTACTGGTGAGACTTTCCACAGAGCTTTTTTTATTTGACTAACTGTATTTTTTTCAGTGCTAGAATTTCTGCCTGGTTTTTCTTCAGTATTTCTATTACTTTACTCATGTCTTAAAATGACCTCCTTATTTCATTAAACTGGCTTCCTGTTGCCTCTTTGAAGTTCTTCATGAGTCTGTTTTCTTCTTTAATTCATTTGTTTTCTTCTTTAATTCCTTTGATTTCTTTGAGTATAGATAAAGCCTTTTTTTTATTTTTGTCAGGCATTGTATCTAAAACAGTCTCATTGGGGCCATTTAAGATGGATTTATAATTTTTGGTGGGATTGTATTATCTTGATTCTTTGTGTTTCTTGTATTATAATATTGTGATTTTTGCATCTTGGGTTGATTTGATGCTTGTGTTTCCTAATAATCTGGGGTTCTTTTAGATTTGGAAGTCCAACTTTATGTACCTTCAGGGTAGGAGGTTAAGGTGCCAAGTACTCCAATCCAACAGCAGAAGTAATCCTAGATTTTGAGTTTGCCTGCTATTCAAGTTTTCTATTGGCTGCGTGGAACAATTTACTGGCAAATTATAAAGTTCCACTGAGCAATATACATATTCTATAAAAACCAGCAAAGAGTATACAAGTGTGGGGACTAAAACAAACAGATAACCTTATAAAGCCATAATGTCTCTGGGTGTGTGTTGCTCTACACCCTTTATCCTATAAGCTGGGAGGTTGAAATTTCTGTTTTGAAATGGGTTTCAGGTCAGACTGGGTCTAAATTTGACCCTGCCCCAATAATGACAGAAGAAAAAGGCAAAGGTCCTATGAATCTGAAAGCATCAACAGGCAACAATAGTCAGTCCCCAAATATAGCTTAATTGGAAAAGGTAAAGCCAGCCATGAATATGTAACTCATAAGCTGCTCTGACATGGAAAGAGAGATTAGCACTTCTAGTGTAGGCCTTTGTACCTCTTTTTTTGTCAGTTGGCCTTGTTCCCCTTTTTTTTTCCTTTTTCTTTTTTCTTTTTTTCTTTATTAATTAGTTTTGTATTCAGCAAATGCAGTCAGTTTAGTACCATTATTAGGCTCATTAATGACCTACCCCCTCCCCTTTGCCCCTCCTTGTTGAGGTATATGGGTCATGCATTCTGGAGTTAGCTCACAGTTATGGGTAAGATAGATGTCTCTGCATATCATGACCCAACATGTGGCTCTGACATTCTTTCTGCCCCTCTCCCACAAAATTTCCCTGAGCCATGTTGGGCTCATTTTTGGTCTGCTTCAGTGATGAGGTGTTGGGGGCCTCTGAGGCTCTGGCTCTCTGATTTGATAGAAGTTGATTTTTCTCTGTGTTGATCTCCTTCCCCCTTGTGCCGGTATCCGGTTCATCAGGAAAACAACACCCTTGCTTGTTTCGCCAATTTTTCTTAGTTTCAGCCAGGGGCCCTTTTGAGGTATGATGGGGTGGCTCTCTCCTTAGGATCTACGTCTATCTGAAAAAGAGAAGCAGATTCTCCAACGGAGAGTAAGTTAGCACCAGGACAAAAGAGATAACCCTTACTTTTTTTTACAGAGAATTTAATAGGTATAGGCCCTCTTATAGCCCATGTTGATGGTAGCTTGATATTGGAGAGCTGGGCTTATGTTTGGATATGGTTCTGACTTGTTTCCCAGCTCCAGCTATGGGTTCCGTGCCACTGAGGGGATCAGTTAGCCAAATTAAGAGCAGTTGGTTCCCCACCATGGCTGTGTGCCACTATTGCACTTGTGTGGGCATCACAACAAGTTATTTGCTTCTAAGTTTGATTGCTCTCACCTAAAGACCCAGTGAACCCTTAATATCTTGCCTTTCTTTCCCCAGGATTTGCAGTGCAGCTAGGCAGTTGCCATCTTGGCTGGAAGTCAGCCTTGTTCCCTTTTGAGGTGGCTTCCAATCTCATAAATGCTAAGGGCCCACCTCAATCCTTCCGTGTTGTGCTGTGGGGTTGGTGCTCTGATCAGCTGTGCTGGATGGCCTGCCACAAGAATCTGAATGCATTCTCTGGAGAGGTACTGTCAGTTGGGTTATGGGACAATGCAGAAAGCCTAGAGCTGTATTGGAACTGCCCAGTTGATCCCACCTGTGCTCCCTTCAGCAGCTTCTCATCTAATCTCTGCTATTTCCCTTTCATGTTTCTTGACTTTGCAAGAAGGCTGATAAGGTTTGAAAATCCCCTTGTTTGGGCTCTACTCCTGCAGCTGGGTGCTGGGTGGGTGAGCAGATCCATGCAGATTGTGTCAGGGTCCACAAGCGCCTAGGTGGGAGTCAGCCTGGTTTTCTCCTTTCTGGTAGATCTTAGTCTCTCCTGCTTCTCTACTGTGGCCAATAAAATCCTATACACTTTCACTTTTTGGACAAAGAGTGTATTTTGCTGTAGTTTGCTTAAATCCCTCCCTAGCCTGGATTGCTGTGACTCCTATGCAGCCATCTGACCTGGAAGTCCTCCAAATTCAGTAATTAGCAGATTCCCTGCCATTTTCTTACCAAATACATAGTGCATGTATTATTTTGCCATTATTTTTCTTCTTCCACTTGGGCAGTAATGAGATATATGATAGAATAAGAAATGGTAATGACTTACAAAGTGTCAAAATAATAGAAAGAGAAGCCATAGTTTTCTAGTTTCCTTGACATAATATGGTTCTCCCTTTTTTCATAAAATGCAAATTTAGAAAGGAAATATATATACAAGCAGAGGAAAGAGAAAGAATAGCTGCACCAGGGCCCCTGGCCACTGCAAAGGAACTCCAGATGCATGTGACACTTTGTGCATCTGGCTTAAGTGGGTGCTGGGGAATAATACCCAGGTGGTTTGGCTTTTCAGGCAACTGCCTTAACCACTCATCCATCGCTCTAGTCCCTTAAAAAGGAATTTTAAGTTCTATTTCCTCCTCATTTCTAATACTTAGCTTGACATACAATCTTAATGACATGATGTGTTTTCATGCTTTAAGAAAACTCATTGGTTAAGACCAAAAATACAATATCAAATAATTTCTAACCATAGCTATTCTCTTTCACTGCTATTTTTATTTCCTTATTTATGGCATACAAACCATATAGTAATAAGGTAATTTTACAATCTGTATAAATAACATAAACATAAAGTAGACTGACATCAAAATCCAAACATTGACTTTAGCAGTTTTCTTCTGGAGTTAATGTCATCAAATTCCAGTGATCTTTCTCTCTGATGCTTGATGCTCACACCAAGATAGAATGGAAGAGATGAAGACTGTGGTCCAGGTTTAATGTGTATCCAAAAGTATTTGGCTTGTTCTTTTCTGAGTGATTTTTAAAGGTGACCACAAGCCTTAAGTTGTGGAAATTCCGTAGCTGTGGTTTGGTTATGGGTCCCCTGTTGTGCTGAGTTTGGCTCCAGATCATGGCTATGTCTTCCCATGCATAGGCTCTCACATGCATCCTTGAAACAGGTCTCAGTATCTGCTCACAAATTTCACATTCTCTCTTCTGCCCACATGCAAGGGGTGAGACAAGTGAGGAGGGCAGCACACTCAAAGAAGATAACAGAAGAATTAAGAAAAACCCCACCATTTGTAGTTTGATTCTGGTGTCCCCCATAAACCTAGGTGTCCTGAATGCTAGGTCACCAGCTAAGGGTAATTTGGAAATTAAAGCCTCCTAGAGGCACTTTATTGTTGGGGTCAGGCTTGTAAGTGTTATAGCCAGCTTCCTCTTGCCAGTGTTTGGTACACTCACCTGTTCCTGTTGTCAGGAGGTGATGTCCATGCTCTGTTCATGTCATCATTTCCCCCTGCCATCATGGAACTTCCCTTTGAGTCTGTAAGACAAAACAAACCCTATTTTTTCCACAAGCTGCAACACCATCTTAAAAAATCATAAATAAATCCTTCTTTTTATCTGTATACCTCTAGAATAACATAATTCAGGTTAACCTCCCAAACATAACTGATAATAGGAATAAGATAAGCACAGTTCTAAAATATAAATTTAGCCATACAGGCCTAGACACCTACTGGGTAAGGAAATGAGGGCTAGAGAGATGGCTCAGTGGCTCAGATGCTTGCGTCCAAGGTCTAACAACCCGGGTTCAATTCCCCAGTACCCACATAAAGGCAGATGCACAAAGTGACGTATAAATTGTAGTTCTCTCTCTCTTTCTTTCTTTCTCTCTCTCTCTCTTTCTCTCTCTGCCTCCACATCTCTCTGTTTTCTTAAAAATAAATAAATAAGAAATTAAGATGTAGCTGGGTGTGGTGATACACATCTATAATGCCACACTTGGGAGGTGGAAGCAGGAAGACGTAGGGTTCAAAGTCACCACCAGCTACATAGCTGTGTGTGAAGATAGATGAGCTATATGAGCCCATGTTTCATATTTACAATATACTGTGAAACCAATAGCATTTCCTCTCTGTTCTCCCCTTAGATGGCATTTCACTTTTCTTTTTACTCACCATAAAACTTTGCTTGTCACGTCAGCAATAAAATAAGCGCTACCAGAGAAAAAAGCTGAGAGGTGGAAGCTGCATCAAAATATTTACTTCTATGATTTTAATGTGGGGTTAGCCTTTTAAATTATGCCACAAATTTCAGCACATGTTATTAGTTACACTCAAGCAATTAAAGAATTCTCCCTACTTTATGCAACTTCTGATTCTCCAAAATTTCCAAAAAGATAGTTTTTAAAAAATGACCAACTGAACAACAAAGAGAATACAGGAAGAAAATACAGGAAGAAAAGAAATTAAATTAAAGCCACGTATTCAACTTTTAAAGAGCATACTGAATACACTGAGAATATGATGTGTTATCTTAAAATTACAGAACACAAACATAGGGAAGAAATTTTAAGTTTCTATAAACAACGAAAGATAAAAGTCAAATGCAAATGATTGAAAATGAGTATGACATTTAGACATCTCAAATGTAATCCTAAAACAAGAACAGTGCACTGGCATCTTCAAAATTCTAATTCTGCTAGATTTTATCCTAGGATTATATACGAATAATCAAGTGTGAGAATATCAAAGCAATTCCAAAAAATGAAATGTTTTAGAAAAACATCTTGCTTTCTATCCATGCTATGCCAAACTGTTGCAAGATAATCTTCAGCAATAAAAAAAAATGAATAAACAGAAACAGATCACATAAGTAATGCCAACAAAGGAATAATTTCTCAGAATTTGTGAATAAACTAGGTATATTCAAGGAGGCAAGTAAAGAAAGCAGGATGAGAAGTAGGGGAACAAATGCATATAATGTATGTGTTAGACCTGAATGTGTGCCTTAGAATGAGAGTTTAAAATGTGTTTTCTCCCCCCGCCCCCATGGCCTCACAGACATAATGCAAAAATGTTTCATTTTGTTCACTCATTTCACAAGAATTGTATTATGGGTATTGTAATAGATGTCTAAGCAAGGGGCTGGGAAGAGGACTCAGCAATTACAGGTGTTTGAAAATATCTAAGGAGATTTGTTACAGCTCTTGCTACCCCCAAGCAACTATTTCACTTATGATGGGTTAACTAACTAGTTTTAATAACTTTCACTAAGGTCTATAATGCACATGACTGATGACTATCATACTTCACAAAGCTGTGACAAACGCTTCATTTGTCCCTGAAACAGCAGCGAGTCAATTATTCACACAGCCAGAGGTTTTCAAATATAACATAGCTTCTGGGTTTTGTTTGCAAATGAAATTTGTTCCAAATCTTTTCTCTCAAAAAAGACTATAAAACACCCAGTAGACACGTACTTTCAATTAATTTGATCTCTGATGTCCTTGCACTCTAAAGTGAAACAGTAGTTTACTCGGACTCAAAAGGCAACACTACCCGAAAATGACTTTGTAAACAACCAAGAACTTCATCTCTAGGGGCCTCCATTTTCTCATACTTTTCGTAACTACTAAAGTATCTCATCAATACATTCTTGATGTATTGTTGTAAAAACAAGAATGCTTATTTTTAGGTACTTTGTAGGCATAGGGTACCCAACATTGAAGAGGATCAAAACCATCTGTACAGCAAAGATAAAAATAAGTTAACTGACAGCATTGATTTGAAAATAAAAACTATTATTATTATTGGAAGCATTTTAAACTTTCATATATCATAGAAAATTGGAATCTTATTCTTTCTTACATTACCAAATTAGAAGTATTTTCATGCTAACAATAAAGACTAGCTCAATAATATGAACACAACTCAGGTTGCATCAGCTTTCAGACATGCACGTGACTTTCTTATACATGTATTCCAAATCTCCCTTCAAGGCTATCGCTACCTTCTTTCTCAAAGCAGACTCCTAAAAGGGGTGCCCTTCCCCCAGGGGGGGACATTTCCTTGCCTTCTTCTTTCTTGTCACTTTACACCAACCTGGCTCCCATGTTCACTATGGCAACAAAAATGTCTAGTTAGGGCTGGAGAGATGGCTTAGAAATTAATGCACTTGCTTCCAAAGCCAAAGGACCCAGGTTCAATTCCCCATTACCCATGTAAACCAGATGCAACAAGGTGGTGCATCCATCTGGAGTTTGTTTGCAGAGACTAGAGGACTTGGTGCTCTCTCTCTCTCTTTCTCTCCCTCTCTCTCTCTCTCTCAAATAAACAAAATATAAAAATGCCTAATTAAAGTAATCTCCCTGTCAGTGAATCCAGTGTTTCTTCCCAGTGTTCTTCTTGTTTAGACTCTTGATAGCAGTCAACAGCGTGGAGCACAACCCTCCTAGAAGTGCTGTCTCCTCTGATTCTGATCCTGCCACTTGATTCTCCCCATTCACCCCACAGCTTTAAGACTCCTCTGCTAATTGCTTATTTCTTACCCAAACACTAAAGTCAGCATCTCAAACTCAGGCATGATCCTTGCTTTCTTCTCATGCATGATTTTTCCTTTGTGATCTAATCCAGTCTCACTTTATAGGGTAATTCGCAACTTACATTTCTAGTCCAAAACTATCATTTGATTCCAAGGCTATTCAGCCAACCACCTACCTGACATCTTTTTTAAACATGTCAAACTAATAAGATACAATGGGAAATGTTCTGTCCTTGACCCAGGCCCCCACCAGTACTGCTGTGGGTGTGATGAATCTCATTATATGTGAGGTGCAGAACTGGGAAGCATCCAGACCACTTTCCTTTACATCTCTTGCCAAGTTTTGTTTCCAAATCCTTGGTTTTTATCACTTCCCTCAATGATGCTGCTTCATTGAAGCTACTGCCAGTTCTTGTCTGAAAGACAATAGTCCCAAAAGGCTGATATATATGTACTCAGTCCTACCCATTAGTGATCTAGTCTCATTCTGCAGCCAGAATAACTTTTAGATGCTTTAATTCATTTCTGTTGCTATAAGCACTATGCCAAACCACCTCTCACACCATAGAGAAGCTGACTGTACTTTCATGGCTTCATCTCCAACCACTCTTCCCCTTGGTATATATTCTGCAGAAACATAGGCCTATTTTTTCCCAGAAGGTTTTCAAACCCTTTTCCCAGAATCTTTGCACATCATATTCTCTGCTGGGATTGATCTTCTGCCTCCCCTTCCTGGATCTATCTATCTATCTATCTATCTATCTATCTATCTATCTATCTATCTATCTATCTATCTATCTATCTATCTATCTATCTATCTATCTATCTATCTATCTATCTATCTATCTATCTATCTATCTATCTATCTATCTATCTATCTATCTATCTATCTATCTATCTATCTATCTATCTATCTATCTATCTATCTATCTATCTATCTATCTATCTATCTATCTATCTATCTATCTATCTATCTATCTATCTATCTATCTATCTATCTATCTATCTATCTATCTATCTATCTATCTATCTATCTATCTATCTATCTATCTATCTATCTATCTATCTATCTATCTATCTATCTATCTATCTATCTATCTATCTATCTATCTATCTATCTATCTATCTATCTATCTATCTATCTATCTATCTATCTATCTATCTATCTATCTATCTATCTATCTATCTATCTATCTATCTATCTATCTATCTATCTATCTATCTATCTATCTATCTATCTATCTATCTATCTATCTATCTATCTATCTATCTATCTATCTATGAGTCGTACTGGGACTTCAATCTAGGCTTTCATGCTAAGTGCATACTTTTTCTTTGAGCATCTTTCCTTTTTAATTACTCAAATCTGGCTATTCTAGCACAGCACCTGATACCTATAATAATTTTATTTGATTATTTTTATTTCCTCCACCATAGTAGCAATATATAATTTCTGTGTTGTTTTGCTGTTACATCCCAAATACCTAGCATAATGCCTGTCATATAACAGGTACTTCATTTTATTTAAAGTGAATAGCTTTTAGGAAGTTACATATCTGTACAAGTTTAAAAACCAAATGTTTAGGCATTTATAATGTGACTATAAAATATGATTTTTTAGACATTTATCTTATGTTTATTGACTACTAAAAATATAATAACAATGCTATATCAGTAAAGTTTTCTAAAGGAAAGGAACACAGACTATACATATAAAGGGAAAAGTTTGTTCTTTTCAGATCAGAGCCCTAAGAGTCCCACTGTGGTCAACTGCAGGCTGGAGAGCTGGAGAAAGCCAGGATCTGCTCAAGATGAGAGTCAGGACGCCTTACAAGAAGAGGGACCAGTGATGCCACCCCCCTCTGGGGCCTAAGACCTGGATGGAAAACGTCTGAGCAAAGCCCAAGATCAAAGTATAGAATCTGGATTTTGATGATCTGTAGGTTAGAGAATAGCAAAATTCAATCCATCAATAGTATGTGTTAAAGAGGAATCAAATGTGTTCAAAGTGTGAGCTTCCTCCTTTTGCTACTTCACTCCATCCAGATTGCTAGACTATTGGATGATGCCATCACATTCAGAGTGAGTCTTCCCACTTTTAGCACTTTTGTTGGCTGACTGCCCCATGTGATTTGGGTGGGAAATGTTCCTCAGTTACTCAGTTACTCATGTAGTCCTCAGTACAGCAGTGTTGAAATTTGTGGCACTGAGAGGCAATGGGATTATGAGGATATTTAATACACTAATGAGTTCCTTGTGAGACCAGACCCAAATGGAGGAAGTAGAAAACATGGGCAGGTGTGGGTATACATTGAAAAGGTATCTTGTCCCCTTTCCCAGGCTCTTTGCTCCTGGCTTCACTGAGGTAAGCAGCTTTGCTCTTTGCCACCATGTTCTGCATGACCACACATCAGAACCTCAGAATCAAGGACCTGTGGAATGGAACCTCTGAAACTGTCAGCCAAGCTCAACTTTTCATCCTCGAGTTGTTTAGCTCAAGTATTTTTTTCAGGGCCATAAAGTGACTAACACATCAATATACCACTTGTTTATAGAAACACTTTTCAGACACACATAGAGTACCTTTTACCAATTCTCTAGGTGTTCCTTAATACTGTTGACTATGAAAATCAATTTTCACAAATTCTCTGGACACTTTTATTCTTACAACAGTAGAATTCACTTAGTGACTTAAATTTATTTATTGAAGTAAATTTCATTAAAATGGTTTACATCATCAGCATCATCTTGCACTTTCTGAATAATACAGTACACTCAGCAAAACACACCATTTTTCTCAATACCCAGAAATTGTAAATGGAATCAATTCTAACCCAGGAAGATGATAAAGATGCCTAGCAAATATTTCACATTTTTAAGAATTTTATACAAAAAGAAATAAACTACACTGCAGAGTGTGCTGAACAGAACAATGACCTGAAAGCGAAATAACCTACAAATGGATCACCATTCTCCAGCTAGTAGTTTTCCACTGTTTCTTCACATTTCTTCTGATTAGTTTATAAAATGAACTAATTCATAATCTCATTCTTCCAGCTCCAATGGTGATAATTAAATAAGCATTTTCTTGCTTATGCTGGGAACTCCACTGAGGACTCTGACCCCCTGGAGTTCTACCAGATCAACTACTTAGAAATTGCCTAATTTATGGTCCCTCATTGACAGTGATAGGATAGGACATTTCAGAGAATGTTTTATTTTTTGTTTTGCTTTTAATTTTAGGAATTCAATTATGTGATGTAACTTCATAGGGAATGATCCCATTGGCTGAAATAATACATTTTATTTCTGCTGACTTAAGTTTGGTAAAAAAAACAATATTAAACTCCTAACTTCCAGTCATGATTACACTGAAAATGTGTTCTTCCCCCTGCAGATAAATAGTGATGACAGATAAAAGATAACAGAAGTTTATATTTTTTTTAAAAAAGTCATACTTAAACAAAAAATAAATATGCCATTTTGTCAGAAACAGAAATGAAAAGAAGACTTAAGCCATAGTCAGGCTGAATTCCAAGACTGGAAAGAGGTTGAGGAAACTGGAGTTCCCACTGCTCAGGGACATAGTAAGAGCCAGGAATCAGAGTTGTCTAAGGTAACTGAGGAAAGCTCCAGCTTTGTGAAGTCAAGGGTGAAGGAGCTAGACCACAGGAACTGATCATGGGCCAAGGTGCCTTTGGGCTTAGTGATTGGATCTCATTTGTGTTATATCACTTTGCCTTTGGAGCTTTAATCCTCAATTGAGACCTGGGTAATTTTCTGAGAGCCTTGGACAACTCCATTTCTCTAAAAAGACAAGTAACAAAATCAAAATTCAGAAGATAAACTAAAAGTCAGCAGTATGTGTAAATGACTTTAAATATATTTATGATATGTCCTTATAGAAATAAAAACAACAAAAATAAAAATGAATTAAAACCTGGTATAAATGAAGATCTGACAAAGTAAGTATAAATTAGCAATCCTATATGGTAGAGAACTTACCTAGCCTACATAAGGCTCTCGATTCAATCCTCAGCCCCATAGGGGCTGGGAAGTAAAGTGGTACACGCCTATAATGCCAGTACTCAGGAGTCTGAGGCAGGAAGATCACCACAAGGTTAAGCTGAGAGTAGAACGATTAGAGCGCCTAAGAACTATATTTCGGGAATATTTGATTATTTCATGAAGAACTGATTGGCATGCTTTTCTTTTTAATCTGTATGTGTGCAACGTGAATGTGTGTATATGTGTGTGGGTGCATGTGTGTGTGTTCACTTGGACATATGCATGTAGAGGCTAGTGGTTGAAGTTGGGTACCTTTCTAGGTCACTATCATATATTTTAAGATAGAGTCTCTCATTTGAACCTACATCTGACCAGTTTTGCTAGTCTATCTAGCTAGCGAAATTGCCTCCAGAATCCCTTGTCTTTGTCTCCTGAATATTGTGACTAAGCACAGGCTGCCATGCCCGGCTGGCATTCATGCAGCACTGAACACAGGTCCTCATGCTTACCCTGAAAGCACTTTACTACTAAGTTATTTCCACAGCTCCATGATTGGCATTTCTTCAATAACCCAGTTTCATCTTCCCCTCACTTTTGCGTCCTTTGATATTAGTGTCATAGGGATACATGATATTTGTACACAGTAGTCACAACTGTGACCACAATTCCTTTCACTATTTATCTTTGTTTGCATATGTTAGTTGGTCAAATCCTCACCAAACTATTTTACCATAGATGCTCCGTTGTTGAAGCCTTTCATGTTTGGCTTCATTTCAATGCTGTTCTCATTTCTTATTTTCCCCACCCCCAGAGAGACTTGTGGGTACTGTATTTCCCCTCATCTTCGAGGCAGTCTCTCTGTGACTTTTATTCTTACAATATAACTTGGATGGGTAGAGTAAACCAACATGACACGTTTTGCCCTTCAGCACTTTGTCGATATTGTTCTATTGAAGGCTATGTTTGAAGAAAATGAAATCACCTGAATATTTTGCCCTTATGGGTGATACGCATTCTTTGCCAGATGACTAAAGACTTCTTTCTTCACATTTTGAGTTCCATAACTTACTGAGGCTATGTCTCAACTTGCATTGGTCCAAATCAATACCTTTTTATACAACAGGTCCTTTCAATTGATAGATCGATTCTTTTCCTCATTTCAGAGAGATTTTAATGAGTTGACTCTGTGCACTCCTTTTTTCCCATTTTACTTGTTGATTTCCATATTTCAAAGATATGTGCTATCTTTACGCTGAATTGCCTTTTTCTCTATTGCTAGAGCATTTTATATTAGCTAATATTCAATGATTTATTTAATTGCCTTAACTTTGCTTCTATACTCAATGCAATTGCTATGGGCAGTTTAAAATTTGGTAGGTATTTCCAGATTATACTCTGAAAATGCTAGAGCAATTCACACCATGGGTCCCTAGACTGAGCTTTCAGTGAGACCAAAAGGTGGCATCCCAGCCCTATCACCTCCTGCCCTAATCAATTTTCTTCCTAGGAGATAAGGGGAAACCTATAATTACTCAGGAAGTAAAACCTCTCAGGTACTTTCATCCACTGCTGTGACTGCGATCACTGGCTTTTACTACTTTAACTCTGGGATGAATATTGTTCTCTAAAAATGTATATATATGGAGAGGCAGAGAGAGAGAGAAAAAAAGAGAGAAATGTGCATTTTCTCTTGTGTAGTCAGTGCCAGCCATGGAGACACTCATTCACATAGTCCTAACAGTGGAATGAATCTACTGAAAACACTGCCACAGCCACAACACTCTCACCTTGAAGATCTGAAGGGGAAAATAAAGTGCATTCCCAACCTATAGAAAAGATACAGAATCAGATGGATGAAGACGTAGAGGAAAACATTACCTCTTGGTAATTTTGCCTTAACTATATTCTACTATCATCTCTATTATGTCTTGGTACCATAAACAGAAGAAATAGAGATGATAGGATTATTCTTTTCTACTTTTTTATACTATCTACAATTCCACATAAACTGGAAAGCTAGGGAAATGAATCATGCCAGCATTTCTTTTATTATTTTTTCAAAACCCAAAACATTGCATAGAGAATTTGTTTACAATTCTTTAAGATATGACATTTGGATCTCACATCTTTAAAATGTTAGCCTGGAGGACACTAGGGTACATCTGACCAGAATATGAAGTTCTTATTGCCCAGCTTGGCCAAGGGGATTGTATCAAGATCATTTCATGTCCATGAACAACTTTCCTCCATTTGATTGAGTATGCTTAGCTATGTTATTTTTGTGATTTCATTGGAGCTATAAACATTATCTGTTTCTGTCATTTCCCAGTAGATCATAATAAATGTTACAGGGCCCTTCCTGACCTGAAAAGTGTGCCATGTCCTTATCTCTAGCCATGATAAGAGGGCTTATAAGAGGATTAGTCCTTGCATTCTTCACTGAGTCAACATACTGTGGCTTTTCTGAGGTTTAATTTTAACTCAAAAGAAGAGTTATTTATGTGACTTATAGACATCATTGTCCTAGAAATTGGTGGATATAGGCAAAAGAAAATCAAAATCATAGAAAGTCTAATTTTAAGTCCCACATTAGATACCAAGCATCATTTGAACTATTCCTGGGGAGACAAACCAATGTCTATTAACCCAAGATAGGGCACCAACAGAGCAAAGAAATGGTTCTATGCAATTTAGCTTGGTGAACCAATAAGTTAAATCAGAATTGCTCCCATGAGCATAGCTGAGGGCATACTTACAGAGACATAGACAACTCACGGGCAAGTAAGAAAAATCCCAATTCTCATGGCAACAGCTACTTATCTATGCTTGAGGATGGAAGGGTACAAAAGCCAGGCACAGCTATGAAGTTCTTGGGAAATTCATGGATGACAGCCAAGAAGGCAAGTGATAAAAATTCCACAACAACCTGTACCTTACATGTTAAAACAATAGTTAAGCCGGGCGTGGTGGCGCACGCCTTTAATCCCAGCACTCGGGAGGCAGAGGTAGGAGGATCGCCATGAGTTCAAGGCCACCCTGAGATGACAGAGTTAATTCCAGGTCAGCCTGGACCAGAGTGAGACCCTATCTCGAAAAATCAAAAAAAAAAAAAAAAAAAAAAAAAAAAACAATAGTTAAAGAGTTTGAACGAAAGTATCGTTTGGGCTGAAGAAATGGCTTAGTGGTTAAGGCACTCAAGTGCTAAGCCAAAGGACCCAAGTTTGATTTCTCAGAATTCATGTAACCCAGATTCACTAGGTAGTGCATCAGTCTGGAGTTTGTTTACAGTGGCTGAAGGCCCTGGTGTGTCCATTCATTCTCTCTCTCTCTCTCTCTCAGTCTCTCTTTCTCTCAAATAAATTAAAAAAAATTAAATGTATTCTTTAAAGACGCTCCCAGTATCCATAAAGTTACTAAATGAAGATTGCAGTGCTGGGATAGGCTGCTGTCCCACAAGTTGCTCACCCCAGAGGCCTATAAGGTTCCCAAATAATACTGACCATTGCTGCTGCTGTTGGCCACTCACTAGGACCAGATGTAAGACTCAATGCTAAAGATACCACACACTTTGGTGGCAGGTCATGAAGAAATAAGGTTGGGGCTATTCTAAAATTTTTCTTCATGCTGGCTAGCTTTTGTAATCAGGAATACACTATGAAGGCTATTGTGCCAATTTGCTGTGGACCCTGTGAGCTACATTATCAACTTTCCAGACAAAACATACCCACTGATACAATAGTAGCACCACTGTTGTGGATGCAACCTGCTACTTTCCAATTGAATTTGAGATGCACTTCTCTCACCCATCACCAAAAGCCTGTGGTTTGGGGAGATCATAAGCACTTAGGGGTATGTTAATGATGTTGTTTTGAAAGTGAATATGATGTTCTTGTCAAATTGCCATAGATTATTGCTGCTGCCAGCCTTAGTCAGGAAAGCTTCTTTTTGCAGTAGGCAGCACTTACTATAAAGACTTATCATTGGTCAAAATGGTGAGAACAAGTCACTTTTAAATGCTCAGTTATAAATAGGATATCCACATCACCCCCTCAAAGGTTCAGAGAACACTGTAGAAAAGAGAAAGGAATGGAATGGCTAGAGAAAGGAGTGAAGTGTTGTGGAACACTATCCTCCATGCTTAATGTGGTCATTGCATTCTTGAACTTTCTAAAGCTGTGATTAGCCACATAAGCCTTACACAGGTTTGGACCATAAATGTTTCTATAGAGAGGAGGAAATCCTCATGAGACTCTGACCCTCTCTGTATATATAAAACTGACTGACAGTTGCTAAGAAGAAGAGAGGTTTTTCTTTGATGGTGTAGACATCTATCGGTTGCCCATTATTCTGTAAGGAAACCTTCACCCATACTTCTGTAAGCAACATCAATTAAACTCATTTCTTCACCAAGATAGATTATAGTGTAATAATTTTTTATTTCTTTCTTTTTTTTTTATTTTGGTGCCCTGTATAGGATAAATAGACATGTTTGTCTTCTCAGGAAAAGTTCAGACAACAATCAATCTAATAGTTATTTGATAAAAAGTTATTATTTTACTCACCACCTTAACTCTAATAGTTTGGGTTTAATTTGAACACCTGTTGTGTTGAGCACTGCCATGAGAGATATGTAGTACAGTAGAGACCTAGTTAAATCACAGCCTAGTCTGCCACTTGTGAGCTGTGGAATGTCGAACAAGTCCTTTAACTTCTATGAATCTCAGATTTCTTACATATAAAGATTATAAAAATAGTGATGATATTCTCTACCACTGCAACCTAATGACACATTCTTTTTTGCTTAAAAAATGGCCATATTTCTGAAGCACATTTTACAATCATAACATTGCAACTTTCTTATTTTGTTAACATAAGCCACTATACAGTCATCTGGTAGAAAACTGTCACAATGGGAAGTCGGGTGTGGAGGCACATGCCTTTAATCTCAGCACTCGGGAGGCAGGGGTAGGAGGATCACCATGAGTTCGAGGCCACCCTGAGACTACATAGTGAATTCCACGTCAGCCTGGGCCAGAGTGAGACCCTACCTCAAAAAAAAAAAAAAAAAAAAAAAAAACAACAAAAAAACGGTCACAATGGGTACATAGGTTGATGGTGCCTATGAGGAGATGATAGGATGGAAGCTCAAAAAGTGTTGATTCATGTAACCCAAAAGTTTGCAGCCATTTTTTTCTGTACTAGGAATATCAATAAGAATTTCAGAGAACATTTCAGGTTTGTTTTGTAGCTTACTTTTGTAAGATATAGTCCTATAAACTCACTGACCTCTACAATCTGCTATCAAAACCAACTGGAAAATATTAGAGTAAAACAGATTATTATTGGGCATATACAATATATGTGATCACATCTAAATTTTGGCCAGGTATGCATCTTAGAGTGTTAGTACAATGATTCATAGAAATTTCAAGTAAAATATTTTTAATAACCTAGACTGAGTGTCAGGTATAGATGGTAATTACAGAAACCCTATGAAATAATTGTCACCACCATCATCATTATTGTTATCATCATTTTTGCTCCTTTCCAGATAATAAAACTGATAATATTGAACTTCTTTTACACTATACACTTCCTTTGCAGCTTTACAGTTACTTTACACTACTAAATATAACTTGTTCACAATCACACAGTCAAACAATAGCATATCCAGGATTTAAAGTTGTGTGCTTTTTAGTTATAGAGTTTTGCTCTTACACACTGTTCTTTCCTCCCCAGGAAAGTGGTGTTGAAGATCAGGCACAGGCTGAGGTAACCAGTAAGACATGTCAGAGAGACCTAAAGATGCCTCAAAGATTAAGATTTGCAGAAAGGTGGCAGAAAGAAAGGCCAGGTATGTTTACAAGGTTTTAGTACAGGATGATCATGGCTATGATAAGACATCAGGAAATTGTGCAATTGACAACAGTAAAGAGAAAGAGTGTCAAGCAGACAGTGATCATTGGAGAAAACTGATGAGCAAAGGAGTTGGAAAGGGAATTTGACCATGGATGAGCAAAGAAACCTGTGTGAAGGATCCAACTGAAATGAGACACAAACTGGAGATGGCATAACTTCCCATGATTTGTGATTTCCTGAAGCAGTGCACAGTAATTGGGTAGGGAATTTTAGAATGCATCAAATGAACAGGAAGGTGTTCAGATTCATAAAAGTTCCAGCTCATGTCTAAGTAAGACATTAAATCATTCTAATATAGAATTAATATATTCACCAAGGGAAAAAGATGACCATTAAGACCCCCAAAATTCTTCAATAGTTTGTATAGTATGAGAACATAACAGCAATGTATAGAATAAAATAAATGTAGGAGATGGGGAAATGCTGGGTAAAAATAAAAGTTAAGGTACAAGTTCACTTGTCAATGGAAGTGAAAATTAAGTTTGATAGCATAAAGAAAGTAATATTTTAGGTTCTTGTTTCAAATATTGAACTTTCTCATGTTGGAGCATGGGCTTGTGCTACCCTGGCTGACTGTGGGTTACAGACCATTGTCCACAGCATATACCATGACTGATGGTAGATAGCAGCACTGAGTAGGAAGCACAAGCTGGAAAGTGTGAGCATCCTAGAGCAAAGGAATTTGTAATAAGACAGAGCTCAGTGTTTGATGCCAAAACAAGACCTTGGAAAATGCACATAGTACAAACTTTTGATTGTGAGGTATATGATTTAAAAATGCCCCTTTACTTTTAGGAATATTGTTGTAAATATCTTTGTACTGCTGGACAAATGCCCAACCAGAAGCAGCTTATAGGAGAAAAGAGTTATTTCAGGCTTACAGAATCCAGGGGAAGTTTTGTCAATGGCTGAAGAAGCTGGGTCATTTCCATAGATCATAGTAGAGACATAACACCAAGAAGACAGCAAACACTAACAGCCAGAGCTCAAACTGATCTGAGCACATCTGAGGGCTGAACTGAAGATCCACCCTCAGTGACACCATCCATCAGGCTTCTGCAGACTTAAGTTGCAAGTGTAATCAAAAATACTTCAGGCTATGGGGGAGACACTTTCAAACCACCACATTCTAACCCCTGGTAGCTATAGACTCATGAGTATCTCACAAGGCAAATTGCCTTCACACTGATTTCAAAGGTCACCATAGTCTTTACCAAGTTTAACATTGTTCCAATGTCCAAAGTCTCACCTGCAATTAAAGACTATCTCTTACCTATGAATCCTGTAAGATCCAAACACAAGTTATTACTTCCAACACCCAAATACTTTTTCATTGGAAAAAGGCATAACAAGGAGAGACTGGACCAATGTAAATAATAACCACGAGGTAAACTCAAACATCTACAGTTCAAGTTTAAAGTCTATAACTAGTGACTGAAGTCTCTGGATTCCAGTTCCACCCCACCAGCTGGCAACTGTCCCACAGTCCTGACATATCTAAAACATCTTTGAGTCTACACTGCAAGTAATGGTTCATCTTTAAAGATCCACACAATGGACTTACTTGGCCTCTACACTGGAAATTCAACCCTGTTTACAATTGTCACATCTCATCAGCAACTGGAAAATGTTCATCTTCATATAATAGCCTTATTAGGTCTCCACACACAGATTTAAACTTCATTTCACATTGCCCAGGGGAATTTCCAAAAAATAAAACCATGTTGTACTTCATGACCCACTTACCTGAATTTTTCATGCTTTGAAAACCATTACCAGGAAAGCATCATAGTAAAATTTATAAAACTAGGAAGAAATAAATCTTGACCTTGAAAAGCAGGTTGTTTCTTTAGAATTCTTCCTTCAAACCACCTCCTTGTAAAAGAATTTGTATGGATACTCATTTGAGCTTGATGGTAGATTTCACCCTCAGGCATCTTTTACATTGTTCCAAATGCAAAGCAGTTGGCTCACCTTTAATGGTGGTAATCAACAATTGCAGTTTCAGTAACCTATAACTAGTCTCTGTGCCAGTAACATTAAACATTTTTGAATTTTTATTGTGATTAAACCATGTGTCTTTCATATCTTTCAGTTCAATATATTTTACCAATCACACCAGTCCACTACTTTTTAATTCAATCCTAATCATACTCTCTGGGTATGGGCAGAAGAATGCAGCCAGCCTTTATACCAATAACCTAGTTCCAACAAAGTTCTCTCTGTCCTCTTTGAAAGTTCATAACCCTAGCTGTCATAGTCCACAATTCTCTTAGAATTTCCCAGTTTAAAACTCTCATCAGAATAGTCCATCAAGCTCTGCTGGCAATACTGCAAGGTTTTTCCATTCCAAAGTACCAAATCTGTCCTTATTCCTCCTGCACCCAAATTCCAAAAGACCAAAATCCACATGGTCAGATTCATCTCAGCAATGACACACTTCTCAGAACCAATTTTACTGTTGCAATTGCTTTCACATTTCTAGCCAAATACCCAAACAGAATCAGCTTATGGGAGAAGAGTTTATTTCAGTCTTACAGAATCCAGGGGAAACACTATCGATGAGGGAAGAAGCTGGCCCACAGACAACCCCAAATAGTCATGAAAGTATGAACAGCTAAAGCTCAAGCTGCTCTGAACACATCTCAGGGCTGGATTCAAGATCCACCCCCAGTGACACACCCTCAAGTAGGCCACTGCTGGAGACTGAAGTTGCAAGCATACTAAAAAAATACATCAGGATATGGGGCACATATATTCAAACCACCACAAATATGAAATTAAATCAGTTGCTTGAGACAGTAAATATGCTTTTGCCTATTTTATTTTAATTTTTTTATTTATGACATCTTTAAACACAATTCATTTTTGATGATTCCCATTCCATTCCCCCTCTTTTCAACAATTTTCTTCTCCTTGTATTTTCTTTCCTTCTGTTTACATGTCTCATGTATCTTTTTGCCCAGCAACAGATAAGTAGACAATGAAAATGTGGTACATATGTATACAAAGGAATTCTATTCAACAGAATAGAAAAGTAAATATCATTTGGTCTGGCAGAAGAAATATTCTAGACAGGATAAAGAATTTAAGAGTTTGTTAAAACTGAAAAGAATGGCTGGGCGTGGTGGCGCACGCCTTTAATCCCAGCACTCGGGAGGCAGAGGTAGGAGGATTGCCATGAGTTCGAGGCCACCCTGAGTCTACATAGGGAATTCCAGGACAGCCTGAGCTAGAGTGAGACCCTACCTTGAAAAACCAAAAAAAAAAAAAAAAAAAAAAAAAGAAAAAAGAAAAGAAAAAAAAAGAATGTTCAGAGGAGACCACTATTGGGGATGATGAGGAAGAATTAGGACAGGGTGAGTTAAAAATACGTTGTAAATAGAACTTGGGTGCCTCCTTTTTTGGAAACTAGATGAGAACCGTGAAGACAATAGTTAGGTAAAGTTGTCTGATCTCTATATTTCTAACATTGGAAATAATTCCTTGAGAGTTCAACCTGATAGTGGACATCAGATCACATGGTCCCAGATTCTATAAATGTTAGCTCTCTGCCTACAGAGATTCTGAATGTTGATTCAAGGAAATGGTTAACGGGCTAAAATATTTTAAGTCAGAGCATAAGTTGATTTACTCCCATACATACTTTATTATGTCTAGCAACTTATACCTGGCATTGTTAAAACTGCTTAAAATTGGAGTAAGATAGAGCTAGATATGAATACAAGCCCTTCAAATTTTGATTCATAATTAAACTTTCTATTGATTTCTTCCTCATAGGCTTTCCTTTATGTTGGAAATGAGGCATGGGTGGCTGCTCATTTGAAAACCAAATGACAACTATGAAGATGAGAAACTGGGTGAAGTTTTCTGATCAGAAAACAATAACCTGTGAACCTGCTTATGTCTCATTTCTAGCACTCAGAACTATGGTATACTAAACTCTAATAACTTAAGCAGCTCAGTTTGTGACTAAAGGGATAATAGCCTTCCCTGAAAACTAAAGGGAACTAAAGAGTTAATAACTATCCTTAAAGCTTGCATGCAATAAACAAGCTTGGCACCCTTCCCTGATTGATGTACTCCCCTTAGCCTAGATGACCTTGAAGGATCAGAGACCATCTGAGTATCCTCCATTAGACATTCCTGGCTGAAGAATCCTATTCTGAACAAGGGCACAACAGCTACAATTTTCTTATCAACTATACCTGGTCCAGTCTGTTTTTCTTAGGATTCTCCTTACAAACTTACACCCTAGCCTGGCTCAGTGCTTTAGCTTTCATCCTGCCAGAAAGCTGAAGCCTCTTGCTGTTTTCTCTAATAAATAGTCTATCTGTAGAGATCAAGTCCGGTGTTCTCTTTTGCTTTTTTCTTATACTTTCCTTACAGTGACAGTTGTTACAACAGACCTAACAAGCTAACACACTCTCTGCCCTACTCTAACCCTACTATTGACACCACTGGCAAGAAAATGTGATAATCCAAATCCTACAGGTTTTATGTGCTTCAACACATCAAATATCATGCTATTATTGTCCACTACTGTACTACTTAGCACTGAGAACCAAGCATAGCACCTGACAGGTAGTCAATATTTGTTTAGTAAAGGGTTAGATGGGTGCTAGCCATTCTACATGTGTTATTTTTAGCTTTCTCATCAATTTTACAGGTTAGACACACTTAACTTAACTTTTATACCTACATAAATAATTCATGGAAAATAGTGTGTGAAATGGAATGAATACAGACTTTGGAGTCAGAGCCTTGAGACCAACAGTAGTCCCTGACATGCACATGCAGCCATCGTGTGACTTTGAAAAGGGTGTTTTTACCCATGTTAGCTTCATTTGCTTCATGTGTAAAACTAGGATGACAATAAAATATATCACAAAGGATCATCCTGAGAATTAAGCAAGACAGAAAATGAGGGCTGGAGAGATGATTCAGCTGTTGAGGGAATCCTGAAAAATCATGAGGACCTAAGGGGTTCTGAGACTTCCTGAGCTCAATTTCCCATTGCCCACATAAGTAGCTAGGCATGCCCACACATGTCTATAACACCAGTCCAGTGTGGAGCAGAGACTAGAGAAACACTAGGGCATGTGAAAAGAGTAAGTGCCAGATCAGTAAGAGACTTCATCTCAAAGAAACAAGTGGATGAGTGATAGAAGAGGGACACCAGATGTTCTTCTCTTGCCTGTGCATGAACATGCAAGTGGTGCACACAAGTGCACACGTGCATCTACCACACACATATACTTCCATACACATACCACATATACTGACTGCACATATGCACATGTAACAAAAATATTTTTAAATCTATGAAATGTCACAAGGAACCACAGTGAGAAAAATCATGCACACATGTGACTTTCATGACTAAAAGTCACAGATAAGTGTAAGCAGTTGAGAGAAATGAAAGCTATGATCTGTTGACTCCAAATCTGGATCATTCCTCTTAGATCAAGTCATTGGGTTAGATGCACATCTAGCCCATTCTTTGTTGGATAATCAAGACCAAGGAATTAAAACTGTTTGTATTAACAAGGACTTCAGCTTTTTATCTTCCTTCTGGGAAGACAGCAAATGAGTTGCATGAATTGTCTTCTGAAGTAGAGAGCTCTTGAGGTTAGGAGAGACAAAAAGGAAAATGAAATGTGAATCCACATCTGGATCAGAATTAAGTAACTAAATCTCATGTTTTGCCAAACGTTAAAAAGGGTCTCCTCAATTTCACACAGATCCATCTCTGTGAATAGGAGCCCAGCCAAAACCTCAGAACCTATCACATCCTCCTATAGTATTTTCCAAAGTGCTTTCAAAAGGAAAGATGGAGGTTCTGGATCTCTGACTATCTGAGTCTCTTCCCACAAACTTTCCATATTATCTTATCTATTTCACGCTAAGAAGTAAAATGTTGAAGTACCACCACCCAGTATGCTAATTCCTCAATGCCAAGAATTTTCACATTAAGATGAAGAGAAATAATTTTCTGCTCCTTGTAGGAAAGTAGATACATACTGAGATAGTCAGGAGTCACATTCAAGCACATGAATATTGTCTTTCTTATTTTTTAAATCGAATAAAATATTTGAATTCCAAAACATGTATTAAATTTATTTCTCTTAAAATACTGAGCAAGTGAATATTTAGGAAACATGCAGTGAACAGATAAAGCATACAGGCAAACTCCTTTTTTTTTTGCACACTGACTTTGCTCATGTCCAAAGTATATCACACCAGCTCTTGGAACAAATCTGACAAAATTAGAAGAATAACAATGATGGCAAAAAATACCCATCATTGCAAAGTCACAAGATGATTTATTTCCTTGCAATTGTTCAAAAGAAAAACTCTTTTCCAATTGTGGTATTTTCTTCCTGCTAAAATGCTTTATAAATTGAACTCCCAGGAAGGAAGCCATTCTTTTCAGTGGTTGTTATGCTCATGCAAGCAACCCTAATCAAACACAGTGGGCCACACACACATACACAAAAAGACATGGGAATAGAAAAGGGGTAGTTGGGAAGAAGAAAGGGTTCCACAGAAGTTGTAGTGAGGGGTGCATATGATCAAAACAGATTGCATACATGTATTAAATTTTCAAAAAGATAATAAAAATGGACTCAAATAGTTGAGACATGGCTGCTAGCTAATTCTTTCTTAATGACTGTGACAAACTTGGAATCATTCTTTCACTTCCTATCATTTTCCTGCTCACTTATGCATTTTGATTAGACAAAATGCTATTATTTTCATAAACTTTTAAGATTTTCACAGGTATAAGATGTATGTTTGTAATACTAGAATATTTGGCTCCCCATAGGTATTGAATTTTAATAAACTCTGAAAGAAAATGCTATTATTGCATTTTTTTCAAAATTTTATGCAACATCTATGATACCATTGCTGATACTGAAAAGAAAAGCTGTCATTGCTCTGCAGATAATGCTGTTTCTGGGTCTAGAGTTCTAAAAGGAAAATGTAGATCATTGATAACAGGTTTAGAAGTAAAAGAAATTTAGAATTAAGTGCACATCTACAGAGAGTTACGTTGGAGGATGCTATTAATAAGCTCTTGCAGGGCCTGTCTGTGGAATAAACTTTCAAAAAGTTAGATATTGCACAGTATCTCTATAAAGGTTTCATTTAAAACAATGGTTTTCTCTATTACTCGTGGATATGTACACTTGTTAATTCTGGTATTTGTTCTTATAAATATCAAGTGAAGTTTTGGAGTATGTCCAGTCCCCATTCAGAAAATGTCCCTCCAGCTGTTCAGTAATCATCGATATTGTTTCCCTTACTAACGGATTTCAACTAAGAGTAATAGAACATTTGTCTCAATCCTACCATCTCTCCCTTTCAAACACACACACACACACACACACAGGGCTAAGACGTCTGTTTCCACTGATCAATTCCACTGGATAATTACTCTACTTTCTAATTTACATGATCTTAAGCATACCATTGACATGGACAAAATAGTTTGTGTGTGTGTGTGTGTGTGTGTGTGTGTGCATGCTTGTGTAATTTTGATTTATTAAAATAGATAAAATAACATCAAAGACCAAGGAATAAAATACAATAAAAAACATCCAATGAAAAAGAATATTGATAGTACACTTCGTGCATTATGCTTTCATCTCTGGCAAATCTCTTTACAATGAAAATCATATCATACAAGTAATTTCTATTATCTTAAGTTTTCAAAAAATCTCAAAAAATGAAAAATAGATGTACTGTATGATCCAGCTATACCACTCATATATATTTACCCAAGGAACTCTTACTCAACATCACAAAGATACTTGCAAATTGCAAATCAATGCTGATTGCAGCCCTATCCACAATTGCTAAGTTATGCAACCAACCTAGGCACTCAACAACAGATGAATAGATAAAGTGTGGTACATAGACACAATAGAGCTTTTCTATCCATAACAAAAGAATTGAAGTTATGTTATCTGCAGAAAAAAATGACTGCAACTGAAGATAATCATGTTAAGAAAATTAAGTCATCTCATAAAGACAAATATAAAATGCTTTCTCTCATCTGTGGTTCCTAGATTTTATATAGATACATAAAATTATTCATGTATATATGACATGAAAATAGAAGAGAAACTCTCTAGGGAGTAAAAGCAGACTAATGGGGAGGGGAGGACTGAGAAAAGAAAGGGTAATGGGGCATGGAGGGAATATGTTTAATGTACCATATATACTTGTATAAAATTTTCTGATCTAACACAGTACCATGTACAATAAATATGCATAATTAACATCTAAAATAAAATGTCTTGTTAATATTTTCTGAGCCTATATTAAAGTTAATGCTTAAGATTTTTAAACAAGTAATATAACTCTTATATGGTTTTTGATATTTTGGTTTCTCTAAAGCTCAAAATACTATACTTGTTATAGCTAATAATATGCCAATTATTAATTCTTTTCTACACAAGAACTAATGTTCATCGGAGTTTAGTGGCTAGCTTGCCCCAAATCTCCAAACACTAGTGTTAAACCGGACTTTCAGCTCAGATTATCTGAGCACATTTCTGTATCTTTTAACTACCATTTTACTTCTCTTAATTCGCTTCCACCAAAAAGATAAGATAGTTAATCATTTATATAAACATCCTGGTTAGGACTGTGGATTTTCACTTAGAGAAACAAAATTGCCCTTAGTTGTTACATAAAGTAGTAGCCCTTAGAGTCCTCTCATGAACTTCAACTCTAAACTCTTTAGTGTACATATATTTTCACAACATAGGGAAGGAGAAATGCTATTTATAAAGTAATTTCAGAGGAAGCTTTTAGCTTAATTTAATGTCAAAATACCAAGAAAATTGTTTGTTTTCTTTGCAGAGTCTGGAAGAGTTTTTTTTTCTCTTTTTTAATAATTTGAAAATACACTTCTGAGCACTATTTAGGTGTTTTTCATCTTTTGTAATCCATGAGTCTTGTAATGACTATATTTTCTCCTTTCTTTGGCCTTTAAAAGTTATAAGTTCTTCATTCCATACCTCTGGATCATATGGAAAACTACTGATTCGATTCGATACTTTAATATAAGTTTGCTATTGTCCTTTTTAATCATTTCCCTTCCTTCTGGCTAGTACACTTCTTTATCTTAGTTTTGATTTAAGCATCTTACAATCTCAATTTTTTTTTTTTTTGTTTTGCTTTTGGGTTTTCGAGGTGGGGTCTCACTCTAGCCCAGGCTGACCTGGAATTCACTATGGAGTCTCAGGGTGGCCTCGAACTCAAGGCGATCCTCCTACCTCTGCCTTCCGAGTGCTGGAATTAAAGGCGTGCTCCACCACGCCCGGCACAATCTCAAATTTTTAATGGAACTTGATAGCATAGTAAGAGAAATAAGATGAATTTCTAGTTTGGTAATGCCCATCCAATAAACCATCTATCTTTCTATACTTCTAGATTAATATCAACCTAAAAATGATATTACTATCATTGAGTGTGCTTATATGAATATGCGACTCAACTAAGTTCTAATAAAAGCTCCTCAAAACAAAGTTTGCTAGAATTAACCTAAATGTCATAATTTCACTGTGGTTAAAACAAGATTAATACAACCTGGGGTTACAGGAGTTTGAATAGTGGTTTTATTTGAGAAAGAAGGTTTTCTGATTAGTGATATCAGATATAGGCACTGAATTTTGAAATATTAGCCAAATCCTAGATTCCATCTTAATGTCAATATATATTTGGTACTTACCCTTTCCTTGCATCTCAGGTTTCAAGATTTAAAAAAATCTTATTGAAGTGCATGAAAGATTAATGACATAATAGACATAGTTGTGAGTAAGATGAAAGACTACAGCCTGCTTCTTTGTGAGCCAATAAAGGAGGGAATCAACATAGGAAAGCTGGACTTTATCCCAAAGAAAGAAGTAGGGGAAGAGCTTTGAAAATTTATGACTGACATGAAAGCTACTGGAAAGCATCAGAAAGAAAAGGGGCAGGTAATGTAGAGTGTAGTAGCTAGGTGCCATCTAAAGAATCTATTGCTAAATCTTGAGAGCTGCAGAGACAGTTCTGTGGGAAAACTGTGTACCTACTCACAAAAATGAGGACCTGATTTAGATTTAGAGTACATAAATATGCTTCAGACAGAGATGTCATTACTGTGGTAAGGTAGAATCACATAGTTGTTTTAATTTGCATTTTCCTGATGATTTAGGATGATGAACATTTTCTTAAGTGTGTGTTTGCAATTTGTATTTCTTCCTCTGAAAACTGCCTGTCCAGTTCTTTGCCCCATTTTGTGAGTGGGTTGTTTGACTTTTTATTGTTTAGATTTTTGAGTTATTTGTATATTCTAGAGATTAGGCCTCTGTCAGTTGGATATTCAGCAAATATTTTCTCCCATTCTGTGGGTAATCTATTGGCTCTGCTTATTATATGTTTGTCTGTGAAGAAACTTTTCAGCTGCATGTGATCCCATTGGTTGAGTGATTGTTTAAGATCCTGTGCTTCTGGGGTTTTGTTCAGGAAGTCATTTCCCATTCCTATATCATGGAAAGTTCCTCCTATATTTTCATGTCATATTTTCATGAGTATGAGTCCAGCCTGAGACTACATAGAAAATTTCATGTCAGCCTGGGCTATAGCAAGACCATACCTCAAAAAAAAATAAATAAATAAAAGGAAAAATAATTACTATTAGGGGATAAAATACCAACTTTCCTAAAGGCAGAAATATCAGTTCTCTCATTAGCAACCCTGAAAGTCAGGAAGGTATGGAATGATATATTTTCCCTGAAACTAAATAAACATCAATAAAGATGTTACAAAATAGGGTCAGAAACCTGCACAAGATGTATATAGTGAGAGGGAAAAATGATGACATTAAGATGCATATAGTGGGAGGGAAAAATGATGACATCAAAATAAAAGAGTAACTAGTTGTAAAGAAGGGATTCTGTGTAGAAAGTTTTAGGAAAGGGGAAAAGAAAGGGCTGTAGGAGGAAATTATTATCTTGGAGATTATATATATATATTCATATATATGTGTGTGTATATATTATTTTATGCATATATATTTATATATACATATATATTTTATACATATATAATCTCCAAGATATAATATATATATATGTATATGTACATATATAATCTCCAAGTTATTAAATATATGAGAGATTGTCAATAAAAAGTTTTTTAATTTGTGAATAAATGAGGACATTTGACGATGAGCACAAATTAAAGCATATATAATCCTCGGGCCAGCACTGCAGAAGAAACTGAAAGAAATATTATACATAGAGGAGGAAGAAAAGAGACTAGTTTAACAGAACACAGGAATGCAGGTATTTTGTGATAGGAATGCCTGAACAAAGGAGGATTAGGAAGGAATTTATTATGTCCAATACAGTCAACCAGCAAATCCCTAATATTAATAGGAGAAAAATACAGATACTAATCCAAACAACCAGAAAAACAGCCAATAAAAATAAAGGAATAAGCAAACATCTCACAATAATAACCTTACATATAAATGGCGTCAATTTATCAATAAGAAGACATGGATATCTGTCTAGATCAAAATCTAGATCCAACTGCCTGTTGTCTATAAGCAACACACCTCACTATTAAAGACACTTACAGAATGAAAGTCAAAGGCTGAAAAAGAATCTACCAAGTGAATGCAAACAGAAAACAAGTTAGCCTAGCTATTGTGATATCTAACAAAGTAGCCTTCAAATTCAAATTAATTAGAAGAGAAGATATAGGCAATAAATATTAATAAAATGTTATGTGAAGAATAGATAATAATTTAAAATACATATCAGCAAAACTTTGGGACTCCCAAATTCATAAAACAAACACTAATATATATCACTGAAGTAGATGTAAAGAACACCCACAAAGGCCCAGGGAATTTTGTGGAAGAGGGGAGGGAAAGAATGTAAGAACCAACTGTTGTGATGTCATGGACAGAGGCATTGCCTCCCCTTAATAAATGACTGTTGCTTCCACAATGCATAACCCACAACTATATGGGGAATACCAGCAACCCCACTGAGTAGTGTTCCCAATGAAATAGGGGCAGGATGAGGGAAATAATGGTACCAACATATGATGTATCCATACAGAGTTTGTTCTTCATAAAAAAATGTCAGATAGGTCCTGACAAAATATTTAGTATATTAGTATATTTCAACAATTAATTGTCATCCTAGAAAGGTTAACCAAATGAAAAATCAACAAAAAATATCTCAGAGTTAAACTGCATCATAGATAAAATAGACTTAGCGGATAGCTACTGAATATTCCATACAACAGAATCAGAATTGCATTCTTCTCAAGAGCACATGAATCCTACTCAAACATAAAGCACATTTCAGGCCATGAATCGAGTCTTACAAAGTACAAAAGAATTAAGTTAATTTCTTGTATCTTATCAAATCTTAGTGTAATAAAACTAGACACCCATAGCAGGAAAACTACTAAAACTACCATGGACACTGAAAAGTGTATTTTTAAAAAGATTTATTGTGAATGTTAAAATATGACATATTGCAAATTGGCTTTATTCCCATTGAGTTATCTTCTTTCCCATGTACCCATCCCACTGAGTGTCCTCCTCAGTGGGGTTTCTGTAATTACATGACTGCAGCAGTCAGTTCCCATGGGGAGGACAAGGCCTCTCAGTACATTTTCTGACTCTGTGGCTCTTACATTGTTTTCATCTCATTTTCTGTGTTATTTCCTGAGCCTTGGAGGACATGTTAGAAGTTTTCTTTAATGTTGAGTTCTCAGAAGTCTCTGATTTTCTGCTTTGGTGAGTTTTGAATCTCCTCATGGTATATTTCCATCTCCCTGGCAAGAGTTGGCTAGCTACTCATGAGAGCAGCACTACTGTTTAATCTGACATTTTCTCTGTAATGTTTCCTGAGTGCTGGCAGATGTCATGGAGGTGACTTGTCACATGCTATGCATTCAGCTTTCTCTTTTCATCATTCTAATGTGGCTTGGGTCTACCTGGTATTCACTGCCATTTTAAAAAGCAGATTCTCTAAACAAGAATGAGAACAACATTGAACAAAAAGGATAAACATATGAATTTAGAAGACTTTTAATTGGCATAATTTCTCTATTTAGTCAGACCATAGTGTAAGGTTCCATATAGGGTCTATGAGCTTCTAAGCCATAGACTTCTGACTTGGTTCTCAGTTGTAGGCATGAATTCCCTCCTGCTGGGTAAGCCTCCTATCCAACTAATGAGCAGTTGATTAGTCCCATAACTTATGTGCCACTGTTGCACCAGTGGGTTCATCTTCTCTGGTTGGTTGATTTTATAGCCTTGCAAGATCCACTGCAAATAGCTAGCCAGCTGGGAGCTGACTTTCATCTCACTTCTCACATGATTTCTCATTGTCTTGTGAGCATTGACTATGGTGTCATCAGCAATAAGATCTCATCATCAACTTCTAGTGGGTAACCAAATACTTAGGCAATGGCATGCATTATTTTAAGGGTTTCATGGGCATACCTGACCAACAGCTCACTGCTAGGGGGTGATCCAGTCTGATGCCAGGATGTACCAGCAAGAGCCTATGGTTTAAGGGTAAAATATCTCTACCCCAGTAGTATAATTTTGCCCAAACTATCTTCCCTCTCTCTTTCTGTCTTTTTAATAAAGTTATATATTTTAGTTACCTAACAAAGAAGTAGTTTTTATTGTACAGATTCATGCCAACTTTAGTTTTGTGTATCCCTCCCCTCCCTCCAATTCACCTATTCAATCCCTAGTCCCTTCAACCCCTTATATTCTATCCCTCCGTATACCTGTCTACTATCCCCCACCCTTCTCCTTTCTGCAAGCCTCATTCTAGCTTCCTAACCAGTGCTGCCGATGTTTGCTACACCTTACAAACACATCAAAACATAACATGTTATGATCCACGTATGAAAGATCACATGTGGTTTTTGTCTTTCTGGGCCTCACTTAGTTTGATGTTTGCCAAATCCCGCATTTCATTGCATTTCACATTTTCCTGTAAATTTTCTAATTTCATTTTTTGTAACACTGAGTAGATATCCATTTTGTATATATACCACATCTTCTTATTCATTAAGCTGTTGATGGGCATCTGGGCTGCTTCTGTTCCTTAGTTACTGTGCATAGAGCAGCAATAAACATGGCTGAGCAAGTGTCTCTATAGTAAAATGTAGAGTCTTTAAGGTATATTCCCAGGAGTAGTGGAGCTAGTTCGAATAGTAGATCTATTTTGAGATATCAGAGGAATCTTCATACTGATTTCCATTGTGGCCATGCAAGTTTGCACTCCCAAAAGTGGGTAATGGTTCTTCTTTCCCCACAATCTCCCCAACATTGGCTGTCATTTGACTTTTTGATGATAACTACTGTGACCTACCTGGGTGAGATAGAATCTCAAAGTAGTTTTAATTGGCATTTCCATGATGGCTAGAGATGTTGAACACATTTTAGATGTTTAATGCCCATTTTTATTTATTCCTTTTAGAACTCTAGGTTCTCAAAAACAATTCTATTCCTCATTTTTGTATGGGTTAATTGGGGTTTTTTTTTTCCTTAGTTTTTTGAGTTCTTTGTGTATTCTAAATATTTAACCTCCATTGGATGTATAGCTGGTGAAGATTTCCCCTAATTCTATAGGTTGTATATTAACTCTGTTGATGGCTACCTTATCTGTAAAATAGCTTTTTAGTTTCATGATTCCCCAATGGCTGAGTATTTGTCTTATTTGTCTCAGTTTCTTTCTCTACACCTGTATGTTGGAGTGTTCTCTCTACATTTTTTCTTCTAGTTGTTTAGAGTTAAAGTTCTTATATTTGAGGTCTTTGATCCATTTGGACTTGATTTTTGTGCAAAGAGAGAGAACAGATTCTAGATTTATTGTTCTACAAGTAGTTACCCAGTTTCTCAAGAACATTTATTGAAAATGCTTTCTTTTCTCTAGGGTGTATTTTTGGCCTCTTTGTCAAAGATAAGGACTGTAGATACTGGAACTTAGACCTGGATCTTCTATTTTACTCCACTGATCTGTGTGTATGTTCTCTTTCCAGTACCATGCTGAATTTATTACTATGGCCTTACTAATACATCTTGAAATCAGATATAGTGATAAGACCAGCAGAATTATTTTTGCTGACAATATTTTTGGCTATTTGAAAGCTTTTGTGCTTCCATATGAATTATGAAACTTTTTTTCTATTTTTGTGAAAAGTGATGCTGAAATTTTATTTGAATTGCATTGAAACCATATACTGAACAATGCACTCAGATGACAAGTTGATAATTAAAGAAATAAAAGTAGAAATTTCAAAGTTTGTGCCGTCAAATGAACAACATAACTTACTAAAACCTTTGGGATACAGCTAAGGTTGTTCTAAGAGGGAAGCCTGCATATATAGAGCTTATACTAAACATTCAGAAAAATCTCAAATAAATAACCTAACAATGTATCTTAAGATCCTAAATAAATGAGAACAATTTAAACCCAACTAAACAGCAAGAAATAATAATGGTTAAAGAAATGAAGACTAAAAGAGTAATACATATAATTAACCAAGCAGATAATTGCTTCTTTGAAAAAGGAACATAGATTAACAAACTTCTAGCCAAAATAACCAAAAGAAGGAGAGAAAAGACAAAAATTAATAAAATCAAAGTTGAAAAGGGGGGAAGTTACTACAGATTCTAGTGGAATATAAAAAAATCATTAGGGAGTATTTTGAAAAGTTGCACTCCAAAATAACCTGGAAAATCTAGAGTAAATGAATAAATTACTAGACGCATATGACCTCCTGAAAAAATCAAAAAGTTGTAATCAATATAAACAAACCCATAACACCCAGAGACTTAAAGTCTGCAGGCTGGAGAAATTGCTTAACACTTAAAGTGCATGCCTGCGAAGCCTAAGGACCCAGGTTCGATTCTCCAGGTCCCACATAAGCCAGATGCACAAGACGGCACATGGTTCTGGAATTTGTTTGCAGTGGCTGGAGGCCCTGGCATGGCCATTCTTTCTCTCTCTCTCTCTTACTCTCTCTCTCTCCCTCTTCCCTAGCATGCACGTAAAGCTAGATGCACAAAGTACCACATACTTCTGGAGTCCATTATCAGCAGCTAGAGGCCGTGGTGTACTCATGTACTTTATCTCTCTGTGCTTTCAAATAAGTAAATAAATATCAATATATTAACAAAAAAGAGCCAGGACAAGGTAGATTAACTGCCAAATTTTACCCAACCTTTAAAGAAGTTTGAATGCCAAAAGTCCTCATTCTATATAGCCAACATCACCCTGTCACTAGATCATATAAGGACATAATGTGCATAAAATATGTATCACAGTATCTGTAGTAGGATGTCATCATATAATCATCATTATTCGTATTACTATCAGTGTGCTGATTAACTACAACTAATAAAGTCATTGCTATTACCACCATTTTTGTAATTATCAGAGCAAAAGAGCCTTCCTTAGGGATGCTGGAAAGCAAGGGTCAGATCTTACTCAGAAGGCAGCAATGGATTTACTCATTGAAGTGAAGTGTGAAGTTACACAAGCACTTTATACAAAGTCAAAAAATTTCATGTAAATGTAATAAAGAAAGAGAAGCTTTTTAAGACAGGGCATATCACTTAATTGTGTTATAGTTAGACTTTAAAAATAGCTTTAGTCACTTTTGCACTTTTAGAGACCTATCAAGATGAATTAATTTTAAAGTAAATCCCATATAACTAGGTGATTAAATGGCATAAGATTATTTAGCTCACCTTTCTAGTTGCCAAGTTATAGTTTAGACACGTATCATACTTAAATATCCTTCCTAATAATTAGCCATCAACCCATGGAACTTCTTCTGGATAATATCAAAGCAAGAATGCAGACATTGTGTTACCTAGTTGTTTGGGTAATTGAAGAATTTGTTCATTTAAATGAAAATAATAGGTAAGAATTCATGAATAAGTTTTTCAGCTTAGGTACATATTTTCCATAAGAATATTTCAAACCAGTGTTTCTAAATCCATAGGCACTATAATTTGGCATCTTCAGGACAAAACTTTCCCTAATAATAAATCCAAATACTCCCTTTCAGAGTTTCAGATGATAAGTTAAACTTTTAATAAATTATCTTCTTGCATAGTTCGATTAAAAAATCATGGCCAACCTGACACTTACTCTTAATTATTTGTTTCATCCTTGTAATAGTTTACTTGATTTCTAGATGGCTATTGGTGGATTTAAATAATCCCAGTGATTGGAATTCATTTAGTAAACATTTTCTAGTCTAGAAATGTTTAACATATCTTTTTGAAAGACATGCTATTAACTAAGCTAAAATATTCTCAACATACTTCATTATGTATAAAGGCTCCAAAAGTGTCCTGAATAAAAATGACTCGCTAATAATATTCAGTAATATATTATCTCATATTTGCATATTTCTTTAATAGCTTTACATACAACTATCAAATAATTGTTCTGGCTATGCTTAGAATTTAAAATTTTACTTGTCTATCAGATAATACAAAGTAATTTCCAAGACAATTCTTTGAGTAATTTCCTGTCTGATTATGTGCATACATAGTTGACATTTGATAAATATTAATTATATTTTAAAAGACCATAAAATTTATTCTTGTTCACTCTGGGAATTATTTCTAAGTAATTATTGAAAAGTGATTTCTCCCAATTTTCTTTTTTAGTTAATTAATTTATTTAAGAGAGAGAGAGTATAGACATGCTAGGATATCTTACTGCTACAGACAAACTCCAGATGAATGTGTCACTTTGTGCTTCTAGCTTTATGTGGGAACTACAGAAATGAACCCAAGTCAGCAGGCTCTGAAAATAAGTGCCTTTAACCAATGAGCCATGTCCCCAACCATCTCCTCAATTTTCAATTCAAGATTTAAGTGTTTCCTTACCAGTCAAGTTACTCCCAACTCTCCTGTAAGCATCATGACTTTTTTCAGATATGTCACATCATTTTTGCCTTAAAAGTGATGACTGTGAAAGCTGGCAAAGGATGGCCCAGCCTGAACTTCAAAAAAGCAAGATGACTGGTGGCTCTGGCTTCTGAAATACCAACAAAACACCCAAGAAATAAATCATTTACAATTTTTCAAAAATAAATACATGAATTTCTTAACCCTATAGTTATTTGACCATTTCCCATGTACCAATTAAGCTATTGTTAGGGCTTAGTTCCCAAAGTTTTCTCAACATCTCATTACCTGATGGCTCTAATGATTTATGATTCACCTTTGTTTCCAGAAAATCCTAGGCTTTCCAGGTGGGCTTTGGGCCTACACCAACATGGCAGGGACAAAACATGCAGAGTCCTTTCATGTCTCCAAGAGGACCATAAATCACCCTTGGACATGCCTGGCATCCCATAAAGATAAGCCTACAAGAAGCTCTTGGTTCCTATTTATATCTAAATCTATAGGATTTTACAGTATCACATGCCATCAGATCATTTTTTTTTATCACTGCTGCCTTTTATAATTCAATTTCACCTATGATGTAAACACAAAGTAGTAACTTGTAGCTTGGTTTGTAAAAGTATCTGTTAATACCCACCAAACTCCCTACAAAATGAAACTAAAAGAATTTATGAAGAAAATTACTTGCACAAAAATTTTGTAGCATGAATCTTTTTTTGTCTCTGAGAAAACCACACTTGTTCCTACTCAAAGAAATATACACTATTATCATTCCTGCCATTTGGTATAATAACAAGGTAACATCATTTCTCTGGAAATAGAAAAATCAAATTCTAATAGATTAATTTGTTTATAATTTTTCAAAAATAAATACATAAATTTCTTAACTCTAGTTATTTGACCATTTCCCCTGTACCAATTAAGCTATTTTTATGGCTCATTTTTCAAAGTTTTCTCAACATCTCATTGCCTGATGGCTCTAATGATTTATGATTCACCTTTGTTTCCAGAAAGTTCTCATTTTGGCAAAGTGGTATATGGGTAGAGGTTCTTTCTAGCCATGTCTTATAAAAAAAATACAAAGAAACCAACCCATGTGAGTGGGTTTCTGTTTAAAGTGTGGTGTGTTTTAGACACATAATATTCATATAGAAAATACATTGCAGTAAAGGAATAAATATATTTCTTCACTTGTACACTTCCTCTACCTTAATAACTCTTAATAGTTATTCTGTCCTCTACCTAAGCAATATGTTGTTACTGTTATTGATATTATGTGTCCTAATGATTATATATATATATAAAACAAGGCAATCCCTAGTAAAGTGTCTGAGTCATTGGCTATGAAGCAGGTTCACTGGACACTGTGGCCAGCTCATCTGCATTTATTGAGACAGAATACCATGTACACAACAAGTTATAGCAAACGGATTCATTTTTATAGGTAAGCAGCAAGGGCAACAGAGGCCTAGGATTCACTGTGAACCAGTCTCCACAGGCTGAGGAAAACTGCCCAGGGCAGCCATGGCTGCTTGTGCTCCCCTCTTCCACCCAGACAGCATCTTACCCTAGGTTTCATGCTATGACGAACCCTGGCATCACTGCCCTAAGGATAGTGTGGATTAGAACACAATCCCAGGCTGTTCTGGCTAGCTCGTCCTCTAGGAATGTTGCCATCATTCTGATACAATCCATAGGTATTCTTGCGAACTATGAACAAGAACACATGGAGAACGGTCTTGTAGTTAATGGAATGTAAATTTTCATCATTTGTGCTAGGAAAACAAACAAAACCTAACTCTTTTTTTTAAAGAAAATAAAGTCTTCCACCACAGCATCCCTGGCTAATAGCTGTAGCTATTTAATGATCTTCATTACTGCCCATTAATGGCTACCATTGCTGCATGTAGTATGCCAACAGCAAGCCAAGGAAAGACTGACACATCACAATTTTTATCATATATCAGTCAGAACATCAGAGATTGGGAATAAACAAAGAGGATTTTTATAAATTGTTTCAAGTTCATCATGATCAGCAACACTCCAATTTACTTCATCTCCTGTCTGCTGCTCAATCGTATAAATGGCCTATGCTTGCTTCCTGAAGCCAACACTGGAAGGATTTCAACCACAGACAGCATTTTGCAGGAAGGAAGACAAAAACTGAACCCAAATGGATATTTGACATCCTTAATACCCAAGCACATGGGTGAGAGTTTATTGGATTATTTAATCCAGTCATGCAAATTGTTATACTGTGTCTGAAATAAATCAGGCTGAACCTAAAGAAAATTGAACAGTACTTCTTACAAACATCTTATTCTTTTTTTCCTCTTTTTATAGATGTTCAAGAAACACTTTACGTGCTAACATTTGAGATAGTTTTGACACAAACTTTAACTTTCTCCCTAAACCACCTATGTAAACTCAGACAGGAAAAAAGATATTATACCATAAAAAATTGGTTTGTAGAATAAATGGATAAGAGCCATCAGAAATGGAATTCTATGCAGCAGAAAATGTCCAGAAGTAAGGAGTCTCTATCAGGTAGAAGAAACTTAGGTAGTTTTAGGGGGAAAATAATATCCTGACATTTAGTTTCTTTTGCCCAAAATTCATTGTTCCCCTTCCAATGTTTAGATTGTTAATGTCTAGACTACCTTTAAACCCCAAGGTCAATTAAAACCCACAAGAAAATTCAAAGCCTCACTTTCTATGAAAACTCTCAGCTTTTCCATATATATATGTATACACATATATACAGACATAATCAGTGATTCCTTGAAAACTGAATTCAGGTTCAGCTTCAAGTTCACAGTGCTGTAACTATTTGTTTCATTTAATTATTTTCTTCATACAAATTTCAAAGTTCTGAAGACAGACATCAGCTTCCAGTGCACAGTAGGTATTCAATAAGGTTTACTGGTGCAAAGTTTTGAGGAGGAAGCTATTTTATTTCTCCATTTGAGGAAAGAGGTATTGCATAGCAAAATCTTTCCATCTCCATTAAAGACAATTTTTTTTTACAAAACAAAGATGCAAACAAACAAAACTTCACCATTGTAAGACAACAAATCATGGATAGCAGAAGGCACTTTTGAGATGAGTCACAGCTGTCTTTTACTTACAAGCAGCATTAGCATTATATGGGTATATACCAATTGCACACTTTCCACAGCAAAGAGATACCTGAAAATAAGAGAAACAAACAAAAATCTTCTTGTGACAGATATGCATAGAAAAATTCAAAACATTAAGTTGGTCACTATGTGAATTTTTCTTGTAATTTTAACCATGTGTTTATGTATTTATAACATATTGCTAATGCTTTATTAATTTCAGAAACATAGTATAGATTTGCAATATACAAGAAAAACATAAGAGCTGGCCTTGGGTATGTAGTTCATACATACAAATAGTGTGGAAAGCTAGCGTGATCACTCATTTGGGTGCTTGGGTGCATTTTCCTGAACTGTAGGACTACTTAAGCTTGAGGGAGATTTAATTGTTGTCTCAACCAGCCATGGAAGTGATCTTGTTGAGACACGACTCTGGTGGAATGATCACTCTGCCAAGTTCACAGCAGTGGGCTCTCCCATTACTTGCAGAGTTGGGGTGGAAAGTTCTATAGATATCCACTAGGTATAGTTGATCTATTATTTCCCTGCTGATTTTCTGCTTGGATGATCTGTCTATTGATGACAGTAGAACATTGAAGTCTCTGACTATGATGGTATTAGTGCTTCTGTTTTGTTGTTGAGTAGATTTTGTTTTATAAACTGTGGTGCCCCTGTGTTTGGCACATATATATTTATGATTTGATGTGCTCATGTTGGATCACCCCCTTGATGTGTAAGAAGTGGCCTTCTGTGTCCTTTTTGATTACTTTTGGTTTGAAGTCTATTTTATCAGATATTAATCTAGCAACACCTGCTTGGTTTTTATTTCTATTTGCTTGGAATATCATTTTCCAACCTTTCACCCTGAGAAGGTGTCTGTCTTTAGTGGTGAGGTGGGTTTCTTGAAGGCAGCAGATAGAAGGGTCCAGTTTTTTGATCCATTCTGATAACCTGTGTCTTTTGATGGATGAGTTAAGACCATTAATATTCAAGGTTATTATTGAGGTTTGAATTAATTCCTGCCATGATGCCATGATTTTTATTTTTTATTTTTTGGTTTTTCAGCGTAAGGTCTCAGTCTAGTACAGGCTGACCTAGAAGTCACTATGTGGTCTCAGGGTGGCCTCAAACTCACAGCAATCCACCTACCCTCTGCCTCCAAAGTGCTGGGATTAAAGGCGTGTGCCACCATGCCCTGCTGTGATGAGGTATTTTATGGAGTTTGTTGCTTTATTGTGTCATGCACTGTTTTCAGCCTGGTCTATTTTGGTTATTGTGATCTGTTTGTTGGCTCTTCAGATTGGTTAGTTGACTGTTATGTGCGAAGTATTTGCTTAAGTATTCTCTGTAGGTTTGGCTTTGTGTTCATATCATAGCATTGACTTTTTTCATGGAAAGTTTTTCTTTCACCACATATCTTATGAGAGATACTTTTGCTGGGTAGAGTAGTTTGGGTTGGAAGCTATAGTTTTTCAGACTTTGAAGTGTTCCATTCCAGACCCTTCTGGTTTTCAGGGTTTCCATTGAGAAATCTGATGTAATTCTGATGGGATTGCCTTTGCATGTTGTGAATTATGTCTCTCTTACTGCTTTTAACACTCTGTTTTTGTTGTTAAGAGTTTCAACTATGATGTGTTGTGAAGAGTTTCTTCTTTGGCTCTGTCTGGTGTTCTGTGGGTTTCTTATATCCAGATGGGCCTCTCTTTTGTGAAATTCAGAAAATTTTCTTCAATAATTTTGTTGAATATGTTCTCTATGCCTCTGGCCTGGATTGCTTCTCCTTCTGGTATACCCATGATCCAGATGTTTGGTCATCTAAGAGTGTCTCACATTTCCTTCATATTCTGTTCACTTGAGTTTTTGAACTTAGGAAAGTTTTTGGCCTCCCTATCAATTTTCTTCTGTCTTAGCTTGCAGGCCAGATGCTGTCTTCCACATGACTAACTCTGTTTGTGAGGGGTTCTAAAGAGGTTTTTACAATTTCCATTTGATTTTTGTTTTCTGATGTGTTATTTTGCATTGTGTCCATCTCTTTTTTTGTGGTATGATTTCAATTCGAGTTCTGATTTTCTTGATGCTTCCTGTAGTTCATTCTTGCATTTGAACAAGTCTTCATTAAGCTTAATCAACCAGTTGTGGAGATCTTACATTTATTGACTTACCTTCAGTTTATTCATATCTCTTTGGAGGGTTCTAATATTTTCTTCAAGTTATGCCTAGTATCAAAAGGTGAATGCTCAAGGAGACAATTCTGTTCAATTTTCATTTTTATGATTGTTGGTTCTTTGATAGTTTGCTTCTAGTTCAGTGATTTTATTTGATCAAGGTCTCATTCGGTTGTTGTGTTTTCATCTTTGGAATGAATTTCTGATGAGTTCATTGGAGGCTTCGTTGTAGGACTAGGCATCCTTGGTGGAGTTCTTTCAGTTTTTTGACTTTCATTGGCTTTTTTGCATTGTTGTCTACCCATTTTAGGAAAAGCCTTTCTTTTATTGAGGAAGAAGCAAGTTTTTGTCTTTTGGTCTGTTCACCCTCTGACTCAGGTGAACAGGGATGTTGGTGGCCAGTGGCCAGTCAGGACACCAGAGCAAAAGGCCTGATTCCACAGCTCACACAGGGAGCAGGCCTCCCCAAGCAAGGCACAATGGAGGGAGGAGCAAGGGAATAGGGATCTGGCCTACTTTGTTCTGCACCCTCTAGCACACAGAGGTGAGCAGGGAACCCAGACCAGGAAGATGGGAGGGGACTGAAAATGGGTGTGGGCTACTCACTGGAGACAGCCTGGCCCAACTACACACTGTCAGAGCAAGCAACTCATACTGAGGAGGTTGGAGGCACCCAGAAACAGGGGTCTGGCCTACTCACTCCATACTGTTGTGCCTGCCCACACACTGTTGGTGCAAGGAACTGAATCTGGGGAGGTAGGCCAGACTTTTTTTTGTGTGTGTGTGAGTGAGATAGAGAGAGAGAGAAAGAGAGAGAAAATTGGCACACCAGGGCTTCCAGCCACTGCAACCAAACTTCAGATGCTTGTGTCCCCTTGTGTGCATGTGCAACCTTGTGTGCTTGCATCACTGAGCATTTGGCTTACATGGGACCTGGTGAGTCACACATGAGTCCTTAGGCTTTGCAGCTAACTCTCTTAATCACTAAGCCATCTGTCCAGCCCCATTTTTTCATTTATACTATGACTTTGTAGTATAGTCTGAAGCCTGATTGGATGGTACTCCAACTTTATGTGTTTCTGCTCAAATTTGTTGTTGCTGTCATAACTTATGGGTTTGTGGTTCCCTATGGATTTTAAGGCCATTTTTTTTGTATTTATGTTGAAAAATGTCATGGATATTTTAGTAGGAGTTTGCATTGAATCTGTAGATCATTTCAGGAAGAATGGACATTTTAATAACATTAGTTCATAAAATCCATGAATGAAAGATATCTTTCATATTTCATCATATTTATTTGTGCCTTCAGTTTCTTCTATCAAAGTTTCATAGGTTGCAGTACATAAACATTTCACTTCCTTGCTTAACTTTATGTAAGCATTTTAGGCTAGTATAAAACCAAATGTTAGCTTGATTTCTTGTTCAGGTTCGTTGGTTGGGGTTTTGTGTGTGTGTGTGTGTGTATGTGTGTGTGTGTGTGTGTGTATGTGTGTGTGTGTGTGTTTGTAGAAACACTACTGTTTTCATATGTTGGTTGCATCCATCATCTGTTGATGTAGGAAGACCTAGATGTTGTCTGGGTTTCCAGGTGCCATCCTGGAGTTGGACCTTTAGAAGATGGTTTAATTCAAGTTTTAAGGGGCATTCTGTTTCTGAGTCTGTGCCAAAGTTCAGCAAGCATTCCCTCCCATCCCAAAGAGGAGAGAATCACTAATAGCTTTCCATGTGCTTCTTTTTTATCTTTTTTTTTTTCCTGGCAAGCCCAAGAGACTGGCTTTTTTTTTAATGCAAAAGAGAGAGAGGGAGAGAATTGGTGAGTCAGGGCCTCTAGCCACCGCAATCAACCTCCAGATGCATGTGCCCCATTGTGTGTTACATGCTTGTGTCACTGTACGTCTGGCTCATGTGGGACCTTGAGAGTCAAACATGAGACCTTAGGCTTTGCAGGCAAGCACTCTAACTGCTAAGCCATATCTCCAGCCCTCCATGTGCATCTTGAGGTTCATGTGAGGATGACACAGGATGACATGAAGCTGTTTTTCTTATCCTCCTCAAGTCATCTTTTGTTCCTATGCTCAATCTATTTTCTTACAGGAAATTGTAAGAACTGGAACTTATTTACATGGTTGGATGTTAGCAGTTGTTCAAATTAATATTTCTATCCCTGGAGGAAATTTACAAACTCTTATTCTATCATGCTGACAAGGCATACACTTACTACAATTTTGGAAGCTACTGTGTCCTTTCACTTAGGGTGCTAGCACCATACAATACAAATGAGATGTGTTCCCTAAATTCCAAGGTTAGGTTGACTAAGCATATTAATAGTTTCTCATAAGAATGGTTAATTATCCATAGCAGGACTAGTATTTTCCCAAGCTTGCTCACTGGGAGAAGGCAGTATTGCATACTGGCTAGTTGTATGGACAGTAGAGTCAGTGGCTATGAGCTTTTCCTTCATGTAAAAAAAAAAAAAGTAGATTTGAATGAGCTACTTTACTTCTCTATGTTTCTTCTTCACCAAAAATCTTATAATACCACATAAATGGTTCATGGACTTATGTTATTATGAAGAAGAACTTAATTGTTCAGGATGTGATTGGTACGTTATTAGTACACTGAAGGCCTTAGTGTTTAAATGTGTGGAATCATATATTTTACATGGGAGTCACATAGAGAGTTTCTGAAATAAAATTTGCCTAGCATTCACATTTTTATAGGAAGATAGTATTTAATCTCAGAAAACTGTATGCTGATTCCATGTCTTCACTCTGCTTAAAATACAGTTCATCATACACACGGAAACACTGTTGTTAGGTTTATCTTTCCCAGGCAAGGGTGATCAGGATGTGGTCCAGCTCCTGCTTTAAGGCCAAGCAAAGGTTGCACAGTGACAAATGGTAAATGCTGGTTCTGACTAGAATTGCCTTGTTTAAGTACCTAGGAGTGCAATAGACCAAGAAGAGCTTTGAAAAATTATGCTTCTGAAAGCCATTCACACATGTTTGGTTAATGATCACCAACAGAGATGATGCACAACAAAACACCCCTGGGAGCCCTGGCAATTCTTCAGCGTATGCTCAGGGCTGACAGAAGGAAAGCACTCTATAAAACAATGTGTGAGCACCAAGAGCAGCCAACTGAACAGGGCTGAAGGCAAGAAAATTCACATATAAAAACTTAACCAACAACTGTGAGAAAGTAATAAGCATAAGAAGCTCTAATAGACAGCTCTACATTGCTGGGATGAACATCCAAACTATGAACAGTTTAGGGGAGGAAGGGATTTATTTTAAGTTTACAGATCCAGAGGAAGGTTCATCTATGGCAGAAGAAGCTGGCTTCCATTCATGAATCCACACAGAGACAAACACCACCCATAGCCAACAAACATGAAAAAGCAAACAGGAACCAAGGCAGAGCTTGGGCTGGGCTCCAAGATCCACCCCCAGTGACACTTCCTCAAGACATGTGTCTGGAGATCCAAGTTGCAAGCTTGAATAAAACATCTGAGTGTATGAGGGACATATGTTCAAACTACCACAGGAGCCTTGTGTCTTTCTCTGATATAGACACTTGTAACTAAAGTCACCTTACCTCCCAAAGCTCATATTCCCAGAACCAGCTTCATAAATATTAAAACATAATTTTAAAACAGGTATGTGGTAGTCTGAATAGATGGTCCCCAATATATTCAGTGTTTTATTAGTTGGTAGTTTGGAACTGCAGCCACCTGGCTGGAGAAGATGTCACTGGGCTGATCTTAAGGTGTGGTGGTGGGTTTGAGATTCCAATCAAAACCTATGCAAAGTGTGCCTATCTGGAGTTCCTGAAGTGTGATGTGCAGTTGCAGCTTTTGAGCTTGTGGCTTCTCTCTCACTGTTTGGACCTGTAAACGCATGGACAGGTTCTTCTGCCATTATGGAACTTCCCCTGGATCTGTAAGCTTCAATAAATATCCCTTCCTCCATAACTGTGCCTGGTATGGAAGTTTATCTCAGTAAACCTGAAGCTGTCTACCACAAGGTATAACTGAGATGTGAAAATACAAAAATTTTAATGACTCCCATTATTATAAATATATTTTACATTTCAAAGGAAAGAAAAATATTCCTATATGTAATGTTACAATTGAATTCATTTATTCCTTGTAATGTTTTGTTTATTCTTAATTGTCTGCAGTGTACATATATATTTTTTAATGAGAAAAAATAACATTATTGTAAAACTTAAATAGCAAGGCAATGGTCACCTGGTGAACATTTTGTTTGCTTGTGTATGTGGTGTACTTGCACATATGTATGCATGTTCACATGCATGTTGGCAAACATGTGTGCACCTGCACGTAGAGGATGGTAGTTGACATCAGAGCATCAACCTCCACCTCATTTATTAAGGCACAGCCTCTCACTTGAACAGAAAGCTCACTAATTTAGCCAGCTTGTTTTAGGGATCCCCTGTCTCTGCATCCTGAGTACTGGGATTATGCACTAAGCACTTGTGTGGTTGCTGGAGATCCAAAGATCAGTCCATGCACTTGTGCTGCAAGCACTTTAGCCACTGAGCCATCATCCCGGTCCTACTTAGTGAATTTCGAAAACATAGATCTATTGTGTTTCCAAAAGTCATACCTTGATCATATACCCCATGATGGGTAATTTTACTTGCCAACCTAACTGGACCATGAGATAACCAGGGATTTGGCTACACATTATTCTGGATGTGTCTGAGATGGTGTTTCTGGGTAACATTAACATTTGATTCCATATATTGATTAAAGTATAACTCTAACCCTCTGTGGTGAGCATTGACAAGTTAAATGATCAACTAAATGATTAAATAAAAGGTTTAACAAGGAGGCTTGGGTGGTAGCTCAGTCTGTAAAGCCTGTGCCAGGTAAGCATGAGGACCTGAGTTTGGATCCCCAGCACCCACATATGTGCTGGGCAGGTGTGATGGCCTACCTGCAAAACGAGAGGATCACTAGGACAAGCAGTCTAGCTGCACCAGTTCAATCAGTGCGCTCTGGGTTCAAGTGTGAGACCCTGCCTCAATAAAGAAGGTTGAAAGTGACCAAGAGAGATACCTGACTTCAATGCTTGCCCCAGCACATGTATACTTTGCACATACATGTGCACCCACACACTAGTGAGCATGCATGCATGAAAGAGATAAACAAGGCAGAATTTTCCATCTCTGTCTTCTGCTGACTTCAAAACTAATGCCATTAGCTCACCTGGGTCTCTATTTTGCCATACTTGGGGCTTCTGTTTCCAAATGCTTGAGACAAATGGGAATGGAGAGGGCGGGGAGAACAAGAGTAAAAGAGAGAGATAATATAAATGAATTCAAGCTATTGCAAATTTCAAACTACTAAGTAAAAGAATCCATCTGGAATATATCTACAATCAACCATTAATGAGTATTTGGTTTGACTGTTTGGGGACACGTCTGTGCTGGAAGAACACAGATTAAAAACACCAGTCCTCATTGAAGGAAAGGGAAATGTAGATAGTAATGCAAATAGTTAGTTACAAAGCTGAAAGGAACACATGGAAGTAGGTTTGAATGAAGATACAAAGTAGAAGGGGAAAGAGCTTCATCAGGATTTAAGTAAAGGAGTCGTGAAGGAGTCTAGAAGTTCATCAGGTAAGCTAAATCAGAAAGTTTGTGGTAAGGAAATAGAAAGCCTTTCTTGGGCAAAGAGATTGCTTAGGAACAGTATTCTTTTTATTGTTTTTCTAGTAAACAGGGTTGTTTCCCATAGAACTGGGAGAGGGAAATCTAGATAGATCATTAATGAGAGCATAATTAAAAGCAACAATTCACATGCCTATTAGTAGCTGCTGGACAGTGAATGACAACTTGCTGAAGCCAAAGGCATGCAAGCAAGATTGTGTGTGTGTGTGTGTGTGTGTGTGTGTGTGTGTATGTATGTAGAATAATAAATGGTATCTGAATCACAAACCAATTAGGACAATGTAAGCAGAAGAAAAGTAATCAAATCGTCAATGGCTAAGGGTGTTAAACACTTTTTAAAATATTTATGGGTAATTTGTGTTTCTTCCTTCTTTTGAGAGCTATCTATTCAGATCATTAGCCCATTTATTGATACGAAGATCTTGGGGGCATATGTTTTACTTTTGTAAATCTATATATATTCTAGATATTAACCTGGTCTGCTATAGTTACCTTCATGTTGTGGGGAAATGACATCTGACCAAAAGCTTATCGAAGAAAAGGTTTTGTTTTGGTTATAGTCTTGAGAGGAAGCTTAATGATAGCAGGGGAAAAGCAAGGTTACAAGCAAAGGCTGAACATCATAATCTGTTACAATCAGGAGAAAACAGCAGCAGGTGAGTGAGCTAAGATTTGGCAAGGGAGAAGCTGAGTTATAACACCCCAAAGCATACACCCAGACACATACCTCCTCCAGCAAAGTTCTACCACCAGAATTGCCACCAATTAGGAACCAAGCATATAAACACAAACATTTATGGGGAATATCTGATCTAAACAACTACATCTGATTTATACTTGGCAGAGATTTTGTCTCATTCTGTAGACTGCCACACAGAAGCTTCTTAACACCACGTAATCCCATTTGCCAATGTTTGGGTTTATTTTCTAAGATATTGGAGTCCTTTTTAGAAAGCTATTAACTATGCCTATATCTTGAAGTGTTTTCAGTAAGCCCACTGCATGGTCCAGAGCTTATGATGATCAAGCAGGAGAGACACTCAGGAGCAAACACTCATGAAGCACCACATGCATTTGCTGGAGACTAGAAAGGCTCAAGAAGATAAAAATCTTATTTTTCTATGGTGTAAAGGGCATCCCAAGGAAGTGGGTGATACCATATTGAGAGGTTCTAAGAGAGGGATGCAGTTGGTGAAGGAGTAACTTGGGAATAAGATACTGAGGGTGAAAGAAGCAGGCTTGTGGGCAGTGAAATTTCATGTTCACTGGTAGTGACTGTGGTGAAATTGTATGCAAAGATACCAAAGATATTGAAGGGTTCATGTATACTGGCATGTATTCGTCACACTTTCACGGAAGCAAACAAAAAATGTGGATCCTCTTTGATCTAATCTCCCTCTCTCCAGTAAGGTTTCATGGAAAAGTATACACTCATAGAAACAAGTATGAGGCTGTCACTGGAGCACTGTTTGAGCACTGCAATAAGGAAGTGATTTATACTTCTCCTACTGGCATAGTTATAAAGTCTAAGAATATTGGTATTGATAATCTGCAATAATACTTAGGAATGCTTTCTGATATATCTGTCTGGAATATTAATCAGCCTTAAGAAAAATGTCAGGGCTGGGGAAATGGCTTAGCACATAAGAATTCAAAGACCTGATTTGTCCTGAGTTGGATTCACAAAAACCAACAGCATTCACAAAAACCTGGGCAAGGATATGTACATTGGTAACACTAGTATTGTGGGGAGAAGAGATACAAGAATTCCTTCGGCTTGTAGGTCAGTTAGTTTGATTTAAAAAAAAAAAAAAGTTTGGGACTTAGAGAGAGAATCCGTCTCAAGGAAACAACATGGACAAGTAATAGCAGGGGACACCCAACTTTCTCCTCTGGCCTTCACACACATGCACACAGAATGCATTCATTTGCACACATGTGTTCATACACAACACACACCACATCAAACAAACTAAACACAGACATACACACACACAATACATAGGAGAAATGAAGTAAATACAATACACTATAGCAATGAGGGATGTGTTAATTCTGCATAGGGAAAGACTTTTGTTTCTGCTCATTTACTTTACTGACCCTCTGATATGCTGATACAAAGCTCTTGTGTGATAAGAACAGAGGAGCATTTTCCATGGAAAGTCATGAGTACTGTTTAACATCCAAATCGACCATGGAAGCCCCAAGAGAATGGGCATCTATAGTGTTTTTTTGTTTTGAGGTTTTTTTTTGTTTTTTTTTTTTGGCCATGTTCTACAAATGCACTCAAACCAAGGGAACTCTTTGTTCTGGAGTCAGGCAGAGCAGTAAAATACGCCACTAATGTCTAGAGTCTCCATTACTGTGTTCTAAAGGCTGACATCCCGGTTTGTGGTTTGTATCACAAAGTTCTTCCAAATCTTCAACAGTCCTTTATGGTGTATCTAACAGACTGATATGGCTCCACCTCTCTTTTCTGTTTCCATTTTATAAAAATTAATGTGGTTGTCCTTAGCATAGGGAGTAATTTCTTCCAGTAAAGAGGAAGGTGGACATTCCAAGTATTAGCTATAGTAGAAAGTTACTTGAAGGAACAAACTTCCATTGAATTATTCTTGTTTTGTCTCCCTCTACAACATCTGGAAGCCATGGTAGTTTTCCCTGGATATTTTTACCTAACTCTTTTTATTTCTAGTCACTGCTTTTCATGCCTTTCTCATCTCACATAATTTTTTTTACTAAATATCCCAAGCATATTTTGTTCTGACTCTAAAGTCTTGAACATATCCAGATTGTAGGATTAGACAGGAAGTCAGCATACACTCTTCTAAACATTTCAATCTTTCAGTCAAGCATATAGCAATATGTGATTTAATATATCACAAAGAAAACTGTCCACCCCCAAAACCAGTATGAGAAAATTTTTCCTTAGAATAAAAATAACTATCCTATATACATAAAATGAAAACATTTTATACACATATATGTGTACTTATACAATAACTGAATAAACAAATAGTACTGAAAGAAAGCTTTTCTTATTTTGAGTCATTTCATATGCATGTATCCTGAATGTAGAAATAATCTTTCATTGAACACTTTCTATAATTAATTATATATAACCAGAAACAAATTTAAATGGTTTGAACATATTTTCCTTATTCAAATATACCACAGTCAGAATCCAGTAATTTGCAGGATTTGTTGCTCCTGGGAAATAATCATGAAATCTTATTCCTGAATAAAATATTTATTGATAGGACAGAAAGTTGATTTCTTAGTACTAAGCTCAGAGTTCAACTGAAGAAACAATGCTTAGTTTTCTTTTGGTTATGTCTATAGCATTTCAGAAAAATCTGTGCTTTTGTGTCTTTTTGCTGTTGTGTTTCCACTCTCAACTGTGACATTTGCAGAAAGTTTTCAGTGCATCTTGTCACCCACAAAGATTCTCTCAAAAAAAAAAAAAGGAAGGATTTCCCTGTGGCAACTTTAGAGACATTGTCATTATTTTTAGATACAAAATTAAATAAACTACTGAAAACAAAAACTGCCCATCTAATGAAGAGCTAGATGAAGGAACAGTCCCTACCTTTCTCCAGTTATAGCTGTCGATATCTACTAAAATATGCACTAAGTGACTTTAAAAATCATTTGCATGTCTTATACTCCTGTTTTATATAGGTTCTTCAAAGAAATTTAAATTCTGTGAAGACTTTAGACTTCTGTGGAATTTCCTATAAATTCTTGGATATATGTCCCAGTTCCTTTAACAGAGTTTGCATGCACTGAATAATTCTCAGATTTCCTCATGGGTTATATATCTATAAGGGAATAAATTTACTACACTGAGGCAAATATCAGGAAATACACTCTACTTAGCATTCTCAAAATGCTTAGGGACATGTTAAATGAAGTTCTATAGAACAGCTACCATACAATACCTATTAGGGTAGAATTTAAAAGCTAATTATGTATTCATCCATGCTTAGTTACTGAGCCATAGAAACATCTAAATAAGCAATTTGTAGTTATCCAGTGTGAAATAGTTATCCTATTAACACTTAATTTGAAGTGTAGGGAAAAGAATTTTCTTCAAACCACAGAAAAAAATAGAAGCATTTTTCTTGACAGCTAATGGAGCCAAATGCAATTAAGCTTATTACCCGGCATGCTTTCTGCTGACTTATTTTTCTCTTCACCTGAAAAATATGCATCAAATTACAGAAGTTATTGTAAACAATTAACATGTCACATGCTTTTGGTTTGAATACTATTTTTCTTGCAAATCTTTATATCTTACATCTTGATATTGAAACTTATAGACGTTTTAATCTTTCATAAACTTGAAATCAACATACTGAGGAATTTTAATTTTCTACCACCAATTCTTTTGGGGAGTATTTGGAGACTTACCTATGTTTAGGAACATTCATAACAGGGTGCTAAAAATTGTTATAACAAAGATCCTTGGATATGTTTTCTTTCTTTCTCTTTCTTTTTGAAGCATTTTTATTTAATGTGTCATGATATACATGCAAAGCACATCCACTGATTATTACCAGCTCGTGCATGAACACTGAGTAGACATAGTTGTCACTTTAAATTAATCGTTTTGCAGACTCCAGTACTAGATGAAGGCTACAAATGCTTAGAAAATATTTCTCAAATATTTCTTTTTAATTGTTTATTTATTTATTTATTTGAGAGACAGAGAGAGAGAGAGAGAGAGAGAGATAGAATGGGTGTGCCAGGGCCTCCAGCCACTGCAAACGAACTCCAGATACATGTGCCACCTTGTGCATCTGGCTTACATGGGTCCTGGGGAATCGAACCTTGAACTGGGGTCCTTAGGCTTCACAGGCAAGTGCTTAACCACTGAGCCATCTCTCCAGCCCCAAATATTTTGTTTTTATCTAATATTATGACATAGTAGCAACACCGTCTTGTACACAATACCTATGAGTAACATGAAAATTAAAAATCCAGGGAGAATGAAGTTAAGAGAATATCATTTGGACTACTGTCCAGAATTGCCATTTACTGGTGTTACCACCAGTGTTCTGTGTCTTCAACAAGAAGACACTAAGCCTTTTGAGCTTCAGTTACTCATCTTTATCTTAAGTACTTATGTTCCATTAGAAAAAAACTAATAGATAATATATTATTATTTGAGAAACACAATACCACCTTCTCTGTCATATTTCTTTTGAACAAGTAACTACCCAGCAGTCAACATTTAAAAGAATACATTTAATCTGCCCAGTCAGGGCAAGTAGTTGTCCTTCAGTGTCTGTAGGAGGGACAAGTTTCAGGGATATTCAGGATACCAAAATTCAAAAATGTGCAAGTGCCTTGATAACAGTGACATAGCATTTTCATGTAATCTATATACAATACTTCGTATATTTTAAATCACTTCTTAGTCATATATAAAACTAATGTGATACAAATGCTATGTGAGGAGTTGCTATATTGCATTATAGGGAAAAATGACAAGGAAAATTTTGTAAATACTCAATACAAATGCAATTTTTGCTATGCTTTCAATCTGTGGTTTGTTGAATTCACAAAGGCAGAACCCACAAATATAAAGGGCCAGCTGTGCTGGTTTGATACAATAATTTATATAGTGCTGGCAAATGAAATATGCAATGTCTCTGATTTCACTTCTCCTTTCTCCTGTGAAGGTTTGTGGTTATTGTGACCTCCCAGAGTAGGAGTGGATGAAATCTTGGAACCGAGTATTGTCCTCCGAGATTTGGTTTCCATGGTGATGCTCATTGTTCTCCAGGTTGCAGCTCACCCTGCTGGAGTAATTCTGTCAGCCTGCATAACTCCCTGGTCCATGTTTTCTCCTCCTGGTTAGGGTCTGATAATAAGCTTCACCTATCTCCACTGCAGACCCCGGCCTTTATTTTTACCAGCTATTTTTCTTGATCCCCAGAAATTCCGAATGAATCAGCATTTCTGCACAACTGTAATTCATTCTTAGCCCACCAGTGTTTTGAGGCACATATGTTTGCTCTTATAAAATATAATTCTCATTCATATACACTTTCAAGCCTATTGTCATATTGCAAAATATGTTTCTTCCAGGCCAGGTAAGGGTGTACAGGCACAGATTTGTATCTCAGCACTGGTAAGGTTGAGACAGGGAGATAATGAATGAGTCCAAGGCCAGCCTATATTACAGAGCTAGACCCTGTCTTAGAAAGTCAATGGCTTTGAGAACTTAGTCTAGCATGTGAAATGCCTTGGATTCCAGTATTATTGCTGCAAAAAAATGAAACAAAAGGAAAAATTTTCAATCTCATTTTAACAATTTCTTCCCAGTTTTATGATTATCTCATTCCCTCAAACAAACAGATGTTAAGAGGCTAAGGAAAATGTCATGTAGGGAAAAGTAAAACAAAATCATGTTAATGTTTAATACAAAAATATAAAAATAAATGAAGGACCTGAAATAAATGTCCCAGTTCACACAGTAATTCAGTCAGGAACATGAAAGGGTAATGAGAAGGAACTGATCACTTCTCTGATGCTGAATGAAGAAAGACAACTGGAGGGAGGAGCTAACAGATGATCTGATCAAACTGGCAGAAAAAATAATAAGTCATTCAAACCTACATCACATTTTATTATAAAAGATAAACAGGGAATAAGGCTCAGGGGTTGAAGGCACTTGCTTGCTAAGGCTGCCAGCCCATGTTCAATTCCTCAGCACCCATGTTAAACTAGCTGCAACCATAAAATCAGTTTCCCAGCATAAAATCAGTTGCCCAGGCAAGAGACACTAAGAAGGTGGAACACAAATACCTCAAGAGGGTGTCCTATGGCCTTCACATGTGAACCGTGGCACATAATCAAACATACAGACATATACACACACATACACATTTTAATAAAACTACCTAAGCTTTTCCACACCCCTAAAAACTTTAAATTATTTGTAAACTCATTTATCTGTAAACCAGTAAAAATAGCCTACAGAGCAAAGAGTATTCTACTTACCTAGTTCTTTATGAGAACCACTTTAAAGGGCCTCTGGTGTACCCTGGCTTCACATGTCAATCAACAGCTGACCCTCACATCTTTTTCATGTGATATCCTGTTATTGTAGAGATCATAATTTTAATTTTTTTTTTTTTTGGTTTTTTGAGATAGGGTCTCACTCTAGCCCAGGCTGACCTGGAATTCACTATGGAGTCTCAGGGTGGCCTCAAACTCACAGCAATCCTCCTACCTCTGCCTCCCAAGTGCTGGGATTTAAGGCATGCGCCACCACACCCGGCTTTATAACTTTAATTTTTTTATAAAACCATTTTCTTTATCTTCTGTACATTCTATCACTTTATGATCCTGTGCTCTTGTTCTGGATGAATCAGGTCTGTGGCATTATAGACCATTACTGAATTCTTCATTGTTTTCTGTTATCCCGATGTTATCTCTATTTCTCCTTCTCAGAAGGCCATATAAGTGCAATTGTTTCAATGTGACATACAATAACTATATGTATCAAATGGAAAAGATATGATACTTTTTGTTTCTCAGATGTATATTTAAACTGGTATTTATGAAACAAATTTGGAGTTTATTTTACAAAGGTTTAAATACAGATTGAAGCTGAGCGAGAGAGATTTTTATGAACCTAAAGCAAGGGTGAGTGTAGGTTTCTTAAGGAATTCACCTTACACTAATTTTTGTTTACTTTCCATATGCTAAATACTAACCCCTGGGAATGAGTGTATAAATGTCTGTGTTGTTTCCCAACTTATCCTAAGCCTGTTGCTGTAACCATTCTTAAGAACATTTCACTGCAATATTTTAGACAGTAGCTATGGCAAGAATGAATCAATGAGCATGAACTTTCCTAACAGGGTATCTTAGTTTTCTAGAGATATAGCAACAGAGTATCACAGATTAGGTGGCTTATATAACAGAAATTTATTGTCTAACGATTCTGGTGGCTAGAAACTCAAGATCAAGATAACATCAGAAATATTAATTTTGTGGATCTTACTAGAGAAAGCTGTCCCATGCCTTCTCCCAGTTTCTGTTCTCAATGGTTGTCTTTCTTCAGATTGCATATCTCCTTCTTCACTTCTTCCTCTTCACACAAAGTTCTTCTTGTGTCTGCTTCTTTGTAATCAGCCTTCCCTGCTTTACAACAATCCCAGTCCTATCAGAGAAAAGCCCCTCTTAAACATGTCATCTTAACTAGTTACCTCTTCAACCACCCCATTTACAAGTAAGGAAGGTTACTTGGAAACAATCTTTGAGGTTTAGAGTTTAGAACATCACTGAATAAATTTGGAGGGTCACAGTTTGTAGTGGTTTGGGGAAAATAGCCCCCATAGGCTCATGTGTTTTGAGTACTTGGTTCCCAGCTCTAGATGATTTGAAAAGGTTGTGGAGTCTTTTGGAGGTGGAGCCTTGGAGGTGTGTCCCTGAGGTGGGTCTTGAGACATTGTGCTCCAGTCCATTTGTCAATACAAGCTGAGCTTCTTCTTGCTGCTGCCTCCCACCTGATATGACAACATGTGACACCCCAGCTACTTTCCCTGTAATGCTATGCTTTCCCCACCATAATGAAGCTTCCCCTCGAAACTTTAATCTGAAATAATTATTCCATAAGCTTATCATGTGTTTTGTCACAGCAATGAAAAGTTAACTGCTATACAGTTCAATCCATTATATCGGTACCTCAAGGAGATCTGTATCAGACAGTGTCATACACAGCTCCACAATGCTGGGATAATCACCCAACCAGACAGTTTATGGGGAGGGAAGGATTTATTTCAAGTTTACAGATCCATGGGAATTTTTGTTAATGGTGGAAGCAGCTGGCTTCATTTCATAAATCTAAGGAGACAGACAGAGAGAGAGGGAGAGAGAGAGAGAGAGAACTACCAGCCAGCAAACACCAAAAGAGCAGCAAGCACAAACCAGTATCAAGCAGGAACTCCAGAGCTCAGACTTCTCCCCATACCTTTCAGCTGGAATCAGATATACCCACCATGGTAGCTTAAGGCTGGACTCTATGATCTGTCCCCAGCGGTGCCTCCTCCACCCAAGGTACAAGCTTAATAAAACATCTGAATCTATAGAACCGTACATTTTCAAACTGCCACAGTGGGTTTTGTTACTCCAAAGGTTGATTTCAGAAAGGTTTTTTAAAAAAAAATTTTTGATAGCAACAGTTCTTTTATATATAAACATCTGTGGTATATGTCAATACTTAGCACACTTCATGAGAGTAAAATCTCATATTCAGGAAAAGGGTGACCAATGTGAGTGGGGAGGAGGAAAAGAGTAAGGGGGTGAATATGTTCAATGCTCTGTGTGTGTGTGTGTGTGTGGTCTGTGTATCTACATATGTATGTATGAAAATATCATAATGAAACACATTTTTGTACAATGAATATACATTAATCAAAAATATATGACTTGAGGTAGATGTAGGTTTATCAGGAAAGGGAATAGGACCAGTGAAAAGGGGAAAGACAAGGATAAGGAAGTAATAGAGGAGCTGGAAAAAAAAAAGTTCTATCTTCAGAAGTTTCAAATACCTTCCTTTGTCACTATAGCAAAGATGCTGGGTACTAGTAATTCAACAACTATCCTCTTTTTTAAAAAAATCCAAACCATCTCATATTGTATGGTCTGAATATTGACGTGGTCCCAAAATATATATATACTTAAATGCTAGCAGCTAAGGTAAAATCTGTAAGAGGCAATCAGGTCATGATGATGGAGCCATTATACAAGAGGATCCAGGGAGACTGACTCCTTGAACTGTGTAAAGGCATAGCATAGGTGACTGTCTGTAAACCAGGAAATGAGGCCTCACCACACCCCAAATTTTCCAACATTTGATCTTGAACTTCCAGCCTCTTGCTTTTTTGTTATTCCTAAGCCATTGATTCATGGCATTTTGTTATACCAGCACCAATAGACTAACACAGGCACCAAATACCTTCTTGACCAATGTTTACTTCATTGTTGACAGATCTGAACTCTACTTCTAGGGTCTTTTTTGTGAGCAAAGTAATTTTCCCCTACCCAAAGGGAAGGTGATTCCCAGAAAAACAAGCTTGGACTAGTTGGTGTGAGGCCCAGAATAGTAGCTCTCAACACAATGTCTTTTGTAGCAATTCAGGCAATGATTATCATATGATAGAGGGATTGAATGCTGAGTGCTAACAGAATACCCCCCCTACCATAAACTATGTCTTATGAAGGAGACTGAGAATTACCACAGAGACTAGCCCTCCATGTTCAGGAAAGCTACATGTGGCCTTAGATTTCGCTTTGCCATGAAGCAGTGTTTAGGAAGCTACTCCACTATTTGGACTTCTTTAGGTCTTAATCATCCTATTTTCACATTTTAGAAATTAAGAATACTGAGAGACAGAGGATTAAAGTTGTTGACTTGTTTACTGTTAGTGTAAGGTCATATATTTTTAAAGACAGTTTACAGTAAGTAAATTGCAGCCTCTAAAGCAGGTTGTAATAATCCATGTTCTCTAATCCCAGTCACTTGTTATTTTCCAACAAAAGAAGATTCTTTTTCTCACTCTTCCCCCAAGGTAGAGGTCCACTTCCAGAGTGGTGTGGGTGTCACTTTTAGACTGTGAAACTGGATTTTATTAGTCACTTTTACTTTATTTGTTATAAAGGATGTCAAAAATAAGCTTTCTATAGGTCCTACTCTCACTGACAAGAGGTAATTATTTTTCTACAAGTCTATATATCATTTTTTCTTAGCTCTACCTAGACCTTCGACAAACATAGCTAGAAAACACATTATGAAATTCAACTGCTGGGATACTTGCTACAAACTATAGAATCATGTAGCAGCATCCCTATTCCAATAAATTTAGAGTCCTCACTGGTAAATTTAATCCTTAAAAATTTAAAGGTAAAAGCCATATATTATTTATCATTGTAATCAAATCATAATGCATATTTAGTTCTAATTTAAATTAGTTGGAAATTAAATAATTAGTAGTAGATGAATAGATGAATTTACTAATGCACAATGTGGCTATTTCTTGACTTCAGTTCTGACATACTTATTAAACTACATTTATTGAACATTTTATTTAATACGTTACTTTAGAGGAATTATACACCACTGAACGGAGTTGAGGAATGTGAATTTAAGAAGGCCCATGTTTACACACTATTAGTACAGAGATGTTAGGCAAGTCGCCTTATGTTTTATACTGTGAATGTGTCCTATGGAATCACCACCTACTCAGCTCTGCTTAACTTAACACACATTCCCCTGAATCTATTTGTACTTTACAGTGGTGGCTGCGAGCAAGGTCTGCATTCTGATTCGTGTCTTTTGTATCTGAAGTCAAGGCTACTGACATGGTCTTGCCTCTTTCTGTTGTCTCCATGGTGATAGGAACTCTGCATCTCTTGCCTGTTTGAGACATGCTATTGACTGCAATATATTCTCCAAGGCTTTTTTTTTTTTCTGTGAGCAAAACTTAGAACAATTAGCATTACTTCATAACTGCACATTTTCTTCAGCAGATTTCAGTAACTATTTTCATTGACTTCTTGATGTTTGAGCTCTGTCAATAATTCTTCAATTACAAATTTTAGAGGCTTTGTTTTTTGCATTTAAATGAATCAAAATTCTATGTAAATATTGTTATAAATGTAATCATTGTTGGAATGTCCTAATTTTGAAAAGATCCTGTTTGAATACCTCAGTTTCTAAAATGAGGTCAGATACTACAACCAAAATCTCTCTGAGTGAAATGAAAAATGCATATTCCCATCAAAAGACTGATGTGCACTCATGACCTAACAGTGAATACTGATAACCCCACTGAGGAGGGACTTTAGTGAAGTGGGAGCAGGAATGAGAGGATAGAAGTGTATAACCCAATGGGAATAAGAACAATAGGCAATATGTTCATACTATAAAGTTTATAATAATAAAAACAATTACTAAAAATACTGGACACAAGCCGGGCATGGTAGCCCATGCCTTTAATCCCAGCACTCAGCTCTGCTTAACTTAACACACATTCCCCTGAATCTATTTGTACTTTACAGTGGTGGCTGTGAGGTAGGAGGATCGCCATGAGTTCAAGGCCACGCTGAGACTACATAGTGAATTCCAGGTCAGCCTGGGCCAGAGTGAAACCCTACCTCGAAAAACCAAAAAAAAAAAAAAAAAAAATTAAAGACTGAACACTGAATAAGGAAGACCCCAAATGAAAGGAGGGAGGAAACACTGTGAACATGGGAGGTACTTGGTGAGTAATTGCTGTAGGAGAAAAAAGGTACTTGGATGACACAGTCATGTATAAAACTGTGAAAAGAAAGAAGAAAAGATTGGCCAGTGATATATGGGGAAGGATGAATAAAACATGCACAGGGCTGGACAGATGGTTTAGCAGCTAAGCATTTGCCTGTGTAGCCTAAGGACCCAGGTTTAATTCCCAAGTACCCACATAAGCTAGATGCACCCTCTGGCACATGCTTCTGGATTTCAATAGAAGTGCATAGAGGCCCTGGCATGCCCATTCTCTCTTTCTTTCTCTCTCTCTCTCTCTTTCTCTCTCTCTCTTTCTCTCTGTGTGTCTCTCAAATAAGTAAATAATATATTTTTTTAATGCACAGATTTCACACCTTTCCCCTGAAGTAGACATATTTTCCCACATGATAGTGAATGACAGGTAAAGTCATTTAATTTCTAAAACAGGTAGCAAAGGGTTTTCAATGATTTTCTGTTTCACTAACATAAAGAAAAAGCAATTGTTTCACAAATTGTACAAAACCACTGACCACATGTATGTCATTTTCATATGCTTCACTCCAAACAGGAAAATGCCAACTTATCTTAAGAAATTCTGAAAAATCATAACTGAAACAATACTGTTGCTATTGTTCCCATTAGTCTTATTTCTATGTGACTTACCCTAATGTTCTCCAGTATTTATGGACAAGAGAACACAAAGAGAATCCACACTAGGATATAGCAGCAGCCATGGTGTATAACAGATCTCGGTCATTTCCAAATATTATATTTCAGAGAGTAAGGAGGAAATATGGCCTGTGAAGATGAACAAGGCTGAGGTAAAGTTGAATTTTTCCCCTACTTTCAGTGTCTAAGTCACCTTGGACCTTTAATTAGCAGCTAAGGTCTGGCTCTTTCACCTGGACTGTTTCCTAGTCTTAATTCAATGTCTGGCAATAAGTATATACTGTTCCTATAGTCATTTCACATGGTGGTTGGTTGTCTTTTGGCTTCTGGGATCAGAAGATGTGATTGAGTTTTGGGCTGATTTCAATCACTTTTTCTTGATTATTACTCTGACTCTCTAAGGCAATCATATGGAAATACATGTTGTATAGAAAGGATAGCCTTTCCATTCCTTTTAACACCTATCTATAGATCTCAACAAATCCTTTGCCTCGTCTAAGTTTTCCCAACACCTTGGGAGACTTAAGGGCACAGGAGGACAGATATCCAACTCCTATGATCCTCAGTTGCTCAATAGTTTCATATTAATGACATATACCTCCAGGCCTCTTTATTATTGCGTATATGATTGTGTTGTTTGTCTAGGGCCATTTCCCTTACCTGCAACACCCTCATTTCCATAAATCTTGTTTTGTGCTCCTAACATTTTTAATGTTGGATTTAAAATATTATTTTCTGTATGACATTTAGCATTCTCCCTTCTCTAAATCTAGAAATTACATGCTAAATATTACTTGAAAAATAAATGAACAAACACACTAGTAAATTGAATATGAAAGTCACACAGTCCTATTATAGTGGACTTACAATATGACAATCACCTGCCATCCCTCATGGAATAGGAACTTCAGATGTACAATGAGTCTGGTCCTGAGATGCTGCATGTCCCTGCTGACTCCAGACAAAAGCTAAGCATCCTCTGACCACAAAATAACTGGACACCCAGGATTTGAAAGCAGTAGGGGAAGTGAACACAAGGAGAATGAGCAAGGGGGTCTTGATCATTCACTAAGGGGGGAAATTTTTATTTGAAACTTGAAAATAATCCTTCACATATGTTGTAGGTTAGGAGCCAAACAAAAATGTGTATGGCACAAGGTACCAACTTGTATTCTCCCGTAATTGTTTTGACATAGAATTAGAGACACACAAGTCCGTTCCCTTGACCAGCTGATTTATGGGTAATTGCAACAAATGTAGCTTTAACTGAACTAGGACTGTACTACAAATGGTTACTTGTTAGTGTCCAAAGGCTTTCTTCTGGATTAAGCACTCATTCAGTAAGGAGCTTCTGGCTGCCTGAGTTCATCTCTATACTGTCCATATGATAATTGGCATACTACATAAACATAAATCTCTTCACTTCAGAGAAAAAATGATATCCACTATCTATACCTCAGGAAATTTTTAAAGAATTAAAGACTAGGTGAAGCCATTTCCAATATGAAGCTTTTCCTAACTTCTCAGTTACACTACAAAATATTCTCATAAATCTGCCACAATCCTTAAAAAACATTGCACTGAACTCTGATGTCACTATTCCCTTAAGAATCCATAAAGCAATTTCTCAAGGAGAATAAACAAGTCTTATCTCTAGACTGCAATGACTGAATGCACAGTCATGCTCAATAATTGTTTATAAACATCTGTATGAATGAATGATTAGGGCTTTACCAATATGAGCAATAGTTAATTAATTCAATGAATATTTATGAGGCACTCACTATAAGCTCAATTATTATTCTAAGTGCTGGCAATATATCAGTGAACAAAGCAGGTAATAATCCTACCCCATGGAGCTTCTAATTTTTGCATCAAAATTTTTCAGCTTTGGCCAAATGCCAATCCTATGTCCCTTCAAAGGGTGCTCATTGCAAATATGTGTCAAAATGAGCCAATAATGCAACTCTCTTGAGATTGGCAATTTCAGCATATGGGGAACATCCATTAATGACTAATTTGTGCTCCAGGCCTTTTTATAGGACACCTGGCCATCTTAAAATTATACTGGTGTCTAAGGCTCTTTCTGTCCAAGTCTCCTTTCTACTATGTCACATTTCCTTTATATAGTGAAAGACAAATTATATATATATATATATATATATATATATATATATATATATATATGCATATATATATAATTTATTTTGTATATGTATGTATTGTATGTATGTATGTATGTATATATATGTATGTATGTATATATATGTATGTATGTATATATATACATATATATATATAATTTATTTTGTGTATGTATGTGTTCTTTGTATGCATAAGTGGGTTTTCTTCTGCTACAATGTATGTGGGGAGGTCAGATGACAGCTGTTGGATTAGTTTTTTGCCTTCCACCTCCTTTGAGACATGTTCTCTTATTGTTGTTCACCCCTCCATTAACAAATTTCTTGGAAATTTTCCTGTCTCAACCTTCTTGCTGTAGATGCACTGGGATTAATTATAGCAGCCACCACAGCATCTGGCTTTTTAACATAAGGTCTGAGGATCCAAACTCAGGTACTCAGAGTTGCATGAAAAGCACTTCATTTTTGGAGCCATCTTCCCAGCCTCACTTTCTTGTTCCACAGAAGTAAACTCTACAATATGGCTAATGTCTCACAGTGCTTATTCCACTCTTTGTTTTGGAGCATTTTGAATTCTATCTTGAGGTTTTTTTCTACTGGACACACAGACTGGTACAAAAGTTAGCAAGGATTTTCCCACTCCAATTCTCTAAACATGAAATGGGCTTTTACACTTATCTGATTGCCCATCCTATTCTTACTATTGCTTTGCCCCTACCCTAGGATTTTAGAATGAGAGAAAACATGCTTCCAGTGTGATGCCAAAAATTATGTATATATATGTATGTATGTATATATATGTATGTATGTATATATATGTATGTATGTATATATATGTATGTATGTATATATATGTATGTATGTATATATATGTATGTATGTATATATATGTATGTATGTATATATATGTATGTATGTATATATATGTATGTATGTATATATATGTATGTATGTATATATATGTATGTATGTATATATATGTATGTATGTATATATATGTATGTATGTATATATATGTATGTATGTATATATATGTATGTATGTATATATATGTATGTATGTATATATATGTATGTATGTATATATATGTATGTATGTATATATATGTATGTATGTATATATATGTATGTATGTATATATATGTATGTATGTATATATATGTATGTATGTATATATATGTATGTATGTATATATATGTATGTATGTATATATATGTATGTATGTATATATATGTATGTATGTATATATATGTATGTATGTATATATATGTATGTATGTATATATATGTATGTATGTATATATATGTATGTATGTATATATATGTATGTATGTATATATATGTATGTATGTATATATATGTATGTATGTATATATATGTATGTATGTATATATATGTATGTATGTATATATATGTATGTATGTATATATATGTATGTATGTATATATATGTATGTATGTATATATATGTATGTATGTATATATATGTATGTATGTATATATATGTATGTATGTATATATATGTATGTATGTATATATATGTATGTATGTATATATATGTATGTATGTATATATATGTATGTATGTATATATATGTATGTATGTATATATATGTATGTATGTATATATATGTATGTATGTATATATATGTATGTATGTATATATATGTATGTATGTATATATATGTATGTATGTATATATATGTATGTATGTATATATATGTATGTATGTATATATATGTATGTATGTATATATATGTATGTATGTATATATATGTATGTATGTATATATATGTATGTATGTATATATATGTATGTATGTATATATATGTATGTATGTATATATATGTATGTATGTATATATATGTATGTATGTATATATATGTATGTATGTATATATATGTATGTATGTATATATATGTATGTATGTATATATATGTATGTATGTATATATATGTATGTATGTATATATATGTATGTATGTATATATATGTATGTATGTATATATATGTATGTATGTATATATATGTATGTATGTATATATATGTATGTATGTATATATATGTATGTATGTATATATATGTATGTATGTATATATATGTATGTATGTATATATATGTATGTATGTATATATATGTATGTATGTATATATATGTATGTATGTATATATATGTATGTATGTATATATATGTATGTATGTATATATATGTATGTATGTATATATATGTATGTATGTATATATATGTATGTATGTATATATATGTATGTATGTATATTTGCTATGAGTTTATGATTAGAATTTGCTATGAGTTAAATGTTTTCTTACTGAGGTCTTTGTTTTAATGTGTTGTATAATATGTTTTTAATACTCTGATATGCTTGAAATCCTTCTTGAATTGAATGATGCACTCGGGGCTGAAATATTTTCCAATAATTTCAAGTTCTTAGAGACACTAATATTCCCTGTGTTTTATAGATGTCATATAAATGTCTCCTTCCTTTCCACTTTTCTTTTTGTTCTACTTCTAATACCAAGCTCAATACACAGATCTTAATTAAAATAAATGCGAGACCTTAGTTAAAGATGTTCCATGCTTTCTAATTATTTATGAAAGTCTAAATAAATATTCCTAAGATATTAATAGCAAGAGACAAAGAAAGCAGTTTCCAATTCTATCCTCAACTCAAGTGCAATAAAAAACATGTGGTTGGAGAAAAAAATTGACAAATGATCGCTTTGGTTTCACATGTGAGGAAGGCTTCCTATTATTTGACTCTGAAGTTTATAGAAATGTAAAGCAAAAGAATTCACAAATGAATGTTATCAACTAATATCCTGCAACAGTATATCCAGTAATCTGAATATTTAATAGCCATCTCTGCCCCCATGGCAAACTTCGCATCATAAGAATGTGGCATGGTAAACATTTGTTCCTAAACTCCTGTCATTGGCACAATCATAGACCCACAAAGATGCCTGCATTCTAATTCTCATAACCTATGTATATATTAGCTTACATGATGTGATGGCTAATTTCAATTGTCAGTTTAATTGAATTAAGAAGTACCTGGAATATAAATTCAGCACACCTTTGGGTGGATCTGTGAGGGCATTTCCAAAAAGTGAAAACTCTCTTTAAATAGGAGTATCTCATTCATTTTGGAGTATCAAATTCCAAACTGAACCAGAAAAGAAGAAGGAGAAGAAGAAGGAGGAGGAGGAGGAGAGGAAGAGGAAGAGAAGAAAGATAACCTGAGCTGGAGAGATGGAACAGTGTTTAAAGGTGCTTTCTTGCAAAGCTTGAAGGCCTGGGTTCAATTCCCTAGTATCCACATAAAGCCGGATGCACTGTAACACATGCATCTGGAGTTCATTCATAATGTCAGAAGGTTCTGACTCCTTCCTTCCTTCCTTCCTTCCTTCCTTCCTTCCTTCCTTCCTTCCTTCCTTCTTTTCTTCCTTCCTCCTTCCTTCCTTCCCTCCCTCCCTCCCTTCTTTCCTTCCTTCCTTTCCTCCTTCCTTCCTTCCTTTCTCTCTCTCTTTCTCTCCTGTCTCCATCTTTCTCTCTCAAATAAACAAAATATTTTATAAAAGAAGAGAGCTGACTGCTAGCATTCTACTCTTCCCCTGCTTATATTTTTTTTTCTGAAACAAACTATTTTTTAAAGGCAGGAATGGCAGCTCATGCCTTTATTTTAGTTATTTATTTATGGGGTGGGGGAGAGGCAGCAAGAAAGAGAGAGTGGGCATGCCAGGGCCTTCAGCCACTGCAAATGAACCCCAGATGCACACGCATCCTTCTGCATCTGGCTTATGTGGGTCCTGGGGAATCAAATCGGGGTCCTTAGGCTTCCCAGACAAAGGCCTTAAGGCTAAGCCATTTCCCCAGCCACAGACTTTTCTTTCATTAAGTAGAAACATGGCATGGACATATCATGTGTTGGTACCATCATTTCCCTTTTCCCTGGCCTTTTCTGCAGAAGGCCATCCTCAGTAGGATTCCTCAGTGGGTATTCACCATGGGGTTGTGGGTTATGAGTTGTAAGAGCAGTAATCAGTCATTGTTTGGGGGAGCAATGCCTCTAGATATTCCCTCCCACTGTGTGGCTCTTACAGTCTTTTTGCCCATAGTTTCACTATAACAGCATTGTGGTTTTTTTCTTTTATTAAGTATATACTTTATACAGACACATCATGTATTGGTACCATCATTGCCCTCCTCCCTGCCCCCATTCTGCTAAGGGATTGCTGGTGTTCTCCATGGGGTTGTGGGTTATGAGTAGTGAGAGCAACAGTCAGTCATTGTGGGGCGGGGGGTGAGCAATGCCTCTGGATATTCCCTCCCATCCTGTGACTCTTACAATCTTTTTATGCTTATTGATGGGCTGAGATGTGAGGGAATAGTCACATTCTTCCATCACCATGGAACCATTTGCCACCATGCCTTCCCTGTGATGGAATATATATATATCCCATCAAACCATAAATCCTTTCTCCCTTAATTTGCTGTGGTGATTTGAATCAGATATCCCCTATAAAGTCATGAATTTTGAACACTTGGTCCCCATCTAATGACAATTTGGGAGGTGGAGCCTTGCTGGAGGAAGTGTGTTGTTGGGGGCAAGCTTAGGGATGATATAACCAGTTCCCCCTTGCCAGAGCTCAGCTCTCTCTCCTGCTATTGTTTTCCACCTGTTATGGCAGAGGTGATGTCCAGCCTCTGCTCATAAGTCGCTTTCCCCTTCCATCATGAAACTTCCTCTCAAGACTGTGTGCCAACATAAAAACCTTTCCTCCTATCAGCTGTTTTTGGTTAGGTGCTTTGTCCCAGTGATGTGGAAGTGACTGTAACAGATGTTTTGGTCAGGTATTTGGTCACAGCACCAAGGGATGTTACTGATGCATTGGACTTCACAGATTTCCTTAAGGCATTGAAATGGGGAGATTGCTCTTGGAAATAACATCATCTTTCGTTTGTAAAAGCATTTACTCCAGTTTCATTGTCATCATAGCTTGGGGGAATTCTATAAATGAAATATGAGGGTATCCTATGGATTTATAAACACAACTTATTGTCATGAGCAAATACTCACAAATAAGACTGCTCTAACAACCCACTGAAATCATCAAATAAAATGTGTTTTGTGATCTTAACATATTTATTTGAGAGAGAGAATGGGTATGCAAAGGCCTCTAGCCAGTGCAAATGAACTCTGGATGCATGTGCCACCTTGTGCATCTGACTTACACAGGAATTGAACCTGGGTCCTTTGGCTTTGCAGGCAAGTGTCTTAACTGCTAAGCCATCTCCCAGCCTGTGATCTTAATGTATGAAGCATTAAAATGCACTGTATTGGAAAAACTAAAATATAACTTATTTACTAATATAAACTAACATGCTGGTTCAAACTAATAGCATGTGTTTAGCAATAAAAGGCTATATGTGTCAGTGCTGGGACTGCCCTCACATGGGAATTGGTAAATATTGTCCAAGAGTCTCATACTTAAACATATCTCTAGACTAACATAGCATAACCCTAGAGATACCTAACAGAAATATAATATATTCATTCAAGATATTATTCAAAGTAAAAATAATTTTACAGTAGTACATTTACCTAGTAAAAAGTTTTACTGAATAAAAAAGTACATTGTATTAGTTAGTTTTGCATCACTGTGACAAAAATATCTGATATAGACAACATCAGGGTGGAAAGTTTGGTTTGGACGACAGGTTTTGAGTCCATCATGGCAGGAAGACATCACAGAGCCACTCAATTTGTGGCAGTGGGATTGTGTATCAGATTGTTCACATCATGGTGCACCAGGTAGCAGAAAGAGCATTCCAAGAGCCACAGGCCAGCTATAAACTTAAAAGAGCTGCCCCTAGCGACCAATGTCTACCAGCTAGGTCCAACTCCCAAAGGTTCCATGGCCTCCCAAAGTAACACCACCATCTGTGCAGCAAATATTCAAAATACAAGCCTGGGGAAATATTTCAGACTCAAATCACAGCATATAGTAAAAAAAAAAAAATGTATAGGTACTAGAATTTACATACTGGCGTTCAAATTTAGATTTAATTATTTGTAAATAGCTTCAGATAACATACCATCTCTAGCCTCCATTTAGTTTTCATTTGTGAAATAAGAATTAAATCTACCTTATTTAGGAGGTAATATAAATAGGATTAAAACACAAATATATTGATAGTATCTGGACCAAATTAGTGGCTTGGCCCACTTATTTTATAAGCATGAGTAAGTATTTGAATTAATTCTGTGAATGATTTCGCCTCTGTTTTCTCATCTGTAATGTACCTCCTAGAGCAATAGGTAAAATTGTGTATGTGTTGATAACTTCTTAAGCATTACCTATTATAATGTGGTTGTGTGGGAAGAGCTGATATTATATGTGAAAAGCAGAGCTCTGTAATGTATCGCATATTTCCTTTTCATAGCACACTTTTATATTATTACATTTCAAATAATATAATTCACATTACAATTGACATTTATTCTTTATATGATATTCATTTTTCCAAAAGATAATAAAAATTTAACAAATGTAGATGGAGGAATGAAAGGCATATATGTTTGTAACTTACATAAATTGGTCAGGAAAGTTTTCTTATTAATTTTTCTTCCCAAGGGCCAACACAGTTTGGACACTTCAATCTGCTCAATAAATGTCTGCTGAAACTGTGAATAAATAACTTATGAACATCTCTTCTTTTGGCCTAGGTTCTACTTTCTGCAATTACCTCCACTTGTGTTTTAGTCAACTCAACTTAAAATACTACTTTTTATTAGGTGTTTGTTCCTAGACACACTTGCTTTCATGGTCTGCTTTTGTCTTTGAAATACACAGAAATCTCATCACATTGAAAATGTTCACTTTTCTAAAACCCTAGTAGCTATTCGTCCGTCAACTTTAGGTCACTGAAATTCATTCAACCGACCAGTACTTGCTTCTGTGAGCCAGCATTCCTGTTCAGCTCACACCTCCTCTTGTTCTTTCCCCAATCAAACGAGACCCTGGGAGGTTAGGTAATAAGGAACAGCTAAGTGAGTAGTTTGAGCCAACATGAACAGGGTGTCTGTGGACAGGGAGCCTGCATGTTTCTATATTTCTTGCCTAAAAGTATCCTATCATTTTGAACAGAGCCAAATACTGAATTAGTCCACAGTATATTTGAAATGGGTCATAGCAATCACTTCCTCTTAAAAAGTCCATCGAGTTATTGTTTGCTCATTGTGTAGTCTGCCATTCTTTAACATATCTATTATTTTTTTGCCCATCTGTGTACTTTTTAAAAATTGTATTTATTAGCTGGGCGTGGTGGCACATGCCTTTAATCCCAGCACTTGGGATGCAGAGGTAGGAGGATCACCATAAGTTCGAGGCCACCCTGAGACTACATAGTTAATTCCAGGTCAGCCTGGACTAGAGTGAAATCCTACCTCGAAAAAAAAAAAATTGTATTTATTTGCAAGCAGAGAGAGACAAAGAATGAGAATGGGCATGCCAGGGCCTAGCACCACTGCAAATGAACTCCAGGCACATGCACCACATGCACCACTTTGTGCATCTGGCTTTATGTGAGTAGTGGGGAATCAAACCCAGGCCTTTAGGCTTTGCAAGCAAGTACTTTTAAATGCTGATCCATCTCTCCAGCCTCCCGTCTATGTACTTTAAAGACATATTACAGAGTCTGACCCACAGTATGTAATACTATAGATTGAATCATTAAGCTGAACTAAGTTAAATTACTCATGTATTTTCACATTTATCAGTTCACCATTCATTAAAAATCATGAGCTAGTTTTTAGAGGAAAAGACGATAAGCCTCCCTGCCACAGAAAGGCTTACAATTAATATGGGATATATATATATATATATATATATATATATATATATATATATATATATATAAACTAATAATGACACTGACAATAAAAACATTTAAGTATGAAATGTGATGAAAGCACATGTGATATGTTGATATACTACCACTTCTTGGGAGAGTGGATGACTTGAAAGATAACTATGTATTGGAAAGGCAGAGGATCTGAGATGAGAAGAGGGAATGAGAATGGCATAGAAGTATAAATAATAGTATTAAAATATTAATAAGCACCACTTATTTTGCACTATGAATCAGCCTCTATTTTGAGACCCACACATTTAGTATACTTATAAAATCCTATCAGGTTGGTGATATTAAATTTCCCTTTTTTTCCAATGTGGAAGCATAAACAACTAATGTAATTTAACAAAATTAAAATTCACATAGGTTAGTAAATGGTAACTGGAAGATTTGAGACCTGGAAGTGGTGCTCTAACCACTAAATGAACCTGCCCAGCAAGTATCAATGGGTGCTTGTGGCTGAAGTGAATAGAGGCTTTGCAGAAAGCAGTACCCTAAGATAATGATAGGTTAAGGTTGCCACTGTCCTCAGATATGGAACCAAAAGGAGGATGACACTAGCTGGATGACTGCTCAGAGCACCACTGTACAGAAGACAGTGAAAGGCTGATAGGCTCCAGTATATGTTTAGAAGGATGATGGTGTGGAGAAAAGCACAGTTACTATCAGTGCTCAGAAAAAGTGTTTTCTTATTATTTTTGTATATTTATTTATTTGACAGAGAAAAAAGGAGAGAGAGAGAGAGAGAGAGAGAATGGGCATGCTAGGGCCTCCAGCCACTGCAAAAGAACTCCAGATGCGTATGCCCCCTGTGCATCTGACTAACGTGGGTCCTGGAGAATCGAACCTGGGTCCTTTGGCTTTGCAGGCAAAAACCTTTGCAGGCAAACACCTAACCGCTAAGCCATCCCTCCAGGCCCCAGAAAAAGTTTTGAATGTATTAGCAAGCGAAACTAACTAGAGCTTGAAGAGGATATCCCAGTATACTTGAGCAACAGCAGATGGCTTCTAACTGCACTTTTGTTTAACATAAGATAAAGTACTCTGATTTTGACAATTGTATACACCTGAGAAAATTACATGACAAAACAGCATATCAAATATGTTTTTAATCCAGAAGGTCCCATATGTCCTTGGCAAGTAATTTGTCTCCTAGGCAATATTTTTCTTTCAACATAGATTAATTCTGTCTATATTTAGTTTTCATGTAAAAAAGTGAATAAAATAGGAATTTGGGGTTAGAGAGAAGGCTTAGCTGTTAAGGTGCTGCCCTGTGAAGCCTAAGGACCCAGGGACCCATGTTCAATTCTCTAGGTTCCACGTAAGCCAGGTACATATGGTGGCACACGCCTCTGGAGTTTGTTTGCAGTGGCTAGGGGCCCTAGCATGCCCATTTTCACACACTCTCTCTCCCTCACTCTGTCGCTAATAAATAAATAAATACAAATATTTTTTAAAGTACACTACAAAAAATGGAGTTTTATGTCTAACTTTTCCACTTAACAAATCATTATGGAGATGTATTAATGTTTTATTTGTTTTTATAGTTTAAAAAATAATAAAATATTTTAATGTTCTTTATATCTTTTTTCAATTGTGTGATTAAATGAAAATTTGCTTATTCATTAATCTTATTGATAAAGAGTAGGGTTTACTCCAGTTATGGGACATTATAAATAAGACTGCTATTAATATTTTTATATAATTCTGTTTTGTATATGCTGTGATTTGTATATGACTTGTTCCCCTGGCTTAATAGGAATTTTATCACCAGAGTCATATACCAATGCCATAAAATGGTGAGAAGAATTTATGATTTTTAGAGGTAGAACTTTCAGTGTTTGGAGTTAGATAAGGTGACTAAGGGATGGCTCCACGATTGAATTCCAGTGACTTTGCAGAAAAGGGAGAGTCATGTGGCTGGCTGGGTGATCCTCTGCATTGTCTTAGTCCTCTGCCTGCAAGAAGGCTTTGACCACACAAATCCCATGCACCTTCCATGCATTACCATGGGCCAAAATAATCCTATTTTATTTAGAAATTAGTATGACTCACATTTCACTACACACAAAAAAAATAGACTAATACACTGAACAATATTTTTATTTTCTTGAGTAAGCGCTTAGGCATATAATTCTACATTACAAAATCATAGCGCACTAACTCCCTTGTTTTCTAACACCCCCTTGTAAAAGTCACTCTGGGTATTAATAATTTTCTACTAACAGAACATGCTACGCATGTCTTGGTCCTGGCTAAATTATGAGCAAGAGTTGAAGGGAAGCCCAGTACTTCCTTCTCCCTCTGCCTCATGGAATGTTCAGCTTCATATCTAAATAATCAAATGAAGTACAGCTTGTTTGAAGGAATGTCCATCCACTTATAAATTATAAAGAAAGCAAATTATGAGCTGGGCATAGTGGCACATGCCTTTAGTCCCAGCCCTTGCGAGGCAGAAAGAGGTAGGAGGATCGCCACGAGTTTGAGGCCAGCCTGAGACTACATAGTGAATTCTAAGACTGACTAGGTTACTGCAAGACCCTACATTGAAACCGCCCCCCCCCCAAATAAAAGAAGAAAGAAAAAAAAGCAAATTATTTTAGTCTGCCTTAAATATAGGGTAGTTGTAAATGTGGGTTTAGTTGTAAATGTGGGTTTTTCTTCTGAAGACTCTAACAACATCCTTAAATTTGTGTTAATATCAGTACATGTCTCATAATGTGGAAGGAGCCCTAAAACCTAGGAAATGATTCAAAAGGTTGTTATAACAGCACTGGTGAAATATAATGAGACTATCCTCTATGGGAATTGTCAGAACTGCATTCAAGAATACATAAGCACTGCTTGTTGTAACAGGAAATGTTTTTATAACTCTAAGCTCTTCGCTTCTCTTCCCTTCCATCTGCTGCATTCACACATAATAGACTCTCTGCCATGACTCCACTCAGCAGAATGGACAGAGCTGAAGCACCCCTGCCTGCAAGCCCCATGGCTCACACACCCTGCTGCCTATCTCGTGTGACCCACATCCTCTGTATCTTTGTTTTCTGTTTAGTTCTGTTCAGGATGACCCCAAACTCAGTCATTCCAACTTCAGAGCCAGCTTATCTTTTGTGCTGATATTAGTTCTGGAAAACACAGAAAATAAAAATATCAAACAGAAATTACACATGAGAAGAATGTGTTATACGGCTCTGATGCCGACTTTAATGATGCCTGCTTTATTGTGTTTCTTGGGCATTTTCATAAAAAACAGGCAAGGACTGTTTAGAACTGTTTTATTTTTTTAATATCATATTCAGAGAAAGATCAGAATTCTATTATATTTTATACCAGAAAGTCCTAGAAGAGCTTATCTTTATCCTCTCCTTGTTGTGACAAGCTTTATCTTTTTTTTTTTTTTTTTAAGTTTTTCGAGGTAGGGTCTCACTCTAGCTCAGGCTGAGCTGAGCTGGAATTCCCTATGTAGTCTCAGGGTGGCCTCAAACTCACAGCAATCTTATCTCTGCCTCTTGAGTGCTGGGATTAAAGGTGTGCTCACCATGCCCAGCAAGCTTTATCATTTTGCTGGCTGGCATGCCAACCCCTGAGTTCACCACTGATTGATAGAAAATTGGGTTGGCCATGGTTTAGGTCATATTAGTATGATGCACAGTCCTATTATTTATACAGTGGCATCAAACCACCCACAAATCTAGAAGAAGAGACTGTAAGGAAAGGACTGAATAAGAGAGATTCATCTCTCATGTTTTCTCTACTTTGTATCTACTATATTCCTAGAAACTCATTATGCAGATTTATCCTATAATTAAATTCATCAGTTCCCTGTGGGTGGTGCCTACTGTTCTTGTCTCCCCACTTCTCCTTGAGTAATCTCTTGAGTATTTTTCAAAACTGAAAATAAATCTTGAATCAATCTTCAATTGTATAAAAATCAGGGACATTAAACATTTAATTCATGTTGAGAGCTGAAACTCCTGGTTAATTAACTAAGAAACACACTTTTAAAAGCCTACATGATTGGGTGGCTTTGCTTTGCTTTTGTCTGGCTTGCTATGTATCACTGGCCTACCTGGACCTCTGCCTCTGGAACTATATAAAAGCTGGGAAGCTAGTTTCATGTGGAAGGTAACATACCTCCAAGTCACCATGAAAATGCATGTTACTCCAGCAAGATAATGTGCCCATTCACTGGTTTTAGAAACCACTGATGGAGCAGCTGTGAGTACTAACTGCACTGTGTTACAGTTGACAGGAAGGTAGGCTTCCTGTGTATTATATACTAGATGGAAATGCTAGTCTTGAGTGGCTCTGAGAAGTGCAGACACACACAAAGGAAAGCAATAGAAGGACACTACATAGAGTGAATGAAGGCTCCATCTATAATATAAAATTTCATACCTGTTTCTCCAAGTTGGCATATTTTCATTAAATTTAAAAGCCTATGCTTGAAATAAATCATGACTGATATGATATTAGAATGCTTCAAGCTCTACTTTATATATGGAGATGACTGCAAATTATAAATTCTGAGCTAATCAACCAATTAGATGTGAAAGGAACACAGGTTGTAGTAGAAATAGAAACAAAAGTCAATAGAAACTGTTTCCTCCCACAACTAGGTTGTTTTATTTGAGTTTTAGTATTCATAAACTTAAGTTTTATAACAGAATTATAACCTTCTCTGGGCTAAATGGAATAAGTATAGTAAGGCCAAATACCCAGTTGCCTTCTTAGGGCTTAATAAGACCAACTTATGTGCATCAAACTGCACTAAAATATGTAGTCTAGTTACAATAATGGTAACATGACAGCTAATTTTTTTATAATGAGATAGCTTGTTTCTTATTCTTCATCAAACTGTTTTCATAATAAATAATGAATAGCAAGCCACTTTGAAGATATTTTATTTTTCAGACATCAAAGCATAATAATATTTTCTAACAAATACAAAATGAGGATAAATACCAGTTGTCTTTATAACAAGCATTGGTTTTTGTAAAATAATATTATATGTGGTTAATTTTAATAATTCAGAGACAAGAGCAATGGAGGTGGGGTGCCTTAGGGTCTTTAACAATCTTTTTGGTAACACTTCAATGGGTCAAAACATAGCTTTCCAGCAATACTATACTCCGTGTGATCAAAATTGTTCTAAATTCCCTGGGATCTGCCAAAAATGCCAGGTGGGTGGCTTCTGAGAAGAAACTTTTTTTTTTTTTTACTAGATATGGACATATTTAGTATGTAAACAACACATGTTGGTACCTCCCTTCTCCTCCTCCCTGCCCCTTTTCTGAAGAGACCTTCCTCTTTGAGGATGCAAGTCAACCCTATGGGGATTGTGGGTCATGCATTGTGGGGTGGGGGGCAATGTCCCTGTGCAAAATGTCCCAACTTGTGTCTCTAACAATCTTTCTGCCCCCTCTTCTGCAAAATTCCCTGAGCTATGCTAGGAGCATTTTAAGTCTACTTCAGTTATGGACACTTAGGAGCCTCTGGATCTCTGGTTTGGTAGGTATTGAGTGTCCTCATTATCTATCTCCATCACCCTTGTGCTGATATCAGATTCACTAAGAAAGTAGCACTCTTGCTCATTTCCCCAATTCCTCTGTGGTTTCAGCTGGGGCCAGGGTGGAGTGTCCTGGGTCATTTATCACCTCAGGTCCAGCTCCCATCTAAAAAAGAGAAGAAATTTCTCCCACAGAGAATGAAGTCAGCACCAGTTAAATGGGATAACCATTATTAATGTAGAGAGAATTAGAAGAGTGTTGACCCTCTCATAGCCTAAGGTTAGTGGGAGCTTGAAAATGGAAAGCAGAATCATTATCTGGATATGATTCTGACATGTTTTCTAGTTCCAGATATGGTTTCCTTTCCTCTGAGCAGATCTATTAGCCAATCCAAGAGAAGTTGGTTACTCAACATGGCTGTGTGCAACTATTGCACTTGTGTGAGCATCACATCAGGTTGTTTGCTTTTGAATCATTTACACTTTGAGTTGCTTGTAGAGATGTTGGCCACTTTTCCCCAGTAGCTCATGTAGCATTTTCCAGCACTAGATGGGCTAATTGTCTGGGCACTGGCTCTCTTCCAGATTCTAAACAGGTCTCTCGATGGTCCATGCCAACAGCATATGGTGTCTTCAGAAGTAAAGTCTTAACATTAATCTCTGCTGGGTAATCAAGTGCTGTGACAGAAGTCTGCCTTGTTTGTTTTGGGAGATCTAGTAGGTCTCTCTGATCAACAGCTCACTGTGGATGTAGACCACATCCTGGTATAGGAAATTACAGGTCAGTGCCAAGGAAAATGAAAAAAAAAAAAAAGACAGAGAAGAAAGGGTAATAGGAGAAATTTGAGGTTAGGTGTCCTCTCACACTCTCTAGGGCCCTTCAATTCAGGTACTCCCTCTAAAGTTTGTTGAGGGTCCCACCTTTTAGTCTGACTTCCAGAATATAGGATTCTATGGTACCAGTTCAATTTGGATTCAGTTTTGTGCCCCCCCCACCCTTTTCCTTCCCCCAAGCCCTACCCTTCCTATTGTTCAAGCCTTGAGATGGTATTCAGGTATGTCAGCAACTCAGGCTAGTCCAGGTTAGGAACTGCAGATGAGTGAGGCCATGCGATGGTTGTCTTCCTGTGATTGTGTAAGTTTTGAGCCTGGTCTCTTTTGGTTATTGTGATCTTCTTATTGGTTCTTGAGATTGTTGTTTGACTGTTCTGTGTGGAGTATTATCTCAAGTATTCTGTGTATGCTTTCATGGAGAGTTTTTCTTTCACCATTATGAGGGATTCCGTTGCTGGGTAAAATAGCTTGGGTTGGAAGCCATAGTTTTTCAGACTTCAAAGTGTTGCATTCCAGGCCCTTCTGTCCTTCAGGGTTTCTATTGAGAAATCTGATGTAATTCTGATGGGAATGACTTTGTATGTTGTGAATTGTTCCTCTCTTGCTGCTTTTAACACTCAGTCTTTGTTTTCATTAATAGTTTTAACTATGATGTGTCTTGGTGAGTTTCTTCTTTTGTCCTGTCTATTTAGTGTTCTGTGGGTTTCTTGTATCTTGATGGGCCTCTCTTTTGAGAGATTTTGAAAGGTTTCTTCAAAAATTTTGTTGACTATGGTCTCTATACCTCTGGCCAGGATTTCCTCTCCTCTGGCATACCCATGATCTGGATGTTTGGGCATTTTAGGGTTTCCCACAGTTCCCTTGGGAGGAGCAAGGGAACAGTGGTCTGGCCTACTCACTCCCAACCTGCCATGCCCCTCCACACACAGACCAATGCAGGGAACCTAGACCAGGGATGTGGGAGGACTGATAAGCAACTTTTTTTTGTCTTTTTAAAAATTCTTTTATTTATTTGAGAGGGAGTGAGAGAGAGAGAAAGAGTCTGAAAAAGAGGTGGGGGGAGAATGGGGGTGCCAGGACCTCCAGCCACTTTAAACCAATTCCAGACTCATGGGTCACCTTGTGCATTAAGCACATCAAACATGAAACCTGCTTATAGAAAATACAAAGAGGGAACTGGACATGGTGGCTAACATCTACAATACTAGCAGGTGTCTCAGATAGGAGGATCCCATGAGTTGAAGGCCAGCCTGGCGAGTTCCAGGTCAGCTTAATGTAGGGTATGACCTGGCCAGAAACAAAAGAAGAATGGAAGGAGGAGGGAGGAAGTGAGAGAGGGAGGGAGAAAGGAAGGAAGGAAGAAAGAAAGAGGAGAGAGAGAAATTGTTAAAAAGTTTTTTAAACTCAAATACTGGTTTTGTCTATTTGCTCAGTTGAGATATAATTATGTATATAGAATATACAGATATATGTTCTACTTCTAGAAACATAATAAGGTATGATTATAAATAATTAATAAGCACTATTTGAGAGAGAGAAAGAGGCAGAGAAAGAGAGAGAGAGAGAAAGGGCAAACCAGGGACTCTAGCCACTGCAAATGAACTCCAGATATATATGCCATCTTGTACATCTGATTTACTTAGGTACTGAGGAATTGAACCTGGGTCCTTAGGCTTCACAGGCAAGTGCCTTAACTGCTAAGCCATCACTCCAACCCCAATAATCAGCATTTTCATTATTGACTAATATTTAAGTAAGGAGTCACTACTGTTGGTGATCATTTCTGTTTCCACCCTACTGTGGAAATGAGCATCTTTGAACATGAGATTAGACAAAACATGGAAGAAAAAGCATGAACTTTGATATCAAGCAAACCCAATGTCAAAATCTGTTCATTTTTTGAAACAGTATTGTACTCATCAGACTTTAATACCTGACAAAATTCTTGACTTACACATCTTAAGTAAAGGTTATTTTAGCTCCTAATTTCAAAGGTTTCAATTCATGGTGATTGACTTCTTTGTAGCTGGGGGTATGTGAGGCAGCATGTAGCAGAGGCTGTTCAGCCCATGGTAGACGGGAGGCAGAAGGCCTGAACTGGATGGCTATACTTTCTCCCCATTTATTCCACCTGGGTCTCCATCAGATGAGATATACTTGTGAAAAGTATTTTCAAATATATCTTTATACACCTTTTTTTTTAAATTTTCAATCATACTTAACTATATATTAGCTACCCATAGCATATAACTAAGTTTTATTCTTTAATTCTTAATTGAGTATATTTTACTTTGAGTTTGATGACTTTCTATACTACTTTGGCTACCAGGCAGCAAGGAATACTGGAATGGGGTCACACACAGGGTAGAAGGTCATAAAGCCAGGTCACACAGTACTGTAGGTTAAAGCAGTAAGGCTGTTGTCACTAGCAGCTAAGATGGGTACAAAGACAACATCTGTATGAAGAAGATACAAAGAGTAAAGTAATTTTTGATGGAGAAAATGAAGAACAGGACCAAAGGATGTATAAGGAGATCATCAAGGTAACTTTATTTTAGGACTAAGGCAAAATATGTAATATTCTAATTTTATTTATATTGTCTCATATTTATTTACACCCTCTCATATTTACTTTAGAAGACAATTAGGTTTAAAGATTCATTTTGATTTCAACATTATCTTCATATAGTTTTATTTTGTTTAAATAATTTTCAAGTTGGGCATGATTGCATACCCATGTAATCCCAGTACCCAGGAAGATGGTAAGAAGTTCACTAGTTCAAAGCCATTCTGGGATACGTAGATAGCAAGATTATGTCTCAAAAAATATACAGCTTGTTTTGTTTTATATTGCCATTCCATATTATTTGATTAGCCAAATTAATAGCCTATTTTAACTGTGACTATAGAAACTAAATTTATGATGACTATAAATTCTGCAGTAACTTGGATGGTATGCATTTCAATTTTTAATTTTTTTTTTTTTTTTTTTTTTTGGTTTTTCGAGGTAGGGTCTCACTCTAGCCCAGGCTGCCCTGGAATTCACTATGGAGTCTCAGGGTGGCCTCGAACTCACAGCGATCCTCCTACCTCTGCCTCCCGAGTGCTGGGATTAAAGGAGTGCGCCACCACGCCCGGCTTGTTTTTGTTTTTCAAGGTAGGGTCTCACTCTAGTCCGGGCTGACCTGGAACTCACTCTGTAGTCCCAGGCTGGCCTTGAATTCACAGCAGTCCTCCTACCTCTGCTTCCCGAGTACAGAAATTAAAGGCATGCGCTACCATACCCTATTCGAATTTTAATGTTATTAGTGGTCCTAAACACTCAAAGTTATCTTTATCTAATTTTACAAATAAAATATTAAGTAGAATTTTTGTTTCTGGTTAGTTGAAGCAAATTTCAGGGATTCTCTCTCTCTCTCTTTTTTTTTTTTTTTTTTTTTTTTTTGGAACTACTTGTCTGCAATTTTATATGCCTGCAATATTCCTAACTTTTTGTATTGCATTTAAGAAGATAAAAAATATCTATATCTTTTAAAAACTCTTTCCAACATACAGATTCTTTTCTTATGATTTTATGCATTTAAATGTAAAACAAAATTCCTTTAAGTAATTAGCTATTATTCTTCAATTGTAAAATTCTTAGAGTTTCTTCATCCCTTAGTGTTTTATCCCAGTATGATAACTAAGGTAATTTAGGACATCGAGTGTAATTGCTGATATTTTTGATTATGGTTAGGTCAGTTATTGTGGTGGTTTGATTCAGGTGTCCCCCATAACTTAGGTGTTCTGAATGCTAGGTTCCCAGGTGATGGAGGTTTGGGAATTAACACCTCCTGGAGGCAGTGTGTTGTTGGGGGTGGGCTTATGGGTATTATAGCCAGGTTCCCCTTGCCAGTGTTTGGCACACTCTCCTGTTGCTGTTGTATACCTGATGTTAGTGAGGGGGTGATGTCCACCCTCTGCTCATACCATCATTTTCTCCTGCCATCATGGAGTTTCCCCTCAAGTCTGTAAGCCAAAATAAACTCTTTTCCCACAAGCTGCTCTTGGTCAGGTGTTTTCTGCTATCAACGTGAACCTGACTGCATCAATTACTTAGTGCTGACATCATTGTCATCATCTTAAAACCTAGGAGAGATTCATGGTAGCATTACTGAAAGGCATGTCAGTAAATGAAATGTTTTAGATGCATATATTTTGGAAGATTTGCTTTTATTTCAATAAATCTATCAAATAATCTTGCTGTACATTTCATGCACGAAAGTTAATTTGGCTGATCAAATGAAATGTTGAATGGTAAATTTTGTTTTATTGTTTTCTGGAAGCTAACCTTCTTGAAAGAGGTCTAAAATCAACAAAAAATTTGACTCATTTTTAATTTACTTGGATGCTTACCCAGTTTTAAAAATTATTCTTTGAATGTACTATATAAGAATGCTTCCATAAATTTTTCTATCCATGGCATCTTAAGTTCAGAAAAAGTCCTACTTTATTGCTTTTAAATTTTACTAATTCTTAATATATGACATTTGCTTCAGTTTCTTATATTTTTATATTTCTTGTCTGTGTTCTATAGATATATCCCAGTTACTCCTTCATACCATGAATTAGAATTTAATGCTTCTGATTTATTGCACCTGAACATACTATGCATTCACAAATGAACTTTGCTCGTAGTTCCCATTCTTATGGTCTTCTACCACTCACCTAGTTGTTGTTTATTCATACCATTTTGTTTTAAATCAAAAACGCTTTTTGCTTGCCATAAATTCAATTGAGAAGCATCATCCCTCTGACATGAGGACAATGGCTCTCATCAATTATGCCCTATTAAAAATGACAGTTCTACTTCACCAGTGTCATATGGACAGCATGAGAGACTGAAAACTTCCCCAAGTTTTCCATAGCCTCCTACAAATTATTCAACCAAATGACTCAATCCAGGGTACTGCATGGAAGGATCAGAAATCAGGTATTCTGGTTTTTAAACCCAAGCCATTTTTTAATCAAAATTCTTATTAGTTGGCCCCAATCAAGGGACAGTAAACTACATCTTACAAGCAAAATCTGGCATACCATCTATTCGTGTGTGTGTGTGTGTGTGTGTGTGTGTGTGTATGTATTTGGGGGCTTAGGCAATGAAGCAATATTTATTTATCTGCATGTGTTGTCTTGAAAAAATTTTAAACTATAATATCAGACTTAAGTAGTTGAAACAGAAACCTGTATCTGTGAGACCTGAAAAACATGAAAATGTTTATTATCTGGCCTTTTATATCAAAATCTTACTGATGGATAATCTAAATTCCCTAGAGCCAATATAAACAGCAGTCTTAAGGGAACATGATTCCCTTTACACATTTACTGTCATTTATAAATGATGTGGTCTCTTCCCATAAGAACTAGAGGAGTCTGAGGGAACAAAATATCAATTTGTATCATCAAGATATCCATGTTAGAGTTGCCAGGTAAAAAACATGGAGATGGCTCAGTGGATCAAGTGCTCTCTGCTCCTGCCTAAGTACCTGAGTTCAATCCTCAGACCCCACATAAAAGGCCCAAAACAATTGTGGGCTTTTCTAATCCCAGAGCATCAAGTTAAATTAAAACACCAGGCCCAATTATAGTAAGGAAAACAGAGTAATCCATGCATGAATAAACTTATATACTAATGCTTTTTGTCCCCAAGTAATAGAAACACAAACTCAAGTTGTATCAATGATGATGAAAAGTCTTAGTTTTCAACATGAAGTGCAGAATCAGGAAGATGCTCCATCTGACGTCAGGGCTATAGCTATAAATGTCTATCATTCCTACTGATAGGTTTACCTCTAGGACTATGTCCTCATGATGTAGGAAGATACATTCAGAATTTCTAAGCATTATAACCAGAGCAGCAATGAAACTATACCATATTGTGTCTTTTTTCTTTATTTTTTTCCTTATTAGTTATGTACATATTTAGGTGTGTAAATGATGAAGTACACCACACCCTTCCAGGTATAATCCCAGAGAAGTCTCATTACCTATACCTGATCATGGACATGAATGTCACAATTACCTCACACTGATGGTGGGTGACCATTAGACCAATTATTTGGCTATGTATATGTTTAGAAAGGCTAGAATGCACATAAATTTATTCATAGTCTTTTTGGAAGAAAGCATATAGGAAATAAAGTCCTTTCTGTATGCAGATCTAAGTACAAAGTCTGACTTAGACACAGCTAGCAATATGATCTTTTTGTATAACTGATATGGCTCTATCTGCCATTTTGTACAACGTATGTATACCAAGGAGTGTTCTCAGCTAAGTCATTTCTCTATATATCTTAGATATGATTTTTTAGATATGGCTCTCAGAAATCTATGACCAAAAGATAAGGGAAGTGTTCCTAAAATAACCAAAATAAGAAAGTAGAAAAATCTAATGATAATAACAAAACCCCACCTGAAATAAAATGAGAGTAAGAAATTAAGCATAATAATCATTAAACATCCACATATGCTGGGGGAAAAAATCAGTGTCTCCAGAAGACCATATCTCTGTCTACCATTTGGGCAGCATTGTTTCTGTTCTGTCTTCTGCATGTAATGTCTTGCATGTTTTCCTTATGATTATGCATGAGGTAAGTGGTATGCAGACAGACCTTGTAGAGAAAAGTTCTAGTTGAGCAATTTGAGTTGCTGAAGTTTTCATGGCTAGGGTATTCCCATAGGATGATATAATGTTCATAACAATTTATTAGTTTTGGGTTACTTTGCTTCCATTCCATATTGAAGTTTTTTTAGTTGGTGTACTTTAATTTCATTTTTGAGAAATTTGGCAGAATTTGTTTATGATAGTTTAAGAGGTAGGATGGAACTCTTTGTAGTTATTAACCACCCTTGTCTCCAATTTCCAATGATTAGTTTTAAATACCCTGTCTGCAGAAGGTAATTTTTTTTATTTAGATGTGGTCATTGACCTAAAGGTATTTATTCTTAACTATATACTTCTGTGTCCTTCTCTTTCATCTTGTCCATAGATCAATAAAATCAATACTCTCTGCCTTGAAGGAAGCAGAGACAATTACCTTCATGGAAGGCATCATAAATAATCTCATCTTTGCCCCAGGACTGTCTTCCTCTCAAGGAGAAGATGACTAACTGGAGGCACGTGGATGAATCCCCACTAATGTGACGCATGAAATCTTTGCTTCTCTGCTGCTATTTGAACTTGACCTTAGCTAATGGTAGAGTATTTGTCTATTCTAAACATCAGTGAATTTGGTATAAATCAAAGATGCACATGACCTCTTTATTAAAAGTCATGGTTTTCTCCTATATGAATTAATTAGATCAGGGCTTGTAAACTTTTTCCACGAGCAATCCTTTTGTATATAGCTAAGAAAATTTTACATGACCCAGCATATATAGGTATACAAAGTAGGTAAGCATATCAAATATTCACTGATCTTTAAATAAATTTGTTTTTAAGATAATTGTTTGGTTTACAAAAAGTTGCCATTTATTCAATACTAAAACACATTTGCATATTCATAAAATGGATATGCTTATTTATTTTTACATAATGAATTAAATCTTGGATGAATATTTGATACTTCACAGAATATCGCCAATATTTTTCAGAGGTGATCAGTATTTTCATTTTATAATCATCAATGGTGGGAAGACTTCTTGGCATAAATATATTGTACAAAATGGTAGAAATATGCTTATAAACATTTCAGAAATTGTAGAAAATTCTGTCTTAATCATGATCCAAAATTCATTTAATGATATTTTATAAAATCCAAGTCAGCAACTGAACAAGTAATTTTTAAAATAGAGTATCCTAATATTACACAATATAAAGGTTCACTAATTTGACACTTACATGCTGATAGAAAAATGGTGAGAAGCTTTGTTTTCTGTAATTAAAACATTATGTTTCTATAAGATCAGAAAATTCTGTATATATAACATTCAAGCCTTCAAAGTGGCTATAATTTTGTGACAGGCACAATGAAAAGCGTGCATGTTGTATGTTCATAGCCAAGCTGCAGTAAAGATGTGTGATTCAACAAGGAAAAAACCTGGCAGAAATACATTGGCTTCATTATATATTCAATTTTGAATTAACTTTTGGTGGTGATGTGTTCATAAAACTTTGTTGAAAAATTTTTCACACACTGCACATTTAGTTACATGACTCCAACTGAGATCACAACATACAGTTTGAGAAACCATGATTTAGATCACCTGCAACTAAATATTACTATTTAATTTGAAAAACTTACTAAGATCATCTTTGTGGTTTTCTTGGCAATAGAATCCAGATAAGAATTGGTGTAATTCCCAGCTTAAAACAAGTGACGTTTTAAATGAAGGTTCACAGCTGCCTTTCACTTATGGACTTTCACTAGCACGGTATTGTAGACACAGAGTATTCTCACTTCCCGCCACTACTGTCTGTACTCAGCAAATGCCATGGGTGGAGTATGTTCTGCATAGCACTCTGCTTCACTATGCCATCTTCTCCTTCACTTATGGCAATGAGCTTAGTATTTGTGTCCCCACTTGAGTCATTTCATACTACTGAAATCCTGACACTCAAATTTGAAGTTATTAGAAAGAGAGCCATTTCATCTCCTATTTCCTGGTCTGGTACCCTGACTGCTAGTATTGGGGAGCCTGTACCCTGCATGTGTACCATGGAATCAGGCCTTTTGCTCCCAGTTTCTTGACTGACCAGTTCCTGGGTACCCAAAACCCTGTTCCCCTATGCCAGAGGGTACACATGGGAGCTGGCCTTTCGATCCTGGATCCCCCAATTTCCCTGCTCCTGGCTCACCAATACCTTGCTCCCATGGGCTGAAGAGTGCACACAAGTAGAGTGAGTAGGCCTGAGCTCCCCATTCTTCAGGTATCCCTGTTGCACATGCAAAGTGCACAACATGTGCATCTGTGGTTATAATACAATTCTATTCCAGTCCAGTTCATATTTAAAACAGAACACTCATTGAAGAACAAATACTTGCTTCCACCTTAATAAAATAAGACTTTTACCCAGAAATGGTTAGAACACATGCATTCAAACAATGAAAGTCAGAAAACTGAGAGATCTCCACCAATGATGCCTAGACCCAAAATAGAAGTCTCCAGTGAAAATGTAGAAAAAAAAAAAAAACAATAGAAATTGAATCCCAAAATAAAAACAAGCTATGTGACCTTGACTAAGAAAATTGCTGAGCTGGAAGCAAATCATCAAAAAACCATCAATCCCATAAGTGGAATTGAACAGAATTGTCTTTTAGAGCACACAGCTTTTGTCACTAGGCTTAACTTAATTGAAGAAAAACAGAGAAACCTCAAAAGAGAGATAAATTAATTGAAGGTGAGTCAGCAAATGGAGGATCTAATAATCAGTTGATTAAGCTTAACGAAGACATGATCTAATGCAATAATAAATCCCAGGAAGCATCAAGAAAATAAGACCTCAACCTGAAAGTGGACCTCAAGAAAGAGATGGACATGATGCAGAAAAATACAACAGAAGACAAAAATCAAATAGAGTTTTTTAAAACCATTCCAGAAGCCCTCACTAACAAAGTAAATCATGTGGAGGACACAAACTCTCAGGTGGAAAGCAAGACAGAATTGATCAGGATTCCAAAACCTTTGCTAAGTTCAAAAAATCATACAAACAGAATATTAGGGAACTGTGGGATACTCTAAAATGACCAAATATCTGGATCATAGGGATACCAGAAGGGAAAAAAAATGAGGCCAGAGGCATAGAGAAATTACTTAACAAAATTATTGAAGAAAAATTTTCCAATCTTGCAAGAGAGGCCCATGTTGATATAAGAAGTTCACAGAAAAACCAAACAGACAAGATCAAAGAAGAAACTCTAAAAGACACACTATAGTTAAAACTTTAAACAATGAAAACAAAGAGCAAGTGCTAAAAGCAGCAAGAGAGAAACAACACATTACATATAAAGTCAATCCCACCAGAGTTATCTCAGGTTTTTCAATAGAACCATGAAAACAAGAAGGGCCTGGAATGACACTCTTCAAAGCCTAAAAAAGTACAATTTCCAACACAAACTACTGTACCCAGTAAAAGTATACCTTACAAAATATGGAGAAAGGAAAACTTTCCATGACCACAGGTAGCTCTATGATTATATGAACACAATATAAAACCTATAGAGAATACCTCAGGAAGTATTCCACACAGAGGAGTCAAACAATCAACCTCAAAAGCCTATAAGAAGGTGAACACAATAACCAAAACTAGAGCAGGCATGAAAACTTTTAATGCACCAAATCCCACAAACACTCCAATATAACAGGGATTCAATCAAACCTCACAGTTATAACTTTAAATATTAATGGACTTAACTTACCCATAAAAGATACAAGATAAGAAGGTGGACCAAAACTGCACCCTTTGGGCTGGAGAGATGGCTTAGCAGTTAAGCACTTTCCTGTGAAGCTTAAGGACATGGGTTCGAGGCTCGACACCCCAGGACCCACATAAACCAAATGCACAAAGTGGCACATGCATCTGGTGTTTGTTTGCAGTGGCTGGAGGCCCTGATGTGCCCATTCTCTTTCTCTCTGCCTCTTTCTCTCTCTGTCTGTCACTCTCAAATAAATAAATAAAAATTTTAAAAAAATTTTAAAAATGCACCTTTCAATCTCTTGCTTTCAAAGAATTAAGGACAGATAACTCTTCAGGGTGAAAGGATGGAAAATGATTTCCCAAGCCAATTGAAATAAGAAACAAGTGGGTGTGGTCATACTAATATCTGACAAAATAGACTTCATACCAACAGTAATTAAAAAGGACAAAGAAAGGCGCCTTTTGCTCATCAAAGGAATAATTGAACAAGAGTGCATCACAATCATAAATCTATATGCACCAAGAAGACGTGCATCACACTTTATAAAGCAAAACCTACTTGACAGCAAATCAAAACTAAATCCCAATATCATCATAATAGGGGACCTCCATACCCCACTATCATCATTAGACAGATCATCCAAGCAGAAAATCATCAGGGAAATAATAGATCTCAATAACACCATAGATTAATTAGACCTAACAGACATCTACAAAACATTCCATTCCAGTCTTCAGAATGTCTTTAAATCTAGCACTCTGGAAGCAGAGAGAGGAGGATCCTCATGAGTTTGAGGCCACCCTGAGACTACATAGTGAATTCTAGGTCAGCCTGGGATAGCATGAGACCCTACCTGAAATATATATATATATATATATATATATATATATATATATATATATATATATATATATAAGCAGCCTACAGAATGTTTTCCAAAATAGATCACATATTAGGCCATAAAGCATGCCTCTAAAAATTCAGGAAAATTGAAAAACTTTCTGCATCATATCAGACCACAATGCCTTAAAGCTAGAAATTAACAAGAGAAAAAGCAGGAATTGCACCACCTCTTGAAGACTGAACAATATGCTTCTAAACAATGAATAAGTGATGGAAGAAATCAAAAAGAAAGTGTAAAATTTCTTCAACTGAATGATCATGAAAATACAACATATCAAAACTTATGGGATACAATGAAGGCAGTATTAAGGGGCTATTCATAGCACTAAATGCCTTCATAACAAAGAGATACCTCAAATTAATAACATAACTATCCACCTAAAGGTATTAGAAAAAACAACAACAATGCAACCCTAAGAGTTGCAAATGGAACAAAATAATTAAGATCATAGCAGAAATTAATGAATTAGAAACTAAGAAAACAATTAAGAAAATTGACAAATCAAGAGATAGTTTTTCAAAATATAAACATGATTGGTAAACCACTGACCAACATGATCAAATGAAAAAATGTCCCAAATTAACAAAATTAGTAATGAAAAGGGGGAGGTCACAATAGACACCAATGAAATTGGGAGAATTATGAAGACATATTTACAAAACCTCCACTCCACAAAATTGGATAATCTGGAGGAAATGTGCCAATTCCTAGACACCTAACACCTACCAAAACTGAGTCTAGAGCAGATAGATCTCCTAAGCAAACCCATCACATCCATCAAGATAATGTAATGAAAAACTTCCCCAAAATAAAAAGTTCAGGACCTGATGGATTCTCAGCCAAATTCTACCAAACTGTCATTAAAGAACTGAAACCTTTCTTTTTAAAAGTATTTTATTGGGCTGGAGAGATGGCTTAGCGGTTAAGCGCTTGCCTGTGAAGCCTAAGGACCCCGGTTCAAGGCTTGATTCCCCAGGACCCACGTTAGCAAGATGCACAAAGAGGACACAGGCGTCTGGAGTTCGTTTGCAGTGGCTAGAGGCCCTGGAGAGCTCGTTCTCTCTCTCTCTCTCTCTCTCTCTCTCTCTCTCTGCCTCTTTCTCTCTCCATTGCTCTCAAATAAATAAATAAAAATAAACAAAAATTTTAAAATAAAATAAAATAAATAAAAGTACTTTATTTATTACTTATTTGAGAGAGAGAGAATGGGTGCTCCAGGGCCTCTAGCCACTGCAAACCAACTCCAGATGCATGTGCTACCTTTTGCATCTGGCTTATGTGAGACCTGTGGAATAAATCTGAGGTCTTTTGCCTTTGCAAACAAGCATCTTAACTGCTAAGCCATCTCTCCAGCCCTCATCAATACTTTTTTTTTTTTTTTTTTTGGATTGTTCAAGGTAGGGTCTCACTCTAGCTCAGGCTGACCTGAAATTCACTACTCAGTATCAGTATGGCCTCGAACTAACAACAATCCTCCTACCTCTACATCCCAAGCGCTGGGATTAAAGGCGTGTGCCACCACGCCCAGCTCTTGTTGATACTTTTGATTGAATAATTTTTCATTTAGAAAGTTATTCTGCCTCTCACAAGATATTCATTAGTGCAGCAGTTATCTGGGGCAAAACATCTGATCACAAGCAGCTGATGGAAGGAAAGAGTTTATTCTGCTTACAATCTCAAAGGGAAGTTTTATGTTGGTGGAGAAAGCATGGCAAAGTAGGGACTGGGCATCACTTCTTGCCATAGCAGCTTGGAGTCAGCAGCAAGTATAAAGTAGCTAGTGAGAAAACCCAATAGGGCTGTACTAATAAACATCAAGGTCATCCCTCAATGACACAACTCATCCATCAAGGCTCTACCTCCCAAATAGCCACCATTTGGGGATTAAATATGAGGCTTAATCACAAGCACTTAAGACTATTGGGGATACTTCACATTCAAACTACCTACTGCAAACTATTTTCTGGTCCTCCATCCACCAGCAAAATCTCACAAGATGTGGCAAGTAAAAATATTTTCGGATATTACCAAAATCACATAGGGCAAAAATTCCCTCCTATTGAGCACAATTTATTCATTATTTCATTGTGAAAATATACAAACTCTGTGGGCTCTGGTCTTGGCATAAGCACACTCTTATTCCTGCCTCAGTAAGTTGGATAAAACAAGGTATATAGTGAACCTAGAGTCTAAAGAACTAGAAGGTGCCATAAAATCCTATATCCTGAAAGACAGACTAAAAGTTTGAACCTTCATCAGGTCCTTAAAGGGAACACCTGAATCACAGAGTCCTGGAGAGGGTATGATGAAGACTAACCATAATCTTCTGTTTCTCTCTCTCTCTCCCTCCCTCTCTCTTTCTCTCTCTCTCTCTCTCTGTCTTCTCTCTTTCTCTTTTATATTTACTATCTTTTTCTTCCTTCTTTTCCCTTGGTGCTGGCCTGTAACTCCCAATACTAGCATATGGTTAATATCGACAATGAGCTGTTGATCAGAGAGACCTTTACTCTCTCTCCTAAGGCAGTGATAACTTTTCCTTATTTGTGATCTTAGAATAAACCTGAATTACATAGAACCTACACTACTACCTTTCCTTTTGGTCTGATTTTTACGATATCTACTAGACATTATAGGTATAAATAAGATTAACACATTTATATATACTGTAATGAACAACATTGACTAAAACTAAAATTTTTATACTATAATGCTAAGTTTTATAAGTGATAATAATATTAAGTTTTACCTAAACACTAATGTACACACATAGCTGTCCATGTGCAGAACAACATAGTAACAGTCTTCTTAATTTGAGAAGAATACAAGCACTACAAGTATGCTCTATCTGTCATAATTGTGCATAGATATTATGCCTTGAACTAGGTAATTTAAGTTCTAAATATTTTTTATTTAAATGAGCAAACAGGTTGTAAATATTATTTGGTATTTTTTAAAGACAAACAACTATGTTTTTAGAAGAAAAGAACACATTGAAAACACTTCTGTCTCATATGTTGGATAACCCTGAGAAAATTTATTCAAGCTGTTTGAGATCCATTATATTGACTTACCAAAGGCGAAGTCATATTAAATCTTCCACTGTTTGTTTATTTTAAACATGGTAGTGATAATTTCATATGGTTCAATAATGCCAGCTTCACAATGTTTTCTAGGAGGTTAGAAGGGTCAATATGAGTTGGTTTTAAACAAAACTAACACAGACACAGTGGCAAATTATTTGTAGAAATCCAGATTCAAGTTAAAAATACACAGAAACCTCTAAAGCAAAGCATAACTTTCCTGTGAAGCATCTGCTCCTCTTTAATAGCCTTGATCAAATTCCAAATTACAATAATGAAATCACAAAAGTTAGAGTGATGCTAAAAACAGTTGGAGATGATGAAGAGAGTGGGGAGAAAGATAAGATAGAAAATTTCTTTTACAAATAGGATAAATAAATGCACCAAAAAGATTAAAATGAATTTAAGTCTATTATTCTGAAACGTTCCTATAGGGTAAAAATCTATTATTATTTTCTGACTAAGACAATCAAAACTTACTTTGAAAGCAAAAGCAAAAATTAAAATCTTTCTTTATGAAGTTGGCAAAAGATGAGTCATACTTTAGAGTGGGTTTCTTAAAATGAGATTGTAAAAGGAATAAAGTTATTAGGGAGACAGCATGTGCACAAGTTCTTATTGAATTACTTTTTAATTATAAGGGAAGATGCTTTGGCTGTGAGTCAGTTGGCCACTGTACTTTATCTGTACTATTATTATTTCAAAGAGAATAAAATAAATAATACACATATTTAAATAAATACTAAATAATATAATAATTAGATTCAAAAACAAATTGGTCATTGCAATTACTGGAATCATTTCTTCAAAGTAAAAAATGCACCTGAGACCCCCATACCACTTCACAAAATTAGAATCATGGCTTAAGACAGAAGAATTTATGCTTTTTTTCCTTAATCTGAACTCACTTTGATCACTTAGATTTGAAAAACCTCATATTATACATAATGCTATTGCTCTTTTGCATTTGCTTAGTTGAACTTCTTTCTATGCAGCAGAATACAAGCCTTTTTTTCCAATTCTCATGCCTTTCCTCAGTGTGGTGTTCAATTGTTCTAATATACGGTCTTACATTAAGTTAATAACTGAGTGTTTCACTAAAAAAAAAAAAAAAGAAAAAGAAAAAAAGGTTGATTCCAAGATGTATGTAATGGAACCATATTTAACAGAGTAGAATTATTTAAAACAAAATTAAATATGTTTATATTTTGTGTATAAAATGCAAAGGTATCTGGTACATTACTAAATAATCCATGAGTGCTGGGGTATTAATTTTATACACATTAGAGAATCAAGGAGAATACTCATGATGTTACTCCATGAGATACTATCCGCTTTCCATAGGCTCACCCTTTTCCAGCCCTGCATCCCCCATGGTATGTATTGTTCTTCTATGAGAGAATGTACAAAGAGGGCCAGTGGACATGCATGAGTTTGGAGGAGTCTCTGAAAGGAAGCTATGTAAACAACCTTCTTGATTTACAAGCTATGATAAGTTATTGATTTGAGGGGGAAAAGTAAATCTACAGTAAAAAGGTCTGCTGGGTATAAACCACTCATGCTTTTCATTGTGATTGATCCCAGAACAGACTGGATAAGAAAGATTAGATCTTGGTTTAAGGAAAAGGAAAAAAAGTCTCAACATAAGTGACAGAAATTTCATGTAAAGAGTTTTATTTGAAATAAATGATCAAATATGGTTTCAAAGATAAGGGCAAATGATGCTTATCAAAGAATTATGAACAGACTAATGAAATGGTAAATTATATAGTATCAAGTAGGGAGAAAATGAGATAAATTATAGTTTAACTAAACAATGGACATTTCACAGTTACTAAAAATAATTGTTACAAGAAATTTTAATGATACAGGAAGATTCTTTATAAATTTCAAGCAAAAATAGGAAATCGAAAACATAGCATTATGGCAGTTTTACTTAAAAATAAATAGAAATATCAGTAAATGATACCCAAACAAGTAAATATATATATATGGGAAAATTCAGAAAGAAATGTAATTTTAAAATATGACTTTTGTCACAGGAAACTTTCCCCTGATGATGTCAACAAACGTCCTCTACCCTGGATGGGGTATAGACAACAGCCCAAGACAATTACACCAAAATCAATTTTGTTTAACCAATGAATTTATTGGAGTTACTTACCAAGTATGGGTGAGGGGTTACTTATAGGAGTATGGGTGACTCAAGGGCAGCTGCACTACCACAAAGTTCTACCCCATCCTGAATGGCAACCTCTTGGAGTCCCACTTCTGATTAACCTTCCACCTCCTATATAACCTAGCTTTTTCCCAAGTTCATTTGTAACTGTGAGGGTTGGGGACATGCAGGTTGGAACAATTGCTGTAACTTCAGGTGAAGTCTTATGACCCTCCCTTCCTCCATCTACCAGGGTATTGTCAGCAGCTCCATTAACATTGCTATAGACCTTGTAACACAGTGTTGTTTTGTCCCAAAGTTGCCAAAGCTACTTGGCAAAAGCATATTTTGCTTCAAGATGGCTTCATGTTACGCCCAAAGGAAAAATGCTATACAACAACTTTAAATAATACTATTTTTATTTTTGCTTTCTGGATAATAGACCTTATTTTCTCCTTATAGTCTATTTCCCAGTTTTTGGTACTACAAATTTATTATATTGATAATAAGGAACACCAAATATGAATGAATGAATGGCTCTGTTACTCCTTTTAATGCCTGGACAAATAGGATGGATTTTATACCTACACACTGTATCGGCTATCCCTGTGGTACATTATCATTTCTCCCTATAAATCTAAATTTCTGTATTTCAAATTCTTGGAAATGTATTCATCTTCATTCAATAGAACTAGCGTCAGGTATTGAGAATATAAAGTTTATGACTGGGCACTTCCCATCCCAGCAAGGTCTGCTTTGAGCACCTTTAGAGTGAATGACCCACAGGAGAGATCAGTTATTAGAGAAACATCTTTGAGAGAGATATTAGGAGTGAAGGCATGGGTTAAAGGCAGTGGTTGAAATGAGAACCATGCATGCTAAGCCAAAGAAAGTGGGGCAGGCAAAGAAGTGAGCCTGACCTCTCAATGCCCAGAGAAGACACACAATGATGCAACACAATGATGAAGATTACGAAACAAAGTTTTCAAGGAAACAGATAAGAAAGGGTAACAGCACCAGAAGAGTTACCAAAAGTAGTTTCAGTGAGGAAGAAAGTGGGGCCAGATGAGGAAACTAGAGAGAGATGGTTGTGGAAGTCAAGGTGGTGACTTAAGAAAGAAAAACAATGGGCTGGAGAGATAGCTTAGCAGTTAAGAGCTTGCCTGTGAAGCCTAAGGACTCCGGTCCAAGGCTCGATTCTCCACGACCCACATTAGCCAGATGCACAAGGGGGCGCACGCACCTGGAGTTCGTTTGCAGTGGCTGGAAGCCCTGGCGTGCCCATTCTCTCTCTCTCTCTCTCTCTCTCTCTCTCTCTCTCTCTCTGCCACTTTCTCTCTCTGTTACTCTCAAATAAATAAATAAATGAAAATGAACAGAAAAAAAGAAAGAAAGGAAAACAAGAGGAAAGTCTTTTTGGATACTGAGACTTTGAGAACAGAAGGATAGATTGCAAAGCAAATTGTGAAAGCTGCCCTTCTACTACTTAAAAAGTAAAATGAGCTGGGCATTTTGCCTTTAATACCAGCACTCGGAGGCAGAGGTAGGAGGATCGCCATGAGTTCAGGGCCACCCTGAGACTCCATAGTGAATTCCAGGTCAGCCTGGGCTAGAGTGAGACCCTTCCTCGAAGAAGAAAAAAAAAAGTAAAGTGAGACCTTGTTCTCCATGGCAGAAAGGCTGGGGTGCTCTGTGAGCACTGGAAGGCAAGTAAGAGAGAGGGAGTAGTCTCCTCAACTTCACAGCCTCCTTGTAAGTATCAAGAATAGAGCTGAAAGGTCCAAGTATATAGTATCACTAGTGTATAGATGTGCCCTGGAGAAGATAAGAAAGGTCTATCTAGTATGGCGGAAGTTTGATAGGAGACATTTCTGTGAAAGTATGGCCTGGGTTTCTGCAAAAGAGGCAAGGGAGTATGAAGGAAACATTAAGAAATACTCCAAGCAAGTATAAGAAGAAACCAAGAACGCTCCTGCCTCACACAGTATGGTACAAAATAGTGGTATCCAGAAGAATCCAATAGCCAGCCTGGGGTTTGGGTGGAGCCCTCATGCCACCCAATAGAGTATACAGGTATGGGGAGTAGTGAATGCCATGAGGCCAGAGAGTGGGGACATCAAAATCAGGGGATGAAGCAAAACCACCAAATAAAATGAGAATATGATAAGGCCTCTTCTCAACACTATCTTTCTGAGATGCATATGGGTAATGTGGAACATCGCCACACCAAGAGACAGCAGAACAGTGGAAGGTGAGTCTCAGCTGTGATCCAGTTGTAACCTTAGGAAGAAGAAGAGAGAGGTGGGGCCCTGAAGAAAAAGAAAAAGAAAAAGAAAAAACAGCAGTCTTCAATGGAAATTCAATTAACTAAACATTTATTATGAAGAGAAACTTTTAAATAAAAATAATTCCCTTTTAAATGACAAAGTTGATATTTGCTTGCTTTCGACAGAAAAAGTCAAGAATAAGATCAGCTCTAAAAAGTATGAAAGTTGCTATTTTATCTCATTCTGATGAGAGATAATCATGACATGGACCAAATGAAAGTCCAAGGAAATATACTTATAGAACAAAAATGGTTTTGAGAAGCAAAGAAATGATACTTAGAATTTCAAAGTCTTAATTTAGACTACTTTTCTTCAAGATGCATGTTAGATTCAGGGGTTTTATTCTCTTTGTCACATGGATTTATGAACATTTTATAGGTACTTTTCGTACATGTACATGGGGTAATTTTATCACGATCCCCTCTGGTTACCTTCCTTCCCCCCTTTGCCACTGAACTTCTTCTTTTAGGCTAGTTCATCATCTACTTTGATGTTTTGTTTTGTTTTGTTTTGTTTTATTCTCCTCCACCATTTCAGCATGTGCCCGTATCTACATAGCCTGCTCCTCGGGTTTATAAGGAAAAGAAAATAACTCAATAAATGCCATCACCAAAGAGCAAAATCCCCATTAATATTCCAAGGAAGTCAGAGTGATAAAGAAGCAATCTGCATGAACATCCTAACTATCATAATTTGCACATGGCAATAACAGGAATCAAACAAAACTTTAAAAAATATTTATTTGCATGTGTTACTTTTACCACCAAATGCCTGTCCAGCCTCATGTGGGTGGATGGAGCGTTGAATCCCAGCCAGCAGACTTTGCAAGCAAGTGCTTTAACCACTGAACCATCTCTCCAGCCCCTGAATATAAAACTTAGAAGTATTCTTTGTGAACACCCAATACCTATCAACAATATCGTGGCGTTTTAATTTTAGTTTCTTCTCTAAGCCTCCCAAACTGCATCACTGGGAAGGGTCTTAGAAAGCGGCAGAACCCTACAGAACTTCATCTTTCCCTGAACCCACCTCAAGCAGCAACAGAAGAAACAGACTAACATGATCTGCTCTCTATAGAAAGAATTGGGAAGAAAACAAGGAACAAAGGAGAGTCTCTAGAGAGGACTCAGGATTTGCCAGAGTTGATACAGGATGGGCTTAGTTCCTGCTCTGATCTCTCCTAGCAGCAGCTGCTGTGCTGTCGGCTGCTGATGGTTCACAGCTGTGCCCTTCTCCAGGGAATTATTTTCTGCAAACCAGGGCCACCTGGCTCAGAAAGAGCTAGACAGTTACACTGAAGCCTAGTGGCGGCTAGCAACTAAAGAACCAGGGGCACAAACATAAAAGCATCATTATCTTACTTCCAGGCAGGGCAGCTCCTAGGTACCACTCCTATTCCCAAATTTCCAGACTTTCAGTGGGATGAAATTGAGGCAAAAATGCTCTTCTCTTTCTTCTTTCCTTGTTTTCTTCCTGTACCTTCTACTTTCCTCACTTTCTTACAGGTTTGTGTTATGGATACTCTCCAATAAACTTGACTAAGAAGTGCCATCTCACTCTGCTTCTAGTGGAACACATTAGAGGTATCACCAAGGAGGGTAATTCAATGCTACAGAGACTTTGCTTTGACTGCTCTGAAGGTTTTCACATTGGCTGGGAAAGAGCAATTGCTGAGCAGTTCTGCTAGCCCCTTATATGGACTGGAATTACAACAATATCATAATCATAGGACTTTTAATCTATAGTCTACATTGGATATGTCAAAGCCAGATAACCTGCTTTCATGGGTCAATAGACAATGAAAAGCCACACATGAATTTCTGCATTAAGGTGAAGGTAAATATAATCTATCTATGAAGTGTTTAATGGTATTAGATAACTACTATAGCTATTATCCACCTTTATTAGTAGCTGATCAGCCCAAGAAGCAGGGATCTTCAGGACAGGAGGGGTATAGCCCCAGTCTGAAGCTGAAGGCCTTTAGCCCCTGGGAAAGTAGTTTCAGTGAGACTGCATTCAAAGGACAAAGAATCTGGAATCCCGTGTCCATGGGTATTGAAAGAAATGTATCTGCTCAAGAAGAGAGCATGCAAGAAATGTGAACTTCCCCCTCTTCTGCTTTCTTTTTTACTGTCCACCCTGGCCCCAGTCCATTGGGCAGTACTGTCCACCTTCAGTGGAGATTTTGACCCCCTCAGTTCACTGATGCACATGCCAATCTCTGGAAGCACTCTGACACAGAAACATTCAGAAGTGTGCCTTCGAATTTCCTGTGTCTCTCAGTGTAATCAAATTGATAACCAAGACTAACCATCACACTAGCTACTCTCCTGTGCTTCCTTTCAGAAAGAATCCTGATTTCGTGTGAAATGGCAATTATACATCTACAATTACATTCCCCACTCCATGGCAGACCAGGGACAATAAGATAGAAGCAGAAGTTAGAGAATAAAGCTTCAGCACAGACCTTTACATTGAGAAAACATTTAATGGGAGTTTTAGTGCATCTCCTGACAGATGGAAGTAGAATGGCCATTTTATGCCAATGGGGCTGTTACAATATGAAAACCATGTGCCAAGAATATCACGAAAACTTGTATAGTTATGACATCAGCCCTTACCTATGTGAGTCACCATATGTCCAGTATTTGTTAACTATGACCTTAATTCATAAGAATTGTCAAAATTATCAAAAGAAAATTGTCAAAGGATATGGAAATTTGTAAAAAAAAAAAAATAATGCAATGATTTCTAATACCAAATTTTTTGACATTTGAATTGGGGGTAATAAATTAAGAATGTTTAAGAATATGGAAAAGTATCCAATGTCAGAAAGGCTTTGCAAGGCAACTTTATATTCTCTTAGAAAGATACTCTGATAGGTTTTTTTCTGAATCAAGGCTTAGTGCTGTATGCACACGCAAATCCACACTGTCTCAAGCAAGAAGGCAATCCAAGTATGTGCATTTATATTTTCTGACACCCAAAATTCCATAAAATACTTTTGAATCATAATTCATAAAAGAATTACATAGATGAAAATATAAAAGGATGTAAGACAAGCTATTAGCATTAACTGAATTATGGAGGCACCACTAGTAAAAGCCAAAATGCAAAAGAAATGTACATTAACAGTAAAATGGGCAATTAAATTATAGCATTTTCTTAGAATGTAATTATATAACAAGAAGAATAAGTCAACAAATGTAACATGATTAACTTTTCCAGACACAATGTCAAACAAAAGGAGCCAGACTTAGAGTGTTTACTGTGAAATTCCATTAAGGTTAACTCAGAATCCAGAAAAACTAATCTATGGCATTTGAACTTAAGAGGGAGTAGTTTTGGAGGAGACACTGGGATTGGCAACATCATTTCAGGGCTGGCAATGATCTATATCTTGAGGTAGGCACACAGATGTGTTTGCTTTATGAAAATCCATTGGGTTGTAAGATCTGTGGACATTTCCACAACTATATTATAATTCTCTAAAATATTTCCTTAAAAACACTTCAGAACAGATGTATTGAAAAGGTATAAAACCAACAGATGGTGGGCTGAGGATCATCACAGGCTTAGAAACACTCGACAGAATTCTCCAGAAAGAAGTCAGACTTCATGAACAAGCCACATGTGGGGACTCTAGTTGTTGGTTCCAGCTGAGCACCCCAACAATGGCCAGTACCAACTGACACCTTTAGGATGAGTCACTTTTATCATCCAGACCAGCTGCTCCTTCAGATTAGTATAGATCAAGCCGAACTCTCATGACACCACACAAGCATTCCCAAGAGAACTTCCTGGTCAAGTTTTCCCCCAAATTTATAATTTTCAAAACCATGAAATGGCTGTCATAAAGACCCCTATGCTTTAGAGTGATTTGTTTTTTAAATAAGTATAGTAACTGAAAAGGAGGGTTAATTAAGATCCTGTTATTGGAAGTTCCATCAAAAGGAAAGAAAGGAAAAAGAAAACAGAAGATGAAATAATGTTTTTTTAAAATTTATTTGTTTTTTTATTAACTAGTTTTGTACTCAGTGGATATAGTCAAGTTGGTACCATTGTTAGGCTCACCCATTTTTTTTAACAATGACAAATGCATTATTTATGGTGTTACATTAATTTCAAAACATTTTAAACTGTTTATTTTCCAGTGTAAATATATTAAGACAATGCCTTCACAATAACAACAAATTACATGGGATATTATATTTCAATATACTTTAGCTTTAAATGAAGAATAACATAGGGTAAGACTAGCTCCATGCTTATCTAAATTTATAATCACATGAGATTTTGACCATTATTTCCCAGATCTGCCTTTAAACTACAGAACAGTGTTATGACAACTATCAAATAAATGATAGCATCATGATGTTACTACTGTGACATAGAGCTGGATGAAGGGAAATTTTGGACTAGTAAACAATTCTTTTCAGCTAATTCAGAAATTTATTAGCATATCTTATGAAATATTAATCATTTAATTAGCAAATTTTACAATATTTTTACACAAATTAGACTATTTTGCTTTTTGTAAACTCAAATACCTTCTTGTGATTTTTTTATTTTATTACATTCCCAATTTTAGTTTCAAACTCCCTCCAGAAAACACCATATTTCTACTTAATTAGATATAAGTTAAATATTTAGAAGCACTGTTTGACCACTAAAGAGAAATAATACATTCATTTTCTATTGATCACATTAATTTCTTTTTTGAAATAAAAATATCAATATAGTTAAAAATAATATCAGAAATTTTGTCCTTAAGAAGAGACAATTGAACTTAATTTTTGACAGAATTCTGTGCTTCTTTCTTTAAAATTTTAGTTTTGTATTCAGTGAATAGTAAAGTTGGTACCATTGTTAGACTCATGCATGTCCTACCCCCTCCCCCTGGACCCTCCTTGTTGAGGTATACGTGTCATGCATTCTGGAGTTAGACCACAGTTATGGGTAGGAGAAATGTCTCTGCAAGTCATGAACCAGTGTGTGGCTCTGACATTCTTTCTGTCCCCTCTTCCGCAAAATTTCCCTGAGCCATGTTGGGTTCATTTTTGGTCTGCTACACTGATGAGGTGTTGGGGGACTCTGGGTCTCTGGATATTTGATTTGGTAGGAGTTGATTTTTCTGTGTCGATCTCCTTCACCCTTGTGCTGGTACCCAGTTCACCAAGAAAACACCACCCTTGCTTGTTTCACCAATTATTCCTAGTTTCAGCTGGGGCCCTTTTGAGGTATGATGGGGTGGCTCTCTCCTTAGGATCTGCATCTATCTGAAAAAGAGAAGCAGAATCTCCAACAAAGAGCAAAGTTAGCACCAAACAAATGGAATAACCCTTATATTTTTATAGAGAATTTAATAGGTGTAGGCCCTCTGGTAGCCCACCATTGGTGGTAGCTTGATAAGGGAGAGCAGGCTCATGTTTGGATATGGTCCTGACTTGTTTCCCAGCTCTAGCTATTGGTCCTGTTCCACTGAGGGGATCAGTCAGCCAAATCAAGGGCAGTTGGTTTCCCACCATGGCTGTGCACCACTATTGTACTTGTGTGAGCATCAGGACAGGTGCTGCTAAGTAGGTTAGACCATGAGTTGCTTGGACAGATATTGGTCATTTTCCCCCAGTTGCCCATGTAGCACCTTCTGGCACTAGATGTGCTGACTGTCTGGGGACTGACTCTCTTCTAGCTTCCAGCCATGTCATTCCATCTTACCTCTCAACCGCATATGGTGTCTTCAGCAGTATGGTCTTACCACTAACTTTGGTGGGTAATCAAGTACAATGACAGAAATCTGTCTTTCTTTTAGGAAACCTTGTAGGTCTCTCAGATCAAAAGCTCATTGTGGATGATAGCCACATGCTGGTACTGGGAGTTACAGGTCTGCGCCCACTAAGAAAAGGAAGAAAAAGATAACTAATATAAAAGAGTTAGAGAGAAGAGAGGGCGGGTGAAGCTGTAGAAGATTAAGGTCAGTCTTCATCATACCATCTCCAGTGCCTTGTGGCTCAGGTGTTCCCTCAAAGGGCCTGGTGAAGGTTCAACCATTTGGTCTGCCTTTTAGAATGTAGAATTTTATGTTACCATTGCCATTTGGGTCTAGATTTGTGTTTTCCACTCCCTCCCTTTCCCTCCCCTCCCTCCACACCCACCCCATTGTCAAGTCCTCGAGATGCTTCCTGGGTATGTTGGCATCTTGGGTAGATTCAGGTTAGGCACTGTAGATGAGTGAGACTATGCAGCAATTATTTTTCTGTGATTGGGTAACTTCACTGAGAATGATCTGTTCCAGGTCCAACCATTTTTCCTCAAATTTCATTGTGTCATTTTTTCTTACTGCTGTGTAGAATACCATTGTATAGATATACCACATCTTAATTATCCATTCTTCTAGTGGTAGACATCTGGGTTGATTCCAGATCTTAGTTATTACGAATTGAGCCTCTATAAACGTGGTTGAGCAAATCTCTCTGGACTGAGATTTAAGGGTTTTCAGATACATGCCCAGTGAGGGAATAACTGGGTCTGTCAGTAACTCTATAGTCAGCTTTTTTAGGAGCCTCCATATTGCTTTCCAAAGTGGTTGTATCATCTTACACTCCCACCAACAGTGGATGAAGGTTCCTATTTCTCCACATCCTCACCAGCATTTATTTCCACCTGATTTTTTGATGTTTGCTATCCTTACTGGGGTAAGGTGGAATCTCATGATTATTTTAATTTGCATTTCTCTGATGATTAGAGATGATGAACATTTTCCTAAGAGTGTGTCTACCATGTGTATTTCTTCCTCTGTGAACTGCCTGTCCAGCTGTTTCCCCATTTTTTGAGTGGGATGTTTGACTTTTTATTGTTTAGGTTTTTGAGTTCTTTGTAGATTCTAGAGATTAGGCCTCTGTCAGATGGATAAAAAGCAAATACTTTCACCCATTCTGTGGGTAATCTATTGGCTTTGCTTATTGTATGCTTGTCTGTAAAGAAACACTTCAGCTTCACATGATCCCATTGGTTGAGTGACTGTTTATGATCATGTGCTACTGGGGTTTTGTTCAGGAAGTCTTTATGCATTCCTATATCATAGAAAGTTCCTCTTATATTTTCTTCCAGTGGTAGCCGAGTTTCTGGTCTTATATTGAGGTCTTTCATCCATTTGGACTTTAGTTTTGTGCATGGCGAGATGTGTGGATCAAGTTTCAGTTTCTTGCATATGGCTATCCAGTTTGTCCAGCACCATTTGTTGAAGATGCTGTCTTTTCTCCATCCTATGTTGTTTGGGCCTTTGTCAAATATCAAGTAGCTCTTTGCTTGATGCAAAGTCTGGGTCCTCAATTCTATTCCATTGGGCTATACTTGTTTTTATGCCAGTACCATGCTGTTTTTATTACTATGGCTTTGTAATATAGCTTTAGATCAGGTATGTTGATGCCTCCAGTGGTATTTCTTTTGATTAGGATAGGCTTAGATATCTGAGGCCTTCTGCCTTTCCATATGAAGTTTGAGATCACTTTTTCTATCTCTGTGAAGAACAATGTTGGGATTTTAATTGGAATGACATTAAATCTCTATATTACCTTTCGTAGGATTGCCAACTTCACAATGTTAATTCTACCTATCCAGGAGCATGGGAGGTATTTCCATTTTCTCAAATCCTCCTCAATTTCTTTTTTGAGTGTTTTTATGTTTTCATTGTATAGGTCATTCACTTCCTTGGTTAACATTATTCCAAGGTATTTTGTTGTTGTTGCTATTGAAAATGGGACCATGTCCCTTATTTCTTTTTCTGTATCTTTGTCATTTGCATATAGAAAGGCTACTGATTTTGGTGCATTGATTTTGTATCCTGCTACTTTGCTATAGGAGTTAATCACCTGCAGGAGTTTTGGGATGGAGTCTCTCAGGTCTCTTACAAATACAATCATGTCATTTGTGAATACAGCTAACTTAAATTCTTCCTTTCCAAATTGTATCCCTTTTATTTCTTTCTCCTGTCTTATTGCTTGAGCTAGGACTTCCAATACTATATTGAAGAGCAGGGGTAGGAGTGGACAACCCTGTCTTGTTCCTGATCTCAATGGGAATTCCTCCAGTCTCTCTCCATTAAGTATTATTTGGGCTTTAGGAGCTTTGTATATCTCCTTTATTATGTTAAGATATGAACCAACCATGCCAATTCTCTCCAATGTTTTGATCATGAAGTGATGTTGAATCTTCTCAAAGGCCTTTTCTGCATCTATTGAAATGATCATGTGGTTTTTGTGTTTAACCTTGTTTATATGGTATATTACATTGACAGATTTCTGTATGTTGGACCACCCTGTGTTCCTGGGATGAATCCCACTTGATCAAGGTGGATAATGCTTTTGATGTGTTGTTGGATTCGGTTTGTGAGGATTTTGTTCAGGATCTTTGCATCTAAGTTCATCAGGGAAATAGGTTTTCTTTTCTTGTGGCATCTCTGCCTGGTTTGGGAATTAGGATGCTAGCTTCATAGAAGGAGTTGGGGAGCTTTCCCTGTTCTACAATTGTGTGGCACTGTTTGAGAAAGATTGGTTCTTTGATGATGGCTTGATAGAATTCAGCTGAGAAGCCATCTGGCCCTGGACTCTTCTTTATGGGGAGGATATTTATTACTTTTTCAATCTCATTGAGTGTGATAGGTTTGTTAAGGATATTAACGTGCTCTGAGATTAGCTTTGATAGATGGTATGTGTTCAGGAATTTATCCATCTCCTCCAGTTTTGTGCAGTTTTTGAAATAAGTCCTAATGATTCTCCCAATTTCACTTATGTCCATTATGATCTCTCCTTTTTCATTTCGAATTTTGTTTATTTGAAGCATCTCTTTTTTGTTTCCTTGATCAAATTGGCCAGGGGTTTGCCAATCATGTTTATCTTTTCAAAGAACCAGCACTTTGTTTTGTCAGTTTTCTTAGTTTCCAATTCATTAATTTCTGCTCTGATCTTAATTATTTCTTTCCTTCTGGAGCTTTTTAGGTTGGATTTTTCTTGCTTTTACAGTGCCTTTAGGTGGATGGTTAGGTTATTGATTTGAGATCTCTCTGTCTTTGTTGTGAAGGCATTTAGTGCTATGAATTTTCCCCTGAGGACCACCTTCATTGTGTCCCATATGTTTTGGTATGATGTGTTCTCATCATCATTCATTTCTAGAAATCTCACAATTTAATTTTTTATTTAATCCACTGTCCATTTATTGTTTAAAATTATGCTGTTCAGGTTCCAGGTGCCGATGGGATTCTGGGTGGGTCTTTTGTTGTTACTTTCTAGCAATATAGCATTGTGATCTAATATCATTCAGGGAATTATGTCAATCTTCCCAAATATATGGAAGCAGGCTTTGTGACCCAGTATATGATCTATTTTAGAGAATGCTCCATGGAGTGATGAGAAGAATGTGTAGTCTATAGATTTGGGATGGAGTTCTGTAGATGATTTCATGGACTTTGAAGGTTTTGTGCCTTTTCTGAGTTTGGTTATTGTGATCTGCTTGTTGTAGGCATTTGAGGTTGATTATTTGATTCTTCTATGTGGAGAATTTCCTGAAATACTCTCTGTAGTTTTGGTTTTGTGTTGATATAATTGTAAAGCTGAGTTTTGTCATGGAAAGTTTTCTTTCACCATCTATTATGAGGGATATTTTTGCTGGGTAGAGTAGTTAGGGTTGGAAGCCATAGGTTCTTAGACTTTGCAGTGTTTCATTCCCAGCCCTTCTAGCTTTCAGGGTTTCCATTGAGAAGTCTGAAGTAATTCTGATGGGGTTATCTTTGAAGGTGGTGTGCTGTTTTTCCCTAGCTGCTTTTAGGATTTTCCCTTTGGTGTCAATGTTTAGAGTCTTAATGACAATATGTCTTGGAGAGTTTCTCCTTTGGTCCAATCTGTTTGGAGTTCTGTTAGCTTCTTGTATCTTGATGGGCCTTTCTTTTGAGAGAGTGGGGAAGTTTTCTCCGATTATTTTGTTAAATAAGTTCTCCATGACTTTGGCCTGAATTTCTTCTCCTTCTGGTATTCCAATGATCCAGATATTATAAGTTTAGGGGTATCCCACAATTCTCTCATGTTCTGTTCACAGAAATTTTTGAACTTATTGAAACTTTTGAACTCTTGAACTGCTTCTTCCATCTTGTCTTCCAGATCTGAGTTTCTGTCCTCCACATGGTTGACTCTATTCTTGAGAGCTTCTAGAGTTTTGGACTTGTTAAATTAGGTTTGCATTTTCTGCTAGTTTTCTATGTATAGTTTCCATCCCTCTGTCAAGCTCCCTTTTCACGTCATTTTTTGATTTTCTTGATGCTTCTTGGAATTCAGCCTTGCATTTCTTTATGTCTTCATTTAGCATCGCCAGCTGATTTTTGAGGTCCTTTTTTTTTTTTTTTTTCACTCTCCTTCATATCTCTTAACTGTTTTTGAACTCCTTCCATTTCCTTATCTATTAGGTCTAGTCTAGTGATGGTAGCATCGACATGATTATTGGTCCTTTGTTGCTTTTCTGCAAGTTCTGCCAGTAGCTTGGTCAGGGTTGCATTGCTCATAGCTTCATTTTGGTGTTCTGATCCTAATGTCTTTTCTATGTTTTGATTAGAGATGTTCATTGTAGGACAGGGTGATCTAACTGGATTTACTTGCATTTGATTTTTCATGTTATTTCTTTTGCACTATGGTCTGCCCATCAGTGTATGGGCAGGAAGAGTAGGGCTGTGGTCTCGATGGGTGGGGGGAGTGGTGCCTTTTGGGGGAGCTGGCCTGAGCTAGCCAGCAGGCAAGCAGATGGGCTGAGTGGTCCTGAGCTAACACGTGGGTGGGTGGGTCAGCCTGAGCTCAAGCACAGTGGGAAGGTGAAGCAGCCTGAGGCTAGATACCAAAGCAGTCTTAGCTCTCTTGGTGGAATGCCAAAGCAGCCTGAGTTCCTGCATGGCAGGGGCACCAGAGTTGCCTGAGCTCTCACATGTTGATGCACCAAAGCTGTCTGAGCTCCCGCTTGGAAGGACACTGAAGCACCAAACACCGAAGCAGCCTAAACTCATGTGGTAGGACATGGGGACAAAGAAGCAGTCTGAACTCACATGCAACAGGACACTGGCGGGCAGCCAGCACAACAGACAGGCAGTGGATTGCACCTGAGCTGGCCCAGGCAGACAGGCAGAGTGAGCCTGAGCTCACGTGGGCAGGTGGAATGGGCCTGAGCTCACGCGTGGATGAGTGGCAGCCAGAGCAGTAAGTCAGAAAATGGGCAGACCAGGATAAGCTTGCACAAGTGGGGATTGGCGGCACAAGTGTGGTGGACAAATGGACAGATGGAGCCTGAGCTCCAGGGGGCCAGTGGGCAGAGCCTGCCCAAGGTCACACTTGGGCAGGGGTAGCAGGGCGATTGCCCCTGTGCAGTGAGGCAAGTAGAATTATGTTGGCCTGGGTCTCCTTTCCTACAGTAAGTGCAGGTGTATCCTGAAGCTGGGACTGTGGGTATGGCAGGTGCTTGGCAGAATTGGGGGACTGGTGGGCTACCCGTGAGCAAGGGAATCAGTGATTCCCCTTTTTTCCCCTCTGTGCCCTCCCACTGGCAATCTATTAGAGATTGTTCTACCCTGAAAGACCCAGTGAACCGTTAATGCCTTGCCTTTTTTTCCTGGTGATGAGAGGCGCAGTTAGACGGTTGCCATCTTGGCCAGAATTCTAAAATAATGTTTTCAAAGAACAATAGTATGAGAAAATGTCCCAGTTAAATAGAAATATCTAAGTTGGGCATGATAGCTCATGCCTATAATTCCAGCACTTGAAAGACTGAATAGGAGAATCTACATGAATTCAAGGCAAGCCTGGGCTATAGAGTGAGCTCCAGATTGCCTGGGCTACAGGGAGACACTGCCTGAAAAGAAAAAAAAAAAAGAAAAAAACAATAGAAATGTTCTATTGCTCATTTAATTAAATTCTTAGAAGTAATCGGTGCAAAATGACCAATGTATAGAGAAGAATTTACCAGTGCTGAGTAGTTTTATCATTTATATCTGTAATTGAGAATATAGAGCTTTGGTAGCTCTAACAATTAGATGCTTTTTAAAGCTCTTTTTGTTTTAGAGAAACATATGACTGTTCTTGTTTTGTGTTACTAAATGTGCTATAAATCCTCATGCATATTATTTTGCTTCTGGTATTGAAATAAAACTAAATAATAATAAAACATCAAGAAGTAAAAAAAAAAAAAAAAGTAGAAAGGGCTCACTGAGGGCTAAACAAAGAAAATAAAAACAGCTCTTTTCATATATGGTTGTGAAATTTCAGAACATCATGACATATGTCCCTGGATCAACCAACAAGGTCAAGGATCAGAGGGTAGATAGGCAATTACTATCATTATCTGAAACTGAGCTGGCTAGTTGATGATTAAAATAGTTTGTGGAGAAGATAAACACCCACATATCTGATTGCTAAACACTGGATCAGTATGGCAATCTATCTCCGCATTGCTTTGTTGTTGTTGTTGAAAGTATTTGTTTTTGTTTTTATTGTTTTTTAAATTGAGGACTTTATTGTATGAGCATATTGTCTAATGCTTACTTTTCCTCTCCTCAAGCCCCATTCCACTGAAGGCTCTCCTCAGTGGGCTTATTGATATTCACCCTATGGCTCTTACATTCTTTCTTCCCTTTCTTGCACAATGTTCCCTGAGCCTTGGAGGGTGTATTGTAAGTCTTCTTTAGTGTTGAGCTCTCAACAGCCTCTGATTTTCTGCTTTGATGATTTTTGAATCTCCCCTATGTCTACAGTCATCTCCATGGTGTGTGTTCTCAGACTAGGAGTAAGAGCAGTACTCATATCTAATCTACCATCTCATCTGTAATGTTTCATGGGCTCTGTACACTGTGATATAGATGAGTCATCTCATGCTAGACAGTCATCTTTCTTTTCTTATCAGTCTGATAGGTCTAAGGTCTCCGTAGTATTCACTTCCACCTGCAAAAAGCCATATTAGTAAGAGCAGCATGGTACTGGAAGATAAACAGACACATAGATCAATGGAATCAACTAGAACATCCAAATACAAGCTCTAGTAACTATAGCTACCTGATCTTTGACAAAGAAACCTAAAATACATACTGGAGAAAAGACAGCATTTTCAAGCAGTGGTGCTAGAGAAACTGCATAACTACATGTAGAAAAATAAATCTAGACCCTCTTTTTTCATACTACCTCCACACAACAAAGCCTAAGGAAACCAGGTTCAATTCCCTAGTACCATGTAAAGCCATGTCCACAAACTGGTGCATGCATCTGGAGTTTGTTTGCAAATGTCACAAACTACAGTGGCTAAAGGAGTTGGAACACACATTCTCCCCTCTCTTTCTCACTCTCTTTCCCCTGTATATTTCCCTCTGTCTATCTCATAAATAAATAAATGAACTATTTTTTAATATGAGAAAACACAAATTACAGAAGACCTATGAACAATGTTTTGGAGATATTTAAAAATAAAAATCAGCACTTTCTAGACAAGGTAATAAAATATAGAAAAACCAGGCTTGATGATGAAAGGCATAAGCAGCAATTAAGTACAAAACAGTTTTCCTAGACAGAGCTAACAGTAAAGCATTGACTGATAAGGACAGGGCACCTCCAGCTTTATATGTGGAAGGCTTTTTTTTTTTTTTTCAGCTACTTATGAGGTGAGCAAGTTTTTAAAAATAAACCCTTCTTATGAGGAACTTGAGTCCCTCATTTGTGAAGTAATAGGGCTATACTAATAAGGCCTTATTAATGAGCTTCTATGATGCCTTGATTGACAGAAGTGGAAGGACCTTCCACAGCAGTCAGTATCCAATAGAGGAAGTTCACAACCATGGAGGGTTCTGCACACAGGAGTACTGTCCCCTTCCACTCCTTGACATATCTTTGAAATATGAATACTGAGACAGCTACCCAGATACAGTAGAATAAAAAAAACTAAAAGAATTACTTGAATGAATCAAGTAACAGCCTGTACATTCTTGTTAGAAGCATACATCAACTGGCATGAGTCCTCCACTCTGTTACTAATAATCCTAAATTATCTTAAAAAATACAATTTTTCTTCATAATTTTTCACTACCTTGAGTCAGATATCAATTGTTACTAAAGCAGTAACTCTCAGATTCTTTCAATTGTATTCTCTTGATAATAAAATGTTATTACTTTATATGCTTTAAACATATTTATTATGTATAATATATGCTGTAATTTAAAATAAAATGAAGGAAAATAGACCAGAAATTAAACATATGGAAAAGCATTTACAGATATTTAGAGTTTGTGAGGTATATGAAAGTGAGTATTGAATTCCAACCCTATCTTCTTAATCAATTACTACAAAAGCTCTCCTAGCCAACCATTTAATTAATGTGTCCTATTAATTAACACTTTCCATTTCTTACACAAAACTTAAATACAGATTCTCACTGAACATTCTGTCACCTTGGGCTTTTCTCTTGTATGTCTCAACACTTCTGCTTGCCATTTAGAGTTACTATATCCAGTCTATAATGACTCTATTCTGTTATATTTAAATTATGAACACATGTAAAGGGAATTTCTTTAAAATAAATAAAATATGAGGGCTGAAGAATGGTTCAGTGGCTCTGTTGATAAAATGCTTTCTGCATAAGCACAAAGACTTGAACTTGGATCATTAGAGCTCATGTAAAAAGCCTATGGTGAGTGTCTGTAACTCCAGAAATGAGAAGGCAGAGACAAGAGTAACTCTGGGCCTTGCTGGCCAGTTACTCTAGCCAAACTAGTGAACTCAAGGTTCAGAAAGAGACCTTGTATCAAAGAAATAAGAACAGTGATTAGACCAGAGCTCTTGGTTCATTCTCCACTTCCCAGTTACCCAGCCCCCAAACCCCTGCTACTGGCATTGAGCAGCTTATAACCTGAATGGGTGCTATGAATGTAGGCCCTTTGCACTGGCTTCCTGAATAAATGGACTAGGTCCCCAACTCCAGTTTCTATGAGACAAAGGGTGCATTGGCCACTGTGGAAGGTGGCCTTTTGCTCCTGGCCTCACAGCTTCCTGGCTCCTGATTCTCCACCCCCCTCATTCCCCTGTGCTAAAGTGGAATTAGTAAACCTGAACTCCCAGTTCTGCAGATACTGTTGCACTTACAAAGTCCACAATCTGCACATATGCAGCTATAACCCCATCCTACTCCAATCTCATTCAAATTCAAAACAGAACACTCACTGAAGATCCTACAAGGACAAACACTTGCTTCCTCCTTAATAAGACTTTTAACCCAGGATGGGTAGACCACAATGCAATCAAACAATGAAAGCCAAAAACCTGAGAGATATCTACCAAGAATGCCTAGTCCCACAATGGAAAACTTCAATGAAAATATGGAGAAAACAACAGAAATTGAATCCCATAATGAAAACACAACAGGCTATGTGACCATGACCAAGAGAATTTCTGAACTGGAAGCAAATCAATAAAAAACCAATAGTCACATAAATGAAATTGAGCAGATTCACCTCTTATAGCACACTGTTTTGTCACTAGGCTTAACTTAATTGAAGAAAACCAGATAGGCCTCAAAAGAGAGATAAATGAATTGAAGATGAGTCAGCAAAAACAGGATCTCAATAACCAGCTTACTAAACTTAATGAAGACAAGATAAAATAATGGGTTCCAGGAAGCATCAAGAAAATCAGACCTTGACCTAAAATCATACCTTAAAAATGAGATGGACACAATACAAAATAACATAACAGAAAACAACCAATCAAATAGGAAGCTTTGAAAATATTTTTTTTATTTATTTATTTGACATAGAAAGAGGGAGAGAAAGAGAGAGAGAGAATAGGCATGCCAGGGCCTCTAGCCACTGCAAACAAACTCCAGATGCATGTGCCCCCTTGGGCATCTGGCTCATGTGGGTCCTGGGGAATCAAACCTGGGTCCTTTGGCTTTGCAGGCAAATGCCTTAACTGCTAAGCCATCTCTCCAGCCCTCAAATAGGTATTTTAAAAGCCTCTCTAGAAGCTCTCACTAACATGGTTGATCATGTGGAGGACAGAACCTCAGAGCTGGAAGACAAGAGAGAAGAAATAGATAGGGAGTCCAAAAACATTGCTACTTTCAAGAAAGCATGTGAACAGAATATCAGAAAACTATGGGATACCCTAAAATGACTAAACATCCAGATCATGGGTATACCAGAAGGGGAAGAAATCTAAGCCAGAGGCAAACAGAACATATTCAACAAAATTATTGAAGAAAATGTTCCCAATCTCACAAAAGAGAGGTATATCCAGATACAAAAAGTTCACAAAACACCAAACAGACAGAACCAAAGAAGAAACTCTAAAAGACACATCATAGATAAAACTATAAACAATGAAAACAAAGATAGAGTGTTAAAATCAGCAAGAGAGAAACAACTCACTATATAGAAAAACAATGCCATCAGAGTTACCTCAGATTTTTCAGTGGAAACCCTGAAAGTCAGAACAGCCTGGAATGGAGCTCTTCAAAGTCTAAAATACTATGGCTGGGCTAGAGAGATGGCTTAGCAGGTAAGCACTTGCCTGTGAAGCCTAGGGACCCTGGTTCAAGGCTTGATTCCCCAGGACCCACGTTAGCCAGATGCACAAGGGGGCGCAAGCATCTGGAGTTCGTTTGCAGTGGCTGGAAGCCCTGGCACACCGATTCTCTATTTCTCTCTCTCCTTCTCTCTGTCTGTCGCTCTCAAATAAATAAACAACAAAAAAAAATTTTTAAATGCTATGGCTTCCAAACTGAATGACTGTACTCAATGAAAGTGTGTTTCATAATAGATGGTGAAAGGAAAACTTTCCATGATCAAAGTCAGCTGTATGATTACATGAATACAAAGCCAAACCTACAGAGAAATCGTTAGGGAATAATCCACATAGAAGAGTGAAACAACAAAACTCAAGAGCCTACAAGAAGATCACAATAACCAAAAGTGGAATAAGCACAAAAAAGTATAAAGCCCAAGAAAGCACCAAACCCTAAAAAGCACCCCATTATGGCAGGAATTAAATCAAACCTCACAGTTATAACCTTAAATGTTAATGGTCTTAATTCACCTACCAAAAGACACAAGTGAACAGGGTGGATCAGAAAAATGGACCCTTTTATCTGCTATCTTCAAAAAACTCAACTCATCGTGAAAGACAGATACCTCTTCAGCATTAAAGGATTTGATTACACACCTTAGGTAAAAGGCAAGGCAAGATTGCAGAAGACACCATATGCTGCTGACACAGAACACAGAGAGACCTGGGTGCAATCTGGAAGAGAGCCAGTCCCTAGACAACCTATCTAGTGCTGGAATGAGCTCCATGAGCTACTGATAAAAGTGGCCAACAATGGTTTGAACAAGCAGGGTCTAAGTTACTCAAAAGCAACCAGCCTGACAAGAAGTACACACCAGTGCAATGGTGGCACATAGCCTTGGCGGGTAACCAGTGGCTTTCCAATTGGCTAAGAGATCCACTCAATGGAACCCATATCTTGGACTGAGAACCAGGTCAGAATCCTATGGAGACAAAGATTATGCTCTCTAATGTCAAGCTCCCACTAGCCTTTGGCTAAAAGAGGGGCTACATTCATCAAACTCTCCCTAACTTAATAATATGTATCCAATTTAATCTATTCTGAGTTCAATCTCCATTGGAGAATGTTTTTCTTTTTAGTGAGACCCGTGGAGATAAACCATCCTGTGCATTTCAGCCAAAGCCCAGGTGAAACCACAAAGGAATTGGGGAGACAAAAAAGAGTGCTTCTTCCATGGTGACAAGCAGTGCCAGAATGAAGGAGACAGATTCTGAGGACGCTCAACACATACCAAAGCAGAAATCCAGAGGCTCCTAACAGCTCATCACTGAGGTTGATTTAAAACTCACCCACCATGGCTCAGGGAATTTTGTGCGAGAAGGGGTGGAAAGATTGTAAGAGTCACAGGTTAGGATGTCATACCCAGAGACATTGCCTTCCCCCAATAACTGACTGCTGCTCCCAAAACACATAGCCCACAACTCCATGGGGAATACCAGAAACCCCACTAAGGAAGGCCCTCAGCAGAATGGGGGGAGAGAAGAGGTCAAAAATGTTACCAGTACATGATGAATCCTTACAAAGTATGTTCTTAACTAAAAAAAAAAAAATAATAAGGTGGAGAATAATTAAGAAAGACATTCAACACAGAACTCAGACATTCACATTCATGCACATGTGCCTACGTGTGTGTGTTGTGTATGTACTGCAATCACATATGCACACTTGCACACACCTATAGACACATCCAAAAATAAAATATATGAAAGGCAAGTGTAAAGGGGTATTTAAAAGGAACCTCCTTTGAGACGGACAATGAGCAGTTCTCAATAAAATCATGACTGGGTGCCATAGACTGAATATTTGTGTCCAGTAAAATTTATATGTTGGAAATGTAATGTTAGAAGGTGAAGGTTTAGGAGGTTATTAGGCCATGAAAGAGGATCCACCATGAATGGAGTTAGTGCCTTTATAAAAGAGGCCCACATGGCCCTTCTACCATGTAAAGGTACAGTGAGTAAAGATGTCATTGATAAACCATAAGGCAGATCCTCACCTGGCACCAAATCTGCCAGTGCCTTGATCTTGGTATTTACCAGACTCCAACATTGGGAGAGCTACATTTCCACTATGCATAACATACCCAGTCTGTTTTATTTCTGTAGGAGCTTAAATGGAAAAAGACTTAATTATGAAATCTGAATGGAGTGACTGAAAGGTGGCACAGAGTTGCAACCATTGAGTATGTTAAAAATGCCTCCCAATTTGAGAGCCTTTGTCCTTCTAGTTTTGGAGATAAATGTTTAAAATGCATATTCACCCACTAGGATATCTAGATTATGTTAACAAATAATCACCAAATTTAAAATTTTCTTTTTTAAAAATTAATTTGTTTTTATTGACAACTTCCATAATTGTAAACAATATCCCATAATAATGCCCTCCCTCCCCCCACTTTCTCCTTTGAAACTCCACTCTCCATCATATCCCCTCCCCCTCTCAATCAGTCCCTCTTTTATTTTGATGTCATGATCTTTTTTTCCTATTATGATGGTCTTGTGTAGGTGGTGTCAGGCACTGTGAGGTCATGGATATCCAGGCCATTTTGTGTCTGGAGGAGCACATTGTAAGGAGTCCTACCTTTCCTTTGGCTCTTACATTCTTTCTGCCTCCTTTTCCACAATGGACCCTGAGCCTTGGAAGGTGTGATTGAGATATTTCAGTGCTGAGCACTCCTCTGTCACTTCTTCGCAGCACCATGGTGCCCTCTGAGTCATCCCAAGGTCACTGCCATCTGAAAAGAGAAGGTTCTCTAACCAAAAGTGAGAGTAGCATTAATACATGGGTATGAACATTAAAAGAAGTGCTTACTAGTCAGTTTGATCAGAATAGTATATACATTTAGCCAGGAAGCAGCAGACATTACACCCCTACAGCCTATGACTACCCCTGTTGTAGGTTTTCAGTATCAGGGATGTATTCCTCCTCCTCCCCCCATGCAGTGGGCCTCCAGTTAAATTAGGGGGGTGGTTGGTTTCTCCCATAAGAGATGTGCCACTACTGCACTCATTGGCTCATTTGGCCTGGCTGGCCAAATATAAGGCTTGTAGTGTCCACTGTTGAGTATCGTCACTGGTGATTTCTCTCCCATTGAACTACATGCCACATGGATTTTTCCAGCTTTCTGTCAGCTGGTCTACATTGAGGACATTTTTAGCTATGTTCCAGCAGGATTTCTCAGTGAACTTACAACCCAAGTATGTGAAGTCTTCAGCAATAGGGTCTTACCATCTATTCCTGGTGGGAAACAAAGGGCCTTGGCAATGGCCTGTAATGTTTTCAGGGCATCAGAGACCTCCCTGGCCAGCAACTCACTGGAAGGTATCCCATCCCTACAACTGAAAATTTTCTAGTTACCATCTATGGCTCCTGTGTGTTCCATGTCCAAAAAAGTGGGTTTCCATATGACTTATTTATATCCTCTTAGATTTTGATTAGCCCTCCTGAGTTTTTCATGCAAACTATATATCCATTACAATATGGCAGGGTAAAAATTGAACATTTATGAATACCTCTAAGGGATATCTACACTAAATTTAGACAATTCTGTGGGGCTGGGGAGCTATCCTGTAGTTAAAGGTGCTTGCTTATAAAGCTGGTTAGCCTGGGTTCAATTCCCTAGCCACTGATTTAAGGCCACATGTGCATTTGTTTGAAGAAGCAAGATACCCTGGTGTGTGTATGTGTGTGTGTGCTTGTGTGTGTGTGTGTACAAATAAATAACTTTTTAAAAGTTAGCCAACTGCAAAATTAGAAGGAATGCAGTCTACCCAAAACTATTATCATTACTGATACCAACTACAAACTTGGAGTAGGGTAAATGGGGAGTGGTTTTCAAAAAAAGAACTCAAAAAACTCACTGAAAGTTGTTATTCATGAGTATGATTTATGACCAGGAGAGGTTAAATATTAGAATCAACCAGGAGAAGAAGATATAGGGCATGATCTAGGAAATGTACTAGATACCAAGAATGAGTTACCCCTCCCCATGGAACCATAAGATAAGTACTTTCCCAGAAATGTACAGGACAAGGAAGGGTACTGTAAACCAGGGGAGTTCATCTAAGCAATTAGAGTCTTAATTGAGACTCCGTCAATTCTATCCAGATCACTGTCACCCCTTCCAGCAAACAGGCTAATATCTTTATTTTTTAGTCACTTCTTCCAGGGAAATACAGATACCCCTATCAAACAGAACATCCCTGATGACTAATGACTTTTAACAAGTAAAGGTAAGGATCCTATCTCTGTTTGGGTTAACTTAATTGTTCACTACACAACACTATGTTAATTGACCAAATACATGACAAAATTTTTTATAGATTAAGAAGAGGATTCCCCTAAATCATCTAACTAACCTTTGGCATTTTAGTGTTAGCTGCATATTCATCTTTGTCCTGTATTGCCCATGTAGAGTAGACACAAAGCATGCTTCCTGACCCCTAACAGGAGCAGACTGTTTATTAATTTCCACACAGCCAGGAAACCTTGTGCAGGTAGCAACCAGCCAATCTGACAATTTATTCTTAGCACTAAAAGCCATGATTATCATTTGATGCAACTCACATGTCTAGACTTCAATTCAGAAAGCATATGCCAGAGAAATTAAAGTCGTTCCTGAGTAAGAGCCATTTCAAAGATGATGCATCAAGAGAGGAAACTGAAAATTGAGCATTGTATGAATCTGAAGAAGAAAATTGGGCACCATAAAGAATTACATTTGACCAAAACATCACTCAACATATGAGAAATTACACATGAAGAAACTGAAACTTTGCTACTATTCAAATAAAAGCCTTGGTAAAAGCATAGCCAGATTTCACAATTAGATAGATGGATGGATAGATAGATGGCTGAATGGATGGATGTGTGTGTAAATAGAGAGACAGAACTTCCATTTCCATAAAAGTTCACAGGAATTGAGACTGAAGTATTTGTCAAGTTTTCTAGAACACGTGAGACACAAATATAAATGCTAAAAGTGATTTGTAGTTAGACATGAAGAAAAAAAAAGAGGGAACTTGTGGCATTCTAGTCCAAGACAAAATGGCAAGCTGTATTGGAATATCTGTAAGAAATACAATAGACCAATTTGGTTAAGTGGGGGACTCCTGCATAGAGTGGAGAGAATAATTGCACCTAGGGCAGCAGTAAGCTAACAAAAGGTCTATATTTTATCTGTAAACTAAAGAAAACCTTGGAGTTTTTGGCAGAATAGGTGGTACCTTTAATGAAGTATTATAAATGTCACTTATGCAAAAATACTAAGTGTTCAACTGGAAAAGTGCTATAAGCCAAAAGATAATATGTCTTTCTCTTAAAAATGTTATTAGCCTCCAAACATATTGTGTCATGCATAGATATCTGTAGCATATTGCAAAGATATAAAACTCTATAATTTACATATAGAAGTTTATTTTTTCATCACCAAGAGATTTCTGTCATAAGTCTCTATGACAGTGTTGAAGAATTATTATATCACAATTAGCATTCACTCAAGTCATTTCAAGTATAAGACACTACAAACAGGATTCTCTTGCCTTCTTTACCTTCACAAAGCTAAAACTATGTTCCAAAGCAGCCTGTTGCAGTTGGGACAAAAGGTGCATGTTTCACACTAGCACAGTGTCAACTGTGGTCCTCACAAGATACAATCTCTACTCATTGGCACCTCTCCTTGCTAATGTCTTGACCTCTTTATGGAGTTTACTTCATGTGTAAGAGTTCCCCACCTTTACAAATGGCATCCCTTCACCTCTACTGTGATGGGTCTTCCATTCTTTAGTAATTCCTCTGCCACTTAGGTGATCTTCTTAGAGTAATTAGAAACTTCCACATGCTCTAATATTACACTTTGAGACAAAGATGAATTAGCTCCATCTAAGCTCTTTACTTAATTATCTTCCCAAGCCTATGAAAATATCTCTTTGGTGACTAGAAAGTTGGTTTTTATAGTGCCATTCAAATTTTTTCAACAAAAGATTAACAGTAAAACTTTTATTTTCTGATAACTCAAACCTCTTCCAAATTCCCTCCAAAAAATTTGTTTGTTATGAAATGAACTTAGGCATTTGTTATTAGGACTGAGCTTCCATCTTGAGTCCCCCGTAGGCAGATTCCTTCTTAGGGGGTAAATCTTCAGGCCAGCCCTCCTAGATATGTTAAGAGCCAATTTGAGCTTTATTTGTGCTTGCTACTTTTGGTATCTGCTGGCTGTTTGAATGTGTCTCTCTGCTTGGCTGTATGGAAATAAGCCAGTTTCTTCCACCCTTGATGGTGTTTCCATGGAATTTGTAAGCCTGAAATAAACCCTTTCAACCCTCAATCTGCTTCTGACCAGTCATTTGTCCAGCAATGTGGAACTGACTGCAACAGTATTCTACTGGCAAAATTCAGGCAACTACAATCCTGGATGCAGATCAGAATGGCTAAGTAAGTCAATTCTCATATGAGTCCTTTGGCTCCATCACTTACTACCAGTAAAAATTTATGTGAACTGTTATCTTATTATAAAATGTAATTTTTTTCATTTTTATTTATTTATTTTATTTATTTGACACAGAGAAAGAGGGAAGGATAGAGAGAGAGAGACAGAGATAGAGAGAGAGAATGGGAGTGTCAGGGCCTCTAGCTGCTGCAAACAAACTACAGACACATGCGTCACCTTGTGCATCTGGCTTATATGGTTGTGGGGAATTGAACCTGGGTCCTTTGGTTTTGAAGGCAAGCACCTTGACTGGTAAGCCATTCCTCCAGCCTTAAAATGTCAATTTTAACTTCATGTATTCATTGAGCTGTGAGTCTCAAACCAATGCCTCGTAGATATTATTTACTTAGTAAAACTGAACAATGACTTTTCAGAGGATTAGGTTAACTGCAGAGTTTTACAGTGTGTAGTAAGATTTCTTAATCTTAGCATCCTTGAAATTTGGAGCCAAGTAGTACATTGTGTATAGTAGGGTCAGCAACAAACCTGACCTGTACTCACTAAGTACCAATAGCCATGCCCACCCAGGAGGTAAGCATCAGTACCTTTATACCTGACCAAATGCCCTTGGGGAGAACAAAATAGTGCTCAGAGAACCAAAAAGCTAAGAAAGAATATTTTTGTTTCTTTCTGCTTTTTACCAAATGGCCTGAGGACTATTGCAAAATCATATTAAAACCTAATTAACAGATCACTATTGTACTGCACCATTTCCATCAGTACATTTTTACATTATAGTCCTATTGCCAGGCAGCTCACAAGCTGACACCTTAAGCTTATCTTGGTTTGCTTTCTTTGGCTCACACAACATGAAATTGATGGTAATATTTCATTACAGAGGGCATTTTAAAAGGGACTAATGTTAATGCCATTCAAGATGCAATAATAAGGTACTGACTCACTCTTTTTCAGAATCCTTCTCATTGTAATGGCCACCATGCTTAATTAGAAATGTCATCTACATGCATTCTAGGCAGCCCATCTACATTTCATGGCTGAACAAGACCTCTGCTTAATAATCTAATTTGTACTGCAATAAAAATAAAATCAGTTTCTCAATATTACTAGTAGTTTACAATATAATTTGCTAGTAATGTTTCCCTTAATGTAATATAAGCCTCTCTTATCAGTGCTTGAAGTATTTTGAACACAAGTTTCATTCAATAGTTGTTTTCATTGTATGGTTCATTGAGGTTTAAAACCTGATGATTCTTTAAAATGGGATTGTGGCTTAATGATGTATGGCATTGTGATTTCTTTTGATGTAGCCTTTAGGAACCCTTCATTTTTGTCTTTGAAGACTTCTATTTCTTTTACACCATTGTCATAGAACCATCTAAAGTTCTATTCTTACATAAATATAATGAAGGTTTGGAAAGTAAGGGTGAAGAATGAGAAAATAACTTGGTGTGTATAATCTTAGTCCAGTATTTAACTTTTGTTTGAGTTTCCTCAAGAGCAATGCTTACCACAGTATTGTTATGAGAATTGCTTGTATGAATTAGTCTGTGTCTGTGATTAGAGAAATGCCTAGTTTATAATGTACATGTGTGTCACTTATTGAAAGTAAAGAGAGTAAAACAATTGAAGTCAAGAAATTAAATTCACTGAGTTGTAAAACTCTGTAACTAAATTTAGACTAATCCAGAACAAAAATACTCATCTCTGCCTATCCCTTGAGATCAGTTAGGAAGGTTTAAAACACACAAATGACCAGATACTTCTCCTGGACTAATTAAATTAAAGTCTTTCAAGGTGGACCACCATATTGATGCTCTCAAACTCTCCTGATAATTCCAATCTGAAAACCTTAGTTGAATACCAACATAAGAGCAGTGATGACCAAAGATTTCTTTTGCAATCATTCCACATAGTTCCACAGAATGATTTCTATTTGAAGACAAGTATAAGTGGTATAAACATAGGTATTCTAACAAGATGAAATTCTTCCTTGCAAGCTTCAGTGATACTGTCTCTGCATGTCAACTTTTCCTGCACTTTGAGAAACAATGGGGAAGGACATTTTCCATCAGCTTCCTGTGCCTACCAGTAGAATGAGTGGCTAGAAGATCAGAACTATTTATACCTCTTATGTGACCTCAAATGATATGAATATATATATATATATATATATATATATATATATATATATAATGCTCTTTCAACAAGTTAGCTTATTGTTTACAAAAGCTAAATATAGGCATACTTTTATTGTTATCTCTATGTTGACACATAAAGTTTAGAAAGTTTAGAAAGAGTTAAGGAAAACTTTTTAATTGTATCGCTTCTCAGAGAATGATAAATCAAATATGACACCTGGTCCCATAGGTTTACCACCCTAAACACATGCCCCTGCTGCTGCCACTATTTAAATAGAATGAAAGTCATCTCACGGATGTTCATCATAAACATGGCTCAGCAGTTAAGGCACTTTTGGACAAGCCTAATAACTCAAGTTCAATTCCCCAGTACTTGTGTCAAGCCAGAATCATAAAGTGGTGCATGAATCTGGAGTTCATCTGCAGTGGCTAGAGGGAGGCCATGGTATGTCCATCCCCCCCCCCCCTCTCTCACCAGGACATGGTAGTTCATGCCCTTAATCCAAGTACTTGGGAGACCAAAGTAAGAGGATCACTATGAGTATGAGGCCAGCTTGAAACTACATAGAGAATTCCAGGTCAACCTGGGCTAGAGAGAGACCCTGCCTTGAAAAATCAAAAATAAAATAAAAATACTGACCCTATTATTCAACACAAGAACCACAAAATTTCATGGTTTTATGAATTCAATATTCTTATATATTGAAGTAAAGTGATATTTGATTTTTCAAAGTCAAATGTGCTCTTGGTATAGCTTAGATGATCTCAGCTGGCACTCCCTGAGATATTTCTGAAATTCAGGTATAACCAAACTCATTACATTATTTTATCACTTCCATTGTCTCACATTAGCTTCTTCAACATAAATGAGAACAATTACAGAGTAAGGATAGGACTGAGTTTATATATATAGTTTTTCTTTCAATAAGTATAATAAAGTTGTTTATGTCCTGAAGGAACTAAGAACTTAGGTCTTTTTAACATTCAACACAATCATGAAGATGCCAGACATCCCTACAAGATACAAATGTGAATAATACATAGTTTGAACCCTCAACAGACAAGATGAGGTATGTACACTCTGATAGCCTCACTATAAGATGGCACATGAACCATTCCTTAGCCTTTGTAAGTAAAAGAAATTATCCACCTGCACAATGACCCAAAATAACTTTATGCAGAAGCTGGCATTTGTTTTGTGCACCCATTCTGTAGACACAGTTTTTTAAAATATTTTATTTTTATTTATTTATTTATTTGACTGAGAAAGAGTGAAAGAGAGAGAGAGAATGGGCACGCCAGGGCCTCCAGCTCCTGCAAACGAACTCCAGACGTGTGCCCCCTTGTACATCTGGCTAACGTGGGTCCTAGGGAACCAAACCTGGGTCCTTTGGCTTTGCTGGCAAACACCTTAACTGCTAAACCATCCCTCCAGCCCTGTAGATACATTTTTTTTTATCAAGAAGAAAGGAGGGGTTTTCCATGAAGAAGGGATTTCCTGGCAAGAGCAACCAGAGAGAGAACAAGAATTGAGTAGGAAATTCTATTTATTGCACTCTTCACTACAGTCAAGATGTGCAGCCAGGCTAATTACCCTCCAACTGAACAACCAATAAAGAAAATTCAGCATATATACAATGAAATTTTATTCATTTGAAAATAAGCATGAAAATTATGACATTTTCAGAAAAATGGTGGATCAATATGTAAAGTGAAATAAGCCAGACTCAGAAATAAAAACATCAAATGATTTCTCTCATCTTCAGTCTTGATTCATCTGTGTGTATGTATGTAATGAAAGAAGTAGAAAGGAGAATATGAGAGAGGAAAAATCACTCAAAAGAGGGGTAGTGCAACAAGAGAAGGTAATATATTTCATATGACAGCAGAAGGGGAGCAACAAAAAGAAAGATAAGGAGGTCAACAGGGGACAAAAAATCAAAGTATATATAGTATGTATGAAAATATCACAATGAAACCCATTTCTCTGTGCATTGTTCAGAAAATATAAATGAATGCGTGAAACAAAAGAATAAGAAAAAGATGAATTAAACATGGGAATAACTCAGGATATAGGTTTTTGTAATTGGACTTGAAGGTGTTTGCTAAATACTGATGTCACTTTTCTGTGTGGCTCTGCATTTTTCTTGGTGGTGATTACTAATTAATCTCATATGCTTTTTAAAATGTATAGTATTCTGATTTCTTTGTAGTAGTCGTCTGCTCTTTTTCTTACAAATTTCCCTAAAATCATTAAGAATACAGAATTACTTTCGAAAAGCTAATATATTTTGAAGAGGGTAAGTAAAAAAAAAAAAAATCTACTCTTGTCCAGCAGTCCAGCATCTCCCATGAAGTTCAGCTGAGTTTCTAAGGGGCTTTATCCAGGGTTGTGTAAAGGAACCATAAAGGAAAGGACAAAGGGACACTTCTGCCAGAATAGGAACCAGCTTGTGGTTCTGAGTAACAGGGACAAAGATTGTTTGCTCTTGTAAGCAAGTGGCATCAGAATCATGTGTTTCCCTTGAAATATTGAGTCATAACTCAGGAAGATGTAACAAATCTTATAAAGATACTGATAGGACAAAAATATAGAGAGGGCTAACAATAATAATAATAACTCACATTTCTAGGGTTACAAAGAAAGGAAAGTACAGCTTTTGCAAAAATGGAGGTTAGTTGAAAATTGAGATTATTAAAACTTGATCGTGTGTATTGCTGAATAAAACTGAAATTTGAAATTGAATTTCTAAGTATAATCCTATTTTATACTTAAGAACAAGTATCTCTGTTATGCAAAATAACTAGTCTATGTTAGAATATTTTTGAATTTCATAAGTATTGTTCATGACTATTAAATATTCAAAGGAATTTTTTATATTTTTGACAATATTCCCCTTTACTTGTGGAAAAATTCGTTTTTTCTTAAAATTCAGGCATTTTTGTTGGATAATTCAAACTTATTTATTTTTAATTTTGTATCATTTCTACCACTTTATGTTATGATGTCATTGGATCATCGAAGGAAAGAAAAACTAAATACCTAACAGAATGAACTGCATCCAGATACAGGACATGTATATTCACAATGTTCATATGTATGTTTATGTGTGTGTTCATGTTCTTGTCTCATTCTATCCACCCACTAGCAAACTGAAATTGGTATATACATGCAACTAAAACTTAGTTCTGGGAAACACACAGATTGATATCTAAAGGGCAGGTCCCTGTGTTGATTCCAATCTTATTCCTCATCTTGTTTCACCATCCTGGTGACTGGTGGGCTATTGGGAGTCACAGAACCAGGGTCATGTCTGAACTAACAGCTTCATATCAGAGCTTAAATTCTAATTGCAGAGCTTTGTCTTGTCTGCCTTAAGTGTTTCAAATTTAAATTCTGCCCTCTGTTAGCTATCTTTCACCACCTACATCCTTTTATCAAGCAGGCAGTAGAGAGTGAAAACTGAAAACACAGACATGGAATCCAGATATACCTAAAATGAAATAATTATTATACTTCAGGTAATATAATAAATGATTCATTTAAGCTGATAATATTATAATCATGTGGCAAAGACAATAATTTGAGCTGTATTACCTCCTAACTCCAAGATATCATGAAAAAGCTAGGCTAACCTCTGTTATAGATGTAAAATGGGCCTAGCAAAACCAAACCCACTATAAATAGATCCCTAACATCAAACACATAAACAAAAAATCATAACATTATCAGTGAATCAAAAATCACTAGAATATTGTCACAGTCAGCTCCATGCTGCTGGGATGAACTTCCAAACAAACAGTTTATGGGAGGAATGGTATTTGTTCTGCCTCTGACTCCCAATAGACTTATAACTATCTCCCATTGCAAACTGTAGTTCAACTTCAAAGGTCCCGTAGTCTTTATTAATCTTAACACTGTCTCTTAATTGTGAGACCTGTAAAATGAAACAAGTTACGTACTTTCAACAAATAATGGATCAGAGTAAATGTTTTCATTGCTATAAAACATACCAAGAAGAGATTTTAGCAATGCAAAATCATTAACCATCAGGTAAACATCAACCATCTGCATTTCAAGTCCCACATCCATAACCAGTGATCAGTGACGGTCTCTGGATTTTCCAATTCCACCATTCCAGCTGGGCTGAGTAGCCAGGGCAAATTTCCATGCAAGCTAATAGTGCTCCATGGTAGCCCTTGCATAGTCCTAGTATGTCCAAAACATCATTTAGGCACCATGCAAACTATAACCCATCTTCCAATGGCTTCACTGATATCTTTATCAGGGCCATCATGCACTGCCTTATATCCTGCATCTCAGCAGCAGCTCCAGGAACAGGGTGTACTTCATGACTTACTGCACACATTTTTCATGCTGCTGAAACCAACACTAATTGTGCAGGACACAGCCATGTTATTAACTTAGAGAGAAAATAACTATTGCCCTTGAAAGAGGTTTCTTTCTTTCAAAAGAGTTTGCATTCCTACTGTTGTTTCAGTATAAAGCAGCTGGGCTGCCATTAACCATGGCAATATCTCTTCAACAGTAGAAGCTTCAGCAACCAGTCTCAGTGCCAACAGTTTTAAACTTGTTTACATTTCCCCAATTTTAAATCTCAGTTATATCTTAGTTCCATATATTCTACCAAGCACATCAAATCACTTTAAAAATTCAACCTTGATCAAACTCTCTGGGCATGGACAGGAGAACACAGCCAGCCCTTATGCCATTATCCCAATTCAAACAAAGTTCTCTGCAGTCTTTCCTTCCTCTTTGAAAGTTCATAACCGAAGCCTCCAAATTCAATTCTCTGTTCACTTAGCATTTTCAAACTCTCATCAGAATATCCCATAAAACTTGGATAACTGCTCTAGAGGGTATCTTCAGTTGGAAGTACCAAGTTCTGTGTCCCATTCCTATAGCACAAAAATTCCAAAAGACCAAAATCCACAAGGTCAGATTCATAACATAGCAGTAATCCCAACTCTCTCATACCAAATTCTGTTGTAGTCAACCTTACACTGCTGAGATGAACATCCAAGCAGATACAGTTGATGGGAGGAATGGGATTTATTGAAGCTTACAGATTCAGGGGAAGTTTCATCAATGGCAGAAGAAGCTGTCCCCCTTTCCCAGATCCAAGCAGAGACACAACCACACAGCCAGCACCACAAGTAAGAGCAAAACCCAGCAACATAACAGCAGGGAACCCAGGAAGAGCTCAAGTACTCTGCATACCTTTAGGCTGGAAATTCAATCTGCCCCCAAACACACCTTTGAGTTAGACACCAGAATTCACTCACAGTAATACCTCTTCCAGAAAGGTGGCTGGAAATCCAAGTTACAAACTTAATCAAACACCTGAGCGTATTGAAACATATGCATTCAAACTTCCACTAGTATCACTGCTCAGAAGAGTTTGCTTCCAACAGAAGGAAGAATAGATATATTTTATCCTATTCATCAATAAACTGGGTTATATTCAGGTTTTGAGAACAGATTCTGTGAATAGTTATAAGAGGCTTAAAAGATGTCATGTGTTTATAAAAATAGAAATGTGGGCTGGAGAGATGGCTTAGCAGTTAAGCACTTGCCTGTGAAGCCTAAGAACCCTGGTTTGAGGCTCGATTCCCCAAGATGCATGTTAGCCAGATGCGCAAGGAGACGAACACGTCTGGAGTTCATTTGCAGTGGCTGGATGCCCTGCTGCACCCATTCTCTCTATACCTGCCTGTTTCTCTCTCTGTCTGTTGCTCTCAAATAAATAAATAAAAATAAACAAAAATATATTTAAGAATAGAAATGCTATAAAAGTTAGAAATTAAACTGTGTTGCTTTCACTAAAATAGTGGAAAAAATGAAGAGAAATAAGGGCATATCCATATTTGCTAAGGATATAGACATAAAAGTCAAAAAGAATCTCCCTCAATCTTTCCTAAAGAATATTAAATTTAAAGAGGGAAAGATAACTTTGGTTGATCAGTCTAATTTCTCTGAAGTTCAGTGGCTTTTACACAGCCATCAACTCAGTATATATTAATTTTCTTTTAGCTATAAATAAAAACTACTGAGCAATTAGGCTGGGAAGATGGTCATTTGGTAAATTGCTTGTCTTGCAATTATGAGCACCTAAGTTCAGATTCCAAGCAGCCATGTAAAAGCCAGGCACAGTAGGTATGTCTACAACCTCAGTGCTGGGGAGGCAGAAACAGGTGGCTCTCTAGAGCTTAGTGATTTACTAGCCTAGCTCAACCTTCCATACTCCTGGATAGATAGAATTAATTTTGTAAAAATTGGCAATCCTAGAAAAAGCAATACACAAAATCAGTGCAATACCAATAAAAATTCCAGCATCATTCTTCACTGAGATAGAAAAAAATAATCTCACTATTTATATGGAATGGCAGAAGGATCCAGATTTCCAAAAATATCCTCATCAAAAGAAACACCTCTGGCCGGGCGTGGTAGCGCACGCCTTTAATCCCAGCACTCGGGAGGCAGAGGTAGGAGGATTGCCGTGAGTTCGAGGCCACCCTGAGACTCCATAGTGAATTCCAGGTCAGCCTGGGCTAGAGTGAGACCCTACCTCGAAAAACCAAAAAAAAAAAAAAAAAAAAAAAAAACACCTCTGGAGGTATTACCATACACAATTTAAAGCTGTACTGCAAAGCCACAATAACAAAAACAGCACAGTACTGCATAAAAGCAGACATGTAGACCAATGGAACAGAATTGAAGACTCAGCTCTTAGCTCAAGAAACTACAGCTATGGACTGGGCATGGTGTCACACACCTTTAACCCCAGCACTGGGGAGGCCAAGGTAGGAGGATTACGATGAATTTTTTTGCCAACCTGATACTACAGAGTGAATTCCAGGTCAGCCTGAGCTAGAATGAGACCCTACCTCTGAATGAAAAAAAGAGAAAGAAAGAAAGAAAGAAAGAAAGAAAGAAAGAAAGAAAGAAAGAAAGAAAGAAAGAGAGAGAGAGAGAGGGGGGGGAGAGAGAGAAAGGAAGGAAGGATGAAGAAAGAGAAACAAGAAGAAGGAAGGAAAGAAACTTGATCTTTGACAAAGAAGCCATCAACATATGATGGAGAAAAGACAGCATCTTGAACAAATGGTGCTGGAAAAATTGGATAGTCACATGTAACTGAAACTAGCCTCACTCCTCTCACCACACATAAAAATCAACTCCAAAAGTATTAAAGACCTAAATATAAGACCTGAAACTCCCAAACTGCTGGAGAAAAAACTAAGGGGAACTATCCACAATATAGAAATGGGGAAAGAATTCCTGAACAATACCCCAGTAGCCCAGGAAATTTAAAACCTGTCAACCACTGGGATCTCATGAAGCTAAAAAGCTTTTGTACAAGCAAACAAACGATAAGAGATTACTCACAACATGGGAGAAAAATTTTTGCCAGCTATATCACTGACAGAGGTCTAATATCTAGAATCAACAAAGAACTCAAAAAGCTAAGCTATAAGAAATAAAATAATCCACTCAAAAAAAAAATAAGGCTGAACAAGGGTGAAGGAGATAGACACAAAGAACAATCAACTCCTACCAAATCAGATATCCAGAGACACAGAGGTTCCCAGGACCCACTAGTCTTTTTCCAAAAGTGAGGCTACACCCATAAAAATCTCTCTAAATTAACAATGCTTATCTCCTTTAACCTACCCTGATCTCATTCTCCATTGGAGAATCTGTTTTTTATCTTTCAGAAAGTAGTAAGAACTGAAGACAACCAAAATCTATCAAGAAGATAAGAATAGATAGCTGACTTCCTGGCAGAAGATGAACCATCCCTTGCATAGCAGCTAGGTCCTAGGTGAAACCACAGAGGAACTGGTGAGATGAACAAGAGTGTTACTTCCACTGTGAGCCTGACAACCTGCACCAAGGTGATGGAGACAGACACTGAGGATACTCAAAATGCACTAAAGCAGAAGTCCAGAGGTTGCAGAAAGTTTAATACTAAATTATACTTAAATCACACCCACCAAGGCTCAGGGAATTTTGTGAAAGATGGGGTATAAAGATTGTAAGAGTCACAGATGAGAGGGAATGTCCAGAAGCATTGCCCCTTCATAGTGACTGAGTGCTGCTCTCGCAACTCCAAACCCACAACTCCATGGTGAATACAAAAAAATCCCACAGTAATGGGCCTTCAGTGGAATGGAGGCAGAAAGGAGAAAAATGCTACCAACACATGATGCATCCATTCAAAGTTTCTAGAAATAAAATAAAATGTTCTCATGATGTTTTTGAGTAGAGAAGGGATTTTTATGGGGACCAGGCTTAATGGCCATTTCTATTATATTCCAGAAAATAGTCTGGCTATATTTCCATGTCCTAAGCACTTGAATGAGGCTGAATTCAAAAGTATTCAATTAATTTGTTTGGCAGAGGAAATTTCAGAGGATCATAGCACTCAGGCTATGTAAATGTTATTGCTCACTGCTCTTATCCAGACTCACAGTGAGGAAGATCAGTAAATGGGGAAGGATACAAAAAAAGTTTGATGAGCAAATTAGCATAAAGTTTCAAGTTGTAGACAAGGAGAGAATGGACAAAGTACCTGAAATTATTAGAACAATTAAGAAGAAACATTATACTTTAAGCTTGGACAGTAGGCAAAATGCCTTGAAGATAAGAACATTTAGTCCATCATATAAAAATGCGACTTCATTAAGCGTGGTGGTGCATGCCTTTAATCCAAGCACTTGAAAGGCAGAGGTAGGAGGATTACTCTGAGTTCCAGGCCAGCTTGAGACTACATAGTGAATTCCAGGTCAGCCTGAATTACAGCAAGCTCCTACCTCCAAAATAACAAAAATGAATAAATAAAATGCAATTTCATTTGAAAAGAAAGGAACTGAACTGAAAAATGCCACTTGAAGAAGTTCCCTGCTCAAAAACATGGAATGCTTGGGGAAGTGTTTTCCCAAGTTCAGCACAGAAACTACCACAGCTGTGACAGAAGGACACAGAATCTTGACTTGGCATCAGAATTTGGCAGCATAATCTGTGGTGCTGGTTTTCCTGGTATACAGAATGCCAAGGGGTCATGGAGGCTAGTGCCTAAGTTCTAGATAGCCACTGAAGGCACGCAAAGTAGCAGGGACAGATTCACTAGAAGAAGGTCCTGCCAGGCCATTATGTGAAGATGAAGCGTAGGTTATGATAAAGACTCTAGAATTTTGGAGATGCCAGTACCATGAAATGTCTGCTGGAAAAAAAAAAAAGAAAACCTAAAAGCATAGTGCTAACCCAAGAGAGAGTTTTCATATGCTATGACAGCAAAGCTAGAGAGGCAGGGATACCCAAAGCAATTGGAGGCTGAGTGGTATCACAAAAAGCCTCAGATACTGGACATGAAGCTAAAGGATATGGTGTTGGCCCTACTAGATTTAGGTCTTTTTAAAAATTTTATTAATTTTTATTAACAACTTCCATGTTTATAAACAATATCCCATGGTAATGCCCTCCCTTCCCCCACTTTCCCCTTTGACACTCCACTCTCCATCGTATCCCCTCCCCCTCTCAATAAGTTTCTCTTTTATTTTGATGTCATCAAAATAATCTTCGGATTTAGGTCTTAACTTGGTCCTATATGTCCTTGTCATGCCCCAATTTCTCCCTTTTAGAATGAGAATGTTTACTCTGTACCATTGTGTTTTGGAAATATGTAAATTGTTTTTTGATTTTACAGGGGCTCAAAGTTAAGAGAATGCCTTGAGTCTCAGAAAAGGCTTTCAAATTTGGAGTTTTAAGCAATGTTAAAAACTATTAAGACTTAGGAAACTCTTGGAAATAAACTAAATGAATTTTCTAGTATGTTATGACCATGGCTTTTGGGGGCAGGAGTAAGATATTGTGGATTAAAGTGATGTTTTGAGGTGTTAGGTTGGTAAAGAGTAGACTTGTGATGGTTAATTTTCATAGTCAATATGACAGGAGTTAAAATAACACAGGAGACAAACCTCTGGTAATACTTGAGAGGGAATTTTATGAAAGGTTTAACAAAGGAGGGAAGGCCTGTCTTCAATATGAGTGGCACTATCTCATGGGCTGGCGTCCCAGACAGAATAAAAAGGAACACAAATGCAGAGATTCATCTGTTTACTTCCTAACTGTGTATGCAATGTGACCAGCTGCTTCACATAGTTACTCCAACAGCTAGAGCTGCTATCCCCATCACAGCTTCCCTGCCACCATGGCTTGTACACCTAAACCATTAGCCAAAATCAACCCTTCCTTCTCTAAGTTGCTTTTGTCCGATGTTTTGTCACAGTAATGAGAAAAGTAACTAATACAATAAATACATACATAGTAAAATGGTCACTTGTTACCATTATAAAGTACCATGCACTTTCCATAATTGTATGTACTATACATACAATTATGTAAACCCAATAGGTTTGTTTAAACTAGCATCATTATAAACACATAAATAATGCACTGAAATAGGGCCCTGTGGTATTTTTTTAAATCACTAGGTGATTTAATTGTATGGGTCCACCATCACATACACACTCTACAACTGCCGTAAATATCATTATGTAGTACCTGACTACATATATGCACTGTTCAAAACTTTTGAGGGAAATGCTCATTTTGAAAATTCCTAATTTGTTCAAAATTGTTTCTAGCAGATTATAATTAATTTTAAGTAAATTTTAATTTGAATTATATGATTTTTTTCAGCACAAGCATACATTAGTCTTAGATTTAAAGAACAGCAATTGGAAACTCACTGTGAAATATTCTTTTGTGCATCAGCTGTATGTATCCAAAGGTCGTAGTGAAAACAAACATGAAGAGGGTGAAGAGAATCTGGCTAGCACACACTGGAGGAGATTAATTAAAAGAGAAAAATTCCCCATTGAGAATACTTGAAGCTGGACAAGGATACTTACCAGACAAACTTTTAGAGAAGATAATAAATTCCAAAAGGGGAAGTTTGGAGAATTACTAACAACAGTGATGGATGTCCTGTCAAATCTGGGACTGCTCCCAGATTCCACCACAAATCCTGACTCAAAGCTGTGCCATTCTTCAATCTGACTCCCACCTCTGCCACTGAGAGAGCAGAACTACATTAGAAATGCTCTGTGCTCAGTCAGATGGTCAGACCCAGGCAGTTGTTACCTCAGCAAATACTGAAGAAATGTTCACCCCTGTCAGGTCTCTTTCGGAGAGTTGTAGAAGTACAGAAACAGTCTTCTGGAGTCTGTTGGACTAAGTCCAAAAGGACCAGCATCATTTCTTCTTGCAGTAACAGGTGTGATAGTTTATTTTGATTGAGAATTTGATTGGATTAAGAGGTATCTAGGGCATTAGTGGGGTACACCTTTACCTGTGGTGTTTCCAGACAGCATTAAATGAAGTGGTAAGACTCGCTTTGAATGTGAATGATAGTATGCTATGGGCTAAGATCCTAGAATGAATAGAAAGGGAAAATGGAGAATGTTAGCTGAGCACTGACTTCTTGTTCCACATCCATACAAGGAGGTAAAGAGTGCCAGCCACACCCTCCTGCCACCAGGGAGCCTCCAACTGCCATGCCTTACCCACCCAAGCTGGATGTATAATCTTCAAACTGTGAGCCAAAATAATCTGTCTTCCCTTAAATTGTTTTTGTCAGGTATTTTGTCACAGTGATGAAAAAAGTAAGACAACAGCTATGAAAACTCAATGCATCCTTCTAGCACTTATTCTCCAAATTACAAACAAGGAGGTATAGAGCAGGGAAACAGGAGATCTTACTGTAACTACAATGATCCACAGATGTGGAGATCTCTTTTTTCATGAAAAATGAAAATATGAACTCCTCTCTTTTGAATTAGTTTTTTTGAAGTTAGTATAAAATGTAACAAGGTACCTTATGGCATTTTTATAGCCTGTTCTTACTGACCTTCCTCATTGATTCCCTTGCCCCCTCATTTGGTTCATGTTCTCCCTCCCTCATATAACCCTACTTTGATTGACTCCTCTTTTCATTCTCTTTGCACTGTGTTCGGCCTACTCTTTGAGTGCCTGTCATTGCAGGGCACTGTGACTGGCATGGAAGATCTGGGAGCAGGTAGAGGTGAATGGGTTGTATGTCTCTCTCCCTTCAGTTCACTCTAAGTAATGAAAAGTAGAAGTTATGTTTCTTCTAATAAAAAGCATTCCACAGAGGACACTGCCTCTCTGGGCTTCAACTCAACCTTTAATGTGAAGGTAATGAGGTTTCTACTGCTTTCTTTGTCTAAATAAACACGTTTTTCCTAGGGTTAGTGTAATAGAAATTCCACTTTTAAATTCCTTGTGACTTTATCTCTTTCTTAAAAAAGAAAAAAGCTTAAAGGTATCATGATCTTTACAGTTTTTGAGAAGTTTACACAGAGAAACTTTGAATAATGTATCCTTTAAAGGTTTAAGCATTCTAATTTTCTTTTTAATCAACACACACACTGACATCTTAGTAAAGACAGAAATCAACAACTGCTAACTGACAGGAACTTGAAACCATCTGTTTCCCTAGCTCCCCTGTTACAGTTTGAATACAAAATACCTGCCTAGGCTCATTTGTTTGAATTCTCAGTCCCCAGATGTTTGAGGAGGAATCTTTAGGGGGTGGAGCCTTTCTGGAAGAAGTATTTCACTGGGGTGAGCCTTAAGGTTCTAGTGCCTGCTCCCACTTCCTATCTGTCCTGTTTCCTGAGTGTGATTGCAATGTGACTGGCTCGTGCTTTAAGTGGCTAATTGCCAGGTATTTGTTCAGAGCATCAAGAAAGTAACTAATACAACCCCCGACACTGCTCTTACCAAGACACTTCCAGGTCTTCTGGCCACAGAAGACAAATTCTTTATATTCCAATATTCCTCTTGAATAGTCCACATGTTTCCCATGTATCTTCTGTCAAGTGCAGACATTGTCCAAATGATTGTAAAGTGATATGGGAATGATGAGCCTACATTCTGACCTTAGAGCCTGACTGACAGGAGGATTACATCATTTCTACCCACTGATGAAATGCAAAACACACTTCCCCTCCTCCTTCAACTCTGTGGTGGTTTGATTCAGATGTCCCCCCATAAACTTAGGTGTCCCTAATGCTAGATCACCAGAAGATGGCAATTTGAGAATTAAAGTTTCCTGGAAGCAGTGTAATGTTGGGGGCTGGCTTATGAATATCACAGCCAGCTTCCTCTTGCCAGTGTTTGGCATACTTTCCTGTTGCTATTGTCCATCTGATGTTAGCTCATGCCATCATTTTCTCCTGCCATCATGGAGCTACCCCTCAAGTCTGTAAGCCAAAATAAACTTTTTTTCCCCACAAGCTGCTCTTGGTCAGGTATTTTCTGCCAGCGATGTGAACCTGACTGCAACAAACTCCATATTCTCTTTTATAAAGTTTTATTTATTTATTTAAGAGAAAGAACATGGCCATTCCAGGGCTTCTTGCCACTACAAATGAACTCCAAATGCATGGGCCACTTTTTGCATCTTAAAATCAGATGTACTTAAGTAATTGGAATTGAGCCTGGCCACAGGCTTAGCAAACAAGTGCCTTTAACCACAGAGCAAGCTCCCAGCCTCCATAATGTCCATCCTGAGGTCATTGCTTCAGAAAAGATAGCAATTTTTCTTTCTATACAAGGTCCAACTGCCTGTTTAGACATCTTCCTTGTTTGACATATACAAGTCTATGACAGTAAGTCCCCAAATAATTCATTGATCATGGCATGGGATAAAGGGTAAGGGCATATATTACTAAACCATAAACATATAAGACACTGTAAATATTCTATAAGACTAACTATAACTCTGTATGATGAAAAACTAATTGGTTGGGATATTGACATTCATTCTACATATGTCTCCATATCATAGCTATTGACAATGATCATCAGTATAACCAGATGAGTAATCATAAAGTGAGTTCTGCTTCTGCTATAACTAAATATATTAAAATATAAATGAGGAAATAAATAAATGCAAACTGTTCTTTCAATCTTCTGCATGTTTGAAAAGTAGACTATTTCAGTTTTAGCTCCATACATCTTCATACTAAAGAAAAAATATGATTGTATTAAACAGCCATCCATGACTGAAAAAAATACCTGAAGTAATTAGCTTTAAAGAAGGAAAGATTCACTGTGGCTCAAGGTAAAAGCAATGGTTGGGCTCATGTATTAAAGACTTGATTAATAGCCTGAAGTGTGTGTGTGTGTGTAAACTTTGGGAAGTGGGACCTAATGAGAGAAGTTATATTGTTAAGGATATGCCCTTGCAAGGAATATTGGGACCCCTGCCCTTTCTTGTCTTTGTTTTTGCTTCTTGGCCATGATGAAGTGCGCAGCCTTGCTTTGCCTCATACTTTGCCTCTGATGTCATGTGCAGCCAAAGAGCCAGAGCAACCAATGCACTGTAATCCTGAACCCTAATGAACCATTCTTCCTACTTCTGAAAAGCCCGAGGTATACAGTGCACATTAATAGGTGGGAAACAGAAGCTGAAGCAACCTACTTAGGGTCACACAGCCTACAGCGGTTGTTAGCTAAACTTTTTGACTCTGGACATATGTCACAATAACCTTTAGGCCCCTGGTGACATGGACCAAGTGGAAATCAGGGAAACATCTGCTCTAGTCTAGTCATACAGTTAAAATGTTGGCCAAAATCTGAGGTGAGTCAGATGCTATGCATGCTTAGAATACTTGAGCTCCCTGCCAAAGATAGCTATAACAAGTATCTACCTCTTCTGAGAATGACCAAACATCAGGCTGCATGTAATCACACAAAATACTGACAAATATAGGCAGCCTAACCTCTAAGTAAAAGAAGGCCATCACCATTCCAAGAAGCACTTTGATGTGATGCAAGATTGTGTTGTTTCTTCATAAAAAGTAATCGCAAACCACTGCAGTGTCCCGGGTGTCTACCCACAATATACTGGGTAAGGGAGGAGTTTAACTAAATATAAAAACCTACAAATCATCTTTTCCCAAATGAATATCAGCTAAGCTAATTTACCCTGTTTGCCAAAGCAGTGTAAGTAGCAATAACAAAATGTCAAGTAACAAGCAAACTTACAAAGGAAAAATTCTACATGAAAAAATATGCTACAATATGGTCACTGCAGAGGCTATCAGGAAAGCAGCCATGATCGATGCAGATAGATCATTAAAGCATTCTTTCAAATCATCAGTAGTGACAAAAAACACCATCTAGCCTCATTAGTAAGGTGCACCCAGCTAATGAAACATACCAGCAACCTCAGAAATAGTCCATGTCTGAGAGTTTTCATGGAGAAGAGGGCTTTAGGGGAGATAAATGAAAACAAATGTTTAATCAATTTCATTTAAGGACCTTTGCTACTTACAAAATTACAAAACAGTTTTCCACATAAGAGCTCAAGACAATAGAAGCAGTAGGGGAAATATGTATATTTTTAAAGACACACTACCATTGTTGACATTAAAACAGCAGGTCATCAAAGCAATGTGAAACACTGAAATTCTGCCCAAATAAACAAAAACATCAGAGCTAATCAACTGTCATATTCTCAAGCTCAGTCATACACAACACTATCCTCACTAGCAATTTTCTTTCCTCCTCTTATTTCAGACATTAGCTTTGAGGTTTAAAATGGGATGAAATCATTTTGAAAGGCGTTCAGGGAGTTCGGGTATGTACGCTTTGGCAGACAGACATTTACAATGGAAGAAATCTTGGTGCACTCTGGAGGTAAATCACTCCCTCACAATTCCTTATCCAAATAGCAGCAAAGAAAAGCAAGTGTGTTCCCATATGTATGGGCACATTACTTCAGCACATAGCACTCTAAAGTAAGAGCTGATAAACCTGAGCTTGCTGCTGAAGTTTCCTGAAGTCACAGTGACTTTGTTTAGATTTGAAAAGCCTTTACTAGATAATCAGGACAATTGCTTTCTTATCACCCCAAAAGTTTTCAATCTAGTATAAAACTCATCCTCGGAAAGACATGCAAAATAAAACCCAGCCTCTAGATTGAAAAACATATGGCAACCTCAATATCTTATGAACTATAAGTAAACACTGACATCAGGCAGCATATGACAATGCAGAAAGCTTCAGAGACAAAAGCCAACAAAAAGATCGGAATTTATCTTCTTACATAGTTGGTCAATAATAAGTTTTAGTGACTTTAATGCCTCTGAAAATATCTATGCCCTCATTTGAAAGAGGTTGGTACTGTTCATCCATCAAAAAGAAACATGTGGGCTGGAGGGATTGTTTAGCGGTTAAGACATTTGCCTACAAAGCCAAAGGACCTACGTTCAATTGCCCAGGACCCATATAAGCCAGGTGCACAAGGTGGTACATGCATCTGGAGTTTGTTTGCAACAGCTGAAGGCCCTGGTGTGCCCATTCTCTCTCTATCTATCTGCCTCCCCTCAAATAAATTTTTTTAAAAATGAAGGAACATGTATTTATTTGTTGTAGGCTCTCATGGATTTTGATTCATGTAGCTTTAGTAAATAAAAAGAATGACAAAGGAGTTTTTGTCTTATTTTTATTAGTTCCTTTTTTAAAAAATTAGCATATAAAGTAACCAGTTTCATCATTACATTTTCATATGTACTTTGTTCTTACTGATCTTCCTCCCTGCCTTATCCCCTACCTCCATATTCCCAGTCCTGTTGGTCTCTTTTCTCACCCAAAGTGTCCCCATCTACTTTCATGTCACACTTATTCTGTGTCTCTGTTTTCCACTGTGGTGGTTTATACTGACTGTCAACATGCTACAACCCAGAAATCACCTAGGAAACTAACCTCTAGGCAGGCCAGTAAGGGATTACCATGTAGGTTAATTGAGGTGGGGTGGATGTTCCATAGGCTGAGGGTCCTGTAGATAAAAAGGAGAGAGCTGGCTGAGCACCAGCATTCATTGTTCTCTGCTTTGTCACTATGAAGTGATGTGACCAGCTGCCTCAAACTCGGACGCCATCTCCTCCCTACCATGATGGATTGTAGCCTGGAACTGACAGCTGAAATAAACACATTTTGCCCTAAGTTGCCTTTGGGGTCTTTGCATCATTCTTTGATTTGGTGTTTCTCTTTATGATTGTTTTTATTTGTATTTTCTCCACATGGCACTCCTGGAGCTTAGTGTTTAAAGCAACAACCTCAAATGTTCATTTGCTTTCTTTCTTTAAACATTCATAATATTCTCAAATCCTCTTCCTTTGCTTTTTCTCCAGTGAAGCCAAACATCCTCCAGGGTGTTTATGGCTTGATTCAGAGCGTCAGCGGGTGTCAGCAGCCTCCAGGCGTGAGGCTCTCAGTTTTAAATCTCAGAACGCAGGACCTGATCTATTTGGCAGTACTATACACAATGTCTTGTTTGGGCCCACATTTGCAAAGGCTCTTGGTGTAAGCCTTTCACTACTTGTCTCAGTACACACTCTCCTCTTGCCCTTGGCTCCTGGGCACATCATGTTCCCTGGAGGTACAATAACTAGGACCTCACTTCTAATAAAACCTCGTACTGTGATTTTGGTTATCAATCCCTTCTTTTGGAATTGAATCTTCTTGAATGAAAATGCCACTCAGATTGACAAATAAGCCCACCGCATGCCAGATTCTATTGTCTGTACATTGTCTATCCACATAATCCTCCTACAACTCTTAAAGAATTCATTATTCTCTATTTTGCTGATAAAAACCACTGCAGTTTGAAGATATCATATAACTGGTATTGTTTTCTACTTGGTTGATATCAAGCTGGAATTTAGGACTAGGTTAATTTTGTTCCAAATACCATGTTGTTGATTTTTTAACTAGGAAAGATTATTATTTCTTCCCCAACTAGGCCACTGTTAGTCCCATATTAATAATTGCAATGGTCAGGCATGGAGGCATACACCTTTAATGCCAGCACTCAGGAGGCAGTGGTAGGAAGATTTCCATGAGTTTGAGGCCACCCTGAGACTCCAGAGTGAATTCCAGGTCAGCCTGGGCTAGAGTGAAACCCTATGTCAAAAAACCAAAATAATACTAATAATAATTAAAATGAATAAAATTATTGAAGTAATAATCAATATTAATAATAATAAGCACAAGTCAGATCTGTATGAGGCATATGGGAAGATAATTTCTTTAATGGGCACTATAATACATACCAGTCCCCGGCTCTACAGTAAGAGGCCCATTAGTCACCTCTCCAACAGCTGGAGTGATGTCCTAAAAGTCTCAGCTTTCTCATCTGCTCTTTTGCTCAATGATGGACAAGTCACAGAATGCCTTAAGGATGTCTGTTAAACTGGTTTCTGTCAGCCTAACACAGAAACATGAGGTTGACCTTCCTGCTGATAAAGCCTAGTATGTCAATGTCACATTTACATGTCACTCATCTTCTTCACACATTAGCAAGGTTTCTTATTTGCATCCTAGGGATCAAGAAGGCCTTACAGTAACTGAGCTCTTCTTCTCAGCTAAATCTATGTACAATTATGAACATAGAGGCAGCCATGAGGACATGACAAGTAGTACAAATAAACTGATTTCCACTAACATAGCATCCCATGTCATCTCCTATAGGCTCATAATTGCATACATGACACACCACACTTCCATTTCCTTTTTCATGATATAATTTTCCAAAGGCATTCCATGGGTTTCCTAGTCCTTCAATATTGATAACTTTCAGAGTTATGGAGTTTTTTTTTAAGTGAAGACACAGTATTTTAGGAGATGACACTTTGGGTTAGTGATAAATACTCAATTTCACATTTCTAAGAGATTCTGACTTCACGGGGACTCTCAGTGCTTTGCATTTTTCAAATCATTTTGGTACAAATAACTAGCCTAGCAATATTTTTTATTGATTAAGGCTTGCTTCTCATAGAGGACTAGAAGATGGTGATTAAATTATCTTTATAAATTTCAACATGAAAATATAAATCTTCTATATTCATTTGTTGTTGTTGAAATTATTTTCTAGGATGCAACATGAGTTTGAGCAGAAGTTCCCTGTGGGAGTGTACATGGTATGCCCAGATGCCACTAGTTGTTATAGAAAAATTTCAGTACCTGTGTTGAGATACCACCCAGTGAGTTGTTGGTCAGGAAGGCCCCTTAGATCCCAAAACATGACTATTGTTAAGGCTCTTGGTTTCTTACCAGAAGTAATTGGTAAGGACCTATTGCTAAAGTCACCACATGCTTCAGTTTCAGGTCACTAAGAACTCAAGCTTGAACTGAGCTAGATGCCTCCTCTCTGCTAACTAGTGGTCATAGAGATAGAAAGTGTTATGCAGCCTGCTGGGGAAGATTAGTCACTGGTCATTTCAACCAAAAGTGCCTCCTGCAAGCTATATAAATGTCCACATAGGCAAGATGGGCCCATTTGTCTATAGTGCATGTCTATTATGGTTATAACCCACTCCTCTCTAGTTTGGATTTGAGGCCTGCTCCATGGGAGGGAATTCATGTCTAATACTGAAAACTTAGTCAAAAGCATATGGCTAGGAAGGTCATAAGTGCTAAGAGGGAAGTCACTACTGTTTTCTTGTTACATTAATAGCTATTCCCACTAAACTGCCCTATAACTACTTACGTTTATGGCTATATATTAGTGCTGCTCTCATTTTTTGGCTAGAGAAGTTTCTCTTTTCAGATAGTGGTAACTGCTGGGGTAGCTGAAAACTAATCAAAGTATGTGGAAGAAGTGACTTAATGACACATGTCTATTATATCCTCCAGTGACTAAGAGACTATAATGGAAGAGGTGACAGAAAGAATGTAAGAGCCAAAGGATGAGGAGGAGTGTTTTGGAATGTTGTCTCCCAGACACAAAGTGGTCGTTGCATAAATGACCTCACAGCAGCTGCAATGAGCCTTCAGGAGACCTGCATAATATTGAGACCTTCAACAGATTGTCATGGATGATGGAGAAGGTCAAAAAAGAGAAAAAGATAAATTTAGGTGGAGAATAGTAGGAGAGAAAAGGGTGTTTGGTGAAGAAGGGTGGAAAGGGGGGGAAAAGTGAAGGTGACAAGGGATTATGGAAAATTTCAATAAAGTTTTTTATTTGAAAAATCACAACCTGAACGAAGGAGGAACCTTCAGAGTCCTCTATCCAATTTATGCTTTCCAGACCCCTCCCCTAAGAAATTCTTCCATGGGGAATATATAGATTCAAATAAATTGAGGGAATATAATTCTTCCCATTTCTTCCCTCAGCACTCATTATTCTCTTAAAGTTTTTGAGATTGGTAACAAAGAAACCAAAAGAATTTGGCCTTTAAAACATATCTCAAAAGAAAAAACATTTTATTGATCTGATACTGTAGATACAGAGAATACATTCAGGAAGTGGTCTCCTGAATGAAAAGAAATCTTGAGTCTGGGTGCATTGAGTGATCATATCTCCTACTATAGGAAATGCACACATGCACACAACACCAGAAGAGTTCCTCACAGATAAGGCCTAAGAAGGGAAGCTAGGACATAATCTGCATTCTGACTGAGGAGAAAATTGCCACCCTGAGAAAAGGATAACACTATAAATGTTCTCTCTTATAGTGAGGGTAGGAAATCCATAATACCGAGGTATTTCTTTCTTTTGAAAATATTTTTATTTGAAAAGACAGAGAGAGAAAAAGAGATAGAAAGTAAAAAAGAAAGAGAATGGGCCCACCAGGGCTTCCTGCTACTGCAGACAAGCAACTCCAGATGCATACACGCATCACTGTGTGCATCTGGCTATACATTTGCTCTTGCTTGCGGTGTTGGTGGTGGTTTTTCTTTGTGTGGATCTGTGAAAGGAGGCCAGCTTCTTCCACCATCATGGCACTTCCCATGGATCAGTAAGCCTGAAATTAATCCCATTCTTCCATAAACTGTGTCTGGTTTGGAAGTTAATCCCAGTAGCATGGAGCTGACTATAACACATGGTACTGGGGAACTGAACCTAGGCCATCAGGCTTTGCAAGCAAGCACCTTTAACCAATGAGCCATCCTTCCCGCCCCAGTATTTCTCAGCTCCTGTGGGAATTCCTATCTATAGCTAAAACGCTTTCCATAAATTCCTCATTCTCTGGAAGTATCAAGAGAACCAAAAGTCCTACATGGACTTCTCTAGGTCTTTAGAAGTATGAGAGGAACAACCCAACCAAGAGGGCACAGGGAGCCTCGTGGTCAGCATGAGGGTAGGGAAGTCTGTCTGCACCATAATGCTAAAGAGAAACTGTGTGCTAGTGAGCAAGTCTCCTGATGGAGAAACAGACCAAGAAAGGAGAAACTGACCAGGCCAGAACATGTCAGTGTTCATTGGCATCTGCCTGCAATAGCCAATGAGCTTCAGCAAGTATAACTGGAAGCAGAGGTTAGAATCCCCAGGGCAAAAGAAAATGAGAAATCATCAGAAAGACAACTGTGGCTAGGCTTAGGCACAGTTTTTCATTTGGGAAAAACGTTTCCCCCAAATGACACTGAGTTTATTTGTAACAGAATAAAATGAGAACTCTTGTCTCTTTACCAGACCCCACCTAGAAAGGTATATCAAACAAACCTGTGACCCCTTTCACAGCCTTTGAGTTGCTCTTCCAGCAGTGGTATCAGTTCCTTTAAAGGGGAAATGCCTAGAGTAGATTTTTCATCCTCAGTGTCACTGACAAAGGGTCAGGTGAGTCTTTTCTGTAGATGACTGTCATTGCACTGTAGGATGCTTACCAATATCCCTGGTTTGAAACCCTTAGATGTCAAAAGAATCTCTTCAAATGTGAAAACTAGAAAGATCTCTGACATGGACAAATCTCTCCTAAGAAGCAAATTCTCTCATGGTTGAGGATAGAGAAAAAATATAGAAGCCAAACTTCTCTAGCATACATGACAATTGAAAACAGACTACATTTAGATGTGTACACATAAGCAGGAGGTTTGAGGTTGAGCTTATTGGAGGGAAGGTGGCGTTTTGAAAGCTCTTCCACATTCACCAACTGCAGCCCAAAGGTAGGCTATATTAGAGGGAGTTTATCCAATGTTTAGAGCATGTTATATTATTTTATTTATGGTGTTGTTCTCTGCCATATAATACTCCTTCATCAACAGAAATAACAAAATGGCCTGAGATTTATAGCTGTTTTCTCTGAAAACTCTGACATCATAAATGTAATAAACTATATGAGAACTAGGTAATGAATGTATACCCTTTCGGTACAACTTTTGGGGGATTTGTGTCTATGTATTTATGTGAGTTGTGTGCATGTGAGTGTGCATGAGGATGGGTGGGCATGCATGTGTGGGTGCATGCATGTCAAGAACACAGTCTCATCCTCTGTCATTCTCCATTTTACTTTTACTAAGACAGGGTCTTGCACTGAACCCAGAGCCCACTGTTGATGCAGTGAGTCTAGCTAGCCAGCTTGCCCCTAGAATCCATCTCCACTTCCTGAAATCTGCAATACAAGTGTGTTGCTACACCTACCCAGATTTTATTTCAGAGCTGGGGATCCAAACCTCAATCCTCATATTTGGACAAGCATCTTATCCACTAAGCCATCTACCCAGCCCCTGCGCAACACTTTTTTTGTTTTGTTTTGTTTTCCTATGTAGGGTCTCGCTCTAGCCCAAAGCTGACCTGGAATTCACTATGTAGCCCTGCTCAACATTTTTATGTGTTACAATTTCCATGGTGTAAATAATTTAAAGATTAATTATTAATTTTTTTATGAAACTAGGTATTCTGGGGTTGGGAAGATGATTCCGTTGTTAAAGGCACTCACTTACAAAAGCCTACCAGCATGGGTTCAGATCCCCAGTATCCATCTAAAGCCAGATGCACAAAATGGCACACGTGTCTGAAGTTCATTTGTAGCAGCCAGAGGCTCTGATGCACAAATAAATAGATTAAAAATTATTTTTAAAAACTAGGTATTCTATTTTAGTAACACAGTGTTAAATAATAAAGGGTTATATTTCTTGCAAGGCCAAAGTTGGATTGCTAATTGGAACTCTTAAAGTTTCCATGCAAAGTTTCCATGACATTCTAAAAAACATTATAAAAACTTAGTTATTCAAAGTGTATTTTAGAACATAGTTATAGACTTTTTAAAAAAATTATACTGCTCTTGCATGCAATACATTAGAGATTTAAGCCCTTTCATTTTATTAAAATGCAAAGTAACTATGCCATCTTGCTCTTTATGAAAATTCAATTACATTGAAATCAACTAGAGAATATTGCCTCTGAATTTAAGGTGATTCAGCAAACCACAAATGTATGAAGGTTATTAGGAAAGAAATTAGACAAAATAATAATGGCAGCTACCATTTGATCTTCACAATAGAGTTTACAAATCATTCTCATGTATATAATCTTATTTTTCCCATAAAATGTCCTACCTCCCTGGCCCTTGATCTACCAAACTCCAAGTAAGATTTCACCAGGCAATTTAGAAGAATCAGAAGAGAACAATGTTTAAAGATAGCATGGACTTACTGTTTTATACATCTTGATTGTCCTTGACCACATACTTGACATGAATAACATGGATGTGTGGCATATACTTCCCAGCCTTCAAACATTCTTATTTCTCCAGGCAGGCAATAAAGTCCAATTCAAACCCCAGGAGACTGGTGTTTGGAGCTCTGTGTACAGGAGTAGCAATTTAGTCTTAACCTCCCTTACATGTGACTCCCGATTTGCTTATCTTTAAGATGACACCATTGAGCTCCAGCAGGAAGTGATATCCACATTTCTAGCCCCCTGCCTGGCTTTTTGCATTGAAAAGTATCTGAAGGAACCATGGTGATTTAAATGGTAGTGATCAGACAAGGGTCCTTGGATTGTGACTCTTACACGCTACACTCTCACCTTGCCCTCAATGAATATCTGCTCAGTATACTTCAAGTCCCATAATGCTTTTTTGTCTGTAACCTGCAATGAACTATGAGGCATCTTAGTATTATAAGGAAGAATCCAAAAACTGGAAAACCTCATGCATTTCCCTAATAGACTGACTAAATCTGCTGATACTTTATCAGATTAATTTTGAGAGAAAATCCACTTATTGTTATACAAAATAATCCTGTCTCCACTGTTCTACATAACCATGGACTAAATTAAATTCAAGCTTATGAGTGAGGAACAGATTTGCAAATATTGGAGTACCTTCCATATTACTAAAAGCATTCTTAATGACACTATAGAATGTGTATTTCCTCTTGAACTAAATGACCGCAACAATTAAGTGAAATTCCAGAACATTAACAATTTATTTTTCCTACAAGTTGTTCAGATGAGTTGAGACAATATAGGTCCTTCAAGATAAGGACCACAAATAACAAACCAGCTTATGAAAAATATTAGTAGGTGAATATGAATCCAGTTCATCTTTGAAAAGGCCCACTGTAACAGATAAGCTCAATACAGTTAGTAAGGAAACATTAATTATTTAAAAGGAAGATTAATTGGAAGGAAGAGCTAGACTCAGATCAGACACTGATCTCATGCTTTTGTTGTACACTCATAATGACAAATTGATGAGGCCCTGTCAATTAAATTTGTAATATTCAAGCAGTGCCACACATAATTATGTGATACATGTAACAGATGTGGCTCCCCATCAGGAAAACAAAGAAGCAGCAAAGAAATACCAAGAAATGTGCTGGCTTGGGTGAATACAAGTGATGTGCTAACACAGTCTTGAAAATAGGCCACATATCCAATCTAGAACCAAACCAACTATAAAGTAAACAGATAAGTGCCTAAGGAAGCTCTAGCTGTCTGCAAAAAATAGTCTAATTCTGTCCTCTAATATCATATTTCAGAATACTTGAAATTCTCATTTAAGAGGATCACATGAAGATATGATTTAGATGGGAGAGGATAGATAATGCTTTCTTTCAACTCCTTTAAAATAAAGAGCAATACAAATTCTGACCAAATCACAGGGGCCCAGAGGATACCATTAGCCTTTTGCAAAGAAGTTCATGGGATAAGACAGGATGAGAAGTTTCTGTACATGAGAGTGAGTAGCAATCCCCCTGTGCCTAGAAGAACAGGCAATACACAGCAGCAGCCAGTCTTGGGAGGATAAGGGTATGGAAGTTTGCTCTGGGCTTGTTCCCTCCACCTACTAATCCACAAGGAGTGAGAGACCCAGCAAGAGGCCCCTTGGCAGGGCTGGGACTTCCTCTTCACAGCTACATGGTTATGTCTCTTTCACTTCAGATACATTTCCCACTCTAGTAGAGACTCAAATAATCTTTTATGGTGATGTCAGGCATGTACCTCTGCTAGGGTTCTCTAACTGGACAGGACCTTATAGAATGCATGTGTACATAGTGAAGAGCATTTGTTGGGTTGTCTTACATGAAAGGGGCACAATAGTTAAGCAATGGTTTTCTGCGTGTGGGAGAGGCAAAGAGTGAGGTAGCTGTCCAATCTGAAAAGCTAGAAGCCTCAGCAGTTCCATTTGGATATAGAAGGCCTGTAAAATCCACGTTGAAAGGCTGAAGAAGCTAGGGTCTGATGTCAGTAGACACGGCAGCAGCCATGTGCGCACGCACTCAGAAAGAAAGGGCCTTGCATGCTCACACGTACTGCCTTCCTCCACCTCCCAGGTCTCTGTCCTATACGTCCAACCTCCATTGGAAAGTCACCATGGGCACACACAAGTGTGTGTCACCAGTCCCAGGCATTTCTTAATCCAGTCAAGTACACAAATCAGGACTATAGTCCTATCACAGCATCCTAAGAGTAGTACTAAATAGGAAGTAGACATAATCAGTGTAAGGTATACACAGAAATGAAGATGTCACAATGAAGCAGAGTTTTATGTGTAATTAATATGCACAAATGAAAGAGCAACCAAACAAGTCCAAAGTAAGATTGGAAATTAGAAATTTAATTATCTTGTTCCCTTGAACTATACAAAGTCATTTTAAAAAAGTATAAGTTTCCCCAAGCTTTTGAAAGAAACCTTCCAAATGGGATTTTTTGTTGTTGTTGTTCCTTAACCTAGCCAACCCCATTCTCTTCCCATCATTCTATCTTTTTCCCTTAATTCTGTGAATAGAACCCAAGACCTCCCACATGCTGACCATGAGCTCTACCACAGAGCTACATCCCCAAGAGCCCCATGGTGGCATGTCCTTGGAGAGCTGTTTTCCCAGATTCTCTCTGTGTTTCACAAAATCCTACCTATCCTGTGTGAGGATGAATTCTATTGAGGCTTTCATCTCGTCTTGTATATTTCAAGCCCTGCCCCTCAGACATTGGAAAAATGTTAATAAAAGTTTTTCTCTGTCCAGGTTGCTGCTGGGTATGTGAGGATGCCCTGGGCCATGTGTGCACGAACAGAAGTGGTTAAGAGAAGCTCTTTTCTAGTAGTAGCTGCAGACATGCTCCTCCTGATTCACTGCAAATGAAAGGAGTTTCTCCCTCCACAGAGGCTTCCCCTCCTTCTCCTTGAATAGTTAGGAGCTCTTGTTCAAGGACTAAATGGCTTCCTTCCCAGCCTGCTTCCACAGCACAGCACACAGAGGAACATGCTTCTTTCTATTTCAACTGTAGCCCTCAGACACAGCCCACCACCCTACGGCTTCTTTTGAAGGAAGGGCTTGTTGAAAAGAACTCAGTTCTCTGGGCATATTTCAGAATGGCTCTGTTTCATTCCTCTTGTGGGCCAGCTGTGCTTGTTCAATGATCTCTATGCCTTGCAGGGTTTCTGGAGATAAAGAGAACTTGTAAGGGCTCACCCTCATATTGGCACCCCAAATTTTTACATCTCATACTTGTTCTATTCAGGTTGTAGCAGTTCACCAATGACACTTTGGCTGTTCCTACCCTTGGTATCTGCTGCAGTAATTTATGGCATCTGGGTCTCTGTAATGGATATGTCTGAGCCATGGGTCACAGAGAGGACATTAGCCAAATGGCATCTCTGGGACCCTGCATAAATTTTCCAGTTGTGAGAATGTAGTGCCAATTATTCTCATCATGAGAATCATAAAGTGATTCTCTTTAGACTTCCCTTTTCTCAGGCCAAAGATTGTGCTCTAAGAAATTGTGAACAACACTCACAAAATTGTTTGACCATTACGTAATTTAATGAGTGAGGTTTCTGATGACTATTGTGCATGATTTATTAGTAAAATTACTAGACTACATGGTTATAAAAAGCATTACATCTGCTGAGGACAAAATAATTGACAAAATGTTGACAGTCCCATATTAATCTTAGTAGGTTCACTACCCAAGTAACTGAAATGTAATCAATTTTTTTCAGCCCAAAATATTTACTTATTCATTTGAAAAAAATATCTAGAGATATAAATCATGTATGAAAGGCGGTTTGTAACAAACTGCTGAATAGCCCTGCATGCTACACAACTGACTAACCAGCCAGGTGGTACCTACTGGTACAATAATGGTATGACTGGTATGAAGATAATCAACTGTTCTCCGATTAGCTCTGAGACATACTCCATGGGAGAGAAAATATGCTCGGTACTGAAAACCTATCTAAAAACCTACGGTTGTGAAGGCTGCACACCTGAGGAGTGAAGCAACTACTGCTGACTGACTGACTAAATGGATATGCTGTGCTCTTCCTCCAAAGATAGAAAGAGAAGAAGGAGAGAGAGAGAGAGAGAGAGAGAGAGAGAGAGAGAGAGAGAGAGGAATGTAAGAGCCAGAAGAACGCTGGGACACTAGCCTCCAGATGAAGTGACCCATTACATTATGACCTTGTAGTGTTTGTCCCCACCTCCACAAGACCTCCACAAAAATAAGCTCATCAACATGTTGGATGATGGAAGAGGGTAAAAAAGAAAGTGATCCAAACAGACAAGGATGCTGATGGAGGAGAAAGGAGCTCAGTGAAGGGGGTGGGTGGATGAGGTGGGGAAAAGAAGGTATTGGGAGGGAGCTATGATCAAATTATACTATCTTTTTGTATGAAAATTGTCATAAAAAAGGGGTAGGTAATGAAGAAAGTCAGACACATGGAGACAGAGCAGCCTCTAGATCACCACCCACTATGGCGTTTCATCTCTGTCATCACCTCCCAGCTCTCTGCTCTTGCCATGTCAGTTTCATTGCTCCCCAAGGTGAGAAACTAATCTGAGCAGTTTGAGTCAGCACAGCGCGCTGGGGTGCAGAGTGGCTTCCTGTCACAGAGGGGACTGCAGACAGGATCTGGAGGACACACACCCTCCCTTCCTGCAGTCTCCCCAGCCTTTACCATCAACTACACTAAATCCTTATAAAGAGCACTGTGGTGCCAATTTCCAGACAGGTATCTACCTTAGACACAAATCAAGAATTGATTTCCCCTGTGACTGTGAGGAGTAAGGAAGGCTGTCCACAGGTCTTCTCTGTGATCTTGTGGCCACATAAAGCAACCGCTTGAACTCACCAGGAGAGTCACAGTCCCCAAAGAGAAGACACCTGGCAAAGTTCCAGGGAGAGGTGACAAAGTGCTTCCCTCCGAGGGCTTTCTTCACTAATAAAAAGTAATGGCCCTTTGGAGCAGGGAGAGTAAGGGACCTTATGACGACAGAATGTTTCTTGCTGTCATCAAAATAATTGCTTCTGCTGCTTTGAGTATAGAAATGGTGACATTGTGTTGCTGTCTGCTGCCACTTGATGAAGCATGGCTAACCAGCCACCAACACAGGAGCAGAGCAGGAAGAGCCAGAGTTCTGGGGGACAGCATTTATCTTGACAAAGCAAAAAAGCTCTTAAAAAGACAAATACAATAGTTAGATCCCCAACAATTAGACACTGCTCTGAAGTGCTCCGGTGTCCACCCAAAGAATCTGCACAAGGCATATATCTTCCCCAACACAATGTGAAATAATATATTCTCCCCAGCAAAGTTGTTAGAAAAATAATATACATTTTCAACCAGAAAACCACACTTCTGCTTTCTTCCTTCCCTCTACCTGAATACTAAAATCCTCTTCATCTTCATTTATATTTTCTCCATTCTTTTCCTCCCAATACATGCTATTTGTAGGCTAAATGACAAAAATTTTGTATTCTTACCTCCAGAATGATTTGAGCATGAAATATGAAGGCAAATGGTGCTGGAAGATGGTAGGACCTCCTATATTTGAAAAATACTTTAAAATGGTCATTTTAAAGCCTGATAGCATCCCCAGACATATTACTAGTTTTAGTTGAGTCTTCATTGATCTGATTTCAATGGTAAACAACACGATTAAAAAAATTCAGATATTGGTGAACAATTCCGGGAAAGACAGGAGTATGCTAGAAGGCCAGAAATTCTCTATTTTAAATAATACAGGTTTCTAAGTCAGGAAAGACACAGGAGGGAAGATAGCTCCCAGCTCCCTTAAACCACAATTCAGTGCAAGTGCAGAGAAAGCACTGATGACAAGCATAAACTTTAGACCCGATATTGTTATGAATAGACATAACTTTATCTAAAACAAACCTCAATTTCTACTTTGAGCCCCATTCTACTAAGTGATGAAAATTAAATTTTAATCAATTCAGTCTTCTCCCTATTCTGAAGTTACATGTAAGTTCTAGAGGTTTTATACAGTGCCACACTTTTGCGTATGGTCTGTGGGACCATGTACATTGTAGCAGATGAAAGCTTCTATTCCCAAAGATGACTGCCCATCTGTCCACCAGACAGGTGTCATCCATACTTCCTGATAGCAGGTGCCCTTGGATCTAGTCCATCCTCAGTACTTGGTTCTTCTTGTCTTACAACCTCATTCCAAATCTTCCATAATAGTGTTCCTCAAAAGTTACACATGGCACCCTTTTAGTAACTAGAATTATTTCATGCCATGTGACAATGGAGAAGTGGTCTGCCTGTATCAAACTAAAATCTCATTACCTATGCCCACCATGAAGGCATTCCATTTCTGGGATTCTGTTGCTTCCCCACCTTGACCCAAGAATCAAGGCGCAGGTGGTCCATGCTCTTAGCCGCCCAAAAAGATCTGAGGTTTTTGTTATCCCCTCAGGAGTAGGCAATATGGAAATAGCAGGAAATAGCCCCCCAATTTTTCAAGACCCAATGTTCTCCTGCCCCATTTCTAACTCTGCCCACAGGTCAGAGATCCTTCATCCAATCTAGTCCCCAGTGAAGCCTGCTATGTTCTGTTTACTAGGGTCTCCTATATACCATGTCCTACCCTCTTCAGCATGAAGACCAGAAAATTTTTCAAAGTTCAAAACTCAGAGAAGAGCTTGAAGTGGTGTTTTTCCCTTTCTGATATCTTCTCCCTTCTTCAAGAAGGAAGTAAACTTGGAATGGCTCAAGCAGCACTAAGTGAAAGAAAATGCCTGGGTTAAGAAACACCTTGGCTATGTAACCTGTGCACAAGCATGCGAACCTGAGTTTGATCCCCAGAACCCATGCAACAATGCCAGACTTGGTGACTCACTCTTGTAATCCCAGCACTGGACAAGTGAAGAAAGCAGAATCCCTGGGGCTCACTGGCCTGCAAGTCTAGTCTAAATGGTGCTCTCCAGGTTAATGAAAGATACTATCTCAAAAGTAAGTTAACAAATTTTCAAGTGTTCCTCAATATAACACCCAAGACTTTCTTCTGGCTTCAATATACATGTACACACACATTCACATGCACCTGTACATACATGAACATCCTACACACACACACACACATACACACATATTTTTTAAAAAAGGGATGTATCAGAAGAAAGCAAACACAAACATATGTGTAACATATATGTATATGTCATATTCTGTGTATGTATTAAGTAATGCATGACATACTGTAATAAATGATATATAGTAATATATAATATATGTGTGTAAAATGTAAAATCCTATTTTCTAGTATAATACTGCTATATTCTTATTAAAACATAAGTCACCAGACAGGAAAGCCTGATAAGCCCCTTGGCCTTTGTCACTTTTCCAAATGGGTAGTATGGATAAATATTCACAGTAGATAGCAGAGAATATCTTAAAAATAAAGAAAAACTTACCTGACATATTCTTATTTCATCAAATAAAAATATTTTTGGAATTCCCTGCAAGACCTTTGAAAATAATATCTGGTTCCAGCTCCATGCCCCAGAGAAAAAGTGTAGGATTCAACTGACAGCTTGAAGAACTACATCTTAAGAAATCAGGATAATATCTGAATCAAAGCTTCCAAATGCTAGTTCACAAATGACCTACTGCTCTTCTGAATATTTATGTCTATTTGAACACAGCAAATAAAAGCTTTTTTAAACTGTGATGTATTTTGTTTTGTTCAGATGTAAAGCTGATGTCCCAAAGTCTCATTGCCCTGACTGTCCTTTCATCTGCATGTGACAAGAATTCCACATCTGCTGTTAAAATCAAATATCACTGTCAGTCCTCAGAACCAGATTCTAGTATCGCAGGGGCTTGTGTGATCCAAGAATCAAGGCTCAGTTGATTGATTATTTTCCTATGAGTCATGCTATAACTCTCATAAAATGTACTGGACCATAATTCTTAGGAAAATCTGCCTCCCCTAAGTGCATTTGCATAGGAAGAAACTGTTGTAGTGTGCATCACTGTCCCTGGGGTCAGGAAGAGCAGGTGGCATGTACAAGGGATGAGTAAACATGTTCAGTGGGTGAATGGTTTTCTCTGTGCAGATACTCACTGCCACTAGGTTACGTAGTCTCTAGGGATAGCAACCCTGTGACAGTTTCCACCTTACCCTTTGTTATGGCTTGAACATGGAATATCCCTCAGTAGGCTTCTTGTGCTTCCTGCCCTCCAGGAGGTGAATGGCCTTGGACACATGTTACTACCGCCATGATGGTCTACATCACCACAGGCCAAGAATCAGCAGAGTTAACCACAGAAACTTCTGAAGCTATAAAAACATGAAATTATTTCTTCTCTAAGTTGTTCTCACAGGTATTTTTGCTCAGAGTTAGATAAAACTAACACATCTTCCAGGAGACAAAAAGCACCTAAATTCTTCACACATTTCAACACAAATTCTGAAATGTTGGCAATGTGGTAGTACACATTCATATCTCTAGAGATCCATCTCAATTCTTTATCTCTTATTCAAGAAATGCACATGGGTATGGATAGCATACGGATGTCAGATTTGGGGGCTCAGGAGGGGTCATCCAGAATTTAAGAACCTCAAGTTTTGGATTCTGTCCTACCTTTAATAAAAAATTTTAAAACGTAGACTCAAGAAGGATAACTTATGAATTAGTAAGTTTATCTAGTGGAAAAATCATAAATTGTGGGGTTTATTTATGGGAGATTGGGGTCTAGAAAAGGGATGCTAAATACTTGGGAATGCTAGACATGTGGAAATACTGGATAGTTTATAAGGTTAATTTAAGAGAAATTGAGGTCTTTAGAAAAGACTGGAACAGAGTTATAAACACATGGAAAGTAGAACTTATATATATGTACATCCACCATGTGCTTTCCTGAAGAGAAAAAGTATCAAGGCAGAGAACAAGAAACTCACAGTAGAAATGAGTGATGGCCAGGGTTATACTCATGGTTACACTGAGATTAGAGTAAGTATACAGATAGCAAGTCTAGAGCTGATGGGAGCACCCACATGGTAGATCTTAGAGTGTAAAGAGAATATGTACATGGTGGATTCAGAGACCAAAGGAAAACTGTACACGTAATTAAAGTTAGAAGTTACCCCAAACTATAAAGCAGAGACAAGCAGAAGAGTTTCCCCAGACCAACAGTTTTATGTTCCTTCTACCCACTCAGCCAGGGTGGATAACGGGGAAGCCAGATTCATGTGTACCCCTGTAGCCCCAACGAAGAAGACACACACACACACACACACACACACACACCTCCTGAGGGTTCAGTCCAGAGAGGGAGGGGCTGGAAGCAGGCTTTATGGTATCAGATTCAGGTATGTAAAGCAAAGACCTGATTGGCTGGTAAATTTCGTGGGTGGACCTAGGAGCCAGCCCTCCTGAACCATTTCATTTCGATAGTGTGCTAAACTGTGGGCAGCAGGAGGTGCTGTGGATCGCTCTCAATTAGACACAAGCTCCATTTTTGCCCAGAGTTTTGTTCTTGTGCCAGGGCGAGGTGGCACCTCCTGGTTCTCTTTCAGCCTCAATTCCTAACTGAAACTGCCTGAAAAAGCTAGCTTTCTGCTATCCTCCTTCAGGACTCTGTGAACTTCAGATTTGCTCCATTTTAAATCACTTGGAAAATGGTTTTACAAGTGAGTTCAAGGCCCCCTGAGACTATATAGTGAATTCCAGGTCAGCCTGCACTAAGGGGAAACTCTAGCTCAAATAAATAAATAAGACTTTACATGTTAATGGAAATAAACAACCCATCAGGTTGCTATCACAAAAGATGAGGGTGGCTGCTTTAGATCTGTGCTCCAAAACTTTAAAGTACATATAAATCTATTAATTTCATTCACGTCCCTATTCTAATCAAGTAAGCTTGGGTTGAGCCTGAGTTCTAGCATTTTAAAATGTGAACAGTGCCTGGAGAAGCCCTTGCTCTGGCCTGTGAACCACCCCCTGACTAGGACGCTGTCCTGACAGCTCCACACTATTTGGGATGAAGCCTGGAATAAGTATAACCTAACAACGTCTTAAGATCCAGCCTAATTTTTTTTCTTCTCCACATTTTAAAAATCTACCCTCTGCTTCTATTTTATACAAATCTCACAGTGTAGAATAGATATTGCATAAATCTTTCAAGCAGTAAAAATAACACAAAAAACTAAGACTTTTTAAAATTTTTTCCAACAAAGCTGTAATAAACTCTTGATGTTTCCCAAAGTACATGAAGACTTTCTCGGGGCTCGCATGCTGACACAGAGTAGCTGCTTTGCAGGAAAGGTGCATCTCCAACTTCACACTGGCCCATCTCCACTCAGAAGCTCACCAGTTTGCAAACCAAATGCAACACGTGTTGAATTCTCTTTGCCCAGAGAGTTCCTGCACGAGAACCTACACAGGAAACCAACACAGTAAGAGTTGGCTTTACTTCTGGAAAGGACTGCTTGGAATCTCAGAAGGGTATCTAAGAGGCATAAACTTATCTTCAATTCATTTCACTAAAAAGAAAAAAGGGGTTATTTGAAAAATGCTGCATGGTGGATAAGTTTGAGCTTTTTATAATATCATTCCCCATACTTTCTATAACTTTCAAATATTTCATGTTTTTTAAAAGAACCAAGACCATTATTTTATTATGAATGAGATATCATTTTGCTTATATAGGTTTTCACTTTTCTTGTTGAATGCCCTCAGTAGAGGTAGTTTTTTAAAAGAAAAAAATAAAAGAAAAAGTAAGGAGATGGGCAAACAGAAAATAGGAGTGCTATAAATAAATTATTACCTTTCAGATTTTATATTTTCATTCAATATTTTGGGTGACATTTTCTCACATAGTTAAGATTTTTTTCTCTTAAAAATCACATGTTATCTCTCAGCTCTATCATGAAAGCAAAAAGGATCAAGAGGTTAGATTGTCCTCACAAACTCTCCTTACCTGTTTTTTGTTTTTTGTTTTTTTTAATTGTAGAAGGAAATAAAATTGAGCCCAAGGAAGAAGGGTGTATCCTGGCAAGCAATCAGTTTAGCAGTTTAACACCCATTCTTCACACACATGATCTCGTCTAGATAAAATATATGGGATTTACTTTATATACGTGGTCCCTGAACCATGTATGTATGTATGTATGTATATTTGTATGTATGTGTATATGGTATATATGTGTGTGTGTGTGTGTGTGTGTGTGTGTGTGTGTGTGTGTGTGTCAAACTCTCATTATATCATCACTGTCTTGCCCTTAGCACTTCAGGAAAACTGATTGAGTTCTAGGAAACCCTGAAGCTCACAACCAACTGACACATCTAGCTCCGCTTTTCTAGCTCTATTCTTCTTGCTTGTCTCTTCTTTTTACTTCTGTGGTGGTTTGAATAGAATAGATGGACCCCAATATATTTCAGTTGTTTTGTTTGTAGTTTGCATCTGCAGACACCTGGCTGGAGGCAGTGTCACTGGGTGGATCTTAAAGTGTGGTGGTGGGTTTCAGATTTTAATCTAAAGATATGCAAAGTGTGCCTAGCTGGAGTTCCTGAAGTGTGTTGTGTGGCTTTTTGGCTTGTGCTTCTCTCTCTCTGCCTGGTCCTGTGAAGGCAGGCCAGCTTCTTCTGCCATTATGGAACTTCCCCTGGATCTGTAAGCTTCAATAAATATCCCTTCCTCCGTAACTGTGCCTGGTCTGGAAGTTCATCTCAGTGAACCTGAAGCTGTCTGCTACAACTTCCAACCCCTATATTTAGAACACTCCTAGTTTCACACATTTTCAAAATAGTAAAGCATACAATGTGTTCTAGAATAAATTGTTTATAAGAAATGAGCATCAAGGTCATATTGTTTGCTCTTGCACTGTGCTGAAAAGTAAAGAAACAAAGAAGAACTGAAGGAGGAGCCAGTTAGGAAGAGAGTCAAGTTCCATGTCTTCCTCCATCCTAGAAGCACCCATCTCTGATCCTTCTTCTTTCCAGCAATCTAACACAGTTTATTTTCCCGAATCATAACTAGAAGCACATGGGAAATATTTTCACAAAATCCATATTATATCACTTCACCACATACCTATTTAATTCAAAAGTTTGAACCTAACTTCCAGATATTAGAAACCTAATAACACTTCTCTTCTCATACAAAGAAATTGCCACATTAAAATTTTGTAATTTCAAATGATCTGACAAATCAAAGAAGTCATTACTAGGGAAAACTGGAACTCATGAAATCACAAATAGTTTAATGCAAAAATAATTTCAGTGATCATTTGTGATAACCGACTGTTTATTTTCCATTTAATCACAAAATTACAGTAATATTTCTTTTTAAATCCACATTATTTTGTTTATAAAATAACTTAAACCTCTTGGAGTCACGAATTTTCTTTGTTCTTCATATAGTCTTATACTTGTATCCATCTGTCTTTTCCTGTCTACTCCTTTATCTATGTAAAAAACCCATCTTGAGCCAGGTGTGGTGGTGCACGCCTTCAATCCCAGCACTCGGGAGGCAGAGATAGGAGGATCACCGTGGGTTCGAGGCCACCCTGAGAATACAGAGTGAATTCCAGGTCAGCCTAGACTAGAGTGAAACCCTACCTCAAAACAAAACAAAACAAAACAAAAACATCTTAAAATATTTTATTTCAGAGGATTGGTGCAAGGCTTCTGATTCCCCAGCAGCTATGAAAAACGAGTGCTCATATGTCTCGTTGCATTCGCTTCCTTTTAGTCATGACCTAGGAAACCCTCAAATTATGCTCCTTAATTCTAGAGGAACAATGCTTTTGTTTCCATGAAAATTTCATGAATGCAGACAGAGTTATAGCATTAATATAGTGTGCTTGAGAAAATACATTAAATACATTGAATCTTATTTCTCTCAAAAAGAAACAACACCCCCCTCAAAAAAGAAAATCAGACTTTCTGCCTCCTTTTCCAACTTGTTTTAGCAGCCTAATTAGTCCCCACCCCCTTTATAGACTTCTGCTTCCTACCTGACATGAGACATGCCTCTTGGCTTTCAGTGTCTCATCATTACCATCCAAATAACTTGAAATCAGTATACCTCATGCTTTGTTCCTTCCTAGATAAAATGTTGACTGCTATATTCCCCCCCCAAACAAATGTGATCTCATGTAGATAAAATATATGGGATTTACTTTATATGCTTGGTCCCTGAACCATGTATGCATGTATGTATTCATGTATGTATGTATATTTGTATGCATGTATATATGATATATATGTGTGTGTGTGTGTGGTATATACTGGGCATTCAGAAATAAATATTGCAAGTGCTGATCCCTCCAAGCATGTTTACATTCCCTTTTTTTTCAATTTTTATTTTTTTAGATCTTCTAATAGGAACAAATGTTGTGAGGCCCTGAGAATGTAGTCAGTAAATTAAGAAAGATGTGAGTTCAAACCCAAGGGATCCCTCATGTTGAGACCATGACTAAAGTATTGACCTTTATGTATCCCATCTGTGCACTAAGAGTGATCAAAAGAGACAGAGAAGGTAGAATTCCAGCCTAAACTGGAAATACAGGTTACCTTCTGGTTGTTCAATGTCTTTATAACTGCTATGGTTTAACTCTCTCTTCCAAAGAGTTGGAAACTTAATCCCCAAATGTATATGTTCATTGTATTTTGAAGTAGAATTCTAGGATGAAATCATGGGAGTCGGGCCCTCATGATGGGCTTCATACAAAGAGGAAGAGAGGCTCGAGTTCGCGTACATGCTGTCTCACTAGTATCATGTCCTTCACCGTGTTACCATGTAACACAAAGGTCCTCACCAGACAGCAGCACCATGCCATTAGATCCTCAGCCTCCAGAACTGTGGGCCAAATAAGCTTCTCTTCTTTACAAGTTACTTAGCCAGAGGTATCCAGCTACAGCAACAGAAAATGGCTCAAAGTGATACAGTGACAATGTGTAAGCACTGTTCACTCCCTTTCCTCTCCTTACTCTAATTCTGTTTTTCTTTTAGTTTCTTTGAAAAATGCCCCATTCCTTGTACCAACACAATTTAAAATCCTCCCACCCATCTCTTAGCTTAAGTTCTGAATTTATCTTTGGGCAAGGAGACATGTCCACATAACTGATCTATAAAATAACAGAGACAGGCCATGCAGGTGGAAGGAAGGAAACCAGGAGTGATTGGTTAAAGAGGAATATTTCAAAGATGAGAAAGGATTAAAGCCAGTTTTCAGAGAAATTTTAGTCATGAAAACTCACTGCTGCTGTCACAACTCATAACCAGTGGAGTGGGGTCAGGGAGGAGGAGAATGGCGGCACCAACACTTGATGCATCCATACAAAGTTTCAGCTTAATAAAATTAAATAAATAAAAATGTTAGCACGGGGCTGGGGAAATGGCTTAGCGGTTAAGGCAATTGCCTGCAAAGCCTAAGGACCCAGGTTCGATTCCCCAGGACACATGTAACCCAGATGCACAAAGTGGTGCATGCATCTGGAGTTCATTTGCAGTGGCTGCAGGCCCTGATGCACCCGTTTGATCTCTCTCTCTCTCTCTCTCTCTTTCCAATAAATAAATATTTTTTAAATGTTAGCACAATGAAAATTGTATTTTTAATAACCTTCTCATCAGTAAACCCATGTAAGTTTATCCATACCAATTCCATGTCTTGGACGACCTTGTATAAGCATGGGAGGAAAGGAACACTAGTTACTGGTTTTATCCACCTTTTCTTCCCTGGAGATCGAGGAAGCCATTCATGGACCTCTGAATGTTAGGTCTAAGAACTGGATTCTACTTTCTCCTGGGCGGGCGGCAAGCTGTGACCCTTGGCACCACTATAAAACCAAGCCATGCTTTCAGGCATTTAAAATTGCTAGAACAATTGATTATGATACAACAGGAAGAGTAGATGACTTAGTCTATCTATATGTATGGCACATTAGTAACACTTTATCTAGGGCTATGCTGTCCAATAGAGTAGCTGTTAGCTAGCATTTGTCCTCTGAGCAATTGAACTGTGGTTTATTTAAAACTACATGTGGGGCTGGAGAGATGGCTTAGTGGTTAAGCCCTTGCCTATGAAGCCTGAGGACCCCAGTTCCAGGCTCCAGGCTGGATTACCCAGGACCCACATTAGCCAGATGCACAAGGGGGACGCACACGTCTGGAGTTAGTTTGCAATGGCTAGAGGTCCTGGTGCACCCATTCTCTCTCTCTCTCTGCCTCTTTCTCTCTCTGTCTGTGGCTCTCAAATAAATAAATAACAAAAAATTTTTAAATTACATGTGCTATTGAATATAAAGTATGCAATTGATTCCAAAGATTTGGTAAGAAAAAAGCCAAATATTTTCAATAATACATAATAATTAGTTATTATTTAAATAATTCATCATTATCAATTACTGAATGTTGATGTTAGTATTAATTATTTATTATTTTGCTTATTATATATTAAAATATCTTTCTAATCTGAGTTAAATAAATACACTATTAATAAGTATGTTTGTTTTTTTATTCTCTCAATGTGACTATTAAAACTTTTAAATTAAATACATGGCTGTGGATTGTGGTTTTAATTATATTTCTATTGAACAGAAATTATTTGGTGACCTTTTAAATGCTAAGTATTCCCAATAAAAAGGAACTTGAGTGTTCTAGTCCTCTCCAAAGCCTCTGATACCCCACCTTCCCATGTTTATAACCTTGTCCTAGAGAAGCTTCTGTTATGATCCCCTGAATGAGGCAATACATACCCAGGGAACCCTGTCTTCCTCTGTCCATGTAACTTTCTCCCCTAACGTTTTCATTGTCAATTTTCTCAAGCAATAAATTTACAATCATACCCCCACATATAAGAAGGTTGGCTTTCCCCAATGTCCAGTTACCTAATTCCTAAGCACTACCAATGTCGAATGGCCCTTCACAGTCCCTCAAATCTAGCCCATTATTTACTCACAATTTTCTGGAAACTCTCGCCTCCTGCTCTGAGATATCCTCTACTTGCAAAGTTCACTTAACAAAATTGACCTGTGACCATCTTGCCCACACTCACTCTAATATAGCAGCTTGTCCACAGGCCTTAGATCAGAACTAATGTCCTTGATTATAAGTCCCTGTAAGTATTTGTTGGCACCTCTTTAATGACATTTGTTTGATACTTTATGATGCTCATTGTACATATTTTCTGTGGCTTTTAAAATTGAAGTACTTCTTGGATAGGATTCATTCATTTAGTTCTCACTAGTCACATTGCTTTAAGCAGGCTAGTTACATGGTTGTAAGATTAACTTCAGGGCAAGTTACAAGTCAAGAATTTAGCAGAAAAAAAAAAACATCTCAAAGCAATATTCTCAGAAAAGTTATTTATAATGTCAATTAGAAATATTCCCACAGTTCTTTCCCATAGTTCATTCCCACAAAGTTGGTGCCTCCTACTTATTTGTTTGTGAGCCCCAGAAATCCTCCAGTCTGTGCTCTCCACAGGACTAGGGTTACAGATATGTTTGGGGATGCCCAGCTATTTATGTGGAATCTGGAAAATTGAATTCAGGTGGGTTCAAGCCTCCTAAGGCCCTTGTGCTTAATCAGAAAGTACACTTAACCACTGAATCATCTCTCCAGCCCAGAAATGGGATTACAAAAGACAGAGAAGCACAATATTTTTATTTTGAAAGAATAGGTAAGTATGACTAAGTATAGACATCCCAAAATGGAAAAAAAAATATGGATGGATATGTGATATTTTGAGAGTGAGGAAATATGGAAAATAAAAGAGGAAGGAACAGTCGACAGTTTTTGAAGTAATAGCAGATTAGTTTCACTATAATGACCATGTTACTTTATGTGATATATAACATCAAGGCCATTTGAAATATACATATTGAAGTTTATCTTTTAAAAAGTAGATGGATATAGTTAAAGCAAAATATTCAGAGAATAATTCATAATACTTCATTCTAGAAGAAAAAGAAGAGAGCCAAGTTCAAGTAATTTTCATAAGTCCAGTGAGTACTAGGAAATGAGGAAGAGGCTAGCTCTACCGATCTTAACTCAGCCTACATCAAAAAATGTGCCCTCAGCAATTTATATTTAAGGAAAGTTGAGAGTGAAAAGCTAGACTTTAAAGAGTGAAGTAATGTCAACAAATATGTTAAATAAATAATAATAAGCCCCCAAACCAGCACTCACAAAGGAAAAAAAAAAAACAAGGAAGAATTCATATATCAGAGTATGCCATAGTTTAATAAAGGTAAGCCTTCAACAGGCCTGTCTCTGTTTGCTAGACCTGTGCTGACAAAGCACAATGGACAAGATGGCTTAAACAGGAGACTTTGTGTTTCTCAGGGGTGGTTTCTCTGAGGCATCATTCCTTAACTAAGAGATGACAGTCGTCACCTCCCTGTCTTCAGCGGCCTTCCTTCTGTGTGTTTGTCTGCCCTGATTTCCTTGTATAAGGACCCTAGTCATATTATATTAGGGCCCACACTGGAGACTTAGAGTAATTTTTAACAACTTCTTTAAACACCATACCTCCAGGTAAAGCCACAGTTGGAGACACTGTGAGTTAGAACATCAGGGTATAAATAAAGGACCACAAATTAGCCTATCACAAGTCCCATGTTGCAAATAGTCTACATGGATTGCTTCACACACCCTCACAGGAGCCAACAATGTTTCGAAAGTCATCAGTCTGTATCTTTCTGATGTCTGTCTTTTGGATTTCCTTTTCATATGCAAGTAGAATCAAAATGAGCACAGCACAATGCAGAACTGGTGTCATATTTAAGGTAGAAAATGTATGATGAGAGCGTCATGGGCTATGTGTTTGTCTTTCAGATTTTTCCACAGCCCACAGAAAGAATTGTTTTCATATCCAATCAGTTTTACTCACTGTATATATGTAACATGATAGTTTACCACATCAGACCTGCATTGACCTTCTGTTCATTTTGATTCAATCTTACATTTTTAATTGCATGGGTTAATTGATTTCAGGAGCCACTAACAGGTCAAGAGCCACTATTTAGAAGAAAAAGTATGGACAAATGAGTATGGGGAAACCACAAATCGGAGCTTCCCACACACTCCATCCAAGTACTTGTTTCTATTGCCAAATTCTTTGGTAAGAAGCCTAAAGATCTTTCTGAAGCTCTTCATTTGTCATTTGCTCTTTATTCATTTGCTTGGAGGAGAATAAAATACTCAATTATATATTTCAGGTCCTCAATCACTTATAATATTATTTTAGCAGGCATCTTTTTAGCAAAAGTCAGGGAAGAAAGAGGCCTACAATAGACATAAGGCTGTATCATTGTAATAAAAGGAGAGAAGTAAGAGATACCCTCAGGAAAAAAAAAAAGACAAATACTTTATTAAAAAAATAAATTTGAAGCTTGAAAGTCATAACGGTGTGTAAAAGGTTGGTTGATGTTAATGTGAAACACTGTCTATAGCCAGCTTCACATTAGAGTAAGTCCATTTGCATTCCCACCTTGCAGTTAAAAACTATAGCTTTCATGCCTTACTATACACATGCATTTCTATCCATCATGAGTATGGATCTTATCCTCCAAAAATATATGCAATATAACTAGCAAATCAGTGTTTCTTTGATGTCAGTTGAAAAGGGGCAAGACACACAATCATGTCAGGGCTGAGAGAGCATTGCAAAGCTGTTATAGTGGTATTGTGGGCAAAGAAAATTGCAAAATACTTGAATCCGGCCCCAAGGACATAGCATTACCTGCCCATAAGATCTCTGAGAGATATATCTAGCAAAGGAAATCAATATACATATAAATTGTCAGCTGGAACTTTTTCCTGCAATCCAGAAGAGAGGGGAAGTGTGAACTGGGCCCCAGAGAGCAGTTACCTTCTTATTACTGAGACAAAACACACAACTAGAAGCATCTCACAGAAGGAGTTTATTTCTAGTTCACAGTTTCAAGGGGAAGTTTCACATGGTTGAGGCAAAGCATGGCTGGAGCAGACAGCTGGTGTGAAACCTCTATATCAGCATAGAGGAAGCAGAAAGAATGAGCTGAGTTCAGCAAGCAGGGCTGGGCTGTAACAACCAAGGCCTCACACCAGTGAAACAGTTTATCCAGCAAGGTGCCATCTCCCAAAGGCTCAACACCTGAAAATTAAGTATGAGGCTTCACTGAAGACAATTGAAGCTATGGGGGACATTTTACATTCAAACCAACACAGTATAGTTCCATCCCCAGTATTCTACCCCCCTACTTTTATATCACATGTCATGTTGTCCTTGCCCTTAATCTTCCTTTTTTTCCCAATTCTAATCACTGATTTCTATCTTCATGGCCTCTACTGATTCTCATTCGTACTTTTACATACACATCTAAAAATCCAAAGCTAGGATCCACATATGAGAGAGAAAATATGATGCTTGTCTTTATGAGCCTGGATTACCATACTTAGTTCAGTATTTTCCAGATCCACCCATTTCCTTGCAAATCTCATTTTTCTTTACAGCTGTATAAAACTCCATTAGGTAAATGTTCTACATCTTCATTATCCATTCATCAGTTGATCGGCATCTAGGCTGATTCCATTTCCTAGCTATTGTGAGCAGAGCAGCAGTACACATAGATCAAGTATATCTGTAATAGAACATGGAGTCCTTTGGGCACATGCTCAGGTGTGGAACATCTGCAGTACCACCTAATGAACTCATCCTAAGTCAGATGCCATTTGGGGTACTTCACAGTCCTCATATCATTTAATCCATACAATTTCAGTAGGTAACAATTATAACACACCCTATAAAAACAAGAAACCTAGAGCATCACAGGCTAAATAAATTGTCTAAATAAGACAAAAATTTAACCTTAATTGATAAATTCCAAGCATAGCTTCTTAACTAATTATGCTAGGATACCGTTAGAGACTTTGACTTCTCAGAGACTACAGAGGTTGCCTGTAAACCCTTTTTACTATAGTAAAAACTATTGTGGTTTTAAAGCCTTCTCAATAATGTTAAAGTAATAATTCTTCATATGTTTATAAAACGAACCTCTTCTCTCACCTCACCCACACACACCTTGTATAGAGATAAAGAAAATTAATGGAGGCAAGATTTTCTTTTCAAATTTTTTAAATGTATTTATTTTTATTTCAGCCAGAGAGAGAGAGAGAGAATGGGTGCACCAGCACGTCTAGTCACTGCAAACAAACTCCAGACACATGCACTAGATTGTGCATCTGGCTTATGTTGGGCCTGATGAATCATACCTGAGTGCTTAGGCTTTGCAGGCAAGCACCTCAACAGCTAAGCCATCTCTCCAACCCTAGATTTTCTGATATCTATACATTCCTCATAGTGTAATAGGCTTACTCTCCTTCTTTCTCCCACCCCCCCCCAAAAAAAACGTGGATAAATATGAGGTTGTGTCACAGAGAAGGGTAACTCTGAACAGCTTGTTGCACTGACTCTTAGGATCAGCTTGCGCTACCTACTTGTTAGTGAATTGAAGATATTGCTTACAATACTGAGAAGAAAATGTCAGCTTGGTTTTAAGCAGAAATAAAGGTCAAATGAAAGGCAAACAGACTACAAACAAGTCAGAGATGGATGACAATTATAGTCTTAATCAGAGTTCCAGAAAAGATTTCGTGTGGCTCTCAGACAGTCAGGGAAAGCAATTTACATTTCATGTCTGAGACAGAGCAATCTGTCACTTAGAAATATTTGGGTCAGTAATATTAGCTCAGAATAAAATTATGATGAGTACGTGAAAGTAATCTTAAATAAACTCAATAAACAGATTCTGAGAACAGAAATACCTTTTTATTTTTTTTCAAACTCATATAAATATCCTATAACTCTGGGACTAGCAAATGATGTGTAGTTTGTATATTTCATCTGAATTAGAAAGTGAGACTCTCTAACATTTTACAATATGTAGAGTGTGATAAATTTTACTTTAAAATGTTTAGAATTGTTACCAGGTAACCAAAAGATGGTCTCTTAAGAAAGCATACAGCAATATGAAATGAAATGATTTGCCATATATAAATATAGACTGAAAAGTGATGCAGCCAAATGTTTCATTTTTTGACAAAATGACTAAGAGCTTGTATATCAAACAATTTTTTACATGAATTCATCATTTTAAAACATTATACATTTTATAGATCTTTGAGTTCAGATGTTTGTTGCTATGTATAAATGTTTTCTGATAAAAGAATTATATCATATACATCCTAAAACAGCAGATGTGTCTGTTTGCCATAGAAAATTTTCCAAATCCACTTGAACGAGAAAGGATGTCACATTTTAGTGGATTGTATATGCAGTGCGGCGGAGATTCTGAGGCCATGCCCAAACTCCAGCATATCGTGTAAGTAATGCTTTGCCACATCCCAGAGCCTCCCTCCTGCAGCAAAGACTGAGCTGCCACACACTGGCTCCTCTTCAGGGGCTTGCTGCCCTGCAGCTTTCCTTTGACAGCAGCCTGAGAGGTTGCTAAGCAGCAAGCCCTGCCTCCCTGCTCAGGGACCCGCTGTGTTTTGAGAGCTCCTTGCTCTGGGTTTTCTGTTTAATGTTAATGGCATTTGATAAAACAACATTGGCCAAGCCTTTATTTTAATGTTGGGCAATATTCCTGATACAGAGATCACTTCAACAGAATCTCATTTGCCTTCAGATCATAGTGTATATAAGATTTTCAGAGTGATTGTTATGCTAAGATTTTATAGCCTCACATCCTCAGTTTACAGATGAGGAATCTGAGGCTTGGGGAACTGAAATAAAATCTCTAATTTCAGGCAAATAAATGTTTTGTATTTCTCAGAAACTAAGCTCCAGGTAGAAACCCCACTGTTGAGAAATTACCAGTATAAAAAGTTGCTCGCAGTGATGGAAGCTAAGCACACCAAATCCAGGGCAGTTCTCAGAGTGTTGCCTGAGTCTTCAGGTGAGCCTCCTTCTAGGAACCTGTTTAACGTCAGCCTAGACTCCTGCCTTGCATTGACCATGAGATAAGCCTCTGGTCCTGGAGTTAGATTCTATAACATCTGGGCTGGAGAGATGGCTTAGCGGTGAAGCGCTTGCCTGTGAAGCCTGAGGACCCTGGTTTGAGGCTGGACTCCCCAGGACCCACGTTAGCCAGATGCACAAGGGGGCGCATGCGTCTGGAGTTCGTTTGCAGTGGCTGGAAGCCCTGGCGCGCCCATTCTCTCTCCCTCTATCTGCCTCTTTCTCTCTCTGTCTGTCGCTCTCAAATAAATAAATAAAAATAACAAAAAAATTTAAAAAGAAAAAAAGATTCTATAACATCTGACATGTCAAGACCTATACAGAGCCAGGTCCTAAACCATACTCTCCCTTCCATTCTTTCATTCCAACAATCCACTTCTAAACCTGTAACACAGGCTTCCAGACCCTGATACAAAATCTAGGCCTGCCAAGAATGGGCCCATCTCACCACACACAGCACCCTGAATTCTTACTGAGGAATTTCATTGATCTCAAGCTGGACCCAGGAACAAGTCTGGCCAATTGCAATGGACTCTACTCATGAACTTAATGGCTAAATAAAAAGCCATACTTTATATCCCTTTGTAGTGGTATACTTTAGAGCTGATTAACATGGTAAAGAAAGAAATTTAAAGAAAAGTTAAATAAACACAAAAATAATGAAAATATCATGGAAACAATAATTTAACAGGACATTTTCCAATAGATGCCACAGATAATGACAAAGTTTTTGTTTATATAATACATATTGCATAATTTTTATAATATGACACATTCCCTTTTTGCCTTACAATAACCCTTTAGGTCATAGGCAACACACATTTAGTCACAACATACATTTAACCAGTGGGGAAATCAGAGTTGAAAGGTCCCAAGTGACTCCCTTGGGTTCACACAGCAGTAACATGGCAAAGCTAGGTTCAAACCTAGAACTTATAATAAAATCTGTTCTTGGTAAAGACTACAGTACTAGTCTCATGTGCCAGCAAGTCTCTTGACACCTCCCTCCACTTCCATCTACCACATGTTTCATTCCTTCCCTTCTCCATGTATAACGTTGCTTCTGCTTAACCCGTCTGCCTCTGCTATTTTCTGCCTAGTAAAGTGTTCAGTTTTTCCAAGCCGGCATCAGGTCATTTCTCTCTAAAGCCTTGCCTGATTCCCCAACAGGGATTGCTATTGTCTCTTCTGTGCCCCACAAGCCCTTTAAAACTCATTATAATATTACGTGTGTGTGTTTCTATTAGATTATCTTTGTTATCACATAGTAAGCTGCTATGGTTGAAATGTTTGTTCCTTTAAAATACCATGTTGAAATTTAATGGTAACAGTATTAAGAGATGGGAGCACTAAGACACGGGCTTCATTCTCATGAGTTGGAGGTTGCTCTTTCTTGATTTCCTCCATATGATACTATAGCAACAAGGCCCTTCAGGATGATGGCCCTTTGGTATCCAGAACTGTAAGCCAATAAATTTATGTTCATTGTAAGTTACCCAGTCTCAGATATTCTGTCATAGCAGCGTTGGTAAAGGTTAAGCTTCCTACTTCAGTCTCCAGCGACCTGCTATAGGAGGTGTCACTGGGAGAGGGGCAGATCTTTAGTGCACCCCTACTAAGGTGTGTTGACAGCCAAGTCTGAGCTCTGGCTATTTGTGCTTCTGGATACTGGCTGTTGTCTCTCTGCTATGGATTTATTGAAGTGAGCCAGCTTCTTCTGCCATGATGGAACTTTCCCTGGATTCTTTAAGCCTTAAATAAGCCCTTTCCTCCCGTAAGCTGCTTCTGATCAGATGTTTGTTCCAGTGACAGAAAGGTAATTGCAACAGCAGAATATAGTAAATTAAGATGCAGCATTAGCTAAAAGAAGTAGTTAGCACAATAGTAAAATTAAACGACTACATTCCTACAGTACGGAGAGAAATATGAATGTCTTGTAATTTTTTTCCACATTTTTATGGAAACAAGATAATCTGTGAGACCATGTTTCACAATTCTATCACAAGGGTACCTGGCAAGGGTTTTGACCATCAGCAAGCACTCATAAAACTTTCATATACATGCATGTAATGCATAAATGAATAAATAATAGTTCAATTCCTTAATATTCCCTTAGCAAGTTTTGCATGTCATGAGACATATCTCCTTGGCTTATGAATGGATCTATCTTAACTGAAATCATTTATGGTTATTGTGGACACCTGTATAAAGATAACATCATTGGGTTAAAGGATAAAGACAGATGAGTGAGCCAAAGTTGGGAGCAGGAGCTGGAGCAGACTTGAGAGTACACTTGAATCATTTCCTATAGAGATGACAAGAACATGGATGTCCATTTGCATGGATGCTAAGACATCAGGGTACCAGACATAAGTAATTTACACATGTCTTCTCCTTTGTGAATATATATGCATTTATATCTCTTTATGTAAATCAAGAGATTAGTGTGCATCATTCCTTAAGACTCAATGATACTTATCTTTTCTGAAGAAATATCTGCTTGAAAAGGTCTTTTGAAGAAACCGCCCCCACCCCCCAACCAGATGAAAGAGTGAGGGTTCGGAATCTACCCATTATTGGTCACAATATAACAGAAATATGATTAACGCCACAGGTTCTTAGGCAAATCCCCAAAAGACTTTTTGCTTTGGTTGAACTGTTAGTGGTAGCAACAGTACCTATTTCAGAGTAACTATGGCCGTAGAATTTCTGTAAGGTTAAATGAAGGTATTTCTGCTAGGCCTGGTGGTGCATAACTATAATCCCATGACTCAGAAGGCTGAGGCTGTAAATTGCAGGCCAGCTTGGTCTACATAGTGAAGCCCAGGCCACTTTGGGTTACATAACAAAACTACATCTCAAAACAACAATAACAACAGATACCTGGGTCAAAGCACTGCTGTATATGTTTACTATTTTTTTTATGTTTATTATTTTTTTTCATTATTTTTCCTAGTACAAAAGTAATCACTAATTTTTCACTTAAAAGTTGGATGCCCTTTTCTTGGCATCATTATACTAAATATTATTGTAATGTACAAAGGCAACTACTTTTTAAAGTAACTAAAAACCGGATGGGAGGACTGGAGAGTCCGCTCAGCAGTTAAAGGCACTTGCTTGCAAAGCCTGATGTTCCAGGTTCAGTTTCCCAGTATGCACATAAAGCCAGACGCACAAAGTGGAGCATGTGTCTGGTGTTCGTTTCAGTGGAAGGAGACCCTCCTGTGCCCTTTCTCTCTTGCTTACTTGCTTGCTCATTCTCTCTCTCTCTCTCTCTTAGCTTGCAAATGCATAATGAATAAAATGTTTATAAAATTTGATGGAAAACAGATACTGTAACTCAGAGCTCAGCCTGAAAGCTGGCAAGAGTAAGGGGATATCGTTGCTGTCCTGGTTGTTGTTGTTGTTGTTGTTGTTGGAGGGTTGTTTATTTGGGTGCTTGGTTAATCTATTTGGTTTTAATGTTTCTTGCAGGAAAGAATGCCCAAAAGAATTCGAGCATAACCTCTATACTAAAATTAAAAATACTTCTAGATATTTGTGTGGAAAATTTGTTTCTGTCATGCTTGGCCCCAGTGACCACTAGAGGATTACTGATCAGCAAAGAAATCCCACACACCTGCAGAAGAAATAGGAAGAAGTTTGTGTTGTTGTTGTTGTTGTTGTTGTTGTTGTTGTTGTTTTAATAGGCTGTCAGTCAGAAATAAAAACCCCAAGAGAGGGAACAAGGAGATACCACCTCACTTGTTCTGATAAAGGTCGGAACTCAACATCTGACCAGTCTCACCCACAATGGCCATGAACACTTCAGCAGCAGCGCCCCTACTTCTTTTCCAATCTAGCACTCCTGGGTCCAGGCCCCTTTTGGGCCAAGCCCCTTAAGTCCAAAAAGGAATCAGCTCCCTCCGTTACCTATATGAGTCTGATGGTAACACTCACCCTAGTGAACTATAAAAAGGGCTTGCTGTGGGATAAGGTGTCTTGACTGTTAAATTTCCTCCTGACACCTGAACCTCCAGATTCCTGTTCTACCTGGGACCTGAGAAGGACAATTTCTTCCTTCTTACCTTGTTACCTTCTTCTAAGTTCTGTCCCTTTTTAAATTTCCCTAGAAATCTCTCTTTCACCTCTTCTCATCTCCCTGTCTAGCAGAGCAAGGAATCCCTTCTGGCCTAAGCCTTCCTAACCACCCCATGGAAACCCCTTCTCCCTAAATAAATCTCGTGAGTTGCAGTTTAACCTTCTCAAAGTCCATTTCCTCAACTCTTTGATAAGCGCATAAGAATCAAAAAGTTGGCATTCACAGGTAAAGACGGGAGGGGAAGCGAAATCTCATAGCACACCTTTGTGTGGCAGCCTGGACTTCTGGGAAAGAGAGGAAGATGTCAGTCAGAAGCTCAGGTCTGAAGCTGAACAAAAGTAAGGAGCCACTCTGGGACCAGCCCCTCCAGAAGAGGAGACCCACGAAAAAGTGTTTCCTTTGGCACTTGTATATAATTCTAAGTTATTTTGGATCAAAATATATACTATGTCTAATTTAATGATCTTATAATACTATGTGTTTAGAATATTCAACTCAAACGTGGATTTAACCCTGACAGATTACATTTGATTATGAAGTGTACCCCACAGATTCATGTTTGAATTCATGTTCCCAGGCTGGTGGTGCTGTTGTTATAGTCTATGGAACCTTTAGGAAGTGGTATTTGTCTTGTGGAACTAGTTCACTAAAGGTGGGCTGTTGAAGGTGCCCTGGTGCCCAGTCCCTGGTTCCTCCTTGTCCTCTGCTTCCTGGTCCACAATGATTTGAGCATCTGTCCTCTGTCACACATTCCCACTGACATGATGTTCTGCTCAAGCCCGTGGGACTAAGCAACTATGGACTGAACCTTCTGTAACTATGACCTAAAATAGCCCTTTTCTTTTCTCTTTTAAGTTGTTTCTATCAGGTATTTTATTATTATATTAAAGAAAGAGTAATTAATATACTACATGAGGAGTTTGACAAGCTCATATGATGACTCTGCAAGTGTTACAGAAAGTAGGTTTTTGTTTTCTGAAGTACTACACATCATCCTTGGGGGCAATTCACAAAGAATGGAACTCCAGGCAAGAGAATATCCCATCAGTATCCTTCCCACGGTCAAAAGATTTACAAATGTCATTTCCAGATAAGTAACTCATAGAAAATATAGGAAATTCCAGTTGCTAAATGTCCTTTTCCTCCAAATAACTTTGTATAAACTGTCCTACTTTCAAACTGTTGTTGTCAGCATTTCCTGCTTCTCCAATCTTCACAATTTATTATCTTGGATCTCTAAAAACTAATGCTTGCCTGTGCTGAGACATGTCCCCCTCCTGTTGTGCACTTGAATTTCATTCTTGAATTATAAAGTGATTCTGAATGCAGGTCATTTTCCAGCATTCTGCAGAGGCTAAAAGGAGCTAAAGCAAGAAGATGGATGGATGGCTGAGTCATGCAAAGTCAGCCTTCCCAGTGCAGCGACTCTCTCTGGAAGTTCATTCACTGTTCCTAGGCCAAGTGTTTTGGTGGCCTCACTATTAAGTCCAGTCTAAGGAGATAGAAAACTCCCAAGAAACATCAATTCATTAAAAATTGCAAAGCACTCCCTCAGGTTTAATAGGATAAGAATCCTGCCTTAAAGCCATGGAAAATGTGGTCAGATATTTGATGACCTGATCATTGCCAGGAGGATATATATAAGACTGCAGATATAGGTTTCCATCCCCTTACCTAAAGAAGCATGGATCAGTAAATATTTGCAATTTAAAATGCCGTCCTATATAGGATGGGTAATGGTCAATCAGGCTAAATGGGTGGGAAAGGAGATGGTGCTCAGGACAGGGAATACATTATAGGAACAGCAAAAACTTACATCACTGATGCTCTTGGAGGATTTGCTACAGCTGGAGAAAAGAGTCATAGCTCAGCTGTTGCAGAAGATATGAGGCATGAGATCAAAGCAAAGCTGACCACAAGAAGGGGTGCCTGTGTTTTCTGAGAACTGTGACCTTTGTTCTGAAGGTGACTGGAAGTAGATTGATGTGAAGCAACAGCTCCTTCAGAAAAACAATAGTGTTCCAGGTAGGATTAAAAAGAATAAGGGAGCAAAGAAGCTAGTCATCTACTGTTGTTACCTTTCTGAGAGATATTATTAAAGATTGTTGGAGCTGAAGAAGATAGAGAAGTTTGGGAAAGTTTCAATTCAAGTGATAGCAAAAGGAATCATGTAGGATCAAACCATCTTGAGTCAGAATGTCTGGATTGACAAGTGACATGTCTTGGGGAAATAATATAATCACTGTTTTGTGATAGTTTTCCTGTTACTCAGAGCAAAAAGGAGGTCTGGGAAGATGGCTCAGTAGGTGAGGTGCTTGTCATACAAATGTGAAGGACTGAATTCAGATTCCCAGACCCCTCACAAATGCAGGGCACAGCAAGATATGCCTGTAATGTTAGTCCTTGGGAGGAGGGGAGAGGAGGCTGCTGGGGTTCATTTATTAGCTAGTCTAGCTGAATCAATGAGACTTATGATCAGCAAGAAACCCTGTCTCAAAGAATGAGATGTAGAAAGAAACATCCAGTGTTGACCTCTGGCTTCCACATGCTCATGCACACATACACACACACACACACACATATGCATGCACACACTCATAGGCACATGTGTACACAAATATATCCACAACATACAAATATACATGCGCAGAAAACATAAAGGAAGAAGACAGTAGAAGACCTACCTATAACTACACCACTGAAAAAGAGCCTCATTGCTAGCCTAGACCACATGACCAACAGCACCTTGTGAGAGGAAAGTTTATTTAGGCCTACAGACTCAAAGGGAAGCTCCATGATGAGCAAAGGCTGGATATCACTTCATGGCCAAAAGTATGTGGACAACAGAAGCAGACAGTATGCTCAACACTGGCAAGATGAAGCTGGCCATAACACCCACAAGCCTGCCCTCAACAACATACCTTTTACAACAAGTCTCCAATTCCAAACTTGCCACCATCTGGGAACCAAGCATTCAAAACACACAAGTTTATGGGGGCGGGGGGCATCTAATTCAAACCACCATGCTACTCAAACAATTTTAAGAAAATTTAAAACTATAGCTAATTCCATAAAAAGTTAAGTAAATGCAATGTATAATGATGCATAATTTATACATACTAATTGCTTGGTTATAAAGTTTCACATTATTTCCTTTTGTATTTTGTACAGTGTACACATGTTTGTGTGTTCAGGTGGTCACATGTATATGCAGACTTGTATGTGTTTGTGTGCTTGTGTATGAGACGTAGAGGACTTTGGGGTCTTTCTCAATTGCTCTTCACTTTATTTACTGAGGTAGGCAAAGGCTCTTGAATCCAGAGCTCTCTGACTTAGCCACTTTAGCTAGCCTGTTTGCCTCAGGGATCCCGTTATCTTCAACTCCAAAGTGCTGTGATTACAGGCATGTTCCACTATTTCTTGCATTTATGTGGCTATTGGGGATGTGCAGTCACTCACAGGGCAAGCATTATATCTATTTAACCATCTCCCCAGACCCTTAAGTTTTCTTATACAGCAAGATAGCAAGAGCGTCCAAAATACCACTTCCATTTCCCCTCCCTTAACAAACAGCATCATCAGTTTAGTGTATCAGTTTCCAAGTTTCATACCTCTAGAAATATATTTTCATATGAATAATCTACAATGTGCTTCACGTGTGGATCTCTGGCTGGGGGTTGTTTGTTTCTATTCTCTTTGTGTTGTATTGTTATTTGAGACAGAGATTCACTATATAAGCAGACTCCTGGAACTCTTTGTCCTCCTGCCTCAGCCTCCTGAGATTACACATGTGGGCCCACGCTCAGGTCTCATGCATTTCTTTTCAACAGCACATGCTCCACAAGGGGTGAACTCTGAGCAGCAGCATAACATAATAGCTAAGGCTTGGATTCAAGAAGCACAGTGCCTGGGTTTAAATCTTAGGCCTTTCTTTGTCATTTCCTAGCTATATAATGCTAAGCAAATTTATCTCCTTGGACTTAGGTGCCTTTTCCGTGAAATGCACTTTATTGTGACGAGGAAGTTAATGACTGCAAAGCAATAAAAAACAGTTTCTGACACACAGTATAACTTCAGCAGATGAGGATGATGATGATTTTTTCTGATCAGTTCTCTAATAATTTATGGCTGTTGCTTTACCCCAGCATGTTACATGTTATCTTTTGTCCATGCATTATCCTACTGATGGGCATTTAGTTTGTTTCTACTTTAAAGGTGTTATGAACAGCCCTTGTATGTGTCTGTTTGTGCCCAATACCTAGGGCATATTCCAGCAATGGAATTTCTACCATTAGGCATGAATTTAGCATTGTGAAAGACAGCTAAACTCCTTTCCAAGGTCATTTTATCAACCAACACTTATATCTTTCCTTTTCTTCGTATTCCCACCAACATTTGGTATTGTCCACCTATTTCATTTTTAACAATCTAATTATGAAAAGTGGTATCCTCCTTTTAATTAATACTGCATCTAAAATGAATGAGGTTGAATAACTTCTAATGGACAATTCAGATTTCCTGTTCTATGACATGCTTATTCTTGTTTCTCTTGATTTATTTTCTTCTTAATTTGTGTAAATTCTTTGTGTACTCTAGAGCATGCTTCTTTAATTTCTAGCAGTTTCAAACAGTTACTCTTTGTCTATTATAAGACATGTGTGAGTGTGTGTGTTTGTGTGTGTGTAATATTCATATGTGTGAGGGTGCATGTGTATGTGCAGCAGATATTCCTACACATGCATACATGCATGTGAGGGTCAGGTCAATATCAGTAGTCTCCTTATTTCACTCTATACCTTATTTAGTGAGACAGGGTCTCTTACTGAACACAGAGCTCACCAATTCAGCTACTCTAGGTATCCAGCTTCACCCCAGATTCCCCGTCTCCACCTCTCTAGTGCTGGAGTTGCAGGAGAACCCCATAGAACTGGTATTTGTGTGGGTGCTAATGATCTGAACTCTAGCTTTCACACTTGTGCAGCAAGCACACTGTTAGCTGAGCCATTTCTCCAGTCCACATTATAGGACTTTTAAATTTATCTTTTAATATTTTTTGTGTTCTGTGGAAGCTTTTAGTGCCACTTTTTGAATTGATCACTTCTTCCCCTTTATGATTTAAGTATTTCTTCTGTGGGCCAAGGATATAGGTCTATGGTAAAGCTCTTGCCTTATGTGCATAAAGCCCTGAATTCAACCTTTAGTAGTGAAACAAAGAATTTATTCTCTAACTAAAGTTAAATTTTATTCTATAAGTACTAAACATTCATGTTACACATTTGAGATTTTTATCCATCCAGATTATGTATATAAGTACATTGTAAAATAAGGGATGCAATGGCCCCTTGCTATTTATCTATCAAGCCACCTCTGGTATATGTTAAGGCTTCATCTAAGTCTTGTTCTGGGTGTCTCATTCTGTTACATTCTCTAATCATACCATAGCAAACTGTTGTAACTATAACTTCATTGTAATAAACAGGGAGTTTGTGTCCATTAGTAGAATATTTGTCAGCAAGCACAAAGCCCTGGGTTTGATCCGCAGAATAACATCAACAAGGCATGGTGGCATACATTTGTGGTCACGGCATTTGGGAAGTGGAAGCAAGAAGAACAGAAATTCAAGGTCATCTTCAGCTACACAGCAAAGTTTGAAGCCATCCTGGGCTACATAAGATGCTGTCTCAAGAGACAGAGAGGAGGGAGGGGAATTTTGTATCATTCTATAAGTCTATATTTAATTTCTTATCTTGAGTATAAGCAAGAATCAGAACTCCCAGAGAAGGGAGGAGGAGGGAGGAAACTATAACCAATCTGGGTAGTATTAAAAGAGGAAGTTGTCAATAGAAAATTGGACAATGTTTTGAGGATCAATTTATTGGTGATTAAAAATGTACTTTGAAGAACTAATAAAGAAAAAAATATGTGTTCTCTGTAAGGGCCTGGTGCCGGGATGTAATACACTAATAGAGTTATTTGAGGGTACCCAAACTCTTATCAGGAAGACCTCAGCCATGCTGCTATAAGCCCTATAAACTCATTGGTTCACCAAGCAGGACTTGGATGAAATCATTTCTTTGGTCTATTGTTGATGCCCTATCTGATCAGAGTAATCATTTGCTCATGTCTCCTCCCCAGGAACAGTAATGAAACAGATACTTGAATTAAAACACAAATTTTCCTATCTTCATTTTTGTTGTTTGAGGTTTGGCTTGGTTTGTTTTAACTTGGTGTGCATGTGTGTGTGTGTGTGTGTGTGTGTGTGTGTGTGTAGGTGCACCTGTACATTGCTGTTTTCATATAACACAAGATTCTCCTTCTCAAAAGAGCCTACTAGAAGAATTGACAAAGAAAATTCAAAGCAATGTTTGATGAACATATTAACGTTAATACTAGTCATGAGTGAAGATTTGTTCAGCTATTAGATACTTTCTGAAGGTGCCCTGAAAATAACAGTAATCCACGTACTCTGTGAAGCTGATACCAGGTCTCCAGACAGAAGGAACACTAAGTGGTAAGAAGGAATCCTTTATGAGAGTTTCTGTCTGAAATGCTAGGGAAAATAGGTGAAATACAGACAATATATCTGTACCTGGTGATTCCCAGCTCTTCTCCCTTTCCAGCTGTCTTGAGTGGAGCAACCTTGAGAGTGGCATTGGGAGCTACAACATTGTATGGTGGAGCCAGTCAGGAGAATATAGGTTCCTAATCCATTGATTGGAAAAGAGAAACCCCACAGCAATATCTTCATTTTTATGTGGAAAGAAATTTCACTGTGCTCAGTTACTAAATATGGGTGATTAAGCAACTAGTATTACCTTAACACAATAACAGAATTTACAAGTTACATGAATTATAAATGTGTGTGCAATACAATACACTTTTACAGAAAACATGAAAAAAATAGTAATGTATGAAGTTAAATAGTTGCAGAAGAAAAGAGATTAGAAGATAACAGTAGAGCAGAATAGCTCAGCAGTGATGACATACCCTCCAATGTACAAGCTGAAGAATATAACTTGTTCCTGGGGTCTGAAGGAAAGGAAAAAACTATAATAAAACTACAGCAATTTGAAATTTGTAGGACTGAACAAATGCCAATGAGTAGTAAAGGAGCCATTTCTGGAGTCCTACCTTAAGTGGGGTAATACAGAGTCATTGCTGAAATGTCCTCTGTTTAGAGGACATAAATGTGGAAAGTCACAGAGCCCTGTAGGACTGACTAGGTGGTAATGTGTTATGCTATAAATCCCACAGCTAGCAGTACTCATTAAAAATATCATGATTCTGATATCACAGAGCTGGGGCCTAATCTTAGCCATCACATATTTTCCATGTCTTATTGAGAAATTCACTGTATAATCAATACTTAAGTTGCCCAAGCTGGGACATGAATATAATTACTCTCTTATCTACTTTAGGGAAGAGCATGAGGCAGCATAAATGACTCTAGAGTATTTCTATTCAAAGGCATCTCAAAACATAGTGGTGATGTCGGTAGTGGCATGTGTGTGGATGTGGAGGACAAAGAGAAGCTTATAAGTCCATAGAGACTTGTGGTCTCTGGAAGCTACAAGAATCTGGATATAAACTGAATTCATTATGTCATCTGTGCTGTCTATCTCATGAGGACATATTTAATGCTTCTGAACAAGTCGTAATAGGAAGCACCAGAAAAAAGTGGTCCACATTATTCAAATCTCCACTAGAGAATACCTAGGGGAGTATAGGTATTATCAACATGAACACAGAAATAAGAGATAACAGCATGCAAAAGGAGGGTGGTGGGAGAGAATCATGATCATTGTATATTGTGTATATTTATGGAGATTGGCAATAAATTTTATAACAAAAAAGAACATTCAGTGAAGGAAAACAATCCAAGCAATACAATAGTAGAATGTGAAGAATGTTGTATAGATAGAGGTCTTTCTGGAACAGTTACCAAGAGTTGTTAATATCTTTAATATCTCACTTCTAAATATTATACCCTTGGATCACTAAAGTCCCTAAAATAGCATGCAGATTTTATTTATAAAAATCAACCATTTTTCTGAGGAAGGGGGGGGGTTGCTTTCTTCAGATTCACACAACTACTGACCTTAAAAATATCTAGAAAATGGATATCAATTCCATTTCCAGTTTAACAATTTATGCATGTGCTTTATATGCCAAGCCTAAAATGGGAAATGTCAGTCTTCTTGAATCAAGGGCAACAATGAACAGAACATGATGTCAAGGTCACACTGCAGGATTAATTGGGTTAACCTCTGAGTATAATTTATGACCTTGGATTTGTCTACAAGACTACTTTCCTACTAAAGGAATACTTAAGAATTTTTTACTTTTGTTCTATTTGCAGGGAAATGCTCTCTAAGCTTAGGAATCATTTCACACACATAATACTGCCACCATCCCTTTGTCCTGAAAGTTAATACCAAAATCTATATCCAAGACCACAGCTAAGAAGCTCCTCTGGGAATGATGGCCATCCTTCCTGTAGCATTTTAGGACTAGCAATAAATTTACACCTTTATGCATTAATATATTATCTCTTCCAGGGGCAAATTAGGAGTGGGATTTGGGCAGTGGTCAGGAGTAAAATCAGGTCAGAGTTTCCATCACAAGGGAAAAGGACTAGCCTCAGAGATGTTAGGTTCAGAGATGGAATGGCGTTAAGTGTTAAGTGAAGTTCAGATGAATATTACTTGGAATTGACATGCCTGTTACAATAAATTACTTTTTAAAATATGAAAATAGAAGTTTACTGATCACATTTGAATAAGAACTAAGATTGGCCACTCCTGGATATTAAACCATCTGTTACAGTCAGCTTCTTATTAAATTCTCTATAAAAAAGTAAGGGTTATCTCATTTGTCTGGTGTTAACTTACTCTCCGTTGGAGAATCTGCTTCTCTCTTTCAGATAGATGTAGATCCTAAGGAGAGAGCCACCCCATCATACCTCAAAAGAGCCCCAGCTGAAACTAAGAACAATTGGCAAAACAAGCAAGGGTGCTGTTTTCTTGGTGAACCAGGTACCAGCACAACGGTGAAGGAGATCAACACAGAGAAAAATCAACCCCTACCGAATCAGAGATCCAGAGACTGAGAGGCCCCCAACACCTCATCACTTAAGCAGACCAAAAATGAACCCAACATGGCTCAGGGAAATTTTGCAGAAGAGGGGGAAGAAATAATGTCAGAGCCACATGTTGGGTCATGATATGCAGAGACATTTATCCTACCCATAACTGTGGGCTAACTCCAGAATGCGTGACCCATATACCTCAACAAGGAGGGGCCAGGGGGAAGGGTAGGTCATGGATGAACCTAATGATGGTACCAAATTGACTTTATTCACTGAGTACAAAACTAATTAACAAAAAAGTTAAAAAATATATACCAAACACATGATATAATCAACTTAAAAAGAGAAAATTTTCACCTTGGTTCACAATTTTGGAGGTTCCATTACGTGATTCTTTAATCCCACTGCCGCCGAGTCTGTTTGCCACACCAGGACATGGCAGGGACGTGTGGCAGAATAAAACCTCGTGGCCAAGGAGCAAAAGAAAATGGAAGGTTTTGAGGTGCCATAATCACCATTCAGGGCATGCCTCCAGTGACTTGAAAACCTCTCAATAACCCCACATCTCAAAGATTCCATAACCTGTCAGTAAAACCAAGCAGGGGGGCAAAGCCGTTGGGAGTTCAAAACTGTCTCGTCAGCATCCAAGTTAAATTTCAAAATGTCCTGTTTGAGGCACATGTGTTAAGAAATACAAATACAAAACTGTGAAGTGATGTGACATAAGCAGTTGAGCTTTTAACAGGTATAATAAAGCTGTAGATTGAGGTAAATGTACAAGAGTCTGGGAAGGTCATTTATTTAGTTGCTGATGCTCTGAGCATATTTTCTTGATGTGAATGAAGTAAGGTCCCTGAGAGGGGTTCCTCATCTTCAAATCTAACATCCTCCTGGGAATTTGTTAACCTCTGATCCTCCAACATTTGGGAGGACCAGGTAACATTACAGAGGTACTGCGAGACCCAGCCTTTGTCTCTGCCCCAGAGCTGCCTTCATGAGCTGTGCCCTGACTGAGAGGAGACAGGTGCCCTGCTCAGTCTGACTGGTGAGCCCTGCAACCCTGTCCCTTCCATTCTTCAACCACTTCATGGCACTGATTACCACAGGAAGAACCCTCAATAGTCTCTGCTCATAGGGTAAAACAATCCAGTTACCAGACTCAGTCCTTGTAGAAATTCCAAAGGGAAGAGAGTTATCCAAATCCTTATGATGAAGATACCCTCTGCTTTCTTTCAAGGTTTCACTTACTGGAATCAGTGCTAAAGGTGTAAAGGAGCCTAACTCTGGCTCAATTAGACAGCTTTACTTGATAGAGCTAGAAGAACCAATGCTGCAATGAAAAGTTCTCTTGGAGCTGGGTGTGGTGGTGCACGCCTTTAATCCCAGCACTTGGGAGGCAAAGGTAGGTGGATCACCATGAGTTCAAGACCACCCTGAGACTACATAGTGAGTTCCAGGTCAGCCTGGACTAGAGTGAGACCCTACCTTGAAAAAACAAAAAAGAAAGAAAGAAAGAAAGAAAGAAAGAAAGAAAGAAAGAAAGAAAGAAGGAAGGAAGGAAAAAAAAAGAAAGAAAAGTTCTCTGGAACAATTCCGCTTCTTTGCTGGGCAAAGGAGACACAAGTACCTCCTTTGGGGGATACGAATTAGTGTGGAGAGAAGAAGTGGGTTTCTCAATGACCTCTATCACCTTGAATTTCATGCAAATGCTTTAACTTCACTTATTCAACCAATGTTTATAGACCATTGACTATATGCCAGCAACTGTTCTAGAGCTACAAAATACATTAATCAGCAAGAGGGGCTAAAAGGCCTCCTACCCAGTTCCTTAGCAACAGCCGCAGTTATTCCAAGGCATAGTATAGAGATACAAATGGATCTCCACATGCAAAGATACTCAAAGCTGACACTTCTTCAAAGAAAGAAATTGTTTCAAATGTTCCATAGATAATGCTGTTAGCCAATTACTGGATGCCAAGAATGTTTGATTTACCTTTTCTAAACTATACACTAGTCTGTCTACTCTGCAGTTTGCCTGGAGCAGCTGACTTCCATGAACTCCAGCAATAGGCATGCACATGTTGGATTCATTTGGTGGCAAACAGACCAGAAAGAAGGAAAAGAATAAGGAAAGGTGTTTATTCCACAGGCTCTTTCCAAATATATCTTCAGCTGGCAATGTCCCTTCAAAGGACCATAACTCTCAAGGAAGTCTTCTCCCTGTGCCTCTTCTACCAGATCACAGGGGCAAGCCTCCATGCTTCCTGTCAGGGCCTGAGACCAAGTAGAATCTCTGACTCTAGATGATTCTCCCACCTGATCTCTGATTGGATCTGGCTTATTTTATAAATACCTCCTTAGTGTAATACACTGAGAATTGACCACAGATACCCTTGGAATGTTTAAATTCTGTCCTACAACAACAAAAAAAGTTTCAGAAGATGTGATGAAATATTTTCACATGAGATTATCCTGGTTCCTTACAATAAATAGAGGAGAAGAGCCAGGTATGAGAGAAGACACCACAACCATGGAGAACAAACTGTAGTGAGGCAGCCCCAGGCCAAGGAATTAAAGCAAGAAGCCAGAATGGACAAGGCACTGATTCTCCTCTGGAGGGCTCAGAGGGAATGTGGCACTAATACTTGAAATTGTGTTATACCTATACTGAACCAATATTACTGTTATCACATTTCTAGCCTTAAAAGTGTAAGTAAATTTTCTTGCCATCTGCCAAGTTGGCAGTAAATTGTTATCTTATACCTTGTTAAATTCTCTTCAAATTATCTTGATTATCTTGATGAAGTATCCTCTTACTACTTAGATTGGCGAATCTCATCATGAAAGCAGAAAAGCAGAGACCCTGAAATTACATGCAACATTATAGATGTGCCAACATAAATCATTTGCTAACAAGGAGCTCTGTAATTCTCTTTAGATCCTCAAGAAAGCTTGTCCCAATGGGTTAGAAGTGAAATGAGATGGCTGACTTTGGCAGTTACTAGCCCCCATGCTATAGTGGAAAAATAACAGAGCTCTTGATTCTGCCAAGAATGCTAGACAAGACACAGACCTGAGAACCAGGCTGGGAGGAAAAGTGGGCTTCTCAATGACATTTATCACTTTGGATTTTATGCAAAGCTACTCTTTTATCTCCATATTATTACTCTTACCTTCTCAGGATTTTATCCTGGATCCAAGAAACAATCATTTATTTATGGAAAACCTATAGTTTAAGCTAAATATATAAATTTCCTGGAAAATGTGGGCCAAATTTAACCCAATTAGGCAGTCCAGAGGGACAAGTTACATACAGCCCACCAGTCACCAGTGGAGCACATGAGATCTTTTATTTAAATCTTTACATACTTATCTGCTTATTCCATAGATGTAACACAAAAGCAAAGACAATGTCTTGTTACAAAGTTATCAGCCTCTTAACTCAGTAAATGGACTTATAATAGTGGTCCCCTGGTAGAAGAAATTTAACAAAGAAACCAGACCCAGACAATACTCTATAATACAAGTTCCTATTGTACAAGCCTTTACCAAGGAGACAGCATGACCCTGAGTCTCCTCCTTATCATGCACCTGTAACCTGCTTGCAGGTTATCTGGCTAATGAAGCCATAGACACAAACATCCCTGAACAAATACTTTTCTGTTCCACATGGATACTTTCTTATCACTGACTTATTGCTAAGGAATTTTCTGTTTGTGCACCAAAATCATGTTATCTTAGAAACTTGTAATCCACTGATAGTATAAAGAACTCAAGATGATGTCAGACTGCCTTCCATACTATCTATAAAACCTCTGAGCTATCAGAGCTCAAGACTTAGGATTCGGAAGTCATTCCCTTGAGTCCATGTCAACATGAGTAAATTTTCTAATTCTCCATTCTAACTCTGCTGCAATCTCTGTGTGACTCAGTTTCCCATAACAGCCCAACAGTGAGATCAAGGAGTAAGTAAATTATTAAGTGGAGGTACAGTAACAAAATCTCAGATATAGCATGTGTCAGACCACAGAACACACCAAAACACAGACAGGAGAAATACCCCAAACTTGTAATGTCTCAATTACAATAATATAGGTAACTATATTATTACTGGTTATTATTATTGGTTTTCAAATATAAGAAATGACTCCACTTCATTGGAAAATGGTCTTCTGTGCCACAATATAATAATGTACTCATGATAATAGACAGGAGGGCTGCTTCCATTTCTGCCTATTATTTCATAAAGTTGTTATGAATAAGCTATATATGATGATTGAGTGGACTGTGTGTTTCCCTTGGGTCAGTGTACAAGGGTGGAATGACCAAGTACATGTTAAACTTTTTAAGAAATTGCCAACCCCTTTTCCAAATTAATTGTTTTATGTTCACATCAGCAATAATATATGAGTTCAAGTTGTTATACACACTTCTCAACATGTAGTATTGTCAATCTTTTTAAATTAAAACATTTTAGTGGATATATGTGGTATTTTCTTACTGTTTTAACTTGTGTTTCCCTGAGTAAGATGTTGACCATTTTAAGTATTTTATGTATGTGGTATGAGTGTCTATTCAAGTTGTTTTCTCATTTGTTGATTAGGTTGTTGTCTATGTTAATGAGCTATTTAATCTACATATATGTCTTGTCAGATATATGTTTTGTGAATCCATTCTGTGATCTTTTTTTATTTTCTTCACAACATCTTTCAAAGAGAAAACATTTGGACCAATGTGATGAAATCTAATTTGTGAGTATCATGTCCTGTCTATGTGAGTAAGCATGAAGCAGAGTTGATAATCTCCCAGCAATTCAGGAATGAAGAAAAAAAATAGTTACTGATTGCATAAAAGTACATGGAAGGGAAGCTAAAACATCATGACTTACAACTCATTTGATTTCCATGTAACAGATAGGTTAGCCAAGTATACTGACATATAGGATGGGAGAAGATATGGGTAAAGATTTTAGAAAAAAAAAGTCATTCAATACAATAACCACATATGAATATGTAGAGTAAAATTTAAACTGATTAACAACAAATGAAAGTTAAAACTTCATTTCTCAGTCACAAGAGCCACATTTCAAGTGCTCAATAACCAATGTAACTAAGTCCAAATATTGGGTAATGTAAATAAGAGACCTGTGAGAGAAGCTGTTCTAGAATAGGAATATGAGAATGTCTTCACAGGAGTGGATAGGTAAAGATTTATTAAGTAGCATACAACAACCATCAGTGATCAGATATAAAACTGACAGATTAGAACATGTCCAAACTAGAAGATTTCCTCTATGTAAACACTGCCCAGAGAATGAATGGACCACATACAGACCTGACGGGTACCCTCACCATACTGTAGGAGCTTTTCTCTGCAGAATAAAGAACAGCTCCTGTTTTTTTAATTGATTATGAATTTTATTGTATAAACCTATTAAGGTTTTGGTCATATTCTCATTAGGTTATATTCTTAAAACATCTCTCCCCTGCTCTGAATCCACTGAGGATCCTCCTCAATAGTTATTGGTGTTCACTGTGGGGTCATGAATGCATCAGTCAGTCTCTGTAGGGAGGGGGACAATGGCTCAGGATACTTCTTCCCACCCTTACAGTCTTTCAGTCCCCTTATAGTGGACAGCATTATGTTCTCTGAGATGAACTTCCAGACCAGGCAGTTACGGAGGAAGGGGTTTTCCAAATTAAAATCTTAAATATCTAAGTCCAATTGTCTTTAGCCAAGTACATCAGTCCATTACAAATGTAACCTTGACCAAACTCTCTGGGCCTGGGCAGCAGAAGGCAGCCATCCCTTATGCCAGTAGCCCAGTTCCAACAAAGTCCTCTGCAGTCTTTCCTTCCCCTTAGAAAGATCATAAGCCAAGCCTCAAAGTTCAATACTGTCTGCACTTAGCATTCTCAAACTCTCTTCAGGACAGACCATAAAACTTGGCTTATCACTCCAGACAGCATCTTCAGTTGCAAGCACCAAGTCCATGTCCCAAACAAAGGTTCCATAAGATCAAAACCCACATGGTCAGGTGCATCTCACCCTACTCCTGGTACCAACTTTTGTAACAGACAGCTTCAGGTTCACTGAAATGAGCTACCAGACCAGGCACAGTTATGGAGGAAGAGATATTTATTGAAGCTTACAGATCCAGAGTGTGGTGGTTTGAATAGAATAGATGGCCCCCAATATATTCAGTTGTTTGTTTATAGTTTGCATCTGCAGCCACCTGGCTGGAGTCAGTGCCATTGTGTGGATCTTAAGGTGTGATGGTGGATTTCAGATTTCAATCTAAAGATATGCAAAGTGTACCTAGCTGGAGTTCCTGAAGTATGCTGTGCTGTGTGGCTTTTGGCTTTTGGCTTTTGGCTTTTGGCTTTTGGCTTTTGCCTCTCTCTCTCTCTCTCTCTCTGCTTGGACCTGTGAAGGCAGACCAGCTTCTTCTGCCATTTATGGAACTTCCCCTGGATCTGTAAGCTTCAATAAATATCCCTTCCTCCATAACTGTGTCTGGTCTGAAAGTTCATCTCAGCGAACCTAAAGCTGTCTGATACACAGAGGAAGTTCCACAATGGCATGAGAAGTTGGCCTGCCTTCATAGGTCCAAGAAAGGAGAAGCACAAGCCTAAAACCAAAAATCACACAGCACAGTACACTACAGAAGTCCAGCTAGGCACACTTTGCATATCTTTAGACTGAAATCTGAAACCCACCACAATTTAAGGTCCTTCTAGTGACACTGCCTCCAGCCAGGTGGCTGCAGATACAAACCACAAACTAATAAAACAGTGGATATATTGGGGGCCATCTACACAAACTACCACACCCCTCTTCCACAACATTCCCTGAGCCTTGGTGGGGGTGTTATAAGACTACTTCAGTGGTAAGCTCTCTGTAGTCTCTGAACTTCTACTTTGAAGTGTTTTGAGTGTCTTCAGTACCTATTGCCATCTTCATGGTGCTGGTTGTCAGGCTAGCAGTGAGAGCATCAGTCATGTTTTCTTGGCCACTTCCTCTGTAATGTCTCTTGGGCTCTGGCAGATTTGATGGAAGTGAACCATCCCATGCTAGGCAGTCTACCTTTTCTTATCATATTGATAGATATTTCTTATCATATTGATAGATTTATTGGTTTTCCTCAGTTTTTGCTGTCATCTGTAAGAAAAATCAGATTCTCCAACCAATAATAAGAATAGCATGGATAAAAGGGATAAGCCTAGTCATTTAAGAGACTTTTTGGTGGGAATAGCCATTCTTCTTAGCCAAAGACAAGTGGGAGCTTCTCTCTGGAGTCTATGGTCTTCTTTTATTAATTGTTACTTATTTATTTGAGAGAAAGGATGGAGTACCAGGGCCTCTAGCTGCTGCAAATGAATTCCAGATGCATGCACTACCATGTGTATCTGACTTACATGGGTACTGAGGACTCAAACCTGAGTCCATAGGCTTCACAGGCAAGTTCCTAAATAGCTAAGCCATCTCTCCAGCCCAGTCTATGGTCATCTTATCCACAGGATCCTGACATGGTTCAGTATGAAGAATGAGCTCTTTCTCACTAAGAGCCATTGCTTATCTGAATAAGCTATGTACCACTATTGCACAGGTATATACATCTGGTCTGGCTAGTTGATTTCATAGCTTGCAGGATCCCCTGCTTGTTGATGCTGTTGGTGGCCATTAGACCCTAGCACTATGAGGGCTAGCCAGCAGGAAGCTCATGTCTTGTATCTGTGGCCTGTGGTATCCTCAGCAGCAGGGTCTTGCTTTTAGCTCTGGTGGCTTTTGAAATGGTCTACATTATTTGGGGGACCTCATGGCTCTCTCTTACCAACAGCTCATTGTTAAGAGTAACCTATTTTTAGCATTGGGATTTATCAACTAGTACCCATGGTGCCATCATATGATATTGATGGGGATGTAAAGCAACCTGAATGCTAGTACAGAGTGGAGCATGTGATGGTCACTTTGGAAGACTACTTGGCACCATCTTACCTAGTTGAACATACTATGTGCTATGAAATTGCTATGAACTGGAAACTTCCTTACCCAAACAAAACAGTATCTCTATGCACAAATACAAGAACACAAGGAGAACAATTAAATTTTGCTATACTTGTACAATGAAATCCTGCTGATCAATAAAATGGATCTCAAAACAATTCTCAGATAAAGCTACACCCTAAGAACAAACTCTTGTTATTTCATCACTAAGTTATAGAAGAGACTGAACTTATCTGTGGTGGTAAAAACATAAAACATGATTGGTCTGTGAGGAGTTGGCTACTGACATGAAGAAAACAACTACTGCAGATTCTCTGAAAGGATGGAAAGGATTCTTTGTCTTATTTGAGGTGATGGGTATGTATATTTGTCAAAATCATTGAATCACAATTATAATATGTGCATTTCATTGATATAAATTATTCCTTATGAAAAAAAATCTGAAGGATGTTTTACAAAGGAGTCTACATTATGTAAAAGTATAACTAAATGCACTTTTCTTCCTGGCACCTACAGTGACTGTAACTCCAGGTCTGTTTACTTGATAATTGCTCAGTGTTCTGTGTCCTCAAAAAGCATTCATTAAGGAGTGCCCTATTATCATGTTCCATGGTGGAAATAGAGACCTTTCATCCTGGTATCCAGAGCCTTAGCTTAGCTTAGCTTAGCCCCAGCCTTGGACTGACACATTTACTTCTGGTTGCCTGGACAAAGGTCATCACAAAGAGTCTGCAAACTCAACATCTTGCAGACACCTAGAGCTTTTCTTATCAAAAAATCGGCTTTCCCATTCGAGGCTTGTAAACCTGAGCTCAGACCTTAGCAGACATCTTAAAGGCTGTTGCTGATCAATTTCTTCTTTTTAATATTCTATAAACCTAACAATAAATTAATAATCAAGCTTGAACATCACTTTGCCCTTGTTTTATTTATTATCTCATTGTTAGTAGGCATATCTTTTGGTTTTCAAGTGACCTGGATATGCTCAAGCATATATTGACACCGCAGAGGTTGCCATGGAAACCAAAGGCAAGTGCACATTGAGAGTTACAGGCAGGTAATTTAAGAAACCCTGAAGCAAAGGATGAGCTCTTGATAGTGTCCTAGTTGCCCCAGGCATATCAGAATTAAATAAAGCACTAAGTCTTGAAATAAGGAGTGTTTATCACTCAGTGAATAGTGGCTGAAAGAATAAAGCATTTTTTCTTAAGCGATCTCGTCAGAATATGAAATAGGATGTTTGTTTGATATAAAAATTAGGTCTAGATTCTTGGTGTTTAATCACTAGATCAAAGAACTTCATAGTTATAGAAATATGCTTCATTAACATTAGTTATCCCCCAAGTATGTTAATGCCACAATTGGTTAATTCAACCACTGACCTAAAATTAAAAGACTTGAAATTTAAGAGACTCACAAATGATACTATTCCAGTCAAAGGCACAATAATGTGCATGGTGATGCCAGGTTGGAGGCTACTGGTAAAAATGTATCTAATATCAGGAATGCACAACCTCAAGATGAATAATAGTAATAAAGAGTAACGTCTGTAAGACAAAGTTTGGAAGACAGCCTAGGGGAGATCTGCAAAACTGGAAGACAAATTTTGATCTTCCATAATTACTTTACTGTCTAGCATAGCCACTTCACCAGATTTACCTAAAATCCTATCAATATTCTTATTTTCATCAGTACTGCATTTTTGTTTCTTTGTCACTGTTATGGAACTATTCAAAACACAATTTTCAAAAGGATTAACTTCTTTAAAGGATTCTTGAGAAATTAAAACCATATATATACTGCCATATAAAAGACATTAAAACAGAACCCACATTGTCACCTTTTTGAAAACTTTATGACCATCTGGCATATTTTTGATATTCCAACTAGGTTATACTCTTGTATTCTTTCTCCACCACCCCCATTCCACTGAGGGCCCTCCTCAGTGGGGTTATTGGTATTCACTGTGGGGTCATGAGTGCACCAGGCAGTCTCTTTGTGGGATGGGGGCAATGCTTCAGACTGTACTTCCTATGGCTCTTAAGTCCTTTCTGGCCCCTCTTTTGCAATGTTCTTTGAGCCTTGGAGGCATGTTATAAGTCTCCTTTAGTGCTCAACTCTCATCAGCCTCCATTTTTCTGCTTTGATAAGTTTTGAGTCTCCTCAGGGTCTACCACCATCTTCACGGAGGAAGTTCTTAGGCTGGACATGAAAGCAGCACTCACATTTCATCTGCCACTTCCTCTGCAATGGTTCCTGGGCCCTGGCAGATGTGATAGACATGTCTCCTTTCATGCTAATCAGTGGGTTTTGTTTTCTTTTCATAGTTATGGGTTTTGAGAATTCACATTTTTTGTAAGATATTAAACCCACACTTATTTGCATAAAAGTACCACCCACAAATCTAAATAAGCCTAAAAACTACCTGGAGGCTCTCAAGATTTACTTCAGGTCAAAGAACTCTAGTTTTGGTGGTCCAAGCACATGATTGAGTATAAAATCAATACATAGATTTCATTCTCAAAATAAGGATTTCATAATCTAACATAGTGTGCAATTAAAATTCTTAAGGACAAAAAGCATACATTTCAATTATAAAAATTCTGAGAAAAAATGGTGTTTTAGAGATTCCAATCCCCCCACTAGACTTATCCCAACTATTTTATTTCAGTCAGGTATACAATACTTTTAGTTTCTAAACAAATAACTTCATAATTTCTACTTCCCAAATCATTCAGTAAACCAACTTAAAATTTTTACTTAAATATTATTACTTATCAATAGGCAATGGTTCTGAAAAGAGGCTAATGCTGCGTTTTATCCTACTATCTGACATGTTGTTAGACAAGAGTTCCAGTGAGAACATGTTGCATAAAATTCTATCTCAGAAAATACCTATTTCTTTCATTTTCCTTACTTAAAACCCCAGACAGATCAAAAATAGAAGGTAGAGGTATAAGACTAAAGTTGGTAAGCAGGTTGCCAGCTTTCTTTTGGAATAGAGAAGGAGAGCAATGAGACAAGATGGGGGAGGGTTAGAGGAGAAGACTGACCAGGAGAAAGGTTGAAAAAGAAACATCAGAATAAAAGTCAGGAAGCTTAGTGGGACGGGTTCAGAGGACAAAGAGGGAGGTAAAGATAATGGGAGGGAATTATGATACATGCATGTACGAAATTTGTCAATAAAAAGCCATAATGAAACCCACTACTTTATAATCTAATTGAAAAAAATTCGATCAGAGGTACTCTGAATGGGTAGGTAATGCTGCTCCTAGGAGCCATAGGAGATTTATCAAAAATTCCAATGTAAGTGTGGGATACCTCCCTATGACTTGCTGGTCAGGGAGGTCCCCCAAAATAGTGGTTATTGTCACTACTCTTGGTTGCCCAGTGGGGCTAAATGGTAAGATCCTTTTGCTGCCAAGAATGGTGGCACATGCCTTTAATTCCAGCACTCATGAAGCAGAGGTAGAATTGCCATGAGTTTGAGGCCAGCCTAAGACTACATAGTGAATTCCAGGTTAGCCTGTTCTATAGTGAAACCTTACCTCAAAAAAAGAAAAAAAAAAAACTTGCCATCAAACTAAAGATTTCTGGATCATACCTAAAAAATTAACTTATCATTCAAGAGACTATTATCATTTCATATTACAACTGACTATACTTTTGGTTAATTTTAGTTAATTTTAAAACATGAATGAAATACACCAAACTACACCTGTGTAAAAGTGATCATATTTTAAGTATGGTCTAAAAATGTGTAACATCCTGAGTGTGAATTTAAAAAATAAGACTCTAGCTGCACTGTTAGAGAATTTCACCATTGAGGGATAATAATTTTTTTTCTCTACATGCATTATGGCCATTTACAGACAAATAAATATTCATGGAATGACAAGGCAAAAATAATGAAAACACATTTTCCCTGACAAAATCTACACACAAGCTGGGCATAGTGGTGCATGCCTTTAATCCCAGCATTTAGGAGGCAGAAGTGGTAGAATTGCCATGAGTTCAAGGCCAGCCTGAGACTACAGAATAAATTCTCGGTCAGCCTGGGCTCGAGTGAGACCCTACCTTGAAAGAAAAAAAAAAGCTATCCATTATCATCTGTACAGACAGCTATTATATACGAAGAAACAAAGATGTGGTAACACTATCACTGTCATACACACACATACATGTTTGCACACGGGAATGTTAGGGATTCTGATCTTAGAGTGATCTAGTCATCTTTTTCTTCTCCATCATCTTTAGCATCTCTTTCTCCCCTTCTTCTGCATCATCATAGTCATCCTAAATTTCTTAAGTATGAAAGACATATTTCCTCTTCTACTTCCTACAATTCTGAGCCAGCTTCATCAGGTTGTTGTTGTTGTTGTTGTTGTTTTAAGGTAGGGTCTCACTCTAGTTCAGGCTGACATGGAATTCACTATGTAGTCTCAGCGTGGCCTAGAACTCACAGGAATCCTCCTACCTCTGTCTCCCAAGTGCTGAGATTAAAGGTGTGCACCACCACACCCGGCCAGCTTCATCTTCTTCATCACCCTGCTCTTTTCCCTCCTTTTCATCTTTCACATGAAACAACTTAATTATCCACATAACATTCCTCAGCTAATTCCCCCCTCCTCCAAACCTCTCCTTTTCTCACCCTTCTTTGAGATTTTGTTATCCTCCTGATCAAATCTAAGTACAAGATTTTGTGTAACCAATCAAAAGTACTGCCTGTGTCTCCCAGGTTTGTGATCACAGTTAAACAAGTCTTTAAAATTATGCACAGCTTCTACTGTACTGAAATCTCAGGTTTTGTTTCCATTAGACTGAAGTAAGATTTTAACATTTGTCTGCCAGAACTTCCAAGCCTCCAGAAAATTACAGGTCACCAAGATCTAACTTTGAAGTTTATTTAAGGTGGGACTCTAGGCCAGTGAACTTAAGCCACGTTAGCCATACTCTGAAGCTCTAATTCTTGTGTCACTCCAGCCTTCAGTTTCCCTTGATGATGGAAAACAATCATCAAGGCATGCCATCTTGCCTCCATGGCTCTGTTCCTAAAACTAGATTAATCTTCCTCCTCAAGACCTTTTGCTCTTTGCCTCTAACCCTCCTTCTTTCCCATTCCCTGTCTTTCCCACTACCATTCAACCCTAGTAAATTTTAAATATTTGTAAATAAACAAAAAAAATGCAAGCATAAAAATCTCCATCTCTTAGCATGCATACGTGTGTCCTAGAGTGAGAACAAGATTCTGAATCAGGAAAACTCACCTGTTTCTGCATCTGCCAAGGCCCACTGTGTGATTTAGTAAATAAATATTTAACTTCTCGAAATCTTAAAACTAATTTCTTCATCAGGTAATGATGATAGTTATGCTTAGCTTCCAGGGTTGTTGATCATTTTTTAAATCATAATGGATATAAAGGCATTTTAAATCACAAGACAACAGGCACCTAGAATGTTCAGTAAATTGAACATGGTAACTATCATTTGTCTCTTTTACTTCTTCATTGACAATGGACACTAGGCGGAGATTACAAAGCCATAACACAAAAAGAAGGACGGCAACACAGCGGTGAAGGCTGCATATTCACATGCTCAGAACATTGCGCTGCAGTCATCATGGAAGGAATGCTACTCTGGCAGCTAAGTTCTGTTGTCAACTTGATCAGGTTAAGAATTCAGTAACAGACATGCTTTTGGGGGCAGGTCTGTGGAGCATTTCTAGGAAGGACTGATTGAAGGAGGAAGTCTGTCCCCCAGAGTGGGCTGCACTCCTGGCAGTGTCCCATATACAGAGAAGCTCCAAGTGAACGTCGTGACTTTTGCCTGGCAGCCCTTGCTACTTGCTGGTGATTGCATCTACCCTGCTGCTGCTTTTACCCTTGATGGACATTGGAAAACAGCTCTAGCAGCCTTCCAATGTGGACTGAAGACCAGCAGATCCCCAGGAGTCGTATGGACCTTCAGTGCCAGATTGGAAACGCTGACGCATCAAGCCTCCTTCACAGAGTAGCTACCAGGTTCTCAAACTCCCAGCCTACAGATAGCCATTGTTAGACTACCCAGCATGCATCTAATAAACCTCCTTGGTAAGACATATTCATTCTTTCAGCTCTGCTCCTCCATACTAGTACAGCTATGCAGCCCACTTGTACAAATAATATGGCGACCACTGACTGAACACCAACAAAATGCCAGAAAGTCTACATTATATCATAGTCCCACCAAAAATCCTGTGAGACTGATCTTAGCTCCATTCTGGACATATCAAAGTCAAACACCAGGAATATATTATTTTCTCTAGGGAATCACATGTCCTAGTCCAGAATGTGCTAATTTCTGTTGCATTAAGACTGCTTGAATTGCTGTGAAAGGATCCTAGGAAGAAATAAAACTTGCACAGATACTTTAAAAAAAAACTTTAGTAAAAGGGGCATTTACATTGGTTCCCAGGGTCTAAGAACTGTATGAAGCTCTTTCTATTCGACAGGCTAACGAAGCAAGGAAATGAAATAGGTGGCTGTCAGCCAGCAAGGAGCAGATCCATGCAGGAGAACAGTGCTTGTAGGACTGTACTCCAGAAGAGAAACAGGATTTACAGATACCAAACCTGACCAGAATTACACTGGTGAAGGGGAAGTGAGCAGCCCATGGAGTCAGCATCATAGGACATAAGGAGGTCATGAGGAGGGGCTTTCTTGGGAGTAGGAGCATGCAAAGAAGCAACAGCACTATTGGGTTTCTTTGAAATCAAAGGACCTATTGACTGTTTCCTTGGATGTGTGCCTAAATGCTTAAGGCAGGATTCAGTCCATATCTGTGAAAGACTGAAGTCCAGGCTCTTTCCACTGTTTCAAGGATGTGACACTCTGATCTGTCTCCATGCTTGACTGACTTCTACACTGAAGGTCTCAGTGTAGCCTCGAGCTCTGAATAACTCACAAAGAAGCCCTTGATCTCTGCTGTCCAATACTGACCAGCCTTTGTGATGCTCTGTTGCTCTGACTTCATGTTTGCAATGACACCATGCAGCTAATGTTACAATGACTAGCAATGGTTTTAGATGACCCCTACTAGTCACTATGTTCTCCACAACATCAGAGAAGCTACACTTGTATTGCTCAGTTCTAAATTCTCATGAAATTGTCATGAAATACATGCTAAGTCCCCAAGTAGTTTGTCATTTGGGACAAAAAAGAAGAAATCATATGCAATATGAACAGAAGAATCCTTACATTGCATGTTAAAGATCACAATGAAATAGAAAGTGTAATCACTGAAGGTTCACATGAAGAGCTGTGGCTATGGAAGTACATTTGAGTTTAAGATTGCTAATACAGAAACTTAGCTCAAGTGGTACCTAATTTTAAGATAATGCCTCACAAGATGGAGTTATAGGCAGTGTGACATCCCTTGTCTCCAGAGAAATTAAACGTGGTCATATTCATTCATTTAATTTATACAATGGATACCTATTGAGTACCTATTTTGCTTAAGGCACTGTTCCCAGGTAAGCCTTAGTCCCCCTAGGGTTTAGATACCAGTGGGGAAGTCAGAACATAAATTATATAGTTAGGTGCTAATGCATAATAAGGAAAAAATTAAGACAAAAATTAAAATCTTTGAAGCTTTAAAATACTGACCATGGAATATCTCACAAGGATTCTAACATTCAAGCAAAATGTAGGTGGGAGGGTAAACCATATGAACTTTAACATGGAAAATATTCCAAGCAGTGGAATACTTGCAAATATTTGGAGTCAGATGAAGACCTCTTCAAGCAAAATTTTTAAATGTCTCATGATTTAAAATATGTATATTTCCAGAATAGTAAATTACATCAAACAATTATATATACATTGTATACTATTATATATATATCATATTTATATACATATATACACAAAGATTCTATATGTGATTCATGCTTTGGACTAAGAAATATTAACCAATCTATTTATCTACCCATAAATACAAGTACTCATCTGAAAATTCTAGAAATATATACTTTATTTTATTCAGTAGAACAAGAAAGTTTCTCTGAATTTATGTCAAATAATAAAATCTAAATTTTAAAAATGAGACAAAAAAAGAATATAACAGTGTTTCTAGTCTTATTATGCTGATACTCTTCAGCTCACAGAAGTAAGCAATCAGTCTTGCAGGGATAAGACAGGTCTAAAGAGAGCACTGGCCCTGAGAACCTTTGACAAGTCTTTCTCACCTGGACCCTCAATAGCAACAGGAGGATAAGAGGCAGAAGTAATAGCTTGGGGCAGATGTGAGACCTTATGTAAATAAGAGCACTGAAGGGTGATGTGTCTGTGAATAAACCTGCAGTAATTCACCCCAGAGAGATTTGTCTGTCTAACCAGTGATTGTAAGACCCATAGCAAAGAAAGAAAAAAGGAAATGGCCCTCCTATGAAAGTCTCTTAACTATAACCCCATATTCACAGTCCATGTGTGACCCAGAAAAATAAACCAATTTAAAATTAACTGAAAGTGAAAAGGACTTCCAGGTAAGATAGCTGCACAGGAATCACACAAAACAGCCTCAGGAGGGATTTAAACAAAATCACACCAAAATAAACTTTTCTTCCCAAAAGTGAAGGTGTATACGTTTTTTATCAGCCACAGCATAGAAGCAGGAGGGACCAAGAACTACCAGAAAGGAGGAAACCAGCCAGAATCCCACGGAGGCTTTTGCAGCCCACGCTAATCTGCATGCCAGCCCAGCCCAGCACCCAGCTGCTGCAGCAAAGACCAAACAAGGGTATTTTCCAACCTCATCAAACCTGAAGGGGAGACAGCAGAGAAAAGCAAAGTGCTGCTGAAAGGCATGCAGGTGGGGCCAGCTGAGCAGTTCCAGTACAACAACAGGCTTCCTGCACTCTCCCATCCCCCAACTGTCAGACCCACAAACCTCCAGAGAATGCATTCAGGCCCAGGGGCAGGGCATCCAGTGTATCTGATCAGAGAACCAACCCCACAGCATAATACAGAGGGATCGAGGTGGGCATTGGTGAGATTGGAAGACACCCCAAAAGGTAATGAGGCAAACTGACAAAAAAAAAAAAGCAGGTACAGAGGCCTGCACTGGAAGTGCTAATCTCACTTTCCATGTCATGGCAGGTTATGGGTTACATATTCATGGTTGGCTTTACCATTTTCAATTAAGCTGTACTTGGGGGTTTACTATATTTGCCTTTGATGCTTTCAGATTCATAAACCCTTTGTCCTTTTCTTCTGTCATTATTGGGGGCAGGGTCTGATTCAGACCCAGGCTGATGTAGAACCCATTTTATAACAGAAATCTCAACCTCCCGGCTAACAGGATTAAGGATGTAGAGCAACACATACCCTTAGGAATTTTAGCTTTATAAGGTTATCTGTTTATTTCAATCCTCACACTTGCATACTCTGTGATGATTTTTATTGAATGTGTATATTGCTCAGTTGAATTTTAGAATTTTGCCAGTAATTTCCTCCACCCAGCCCACTAGAATACTTGAATTGTAGGCAAACTCAACACCTAGAATTACTTCTATTGTAGGATTGGAGTATAAGAGCTAGAGTTGGCACCTTAAACTCCTACTCTGAAGGTACATAAAGTTGGATTTCCAAATCTAAGAGCACCACAGATAATTAGAAAATCCAAGCATCAAATCAACTCAGGATGCAAAAATCACTACTTTATAATACAAGAAACACAAAGAGTCAAGTCAATACAACCTCACCAAACATTATAAATCAATCAGAAATGACCCTCAATGAGAATATTTTAGATGAAATGCCTGACAAAAATTTCAAAAAAATTATCTATACTCAAAGTATTCAAAGAAGAAAACAAAGGAATTAATGAAGAAAGCAAACTCCTGAAGGAATTTGAAAAGAACACAGGAAACCAGCTCATTGAAATAAGGAGGTCATTATAAGACATGACTAAGGAAACGGAAATACTGAAGAAAAACCAGGCAGAAATTCTAGCACTGAAAAATACAGCTAGTCAAATAAAAACTCTATGGAAGTCTCACCAATAGAATGGATGAAGGAGAGAACAGAATATCTAAACTGGAAGAATACGTGGCAGATCAAATACATTCCAACAAAGAGAAAAATAAGCTAGCTAATAGGAAGGTTTGAATGGGAATTTCAAGATATTTGGTACACTATGAAAAGTTCAAATATAAGCATTCAGGGTATAGTAGAAGGAGAAGAATTTCAATCCAAAGGTATAGTAGGCATTTTCAACAAAATCATAGAATAAAATTTTCCCCAAATTGGGAAAGAAATGCAAATGCAGATACAGGAAGTTTTTAGAACATTAAACAGACAAAACCTGGAAAGAACCTCTCTTCACCATGTTATAATTAAACTACTAAACACACAAACCAAAGAAAATATATTGAAAACAGTTAGAGAGAAAAAGCAAGTCACCTATAAAGGCAAGCCCATCAGGATAACAGCAGACTACTCAATACAAACTTTAAAAGCCAGAAGGGCTTGGGATGATGTATTCCAAGTTATGAAAGATAACAACTGTCAACCAAGATTACTTTATTCCAAAAATCTGTCTATCCAAATTGAAGGAGAAATAAGGATATTCCATACTCAAAAAAGAAAAGAAAAGAAAAACATGCTAAAGGAATTTATGACAACTTAGCCAGCTCTAGAGAAAATATTTGAAGGAATCCTTCACACAGAAGGGAAAGCAAAGCACATACATGAGGAAACAGGAAAAAACAAACCATACTCAAATAACAAGAGAGAAAAGGGAAAACAGGAAGCACTACAAAACAAGAAGAATGGTGAGAATAAACACATACTTTTCAATAACTCTTAATATCCATGGCTTCAATGCCCCACCTAAAAGACATAGGTTTTCAGAATGGATTAAAAGGCAGGATCCTGCTGTCTGTTGCCTCTAGGAAACTCATCTCTCAATAAAAGGTAGACACTGCCTTAGGGTGAAAGGATAAAAAAAATGATATTTCAAGCAAATGGGCCTAGGAAACAAGCAGAGGTTGCTATCTTAACATCTGACAGACCAACATTAGTGAGGAAAGATAAGAAGGTCACTTTATACTAATTTATACTAATTAAAGAAACACTCCAACAGGAAGACATTACAATCCTAAATGTGTATGCACATAATATAGGGGCTCCCAATTTCATCAGACAAACACTATTAGACTTAAGGTCACAGATAGCACCAAACAAAATTTTATTGGGTAACTTCAATAACCCACTATCACCAATCAACAGGTCATCCTGGCAAAAAATAAACAGAGAGACATCTGGATTAAATGATGTCATAGAACAAATGGACCTAACAGATATCTACAGAACATTCCATCCAAACGCTGCAGAATATATATTTTTCTCAGTGGCATATGGAACATTCTCCAAAATAGAACATATATTAGGACACAAAGCAAATCTTAGCAAATACAGGAAAATTGAAATGATTCCTTGTACTCTATCTGATCACAATTGGGATTAAGCTACAAATCAACAACAAGAAAAACAATAGAGCATACAGAAATTCATGGAGACTAAACAGTACACTATTGAATGATGAATATGTCATTAAGGAAATCAATAAATTTATAGAATCAAATGATGATAATACAATATACCAAAACATTTGGGACACAATGAAGGCAGTCTTAAGAGGGAAATTTATAACTCTAAGTGCCTTTATTTCAGAAATTAGAGAGTTCACAATTAAACAATTAATGCTTCACCTTAAGGCCTTAGAAAACATAAGAACAAGGCAAACCAAAAGTCAGTAGATGGGAAGAAATAATAAAGAATAAGGCAGAAATTAATGAAATAGAAACCAAAAAAAAAATCCAAAAATCAATGAAACAAAGAGTTAGTTCTTTGAAAGGATATACAAGATTCAAAAACCTTTAGCAAATCAGACCAGAAGAAAGAGAGAAGAGTCAAAAATTTATAAAATTAGAGATGAAAAATGTACCAGTACAACAGATACCAAAGAAATTCAGAAAATCATAAGGACATACTTTAAGAATATATATGCTTCAAAGTTTGAAAATCTTAAAGAAATGGATGATTTCCTTGATTCATATGACCTACCAAAATTAAATCAAGATGAGATAAACCATTTAACTAGACCTGTAACAAGTATGGAGATCCAAGCAGTTATAAAAAATCATCCAACTAAAAAATATCCAGGCTTAAATGGATTCGCTGGTGAATTTTACCAGACCTTCATGGAAGAACTAACACCACTGATTCTCAAACTTTTCCATAAAATAGAAAATGAAGGAACTCTACCAAACTACTTCTATGAAGCCAGCTTCACCCTGATACCTAAACCAGACAAAGACAGAACAACAACAACAAAAATAATACAGACAAATCTTTCTAATGAACATAAAAGAAAAAATTCTGAACAAAATATTGGGAAGCAGAATACAAAAATATATCAGATGATTCACCCCAACCAAGTGGGCTTTACCCCAGAGATGCAGGGATGGTTCAACATATGTAAACTGAAAAATGTCATACACTATATAAATGGACTGAAGGACAAAAATCACATGATCTTCTCAATAGATGCAGAAAAAGCATTTGACAAAATCCAATATCCCTTCATAGTAAAAGTCCCACAAAAACTGGGAATAGAAGGCACATATCTCAACATAACAAAAGCTATTTATGGCAAACCTACAACCAACACAATATGGAACGGGGAAAACCTTGAAGCTTTACTGCTAAACTCAGAAACAAGACAAGGGTGTCCACTGTCCCCACTTTTATTTAATATAGTACTGGAAGTCTTAGCTATAGCAATAAGGCAAGAGACACTCATAAAAGAAATACAAATTGGAAAGGTAGAGATTAAATTATAATTATTTGCACATGATATGATTCTATATATAAAGGACCTAAAGACTCTAGCAGCAAACTGTTAGCACTAATAAACACTTTTAGCAATGCATCAAGACACAAAATAAACACACAGAAGTCGGTAGCTTCCCTATATACTAACAACAAACATGCAGAAGATGAAATCAGGGAATCTCTCCCATTCACAATTACCCCCAAAAATAATAATAATGAAGTACCTTAGAATAAACCTAACCAAAGAAGTAAAAGATCTCTATAATGAGAACATTAAAACATTCAAGCATGGTGGCACATGCCTTTAATCCCACCACTCAGGAGGTAGAGGTAGGAGGATTGCCATGAGATCAAGGCCACCCTGAGACTACAGAGTTAATTCCAGGTCAGCCTGAGCCAGAATGAGACCCTACCTTGAAAAACAAAAACAAAAACAAACAAACAAAACCATTCAAGCAAGAAATTGCAGAAAACACTAAGAAATGGAAAGACATCCCATGTTCTTGGATTGGAAGAATCAATATTGTGAAAATGTCCATCTTACCAAAAACAATCTACATATTTAATGCAATCCCCACTAAAATTCCAATCGCATTCTTCATGGAAATAGAAACAAAAATTCTAAAATTCATTTGGAAGCACACAAAAAACTCAAATAGCTAAAACAATTTTGAGCAACAAAAGTAAGGCTGGTTATATCACCATACCCAATTTTAAACTATATTGCAAAGTCATAGTAACAAAAGCAGCATGGCACTGGCACAAAGACAAACATGTTGATCAATGGAACAGAATAGAGGACCCAGATGTTAGTCCAGGCATCTATAGCCATCTGATTTTTGACAAAAAAATGCCAAAAATATTTATTGCAGAAAAGACAGCCTCTTCAACAAGTGGTGTTGTTAAAACTGTATATCTATATGTAGAAGGATGAAAATAGATCTTTGCCTTTCTCTGTGCACAAGAATCAATTCCAAATGGATCAGGGACCTTAATATCAGACCTGAAATTCTGAAATTTCAAGAGGAAAAAGGAAGGCTAACCCTTCAATGTATTGGCAGAGGCAATGACTTTCCGAATATAACCCCAATTGCTCAGGAAATACAACCACTAATCAACCAGTGAGACCTCTTGAAATTACAAAGCTTTTCCATAGAGCAAAGAAACAACCTACAGAATGGAAGAAAATCTTTGCCAGCTATACATCTGATAGAGGATTAATATCCAGAATAGACAAAGAACTCAAAAACCATAACAATAAGAAAAATGGGCTATGGAACTAAATAGAGAATTTTCAAAAGAAGAAATAGAGATGGCATATAAACATCTAAAAAATATTGTTCTACATCCTTAGCCAGAATGGCTATCATCAAGAAAACAAATGACAGTAAATATTGGCAAGGATGTGGAAAAACGGGAATACTTCTACACTGCTGGTGGGAATGTAGACTGGTACAGCCATTGTAGAAATCAGTGTGGAGGTTCTTGAGTCAGCTTAAAATATATTTACCATATGATCCAGCTATCCTAATGACTCTACTCATTACCTTAGAGATACTTTCACAACCACGTTTATTGCTGTTCTATTCACAATAGCTAGGAAATGGAACAAGCCTAGATGTCCCTCAACAGATGAATGGATAATAAAGATGTGGTACATTTACACAATGGAGTTCTATTCAGCAGTAAAGAAAAATGATATTATGAAATTTTCAAGGAAATGGATGGATCTGGAAATGATTATACTAATTGAGGTCACCCAGGTCCAGAAAGCCAAATGTTGCATGTTCTCTCTCATATGTGAATCCTAGTTAAAAATGTATAGACTTGTGTGTGAGCTGGAACTAAATATCGGTAGCAGAGACCAGGAGAGAGGAGAGGGAAGAATTTAAGGGGATGGTATTGTATATATGTAAGTGGAAGAACAGATTACAAGGGAGTTAATGGCCTAAGTGAGGCCAAGGTCGGGGGTAGGGCCAATTAAAATTAAAGATATTCTGAAAAGATTTATGAAAACCTACTTTTTTGGATAATGGCACATCCAGAAGCCATAGATTGTTACTAGAAAAATTTCAGTGCCAGGGATGGAATACCTTCCAGTGAGTTGTTGGCCAGGGAGGTCCCTGTTGCCTCCAAACATTACAGGCTATTGCCAAGGCCCTTGGATTACCAGGAGAAACAGATGGTAAGACCTTATTGCTGAAGGCTTCACCTGCCTAGGTGGCAAGGTCACTGAGAAATCAAGCTGGGGCTGAGCTGAAAAACTCCTCCCTGTAGACTAGCTAACTGAAAGCTGGAAAAAGCTGCACTCTATGCAGCCCTGTGGGACAGAGAAGTCATCACTGGTGAAAACAGTGGACCCTGGAAGCCTCAAGTTTGGCCAGCCAGGCCAAATGATCGAATGGGTGCAATAGTGGTATGTCTGCTCTGGGAGAAACCAACTGCTCTCTAATTGTACTGGAGGCCTCCTCTATGGGAGGGAATACATACCTGGTACTGGAAACCTAATCAAAAGCCTATGGTAGGGAAAGTCATGAGCATTAGGGGTACAGCCTGCTCTTGTCTGGTTAAATGCATACATTATGCTCACTGAACTTCCCAGTAAGCACTACACTTACTATTCATATTCATATGCTACTCTCACTTTTGGTTAGAGAAGCTTCTCTTTTCAGATGGTGGTGACCACTGGGATGACCCAAAATGCAACATAGCATTGAGAAGAAGTGATGGAGGCGTGCTCAGCACTGCGACATCTCTACCACACCCTTCAAGCAGAAGAGGTGGCGGAAAGAATGTAAGAGCCAATGCAAGGGTATGACTCCTTACAATGCAACTGTACAGACAGAAATAGGCCTCAATACCCACAACCTCCCAGTACCTAGCAATACCTTTACAAGACCCTCATAATACAGAAAAAAATAATGACATCAAAATAAAAGAGAGATTAACAGAAAGGGAGGGCATATCATGGAGAGTGGAGTTGTGAAGGGGAAATGTGGGAGGGGAGAAAATTATCATGGTTTATTGTCTTTAAGTATAACAGTTGTCAATAATAAAATTATACATTAAAAAAACAAAATTTACTGAAATTATTGTAGCTTTTCACCTTGTACTTCAATAAGAAATAAGGCACAATCTTCAATTGCAAGTCACACACACAAAAATCCACTTCATAGCCAGGCATGGTGGCAGACACCTTTAATCCCAGCACTCGCGAGGCAGAGGTAGGAGGATCGTCACGACTTCGAGGCCACCCTGAGACTACATAATGAATTCCAGGTCTGCCTGAGCTAGAGTGAAACACTACCTCAAAAAAAACAACAACAAAAAAAAATTCCTCTTCATAAAATTCAAAGAAATCCAGGTACACTAGCAAAACTCAGAACCCATACATACTTATGTGCATGCATATGTGCACATACAAGCCCATATATGTACACACACACACACAATCACTATGAACAAAGACTTAGAGAGGAGAAAGTAAGCAGTAGAATCAGACTTACAAAGCTTATAGTTATTGACTATAAAAGAAACCAAGTATAAAATTAGCATGTTAAATATGGTTACTGAAATGAAAAGGAAGGCTAAAGGTTTAAGGAAGATAGTGTTAAAATTAATCAAGCAATTTAAAAATTGGATCATATGAAAGGCAGGTAAATTAATAGAGACTAAAAATAACAAGTCAGTGAAACAGTAGTTCAGAAGGTAGTAATAAAATTTCTGAACTAAAAATATTTTATTAGAGTTGTTTAAATTGTGCTCACACAGTAAGAATATACTTTTATGTTTTCTATTCTTCACATTAAGACATTTAAAAATATAAGAAACACACACACTTAGAGTCTAACTTTGAAGGGGCAAAAAACAGTTCTGACAAGAGGCCAGTGATATCCTAGGGATGACACAGTCAGCAGTGCCACCACAGCCCAATCATTTGTCTTACTAACAGCACAAATGCACATCACGCCATGGGAGATAGCTCATATTGCCATGTGACACCTGCATATAATAGTCTTTTGGATAAGATTTTGCTAATAAAATGTTAGGATCAAGAATCTAATGATTTTAAATGTTTCTAAAAGTATTTTCAAATTAAGAACAGGATACTCTGGTGAATTTAACAATAGACCACCTTTTGCGTAGCAAGTGGCTAGATGACAGAAACAAATAGAAACTGCATTGAAAATCCAGATTATGAAAATGCACACAACTTCAAGAGTTCTAGAAAAGATCTCCCCCCGCGGGGGGTGGGGGGGAGGAGAGTTGTAAAATGCTTAGTGAGAATTAGAACAGAGACACAGCGGAACACAGAGGAAGGAATCCACTAAAAACTTCAAGCACAAGGGGAGCTTGCAAATGTGGGGGAGGGTTAGTGGAAACTGTCATCATTAATACATGCAGGGATGTTTCCATTTGAAAACATTTTGAGGGCTAGGGAGATGCTTCTGCCACTAAAGGCACTTGCTTCAAAGTCTGCTGGCCTAGATATGATTCCCCAGTACCCACATAAAGCCAGATGCAAAGTAGCATATATATTTATGATCCCAATGCACCTATGAGAAAGGGAGGCAGAGCCAGGAGAACCTGAAGCTTGTGGGCCAGTGTTTGTTTGCTTGTGGAGGTGGTCCTCTCACCTCCATGTGCATGCACATGCACCCACATGTCTGTGCGCATGCACCCACATGCGTGCATGCTCACACAAATTGGTAAATAATATCTTGATCCTTATGCCTGAATAAAAATCTATTTTTAGATTATTATACAGAAAAAGGCATTTAAATTAAAATATATGATAAATCTTTTTAAAGCTATTCACTAAAATATTTATCCTTCAATGTTTCACAGCACTAACATGGGTAACTGCAAAGACTGCATTTCGAGCATTAAACATTGAGTGTGCTATTTTTATTCACACATTTTTGCCCTCATTTCTAAGTATAGTTGAAAATTTTACTTTAATTATCCCAGTGCTCTTGTCTTCCATTCTCAGTGCGCGAGATTCATAATGAGAAGAGAACTGATGGAAGATGTGAGAGCAGAGGCTTAAATCAAACTCAAGATGTTCACCTAGCTTTACACATATAACAGCAATAAAAATTTGTACAGAACTTGGACTTCTTCAGATCTCTTTAAACAAATCTTTCTTCATACTGAACTATTTCAGGATGGTGTGCTCTGTTATACAAATTGCAAGCAAAATTTTCTGGACTACCTATCTACCCCCAAAGCATCATGTTTATACCAAATTCATGGTTTTCCATTGAGAATGCTTTATTGATTTCTGCTTAAGCCAAGATTGTGTGTGTGTGTGTGTGTGTGTGTTTTGTCAGGGATTGAACCCATGGCCTCTCACATGCTGAGTTCTTTAGAAACTGATGAAACTATCATGGGCTGCATTCTGCCCCTGTGGCATTGTTGCAATTACCATTGCATTGCTGGACAAACATCTGGCCAGAAGCAGATTATGGGAGAAAACGGTTTATTTCAGGCTTACCGCATGCTAGAGAAATGCCATTAATGGCTGAAGAAGCTGGCTTACTCCATCAGACATCAGCATAGGATAAAGAGAAAAAGCAATAGCCAGCAAGCACCAACAGCTAGAGCTGAAACTAGCTCTGAACAGACCTTAGGGCTAGACCGCAAGCTCTGCCCCAGAGACACCTCTCTTCCCCAGCAGGGCTCTACCCACTGGAGGCTCAAACTCCAAGCTTAATCAAAAATACCTCAGGCTATGGGGGACATATATTCACATTCAAATCATCATAGGCACATAATTTTTTAAAAGCTTGCTTATAATGGGAGTAGGGGTATTATGAATGTATTCTGGAGCTTTTGGTGTTTACTGCAGTAAATAATTCCAAATCACTGTATGCCAGGTCATTGTTTTTAATAATTCTATATTTTCCAAGCATAACCTCCAATTTGACTTCCAAACTCCCCCACATCTTTGTTCTTGTTCAATCTTCTTTCCCGTTGCTAACTCCCAATGTTCCTCTCTCCTACTAGTTCCCTTCCTCCTCCCCAGTAGTCCCCCTCCTGCTTTCATATCATTCATATTCTATCACCCTCTTCTTTTGCTCCCCCATTAAGATGTCCTATTCCCCTTTAAAAAGTGTCATGACCTACAGTACAACACCCATAACATAGTATTATCCCAATGCATAAATGAATACAAATCAGGTCCTGAGACATACAGTTTACTAAAGAATGTAGGCCAGGCATGGTGGCACATAGAAAATCTCCATGAGTTCGAGGCCACCCTGAGACTACATAGTGAATTCCAGGTCAGCCTGGACTAGAGTGAGACCCTTCCTCAGGAAAAACAAGTAAAGAACATGATGCAGTCACCAAAGACTGCTACCTGGGATTCAGCTGGTACAGAGGGTTCCATTCCTCCTGTGTCTTCACTGATGAATTGGCCATCCATCCACAGAGGAAGAACAGGTAAGCAGGGGTCACCTGTGGCTTAAGAGGCATCACTATGCAAGGCATGCTATAGGTAAGATAGCCTGCTGTTCAAAATGTTTACCTGAAGACTGTCCCCAGGTCCTGTAAGCGTAAGCAATGTCTTCAAGGGCTCACTGATAAAATGATACCACCAGTTGGCCCATTCACTCAATACAGGCTCTCTTAGCTACAACTTCCATGTGACAGCTCTAATGCATGGGAGGGAGGATGACAGAATTAAAAGTGGCTCAATGAATGTAGTCCAATGTTTAATTGCTGTTGTTCTTTACGGGGGGTGGTGTTTTATTTCTTTGCAGTGCTAGGGATTGAACCCAAGGCCTTGAGCCTGTTAGGGAAGTGTTGTACCATGAATTATATCCCAACCCTTAATACTTTGTCTTGATTTTAAAACTAATTCAAAAACTTCTATGTATACCATAAATACAATCACTTTACTTCCTAAAATAAATACAAAAATGTAATTTCTTCTATTTCTAATAATGAAATGAATTTTCAGAAAAAAAAAAAAACATAAATCTAGCTGGGCGTGGTGGTGCATGCCTTTAATCCCAGCACTAGGGGGCCAGAGGTAGGAGGATCACCATGAGTTTGAGGCCAGCCTGAGACTACCTAGTGAATTACAGGTCAGCCTGAGCCAGAGTGAGACCCTACCTTGAAAAAAGAAAAACATAAATCTCAAATCTGAGGCTTTCTGAAAATGATGAATATCAGAATCCAGTATCATAAAGAAAAATGGGTTGATAAATTCAATTCAGTTCTTAGTAGTAAAATATCAACTCTCCCTAAGATTAGTGATTTGTCAGGTCCCTTATCCCTAGTCCTGTGGCATATGTGCATAAAGAAGAGTGTACCCCAGGAGTGTAGAGAATCCTAGATTAATAATGGATGAATAGTAAGGGAAAAACAAGACTTACTTTTGGCCCTTCTCTCCCAAGACCAACACAGTGAGCAGAGTAGCAGACATGAGTCAAACCAATGAATGTGCACACTGAGTTCTATAGTACCAGCAAGACTTTTAAAATGTCAAAAGAAACATATACTTTAATAAAAAATACATAAAAACTCTGCTGAAAAATTAATGTAGTACAGTGTGGGTAAATAAACTCCTACATGAATAGAAAATTGAGATTAAGTTTGTGCAGGCAGCACACTTCAGGTAACAAATCATTATGACAATTTCTCTCCCCCTTTCAGAGGTCTTTGAAGGATATTCAATACATAATTGAGGTTAAATTTTTTTAACTCTCACAATTTGGATATGCAGAGAATATGTTATTTACTTTTTTGATTGTTTACAGCTTTCCTCTGAGCCTCTATTTTCTGGTTAGAGGAAACCATGTTTAAATGAATGTCTAACCCCAGTGAAACCTAGTGTGATTTGATAATTTAATAGTTCCTTCAGGCAATATTTAGACAGAGTGCTAAGGAAAGAGCTCAGTCTCTCAGATTCCCTGTCTCCTTATTTTCATTTCTCAAAGAAGGTAACTGGGTATCTGGGTGGGGAGAGTAGAGTGTGAAATGGGTAGACCCAGGAAACTTAAGCATGGTTTCTGCTTGTTCATGTGAAAGCTGCCTATCCTGCATTCATAGCCGGGGGATCCCTCTCTTTCTCTCTTCTTTCTCTCTCCTCCTCCTCCTCCTCCAATAAAGCTCTATCTCCCAAATTTCCATCATCTGAAGACTGAGTATAAGGCATAATCAGAAACACATGAGGCTATGGGGAACAATTCACATTTACTATGACATCTCCCTACTCAAAGTTAATCATATCTCTGCCTTGTCCTATATTGGTGCCGACTGGCTCCAAAGTCAGGGTGGCCCCTTTTGTCCTCAGCCAGTAAGATGAAATGCCTCACATGCTTCAAGGCAGAGTCCAGAGCTCTGCTTCTCATCTAACCCAGGGTGGCTGAGGAAAGCAAACCCTCCAGACCATCACTTCTTCCTGACAGTGTACCATGAAGAGATTGAAGCAGAAAATGTTGGGGATGTTTCCTGCATAATCCCAGTAGAGAGGAGGAGCTAGAGCCCTCATGATTTATGTTCCTCAAAGCCAGCATTCTGAATTTAAATCAGGCAAGAAAATGGAAGTTGAGGCACACACAATCAGTATGCACTGTCCCCTCATCACCTACATGGCTGGAAAAGACACGTGCTTTGTTGCAGCTTCTCCCCCACCTCTATAAGGCAGGCAGCTTTTCTGTCATGTTATAACTTCTCTGCTGTGGGATGTTCTGGGTTTAGTATCTGTCATGGTAGAGAGGAAAATGAAAGATTTGGAAAAACATCTTCCAGGATTATGGTCTTGTTCGCAATGCTTTTATTTTGTTTTAATTCTATTTTTTCATATCAGAAGTGATACATCAATCTCTCTTCATCATTCTCTATAATAAATTCTCCTCTTCTCTCAAGCAGAAGGCTGTCTCCAGTTAACTAGAACAGAGTTCATGGGCTCTAGAAGATGAAATCACATTAGTAATTTTTACAACTTTTACTGCATATGGTTGGTCATCTGTACCCAAGGTAAATGGTTTTTAAATCAATTTGGGAAGGTATGCAAAGCTGTCATTGCAGTTAAAGTTCTTATTATATAGGATTACTTAAAATACAAGTTTGCTGTTATTGGTTTATAACATATGGAATCTTATGTCAATAAGTCTGATAGTCATTTTTCTGGTACTATCATGAATAAATACAAGTTTCTAACCTTATGGCCAATGCAATAACTATGTGATAACAAAGATTAGATGGTCTAGATGAAGGAAATGGGAAAATGGATTTAAAAATAAGTTTGGAGTGGGAAGAATGTGTACAAGAGGATAATACAGCTTCTTCCTTTGAATAGTTCAAGTTGTTTGGAAGTAGAAATCAAGTTTTTTCCTTATGACTGCAAGGGGCAGAATGAAGAGTTAGTCAAGAATTAATAGAATGATTTCTCACAATCAAAGCTGCCTATTATACATAGAGCAAATTGCTATGTTGGGAATAAATGTCTGTATCATAACCAAGGTTATTCAAAGTGGGCCAGGAAATCACACATGAGTGTGAAGTTGACTGTTGGTTATTTGAGGACATTAAACTTTTCTAATATCCTAAACTTCTATGTTTCTTGGACTTTTCAAAACTGAGAGCCACAGAATCAAAGAAGCACAAATGCTATTGGCAGGGAAATTAGCCATAGCTATTCTTGGATGACAATTACTGAAACACTGAATAGGAAAAATAATCTCTTATGAGAAAAGTAGAGATTTAATTATAATCTTTAGCAAAACTAGTGAAAGCTAGGTCATAGAAGAAAAGTCATCAAGTTTCAGTATAGAATACTTCAAAGAATCCCAAAATGAAGTCACAACAACCAATGAGACCTTGACCAAAAGAATCACTGAACTAGAAGCAAATCATCAAAGAACCAACAATTGTATCAATGAAATTGAACAGAATAGTCTCTTATAGCATTCAATTTTTGACAATAGGCTTAACTTGATTAAAGAAAATGTTAGAGCCATCAAAAGAGATGTAAACAAATTGAATGTGAGTCAAGAAATGGAAGATCTCAACAACCAGTTGATTAAACTTAATGAAGAAATGTTTAAATGCAAGAATAAATTCTATGAAGCATCAAGAAAATCAAAACTCAAACTGAAATCATACCTCAAGAAACAGACAGATATGATGCAAACTAACACAACAGAAAACAAAAATCAAATAGAAATTATAAAAACTTCTCTAGAACACCCACCAACAGAGTTACTCATGTAGAAGACAGAACCTCTGATTTGGAAGACAAGACAGAAGAAATTGATCAGGAGGCCAAAAACTTCACTAAGTTCACAAAATATGAGGAAAAGGTGGGACATCATAAATCAACCAGACATTCAGATAATGGGTATACCAGAAGGAGGGAAAATCCAGACCAGAGGCATACAGAACATATTCAACAAAATTATTGAAGAAAAATTTCCAAGTTTCTCAAAAGAGAGGACCATCCAGATACAAGAAGCCCATAGAACACCAAACAGACAGGATGACATAAGAAGCTCTCCAAGTCATATTATAGTTAAAACCCTTAACAATGTAAACAAAGAGAGACTGGTAAAAATAGCAAGAGAAACAACTCACTACATACAAAGGCAATTCCATCAGAATTATGCCAGATTTCTCAATGGAAACCCTGAAAGCCAGAAGGACCTGGAATGGAACACTTCAAAGTCTAAGAAACTATGGCTTCCAACCCAAGCTACTCTACCCAGCAAAAGTATCCCTCATAATAAATGGCAAAATAAAAACTTCCCATGAAAAAGTCAACTCTATGATTATATGAACACAAATCCAAACCTACAGAGAATACTTAAGGAAATACTCCACTCAGAAGAGTCAAACAACCAATCTCAAGAGCCAACAACAAGAAGAGCACAATAACCAAAACAGACCAGGCTCAACATAGTACAAAACACAAAAGAGCAACAAGCCCCATAAAACACTTCATCATGGTAGGGATTAACTCAAACCTCACAGTAATAACCTTAAATAACAATGGTCTTAACTCACCCATCAAAAGGCACAGGGTATCAGAATGGATAAGAGAAACTGGGCCCTTCTATATGCTTTCTTCAAGAAACCAACCTCACCACTAAAGATAGATACCTCCTCAGGGTGAAAGGTTGGAAAATGATATTCCAAGCAAATTGAAATAGAAAAACAAATAGGTGTTGCTATGCTAATATCTGATAAAATAGACTTCAAAACAAAAGTAATCAAAAAGGACCAAAAAGGCCACTTCTTACTCATCAAGGGAATGATCCAACATGAGCACATCACAGTGATAAATATATATGCACCAAACACAGGTGTACCACAGTTTATTAAGCAAAATCTACTCAACAATAAAACAGAAATAAACACCAACACCATCATAGTTGGAGACTTCAATACTCCACTATCATCAATAGACAGACCACACAAGTAGAAATCCATCAGGGAAATAAGAGAGCTCAACAATATCATAGATCAACTAGACATAATGGACATCTACAGAACATTCCACCCCTACTCTACAGAATACACATTCTTCTCAGCAGTCCACAGAACCTTCTTCAAAACTGACCATATATTAGGTCAGAAAGCATGCCTTCATAAAGTCAGGAAAGTTGAAGTAACTCCCCACATCATGTCAGATCACAATGCTTTAAAGCTAGAAATTAACAACAAGAGACACATCCACCAGCTCCAGGAAACTAAACAACACACTTAAACAATGAATAGGTTGTGGAAGAAATTTTTTTAAAAAATTGTAAAATGTATGACATGGAATGATAATGAAAACACAAGCTACCAAAATGTATGGGACACAATGAAAGCAGTCCTAAGGGCAAAATTTAAAGCCTTCAATACCTTCATTACAAAGACATAGAGATCCCAAATTAATAACATAACTGGCCATCTAAAGGCACTGGGTAAACAAGAAGAATGCAACCCAAAGAGCTCCACACAGAAATGACTAAGATTAGAACAGAAATTAATGAATTGTAAACTTAGAAAACAATTTTAAAAATTGACGAAATGAAGAGCTGGTTCTTTAAAAAAATAATCAAGATTGATAAATCCCTGGACAATTTGATCAAGAAAAAAAAAAAAGAGAAGTCTCAAATTAATGAAATCAGAATTGAAAAAGGAGCGATCACAACAGACATCAATGAAACTGAGAGAATTATTAGGACATATTTCTAAAACCTCTACTCCACAAAATTGGATAATCTGGAAGAAATGGATGACTTCCTAGACACATACCACCTACCAAAACTAAATACAGAGCAGATTAATCTCCTAAACAAACCTATCACATCCATGGAGATTGAAAAGGTACTCAAAAACGTCCCTAAAAATAAAAGTCTAGGACTAGATGGCTTCTCAGCTGAATTCTATCAAACCTTCATTGAAGAACTGAAACCATTTTTTTTTCAAGCTGTTTCACATACTCAGAGATCAGGGGATCCTCCCCAACTCCTTTTATGAAGCTAGCATTGCTCTAATACCAAAACCAGACAGAGATACAACAAAAAAAAGGAAACTATAGGCCTATATCCTTGACAAACTTACATGCAAAGATCCTGAACAAAATCCTTGCAAACCAAATCAAACAACACATCAAAAGCTTTATCCACCTTAACCAAGTAGGCATCATGCCAGAGATGCAGGAATGTTTCAATATATGAAACTTGGTCAATGTAAAATGCCACATAAATAAACTGAACTATAAGAACCACATCATCATCTTAATTGATGCACAGAAGCTTTTTAACAAAATAGAACACTGCTTCATGATCAAAACACTAGAAAGAATAGGCATGGAGGTTTTATATCTCAACACAATAAAGGCTATGCATAGAGCACCTAAAGCCCAAATAATACCTAATGGAGAAAGATTCAAGGAGTTCCCACTGAGATCATGAACAATACAGGGCTGCCCACTCTGACAACTGCTCTTCAAAATAGTACTAGAAGTACTAGCTCAAGCAATGAGACATGAGAAAGAAATAAAAAGGGATTCAAATTGAAAAGGAAGAAGTAAAGTTAGCTTTATTTGCAGATGACATGATCTGGTACATAAGTGACCTGAGAAACTCCATCTCAAAATTTTTAAAGGTGATTAATTCCTTCAGTGAAGTGGCAGGATACAAAATCAATGCACAAAAATCAGTAGCTTTTCTATACCCAAAGGGGAAATCTACAGAGAAAAAAAATCAGTGAGGCTTTCCCATTTTCAAAAGCAACAAAAAAAAAATTAAATACCTTGGAATAACACTAACCAAGGATGTGAAAGACCTATATAATGAAAATGTAGAAACACTCCAAGAAAGAAATCAAGGAGGACTTGAGAAGATGGAAAGACCTCTCATGCTCCTGGATAGGTACAATTAATATTGTCAAAATGTCAATTCTACGAAAAGCAATATACAGATTTAATGCAATACCAATAAAAATACCACCATCATTCTTCACAGAGATTGAAAAAAATGATCTCAGAATTTATAAGGAATGGAGGAAGTCTTTGGATATCCAAACATATTCTCAGGAAAAAAAAAAGTGAAAAACAACAACAAAGAAACCCACCTCTGGAGCTATCACCATACCCAATCTAAAGCTATATTACAAAGCCATAGTAACAAAAACAGCATTGTACTGGAATAAAAACAGAAACATAAACCAATGGAACAGAATTAATGATTCAGTCCTTAGGTCAAGTAACTACAGCTACCTGATCTTCGACAAAGGTGCCAATAATGTAGACTGGAGAAAAGACAGCATCTTCAGCAAATGGTGTTGGACAAATTGGATGACCATATGCAGAAAAATGAAACTAGACCTACTCATTTTGCCACACACAAAAATCAAGTCCAAATGGATCAAAGATCTCAATATAAGACTTAAAATTCTTCAACAACTGGAAGAAAAATAGGAGGCAGACTCCACAATATAGGACTTGGTAAAGACTTCCTGAACAAAACCCCAGTAGCCCAGGAAATTAAACAAGCACTCAACCAATGGGATTTCATGAAGCTAAAAAGCTTTTGCACAAACATACCATAAGTAGAGCCAATAGGCTACCCACTGAATGGGAGAAAATCTTTGCAAGCTATACAAATGACAGAAGCCTAATATCTAGAATTTCCAAAGAACTCAAAAAACTAAACAATAAAAAATGACACAACTCACTCTAAAAGTGGAGCAGAGAACTGAGTAGGGAGTTCTCAGAGGAAGAATTACAAAATGGCTAACACACACTTAAGAAAATGTTAATATCCTTAACCATTAGGGAAATGCAAATTAAAACAACTATGAGATTCCACCTTACCCGATTAAAGATAGCAAACATTAAAAATCAAATGAAAACAAATGTTGGCAAGGCTGTGGAGAAATAGGAACACTCATTCATTGGTGGTGGGAATGTAATCTGGTTCAACCACTATAGAAATCAATAAGGAGACTCCTGAAAAGGATGAACATAGAGTTACCAAAAGATCCTGTAATTCCCTTACTCGGCATTTACCCTAAAAACTCCACATCTCAGTTCAGAGATATTTGCTCAACCATGTTTATAGCTGCTCAATTCATAATAGCTAAGAACTGGAATCAACCCAGGTGCCCATCATTGGACAAATGAATAACCAAGATGTGGTATATCTACACAATGGAATTGTACTCAGCAGTATAAAAAAATGACACAATGAAATTTGTAGAAAAATGGTCAAACTTGGGACAGATTATTTTAAGTGAACTCACACAATCACAAAAAGACAATCATTGCATGGTCTCACTCATCTGCGGTTTCTAACCTGGATCAGCCCAAGTTGCTGGCACACCTGAAGGGCTTCTCAAGGCTTAGACAATAGGAAGGGTAGGAATTGGAGGAAGGGTAAGAATATGGGGACGCAAAACTGAACCCAAATTGAACTGGTACCATGTAATCCTATATCCTGGAAGTTAGACTAGAAGGCTGAACCCTCAACAGGACCTTAGGGGGAGCACCTGAATCGAAGGGCCTTGGAGAGGGGTTCATGAAGCCTAACCTTTCCCCTGTTTCTCTCTTTTTCTTCTGTCTTTTTCTTTTTTCTTATCTCTTGGCACTGGCCTGTAATTCTCTATACCATGACACAGTTAACATCCACAACAGGCTGTTGATCAGAGAGACCTACAAGGTCTCCAAAAACAAACAAGACAGACTTTTGTTGGAGCACTTGATTACCCACCAGAGGTTAATGGCAAGACCCTGGACCATGGAGAGACCTGGTTGAATCTGGAAGAGAGCCAGTCTGCATATAGCCCATCTAGTGCTATAAGGCACTACAGGAGCTACTGGGAGAAAGTGGCCAATAACTGTCCAAGCAACTCCAAGTCGAAGCTACTCAGAAGCAAACAACCAGATGTGATGCTCACCCAAGTGCAATAGTGGCACTCAGCCATGATGGGAAACCAACTGCTTTTGGATTGGCTAACACATCCACTCAGTGGAAAGGAAACCATATCTGGAACTGGAAAACAAGTCAGAATCATATCCAAATAATGACTTTGCTTTCCAATGTCAAGCTTCCATGAATCTTGGGCTACAGGAGGGTCTACACCCTTTAAATTCTCTCTAAATTAATAATGGTTATCCCATTTAACCTGTGCTGACTTCACTCTCCATTGGAGATTCTGCTTCTCTTTGTCAGATGGGACTTGAACCTGAGAGATAAACGACTCAGTGCACTTCACCCCACCCCAGTTGAAACCACAAAGAAATTAGGGAAATGAGCAAAAGTGCTGCTTTCTCAGGGAACCTGATATCAGCACAAGAGTGAAGGAGATAGACACTGAGGACACCCAACACCTACCAAAGCAGAGATCCAGAGGCTCCTAAGAGCCATCACTGAAGTAGGCTTAAAATGCACCCAACATGGCTCAGGGAATTTTGCAGAAGAGAGACTGTAAAGATTGTTAGAGCCACAAGTTGGGACATTATACACAGAGACATTGCCTCTCCCCCATAAATGACTGCTGCCCCACAATGCATAACCCACCATCCTCATGGGGTTTACCTGCATCCCCAACAAGGATGGCCTCTTTGGAAAAGTGGCAGGGATGAGGAAAATGATGGTACCAACATGTGTTTACATACTAAGTATTTCCATATCTAATAAAATAAATTTTTAAAAGTCTGTAAGATATAAAGTCATAAGGTTGGTGGTGCTTAAGATGATATCACTTTTGAAGATTTGCATTATTTTAATCAGTACCAAGCAACATCAAATTAATCATTTTTAGCCATTTTAATTATTTTATTATTTTTATTTGATCTGTGTGTGTGTGTGTGTGTGTGTACATGTCACAGTGCATGTATGGAAGTCAAAGGACAACTTCAAGGACAATCTTTGCCTTCCACCTCATTTGAGACAGGGTCTCTTGTTGATGTCTCCTTTTCTAGCCTCCAGGAAATTATCCAATCTCCATCTCCTTCTCTGCTAGAGGTGCATTATATTTCTGAAGCCCAACAAAGCTTTTGACTTTCTAGGAATCCAAACTCAGAATACATTCACAACATCCCACTCCATTGTAAGCAAACTTTTTCTAATGATGTGACCCAGGAGTAGAATGCAGCTCACGATAATTTCATCAGTTTGTAAAGAACTTGTTTTAGTATGTGTGTGGCCATGGGTTCAATCCCCAGCAAAGCATACACACACACACACACACACACACACACACATCTTAAATTAGAAACTGAAAAAAATCTTTCTCAATGAGAAACCACAAATTTGGTGTAAAGATGATGCTTTTGGGGTGGTTAAAGAGAAAATTTTACTTGAAATTTGTACTGCAAATAATTTTGCATTGAGCCAGCCCCCATATTATACAGTTATTCTTTCTTTCTTCAGAGTTTTTTGGGAGTGATAACAGTTGATGAGACAAACAGGTACCTGGTAACTGAAAGTTACCTAATGATAGCAGACAGATGTTGAAAAGAAGTGTGGAGGAAGATTACAAGTTGAAGGATGCAGTCAGCAGACTGTATCATTGGCCACCCTTTTCATAATATTCTGACTCACAAGTCTACATGTGTCAAGGAGAGAGCAAGGGAAGGTGTGGTATCTAACCTACCAGAAATGGATCTCTAGTGTCTGAAAGTCAGTGATGTTTCACAAGCTAGTGTAAAACAGGAAAGTAAAGGCCAGAAGACTGGAAGATAGGTAAAAGGCACTGAGCACTAGCTGCAAGTGTCTGTGATACATACCTTTCATACCATGAACTCATCAATCCATCACTCCTCTCCTAGTAGAAAAATTAATATCTAGATAATAAAAATGCATTGGCCCAAAGAAATTATCTCAGGTCACACTGCCAGTTACCAGGGTCCTGGGGTTTTAGACTTCAAAACATTTCCATTCCATCATAGTACCAAAAGCATGAGCAGGTAAAGATGAGTGACCGCAGACAGAGGGGCCAGGTAGCAAGCTTGAATCCAGCTACAATCGCTAAAGCAGTGAAGCCGGTTGGGGAGGAAGCACGCAGAGCAGCAGCATTCATTGCTCTCTGCTTCCTGGCTGTAGATGTGATGCGTTCACCTGCTTTAAACTCCTGCTGCCACACCTTTCCCACCATGATGGCTATTGTGAACCAGGACAAACTTTCCCTTCCTTAACGTGCCTTTGTAGGGTATTCTTTCTCAGCAAAGGGAATAGTAACTAATATAAGAATTAAGAACTGAAATTTAAAAGACTTAAATTCTTTATAATGAGTCACAATTCAGTCTATGTTCTTAAATAATTCTGGGTTAATTTTTCTGTACAATCCATGAACTTCATTACAGTGAATGATCCATGGATCGTATCAGTCCCATCTGAACAAAACTAGCAGAGAAAAAAAAAGACAAAGTGAACAGCAGAATACTGCCATATGTTTTAGTCTGAATTCCCCAGAAAAGCATTACCATTAAGCAAAGGGGACTGGTATTAGAATTGGCTCAGTTCATTATGGAAGCTGAGAAGTCACAAATTAGACCATCTGCAAGCTGGAGAATCAAGGAAGCTGGTAACATGCCAAAGAACCCAAAAAGCCACAGTGCAAGTCCTCAAGCCAAAGGTCAAAGAACCTGGAGTTCTTACGTCCAAGGGCAGGGCAAGTAAGATGTCCTAGCACTATGTCAAAGAAAAAGAGTGAGGAGAGAAAGAAAAGGAGAGAAAATTCATCTTCCCTTTGCTTTTTGTTCTATCTGCCCTGACTACCCCTACCCCAGCAGGTTGAGTGATGTCTACCCATCCAGTCTTTACTCAGCAGCCTACTGACTCCCCCAGTAGCCTTCTCTGGAAACACTTCAAACATACCTAGGACAACTTAGTCATTGTAACCAAAAGCAAAACCACATAGGTTTCCTTTGTGGCAGAAGGCAGATGGGCTCAGTGTTTACTGAAGCACTGGGAATCAACAATGCTTTGCCAGCTAAGAGTTTCCCTTAATCCAGTCAGGGTGACACCCACAATCAATCATCACAGCATCTTAGAGGATGCATCACTGCACGGTCAGATGCAGAAACCACTGTCAGCAGGAAGTCGTTTTTGCATTTAGACAAAAGACCTAGTTTATTTTCCAAATGAAAGCTTGAAGAAAGTGTCTTCCAACTAAACAAGTAAAAGGATGCACTATGTTAGATGCTCTCAAAGAATATGTTAATTACCACAAATATACTATAATTATGTTCTCAGAAATAGGTCTATCCAAAGTAGTCATTCGCATATATGATTATGCATAACAGCTAAGTGAAGCAGGCATTAGTAAAGGTTGTCAGTATGCAAATTCTATTTCTACCATGCCATACAACTTAACAAAATGCAATTAAACATCTCAAAGGAAACAGAATTCTCTTATTCTCCTAACACACAGCAAACATCACTCTTCCAGTACACAGGAAATGGTTTCTTCATTCATTATAATACATTGTTTCTAATAATTAAAATCATTTCTCTGGATATTGTTTTTAGAACCAAATTTCTTCATAATTACTTTACATTGATGTTATCTGAGTAAAAGTTCGTTTAAAATATTTGTCCCCCTGGTGGCAGGGAAGTAATATCCTCCACAAGAAATTGCCTTGCGTTTCCAGGGAGTCAACATGTAGAATATCCTTGGACATGCAAAGAATATGTTTCCTATACATTTCAAGGGCAAACTAACTCTATGAACATACATACATGTCTATGTAAACACGTGTATGGATACACATAAGTTTTTTCCTGCCCACCCTGTCTCCATGGGAACCAGAGCGTCATCATTCACTCTCCATTACAACTTAATGGCTGGTGGTTGGAATGTAAAATTACCCTCCTTTAAGACCTCTTCCAGACATCATGCTAAGCTGCAGAATAAAGGCCCTGTGGCCTATTCACACAGATTTTTTACCTCTGCTGGCTTTGCACAAATGACTCTGCCAAAACATAACATGCAGTGCCATAATTAAATATTATTTACATCAGAAAGAAAAGGAGCTGAAGTTCATGATTTCTGCACTACTGGCTGAATGAAAATTGGTCTCCATTTCCAAGAAAACCATTTCCTGCTTTTCCCTACATTTGATTAGCAGTCTCACTGGGGCAGACAGAACTAGGGAGTATCTAGCCAGCCCAATGCATTCAGGGCTCACAAACAAAGGGAAGACAGAGGCTGCCGCCTCAGTCTTGGCACTATTTCTTCTCCACTCCCAGGGACAGGCAGGACCCTCACTATGAATGTTTGCCATGACAGCCTTGAGCCCTGAAACGGATGACTGTGTAGCTCTGAGAATAGAACTTCTGCTATGACTTAGTGACTTTTTCCAAAAGAGCACAAGAGAAAATTTCAAATTAAGGTTGTGTGGTCCAAATTTCCAGATTTCCTAGGCCACTTGAAGCATCCACCAAGATACCTAAGAGGAAAGCTGATCCTTTCAAAATAAAAAGCAAAGCAACAAGCTTGAAGGCAGACCTCAGTCCACAGGGAGGCTGGTACTGTCTAATGGAAACACAACATGCCCAAAATTTGGGTGTGATGGTTAATTTTTGATTGTCCACTTTATTAGATTACTGAGAAATATCTTTGGGTGTGAATATGAGGATGTTTCTAGACAGGATTAATTAAGAATGAAAGACCCACCCTGAATGTGCATGGCACCCTGGGGCTAAAATCCCAAACTTAACATAAAGGTGAAAAGGAGAAAGGGAGATAAGCACCGGCATTGACATTTTCCTCCTTCCCGATTTGCCTAGCTATGAACAAGTAGTCTCATATTCCTACCACCATGCCTTTCCCACCACGATGAACTGGACCCTCAAACCATGAGACAAAATGTATCCTACCTCAAGTTTCTTCTTGTCAGATATTTTGTCACATCAGTAAGATAGGAGAATCCCTAGATGTTCACTGGCCAGCTAGCCTGAGAATACACAGCAACACACCCTGCCTACATAAGATAGAAGTCAAGGACTAACCCATGAAGTTGTCCTCTGCCCTCCGCATACCAACACTTGCACAAACACATCATACAGACACGAAAAGATATATTTTCATAATATTGGAAAATACTTGAACAGTATTTCTATAACACTGGAAAGCTAAGAATGGTTAAAACTGTCTCAAAGTTTACAGATGAACCATATCTAGTTCAACTACCCACAGACTTGATATCACTCCCTAGTTCCTGGGCATACTAAAAATGTTACAACAAAATAAAGCAGTGGCCCATGCCTGCAGCCCCAGCTACTCAGGAGCTGAGGCAATGGATGGCTTGGGCCCAGGAGTCAAAGACCAGCTTTGCAACATAGCCAGACCCTCAGAAACCCAAAATCAGAAAAAAGAAAGAGAAAGAGGGAAGGAGATGGGAGGGAGGGAGGGAGGGAGGAAGGAAAGGAAAGAGAATAAATAAACAGAATTCAGCCTTGTTCACCTAAGCAGAAGAGACAAAAACATGTCACATAGATTTCTGAATGGCTTGGAACCTTCTCAATACCCTTAAGGTAAGCAGGCTGAAGCTGAACATGCCTCATATATTTCCTGAGCCCCATAAACTCACAAGAGAAAGCTAAGTAGTATTGAATAAGACATGCCCTGACTTGTGATGAGGTTAGATCCTAATTAACTCATCATAAATCAAAAATATTTGCAATCACAAATGCATTTAAGAACAATGTAGGAAGTGCAGTGTGAGGTATGACCCCATGAACATTCAGCTCTGACTTCCTGTGGGTATATATCACATTACATACCACTAGCCCAGGAAAAGACCAATATTTGAGAATGATTGCTACTGAATATAAGTAACTTTCACATCATTATAAAATTGGAAAACTGTAATTCAAAACACAGCAAATTAGAGATCACTTCCATTTGAATCATGCAACCAACTTCCCTTTATCTCATTCTCTCTAGCGTATCTTGAGTGATAATTGATTTGGTTTTTTGTTGTTGCTGTTGTTGTTTGCTTGTTTGTTTTTGTTTTTCGAGGCAGGGTTTCACTGTAGTCCAGGCTGACCTGGAATTCACTATGTAGTCTCAGGATGGCTTGAACTCATGGTGAACCTCCTACCTCTCCCTCCCAAGTGCTGGGATTAAAGGTGTGCACCACCATGCCCAGCTTGAATGATAATTGAAACTAGGAAAATGCGAAATACTTTAAAGTCTCTAAAACAAGGTATTCAACACAGGCAACTTTTAACATGAGCTTTGGAATACCTGACTAGGCTAACAGGGGTTATAAGCAAGCCCAGAGATTAGTAAAAGTGGGAAGCAACTAACCCCTCTGGGCTAGGGAGACAAAGAGAATATGACTGAGTCTAAAGGACAGAATACTCAGAGGAACTGGAAATAGGTGGAGGCTTTACCACCACCACAAAAGATTGACACAGATAAGAAGACACCCCTGTCTCTGTGTTCCCTTGTCCCCTTGTGATACAGAAAAGTGAAGGGGAAGCCATGGAACCAGAAGGAAGGCAGGTAAGCCCATCATTGTCACTACATACATGGCAGCCTATGAGGGATCTACTCCCCCACATATTTTCCTGGGTCACTGAAGCAAATATCTGACCATTTTTTGAAAGCTGATTCCCAGTGGATTCTAATAAATTCACATTCTGATTTAAACTATTGAAAGCTTGTCTAAGACTATTGTTCTTAAAATCTATTATTTTATATTCATTTCACATTTAAAGTTTCTGTTGCAATGAATAGCACAAATCTGTGCATTATTGTAAGATGTGTCACTTGAAAATCCACTCAGTGTTAAGGATTGCTCATAATAATAGGTAAGAGATGAAGAGTTTGCTATAGCTTGGCATTTTGCTTCTTCAAAGTGAAAATTGTGCATAAAGCTTAGATTTAAAGAAAAAATAAAGAAAAGTAATGCATAATGACATTCAAAGTGTTAGAGTGCTGCTAAACTTTCTGACAGTGCATGACACTAAGTAATAATCATTTTACGAAATTAAAACCTTTCATAAGCATACTCAAAGTCACTGTTGTCAAAAAGGATTTACTGGAATGTAAATCACTCCAGACTCAAAAAATAATATGTCTTAGAATATACAACATACACAAGACCTGCCCAGATCACATAAAATCTTTATTTGATTGACTGGCCCAATCACTCCACAGCAATGTCCTGCTTGCTCGTTGCTTATGTTTCTTTGGCCCTTGACCTAATGCAATTGTACAAGCAAAATAACTGCCCAGTATGGCCTTCATTATTTTCAGAGTCTTCTCTGCTTGATAAATAATGGCATAGGAATTATAAAGGGCTAGTAATGAGATGTCCTTTCAAGGCTTTGTCTGTCTGCACTACAGCTGATAGTTCCAATCTCAGGGGCCATCTCCTTTCAAGACCTCAGACAGATGTTGTCATTCAACCCACCAGGAAGCTGGCTTAGACGAGCCTCATCCTGTGTGCTGAGGCAGACTCAGTTCTAAATCACTAGTCCCCATTAAGGATCCTGGGAGATTTTCACATGATTAAGAATGGCCCAACTACAACTGAGGAAATTACATCCTTACTCTCTCCACTGCCTGCCCCTGTGGTTTAAATGCATCTGGGGTTTTAGGCTTTTCCTATCTAAAACGGTAAATTTAGTAGTAAGATTGTGCCCTGCAAAACAGCAACTGTCTATCTTCCCATGGGAGAGAGTTGAGGAGAAAGTGTTATTAATTCAACACACTCCTTAGACATTGACTTGACAAACCGAAAAAAGAAGAAAAAAAAAAAAAACAATCTTTAGCTCCTTAAGAATATTTGACCCACTTTCCTCGGAAATTTTGGAAACTTTGATGAGGTCAGGAAGAAATGGACTTTTTCCTAAAAGTGTCTTAAAATAGAACAGTAATAGTTTCATTATTTAATATACTTTTAAATGAAACCTAGGATGAGAAATGGATACCATGGATGGAGGAAGGAGTCAAGTATTATGAGATGCTAGCCTGGAGACAGGATTTAAAATAGCAGCAAGGGCCTGGATGGCTCAAAAATTAAGAACACTTCGTGTGCAACAATGAGGGCATCAGGATGCCTGACACATCCATTCCAGATCAACCCCTAGGACCAACACAAACAGACGAATGTGGACACACAAATCTGTAACCATAGTACCATGAAAAGCAGAGACCTGAGAATCATCCACAGTCAGTAAGAGATTCTGGCATAAATCAAAGCAGGCAGAAGAGCGATGGAGCAGGATACCCATTCTGCTCCACCCACCACAGGTGAGTTCATGGGGTGCCACATGAGGACACATACTTATGCATACACCACACTACACACACACGCACACACACACGCATGCACGCACACCTTAATGCGTACAACACACAAGCAAAAATCAATCAATCAATCAATAAAATGGTATAAAGACAGATGAGGAAGGATAATCAAGTAGAGAGCCTGAGGCAATAGCTACTTGGTAATATAGCTAGAAGGAGGTAGCTGTGGTATTTGCCTTGCAAATATGAGGACCTGCATTAATCCCCAGAACCCATGTCAATGCTGGGTGTGGTAGCTTGCACACATAATTCCAGTGCTGGGATGCAAAGACGGGAGAACTCCTGGGGCTTGCTGGCTAGCCAGCCTTGCGTACTCAGTGAGCTCCCGGCCAAGACTGTCTCACAAAGAGACGGTTGCTATACCAATCGATGACAAATGAGGGTGTCCTCTGCCTCCACACTCACATACGCATGCACAAGCAAACAACTAGAGAAAGTAAGGTAAAATGTACTTAAGAGTAAGAATAAATTTCTTTGGCCAAGAAGTAAATATACAAGCAGCTATGAGATGTCTTTATGTCTTTTTTTTTTCCTATTATGGTTTCAGTTTATTAAAAACTTCAACAAAATTCCCATTTTCCTACTTTGGAAAACAAAGGCAAATATATACCTGCTTCACGTTTGCTGTTTGATATGCTAATTATGACCAAGCAACAATGAACTACTTGAAACTAAGTAGTTTCAAGAAAGCTAAAAATAAATACAGAATTAAGAAAAATCTCAAAGTTAATACTGATTTTATTTCTCAAGTTACCTGAAATACCACTGACCAGCAATGCTTTGCCCCAACTTCTTATCTCCATTTGAGTCTGAAATGTCCCCTTGGGCTCATGTCTTGAAGACTGGTTCCCCAGCTATTGGTGCTGCTTTGGGATGTGGTAGAAACTTTCGCAGTTGTACCCTCCCTGGAGAAGTCACTGGGGATATGGCTTTAAAGGCTACATGGGGTCCTCAAGCACTTGATTTGAATGTGCTTTCCTGGCCACCTTGAAGTGAACTGCACCTTCCTCTTTTTCTATTTAAAGCATTGCGCTTTCGCTCTCTCTCTAGCTCGCTCTCTCTCTCTCTCTCTCTCTCTCTCTCTCTCTCTCTCTCAAATAAATAAATTTTTAAAATATTTTTTAAAAAGGGGGCTGGAGAGATGGCTTAGTGGTTAAAGCATTTGCCTTCAAAGCCAAAGGATCCCAGTTCAACTCTCCAGGACCCATGTAAAGCCAGATGCACAAAAAGGCACATGCATCTGGAATTCATTTGCAGTGGTTGGAGGCCCTGGCATGCCCATTCTCTCACTCTCTCTCTTTCTCTCTCTCTCTCTGTCTCTTTCTCTCTCTTTTTCTGCCTCTTTCTCTCAAATAAATAATTTTTTTAAAAACTTAAGAAGTTTTATAGTATTACCTTCTTATTTGTTTATTTAATTATTTATTTATTATCTTTTATCTATTTATTTATTTATTGCAGGGGATGCATGCCTGGGCCTCTTTGCTGCTGCAAACAAATGCCAGATTCTTGTGCCACTTTTTATGTGGGTAGCTTAGGAATTGAACCCAGACCAACAGACTATAAGCAAGCATCTTTAACCAATGAAACTATCTTTCCAGCCCCTCCTTCTTCTATAAAGTTAACTAATATACTTCTCAAACAGAAATGGGTCAAAGTACATCTTTATATATTTTTGTTATTTTAAATGTCATTTCCAGGGCTGGAGAGATGGCTTGGTGGTTAAAAGCATTTGCTTGTAAAGCCTAATGGCATGAGTTTGGATCCCCAGTACCCACATAAATCCAGATATCAAAGGTAGTGGTGCATGCATCTGGAGTTTGTTTGCAGCAACAGGAGGCTCTGACCTCCCCCCCCCCTCTCTCTGTTACTCTCATTCTTCCCTCTCTTTCTTCTTGCAAATAAATAATAAATAAAATGAAAATATGTCAGTTCCTTAGGTAGATTAATTGAACAAAAGTTCCTAAGAGAATCGATGGAGATGTATGTCCGTGGCCAGTCAGGGAACCTTTTGGAAAGCACAAGGGGGTTCCGTGGGCTCAGGTGTGCAAGCCCCTGCCCCAGATGTACATGGAAACAAATACCAGGGATACCCAAGACTCATCAAAATGACAAGAAGAGAAAACTCAGGGACCAGCACTGGACAAGTCATCTCTATCACATCTACCAAGGCTCAGGGAGCATTGCAGACATAAGTGGGGGAAGAATATGAATGCTTTCCTCACTGCTAGGACTGTCTCCATAGAGATGGAAGTAGACACTGAGGAGACTCACGACTCATCAAAGTAGAAAATAAGAGGCTGTGGAAAGCTAAACGTTAAATGAGATTTCTACCACACCCTCCAAGGCTCAGGGAACACAGTGAAAGAGGGGCTGAAAGGATGTTAAGAGCCACTGGAGAGGGGCATAAATGACTTTGGGGCACTATCCTCCCAACATGAACTAACTGGTGTATTCCTCACTACTTCATGGTTACAATACCAGCACAATTATGAGCCCATCAATATTTTGGCATGAAGGTGGGACAAAAGGAATGAGACAAAAAAATCAGCCCATTGCACCTCACCAGGGCCCCAGCTGAAACCAAGAGTAATTGGGGAAATGAGCAAGAGTGCTACTTTCTTGGTGAACCTGGTACCAGTACAAGGGTGAAGGAGATAGACATAGAGAGCACTCAACTCCTACCAAACCAGATATCCAGAGACACAGAGGCTCCCAAGACCTCATCACTGAAGTAGACCCAAAACAAACCCAAGATGGCTCAAGGGAAGTTTTCAGAAGAGGGGACAGAAAGATTATTAGAGCCACAAGTTGGGTCATTATACACAGAGACATTACCTCTTGCCCATAACTGATGGCTAACCCCAAAATGCACAACCCATATCCCCAATGAGGAGGATCCCTGCAGAGGAGGGATGGCAGGGAGGAGGATAATAATGGTACCAACATGACTGTATACACACTGTATACTTAACTAATAAAAAATAAAATTAATAAAAAATAAATAAATAAGACTATCTTGAAAGAGGAGGAGGCTCAGAGGATGGGGGCAGGGAGATAAGTAATTTTAAAAAGAATAAAGGAAGAGGAACATGATCAAATTACTGTATGTCAATATACTAAAGTTCTCAATTAAAGAAAGAAGAGATCATAAGGTTACAAAAAGGAAAAAGAGTGGTGGCGCACACCTTTAATCCCAGCACTTGGGTGGCAGAGGTAGGAGGATCACTGTGAGTTTAAGGCCACCCTAAGACTACACAGTGGATTTCAGGTCAGCCTGGGCTACAGTGAGAGCCTACCTTGAAAAACCAATTTAAAAAAAGGGAAAAGGAAGAACAACAACAAATAACTAATAAGCACATTCAGCATCTATAGCTATCATAGAATCGCAAATCAAAATTATACTGAAATTCTGTCTCATCCAAGTCAAAATAGCTATCATCAAGAAAATAAAAGACAACAAATGCTGGCAAGGATGAAAAAAAAAAAGGAAATCCTTTTATGCTGTTGGTGGGAATATAAAATGATGCAGCCACTATGGAAATCAGCAAGGAGATTATTCCCCCAAAAAATTAAAACTAGAGCTATGATATCTGGCTATACCACTTCCACACATGTCCCTGAAGGACTCTAAATCAACACGTCACAGAGACGGCTTCACGTTCATGTTAACTGCAGCCTTGTCCATAGTGGCTGTGCAGCAGTCACTTTCCCATCACTGGGACAAAATCCCAGAACAAAAGGAGCCTATGGAAAGAAAGCGTTTATTTCAGCTAACAGTTCTGGAGGAAGTTTAATCACAGGAGGAAAAGCATGACAGGCCTGAAAGGGAAGCCTAGGTCACATCCCTACATCAGCAGGAAGTCTTCTGAGTGAGCTAGCTAGCACTGGCAATGAAATTAGACTATAAAGTTCCAAAGCCTGCCCCTGGTGATACACCTCCTCGAGCAAGGCCCCACTGTGTCCCCAAATTTTCACCATCTGGGACAACGTATTCAAAACACTTGGGCTTATGGGGGATATTTCATCCAAACCACCATAAGCTGAGACGTAGAATCAGCCTAGATTCAACAGATAAAGAAAACATGGCACATATAAATAATGAAATTTTATTTATCCATAAAGGAGAATGAAATTATGCTATTTACAGGAAAATGGATGGAACTGAAGATTACCATTGCCAATGTTACTATTGCGTGGCTTTGACCACAATGCCTGACAGAAACAACTTAAGGAAGGAAAGATTTATTATGTGTCATGACTTTAGGGGCTTTAGTCCACTATGATAGGGAAGGCATGGCTGAATAGCTCAGCTCCTGGCAGCAGAAACATAGCAAAAGTTATTCACATCATGGTGGACAAAGAAGCAGAGAGAAAGAAGAGAAACCTCTAAAGGCTGGTAGTGACCTGCTTCCACAAGCTGGGTTCCACCTTCTGAAGGTTTCCCAGCCTCGCAAAATAGTGTCACCAGCTGGGAAACATACATTAAAAACATGAGCCTATGGGGAACATTCCAGATTTAAGCCTAATAATAATGTTTAATCAAATAAGCCATGCTAAGAAAGACAAGTATTATATTTTCTCTCATATGCAGAGTTTAGATTTTTAAGAATAATGATCGTAAACAGAGGGTATTTGGAAAGAGGAAGCATACCAGAATGAGAGGAAGAAGGAAAAGAGATGCTAAAAGGAGGGGTGGATACTGTCAAAGCACATCATAGGCATGGATAAAGCTTTCATGATGAAATTCATTGTTTTGTTTTGATAAATAATATTCACTAATAAAAATGAAATATGATGTGAAAATATCATTATACTTTAATATTTCCTGACCTAGCTAGATATAACTTACATATAACTACATCTTGCAATTAAAAAAAATTATTTGCAAGCAGAGAGAGAGAGAGAGAGAAGAGAGACAAAGAGAATGGGTATGCCAGGGCCTCCAGTGCTGCAAACTCCAGATGCATGTGCTACCTTGTGCGTCTGGATTTACATGGGTACTGGGGAATCAAATCCAGGTCATTAGGCGTTGAAGGCAAACACCTTAACTGCTGAACCACCTCTCTAGCCCCTACTTGCAATTTTTAAAATTTAAATTATGATGCTATCATTTGTTAGCGTCCCTTGTAAAATTCGTGTTGCTAAAGTAATGGTATTAAAAGATATTTGGCTAACACATAACCTTGTAAATGTCCTTTCTGTGGCTATGACAAAATACCTGAGATGATCACCTTAAAAGAAGAAAAGGTTTATTTTGTCTCCTAGTTGCAGATGTTTCAAAGCCTGTGGCCACTTGGCTCTGCTGCGTTGGGAGTGTATGATAAAGCTGCTCACCTGCACAGTGAAAAGGACAGAAGGGGAGGCAAGAAGAGAAAGGGGTCAGGGTCTCCACACCCCTTTGAAAATCGTGCACCAGTGACCTAACATCTTCCCATCTGGCCTTACCTCTTAAAGAGTCTACTACCTCCCAGTGGCATTACAGGCTGGTGACCAAGCCTTTAGTATATGCACCTTTGGGAGACATTTAAGATCCAAACAATAATAGGCCATGACAACTCCTCCTTCAGTAATGAAATTACAATCCTGCTAAAGAGACTTCACACACCACTCAGCTACCTTGCTAGCTTGCTCTTCCACTCCCCTGCCACACGAGGACACTGAGACTACATAGTGAATTCCAGGTCAGCCTGAGCCAGAGTAAGACCCTACCTCGAAAACCAAACCAAAAAAAAAAAAAAAAAAGAAGGAAAGTTAAGTATACATCAACCATATTCATTCTAGAGAAAATAGAACATACCTACATGAAGACTTATATTCAAATATTCACAGTAGGTTTATCTCTTTTTTTTTTCCTTTACTAGTTATGTACATACTCAGTATGTACACAGCACATGTTGGTACCTCCTCACTGGGGATGCCAGTTTTCCTCCTGGAGATTGTGGGTGGTGCATTGTGCGGTTAGCCATCAGTTATGGGGAAGGCAATGTCTCTGTGTGTAATGTCCCAACTTGTGGCTCTAACAATCTTTCCGTCCTCTTTTCTGCAAATTCCTCTGAGCCAAGTTGGGATCATTTGAGGTCTGCTTCAGTGATGAGGTCTTGGGATCTTCTGTGTCTCTGGATCTCTGGTTTGGTAGGAGTTGAGTGTTCTCTGTGCCTATCTCCTTCACCCTTGTGCTGGTACCAGGCTCACCAAAAAAAGCAGCACTCTTGCTCATTTCCCCCAATTACTCTATGGTTTCAGCTGGAGCCCTGGTGAGGTGCGGTGGGCTGATTCTCTCCTCAGGTTCTGCGACATATAACGGAATGCTGGAAATGACTTCAGTATCTATTACTAGGTGAATGAATAAAGAAATTTAGTAACTCTAGGCCATGGGCTGCGTAAGTCAGTAATAAGGAAGAGAATGTTTATATATGCAATATGGAAAAGCCTGAAAATCAGTATGTTGTGTGAAAGAATCATAAATAAAATTACATACCACATTCTCATTTCTATAACATTCTACAAGGAGAAAACTAATCCAGAGATACAAATATACATCAATGTTTACCTGGAGTCATGGGTAAAGGGAAAATGGATTGTGAAGGATCACAGAAAACCTTTGACAAAATGGAAGCTTCAGTATCATAAGTGTAGTAGTGATTTTATGGCACATACCTCTACAAAAAATTCATCAAGTTATAAACTTTAAGTAGATTTATTTTACATAAATCATGCCTCAATAAAAATATTTTTAAAAATTCAATAACAAGAGGAGATTTCAGCAATTAAGATCTCTAAAAATCATTTTTGAACTTTTCAACCCAATCGCTTTTGTCTCTCTTCTGAAGGAAAAAAAAATATTCCCTGGTGGCCAGTGATGACCAAAAGGCTACTTAGATCAAAGCCTCGCTCAGAACAGACAGTAGGTGGTCACTAAAGAACAGTCACTTTGCAGGGTAAGAACAAAGGCTTCCTGGGCAGCAGGATGTCCTCTTGCCTGACTAGAAGCATCTAGAACAGCTCCTGCATCCCATCAGTAAAAGCAGCCAAACACTTCCTCCTGTTCCCTGCGGCCCAGGACGACCTCTGTGACACTGGACATGGCAACGTGGAGACCAGCCTGCTGCCACCATTTCATGTGAGGACAGCTTCAGTAAACAAAACTTGCAAAAGGCCAAAATCTGGCTTTAGATATTCTCAATGTCAAGTCATTTCCCAGACTTTTTGTTGGACCTCACCAATACATCCTATTTGTTCTCAAATTAACTAATTCCCATATTCTAAATGAAAGAATACAAAGGGAAATTCAGTTTACAGGTATCACAAAGGCTCCCTTCTTCCCTAAAATTGAGATTCCTTGTTTTAAAATTGTAGTGGACCACTACATGGGGCGCTCACATCTGTAACCGCAGTTCTTGGAAGCTGAGACACGAAGATGGTAAGAAGCCATCCTGGGCTACAGAGTGAGGCCCCATCTGAAAGAGGTCAATAGATGAGGATGAACTACCTTACCTTTGGACCAGAAATAAGAGTTGGCTTTTCAGGGCTGGAGAGAGGGCTTAGCAGTTAAGTGCTTGCCTGTGAAGCCTAAGGACCCTGGTTCGAGGCTTGATTCCCTAGGACCCATGTTAGCCAGGCATCTGGAGTTTTTTGCAGTGGCTGGAGGCCCTGGAGTGCCCATTCTCTATCTCTCTGCCTCTTTCTCTCCTGTTTCCACCTTCCAAGCACTGGGATTACAGGCAGGTACCACCATCACCATACCTTGCCTTAGGAAATAATTTTAAATGACTGATTTTGCTTCTTAGGCAGCCCTGAGTCAGTGTAGTAGATACAGCTGTATACCAGCATTTCTTCTTCAGAAGGTGATTCATGTTTGGGAGCATCTGCCAGCAGGAGGTACTGCACTCTGGTGTGATCATCTAATAGCCCTGTTTGTCCAAACTCTCCTCCACTGCTTCTGAACATGCTTACGTGCACATATCAAATAACAGTTTGAGGAATTCAATTTGCTGGTTGCTGGAATCCATTTTGAAAAATCTAACAATTCATCTAAGTTTTGATTTTAATAATCTAAATAAATTTAAATAAAAAATAATTTAAACATTGAAATTGTTTTCTTCTTGCTACTTGAGAATCAGACTGGATCAGAGTACAAAATGATTAATGAATCGAATGCTCAAGGATGCACACGTTTTCACTGAGAGAGAAAGATGAAGAGGTTGAATAATATACACCAATAGAATCAAGGAAGGGTGAATGACTAATGACTTTACATTCCTTATTCTAACTTCACAAACATATAATTGTCAAAGGAAAAATTTCAACTAAGAAATTCAAATCATATTCTCCTAAGAAGACATGAGACAAAGTATTTGTACTGTATTGAAAATAGCTGGAGACTACAAAAGAATTTTAAATGAAAATGATTTGACAGAGCCAGAGAGAGCAGGAAATGCTACTTTGCAAGCACACACTGTGTGAATTATTCATCTTTTCCTTGAAAATGTGTCAGCTGTAATAAAGATCGCCAGAGCTTTTCACACTAAAATAATTAATGGAGACGTAGACTAAGAATACATAGTGAGAAAAGACCCTTTAAATGAGCATGGTTTTCTAAGTTACTATCCTCAAAAAACATAATTTGATTTTTAATAAACCTAACATCTTTAACAATTTGGCACATATACACCTAAAAATTATGACCATCAGAAAGTTTTTTTAATAATTTTATTTATCTGGAAGAGAGAAACAGAGTGAGTATATGTGCACCAGGACCTCCTGCCACTGCAAACAAACGTTAGACACATGTGCTCTTTTGTCCATTTGTCTTCACATGGCTCCTGGGGAATTGAGCCAGGCTGTCAGGCTGTGAGAGCAAGCACCTTTAACCACTGAGCCATCTCTCCAGTCCCCATCAGAAAGTGTCTTGATACAAACATTAAAATAAATATGATTATGATGGCAAAATAATATAAATTTAAGTGAAAAAATCATATGGTAGACCTTGAACAAATAGCATAAATATCAAAATGCCCTCATGAACAATTCAGAAACTAGACAACACCACATCCTAAGTGATCAATGCATGTCTTTTACTTCCCAGAAAATGACTGAACAAATCGTTCCAAAAGCTTCTTCCAGTGCCAGGGAACTTATGCCAAGGAAAAGAGCTGAGATGTGGGCCTGGCACAAGGCGTTACTCAGCCTTGTTTCTCCTGCTTGGTGACTTATAGCTCCCATTATGGTTGTCATGTAGCCAGAAGTGTCCACCTGGCACAGGTCTTCTCCACTCTCCTAGTACTTCATCCACTCTGAAGGGACAAGGACTAAGACGGAATTTAAATGAACCACTTCTGACCCAGAGAGGCCCAACTCTGTCTATGAAAACAAGGCATTACACAAATCACTGGTGCTGAGGAAGGGAGAGAGCAAACCCGCCCCCTTTATGTGGGTTTTCCGCAGCACGCAGCTTACAGGTAAGAAAGGAGGAACGAAGTGTGCCAACTTTGGGGTCTCAAATCAAGTCATTAATGGATTGAGTAGATAAAGTACATCTGCATGCTATAGTCTAATATATCCAAGATGTTACTCCATTAACACATAACAAAGAAAGAATTAAACCTGCTAAGAGGATTTATCCTACATTAACATTTAATTACCAAATGTCTCTATATTCAATTATAGTGCTATCATTTCATTAGGCCCATGTGCTGTGATTTTCTAATTAAAACCCTCCCAGGTAACCCAATGCTCAGCAGATTTGATTAGTATTTTTATCTTTCTTTTCCTCATTTAAAGTAAAATAACCTACGTTTGTATTTAAGTTTTAACAAAATCCAGTAGCCTCCTCCCTCAGTCTTTTTGCACAGACACTATTCACCAGTTTATGCAGGTTGGTTCAGGAAAGAACCTCACAGAGTTCTCTGAGTGGATGCTACAGTTTGGAGGTGAACAGAACGCTCGGTTCCCCCTGCACCAGTATAGTTTAGTAATTAAAGATGTTGGAGTCAGATTAACTTGGTTTCAAACCCTATCTCCACCACTAACAAGTTGCATTTGTGGCAAATTATATAATCTCTTTGTCACTTTTGCATTTGTAAATATCGTAAGTAGCACAAAACAAAACATGAAGTGACCAGCATAGCACCTGCTACATGCTAAGGAATCATTTTCTTAATTACAGGATTTTATTGGCATGCAAAAAAAATCATAGCAATTTTTCAAACAACTTGTTTCCCTTTCCCCCTTTTCCATCAACTTCCCTCCTGCCTGTGTCCTTCCCCACCATAGCCTGCTTTTGGCTTTCATATTACAATGGGCCTTTTGCCCACCCCACCCTTTAATACCTCCTGCTTCTTATGTTCTCTGTAGCTTCATGCCATATACCTACTCTCACATCTCCTACTTATGTACATAGAAATAATAAAAGTTAAGGACACATATGAGAGAGAACAGGCAATTTTTGTCTTTCTGGGCCTGGATTACCTCACTTAGTATAATCTTGTCCGGTTTCATCTATTTTCCTGTAATCATTGCTATTATCATTTTGTTATTTTTGTTACCAAGAGGAGAAGAATATTTCAGCTAGGGTACACATTCCCTGAGCATCTTAATTTTAAAGTCAGGAATAACATTATCAGTGCAATATTGAAGGCCTCTATCATAAGCATCTTGCTCCAAACTGACACTCATTTCATATGAAGCTTTGAGCTAGCTGCTTGTATTAATTGTGCTCTTATCACACTGTTCATCTCATTCTATTCTTTGTCCTTTCTGTCTCCATTCTGTTCCAAGGGACAGTCTCACAATGACTCCACCACCTCACCTGGTGGGCTCTGGCTTCAGAAGGATAGAACCCATGGCAAACACCACCAGGAAATCTGCAAGTGAGAGAAGACAGCATGTCATTCTTCACTCAATACTAGGCCCCTCCAAAGCCTGAGCTTCCACTGCATTCTGAAAAGAACTATACCTCCTCTTCATCTCCATTCAGGCCATGTTAATTTCTTGGTCTTATTGGTACTTAGAACTTGACCATCTCACATTGGTTTACTTGTCCGTGTTTATTTATAAATAGTCCCTTCCAACCTTCATATAAGTCTGTCTTGGTTTCTTGTCAGAACCATGAGTATTATGTCTCTTCAGCTCAACATACTCCTCAACATATTGAGGAATCAACCACCTGGGTTGGTGTTCATTTTTAAAATGTTTTTTGATGATTTATTGCATACCAATCATTACACTCAGTACAAAATGCATGTAAGTGTGTATGTGTCCACAAACTTCTCCATTTTTACTCTTCCTTCACAAGGACCTAGAGCTGTGAACCACAAATGATACTTCAGTGTAAATAATCCAGTGGCATTCATATGAGCAAAGTCCAATAGGTACATGAACATTTTACGTTATAGGTGAGGGGAGGAGAGAATTATCAGAAAATCATGCTGCTTGCCCTAAAGTTTAAAAAAAATTGAAAAGTCTTAATATGAGAAAATGGCAATTCAGGAACAAACAGAATAGAATTTGAAAAGTTACAAAGACCTGACAGTCCACTGCATGTTGAGTGATCATCAGTTATTTTGGGTTGGAAATGCAAGAGTCAATGAGGCCATTGTGAAGTTCAATAAATGGCTTCAGATATGGCCAAGATTTAAGGGCATTGTTAAAGTTATATGAAAGAGTTCAAACTATGATGGTCCTAACTAAAATTTAGAATGAGGGTTGGAGAGGTGGCTTAGTGGTTAAGGCATATGCCTGCGAAGCCTAAGGACCAGGTTCGATTCTCCAGGTCCCATATAAGCCAAATGCACATGGTGGTGCATGTGTATGGAGTTCGTTTGTAGTGGCTGGAGGCCCTGGCCAGCCCATTCTCTCTCTCTCTCTCTCTCTCTCTCTCTCTCTTCCTCTCTCTGTCTCAAATGAATAAATAAAACAGGCAAATAAAATGTTTAAAGAATGCCAAAAAATAAAATTTAGAGTGATAATTTTAGCAGCAATGAAAACAAGGTCAATAGATTGCTACAATAGAGATAAAACATAAGAATATAAACCAAAGAGAGGTCAATGGAGTGCAAAAGCAGAAGGCATATTGAACAAATACTCTGAGAGAATTAGCAAGACTTTTGAACACAAGGTTTATGGAAGTTGACACTGTCCATAAAGAGGAAATACCTGAGCCAGGGATGGTGGCACAAACTTTTAATTCCAGCACTCAGGAGGCAAAGATAAGAGGATCACCCTGAGTGTGAGGCTGACCTCAGATTACATAGTAAATTCCAGGTCAACGTGGGCTAGAGAGAGACCATACTTCAAGAAGCAGAAAAGCCAAAAAATAAAAAATAAAAGAGGAAATACCTGAAGGGAAGAGAAATGATTAATCTTGATTGTCAACTTCATGGAATTTGGAATCACAGCTTATGTCTATGAGGACATTTACAAGGAGGTTTCACTGAAGAGGGAAGACTCGCCCTGACTGTGGGCCAAGCCATCCCATTAGCTTGGGACCCTGACTGAATAAAAAGGAGAAAACGAGCTGAGCACCAGTATTCATCCCTCTCTGTTCCTTACTGCCTACCTCCTGCTACACCTAGAACTGCTCCCACCAGCTACCTTCCCTGCCCTGATGGACTGAACTTCAAACCGTGAGCCACAATAAGCCCTTCCTCCCTTCCTCTGTCCTTGAGTTGCTTTGTCAGATATTTTGCCACAGTAAGAAGAAAGGTAACTAATATAGGAAAGGAGCAGACTGAGCAGCATCGATGAGTTCCTTTGGGAAGAAATGTTCCCATCTGCTGGTGATACAGTAATTTTTTAATAATATGTTTTTGACATGTTTTTGTATTACATTTTGATCACATTTACACCACATTACCCTTTTATCCCTCTCAGCCTCATTTGTACTCCTTCTCATCACTTACCAGTGAATAAGCCACAGAAGAGAATGACTCCCTTTCCTCCTCTCCCAATAACATTTAACTGTCAGTTACTTACTGGGGAGTGGCCTCCAAAGTTCTCACAGGCACTGGGAACATTATGGTTGAGGGGAAGGGAAGAACATAAGAACTAGAGGATGGGGAGGAGCCCTGTGGAACTCTGGAGCCCAGGCATGACAAAGCCGCTGCACTCGTGACCTCACAGTGACTGTGATTACCGGCACAAGTTGTGCACAGGCGGTCAGTTAATATTATTTTTAAATGAGATGGCAGTCACTTTGCTTTCTGAAGGGATCTTCAGGTGGAAATAAATTAACAAGCTAAGGGTGCCTGAGTCTTGTCCTTTTAATTTAAACAAAATCTAAATGCAAAATCATATTTTATTTTATTTCTATTTATTTATTTGAGAGAGACAGAGAAAGAGGCAGGGGAAGAGAGAGAATGGGCATGCCAGGGTCTCTAGGCACTGCAAAGGACTCCAGATGCATGCATCCCCTTGTGCATCTGGCTTACATGGGTCCCGGGAAACCAAGTCTGGGTCCTTTGGCTTTGCAGGCAAGTGCTTTAACCACTAAGCCATTTCTCCAGCCCCAACATTATTTTTAAGCCTGTTCTGCCATCAAAGTACTTCACAATTCTATCTCTTTTCCTTTCCAAAGAGTCTAAATATCCCATTTGGGGAACGCCTGCTGAAAGAAGTGAAATCTGGTGGCAATACACCACATTTGGTGTCTAAAGACCGAGATTCACCTGACAATGAATTGAAATACTAGGAAAAGTTGTACTAGCTTACACAGCTATAAAGTACATTGTATGTTCTCAGTAACTAACACAGGGTGGTGCTGGCCTACTGACCAGACAGGTAGGTCAGCAGAGAATAGAGAATCCAAAAATAACACAATTGCTCATAGTACAATGCGCAGTAGAGGTAGAGTCACAAATAAAGACGGAAATCAGGGTATTGTAATGCCTGGTGCTGGGACAACTATGCAATATGAAAAATAATAAAAACTGAATCAATTTCTGTCATACAAAAGGGTAAAGTACAGCACACTTAGAAAATCGTTGGAGTGATAAAGAGATGGCCTAGCAGTTAAAGCATTTGCCTGCAAAGCCAAAGGACCCAGGTTCTCTTCCCCAGGACCCACGTAAGCCAGATGCGCAAAGTGATACATGCGTCTAGAGTTTGTTTGCAACAGCTGGAAGTCCTGGCACTCCCATTCTCTGTCTCTCTCACTCTCAAATAAATAAATAAATTCTAAAAAAATAAAAAGAAAAAGAAAAGAAATGGAAACCACAAACATAAACATTTATTAATTTCTCTGTTACCTAGACATAAAGAAAATGTTACAGCTTTACCAAGGGTGGCTGGGCACTCTTTAGCAAGTTTCATACATATTTGTTAATTTGTTAGCCTCTTCTCTCTCCCCCAATCTATCCCAAAGATATGATGGTAAAATACAAAATAAAAATGTATACAGATAGATACTTATTACATGATTTGTAATGACAAGAAGCCGTTACCACAGAAACGTCCATCAATAATGACTGAAATGAACTAATTCTCAAATCTTGCAATGGAACATTACATAGCTGTAAAAATAAATAAATAAATAATGAGTAATTTTTCACATTTGATCTCCAGAATGAGATGAAAACAGCAAGTTGAAGATTACTGTGTATATATAGACTGTTACCATTTATTTAGAAAAAGGAGGATTGGGCTGGAGGGATGGCTTAGCAGTTAAGGCGTTTGCCTGCAAAGCCAAAGGACTCAGGTTCTATTCCCCAAGAGCCACGTTAGCCAGATGCACAAGCAGGGCGCATGCATCTGGAGTTCATTTGCAGTGGCTAGAGATCCTGGCATGCCCATTCTCTCACTCTCTCTCCTTTCTCTGTCAAATAAATAAATGGAAAAGGAGGGTTTTGTAGGTGTGTGCTTGTGTATTTGTGTGTATACAGTGAGAGATTAAACCATAATTAAAATTATTTCTTGTTCTACATATAGTGGTACAAGCCTTTTCCAAGCATTTGAGAGGTGAAGGCAGAAGGATTAGGAGTTCAACCTCAGCCAGGGTTACAACAGTGAGTTTGAGGCCAACCTGTGCTGCATGAGACCATATCTCAAAAAAATAATTATTATCATTTATATGATAAAAGGAAATATGGAAAAGAAATAGAAGTCAGGGGTGGTAAATTTATAAGATAAATCTGAATATTTTTCATTCTAGATAGCAAAGAAGTTAACAACAATAATTACAACAGTATAAAAAAGATTCATGAAGCAATTTCAATGGTCACTCCCCACCACTTATAAAGAGAAATCATTCTTTAACATTGTAATAATAATAATAATAATATCAGTGGATTGAAATGAATCAATTGTGTTTATAAAATAGGAATCCACAATGATAATTTTAAAAACAATGGCCATTTTGTGAGGATTCCAAGGAACCAACTCATCATTCTGGAAGCTGGAAAATAAAAGAATCATGCATATAAGTTGCCTTTCCAGTAATAACTATACCTCTGGATTCAGAACGTTGAGGAGGAGAAACTTCTTTCTGTGGAAATATTCCATCTGGTGAATTAGGATGCACAGGATGAATTAGAATTGTCATCTGCGAGCCCCTGCATAAGCTCTGTAGCTGAGAAGTGAGCTTATGAGGCAGAGGTCATCTCCACGGCAGAGAGCTGGGCTCTGGCCTCTCCCGAGGGATGCTCAGAAAGACACAGGAAAAGGGAGTCTGGCCAAAAAATGTAGCCAAAGTGTGATCATGCTTCCTGATCTGATAACCAGTTTAGTAAACACACAACGCAAATGGTTACTATTTTATAAAGAATTGCAATCAGAAATATTCAAAACATAGAAATGTTCACAAGACCAAGAACAGTTTTTTTTTTTCAACAAGTTAATTGTGAATAAAAATAATTAAAAGAAAGACTTGCCTGTGAAACAAAACAAAAACTCTATAAGACACTTGCAACACAATGTAAGATGGATACTCTGTTTGGATCCTGATCAATAGAATATCTGTATAAACATTTTAAGAACCACACATATAAGAAAGATAGACTGGTTGCTTAATGTCATTTAGGGAGTATCTGGCTGTTTAGTTCTGGAATGGTATGAGCACAGCACTATGGCTATATTCTCCCATAGGAGCTGTCTTGCTTTAGGGACACATCATCAGATATGGATGAAACACTATGAATGGAATTTGTTTCTTCACACTCCTACCAGAGGTGTAGTGAATAGGGAGGTATAACTTAATACAGGTGGTGAGCATGAATGATGGGTATACATAGGTGCATTAAGCATTTTTCTGTATAATAAAGGCTTGGAACTATCTGTAAAAATGTTTTCAAAGCCGAGCATGGTGGTACTCGCCTTTAATCCCAGCACTTGGGAGGCAGAGGTAGGAGGATTGCTGTGAGTTCGAAGCCACCCTGAGACTACATAGTTAATTCCAGGTCAGCCTGCACCAGAGTGAGACCCTACCTTGAAAAACCAAAAAAAAAAAAAAATGTTTTCAAAATGACCTAGGAAAACACAGTCTTGAGGTGTATCCTTATAATCCCAGCCTTCAAGAGTTCAAGAAAGTTCAAGGCTAACTTGGACTACATAGCAAAACCATGTCCTAACCCTCTTAAAGAGATAAATGTAATTCTTGGATCCTTCATTCATAGTCCATTTAATACCAAACAAGTCATTTACACATGTTGACACTTTCATATACGTGAAAGGATTGAATAACAATTCTATTGGTTATCTTGACACCTCTGTTTTTGGACCTTGATAATGGTCTATTAAAGAGAAGACTTCAGAATGAGAAGAGGCCCTTTTTTCTGTCATTACTGTCATTACTATATGAGACTAGACAAGTAATCAAATTCTGGGCATCATATTCTTCATAAAACGGGCATAAAGCCAGCTGTGTGCTATTGTTAAGAGGACTATGTAACATTACCTAGTATAATAGCTTTCACTCTCCACTCTGAAGCCATTTGGACTCAAAATGACTGGAAATTGACCTAAACTGAGAATAATTATTCATTCTCCTGATGTATTTTGATTGTTATTAAGCTAATGGTTTTTCTTGGGTTATTATATTAAGTACTTTTATGAAACGGATCATTCTTCATACCCTCCACTTTGTGTAAGGCATACCTCACATAGCCAGAAATCAGGGCTGGAGAGATTGCCTAACTGTTAAGCACTTGCCTGTGAAGCCTAAGGACCCTGGTTCGAGGCTTGATTCCCCAGGACTCATGTTAGCCAGATGCACAAGTTGGCGTATGCATCTGGAGTTCGTTTGCAGTGGCTGGAAGCCCTGGCACGCCCATTCTCTCCTTCTCTCTCTCTCTCTCTCTCTCTTTCTTCCTCTTTCTCTGTCTGCCTGTCTGTCACTCTCAAATAAATAAAAATAAAAACAGTCAGAAATCAGCAAGTGTTGAGGTATTAAATTCCTTTAAAAGATTGGATGAAACCTCTAAAATCTGATTAATCTCCTGAAACTACTGTCACTGAATTATGTTGCCATATATCATGGAAATATTGAATGCTATATATTAGATCCCTAGAAAAATCTCAGAATTGTTTCCTTGTCGAACCATGAAAAAGCAAAGCAGGATGTGCCCACCTTAGAAACATGGTGAAGACATTATTTATTTCCATGATGTAAGCTATATGGTAACGTAGCTCCCAAGCTTTTACTTGCTAGCTGGGGTATAAATATATGACAGATTCCTCAGTAGAAAATTGTTTCTATCATAAAGTTTCAACTTTATCCCCCAAATTAGATAGCAACAAAGAAACACCTAGCACATGTTCATATGCCAATGATGAGAGATGATAATAGAATGAGAGTTTAAATAGGTACCACTCACTTATATAAACACATCGTGAGACTGAAAGGAGCTCTGGAGAGATGGCTTAGTGGTTAAGACACTTCCCTGTAAAGCCAAAGGTCCCAGGTTTGATTTCCCAGGATCCATGTGAGCCAGATGCACAAGGTGGTACATACATCTAGAGATCATTTGCAGTGGCTAGAAGGTCCTGGCATACCCATTTGCTTGCTTTCTCTCTCTCTCTCTCTCTCTCTCCCTCTGCTCTTTCTCTTTCCCTCTCTCTCTTAAATAAAATAAAATAAAATAAAAATATTCCTGTTTGAGAGTAAAACTCAAGTCCATCTCTTTGCTTGCATGGTGACAGTATACGTTTTACTGCTGGGAACTGAAAGGCCCTTTTTTCATAAAACCTAGGGAAGGTGAAAAGCAGTTCAATTAGAGCATCTAACTGTGGTCATCTGTTATCTTCAGATCAGTGGGACCGCTCAGCTTGACCCTAGGGAGCTTAGCTGTGCACTCTTTCCAGAACATTCCCTGAAGTTTCTCCAATGCTATTAATTTTACAGATCACTGTAATAAAACTCACTGTTCGGTGCTCTCTTGACTTTAACAAGCAAACACTAGAGTGCAGTGTAGAGTAAAAAGAGATTTTCACTCTAATTAAGAAGTTCATGATCTGTAATTTCAAAGTCCATCAAGCATAGTCTTATAAAAATAGATGAGCTATGCAGGAGGCTACAGGATCAATATACAAAAGACAATAAAGTTAAATCAAGTTTGGTTTATACCTTTAAAAGTAAGACATTTGAAAGGAGATCAGTGCAACATCATTAGGTCACTGTAAAGTGATGTGTTCATATTTTACAAGACCAGACTTCATGGGAGCCTTTAATGTCTGTACATTGCTATGCATTTCAAAATATATTTGATGCCATAACTCACAATTTTATTAACATTTTTAGTTTCCATTAAATGTTTTACATACTGCTATATGGAATTTTGTTTCATCTCCTAGAAAAGTTTATGCTTAGCAAGGGATATAGAGCAATTTTAATGTATTTCATAGACTTTTCTTCAGTTCACTTTATTGCATCTTAAAGTAAGTTGAAATATGTAAACAGGCTTTGTATAACTATAGCTTTTAATTAGTTTCATGCCTTGAATTGGAAAGAACAGAGAATAAATCTAGAAGAGAACAAACATAAAACTACTGTGGTCATCAATTTGCCACAGAAAACTCCCAGTTAAATTGTTACAAAGAAACTTTGAGCAAGTGGCTGCATATGTTTAGGAGAAGCTACAATCGTGAGACACACTATAGTTTAACTCTCCTGAAGTCGCATCATGATAAATTTCATCACCCGTGAAATGAGAATCAAAGTTCCCATTCTGCATATCACAGAAGAGCTCATGCAGGGAGTGGATTCCTAAACAACAAGTGAGCATAAAAAGATGAGACCAAAAGGCTGATTATTACTTGCTTAGAGCCAAAACAGAATAATGTCACACCCACCTTGCAACAAAGTATACAGCACATGCTAAACATTCACTATTGTTAATTTATTTGTAAGCAAGCTCTTTTAACCAATGAGCCAGCTCCTTTAATTTGTGTGTGTGTGTGTGTGTGTGTGTGTACACACACAGAGAGAGAGAGAGAGAGAAGCCAGAGGAAAACCTCTAGATGTCTGTGTTCTTTAACTTTGAGACAGGATTCTTGCTGCTTCAAACAAATGCCAGTGTAGCCGGGCGTGGTGGCACATGCCTTTAATCCCAGCACTCGGGAGGCAGAGGTAGGAGGATTGCCATGAGTTCAAGGCCACCCTAAGATTCCATAGTGAATTCCAGGTCAGCCTGGGCTAGAGTGAGACCATACCACAAAGAAAAAAAAAAGCCAGTGTAACCTCCCTGTGAGCTTGGGATTCCCTTAGCTCCACTTCCCACAGTTGTAGGCATGCTGGGATGACAGGTGCATGCGCCACTTTGCATTCAGCTTTGAGTGGGTGCTGGGGAGGATCAAACTCCCAGAGTTTGCAAACAAGCACCTTTAACTGCTGAGTCATCCCCAGCCTACATTCACCATTTTTAATGGAAGATATCTTTCCAAATGCATGGGTGAAAACAAAATGAAATACAAAAGAAGCCTGCAGCATCTTACGCTGTCAGGATGTAAGCACTCAAAACACACAAGGGAACACACAATGACTGTGCATCAAGAGAACACAAGTGCCAACTGAGCGAGCTGCCAGTGGTAAAGCTCGGGTGTGTTTGTTTCGGTTTGGTGTGGTTTGGTTTTTCAAGGCAGAGTCTAGCTGTAGCCCGGTACTTACTGACCTGGTGTTTACTATGCAGTCTCAGGTTAGCTGAGCCTCCCGAGTGCTGGGATTAAAGGTGTGTGTGTGCCACCATGCCTGGCTAGAGTAATCTTCTTTCCTTCTTTTTTATTAAGTAGAAACTTTGTATGGACACTTTTTTTTCACAAATAGGACCTTTTATTTGTCACTATTAAAACCAGAATTTTAAACAGACTCTTGCACCGGCGGCTCGTATCCATCAGCTCGCTCAGCTTTATGGGAATCTAATGGAAAGAAGAACTTAGTGGGAAAAGAAAACGAAGGTAAGTGGGGTATCAAAATGCATGGTGTATATATATATGAAATTGGTAAAAATAAATAATTGTGGAGGTTGCTCCAAACATGACACAGCATAGCAACCTGTCCTCTGGTTTGGCGGGAGTGTTTTTTTTTTTTTTTTTTTCCAACATATGCTCTGCCATTGGAATCCCAGAAACCACAGGAAGCTAGCAGTCTGTGGACATTTTGCATGTTCCGTCTCCCATCCTCTGCTTCAAATGTATCTTGCTAATACTTTACCACTTCCTGTACTTTATATTCCATCAGCATATAGTTCTCAAACCAAGAGTGCTTGTCTAAAATTAGGGCAATCGTGACGTCTGCAGACTGCTCTGTGCAGAACACAGGTGAATTGATGCAATCAGGCAAGACAGTGAAGACTGGCTGAGCCAGGTAAAAGAAAATCGTTTTGGCTGATCCTTACTAAAATCGGTCTTAAGAAAAAAACATTCACCAGATCAGTGACTGCAGTAACCAGGAGAGATACTCATCTTCTTCAAGATAGCAGTAGATAACAACTGCAGGTTCTATAATGATGCTATCCCATGAGTCAAAGGTAAATGGGGTGTTTCTTCTAATTATACATTCATAAACTATGGAAATGACAGCAGGGTGGGTCCATGAACTCGATGTGGAGACTGAGTCACATCTGAGCTGACTCCAGGTACCATCCAGCCATTGCTACAGTGGTATTCTGGGTTGTCGGGAATCATCAACCATTCTCGGCCATCGTGGATATTCTTTCCCCAGAGCTCAGTCACGACACTGTAAGATACATTCACAGTATATGTATATATGTCTATGGCAATGCCGGCTGGATTCTTCCTCAAGACACCCTAGGTCTTCAGCAAAGAGCACTAGGCCCCTGACCAGGCTTAAGTGTGGCTTTCCTCAATTAATCACTAGAGTTTTCAGATGCATAAATTAGACAATGTTCTTACAGGATCTACCCTTAATCTATCCTTAGGGACACCATAATGACCTGTATACATAGTCAGAGACCTTTCTGGATCAAGTGTGCTAACTACTGTTCTGTCCTGCTGGCCTTCTTAGTGAATGTGTCCACCTGGAATTTGTAGACTCTGTGGCATTCCATCATTTCGACTAAAGCCAAAGGACTCCTGTCCATTTGGTTACCCACAGCCATACCTGGACACAACCAGAATCAAGCAGACCTTCTTGATGATACAAGTGATATTCCATGAGCCAAAATATGAATTCAGGATTTCCAGGAACTCATCCCATATCAGTATATTTGCCATGGTCTTTCTAGTGTTATTTCTTTTTATATATAAAACCAATAGAATCTATTCACATATATTCCCCAGGTATGGCTATGCATACAATTATTTTCAGTTGCCTTTCTTCTACATCATATTCTGTTTATGGCCCCATGAAGCCCCAGGCTATGACCAGACTAATTTTCTATATCCCATCTTTGAGGCCTTTCATGATACAACTCCTGTTCTGTACCCGTTAGTGTCCAGTATAGATGGAAAAAAATTTACAGAACAACTAAAATAGAGAAATTTTCATATAAGTAATTGATAATCATTAACTGGTAATTAACTATTAACTATTAAAAATAAGCATAAGTGGGGCTTAGTGGTTAAGATGCCTGCCTGTGAAGCCTAAGATCGCAGGTTCAATTACCCAGTAACCACATAGGCCAAATGCACAAAGTAGCACACTGCATCTGGAGTTCATCTGCAGTGGCCACAGGCCCTTGTGTGCCCATTCTCTCTCTCTCTCTCTCTCTCTCTCTCTCTCTCTCTCTCTCTCTCTCTGTGTGTGTGTGTGTGTGTGTGTGTGTGTGTGTGTGTGTATCTCAAATAAACAAATAAAATTATAAAATAGAAATAAGATTATATGGGATACAAATTAGCAAATGCAAAAAGTCATAGCTTCTGACAACACCAAAACCTTTTCCAAGGAGAAAGACTTGGGGCTTCTGTGAAGAAACAGCACCCTAATTCTGTAAATACTTGCCTAAGGGTTCAGGTAAGCCAGAAGACTAATGGTTCTTTCAATAGTGTGAGCTTTATGGACCATGAAATAGAAAGCCCTGAGCACACAAAGATTTCAGAGGTACTGCCTTGTATCCTGCACGGGCTGGGTCCTGTAGGATGCAGACACAGAGGTGGTCTTCAAGTACACTCATTGGAAGCGAAGGTTGTGTGTGGAAGGCAAAAGTGGACCAGGGTGAATGGGGAAAGCCTTCAGACCAGGACTAGAAACGGAGTTCAGTTAGCAGGGTATTTTCCCAGCATGCATGAAGCCCCAGGTTTGATCCCCAGCAACCAATAAACTGAGCATGGTGGTGCCCATCTGTCACCCCAAGTGAGCCCTTTTGTCACCACCATGCTCAGTCTTCAGCTGAGGGCCACCCAGACAGCACATGACCCAGTAGCTGAGGCAAATCCTGAAGGCAACTGAAGCCAGGGACCGCTACCAGCTGCATTGAATGTCTCCTAACATTTATTTAATTGAGCCTCTTCCAACTCCCTCTTATCACCCGTCTCACTGTCCTCATCCCTACTTAAACCTTTGCAGTTCTAGCATTCTCTGTGCCCCCCAACCTACTGTAAGAGCTCAGAAATAAAATAATATTTTTCAAACTACTATTTCTCATATCACTTATGTGGCAGATTGTATTTTCCTAAATTATGGTAACAATATATTCTGCAAACCTCTTTCTTTACTTTCCAAAGTGAATTTAGCACTTTTTCCATAGAAACTATCATCTGCATCTCCCACATGGTACAGAGGGCACAGCTGGCTAGTGTAAGCTCTGAGTATGGCAGTAGAAGTGATGCCACATTATAATAGGACTGGGGGGGTGGGAAATGATGCATACCCACATTGGCATCTGCCTAGTGAGGCCAAGCCAATCAAAAGCCAGCAGGTAATTGAAGGATATATTAGGTCATACTTGATGTCCACCTTCAGGTGTCTTTCTGCCGAGCCCCTGTCATGAAGCAGACAAACGGTCCTTTTTATTCTGTCCGTATTACTGACCCATAGAAATCATGGTTGATTTTTGGCATTATTTGGGGATGATTTTTACACAAAAATAAATTGCTATAGCTTATTAGCTCTTAGAGTGGCCTGGCTATTAATGCAGTGAGGTCCTAAAGACCTTATATAAAGGCTACTGTGGTAGTTTGAGTAGATGTCTCCCAATAGATTCAGGAGTTTTATTAAATTTTATTGGATTTTCAGCTACCAGGCTGGAGGAGGTGTCACTGGGGGCACATCTGAATTCCAGCCAAAGATATGAAAAGTGCTTGAGTTCTGCCTGTGGTTCTCTGTTGGTTTGGCTGCCAGGTTTTTGCTCTTGCTTTTGGCGGTGGGTTTTCTCTTTTCTGCCATTATAGAACTATCCCTGTGTCTGTAAGCTTCAAATAAATCCCTTCTTCCTCCCATAAACTGTGCCTGGTCTGGAGGTTCATCGCAGCAATCTGAAACTGTCTACTACAGCTACAGAATTAGCATACAAGAAAAAAACCGGTTGGCAAAGAGGAAGGCCAGAAACTAAAATGGGTGGAGTCATGGGTACAGGCACAGTGCATAAAAGCACTTCAGAGTGACTCGAGGTAACCTGTGAGCTCATTATAATACTAAAATGCACATCCTTGGATAGAGATTCAAGATGCTAAGGAGTGGGCAGGGAATAAAACTCAGTCAGTAAAGCACTTGTCATGCAATCATGCAAGCCCAAGGACCTGAGTTCAGATCTCCAGCACCCAGGTATATATCCAGTGAAAATGGTGACCCACCTGTAAACCCAGCACTCCTGAGGCAGAGACAGGAAATCCTCAGAGCAGGCCAGCCAACTAGACTCACCAAATCAGTGAGCACTGATACTGTTACAATAACTAAGGTGGAAAGCAATCAAGGAAGACACCCAATGTCAACCTCTGTATGCACTCATGTACACACACACACACACACACACACTCACGTGCACATGCATGCACAAGGAAACAATCATATGTACTCACCACATGCACATACAAAGGCCCAAACAAACTAGGTAGGCATGCAATGCACAAAGTTGTCACACAGATAAAGCACACACAAGAAGACCCATGCTATGTGACATAAAAGACTCCATCCTTTGTATAGAGTTGACACTTAAGCTACTACCATCTTTCTCTTCTGTTCTTGCATGTTTTCTGCTCCTTCAAAGTTCTCTCTCTGCCTCTCCTTCTATCCGTGTCTCTGTCAAACTCCTTGTTCAAGTACACAAGAACCTGGAAAAGCTCTGGGTTGCCCATCACACCCATGTGGTTGAACTACAAGAACAAATTGTGGGAATTAACTGTGGAAAAGAACTATGAGAATATTTTTATGAACCTTACAATTAACTCTTATGAAATTATTGCTATAAGGTGCTAAATTACTTACTTGTAACTTGCCCTAAAATTGTAAAAATTACAGCTACATAATCCACTTGCCTAAAACAACATGACTAGGTTTCTCTGCTTGGCATACCTTTGGCCTGAACAGCACAGATGAACAATATTGACAAACAATGGCTAGAAATGCTGACTTATGGGTCCCTGGGTCCTCCCTCCGGGGCCAGCTGTGGTCCCCTGAAGGCAGCCCAGGCAACAGTGGTGGTGAGCACACGAGAATCACTCTCGGGTGAGTCTCTGTGAACAGCTCTTGGTTTATTGTCAGGGAAATGGATTTATAAGCAGTTGAGGGTAGGAAAAGGGTCCTAAGGGGATTTGTATGTATAAGGTTGCTTTCTGATGCCTAATTACTATATGGGGACATTCATTCCAGCACATAGGCAATGGCAGGGGTATGGGCTGTGCAAAGGTGCTGGCTGATACTATATAAAGAGTTACCTGGGCAACTGGCCAAAGGCCACAGGGTTGGGGCAAAGCCTAAGTCTTATCTGAATGTCCAGATATCCGGTGCTTGGAGAGGGAGTGGCCTTACTTCCTTCCAACCTCAGGGTCAAGATTTTGTCCTGGGGTCCAGGCTCACTGTGACCCAAGAATGGGGTAAGGATCCTGGCTCACTGCAACCCTTGAGAATGGGGGGAGGAGCTCCTTTGCTGGTCTGGTCCCAGAGATATGACCAGGTTCAGGCGGCTGCAACCTCTCCATAGCCTGGGGCCTTCGTGTCAGACAGCTTAGGTTTGCCCTAACCCAGGGCCCTGCTTATGTCCGACACTGACTGATCTTAAGCTATGTTCTTTGCCCAGGTTACTCAGAGGCCTGGTTGGACTCTCTACTCAGAGCAAGCATACATGCATTGGAAGTGCTGACTGTAGTGCTGAGGAAAATGAGGTCAATAGCTAAGAGCTCACAGATCTGTTGAAGACAATAGGTGGCTTAATGTGATTGCTCTTGTTATCAGAGTGTATGCGTGTTCTGTAGCAACAGAGTAAAGCAGGTCATACTCCTGAATCCCTTCCTTTAACAAATTATCCAAAGGAGAAAGTTCCTTACCCTTTGCTCATATAATGTACTACTTCTTCAGTTATTACTGGTTTGGGCTGTTTAATAAAAATGCCTTTGAGTACCTGTATGCAGAAGAAGCCACAGCAGCTGTAACATTGTAATAGCAGCGACATCAGGTATACATGGTTTACTAATGCCTTAAACAAACTTCTCTTTTCTTCTTCCTTAAGCTGCTACTAAAGGCAGCTAGCCCATTCCTGGATATCCCTCGAGTTAGTTCCCCCACTTCCTAGGCTGTGCTCTTAGAAGCAGTTTGTCCACTCCTTGATAGGAAAATTCCAGAAGTTAGTCTTCACTTAACTGAAGGTTGTACCCCCAAATAGGGTAAACCCCAATAACTACTAGTATCATTCCAGAATCTATAACTGCAGTGATTTTCAGTTTTGTTTGGATGATGCAGATGGTTATAGAGGCACCTCACTTTCTTTCACACAATTGCCTCCAAACATTGAGCAGTGGAGGAAATTCAGTTAAACTTCCCAGATGGAAGAGGATTAGTCTAAGTGAAATGCATCCCCTCATTAGGCCCTTCAAATGTTTAAGAGACTAGTCTGTAATCTTAACCTGAAAGCCTTTGTCACTATTAATCAATAATTTAATTTTCATTTAGACTATTTTATGAGCAAATTATATGACTTTCTGGAATTTCATATATGCAAGGTCAACCTTTCACTGTACAAGCCAGTATTATTTGAATTTTAAATAGAAAACTGTTGCTCTTAGTAAAATTTCAGTAAAGAAAGACTTTTAAAAATTCTATACTTCTTTGGCAAATGGTCAATAAAGTATATATGAGGTAAAGCATTACATTAGTAATAGAAGTAAGGGGGAAAATGTGCATGTTTCTACTGGGGATAAGGAAGGAATAGAATGCTGCGTTACAATGATACCTTCTTTCCAGAGGAGACAATTTGAAAATAGCTTTTCAATATGAAGGGGAATTATATAAAATATTTAATGCAAATGTGGCTTAATGTTTGGAACATAAGCTTCCATGCCATATTTTTTTAATTATTTGTGTTTTCTTCAAAAGCCATCAATGAATGGTTAAAAAAGAAGTTATATGGCCAAGAGCTAGTCACTGATGAAAATAGAAATTGATTAAAAAAAAAGTTTTGGACAGTTGTTTGGCAATGCCTATCATGAGAGAAATAAAAATGTTCATCACCTATGACTCAATGATTCCACTGCTGGGATCTCACTGCTGAGTAATTACATTAAAAACATAAAAAATTAAAAGTGTAAATAATATTAATTCATGAACTTTTTTAGATTCACAAAAAATGATGGCAACATCAGTGAACAAGCAAGGGAATAGTTTTCAAAAATCTATGGGCTCTTCTGCAAGTTATTAAAAATAATAATTTTATAAGCTGAATGGCATCATGGAAAAATGCTGCTTTTGTGATACAAAAATGCATTACGAAAGAGCAATATTTATACAATACAAAAACAAATAAATATGACTAGAATATACGGGCATGAAAGTAGAAGGGGGGCTAGATGGGCAAACAAAGGGCCAGCAGAAAGGGGTAGAGGCCTGGGGAAAGGTTTAGAGCATCAACAAAAAATTCTTTGTATACTAAATTTTAAAATAAACTAATAAAAATAAGACACAATAATAAGTAAATACAGAACCTTCAAGGAAGCACAAATATTAAAACATGTTTATGTGTAGGCATTGAGTTAATTCATTGAGTTAATTCTGCCTCTTTGGATTTTGATGCTGTGGTGATTTGAGTGATATGTCCCTCATATGGCCCCCAGCTGGTAGCAATTTGGGATGAGGATCCTCGAAAGACGAGAAATGTTGCTGGGAACACACTTAAGAGTGCTACAAGCACCTCCCCTTGCCAAAGCTGGCTGACAGAGACCACTTCCACCTGGATATGAGAGACAGCTCTTGCTGCTTTCTGCTTCCTGGTAGGGCAAGCAATGATGCCCAGCCTCTACTATACCATCCTTTTCCTACCATGATAAAGCTTCCCCTCAAGACTGTAAGCCAAAATAAACCCACTTCCACCCCCACATTAGCTGTTTTGGCTTGAGGGTTTGGTCCCAGCAACACAACAATGACTAAAACAGATGCCATTAATTTAAAACCAATGCTGATTTGTACATTACCTGATAACAAGCCATATTCCTTGACCATTATTGATACTTATTACAATTTTGCCAGCTCTGAGGAAACCAATAAAAATATTATGCAAGAGGGCTGGAGAGATGGCTTAGTGGTTAAGACACCTGCCTGCAAAGCATAAGGATTCATGTTCAGTCTCTCTGCAAAGCCCACATAAGCCAGATGCACAAAGGTGACACAAGCACAAGGTTGCACATGCGCACTAGGTGGTGCAAGTGTCTGGAGTTTGATTGCAATGGCTGAGGCCCTGTCATGCCAATTCATTCTCTTTCTCTCTCTCTCTCCATTAAAGTCAACTTTTCAGGAAATTCTTGTCAGCAGGGTAATACATGCATGGCACAACTTCTCCTTTCAGCCCCAAACTGAATAGACTATCTGATTGAATGAAATGTATTTTGTCCCATGCTCTTCATTTTGATCAAAATTTTAAAGATGTGTCATAGTGTTCCAGATTTCAATAGTTTGATAATTTTGACTAATATCTGCCTCTTATGAAAGAAGGTAGATTGTGTAAGAAGGAAGGCAGAAAAGAGACAGTGGTTGGGGTTGTAATTGCACTAGGCATAGAGACACACCAGGTTTAGCCAACATTTCATACAAAAACTAAGTTTGCTACTTGGTTATTTTGTTTGGGATGGACTAAGTGGTGAACCTCTTCAAATTTAGGATTTTTAAGACACAAGCAATGCACCCACCACACCATGCCGGAACATGTCTAGCCTGGAGTCCAGGAATGTGCATTCCAATAATGCTGCGTGTGGTACCAAAATCACCACACCTGAGAGCAAACGGTTATCACAGTTGAAGTTTAATCACAGTTAAAGAAATCTTTCTTTAATACAGATTTATTAAGCAAAGCTAAATTATTGGAAGTCTTGGGCATTTCTGTCACCCCCACCCCCACCTCCTAGGCTCTTTGATGTTGGCCTTAACATTTCCCAGTTTTGACCTTTAGAGAATCTTTACCACATCCAGAGCCTTGGGAAGCCTGATACATGAAGACTGAGAAACAGAATTGTTTTTTTTTTTGCTCCCATGGTGGCACATACCTGTAATCTTAGTCCTCAGGAGGCAGGAGCAGGAGAATGATGTGTTCAAGACCAGCATGAGCTATCTAACAAGTTCCAGGCCAGGCTGGGCAAAAATGAGACCATGTCTCAAAAGTCCAAGTTTATTACTTAAACTTTTTAAAACACCAAACTTTTTAGATGAAAGTGAAAGTGTGCTAGGCAAGTCTGATAGAATACACCAACATTGGTGAGCCTATTTCATTTTAGACCTGTCTGCCTGTGTTTTAAGTACTTAATAATGTCAAAACATTCCTGAAAGTAACTGAGATGAAATGGGCAATTTCAAGGTAGCCCTGTTGACTTAGGAAGGACATGGAATTCTCACCCCTGCACTTACCTCCTGCTGGCTTTCAGAATATTTGACAACTTTGCTAATTACAGACATCTGCATAACATTCAGCCTGTGGCAATTAGACACAAATTGAAGCAATTGGATAAAACCCTGTTGTTAAAAAATTCATTTACCTTTTCAAGTTTTTTTCTTGACTAGAATCTGTAGTACACTGGAGAGACATGCCAGGGAGTCTCTTGAAAGCTAGATGTATTTGTGAGGGGTTCTAGATAGAAAACTTGACCAATGGCTCCATTTTCAAGTTATTTCTATCTTTCCATAAATTTCCAAAGCAAACTTCCAAGCCCTGATATTATTCTTTGAAATCTGTGGGTTGAAGTCTCAAAGGTCATGATTTCTTAAAGGGGTGTCTTTGAATTTTCTGTACCTCCTGATTGGTAACCTATTTCTTAAATTCTTACAATTGTGGGTAACTAGAATTTACATTTCAGGATATATATATATATATATATATATATATATATATATATATATATATTTAAATGTGTGCACTCTTCTCCTTTCACTATAAATATCATCATCTATGTATATTTAACACTTCTGGAGCAGAAATGGACAAAGTGCACTTTTTAGTGAGACCAGACAGATATATAATGTTCTCCACACACATAAATTCTCTGCCTGGCTTCCTGGTAGTGCTTTGCTAAAGAACTCAGAATTCACTGAGGGATGTTATCATGAGGCTGTTATGACTCTCAGTGTCACATAAAGTGTTTGAATCAATATTTTATTGATTTTTTAAAGTTTTTTTTTTTTTTTTTTTTTTTTTTGGTTTTTCGAGGTAGGGTCTCATTCTAGCCAAGGCTGACCTGGAATTCACTATGTAGTCTCAGGGTGGCCTCGAACTCATGGCGGTCCTCCTACCTCTGCCTCCCGAGTGCTGGGATTAAAGGCGTGTGCCACCACACCCAGCTTTTTCAGGTGTTTTTTCAAATGTTCCCATACATATACCTTGTCTTACATATTTATCTTTGTCATATATATACACATATGGCAATATATATATATATATATATATATATATATATATATATATATACATATTTCTTCCAGACTTCTCTCTCTGCAAAATAATCAGAACAGCCTTCATTTTAAAACTCTGTGTGTGACAAAGACAGAGAAAGAGAGAGAGAGATTGATTGTGAGTATGCAGCGCCATGGTGCAAGTGTGGGGGTCAGAGGACAACCTCAGGTCTTCACCTTCCACCTTGTTTGAGAAAGGGTCTCTGTTTTGCCACTGGGAACACCGGGCTAACTGGCCCATGAACTTCCAGAAATTCTGTCTCAGACTTTCATCTCATCTTAAGCATGCTGACATTATAGATGCTTATGCTACCACATCTGGCTTTTCCTGGCTCTGGAGACTAAACTCAAGTCATCATGCTTATGCACTTTTACACATTGACGCATCTCCCTAATCATAGAAGAGATAGCTTTCTCCATTGCTAGAGCTAGGCCTGAACTTCTTCTATAGGCTGTCTTACTATGGAATAGTGCCAGTGGATATTCAAAGGACCCTCAAAAACTTTGGGGTGAAATCATGTCATGTGCCCTTCCCTATGTATTTCCAAATTGTGCATTGACAATAGCGTATCATAGTCAGCTTCATGTTGCTGGGATGAACTTCCAAACCAGACACAGTTTATGGGAGGAACGGATTTATTTGAAGCTTACAGATCCAGGGGAAGTTCCGTAATGGCAAAAGAGGCTGGGCCCCTTTCACACCAAGCAGAGAGAGACACAACCATACAGCCAGAACCACAAACAAGTGCAAGCAATCAAAACCACAGGGATCCAGGAAGAGCTCACTCTGCATACCTTAGGCTGGAATTCAGATCTTCCCCCAGTATTAGGAGTCTGCCTGATAGGGGCAAAAGCTGCAAATTCAATTTTAATAATACCTGAGTCAATAGGGAGACATCAAGCTACCACACGCAGTTTTCTCCCTTTTAAAGCATAACCATTTTAAAATATTTTTGTTTATTTTTATTTATTTAAGAGCAACAGGCAGAGAGAGAAAGAGGCAGAGAGACAGAGAGAATGGGCACACCAGGGCTTCCAGCCACTGCAAACAAGATCCAGATGCATGCGCCACCTTGTGCATCTGGCTAATGTGGGTACTGGGGAATTGAGCCTTGAACCAGGGTCCTTAGGCTTCACAAGCAAGCGCTTAACTGCTAACCCATCTCTCCAGGCCAGCATAACCATTTTATTAAAAGAACTTTTCACCATCCCATCAAGGCATCTAAACTTTCCCTTTCTACCTCTATGGTTTATCCCTCTCTTCCTTTTTCTTTCCATTGTTAATTTTCTTCTTAAATCTTCTGATCTCAACCATCAGTAACTGCTCACATATAGTCCAGTCCTCTGACCTCCTAGCGAGTGAGTAATTCCCCTGTTCTCCTTCACATTTACCATTTTACAACATTCACCTAAATAAAAATGCAGGCTTTGGTACATTCTTGTATGCTTTTATGCTTCTAATAAATCACTTAAAATTAAATTGAATTTAATCAAAGCCAATGGAATACAAAGTAATGATATATGTGTCAATAGTGGGGTTAAATTTAAAGATCAGTCTTGCAATTTACCTGCTGGTTCATGAATATAAAAGGAGTGGTAATATTTCTTCTAGCCTCCTGGGAAGATCACAGGTGTTAGTCCATTCTGGTTTGATATGTACTAAGGGAAATTGGTTATGTTACTTCATTTCTTTATGATTCAAGTTCATCGTGACTTGATAGTGATATAGTCCATAAGTTGCCTTGGGTATTTAATAAAATTTAACCCAAAGACCTTTGCAGCTCTCAGTAAACATTAAATGTTAATTTTATCATTTTAACTAGATTAATCTAAATTATAAGTATGTGGAACCTATGCTACTACTGTGGTTTAATTGAGCATCAATTCTTAAGCAGAACCTCAACCTACACTAAAATATTGATCCAGTACTTTAAATGCTTTCATAAATATATTAACATAAATAGTACTGAGAGACATGGTAGGAAGTAAAGATCCATGGATGGATGACAAAGAGAGTGAGGGTATTATTTCCAGGTAAGAATATTAGACTAGATTATGGGAACCTTTGGACTAGATGATGAGAACCTCTACCTACAAGTGGTGTTAATTTGTTTGCTTTAATTTCCAGAATCTTTCTCTGAACCAAGCACCATAAAGATGCACATGTTCACTGTTAATTTTCAATTTTCCAAACAGATGCCTTAGCATTTCAGTCATTGTATTAATTTAGCTTTGTATAAATCCTTCATGTAAATCTGTATTAAAATAAAAATTAGAAAGCAATTTAAGAACATATAACAGGCCACTAATGAGATTAAGATGCTACCTTTAGCCTTGAGTAGTGATTCAATATTTATAATTCTGCTTGCTCAACATATTAATATCCTTGACATGCTGAGAAATGGTCTTCAAAAAGTATTTTACTGAGCCTCAGGGCTCAGTATCTTCAGAGGTAACTTGAGGGCAGGAGAATGGGTACACTTGGAGCTTCCATGCACCTCCCTCTGTCCCCAGCCAAAGCCGCACTGCTATATAAAGGCTTCCTTAAAATCTCTAAAGGCAGCTCACTGCAGCAGGACAACAGTTGAGCCAAATTTGATCTGCAACTTTGAAACGATAAATTTAGCCATTCAGCTCAAAATAATTAACACAACAGATTTTTCCTGAATGTATTATTTTAAAACTAAATTTAGACCTAAGTAGGTCATCCACTAAAAACTAGCATATATTCATCTCCCAATAAGCGTCTTTTGAAGAAGCCCTCAGATGGCTTTGCCCAGGGATTTGGACCCAGAGGTGGGTGCTATCTTGACAATACTGAGATCAAGCTCTGGAATGAGCTAAGGTCACAAGAGATACATACTACTGTCTTACTCCTACTCATTCATTTTGTTTGTAAATCTGGTGTCTTAATTGTTTCATTCTTCTCTGGTATTATGCCATGAGAATATTCACCAATGAACTAAATGCTCAAATAAAGTATGAATTAGAAGTATCTTTGTTATAAATGGTTTACCTCTCTAAAGAATTAAAAACCATTTTCACAAACATATTCATAATTTTAAGTTTTGAATCATACTAATGAATTGTGGTATTAATAAAGCTTAAAATATATTGTAAACTATGACATTCTGTTAAATTTTTCCAGATATTAGTTATTTGCTCCATTTGGTCTGGCTTTAACATTTACTCAATAGTACCGATCAACTATTTCTCAAGGTTACAGAGTTAGATACAAAGAGAAGAGCTATAACGCAGAACTTGTGTGTGTGGCATGCACATACATGCAAAATATTAGAAATTGAACCTACATGCTTGAACTATATCCCTAGGCCTCTACTTCTCTTATTTGGAGACAAGGCTTCAGTAGGGTTTCCATGAAGGCCTTGAATTTAAAACCCTCATGTCTCATCCTACTGAGTAGCTACAGCCTACTGAGTAGCAAGGATTTCAGGCCTGTGGCACCAGACCCAGAACCCGTGACCTTTTAGTGACTGAGAGGCAGAGCATCACTACTGCCTGTGGAAAGCCAGGCTTTCTTGGGAATTTTGTGACTGCCATTTCTAATCACAATACTCATTCTAGAAAAATTTACACTTTAAAAAATAAATAATTAAAAATCAACAATCTGTCCCTTGTGATTACTGGAAATTCTGTTTTTCAGGGATTTTTGTTCTTTACGTGGGTTTGCCTACAAGCACCAGGATAGTTTCCACTTAGTGTTCAGACTCTAAAAACTGCATAATCAGAAAAATATAATAAGTTACAGTACTAACATCATTTTATGTATAAAAAAAGATCACTCTCAGTGAACTCACCCAATCACAGAAAGATAATTGCCGCATAGTATTACTCATCTACAGCTCCTAACCTGAATCTACCGAGATGCCGACATACCCAACAAGCATCTCAAGGACAGGACAATAGGGTAGGTAGGGCAGGAGGGGAGGGTAAGAATGGGGGTGGGCTACACAAAACTGGACCCAAATGGCAATGGTACCATAAAATTCTACATCCTAAAAGACAGACTAAATGGTTGAACCTTCACCAGGCCCTTAGAGGGAACACCTGAGCCACAAGGCCCTGGAAAGTGTACGATAAAGACTGACCTTAATCTTCTCCTGTTTCTGTTTCTCTCTCTCTCTCTCTCTCTCTCTCTCTCTCTCTCTCTCTCTCTCTCTCCCTCCCTCCCTCTTCTCTCTCCTCTCTCTATCTCCTTTATATTACTAATCTTTTTCTTCCTTCTCTTCTTGGGTGCTGACCTGTAACTCCCAGTACCAGCAGGTGGCTATCATCCACAATGAGCTCTTGATCAGAGAGAACTACAAGGTTTCCCAAAAGAAGACAGATTTCTGTTAGAGTACTTGATGACCCACCAAAGGTTAGTGGTAAGACCCTACTGCTGAAGATACCATATGCTGTTGGCACGTAACATGGGGTGACACGGCTGGAAGCTGGAAGAGAGTCAGTCCCCAGACAGCTCTTCTAGTGCTAGAAGAGGCTGCATGGGTGACTGGGGGAAAATGAACAATATCTGACCAAGCAACTCATGGTCTAACCTACTTAGCAGCAAACAACCTGACGTGATGCTCACACAAGTGCAATAGTGGCACTCAGCCATGGTGGGAAAGCAACTGCTCTTTATTTGACTAACTGATCTTCTCAGTGGAATGGATCCCAAAGCTGGAGCTGAGAAACAAGTCAGAACCATATCCAAAATATGAGCCCACTCTCCATTACCAAGCTCCCACCAATCGCAGGCTACAAGAGGACCTACACCTATTAAATTCTCTCTAAAAAACAAAGGTTATCCCATTTATCTGGCACTAACTTCACTCTTCATTGGAGAATTTGCATCTCTTTTTCAGATGGACAAAGATTCTAAGGAGACAACCAGCCCATCACACCTCAAAAGGGCCCCAGCTGAAACTAAGAGTAAATGGGGAAATAAGTTAGAGTGCTGTTTTCTTGGTGAACCTAGTACCAGCACAAGGGTGAAGAAAATAGACACAGAGAACACTCAACTCCTATCAAACCAGATATCCAGAGACACAGAGGCTACCAAGACCTCATCACTGAAGCAGACCTAAAGTGAACCCAACATGGCTCAGGGAAATTTGCTGAAGAGGGGGTGGAAAGAGAGTCAGAGCCACACGTTGGGTCATGATACAGAGAGACATTGCCTCCTACTCACAGCTGATGGCTAACCCCACAATGCACGACCTATATTCCCCAACATGGAGGGTCCCTGAGGACAGGGGAGGACAGAGGGGAGGCTAATGATGGCATGAACTTGACTGTATATACTAAGTACAAAACTGATATTTTTTTAAATATATAAATGTACTGAAAATAAAAGAACAAAAAAATCCCATTAAGTTTTCATTGTTCTCATGACATTTTTAATCTTTCACCATATATAATGAAGAATGGCTGGTATATTTCAGCTTAATTAGAATCCAATTTTACCTCTGGGTTCTTAAGTACCATGTTACAAATTTATATTTCAGTCTCAAGCATGTGATGATGCATTTAATTCAAAACCTCATTCCTCTTTTTTTAATTTCTATAACTGTTGATTAGTTTTACACACCATAGAAAATTTTATCTAAAAATTATTTCCAATTCACAAAGAATATGGTATTTTAGATTCAGTGAAATGCATGTTATGCCCATTTTATCATAGAAATAATATAAGTTGTGAGCAAAAGCAGAAAGAAATTGGAGTTAGAGTAAGCACACTCATTTTTTTATCTGTAAGAGCAAGAATTCCAAAGAAGCCTGTAAAGCCTTCAGCCAAAATAACAAAAACTTCCTAAAAAATTAAAACTTGACTAAAATTGAGTGATAGAGGAAAGGAGAAAATAAGTACACTAACTGTATGATTATTCATAGAATGAAAGATAATGTCCTAAGTATTGAATAATTAAGAAAATTATATAATGGCAAAAAAGTTATGGCTAGGAAGGTGGCGCCTGCAGGAGAAGTGTGAGTTCTTGGGTTCAGAGCTGCAGAACCTGTGTACAAAGCCAGACAGTATACAAGGTACCTGCAATCCCCAAGCACCCATAGCACGATGGGAGGCAGATGCAGAAGAATCTCCCAGAAACATGTGGGCCACCTACCCTGGCATATACACAGGTGAACAGCCAGAGACCCTGACCAAAACAAGACAGAAGGTGAGGACCAACAACTGAAGTTGTTCTCTGACCTACACACACACACACACACACACACACACACACACACACAGTCACTGAAAGAAAACTATAAACATTCTAAATGCTATAAGAGTTATATGGTAAAAGTAAAGCAAATAATAGACAATATATGATTTAAAAGCAATAAAAACTTAAAATATAATTGACTTTAAAATAGTAAATTCAAATATATTGTATTAATAAATCTAAATGGATTAAATCTACCCCTTACTAACAATGTATGAGGGCTAATGCAGCAGGAAGAAACCAAGGAACGACAGACAGAGGGCTGAGGAGACTAGATAGCAAATGAAAGAAAAAAAGGAGAGAAATATTAAAGGGAAATATGGAGAAGGGATGAAGAATAAAAACGGCAAAGGTTAGAATCTTAATCAGGTTGCACCTTGTGTTATAAAACACTAAATGACATAAAGAGGGTTATCATCTAGCAGAAATATTCATAGTGAAGATTTTTTTTTTTTTAGGGTAAGACAAATCTGGAAACTTCCTCCCTACTGGCCAGCTTTATTTGTGCCAGAAAGTGGTATATACACCTCTGGGTAAGAAAAGGAATTAACAGTCCTACCCAGCTGTAGACCATATGTACTTCATAACTGATCTACAAGGCAAGATGTGTCCATCAGTACAATAGTGGCAGGAGAGTTATAGGAGTAAACACTTGTGCTCTGACTGGATTTGAAACCTGTTCCACAGGAAATAAATCATACCTGTTACCTTAAATCTAGCCAAAAGCTTGTGGCTAGAGACCTAGGCCCTGGTGGTTGGCGGGGGGCGGGGGTTAACCCAGTACTGTGGTGATGCTGATTTGACAGCGCGTGCCAAACTGCCTTTAAAATACCTATGTTTGTTCCAATAGATTGGTACTACTCTCAGCTCCGAACACAGAAGTTTCTCTATGCAAAGGGTAGGAAAGGGTAGGTAAAGGTATATACAGAGATCCACACAGGACAAAGTTATCAAGAATAAGTAACTCATTTATCACAACCTTCAAGGCTCAGGGAAACTAGGTCTTCTGGATACAAGTCCACTACACTCATGAACTCACAGCAGATGGGTTTCCTGTATATGATTGACTCTGTCACAGTCACATCATATATGAGGAAGGAGTCCACACCTCAGTGAGTAAATAGTAGACATGGATGATTTAGAGAAAAGGAGAAGTCATGTCCTTTGGGAGGGGGAGGGAGGGAAACATTGGGGGATTGCCCATTCTCCAATAAATAACCTCCCACCAATGATAACAATGATAATGCAAGTAATTTATTTAAGTCAGTGGGTAAAAAATAAAATGAAATGAGGAGCTGGAGAGAAGGCTTAGCATTTAAGGTGCTTGCCTATAAAGCCTGAGGACCCACGTTCTACTCTCCAGATCCCACCTTAGACAGATGCACAAGGGTGAGGCAAGCGCAAGGTCACACATGCCCACTAGGTGGTAGAGCGTCTGAAGTTTAATTCCAATGGCTGAGACCCTGGCACACCAATTTTTTTTCTCTCTCTCTCTCTCTCTCTCAATGTAAAATAAAATAAAAAAGGAAATGAAATAAACAAGGAATAGAAGTAGGATGGGGATCTAATGGGCAGTTATATACATGTCTACTATTTACTCAGAGAGGTGTGGACTCCTTCCTCATGTTTACCAATGTCACCAATGGATAAGTGAGTAAGAAAACTATAAACAAACACACACACACACACACACACACACACACACACACACACTGGGATACTATTCAGCCATTAAAGAAGAATGATAAAGAACGATATCCTATTACTTGTTACAACATAGATGAACCTAGAGAACATTATGATAAGTAAAATAAGCCAAGTACAAATATCTAAATATGTTGACCATATAAAAGTTAACAATATTTGCCAGAGGCTTGGGAGAAGAGAGAGGAGATAGGAAGAGGTTAGTGAAACTCTGCCTCAAAAACAAAAAGTAAGTAAACATTGATATAGAACTAAATGAGATTAAAAGAAATAATTAATAGAGATCAAAGTTTGTTCAATAAAGTAAAAAGTACAACTTATTTTTATAATGAGCCAATATTAAAATGTCCATATAAGGCCACTATGAAGTTCAAAATTAATTTCACAACATTAAGATGACAGCAGTAGCAGCAGAAGCAACATCCTCTGATCAAAGTACAGCAAACAAGAAACTTTACTAAACCAAAAATAATGTACTTAACAATTGGGTTACATTTTCTAATCCATCTATCTTCCACAGATTTCATTGCATCAACTGAAAAATAAATCTTGATTTAGTCATTTTGAAAGATTTATGAACTTTAAATTAAAATACTACATGTGTAAAATCTTTTGCAAGAATAACCTCTCTCACACACACTTAGAAGCAACTTAATTTGGCAGCTCCAAAGATTGAGACAACTTGATGACTATTCAATTTTTTAAATTAAATTATAAGTCCAGTTCTTTAACACCAGCCTTACTTAAGGTGGCCACGAGCCACATATGGCAAGTGGATGCCATATTGTATTTCAGATTATGTCCACTATTACAGATAGTTCTACTAAACAACAGTATCTTAGATTATACTTGAGAAATCTCCAAATATTTAGAAGTTTATGAGAATTATTTAGGTTGCATTTTAGCAAATTAACAGGGTCCTTCTAGTAATAGTCTCAGATGAATTTTTTTCCCACTTCACTTACTAATTATACTAAAAGATCATTCTCTCACTTAATATCCAACTGCATTAAGGTGCTAATTGAACATGATAAGTAAGCTGTGCATACTAATCACCAGTAATAAGTTTAATGTTGATTGCTTAAGCCTACAGCAGCTACTCACCTACATCATGCTGCAAGCCAACTTGAAGTTCCTCATTCTCATTAAGAAAATGTGCTTTATTCAGTTGATTTAATTATATGTGAACCCACAAGAGTAACACACATGTAGAGCTTTTAATGTTTATACCAAATGTGCACCCTGTCAAAATGTTCCCAGCTGAAGATGACTCTTAGATCCACCCAGTTTTCCAATGACCCCTTATGACATTCTATTACCACAAGCTTTGAACTAATAATAAACACTTTCTCTGCCTATTACCTTTCTTCATTAGTTCAATGTATTTTTAAATGTCTCAACTATCTGTTAGTCTAGTGACTCAGGATGGTTCATTTATTTTCTCTGATCCTCAGATCTCTTGTTCTCAAAAATTAGGAGAAGATGAGGGGAAAGAAAGTGACTATCTAAGCATAAATGTATGTACCTTTTCCCCCAGTTAGGAAAATATATTCAACTTTATAAAAAATATATAGTATTCTTCCAGGTGTGGTGGTACATGCCTTTAATCCCAGTACCCAGGAGGCAGAGGTAGGAGAATTGCTGTGAGTTCAAAGCCAGCCTGAGACTACATAGTGAGTTCCAGCTCAGCTTTGGCTAGAGTGAGACCCTACCTCAAAACTTGTGCATACACACACACACACACTCACACACTTTGATGATTCCCTGACCACTGACCAACATTAACAGCAGCCTCCAGCAAAATGCTCCCATGAGCAGTGCCATGGGCTCAAGAATAAATAAACTGAAATTAGAAGCTGTTTAGAAATTAACAAAAAAAAACCTTCATATAAAAATCTGGGAGAAAATTCTATAAATTTGGGCATATAGAACCATACATGCATTTGTATTTATAACTGAAGAGTCAAATATCAGTATATTCAGTATAAAATTGAAAAACTATAAATGCAACCAAGTAAAAGGATAAAGACAAAAATAATGCAAATAATAGAGTTGCTATAGTATGGCTATAAAAGCAGAACATTTGAAGCTTAAAAATACAGATGGGAGGGCTGGAAGGATGGCTTAGCAGTTAAGACATTTGCCTGCAAAGCCAAAGGACTCTGGTTTGATTACCCAGGACCCACATAAGCCAGATGCACATGGTGGCACATGCATCTGGAGTTCATTTGCAGTGGCTGGAGGCCCTGGTGTGCCCATTCTCTCTCTCTCTCTCTCTTGAAAAAATAACTAAATAATTCAAAAAAATACAAAGTAGAGACAAACAGCTTTAATCCAAGTTCTGCCCATTATTAGCAAAATTGCCTTGGCAATAATTTTAATCTGCATTTATTGGTAATGAATCATTAAAAGGATTATTTTGAAGCAATTCTTTAGAATTCATATAATTTTACAATTTATTACAGGTGAAAGTAAATTTTTACACTAATGAGATTGTTCCTTGTATACTTTAACATTAAGAATTAAATCTTAAAAGGACTTCCGGCCAAGATAGCAACCACCTAACCTTGCCGCACATCCCCAGGAAAGAAAGTCAAGACATTAAGGGTTCACTGAGTCTTTTAGGGGAGAGAAATCTCCAATAGATTGCCAGTGGGAGGGCACAGAGAGGAAAAACAGGGAATCGCTGATTCCCTAGCATGCAGGTAGCCCACCAGTCCCCCACCCCAACCCCAAGCAGCTGCGGTACCCACAGACCCAGCTTCAGGATACTCCTGCACTGACTGTAGGAAATAAAGGTTATGATAGAGGGAAGGAGGGGAGGGCTTAAAGGGGAGGGTGTAGTAGATATGTAAGTAGAGGAGCAGAATGCTGGGGGTGGGAAATGATCTAAGGGGAGGAAATAAAGGAGAGTGGAAGAAGGGTTAATCAAAATTTAACATTTAAGAATAAGACATATGGGGGCTGGAGAGATGGCTTAGTGATTAAGCACTTGCATGTGAAGCCTAAGGACCCAGAGCCTCGATTCCCCAGGACCCACATAAGCCAGATGCACAAGGTGGCAAATGTGTCTGGAGTTCGTTTGCAGTGGCTGGAAGCCCTGGTGCACCCATTCTCTCTCTCTATCTCTGCCTCTTTCTCTGTCTGTCACTCTCAAATAAATAAATAAAAATTTTAGAAAAGAATAACACATATGGAAACCTACTTCTTCACTAGCTAATAATATATTTTTTTAAAAAAGAAAGAATTTGGGCAGAATTATCCTATGGAAGTGGATAATGCTGTGCCCAGAAATCATAGATTGTTATTAGAAAGGTTTCAGTGCCAGGGCTAGGATACCTTCCAGTAAGTTGTTGACCAGGGAGGTCCCTGATGCCACCAAAACATTAGAAGCCATTGCTGAGGCCCTTGGTTGCCCACTAGAACTAGACAGCAAGACCCTATGGCTGATGACTTCACAGGCTTCAGCTGGACATCACTGAGAAATAAGATGGAGCTGAGCTGGAAGCCTTGACTAGCTGTCAAGATGCTTGAAAGACCTATGCAACCTCTTCAGAGGACAAGTCATCAATATTCTTAACCAGCAGTGAAGCCTGCAAGCTTTACAAATGTCCATCCAGGCCAAATGTACCAACTGGTACAATAGTGGCATGTCCATTATGGGGGAAACCAACTGCTCTCTGATTGGATTTAAGGATGGCTGCAAGGGAGAGAATTCATGTCTGGTACTGCAAACCTAATGAAAGTCTGTATCTTGTGAGGTCATAACCCATAGAGGGGAAATTACTACTGTTGCCTGACTAAATGAATATAGTATGCCCACAAACTGGCCTCTAGTTACTTATGCTTCTGCCCATATATTAATGCTACCCTCACATTTGGTTATATAAGATTTTCTTTCCAGACAGTAGTGACCACTGGGGTGACTCAAAAATCACCAATGTACTGAGAAGGGACAGTAGATTGTTCAGCACTAAGTGAGACATCTCCATCACACCCTACAAAGCTCAGGTACCATAGCAGAAGAAGTGATGGAAAAATGTAAGTGCCAAAGGACGGGAAGGAGTACTTGCAATGCTGTCTTCCAGACAAACTCACTGTAGCTGATGCTACCTACACAGACCTGCATAAAAGGAGAGGGAAAATGGTGACATCAAAATAAAAGAGAGACTAGTCAGAAAGAAGGGATTCAGTAGAGGAAGGATTTTGGAGGAGGAAAATAGAAGTGGTGGGAGGGGCTTATTTTCCTGGTATATTGTTTGTATTTATGTACATTGTTAATAAAAAGTTTACAATAGGGTTGTAGAGATAGCTCAGCAGTCAAGGCATCTGCCTGCAAAGCCAACAACCCAAGTTTGATTCTCCAGTACCTATTTAAAGCAAGATACAGAGTTGCACATACATCTGGAGTCCATCTGCAGTGGCTAGAGGCCCTAGTGTGTACATTCTGTCTTTTTCTTCTACTTCTCTCAACTTGCAAATAAATAAAAGTATTATTAAAATCATTTTTAAAAGTTAAAAAAGAATTAAATCTTCGCTAAGTATTAGATACTTCAGGATGTAGAACCCCTCCAACATTTTTGTTTGGATGTTTTCTCCAGAAACAAAAAGGTAACTGCAACAAAAATGTACCCTGAAATAATTGCTAGAAATAAAGTAATCTAATACTCATATAGATTAAAATTACTCTGGATAAAATTTCTTGGAAAAAATGCTCTGGAGTACTTTGCATAATATTCCCAATGTATACTCATCACTTCATCCTAAATCTAAGCTGTCACTGCAAATATTTTTCTCAACAAGTACTTAGTCCATCAAATTCGCTTTAACCAACATTCTTCTAATTGTAGCTTGATAATATTTCTAAACTTTTCTCCCAAATATGAAGTAGTCTTAAAGCTGATGAAAACAGATGGTACCCAACTGAAACTTTGAAGAGTTTAACATAGCTATTTTCTCAAGAACTTGGATAGATAGAAAATTAATGTTTTCTTATCTCTGATGATTTACTGTGGTCCTTTACTTCTCCTTCACAATCTATCTTGATCTCATCTGTACTAGAACACCCCCACATCAGGTCCCTGCCACTTCACCCTCTTTTTAACATCAGCACTATTGTACTCTAAATAGTTGCATCATTTACAACCCACATACACTAATTCTTCCAGGAACGTGTCAGAGCTCACCCTAGTAAAGGGACAGGGTCAGTATTCCTCCATCACTCTTCAGAAAGGCTTTCAGTTAAACAGCTCTCTAGGACGTGCACATTCTGTTGTTCCATGTACTTTGTCAAATCAAGAGTAGGCACAAGATAGACATTGGCTGAATCCATGGAGAATGAAGGGCAAGGAAGGGAGGAAGGAAGAAAGAAGGACAAAGGAAGGGGCCTGGTCACTGACAGAGATCAAGACACAGTAGAATTCATCACTAATACTACTTTTACTTACTTAGTGTTCTCTGTGCTTCTCTATAATAATTTCAGATAGTCTAATAAATGTGGAAGATATAAGTTCCCTGAACACAGAAGAAGTACATACTGTGCCCTTCCAGCATACTGTGATAACCAAGGCAGAGATTCCTGGTCCACCTTGGAACAGGACCTCTTCATGACCATGGGTTTTGGCCTGTGACAAACATGCAAGGGGACATGACCAGAGACTGCAGCCCCCATCACAGGGGAGTTACATGGGGAAGGGGTTTCAGTCACTGGACACAAGGGAGGCCACAGGTGACTCATCCTTTCTTTTCCTTTTCAACTCTAGTTCCACATTTAGACAAGTCAGAGGCAGATCCAAATTTTGAGCCTTGCAACTTGTGTAATTTGAGAGCCTCCAGTTATGAAAAAGAAAACAAAACCCCAAACACAAAATTAAATACAAAACCAAATGTCTTTTTTTTCTTTGAATAATCTATTTTGGGTGTTGTGATTTTTCTCCCATAAATAATTAGGATTTTAACCATCAGCCATTTAGTTTCCACTATGATAAAAGAGTTTCTGAGTTTTGAAGTTACGGCCAGACATTTCAGTATACATTCCTAGAGTAATTTTCCATCTATGTGATTTTTTAAAATTTTTTTCATTTATTTTTATTTACTTATTTGAGAGCAACAGACAGAAAGAGAAAGAGGCAGATAGAGAGAGAGAGAGAATGGGCGCACCAGGGCCTCCAGCCACTGCAAACAAACTCCAGACGCATGCGCCCCCTTGTGCATCTGGCTAACATGGGTCCTAGGGAATCCAGCCTCGAACCGGGGTCCTTAAGCTTCACAGGCAAGTGCTAACCGCTAAGCCATCTCTCCAGCCCCCATCTATGTAATTTCTGACAAGTCAATAATCAGGAAAAAATACAAAGTAACTTGGATACGAGTATACAGAAGAATAATGTTTTATGTTCTGAGGATTGAACCCAGACCTTGTTCATTCTAGGCAAATCCACTAAGCTATATCCTCAGTCCTACTCATTTCATTTGTTTGTTTGTATGTTTGTGATAAAGTCTTACTATGTAATCAAAGCTGGCCTTGAACTTACCATCTTTCTGACTCAGACTTCTGAATGCTGAGATTTCATGCATGACCCAGTCGATTTCTTAGACCATTTGCAGAAAGTAATTAATCTGGAACTGCAATGTCCCAGGAGGAGATGGATTAACACCTCTAAGACATGGTCCATAGTCCAGCAGGGCTCTGTTTATTTGTTGGCTTGGAGGTTTTTGTTGTTTTGAGACAAGGTCTCTTTATGTTTTCCATTTCCTCAAACTGCTTCAGCCTTCCAGTAGCTGGGATTATACCACAAGGTGCTGCTAAGTAGTTCAGGTCTGGAACTCTCAGTCCTCTTGTCTCAGCTTCCCAAGTGCTTGGATAACAAGGTGTGTCATCACATCCAGTGTTCTCCAAATTATTTGTAGCCTTAGAGTCTCACCGATAATCTTCCACAATAAATGTTAAGTGTGCTTTTGGCATAGACAAGCAATTGCAAATTAAAGATAGTTTTGTCAGACTTCCTAAAAATATACATTAAATAAGAGAATTCTGAGCACAGTGAGCAAGCATTTTCCAGAAAAAAAAAAAAAATCAAGCCGATGATGCACTATGTAGGTCACTCTTTCCCAAAGCTCAGAAACACTGACCATAAGGGATGAGTGGGTCTCTTCATTTCCTTCGCCATTATCCCAGCATTACACTGGAGATCTACAAAACGGGAATTAAATAACTTAATCAAAGTACTATGCTGAGAGAAAAGAAATGGTGGAAGGCCTTTTCTTTAAGGACAAAGTATTAATGTCAACAAGATACACTCAAATCTCATTCCATTTCATACCAATCCAAGTATAAAGACTCACAAACTCATATCTTTAAGTTTCCATTTTTTTTATTGGGAAGATCCCTGGAGTGGTAGAAAGTAATTTTCTTTTACACTGTAAGAGAATATGAAGAGAGAAACAGAACTGGTAGAGAAAAAAAACAGAACTGGAAAAGTGTAAATGGGACTTCAAATAGGGATAGAATGATATCTAAAAATTTTATTTCTCCACATGTGCAAAGGGAACAAAACAGGCCACAAATAAAATATGTTAATAAATTTGTTTTGTCCACATATAAAAAGGAAAAATAGTACCAGTGATAGCTGAGTGGTTATGGTATTTAACTTGAAAAACAAAAGCCCTCAAAGTAAAATAATTCTCTTAATATTCAGTTAAGAGAAAGAAATCAATTCCCTCCTGGCTAGACTGCATAGTGCTGGAACGTGCTATGGCAGCTGCTAAGAAATAACAGTTGCTAACAGCATGAATGAGCAGGAGATCCTGCAAGACAACCAGCCAGGCAAGAAGAACACACCTGTGCAGCGGTGGAGCACAGCCTATGTGGGTAATCAGTTATTCTGGGACAGAACATGAAACCCACTCAGTGAGGGGGAACTCATATCAAGTACTGGGAACCAAGCCAGATTCCCAAAGGTAGGAAACCAATAGACTCTAGAGAGAAATTCCACTGCTCTCTAAGAAGAGTGGACACATATATCAATAAGTCTCTCTAATAACTCTGCTTCTACCCTTTAATCTAAGCTGCTCTCACTTTCAGTCAGAGAATCTGTTTTATCTTACAGATGGTGGAGAATAGTGGGGAGATCCAGGATACATCAATATGTCAAAAATAGGTAGACGACTGCCTACCACAGGATAGCTCACCTCCACCACAGCTGCCCGGGCCCAGGAGTCAAATGTACCCTGATGTTAACTAAAGCTTTCTGGAAGGTAACTTTAAAAAAAAAAATTCAATTGCACTTCCGAACCATATAATTTTTAATCTTTTTCTTTTTATTCAAAATAATCTGTTCATAAATATCTAATGCCTCCATTCATATTAGCCATATTCCTGCCTCCTCTAAATGCAGTTACAGCAGATAGATATAAAGTTGAAGCCTTAAATTTCATATACAATATGTTTCCAAGGTCAAAGGGGGAGATCATTGTTTTGTTTTGTTTTGTTTTGTTTTGTTCTGTTTTGTTTTATTTTGTTTTGTTTTGTGAGAGAGAGATAAACAGATAGAGGCAAAAAGAGAGACAGAGGGGGGGAGAATGGGTGCACCAAGGCCTTCAGCTGCTGCAAACAAATTCCAAATGTGTGTGCCTGTAGCCCGCGTAGTCGTCTCGCCAGCAAGAACGCACGCGGACACCAGGATCCTTCTGCAGCAAGCGTTTATTGAACAGATGAAAGAGGAAGACCCAGCGCCCCCGAAATGGCGCCGCTTATATAGCCCCTAGGTGGCGTGTACTCTGCTGATTGGCTGCGCGCTCATATGATGCTCATATGACGCTCATATGCCCGGGCTGGGCAGTGACTTGGCGCGCTTTTGCCACTTGCACATGCGCTATTCTCACCAGGGCCGAGGCCGGATGTCAGCGCCATAATGGCGGTCACCTCTCGGCTCTCTACATCTCCCCCTGTTTGTTTTAATAAGATGACAACTGCCTCATAGCCCAGCCAGCGCAGCACCAAACAACCCTATGCTCGATCAAGCAAATTCCTTCCTTGGGGAATAAGCGATCAAGAGCTCACTCCCTCACCTTATCAGGTGCAATGGTGACAAGTCCTCTGAGTGCAAAGGCCAAGGGAGAGACAAAAAGGGGAGTTAACACCCATCCCTGTGCAATGGAATATTGTTCCTGGGGGTGCAAGGGCTGTCAATCTCATATTTTGGTGCTGCAGCCACTTAGGCAAGGGCTGATTAGACTTAGATCTCCCATCGACTCAGTGCAATGGGCTAAACCCTTGAGGTGCATCGACTGAGGGTCTCAGTCTAATTAATTCTTAACCAAATTTCAGGAGATGATCCCTGTTCCATAGCCACAAGTGCTTGCACAATAACGGCCTTGTCACATTGCTATTGAGCTCTGAGCTTGCAGAACAACCAAAGCAGGAACACTAAGCCACAACATAGGGCTGCACCAAACAGCGCCACTCCCACCCATTCCTTAAAGAAAGAGAAGGCTGAAGAAATCCAGGATGTCAGGCCCACAGCTAGGGAGGGGTCAACTCTAGTAGAGTAGGGTCTTCATAATGGATCTTGTCCACTTCTTCGGCTCCTGCACAGGATCTCGATGATTCGTCAGGTCTCACAAGTCTACGTGTTAGGCGTTCTGGTAGCCAGAATGGATTGTCTTCTTCCTGTGGAAAAACACAAACAGCTCCCCTGGATCTTATTAAAATAGGATCCGGGCCTCTCCATTGACCAGTCAAAACATCTTTCCACTTAACCATCTCCTGTGGCCTGTTAGGCTCTGAGCAATGACGGTCAGCCGCCGAATGGCCCTGACTGTCCAAATTTAAAAAATTAAGAGTAAAGAGTGCTATGGATATAGTCACTCGTGGGACTGAGGGCAGAGCCTCATCGACTCCCCCTTTTTGTTTTATTAAATAAGATTTTAGAGTGCGATGAGCCCGTTCTATAATACCCTGTCCTTGAGGATTATATGGGAGACCTGTCAAATGGGTCACTCCCATCTGGTGACAGAACTGTCCAAATTTTTGAGAAGTATAAGCTGGTCCATTGTCAGTTTTAAGAATTTTGGGCTTCCCCCAGGCACTCCACGCCTCGAGGCAGTGTTGAATAACATGGGCTGCTTTCTCCCCGGTTAATGGGGAAGCAAACATAACTCCAGAACAAGTATCAATGGAAACATGTAAATATTGTAATTTGCCAAAAGATGGGACGTGAGTAACATCCATCTGCCAAATTTGTAATGGGCGAATTCCTCTGGGATTAATTCCTACATGAGGCACAGGTAAAAATTGACAGCAATTTTGACATTGAGTTACTATATCTCTAGCCTCTTTTCTAGTGATGTCAAACCGACGACGCAATGTCTCAGCTGTGACATGAAACCTTTTATGAAAACTTTTAGCCAACTCCAATTTTGATGAAAGAACAAGCATGATAAACTTCGTGGCCCGATCTGCCAAGTCATTTCCACGGGACATGGGCCCCGGTAGGCCCGAATGAGCCCTGATATGCGTAATGAAAACAGGAGATCTCCTATTAATCAAGGCAAACTGAATCTTTTGAAAAATTGTTGCAAGCTTGCTAGATGCCTTAATCAACCCAGCAGCCTCTAAAGTTTTTGTTGCATTTACTACATAACAGGAATCCGAAACAATATTCAGGGGACCTGGGAATTTTTCCAAAACTTCTAATACTACCAAACATTCCACAACTTGAGGTGAGGTTTCATGATATTGTTTAGATATAATCTTATCATTAACCACATAGGCCCCTACTCCTGTTTTTGACCCATCTGTATAGACCACCAGCCCATCTTGAAGTGGCTCCCGAGATATAATGCGTGGGAACACAACCTCTTGGGTTAAGGCAAATTGTAAAATAGGGTGTCTAGGGTAATGATTGTCTATTAAACCACCAAAGGAGGTGATTAACACCGCCCAAGTATCAGAAGTAGCAGTTAATATCTGAACTTGATGGGCTGTATAAGGCACAATTAAAGACCTGGGTTCTTTTCCAAAATGAGTAATGGCTGCCTTTAATCCACGAAGGGCAAGCAGAGCAATTGCATCTGGGTACCAATCAATAATCTTAGCAGGAGAAGCGTTGGGATGAACCCACAATAAGGGTCCATCTTGCCACAGCACGGCAGTTGGTAAATGCCTAGTTTTAAAAACGCACAGGTCGAAAGTTTTGGCTTCCTCTATGCGTTTCAACTGAGCATCCTGTAAAGCTTCTTCTACCACTTTTAGGGCGCGGCTTGCAGCTGGTGTTAAGGCTCTAGGTGAAGAAATATGAGCATCTCCTTCCAGGATGTCAAACAATGGCTTCAATTCAGCAGAGGGAATTTTTAGAAACGGTCTCAACCAATTTATATCACCCAATAATTTCTGAAAATCATTTAACGTTCGTAAATGATCTCTGCGGATCTCTAATTTTTGAGGAACTATTTTTTCTGGGTAAATAACCGTCCCTAAAAAGGAACCTACTTCTGAAACTTGAACCTTCTCGGAAGCAATATGCAGGCCCCATTGTCTTAAGGTTTTTAATAATAAAGGATATACAGTCTGTAAAACAACTAATTCCTTATGGCACATAAGAATATCATCCATATAATGGATTAACAGCAGAGAGGGAAATTGTTTTCTAACTGGTTCAAGGGCCAATTGCACATATAACTGACATATAGTGGGGCTATTGGCCATGCCTTGAGGCAAAACTTTCCATTGATTTAATGTAAAGCAGTTGGAACATCTTCCTTAAGATTGTTAATGTGTTTGACAATAGCAGATTCAGTAACCTAAAACCAGTCTCTGTGCCTGTAAATTTAACTTGCTTGAGGTTTTTCAGCTTAAAATCTTAAATCTCTCAGTCTAATATCTCTAGCCAAGCACATCAGTCCATTACAAATTTAACCTTGATCAAACACTCTGGACCTCAGCAACAGAACGCAGCCAGCCCTTATTCCAATAGCCCAGTTCCAACAAAGTCCTCTGCAGTCTTTCCTTCATTGCCATAGTGGCGAGTCTCTCAAGCTGTATGACTGTAAAATTAGCATCTACTCCATACTTATTAACTGATTCAGCAAGTTCCTTAATGAGGGCATACTCTACCGGCGCATGAACGCGGTTTCCATCCGCAGCCTCAAACACCGGGAAGGCTTGTAAGCACCTCCTTCTGTCCCCCTCTGAAAGGAAGGAATCTGAACAATGCTTGCCGGCATAAGGCGGAGGAGCACTGGGAATGATAGGGGCGGCAGATTGAAAAGCCGCGTGGTTCTTATCTCCTATCTTCTTTTGTTTTCGATTTTGCGGTAGCTCATCAAAATAATATCTCTCCTCCCCATAGCGAGCCGCTTCGCCATCTAATTCTTCCTCCTCGGAGGGACTAAGATCCTCAGACTCTGAGCTATCAATTCCTAAAGCCTCCAATTCTTTTATCGGATAAAGAAGCCTCCTTTTTGGACTTCTCTTTTCCCTCTCATGTTTCTCTCCCAGGGCGTCCTTTCCCTTGTCTTTTCTTTCTGTGGACTTAGCGTCCGCGGAAAGGCCTTTTTTCTTAGAGACGTCTTTTTCTTTTTCCTCAAGGGCCCCTAAACTTTTATCCCGTTCTGTTTCTGACATGCTGTCTTGTAGCTCCGAATGTGAGGCTCCCATGTTCACAAAGAAGAGAACGAGAGCCACCATCACAATAGGGAGAGCGAAAATTGCTCCTACCAATTTGGATGAAAGATGAAACAAGTCAAGACCAGACATGCCTCTCAGAACCTACCTTAGTGCTGCAGTTCTGAATCCTTCCCCGTGAATGGGGGGGTCTCCTCGGCGCCGGCGATGACAGGCACCCGGCGTCCCGGGTTTCGGCACCAGTTGTAGCCCGCGTAGTCGTCTCGCCAGCAAGAACGCACGCGGACACCAGGATCCTTCTGCAGCAAGCGTTTATTGAACAGATGAAAGAGGAAGACCCAGCGCCCCCGAAATGGCGCCGCTTATATAGCCCCTAGGTGGCGTGTACTCTGCTGATTGGCTGCGCGCTCATATGATGCTCATATGACGCTCATATGCCCGGGCTGGGCAGTGACTTGGCGCGCTTTTGCCACTTGCACATGCGCTATTCTCACCAGGGCCGAGGCCGGATGTCAGCGCCATAATGGCGGTCACCTCTCGGCTCTCTACATGTGCCCCCTTCCTGTGCATTTGCAACTTTGCATGCTCACATCACTGTGTCTGGCTATGTGGGACCTGGATATTCGAACATGAGCTCTTAGGCTTCGCAGGCAAGTGTCTTAACTGCTAAGCCATCTCTCCAGCCCAATATAATTGCTTTTTAAGAAAAAGTATCCGACTTTGTTCATAAACAACAGTATGTTCACCTGCAAGAAGAACAGAGACCCATGGCAATAAAGCAGAAGAGTTGCAAGCCATCATGACCAGCCTATGGTTAGCCAGGCAAAGCCTGAGCATCGGACTTTATAGGGAGAGTTCGGGCCCAGTGTAGGTTATATGGGTTGTCGCAATCCCACAGAGCTCTAGCAAGTGGGTCATCTTCCATCGCTAGGCACAAGGTAGGTGCTGACTTTTCAGTGTTCTGCCTGTAATGAGACAACAGCACTCCTCTGTTCCTCTTTACCTACTACTCGGCTCTTAGCCCACTCTCCTCTGCCTTTCACTCCTTATCTAACTTTCTCATCTGATTGACTTACTGATTTTAATCTTTTCAGACATCAAGCCCCACTATAAAACATCATACTTCCCAAAACTTGTATTGGCAAAAGGGTCACACTGGGACACCTTATGGGTTCTGGCTACTGCCAAACTAGAAGCCCTCTGTCAAATTTCTGCTACAAGGGTAAAGTCTTATAACACAAGTCATTGGTCCTATGTTTGTGCAGCTTCTACAGGAATATTCAGCTTGAGGCTTGGTCTATCTGGTGCAGTAGATAAAATGCAGATGCAACGTCTCGATCACACTGTTGCACACCCTGGTATTTTGCACAGTTTTAATGATCTCTTAAGGCATAATGCTCAATTAGATGTTTTCTTCTTTCAGTATTTCAATCCAGGTTTAATGATTTTTCTATGCTACATAAAATAGTGTACTCAGTATTGGGAAATAATGGATGAGAAATAAGACATCCTAGCAAAAGAGATTTTGAAATAACAAAATGTCCAAAACTTGAAAGAAAGAAGCATGAGGGGAAAATGTCAAGCAACAGTGGGGCGTGTAGGGTGACTGAGGAGATGCTCTATGTGAGAGTCAGACAGACAAAAGTTCAAATTCCAGCTTGCACGTTGCCCAGCTGTGGACTTTGAATAAGTTCCTTAATGTTTATACACACCAGTATTTCTTCTCTTAAACAAATGTGATATAGTTCAGCCTAGCAGTTCTAAATGCTTGAATGAAAACACACACATACACTTGCAAATGTAAGGTTGCCATTTGCCGTTATAAGCACACATTAATAATATGCCAAGAATGCAAAATTTGCCTAAGTTTTTTAAATTATGCTTTGTAATGCAGGAAAACAAATATCTGAGATATTGGCTAAGGCTAAAAGGATAATGGGGAAATATATTAGCAAAATACAAGAACCCGTCTTTTCTTCAGACAGTATTTTACCCACTGATAGGTACAGCTTATGCCTATGTGTTAACCAAGCAGTTAGTGATTGCCAAATTATCCCAGTTCTTCCAGGCAGCATGGCATTCCACCAGGAGATAATACCCCCTTTCTTCTGGCTCACCGATCATTGCAGCATCATTCTAAATAATTGATTTAGCCTGGCATGATGGCTCATACTTAAGAATCCTAGCACTCAGAGGGCAAAACAATTGCTATAATTTTGAGACCAGCCTGGGTTATACAGTAAGTTCCAGGATAGTCTGGGCTACACTGTGAGAATCTCTCAGAAAAACAAAAGAATGATTTGACCAGGAATCAAAAAAACAATTCATTATGTATTTGCAGTGTATGGCAGAAAAGGAAAAGCTGAACACTGTCCCCTCTCATCTACACTTCCTAAACCTTTTATAAAAGTGCTGTGAAATGTTCAAGTTCAAGAAAATTAAATGTGAATTAAAATGGCAAGCATCACATCTGGGCTAACCTAGTGAAAAGTTCACGTACTCAGGGGAGGGGTGAGAAAGCGGACAAAGGAAAGCCATTATACATTACTAGTGAGAATGTCAACTAGCGCAGTCACAACAGAGGTCAGTGTGGAGCTTCTACCACTGTATGATTCAGCTATACCACTCCTGGTTATGTACCTAAAGGACTCTAAGTCAACATCCCACTGAGACACTTGTACATTCACATTTATTGCTGTGTTATTCACAACAACCAACAGCAGAACCAGCCTGGAGGCCCATCAATATGATAAAAAATATCAAACATGTATACAATGGAGTTTTACTCAACCATAAGCAATGAAATTGTGTCATTTTTAGGAAAACAGATAGATGTGGAGATCATCATCTTAAGCAAAATAAGTCAGATTCAGAAAGGTAAGTATTGTATATAACCTTACATATGTAAATCTAAATTTTAAAGATATATGCACATGACATGGAAGTAGAAGAGAGGTTATTTGTAATTAAGAAAAGAAATGGTGTTATGGAGAAAGAAAAACAAAATATAGTAATTGGAGTGAACATGACCAAAGCACATAATACACATGTGAATATGTAAGGAAACCAGTTATTTTATACACTAACTTGAAAACTAAAGAGTTCATGTCTTAGTGAGTGACTCATGATAATCAGGAGGAATAATTTTCTGTAGCACTAAACCACAGCAATGTGAGGCTTAATTTGTTACCTACTCATAATCTTGTTTCTAATGGCCACTCCAGAGAATCTTTCAGTACTATAAAAAGTTATTAAGTGAGTTCAGATAAAGTCATGCTCTTAGTTCTACAAGACAGATTGTAAATCTCTGAGACACCTCACAGCCCTGCCCTCAAGACACTTTGTTAACTGCTGCAACTCTAGGGATGACTGAAGCCTGGCTTCAGGTGATAACATCACAGGGCAAAAGACAGTGTGCCTCCACTTCCACCACTTTATAGAGCAGAGAACATCCATGTTATGCCATGTATTTCTTTCAGAAAACACACATGTCACTTATTTAGTTATTTTTTTCTCATGTTAAGCATTCCATCATAACCAATGCTTGCAAAAAACTGGCCACATGCTACTGACAGCTCTAACCCCTTTTGTATAAGACCTCATGTTATGCTCATCATACTGTAAAATTGATACATTAGGGTTGGAGAGATGGCTTAGTGCTTAAGCACTTGTCTGTAAATCCCAAGGACCCTGGTTCAAGGCTCAATTCCCCAGTACCCACATAAGCCAGATGCACAAGGTGGCGCATACATCTGGAGTTCGTATGCAGTGGCTGGAGGCTCTGATGCACCCATTCTCTCTCTCTCTGTCTCTCTCTCTCTGTCTCTCTCTCTCTCTCTGTCTCCCTTTCTCTTCTCTGTCTTTCACTCTCAAATAAGTAAATATTTGGGGAAGAAGGGGCGGAAAGAATGTCAGAGCCACATGTTGGGTCATGATATGCAGAGACATTTAGCTTACCCATAACTGTGGGCTAACTCCACAATGCATGACCCATATACCTCAACAAGGAGAGGCCAAGGGGAGGGGGTAGGTCACGGATGAGCCTAATAATGGTACCAAACTGACTGTATTTGCTGAATACAAAACTAACTAATAAAGAAAAATAAATAAATAAATAAATAATAAAAACTTGGGTTATTTATGCTCAAAAAAATAAAAATAAAAAATAAACAAAAACAGTTTACTTGATGCATTTTTGCATTATTTTCAAAATCAGCAAACTGACATGTGGTGTTCCTAACTGGTTTAAAGGAGAAAAATCCATTCAATAGTAATGTCAAGTAATAAGCATTTTGTATATGTGGTACTTAAATGATCTACTTCACAATGTGATGACTAAATATCATAAGTAACTTATTTACTATAGAAGCCCACCCACAGTGAATATCCAATTGTGATTCTGTTCATGGTGACAGGTAAGGATGGGATTGGCCATCTTTGGGTTTTCCAGAGGGAAATTCACGTAGTTACCATCTGGCACTATGGTCTGCCTTCAACTGAGGTGAACAGATATAATACCAAAGATAAGACTAAACCTCCTGGAAGAAAAGCATCTCAAGAGGAAGAAATGTGCCCATGAGTTCTGTATGGCCGTCATTTTGGCAGTTGTTGCTTCAGGGGATGCTCATGTCTCTGTCATAACATCAATAACTTGGACTCCTGATTATTGTAATGTTGTTATCCTGAGTCACAGTTAACCATGTGGTTCCAGGAAATGTTTCCTGTGGTGGACATCATGGAGTCCTGAGCAGTGTGCATGCTGATCTCACTGCAGAAGTAGTGACACAGAAAGTGAGTTTTAATTACTTCACTCAGTAACCAAAATATGCAACATGTCCACTGTGAAAAGTATAAATCCCATCAATAATTAATAATTAATAAATGGAAAACAGGAAATTTGAGAATATAAGACAATACACAGTCCAATCTTTATAACTTGGAAATGTGTCACAGAATATTATAAACAGGGGTGGAGAGATGGCTCAGTGGTTAAAGGCACTTGCTTGCAAAGCCTCATGACCTGGGTTTGATTCCCCAGTACCACCATAAAGCAAGATTTACAAAGTGATACATGTGTCTGGGGTTTGTTTACAGTGGCAAGAGGCCCTGACACACCCATAATCTCTCTCTCCCCCCACCTCTTGCAAATAAATAAAATATTTTTAAAGAAGCATTGTAAATAGCATCTGATCAATCTGCAAGTTCAATGTGAGAATAACTTAAAAGCTCATATTTTACTATTTTATATCCAAATTATACTCTGGGATTGTTTCCTGTTGTTTTTACTTCAGTATGTTTGAATCGGGCTCTAATGAATCTCACATGTTGAAATTGTTTCATATATCTCTTAAGTATCTTTTAATTTATATTTGTACCCATATTTTTCTTATCTCTTACATATGCTATGTAATTACTTTTTGACTAGATTATACTGATTACACTCCTATGTTACTAAATAACATTTTCTGTGGGGTGTGTGTGTGTGTGTGTGTGTCCTTGTGTACAGTGTAGGTATGGTATTGTGTGTGGGCATGCATCTACCACCTCACACCTGTGGAGATCTGCTTTTGACCTGACCCTTTCCTGTATGCATGCCAGCAGCAGCTTCTAGAAAGAATGCTGCCTGGCATGAAATGAAAGGATTCAAGTTTTGTGCTCAGTCATTGGATTAGTTTCATTACATGTGTATAGCTGTCTTGGTGAGAATATTTACTTTTTTTGGTCATATTATCAGATCTTCCATGGACCATTCATGTGAAGAATTTGTGCCCTATAGGAAATCCCCACACTTAAACAAGCTTGTAGTTAAATTCCAGTCTTTCCTTCATTTAAGCAGCCTGTAAAGTCTCTTCCCCCCCCCCCAGTCCACTACTCTCTGTGCACAGAAACAATGCATGTAAAACCAGGTGTGACAGCTTAAGTCTGTTGCCCCAGCACTTGGGAGGCAAAGGCAGAATGATGAAGATTTCAGGATTACCCTGGGCTGCATGGCATGACCCTATATCAAAAACAAAACAAAAGGCAATATGAGTAATACTCAAAACTAAAAATGAGACTTAAGCCTATGTTTTTCCATAGGTTTAACTTGAAATGAGTCATTCACAAATATAACATGGAATACTTGATAATTCAGGTTCAATAAAAAATGTCAAGATGCTCCCTAGAAAACTGAGCTGAATCTGGCATTTGCTTCTTACTACGTGAAGCAGGTGAATAAAGTTCACTAAACTAAGTTTGAATATTATCCTTCATTAAAATGTCCTGCAGTCAAGGGGAAAACTGTGCCACTAAAGAGCTAATGCCCTGTGCATTCATTTCACTACCTGTAAACATGAACTGAAATCCGAGACTATTTCCAAAGGAATCAAAAAGAGAATAATGGATTATAAATTAGGTAGTGGGAAACAATAAGAAGCCAGAGACATTATCATATAGGCAATCACTCCTCTCCCAATCTTTCTGTTTCAAAAACTAAATCCTATAAGATCCCATCTGTCAGGGTCGTTCTAATTCAAATATGACCAGAATTTTTCTGCTTCCCTACTGAGTTGAGTGACATGCATATTTTCAAGGAAAGTAACATTCAAAAACCATAACGTTTGAAGACAAAAGACTGGTGAAAAACAAAGAGCAAAAGACCAACACTCCCATAAAAAATGCACAGCATACCGTTAACCCCAAAACAATAAATAAATTTCTCATCTGCTACCATTTACTAACAAATTCATTAAAGAACATTGATTCAAAATTTTGAATTCCCTATAGTAGATAGCTTTCATAGCAGAGACAAAGGTTTCCCTGATGTCCTCATAATTTTGATGGCATGTACACTAGTGGAAAACAATGGTTCTCATTCTTCATCAAATTACAAAACCAGACATGGTGTCAGGCATTACAGATGTTCACTCTATAGGCAGGGTAGACAAGATTTTCTTCCAAATGACTTTAATTTATTTATTTATTTATTTGAGAGAGAGAGAGAGAGAGAGAGAGAAAGTAAAAGAGAGTATGGACACTCCAGGACTTCTTGCTGAAAAAAAAAAAAAAAGCCCTCCAGATGCATATGCCACTTTGTGTATCTAGCTTTACATGAATGCTAAGGAATTTAACCTGGGCCAGCATGCTATGCATCCAAGAACCTTTAACTGCTGAGCCACCGCCCAGGCTCCCAGATGATTTTTTCTTAGCAGAGTAACTTTTAACCTTTTTTATGATGTGAACTCTACAATTTCCAAATGAAGTACATGAAATGAAATTTCTTTTCTCTTACCAGTAATAAGTATGTGAAAATCCCAAAATGAAGTTAGTGTGTCTGGAATTAAACCCCTATTTTTAGTTTGCTTCCAATCATATGTTAAACAAAAATGAACAGCTTCCAATTCCTTCATTACTCACTTCCAATTAAAACAAAAAATTGTCTACAATTCTCAAGTATATAACATCACTTAACAGAAATTATTTGTTCATTTATATGTGGCATTGAACCTAAGGTCTTGCACATGCTAGGCAAGCACTCTATCATTGTGTTACAACCCTAGTCCACTTTTTTTTGCCTTCTTTAAATTTTGAGACAGGGTCTTACTATGTTGCCCAGGATTGCCTTGAACCTACTCTACTGCCCTGGAAGTCCTTAGACTTGCAATTTTCCTGCTTCAGCCTCCTGAACAGCTGGGATTAGAGGTCTTCCCCACCAGACCCACCTTCAGAAACTAACTTTATTGTTGCTGTGTTCTAAGCTACAATTAAGGGCTTCACCATTTCCAAAGCAAATAGTTTGATTATAGTCACCTATAAAGGTCTTCTTTTACTTAGCATCACAGAAAGCAATTTTATATAATGTATTAAGAAGAGTATAGATACTGAAGGATCAAGTTTTGGTAAAATTCACAGACTTCTAATTGAGCCTTCTTCAAAAATTATTTCTCATCTGTTTTTGATTGACCAATATAATTGGCTCATTGATTCTAAAGGCTTTATGCTGCCATTATGTAAGTCTTTCCATAAAAGAACTATTTAAGCCTTCATGTCTCATAGCATTTGTGGTAAAAAATAAAACCAAAGAATGCATCAGCTAAATTATACCTTCTTTGACATTTTCAGCTTCACCTTAAGTCCAATATAAATACAGATATTTCTCCATAATGTCATCTCAAAATTACATTTCAAAAATAATATTAGTGGGAAGCAATCATAGACATAATAATTTAGCAAAGTTGATAACTAATAGTTGCCGGTCATGTACAGAGGAATTTAATTATCTCTTTATTTAGAATTAAGCTTTAACCTAAATAACAATATAATGAAAAGAATTTTTAAAAGAAATACAAAAATAGTTTATCCTGAGCCAAATATAAGTAAGCATAACATAGGTGCAAAGATTAAGTTGCTTTAAATGACATCCCACTATGAGAAGGTTACATGTATTTTTATGGTCACAGAAAAAGGAAGTCATAAATCCATACCTCTGACAATTAAATTTGTGAGAAATTCAGGTATTTGTCCAACAGATAAACGAGGAAATCTCTTATTGGTCTATGATGTCATAACATTTAAAGGTCCACTAAATAATATATTCTCAGAGGTTAAAGTGTGAGATTATTAAATTGGATATAAAAATCAAGATAAATAGCTATTTTAAAGGCAAACCCAAGATGTTGTGAAGAGAATTTTTGATGGAGGAAATACTCAAATTTCAAGGAGGGGAATGGGAAAATGTTTTCACCCAGTTGGCTGACTATTTCAACTTATGCCTTGAACCATCAGGATTCCATAAAACTTCTTACCATTTTCTAATAACCTAAACACTTCTTGAGCATCTACCATCTCTGTGATGACATCACAGAGTAAAACCCCAAGTTTACCCCTGAAAATTTTATAGTCCAGTAGGAGATAGTGATCAATTAATATAGTGTGGTAACTAATGTGATTGCTTTAAATAAAAATGCTAAAGAAGTGTTGAACAAGAAATTTGATCCCACAAAAAACCCTCTAAGTAGTGATACCTCAACTAAGTCTTTGAAATAGAACTTAGGAGAAAAAAAAGAAAGCATTCTAAACAATAATAACAAACATCAAGTAAGAGAAAGGAAATAAGCGTATTAGCTATTTGTCTTATTTCTGGGACAAAAAATGATGTAAAGAAATTAGGGTTTATTTTGGATCCAGTTTGAGGGCGCAGTACATCACGGCAGGGAAGGTGTGAAAAGGAGAGTACAGCTGTGGCAGCAGGTGCCTGAGGTAGCTGGTCACATCGTTCTACAGTCAGAAAGCAGAGAGACGAATGTCAGTGCTTCACTTATCTTATTTTGATTTAGTCTGAGACCCCAGCCCATGGGATGGTTCCACCCACTTCAAAGGTGGGTCTTCCTAACTCAGTTGAACCTCTCTGAAGACACCCTCACAGACACGCCCAGAGGGTGTCTCCAAGGTGATTCTAAATCCCATCAAGTTGACAATCCAGATTAACTGTCACACAAACTGCATGCAAGAAATAATCAGCACCTCAAACAAAAGCAGGGAACATATTAAGATGAGAAATACTTGAAATCTAAAATTTGTGAGACCAAGAGTGAATTTCCACAGGAAAGTAGGGTGAAAGTGGTATCAAAGTAGCATATGAAAGAAAAAAGTTGGCAGAGGAAGAATGCCCATGGGGGTGATATGTAACAGAGCATGCATACACCCAGAGATGGCTGCACTACACCAAGGGTCAATAAAGACCCAAGTCCACTGGAAGCAGTGTCGCTAGCTCCTAACTTTTCTCCAAGTTCTTGTCCATTTCCTCGCTTGGAAGTATTTTCTTCCTAATAAACTGTTTCTATTTATACAACTATCCACATGTTCCAGTCAACTTTCTTTTACCAAAACACAGAAACCTGTAAATCCCAGTAGGCAGCCACCAGACTCCAATAACCATCGATAACACTGGCAATTGTTTATATATGGATATTGAGAGAAAAAAAATAATGTAAGGTCTTTTGCTGGTGTCTGTCTTCACCAAGCATGACACCACTAAGTGAGATTAGGATCAATTATATTTGTTTTCTTATTCTCACTCCTCCCCACCCTGCCACAGGAAACCTTATATATAGTGAGAAAAAAAAAAAAACAGGTTTGCAGAGCACATCCACCTATTAGACCACATCACTGCCTTCATCTGTCCAAATGGTACCTAACTGTTCAGGGCACAACTGAAAGCTTGACTTCCACACTCAGAGCTTTCCCATCCATCAACACCTCTAAGACTTCTTTTATTTCTCTTTACTCTGATCAAGTAAATTAATGACAAAAATACTATTTTCAGAGTTAACTACAGGCTGTTCTTTCATTATGCTATACAGCACTTTTGTTTTGCAGGATTAAAATAGCTTTTTTATTATTATTGCAGTTAGCTTCTCTTTGTGCCAACAGCTTGTGGGAGAAAAAGGTTTGTTTTGGCTTATAGACTTTAGAGGGGAAATCTATGATGGTAGGGGAAAACATGCTATGAGCAGAGGCTAGAAATCACCTCCTGGCCAACATCAGATGGACAACAGCAGCAGGAAAGCATGCCAAACACTAGCAAGGGGAAGCTAATTATAACACTCATAAGCAAGCCTGCCCCAACAACATACCTTCTCCAGTAAGGATCCAATTCTCAATTTGCCATCAGCATTCAATACCTGAGTTTATAAGGGGTGCCTAATCAAGCTAACACAATTAGTTAGTTGGATTTACTTAGATTTATTTAAAGTAACAGTTTTTTACCCCAAGATGGGATCTCCCTATATAGCACAGGCTGTTCTTGAACTTGAGATCCTCCTCCTTCAAGCCCCCAATTGCTGTAATCAAAGATGTGAACCACCATACCTGGCTGAAAATACATTCTAATGAATGAAAATCATCAGAAGTGAAGTATGAAGCTGTGGTGCTGTGATATCAACACTCTGGTGACAGAGAGACAAGGGAATCAGGACTTTAAGACCATCATGGAATTTGTCTCAGAAAGAAGTGATTTATATATTTAAATATTATTCTGCATTTATCTGTATATTTATGTTAACCAATGAGCTTTATATTTTCATTTGCTTTGCGTTGTGGTTTCATTGCAACTTGCCTTTTATTCAATTTGAGTAGTTCCATTTAGCATTTCTTATAAAGTAGCTCTATTACCCATCATCTGGCCAGGGTACTTCTGTTCTAATTAGACAGAAATCATGGGAAGATGAGAATCAGCTTTGCAAGTGCTGATTTGGGCAGCCTTTGGATGCCTCTGCATTTTAGTTATGGCAGAAGACAGGTGGGAGCAGCAGCAGGTTGCACCCTGTTATAGCTCCTGTGCAAATCTTGGGTCACTGAGCCCTTGTAAGTTCCAATTCTGTGCAAATGTAAGAAATAGGACCCTTAGCTGTACAAGTATTACAACTCTTGTGCAGCAGGCCTAGAAAGTCAGGATTTCTAAGCCCTTGCAAAGAGCTAGTGTTGCAAATTCTGCACAGCTCAGTTTCTGTGGCACGTCATGGTGTGGTGGCTCCTGTTCTCCCTTCTACCTACCAGAGCACACCCTTGCTGTGGTTCTGCTTAGACTATTCCCGGGGCACTCCAGCCTCTGTGTCCCCGGGGCACTACCAGCTCTCCATGGTTCCACTCCACTGCAGCCATCAAGGCAGCTGCCTGCGCCACAGCTTGCGAAGCTTGGTAGCATGCCCTGGCTCTGCTGCTGCTGTCCCTGTCCTCTGTTGTCCCCGCTGCGCTGTGGTTGTTTCTGCCTTGATAACACCAGCTCAGCCCACATGCTACTGAAAGCAGGTAAGAAAAGATCACTTAAAAGAAGCTTTTTATTTGGCCTAATGTTATAACAACAGCTACAGCAGCAAGTTACAATGTACTTTTCCATTTTAAGTTGATGGAAACATAAAATTATGCAGTATCATTTTGCAGCCTTTAAACATAAAAATGTTATACCTTATGTCCTTTGTTGGTTGGGTTTTCTAAATTTTATCTTACGCATATTATAACAGAATATACTCTTATATGCTCTTGCACCAGCTCCCATTATTCTGAGAGCCGTCCTCAGTGGGGTTATGATAATCACTGTGGAATCATGAAAGCCTCAGTCCCTATGGAGTAGCAGGGAACCATGACTCAGGGTAATCCTTCCCACTCTGTGGCTCTTACAATCTTTCCATCCCCTCTTCCACAATGATCCCTGAGCCATATCAGGCCTGTTGGCAGTCTGATTTAGTGTGGAGTTCTCTGTAGCCTCTGGATTTCTGCTTGGATAGTTTTTGGTTTTTTTTAAGTTTTTTTTATTAATTAATTTTGTACTCAGTGAATACAGTCAATTAGGCTCATCCATGTCCTACCCCCTCCCCCTGGCCCCTCCTTGTTGAGGTATAGGGGTCATGCATTCTGGAGTTAGCCCACAGTTATGGGTAGGATAAATGTCTCTGCATATCATGACCCAACGTGTGACTCTTACATTCTTTCCGCCCCCTCTTCCACAAAATTTCCCTGAGCCATGTTGGGATCATTTTTGGTCTGCTTCACTAATGAGGTGTTGGGGGCCTCTGGGTCTCTGGATATCTGATTTGGTAGGAGCTGATTTTTCTCTGTGTTGATCTCCTTCACCCTTGTGCTGGTACCCAGTTCACCAAGAAAAGAGCACCCTTGCTTGTTTTGCTGATTGTTCTTAGTTTCAACCAGGGCCCTTTTGAGGTATGATGGGGTGGTTCTTTCCTTAGGATCTGTGTCTATCTGAAAAACAGAAGCAGATTCTCCAATGGAGAGTAAAGTTAGCACCAGACAAATGGGATAATCCTTATTTTTTATAGAGAATTTAATAGGTGTAGGCCCTCTTGTAGCCCATGATTAATGGTAGCTTGATAATGGAGAGCAGGCTTATGTTTTGATATGGTTCTGACTTATTTCCCAGATCTAGCTATGGGTCCTGTACCACTGAGGGGATCAGTTAGCCAAATCAAGAGCAGTTGGTTTCTCACCATGACTGTGTGCCACAATTGCACTTGTGTGAGCATCATGACAGGTTATTTGCTGGTAAGTAGGTTAGACCATGAGTTGCTTGGACAGATATTGGTCATTTTCCCCCAGTCGCCCATGTAGCACCTTCTGGCACTAGACGCACTGACTGTCTGGGGACTGACTCTCTTCCAGCTTCCAGCCATGTCATTCCATTTTACGTGTCAAACGCATATGGTGTCTTCATCTGCTTGGATAGTTTTAATTGGTCACCATGTCTGTCATCATCACTCTGGAGCTGATTGTCAAGCTAATAGTAAGAGCAATATTCATGTCTCTACTTCCTCTACAATTTCTCCTGGGTCCTGGCAGATGTGGTAGAGATGGCATCTACTTATTTTTTTAGATTAAATTTTTTTTAATATTTTTCTATTTTTATTTATTTGAGAGCGACCGACAGAGAGAGAAAGAGGCAGAGAGAGAGAGAGAGAGAAGGGGCGTGACAGGGCCTCCAGCCACTGCAAACGAACTCCTGATGCATGCGCCCCCTTGTGCATCTGGCTAACTTGGATCCTGGGGAATGGAGCCTCGAAGCGGGGTCCTTAGGCTTCACAGGCAAGCGCTTAACAGCTAAGCCATCTCTCCAGCCCAGATTAAAATTTTTTTATGTTTAGCTATTAACCTAGTGTCTATATTGTCCAACCATAAGGCCTTATGTTTAATCATTTGCTGGTATTTTTCTCCTTATTGGTAAGAAGTTTCCATGTGTTAAGACTAGTAAAGTTTTATCCCATATAGTACAAATATTTTTTCAATATTGTCTTTCCATCTTAGTGGGTTTTGCCCTGTGTATGGATATATGTGTATTCTTTATTCAGGCTTTCTAGTGTACTGTAACATCAGTGTTTGGGATTTTGCATTTTTATACACATGTGAACATATGTGTGATATGTGTGTGCATGACTAATTCATATATATGTAAATGTATGTATATATATGATGGAATATTGTTTAGGCTTAAAGGAAAGGAAATTTTGACTCATGGTCTAATATAGTTGGACTTATGAATGGACATTATCGTAAGTAGAATAATCCAGACATAAAAAGATAAAGGCTATATGATTTAACTTTTATGAAACATGTGGAACAATCAAAGTCATAGATGTAAAAAACAGAATTATGGTGATTTTCAGAGCTTGAGGATGGGTGTTAAGTGAGCTCCTGTTTAATGAATGCAGTGTTTCAGTTCTATAAAATGAACAGTACAGGAAATGGATGGTAGTGATTGTTTCACAAAAGAAATGTGAATGTACCTAATAATGCTGAATCATATATGTAAAATCATTAAGAAATGTATTTTGCCACAATTAAAAATAAAAAGCAAAGAACTTAAATTACCTCTATGAGTTACCTGGAAAGAGATAATACAGATGTATCACTAATTAAAAACAGCAATCCAACTTCTGGGTAAGATGGCAGCATCATAGCGATGCCAAAGCAGCCTGGGGGGCAGGGAGTGGAATAAGCAGAAAAATACATTCTTCTACCAAAAAGTAAAGATGTATAAGGAATTAACAACCTCAGCAGAGAAGCAGGAGAGACGCAGAGCTTCTAGCAAGCAGGCAACCAGCTAGAATAGCCTTTTGCTGCCAGCATCTGTCCACAGCACTGCTCTGCATGAGTCACAAAAGCAGAGGTCAGGTTGAGAGGATTTTTGACTCATGCCAACCTCTTCACAAAGTCAACAAACCTGAAGGGGTAGACAGCAGGGACGGGCCGAGCAGGTGCTGAAGGAGAATACAAACGAGAGCAGCTTATCAGCTTCAGCACAACTCCAGTCACCCTGCACAGCCTCTCTTCCCCCAACTGCCAGTGTCAAACCAACCCCCACCCAGCCACACGGCATCCAGCACAGCCAACCAGAACACCAGATCCAGCCACCCAAACAGCCTGACTAAGTCCACAGGGCCAAGACGGGCATTCGCCATAGGTGAGATTGGCAACCATGCCGAAAGGTGACAGGGCCTATCACACAGAGCCAGGAGCACAGGCGGCCCTGGTACTGCTGCTCTCACCTCCATCTCAGGGCAGGTTATGCGTTAGATTTTACTGGTTTATTCTTGGTCAGCTTCACCATTCTCAAATAAGGTGCATTTTGGTGTTGACTCTTGTTGCCTTGGACGTTTCCTGACTTACAGGGCCTTTGTCTTTTTCTTCTGTCATTACTGGGGTCAGGGTCTCACTCAACCCCAGGCTGACCTGAAACCCATTTCAGACCAGAAATTTCAGCCTCCCAGTTGACAGGATTAAGGGTGTGGAGTAACATACATCCTTAGGGACTTTGACTTTATTAGATTATCTGTTTGTTTTAATCCCCATTCTTGCATAAATATTCCTTGCTGATTTTGACTGAATGTGTATATTGCTCAGTTGAATTTTAGAATTTTCCAGTAATTTGCTCTACCCAGCCTACTAAAATACTTGCATAGCAAGCAAACTCAATACCCGGATCACTTCTGCTGTTACTCTGGGAATAATATGAGAGCCACACCTGGAAACTTAAGCTCCTAACCTATATAAAGTCATATTTACATGTTTCAGAATACTACAGATAATTAGAAAACTCAAGCATAAAATTAAGTCAAGATACAAAAATCTCTACATTATAATACAAGAAACACAAAAAGTCAAGACAACACAATTCCATCAAAAATTATAAATCCATTAGAAATGACCTCCAGTGAGACTAATTTAGATGAAATGCTTGAAATAGAATTTAACAAAATGATTATATATTATTATATTATTATACAATCTAATATATATTAGATTAATATATATATATTATATATTATATATTAATTAGATTAATATTGTATATGTTATATAATAATTATATAATACATTATATGAGTATATAATATATAATTATTATATATATGTTCAAGGAAACCAAAGGAATTAAAGAAGAAGTCAAACTCCTGAAGGAATCCCAAGAAAACACAGGAAGCCAATTTAATTAAATTAAGAGGTCAACACACGCCATGACTAAGGAAATAGAAATAATGAAAAAATACCTATCAGGAATACTAGAAATTCAAAACAAAGTAAGTCAAATAGAAAACTCTGTAAAAAGTCTCACCAGTAGAACAAATCAAGGAGAGGACAGAATCTCTAGACTAGAAGACATGGTGGCAGATATAGTACAGTCCAACAAAGAGAAAGACAAACTAATTGGAAGGTATGAATGCAATTTCAAGATATCCAGGACACTATGAAGAGATCAAGCATAAGAATTCAGGGTGCAGTAGAAGAAGAAGAATTTTACTCCAAAGGCATAGTAGGTATTTTCAACAAGATCATAGAAGAAAACTTCCCCCAAGTAGGGAAAGTGATGTCAGTATAGATACAGGAAGCCTTTATAATCCCCCCAAAAAATTAGAGAAGAAACTCTCACCACTATATTATAATTAAACCACTAAACACACAAACCACAGAAAATACATTGAAAATAGCATACAAAGGCAATCCCATCAGGATGACAGCAGATTACTCAACATAAACTGTAAAAGCCAAAAGGCTTGGAATGATGTATTTCAAGTTCTGAAAGATAACAACTATAGATTATTTTATCCAACAAAGCTATTCATCCAAACTGATGAAGAAATAAGGACATTCCACTACAAAAAAAAAGGCCTAAAGGAATACATGACCACTAAACCATCTCTATAGAAAAATACTTGAAGGGATCTTTCATGCTGAAGAAAAAGAAAAGCACACACATAAGGAAACAGGAAAAAGTAAGCCATATTCAAATAATAGTTAATATAAGAGAGTAAAGGAAACACAGGAAGCACTACAAAACAAAAAAATGACAAGAATAAATGCACACCTTTCAATAATATCTCTTAATATCAATAGCCTCAATGCCCCAACCAAAAGACATGATCTTGCAGACTGGGTTAAAAGGCAGGATTCTTCTATTTATTGCCTTCAAAGAACTTACCTTTACATAAAAGATGGACAATATCTTAGTGTAAAAGGATGGAAAACAGTATTTCAAGCAAATAAGCCAAGACAACAAGCAGGTGGTGCTATCCTAATATCTGACAGGATAGACTGAAGGCCTATCATGGAAAAGGTGGCAGAAAGAATTTAAGAGCCAAAGGAAGGGTAGGACTGCTCACAATGCAATATTCTAGATACAAAATGGCCTGGATATCCATGACCTTGCAGTGCCTAGTACTACCTACATAAGACCATCATCACAGGAGGAAAAGATGATGATTGAGATTAGTGAGGAGTTAAGTTGGAGAATTAATTTGTGAAGGGGAAAGTGAGGGAAGGGGGGAAGAATTATCATGGTTTATTGTCTATAATTATGGAAGTTGTCAATAAATAATACTTTTCAAAAAACACAGCAATCCAAGATGGATGAGTAGCCATCTTTGGTAAAAGTTGCTGCTGGGCTGGAGGAATGGCTTAGCGGTTAAGGCATTTGCCTGAAAAGCCAAAGGACCCTGGTTCAGTTCTGCAGGACCCACATAAGCCAGATGCACAAAGGGGCACATGCATCTGGAGTTCGTTTGCAGTAGCTGGAGGCCCTAGCATGCCTATTCTCTTCTCTCTCTCTCTCTCTCTCTCTCTCTCTCTCTCTCTCTCTCCTCTCCCTCTCCCTCTCCCTCTCCCTCTCCCTCTCCCTCTCCCCCCATCAAATAAATAAATAATATAATAAACTTTTAAAAATAGCTTTGGCTATGAGACTTTTTCTGGGGAGACATGAACAAGCGTCTATCACTTTAGTTTGGGTACCGGCGATAGACCAAAGAAATGATTCCACCAAATTCTAACTTGGCAAACCAATGGGTTTACTGGTTTTGCTTTCAGAAACATGTTGAGGTATACATATGGCACAAAGAAAGCTGCTTGTAACTCATAACTTTCTTGCAAATTCTTAAAACTTTCCTGTTCATTTCAGGAGCCTTGTAAGCCCTCTGAACTTCCTAAAGCTTTTGAGCTCCTCCCTCCAGAAGTGATAGTTTCTATTGGAGGAATTAACTGCTAGCCAGTAAAAATATTTAGATCTACTGTTTGATCAGTTGGCTTAATGAACAGATAGGCCTATGAAATAAACAAGTGAAAAAGAAAGGATTACACAGTACGGGTACAAGCCCAGCTGAAACTATGCTGTCAACATAAAGTGTATGTAGCAGTTACCTTCACATTGATGACAAAAGTACAAGGATCTTATAGAAGGAAAGGGTTTGTTTTGGCTTACAGGTTTTGAGGGGAAGCTTCATCATGTCAGGGAAAGCATTGCAGAGCAGACATCTGGGGCATCACATCTTGTCATATTAGCTAGAAGGAAACAGCCACAGAAAACTAGCTTTAAACACCCAGTGCCCTAAATTAATAAATCTCAAGGCTCACCCCCAGTAACACACCTCCTCCAGCAAGGCTCCATTTCCCAAAGGTTCCACCAGTAGGGGATTAAGCATGAGGTTGAATCACAAACACATGAGGCTATGAAGGACATTTTACAGTCAGCCATCACAGTGGGAAAAAGTCTCACCACTCAGTCAATTTCCTTAGCAATACTCTGTGGCCCCAAAACAAAAGCAAATAAACAGTTACTGAAGGACAATCCTGCCCTGAGAAATACTACTACCACAGAGAGACAGCAAGGCAAAGAAATCCACATGTCCAACTGTTTTCCAAATAATAATTACTTTGCTAATCACTAATGTTTGTGTAGGAGAACCTAATCAAACCTGCATGGTCAGGTCTTCTGGGATCTTTTTCAAGACCACACAGTCAATATTTTACATCTTCAATAAATGTAAAAATATTTTACATTGTCAATAAAACTGGACATACATGATGACTACTCACTTCATATATGTATACATATACATACATTCATGTAAATATGTGTGTATCTGGCAAGGGCATCTTCAGCCATATCACAACATGGCAGAGAATGGAACCGGAAAATTCACATGTAGAAAAGGTGCAGCAAAAAGTTTAGTCTTGCTGTTTTAGCACCCATTTTCTCAAGAACTAATATAATCTGGCATAACTATATCAACCTCTTTCAAAGCCAGTGCCCCTTGGCTTAATCACATAACACGAGGTGCCACCTTTTAAAGGTCTACCACCTTGCACTGGGACCAAGATTCCAGCACATCACCCATTTGAGGAAAACACTCAAATCATACCCAATGTAGAGCAAGAAATATAAAAGAAGAGTCAGTTCTGCAGTATTTTAATTTGTAAGAAAGCACACTGTCCTATAGAGTTAAGCATAAGATTTTGCATAAGGTACTTCCTGCCTGTAGTGAGTCTCTGGTCCTTGTACTTTGGGCTTTAAAACAAGATCAAGCGCTTTCTCTGCCTGTTTTGTACCACAAATTAGAAGCAAGGTATGTACTAACCAGAAACATGAGAGACATCAAACCCTAGCCCATGAATATTTTATACACAGAAGAGAATTAAAAGATCAGACTAAGTTCAGAGCAATAACTGAAACCCTGCTCAGAATTAATGTGCCTCATTACTTGGGTGAAGTTTTCAAGAGTAAATACTGCTCGTTTCACAGTCATAACTGAACCCATGACCTGTTTCTAGTTCAATAAAGGAATCCACTCATCTTAATAAGATATTTCATAATTGTGATAAAATATTCTAAGTTGGAAAATGGCCATTTATGCAAACTTTCATTTTGTATAAACTACTTTGTGGCCTGGTATGCCTCACAGCTTAAATATTTAAACGATGTTTAATATAATTTTCCCCAGTGGATAAAACTTATTTGGAGAAAAAAGCAAGATTTGAAGATAGCAATGTACATTTTTGAAAAAAAATGTTGACTTTAACTTAATTTTGCTCAATTGTAAGAAAATGCCTCAATTAACTTTAGGATCTTCTATTTGTTTCTCTGTGCAATTTTTGCTCCTAGATTATTTGTCATCTGAATTTCTCTGTGTCACTGGCATACATCAGTTTTGATCTCTCTGGTAGGTGCCAATATTAAGAGGTGAGTATTTTTTTCTTCATACCTTTTATTTAGGCTTGCTTATTTAGTTGGATGTGGTCAGTATGGTATTGGTAAACATTTTAGTGACCCAATACCTGACAAGAAGCACTGTGCTGGGAGGAGAGATTTGTTTCAGCTTGCCATTTGAGAGGATCATGACAGGGAAGATAATGCAGGAGGAGAATGTGTCTTGGACACTTCTATTGCCACTGACCAGGAAGCAGACCAGACTAGGAAGCAGGGCCAGGCTATAAACTTCAAGGCCCATTCCACAATAATACTTCCACCCGAAGCCCACCTCCTAAAGCTCTAATGAACAGCCTCCCAAAACAGCACCACCAGCTATGAGGGACCAAGTGTTCAAGCACATGAACCTAAGGGGAAAATTTTACACAGAAACCACAACAGAAAGCATCAAATGAGCAAAGACTTAAAAATTACTTACAGGGGCTGAAGAGATGGCTTAGAAGTTAAGGCACTTGCCTGCAAAGCCAAAGGACCCAGATGCGCAAGGTGGCACATGCATCTGGAGTTTGTTTGTAGCTGCTGAAGGCCCTGGCACATCCATTTTCTCCCTATCTCTTCTCTTCTCTTCTCTTCTCTTCTCTTCTCTTCTCTTCTCTTCTCTTCTCTCTCTCTCTCTCTCTCTTTCTTTCCTTCTGTCATAAATAATTCTTTTAATTACTTACAGGGCTGGAGAGATGGCTTAGCAGTTAAGGCGCTTGCCAATGACACCTAGAGACTCAAATTCGACTCTCCAGGTCCTAGGTAAGGCAGACTCACAGTGATGTTAGTGTGCAAAGTCGCACTTGCAGATAAGGGGTAGCACACGTCTGGATTTTGATTACAGTGGCGGGAGGCCCTAGTGTACCAATTCTCTATCTTTTTTCTCTCTTTCTCTTGCATAAAAAGGCAATCTGTTGGGCTTGCCTCAAAAAATTTAATTTAATTTAATTTAATTTAATTTAAAAAAAACAGAGTCACTCAGCTTGCCTCCCCATGAACTACCTCATATGAGGCCACATTTTATGATGCTGATTAAGGCAACAGGTGACTGCAACCAAGTGAATGACCCAAGAAAGACTTTCAGAATAACTTCTCAGATGAGCTCAGCACAAACTTGATTCACAGAAGCAAGCAAATTACTGTTATTTCAATTGAATTTTTGTGATGTGTTATCCTGTGGTAGGTAACTGATATACTAACACATTGCTATCCTTTGAAATAAGTAGCATTCACCCATTGAAAGAGGGAAAAGAAATATCTGATCTAGCAGAAAAGGAGGGGATGTATTATGCTAATTATCAGATTCATCTAATCATAGTTTATGCCACCACTGACACTACCAAATCCTTTGTCTTCTGGACTAGTTGAGTATTCCAACTCATATAATTTACTTTATTCTTCTACATCTTTGTGATCTATATGTGCTGAAGGGTGGAATGCTGGGAAGTAACCTTCGTGTTGGACTTACACGTCACTGCATGCTTCAGCATTTGCCAAGATCCCTGTCCCGCTGTCACTGACAATATATCTTGCAGGGAAGGACTGCTAGAGAGACATTCTAACTACAGGTTAAACTGAGGTTAGGGCAGGAATATCACCTAGTCATAGGCCCCACGATGAGGCCAAAATTAATCCATAGTCATCAGTCCTGGTGTTAGGTTTTAACCAGGAATAGGAATCTTTATCATGTGTAGATTTCTTTATATAACCAAGTTTTTCCTCTTCAACTAGAAGTATTGATTGTACCAGCATGTTTTGTTGATTTTCATAACACACATGATGATCATGCATAACTAAGAATAACTAGTGGGGAAAAAGTGATGGGGCAACAAGACAATCTCCCCGTGAAACAGCCCCATTGGACTAGTATCTTCTTTGAAAATATGTCACCCACTGGCAGGGGGTTACGCTAGAAGGAACAGTCCCAGAATCAAAAGCCAGGATTCTCACCAACTTACGTACTTAGCCCTGGTGACATCAGTTACCTCTCTGACTATTCCTCTGCAAAACAGGGAGACAAACATCTACTGCCTAAGAATGTGTATAGGATAGTATTCTGCAAACTTTTAAGTTAAGGAAATATAATGTGCCTAGATAAACAAACCATTAACTTCTCAAAACAAACTGAATTACTGGCTGAAGAGATGGCTCTGCAGCTAAAGGTACTTTGTTGCAAAACTTGATGGCAAAAGCCAGATGGACAAAGTGGCCTAGGTGTCTGAAGTTCATTTGCAGTGACAGGATGCCCTAGCGTGTGGATTCCACCTCTCTCTCTCTCTCTCTCTGTCTCCCTGTATATCTCTTTATTTTCTCTGTTGACCTCTGTCTCTCTCAAATAAATAAATAAAAATATTTTAAAATCTGGATTACTTGAGTTGCTATCTAATTTCCAGTAAGATCCTGACGAAACACCAGACACTTGGAACTTTGGGCTGATAAAGAGGAATCTCAGTGTAGTATAAAATCAAAAAAAAAAGAAAGAAAACCCAGAAGTTTCATCCCTACAGGGGACAGTCCCAGTGAAATGATGAGAGTAGACATTAATGGAACTGAATAAGATTTCTCATAAAGAAGGCTTTGTACAAACACTGCCCCCCCCCCAGTATAGCTTCAGACAACCTAAAAATAAAAAAGGACATGAATCAAATACCTTAAAGACCCCAAAGGTTCTTTTTATTCCTTTTTTTTGTTGCTGTTCTGGCCATTACATTTTGTTGAATATCACATATTTGAAATATTACTGTTTCAACATGTTATCAACTGGACAGTGTGCATGGGATCTTTTGCATGCTGTGCTTCAAGTTCTGTCATTGGAATCGGACTCTTGTTTATTCCTGCAACTCATCTCAGTGTGGACTAGCCTCTGTCCTGGTGTTCTGTAACCACACTGGGCTGAGGACTTCTCCATCAAGGACTACACGGAAGTTTTCAACTGCGATAGAGCTTGGCCTCCAGAATTCCACAGAGGAAACCTACTGGCTCCTCTTCTGAGACTTTCAAATTATAACCTCCAATTCCAACCCTGTTCCAGATGCCAGTAGAACTCAGCCCTGTGCCCTCTCCCTCACTCCATAGAGGATTGTATCCTGGCCCTTTAAATCATCACTGCATGCCCATAATGCCCACACCTGCTCTCCAGACTCCTCATTGAGGCCTGGATGCCCTGGGGCCTGTTCAGAACTCTTGACAGCCATAGGTCCTCTCTATGGACACCTGTGTAATGCAGAGCTCTCCTTTTCTCCGTTAATCCCAGATCTTCCCTCGCTCCCACCTTCCCCAGCTCATTGCATGTACTATCCTCACCCTTCCTGAGCCACCTCCTTACTACATTCCTTTTTCTGGTGCCCTCTACTGTGTGCCTCTTTCCTATTGTTTTCCGGGGTTCTGCCCTGCAATTTCTGTGCAGGGCCACCATCTCCCTTCTGCTCCACTGTGGATCTGCCAGCTGGTCTTCTTCAGTCCTTCTCTGCAAACTCAAACAGTTCTAGTCTGTGTTTAGAATCTTTGTATGCCGAATAAACTCCAAACTCCTTACTGAGCACAGAAGATGTCATGGTTTGATTCAGGTGTCCCCCATAAATTTAGGTGTTCTGGATGCTAGGTCCCCATCAGATTGAGATTTGGGAAATATCTCCTCCTGGAGGCAGCGTATTGTTGGGGGTGGGCTTATGGATGTTATAGCCAGTTCCTGTCCTGTTGTCCACCTGATGTTGGCCAGGAGGTGATATCTACCCTCTGCTCATGCCATCATTTTCCCCTGCCATCATGGAGCATCCCCTCAAGTCTGTAAGCCAAAATAAACCTTTTTCTTCCCCACAAGCTGCTCTTGGTTGGGTGATGTCTGCCAGCAATGCAAACCTGATTGGAACAGAAGACAAAGCTAACTGTCTCCTTGACTTTCTCACACTGCACCTACATCTTCCCCTCTCTGCCTCTCCTTTCCCTCCAGCCACATTGGGCCCCTTTCTGCTTCTGGGACCTTTCAGTGTTTTTTCCTACCTCAGGGTCCTTGGTGCATACTGTTCTCGCAGCTCCTCTCCATCCTTCATCTTGTTGCAGGTGCTACTTCTTGAGGGCTTTCTCCCACAATCCATCAGCCTGCCCCATCCTCACCCCTTCCCAAGCTATACACTGGTCATCCTATTTCATATTCTTCAACCTATCTATGACCACCTGGCATAATGTTTATTATTATGTTAATTATTTTTAGGGTAACATATCTATTTACCTTTTGTTCATGTGTGTGTGTGCGCGTGCGTGTGTGTGTTCTTGTTTGCATGTCTACATGAGTGTGACACAGTTGTGTCTATGTGGATGTACAAGTGCATGTGTGCATGTGGAGGCCAAAGGTTGCTATGGGGTGTGTTCCTCATCCACTCACCACCTTGCTTACTAAGGCAGGGTCCCTCACTTGAACCCAGATCACTGATTCAGCTAGTCTAACAAGCCAGCCTTCTCCTAAGCGTCTCTGTCTCTGAAGTGCTGAGATTACAGGCAGGACACCACACCCACCAACCTGAGTGCTGAGGGGTCTGAACTAAATTTCTCATGCTTGTGTGACAAATACTTTACCTACTGAGCAATGCCCCCCACCCCATGACATTTCTTTGTTTCTTCAACACAAAGATAAACTCCCTTAGATCAGAGTTCTCTGACTTTTCCATGACAGCCCCAGAGTAAGTGCATCTGAGTAACACTTGAATGAATGACATGTGAATTTGAGTTTCTGCCATTGAATCCCTCTGTAACCAGCTCTAGTTGATTTTGTATATCATTATTTTATTATTTTTATTTGTTATTAGATATGGACATGTTTAGTATGTAAACAAAACATGTTGGTACCATCCTGCCCCTCCTCCCTGCCCCTTTTCTGAAGAGGTCTTCCTCATTAGGGATGCAGGTCAACCCCATGGGGACTGTGTGTCATGCATTATGGGGGGAAGAGGAGATGTCTCTGTGTAAAATATCCCAGCTCGTGGCTTTAACATTCTTTCCACCCCCTCTTCTGCAAAATTCCTTGAGCCATGCTGGGAGGATTTTAAGTCTACTCAGTGATGGCATTTAGAAGCCTCTGGATCTCTGGTTTGGTAGGTGTTCAGTATCCTCAGTATCTATCTCCATCACCCTTGTGCTAATATCAGATTGACTAAGAAAGCATCACCCTTGCTCATTTTCCCAGTTCCTCTGTAGTTTCAGCTGGGGCCAGGGTGGAGTGCACTGGGTCATTTATCTCCTCAGGTCCAGCTCCCATCTGAAAAAGAGGAAGAAGATTCTCCAACAGAGAATGAAGTCAGTACCAGTTAAATGGGATAACCATTATTAAGTTAGAGATAATTAAAAGGGTGTAGACCCTCCTTTAGTGTAAGGTTACTGAGAGCTGGACAATGGAAAGCAGAATCATTATCTGGATATGATTCTGACTTATTTTCCCATTCCAGCTATGGTTTCCTTTCCACTAAGCATATCTGTTAGCCAATCCAAGATCAGTTGATTACCCACCATGGCTGTGTGCCACTATTGCACTTGTGTAAACCTCACATCAGATTGATTGTTTCTGAGTCACTTAAACTTTGAGTTGCTTGAACAGATGTTGGCCAATGTCCCCCAGTAACTCATGTAGCACCTTCCAGCACTAGATGGGCTAATTGTCTGGGGACTGGCTCTCCTCCAAATTCAAACAAGGTCTCTCCATGGTCCATACCAACAGTGTTTGGTTTCTTCAGAAGTAGGGTCTTACCATTAACCTCTGGTGGGTAAGCAAGTGCTCTGACAGAAGTCTGTCTTGTTTGTTTTGGGAGATCTAGTAGGTCTCACTGATCAACAGATCATTGTGGATGTAGACCACATATTGGTCCAGGGAATTATAGGCCAGAGCCAAGGGAAAAGAAAAAAGAAAATAGAAAAAGCCAGAGAGGAAAGATAAGCATGAGAAATTTGAAGTTAGGTTTCATATCATTCTCCCCCAGGACCCTTGGATTCAGATGCTCCTAATAAGGTCCCCTTGAGGACTCCACCTTATAGTCTGACTTCCAGGATATAGGACTCTATAATACCAGTTCAATTTTGGGTTCAGTTCTGTGTACCCCCCAATCCTTTCTCTTCCCCCAAGCCCTACTTTCCTTATTGTCCAAGCCTCAAGATGCTATTCAATTATGTCAGCAACTTGGGCTGATCCAGGTTAGGAACTGCAGATGAGTGAGATCATGAGATTTTTGCCTTTCTGTGATTGTTTGAATATACTTAGAATGATCTGTTCCAAGTTTGACCATTTTTCTACAAAGTTCAATGTGTAATTTTTTCTTACTGCTGAGTAGAATTCCATCACATGGATATACCACATCTTGGTTATCCATTCATCCAATGATGGGTACCTGGGTTTATTCCAGTTCTCTCTCTCTCTCTCTCTCTCTCTCTCTCTCTCTCTCTCTTTCCCCTTCTCTCTCTCAAATTAATAAATGAACAATTTTTAAAAATATTCCTTCAAAATAAAATTTCAAGTTTGGCTTAATGAAGGAAACGAACAAAATGTGCTCAAAGTGTGGATCAAGAAAATCATTGAGAAGAATGCAGTAGATGCCTGAATGAAATAGAAGAGAACCAACAAAATATTTTCAACAGATGCCTCAATATAATTAAAGAGAATCAAAAAGAACTTAGCAGACAGAAATGAAATTGAGGAGAATCAACAAAACCATGAACTCAATGGTCAGTGGAAGAAGCTTAAAGAGGACAGGATCAAATGCAGGAATGATATCCAAGAGACAAGGAAAGTCAAACCAGGCAATTAATATTAGAATTCAATAGAGAGATGGGGCTAATGAAGAGAGACACAATTGAGAATAAAAATGAAATATCTCATTTAAAAGCTCCCAAAAAAGCCTTACCAACAGAATAGAGCATGCATAGGACAGGATATCCAGAACTCGAGGACAAGACAGGCGAACTTAAGCAAGAGTCCAAAAATAATGACAAATTCAAAAATAGATCAACTGGACTTAATTAGATATCTCGTGCCGGAGGGATTCCTTAGTGGTTAGAACACTTGCCTTCAAAGCCAAAGGACCCAGGTTCAATTGCCCAGGATCCACATAAGCCAGATGCACAAGGTGAGGCATGCGTCTGGAGTTTGTTACAGTGGCTGAAGGCCCTGGCGTACCCATTCTCTCTTTCTCAATCTGCCTCCCTCTCTCTCTCTTAAATAAATAAATAAATATTAAAAAAAAAAAACAGATATCTACAGAACATCCTATCCTAACACCACAGAATACACATTCTTCTCAGAAGTGCATGGAACCTTCTCTAAAATAGATCATATATTAGGGCATAAAACTTATCTCCACAATTTTAGGAAAATTGTTACAATGAAATAAAATTAGAAATTAACAACAAAATAAACAACAAAAAATACAACAACTCCTATAGTCTAAATAACTTGCTACTAGACAACGAATGGGTAATCACAGAAATTAAAAGGGAAATCCATAAATTTATAGAACTGAATTAAATAAAAACACAACATACCAAAACCTATGGGATAGAATGAAGGCAGTCCTAAGAGGGAAGTTTCTAATGCTACATACCTACATTAAAAAGTGAGAGAGAAGAGCCAGGTGTGGTGGTGAACACCTTTTAATCCCAGCACTTGGGAGGCAGAGGTAGGAGAATCACCATGAGTTCGAGGCCACCCTGAGAATACAAAGTGAATTCCAGGTCAGCCTGAGCTAGAGTGAGACCCTACCTTGAAAAAACTGAAAAAAAAAAGGTTAGAGAAAGGGCTGGAGTGAAGGCTTAGCAGTTAAGCACTTACCTGTGAAGCCTAGGGACCCCGGTTTGAGGCTCAAATCCTCAGGACCCATGTTAGCCAGATGCACAAGGGGGTGCATGCATCTGGAGTTCATTTGCATTGGGTAGAGGCCCTGGCGCCTACATTCTCTCTCTCTCTCTTCCTCTCTCTCTCTCTCTCTCTCTCTCTCCCTTTATCTGTCTGTTGCTCTCAAATAAATAAATAAATAAATAAAACATTTTAAAAAAAATTAAAAAGTCAGAGAGAGCTTCAGTCAATGCTCAACCACTCACCTGAAAGTAATGGGAAAGCAAGAATAATCCAAATCTAAAAATACCAGACAGAAGGCATAATAAAAATCAGAGCAGAAATCAATGAATTGGAAGTTAAAAAAATAATTTTCAAACTTGAAAAAATGAACTGCCAGTTCTTTGAAAAAATAAATAAGATTGATAAACCCTTGGACAAGTTGATCAAAAGGGAAAAAAGAAAAAACTCAATACATAAGATTACAAAGGAAAATGACGCCACACAGATGGTACACACCTTTAACCCCAACACTCTGGAGTCTAAGGTAGGAGGATTGCTATGAGTTCAAAGCCAGCCTGAGACTACATAGCTTAACATTAAAGTAGACATAACACACTGGCTAAGGCTCAGGGAACATTGTGGAAAAGGGGGTAGGAAGATTGTAAGAGCCACAGGGTGGAAGAAGTATCTCGGGGCATTGTCCCCCACCCCATGACTGACTGATGCTCTCATAACTCATAACCATAACCCCAAAGGGAGGAGAGGAATGGAACCAACACATTATTTGACCATGCAACAAAGTTTCTAATTAATAAAAAAATATCTTTTAAAGTGCATAGTGCATTTTGGATAGTGCTTAATCTTCACAATGGAGTGGAAAGACCTCAAACCTTCTATCGTATATAATCAAAATAGCATGCTAAACTTCAACTAATATAGGTGTCTAAGTTCAGTTACAATGCTGGAATAAACTACTATGAAATGGGAAGCTTACAAGCTACAGATATTTATTTCTCACAGTTCTAGAGGCTGAGAAGGACAAGATCAAGATGTGCAGCCAGGTGTGGTATACACACCTATAAACTCAGACTTGGGAAGTAGAAGCAGGAGGATCAGAAGTTCAAGGATGTCCTTAGCTACACTGCAAGATCAAAACCAGACTGGGGCTATATGAAACCCTACCTCAAAGAAAAAAAGCAAAAACGTCACGATGGCAGCATATTTAGTGTCTGGTGAGGATCCGTTTCCTGGCTCGCAAACGGTCATCTTTTCACTAGGTCCTCACACAGAAAAAGAGCAACGGAGCTCTGTGAGGTTTATTTTTTGAGGGTACTAATCCTAATCATGAGGGTGCACCATCATAACTTAATTGTCTTCTGGAGTCCCTACTTCCTAACATCATTAGGTTAGTAGTTAGTATTTTAGCACTGGTATTTGAGGGTGGGAAGACATAAACAAGATACCCTTTCCATTCCACAATCAAGCACAGTTATGTGCAAAACATGTTGACTGAATTTCATTGCCTTCTCTCTCTTACACCAGTGCTCTTATCCAGTGGAGAGACAGCACACAGACATATCATGGCCTTGGAGGAAAGTCTAGAATGATTTGGGGAAGGATAGCATGATGCTCATGTGTAATTGTCTTCTCCAGTTCCCAGGTCCAAGACTCCTCATGAACTTTGATGAGAACCCTTCCGATGCATGATCTGCCTGAGCTACACACATCTGAGCACAAGTCAGCACCAGTGGATCTGAGGAGGAAGAGGGAAAGTAAAGCAGACTCAGAAAATGATCACAAAAGAAAGAATGTGAAATGAAAGTTAAAGCATAGAATCTAGTTGTAATGGTATCAGAGAGGAAGAAACATAGGTAAAAAGAGATGAGAGGAGAGCTGGAGAGATAGCTCAGCTGCTAAACACTTGCCTGTAAAGCCTAGTGACCAGAGTCCAATTCCCCAGTATCCCTGTAGAGCCACGTGCACAAAGCATGCATCTGTAGTTTATTTGTAGCCAGTAGAGGCCCTGATGAGCCCATTCTCTCTCTCTCTCTCTCTCTCTCTCTCTCTCTCTCTCTCTCCCACCCCCACCCCCCTACCCCCGCCAGTCATGGTGTTGCACACCTTTAATCCCAGCACTCAAGCACTCACCAGGCTGGAGTAGGTGGATCACTGTGAGTTCAAAACCAGCCTGAGACTACATAGTGAATTCAAGGTCAGCCTGGGCTAGAGAGAGACACAAACTCAAAAAAAGAGAGAGAAAGGAAAATATACTAAAATATAATGAGTTTCTATGAAAGAATGGAGTTTGCAAAGGTTCAAAGTGGGGTAAATATCAATAGAGTGAGAAATTTATATGAAATAGACTACTCAAAGCTCAAAGAAGAATAAATGAAATATGGAAAAATTTTCCCTGATCTGAACAACATTTTGCATTTCGTTTATATAGTAGAAATAGTCTCCCAGGCTCTATAGCTTTAAACAGAATGTTTTTATTTTGAAATCAAGTAAAGAAAAAGGCATCTCAGTATTCACCAGCTGAAAGTGACCTTAGATATAACTCTACACCTATTACTAAACATTATATATATTCTTTTTTCCTAAAATAATAGCTACTTACCAGATACCTACCATATGTTAAGTATTGAGCAAGTTCAATCATTGCCTTCATTAATGATTCCAGCTCTAAAAGTAATTATTATTATACATATATAATTCCTAAGTAAATTGAGATGCCAATAAATGACATAAAACTCAAGAAAACACTGTTCTGATTATATCCCATGTGAATCATGTCTCCTGGAAGTATTATATTCTAATCACACAAAGTGATATGTCTATATTCATCATCTGATAAGGAGCCCCAGGTTCTCTAGTACAAAACCTTCCCACTATTTCATGTACAAAAATGTAAATTATAAGGCTTAAAATTCTAGTGTATTTTACATTTTTATGTGACCTTCAGTTTAAGAAGCTATACAGTGACTACCTATTTAGCCCTTACTCTATTCCAAATATAGTATTTGGTGTTCTACATCTTACTTTACTTAGTCTTTAAAGCTTTCTGATATAGTTATTATTGTTATGCAGACAAAGAAATGGAGATGAAACTCAGCAGTAATTGGTGGATTCAAGAGTAAGTGCAGGTATCCCTAATCCATCTAAGGAGTGATGGTGGCCAACACACACTGCCCAGGTTCTTTCCCAGAACAGCTAATCTGGAATCCTCTTCACATTCACATCTTTCCTATTGAAAAGGATCATGCTACTCTGCAATGAGTTATCATCGCATCTGATTTTATCATCACCTTAAAACAAATCTGTGATTGATCAATTAGCTAAACTTGGAAGACAGGTCAGTGATGAAAAGTGGTAAGTAATCCTATGAATATTAATTAGCATTAACATTGTATTTCAGCTGCATTATGCATGACAGTGTTGGGAATCGGTCAGCAGAGGAAAGGCCATACATTTGATGATCAAACCAGATAAGATCAGTTCATCAGGACAGCATAGATGATGAGACCGGGTATTAGGGGGCAAAAATTTTTTTTCTGAACATCTTTTGTATGCCACACCCTGTTCAGGATCTTGGAGACACAATACTGAACAACCCAGAAATAATTTCTGTATTTATGGACTTACAAAGTATCCATATAGATCATAGCTTGCTCCAGAACCATAGAACAAGATACTCAGGAAATCTAGCTCGCTGTCAGCAAGAAGATGAATAGAAACAAGTATGTAGCATGTAATTGTGATTCTGAGAATGAAGTCTGTCCCTGAGAGGGTTAGATGGAGCAAGGCAGTATTATAAGAAACCAAGCATGGTGGCACATGTCTTTAATACCAGCACTCAGAAGGCAGAGGTAAGAGGATCGCCATAAGTTGGAGGCCACCCTGAGACTATATAGTGAATTCTAGGTCAGCCTGAGCTAGAGTGAGCTTGATACTGAAAACAGATTAGAGGCTTATGACCATAAGATTAAGGTAATATGAGTCTTCAGATATGCGTTTCTTAATGTCCCCTGCAACTTATCTCAAGCATTTAAGCCCTGAGGCTTTGCTATTCTGCTACAGGAGCTGGAGCTACAGGAACTGGAGAAATGTGGATAAAGGAAGGGCCTGGTCAGAAATTTCACTTCCCTGGGCTCTTTTCAGTCCAAGATGGCTCAGTACATCTACACAGCTTTGTTGGGAGATAAAGCCATTGACTTAATTCCCAAACCAGACTTTGCCAAAATAGCAATCTCACAGAGGACTCTCATCTCTTCCTACCAAAACCAGATTGTCTTTCTAAGCATGAATTAGATTGGTGTCTCATAAATTCTCTTAGCCAGTAATTCTATTTGTGGGCAATTGATGCCTTCTTTCCTTCAATCTGGGATCCCAATCCTTCCTCTGAGTGGTCAATTTTTTTTCAAAAAGTAAGCAATCCTGACAGAGGGCTCACCTCACTGTGAATTGTGCAGGCAAGCTCCAATAACCTATGTGATTTTCAGACTTGCATTTTTATTTTTTCAAAGATCCACATTTATTTCCTGCTAATTCTATGATTAGTCTCCTTTGTAACTACAGAAGAAAATGACTTGTCTTTACTGTTGGTTTACTAAAAATTTTTTAGGAAATCATCAGTGAGGGGAGGTAGTCCATTTCCTTGCATGATGCTACTTGGCTGCCCTAGTTTGGAATCACTTCTGCCGAGATTTGATATTTTTCAAAGGATAAGATTTTTTTTAAATGTTATTTGTTGCTTGCTAAGCTGTAATGCTCAATAGGATAAGTGCATTAAATTAATTTTGACTTAATATTTTCAACTTACAAGAGATTTATTATGATGTTACTCTATCATAAGTTAAAGAAGCATGTAAATATCATGAGAAATATCACTGTGTATGATTTACAAATGTTTGACTATGTATTGTACCATGTACCTGATATTTCAGAAATACCACTTGGACTGGGGATGGTAGTTGGGATGGAACCCAGGGCCTCTACCACTAAGCTGTTTTTAATTTATTTACTTTTTATTTTGAGATAGGGTTTCTCTAAATTGCCAATTCTGGCCTTGGACTCAGCCCCCCAAAGTGGCTAATATTACAGATGTGTACCACCAAGAATTGCTTTAAATGTTACCTTTGGGTGCTGGGGAAATGGCTCAGTGGTAAGAGTAATGCAGGAATTGGGGGGCCCAGGGAGAAATTCCTAGGATTGTGAATCCTAAATTTTGAATTCTCATCTGATTTAGCAAACAACTGAAAAAGCTGTGAGTCTGAGAAGGGTAAAATATGACTTATGAGGTTTATTATAGGGAGGATGAGTATCCAAGGGAGAGGGGGAAAAGGAGAAAGAGGGAAGTCTCCAGTGTAGAAGAGCATGGAAAGGGTACATATCCACACACATGTGGAAAACAAAACATGAGAGCCCAGGCTTTTCACCTTCACATGGGTCAGAAAAGGCTGAGAGATAGGACAGCGAAGGGTCCAGAGCTAGAACAGAGTTCATACACATAACAAAGTGAAAAAACATCCAGTAACAGAAAACATGTAGAAAGCAAACAGAATAATACTCAGGCAGAAGGAAGTACCACCACCCCTTCCCAGAAAAGCTGGTTGGTATTCAAGTGAACCACAAGACCAAGAAGGCCAGGATAAAGAAGAGCATGAGAGATTACACACCAGGCTTCTCTATATGGATCAAATATCCAATGAGGATGAGCCTTGCCTTTAGACTCAGGATAGGAAGGAAGAGACCTAACTGATTAGTGAACTCAAGAGGCGGAGGAGCCAGCCCACGCAGGTGTGCTAGGCTGAGGAAGAAGCAGGAAGCTGCTGCCTGGGAGTGTGGCCTGTAGCCATCTTGGATAAGGCTGGATCAGACTTGGGCTCTAGTCCTGCCTGGGAAAGCCAGATGTCATTTCTTTGTTCCCCTTGGGCCTTGCCCCGGCTGGCTGCCTATTAAAGAGAAAAAAAATCTTTCTCCTGTTTCTCCTCCAAGAGTACTTGCTTTGCAAGCATGAAGACATAAACTTGATCCTAAGAAATATCACTCTCTCTCTTTTTTTTTTTTAAGACGGTCTCACTCTAGCTGAGGCGGACATGAAATTCACTACGTACTCTCAGGGTGGCCTCAAGCCTACAGCAATCCTCCTACCTCTACCTCCCAAGTGCTAGGATTTAATGCATGTACAGAAATATTACTCTTAATTCTTCATGTAGCATACGTAGTTCTGCATCTTAACTTGGGGGAACCAAGACTCAAAGATATTAAGTAGGACTTAACTAAGATTACAGAGGTAGAAGTGGCAGCTAGCCTTTATACCCTCTTCTCACCATAAAATCAGTGTGTCCTGTTCAGAACTTTTAGGACTAGAAAAAAAAGTTACAAAAATTATGAGGAATACTAAGACAAAGCTATAGTTGGAGATAATAGAGATAAAATCACAGACTATCCATCATACTTTATCCATACAGAGTACTTTGTTTAGACACAGGTCACAAACGCATTACATTAGGATAGTTTTAGACACAGAGAAGAGAATCACTTGTAATATGGCGTACTGATAACCCAATAATGCTAAAATGTTGTGGACACCTTTTGAGACATAGATTAGCCAATGGCTTCCTACTATGTGAGTAGATATATGCAAAGCACTTAGCAAAATGTAAGATTTTATAGTAAATGTTACATAGTTGTTTGTTGCTGTTTTTATTCTGTGAAAATTGCCTCACGGCCTCCGTCAGTAACTGACTTTGACAGCTATCTCTCTCTCCCAACCTTGGCCCAACATGTCTTAGCCAGGAGGAAAAACCTGAGTAAACCTAAGTTAATTGTATTTTCCTTTCCAGAAATTTATTTAGGGAAAACATATTGTCTCCACTAGCATAAAGTATTTGGGCAATTAGGAGTCTGAGAAAGCTATTTTTTATTAGGTGCATAAGCAGTCAAGATGCAGAGAAATAAAACTGGACAGAGAGAAACAGATAGAGACAGAGAGGAGAGAGCACAGGAGCAGAGACACCATGTGGGCCCAGAGACAGGGCGACTTTCTGAAGGGTTAATAGCCTTCTCTGAAAACTAAAGGGAACTGAAGAGTTAATAATTACCTCTAAAGCTCATGGGCAATAAAGAAGGCACTTAGCCTCATTAAGTTTGACACCTTTCCCCAACTGATTTACTCCCCTTAGCCTAGATGGCTTTGAAGGACCAGAGACCTTCCCTTACAGTATCTTCCCTTAGACATTTCTGTCTGAAGAAGCCTTTTCTGAACAAGGAAACAAAGAGCTACAATTTTCTTATCAACTTCACCTGGTACAATCTGTTTTTCTTAGGATCCTCCTTATAAACTTGCACCCTAGCCCAACTCAATGTTTCAGCCTTCATCCCACAGGAAAGCTGTTGCCCCTCACTGTTTTCTCTAAATAAAAAGTCTGCCTGTAAAGATCAAGTATGGTGTTCTCTTTGGCCTTTCTCTTACACTTTCCTTACATTTCTGGTGCCATGACTCAGATACCCCTCTGGGGCTTTGGGGCTACTACCTCCCCCCCTCCCCACCCCCCCACCCCCCGTCCTCTTCTCTCCTTCTCCCCACCTCCCTGCCAGTGTATCATTCCTGCCGGAGCACAGGCACTTGCCAAGCTCACTATTTGGACTAAATGGTCACCAGTCTGACCTGAGACCTCTGGTCTTTTGTGGCTTTTGTCTACATGAGCCGTGCAGGTTTTGTTCGGCCTCGTGTCTCAAGGAGCTTTATTGGTACTCTATGTAAACCCAGCTTGACACCTGGAAGCTTTCAACTTCTCTTCTCCCTCTCACTCTAACCCTCAGATTGCGTGAGCTCAGCGGCTCATTTGCGGAGACTGAAGAATTCTGGCCAGGGATACTTCCTGATGAATGTCCAAAATTCCTCTCTGAGCTCAGCCAAGTCTCCAACAGCCCTTTGGGTAATCCACTGGGTCATATTTCTCTCTCCCTCTCTTCTTCCCCTGGAATTTTGAACTCCAGACTAGAAGCCTCTTGCTGTGTGATCCACTGCATCCATACCCTCATCAAATTACTTCAGGACAAGCTATTCACTATTGGTCTGTAGTGGAGGTGCCCATCCTGGATCTCAGAAATTCTAGGAGTTTCTCACTTTTCGGTCTCTGGATGACCAGAGACTCCAGGAGCCTCCCACATGTCATTCCATCAGACATCCCAACCAATACGAGCATGGAGATGTCCCCTCCTAATTCTTGGGTTTCATTTGCCCTGCCTAAGCCTGGGAGATGTCCCTGGTGGCAAGATTGGCTCAACAATGACCAGGTTTGGTTTTATTCTTAAATTATGTGTAATCGGTCTCAGTCAAGGTTTTGCTTAAGTAATTATCTCATTTCTTGTACCGTAAGTTCATTGCTTGTAGATATATTGATACTTAAGACATGTCCCTGCTCTAGAAAAATGCTGCTGTTCTGCTTCCAGTTTATGGGATAATGGGTACCCACATAGGTGTCTAAACTAATCAAACATATTACCAAATACAAATGCCAAAACCTTATGCTGCCTTACTTGACATGTTCTGCCTGTACTTATAACTATTACATATTTAAAAAACAAAATGTGCCTACCTTCTAAAAGGCTGATTCTCTGTATTTCACTTTCCTTGTTTACATAGTTCAAACAATTCTCTAGAATAAGGTCATAAATTTATTTGTAATGATATGCCTCATATTATGATAAAAGAAAAGTTAAAAACCTCTGGCCCAAAGTTCTGCCTTGTACTGTAATAAACTTTTATGTTAATTATGTTCCATACTGCATAATCTTTTGTACTGACATAGTAGTTTTTGTACTGCTTCAAGGCCATAGTTTATATTATAGCTTCTGGCCAGTATAAAATTATCTTGTGTTTCTTCTTAACTTCATAACACAGCTACAGATATCTTTCTACTAATTAACCATTTTTTCAGGCTTTGGACAAGATCTCCCCTGGACTTACACTGATGTAAAAATAGACTAATTCTCCACTCCATCTCTGATACCAGTTCTGTAAGCCTTATTTTCCCATATCAATATCAAGGTTAACAAGATCAAGATATTTTAACTAGTTTTGACTATTTAGTTAAACTCTATCTGAATGTGACAAAAAAAAATCAAAACAAAGCCTTTATTTTGTTACATAGGACACCTGTTTACAACTATAGGTTTCTTAAATATTATATTCTTATATGTTTTCCTATTGGGTAAGACTTTTATGTATTTGCTATAAACTTATTATAATAAACAAAACTGGGTCTAGCTATGTAAAATATATTTAATTATATTATATAACTAACATAATTATATAAAACGCAATTTCATTATGTTTATAGAATAAATAACTGATAATAACAAATTATCAAGACTAATCAAAGCTTTAGCCTTTCATCCTAACATACTTTCATTAGTTCTCCTAAAGATGAGACTTTTTGATCTTTGGACCAAGTAAGTAAAGATCTTCTATTTAAAGACTTACATAAAAAGAAACTGTAAACCTAAACTTCATAATTGGTTAACTTCTTAACCTCTATCATATTTAAATTTAACATAACATTTAACATATTGCTTAATTATTAAAATATTCTTAATCTCTATCATATTTAAATTTAAAATAATATTTAAAATATTGCTTCAATACTAATCTTTTGTACTTAGTATCTTACCTAAACTAATTCATTGTATTTCCACAAATTCCAATTAACTTCCCATCCAAGTTAACAATTCATTCTTCCTTACTTATCACCTATATCATTTTTTTCAACCTTAAATATAATGTTCATATCACCTATGAATGTCATGTCACATACAAGAAAACTCATACATGGATAATAACTAGATCATAATGGCTAATAGATTTGATATGATCTAAGTGTTTCTTTCCTAATGGCTCTGAAATTATCACTCTTCTGAAGAGCTGCCTCCTTGCCTGTTCATAAAATTGATGTGAGATAATAGCATACTATATACACAAACTGCAAAATGAAATTTGGCAAGTAGAAAAGTAAAAACTAAAACTCTTAAAAGCCACACCTGTGACTTTTAAGCCACACCTGTGACTAAGACATCAATGATGGACTACAATGATTTTGGAGAGGTAAATGTTACCAATCCAGAGTCAATAATATTTTGTGCTGTATTAGTGTTTATAATGACCAATAATATTATTTCTCTACATGTGACCTGACATCTCTCTGTGACCAACTAAGATATCCATGACTATGAGTTAAGAAATCTCACATCTCTACTCCCTTCAAGTTAAACCTATCCTGTTGCTGACATGTTCTGTAGTCCCCTAATTATGATAATGTTCGCCCTCTCTTTTTGAGAGACATGTTCTGTAGTCCCCTAATTTGATAATGTTCGCCCTCTCTTGCATATTCAGATGCCTCACTGAATTCCTCCTCGACAAAATACATGCCTTCACAGTCAATCACTAAATTCTTCGTGGCCACTGAATATCAGCCCCCAAACATCCAACTTCCACAGGACTGTGTGGGACACACCGAGAGAATCTACTGCCCCCCATCTTAAAATAGTTAAAGATGAGTTGTCATCCCCAGTAACAGCCCATGAAGTCCTCCCCTAAGTGTCCCACTCACCCCCAGTTCTCCCCAATTTCTTTTATCCTTCCAGACTCTAGACTGAAGGGTTAATGGCTTCCCTGAAAATTAAAGGGAATTAAAGAGTTAATAACTATCCCTAAAGCTTGTGGACAATAAAGAAGCCAAAAGAGGCACTTGGCATCATTAAGTTTGGCACCTTTCCCTGATTTATTTATGCCCCTTTAGTCTAGATGGCTTTGAAGGACCAGAGACCATCTGAGTATCCTCCCTTAGACATTCCTGACAAAAGAAGCCTATTCTGAACAAGTACACAAAGAGCTACAATTTTCTTATCAACTGCACCTGGTGCAGTCCGCTTTGCTTAGGATCCTCATAAACTTACACTCTAGCTGGGCTCAATGCTTCAGCCTCCATCCCACAGGAAAGCTGTTGCCCCTCGCTGTTTTCTCTAAATAAAAACAGTCCATCTGTAGAGGTCAAGTCCAGTATTCTCTTTTGTTTTTCTCTTACACTTTCCTTACACTTTCCACTTCAGATTCCAGCCCTCTGTGAGGTCTAATTGCACTTTTTAAAAAATATTTTATTTTTATTTATTTGAGAGAGGGAAAGGGGTAGAGAGAGAGAGAGAATGGGTGCAGCAGGGCTTCCAGCCACTTTCAAGGAACTCCAGATGCATGAGCCACCTTGTGAATCTGGCTTATGTGGGTCGTGGTGAATTGAACCAGGGTCTTTTTCACAGGCAAGTACCTTATCTGCTAAGCCATCTCTCCAGCTCCTAATTGCACTTTTATTAGTTCCCTGTATCTTCCCCACAAATTTCTGTTCTTTTAAATTATTTGAATGCCTTTTGGTGACATAGTTGATTTAAAAAGAAATATATTCCAAAAGATAGAGAATACTAGAAAACATGCAAGGATCTCAATGACCCATGTTATAATTCATTTATATCAGAAAATTCTGCAAGGGCAACTATATGAAAGCTGTTCTTACAATAATCCAATCCAAGTAGTCATGATTCTGTTCTGAGCAATACTTGTATCCCATCATCCCTGGTTCCAATTTCCCTAGGGGCCCTCCTTTGTAGGGTCCTTGGTGTTTGCTGCAGGGTAATTAGGGCCTCTGTCAGTCTCTATGGAGGGCTGCACCTCAAAATATTTCTAACCACCTTGTGGCTCTCACAATCTTCCTGCCCTCTTGTGCACAGCAGTCCCTGAGCCTTCAGTGTGTTAGAAGTTTGTTATAGGGTTGAGTTCTTTGTAACCTCTGTATTTATGTTCAGATGTGTTTCAGATCACCTCCATGTTTTTTTTTTTTCTTTTCCTTCTTTCTTTTTTATTTACTTTTTTTATTAATTAGTTTTCTGCTCAGTGAATACAGTCAATTTGGTACCATTGTTAGGCTCATCCATGTCCTACCCCCTCACCCTGGCTCCTCCTTGTTGAGGTATATGGGTCATGCATTCTGGAATTAGCCCACAGTTATGGGTAGGATAAATGTCTCTGCGTATCATGACCCAACATGTGGCTCTGACATTCTTTCCACCCCCTCTTCTGCAAAATTTCCCTGAGCCATGTTGGGTTCATTTTTGGTCTGCTTCAGTGATGAGGTGTTGGGGGGCCTCTGGGTCTCTGGATATCTGATTTAGTAGGAGTTGATTTTTCTCTGTGTTGATCTCCTTCACCCTTATGCTGGTATCCAGTTCACCAAGAAAACAGCACCCTTGCTTGTTTTGCTGATTGTTCTTAGTTTCAGCCAGGGCCGTTTTGAGGTATTATAGGGTGGCTCTCTCCTGAGGATCTATGTCAGTCTGAGAAAGAGAAGCAGATTCTCCAATGGAGAGTAAGTTAGCACCAGACAAATGAGATAACCCTTACATTTTTATAGAGAATTTAATAGGTGTAGGCCCTCTTGTAGCCTACAAATGATAATGGAGAGTGGGCTTATGTTTGGATATGGTTCTGACTTGTTTCCCAGCTCCAGCTATGGGTTCTGCACCATTAAGGGGATCAGTTAGCCAAATCAAGAGCAGTTGGTTCCCCACCATGGCTATGTGCCACTATTGCACTTGTGTGGGCATCATGACAGGTTATTTGCTGCTAAGTAGGTTAGACCATGAGTTGCTTGGACAGATATTGGTCATTCTCCCCCAGTCACCCATGTAGCACCTTCTGGCACTAGACACACTGACTGTCTGGGGACTGACTCTCTTCCAGCTTCCAGACATGCCATTCCATTTTACGTGTCGACTGCATATGGTGCCTTCAGCAGTAGGGTCTTATCACTAACCTTTGGTGAGTCATCAAGTACTCTGACAGAAATCTGTCTTTCTTTTAGGAAACCTTGTTGGGAGAATCATCAGGACTTATTTCAAAAACCTCTACTCCACAAAACTGGATAATGTGGAGGAGATGGATAAATTCCTGGACGCATGTCATCTATCAAAGCTAAACTCAGAGCACGTTAATATCCTTAACAAACCTATCACATTCATTGAGATTGAAAAAGTAATGAAAAACCTCCCCAAAAAGAAGTCTCCAGGACCAGATGGCTTCTCAGCTGAATTCTATCAAACCTTCATGGAAGAACTCAAACCAATCTTCCTCAAACTGTGCCACACACAGAGAACAGGGAAAGCTACCCAACTCATTTTATGAAGCTAGTATCACCCTAATTCCAAAACCAGGAAGCGATGCCACAAGAAAAGAAAACTACAGGCCTATTTCCCTGATGAACTTAGACGCAAAGATCCTGAACAAAATCCTCTCAAACCGAATCCAACAACACATCAAAAGCATTATCCACCTTGATCAAGTGGGATTCATTCCAGGAACACAGGGATGGTTCAACATATGGAAATCTGTCAATGTGATATACCACATAAACAAGGTTAAACATAAAAACCACATGATCATTTCTATAGATGCAGAAAAGGCCTTTGACAAGATACAACATCACTTCATGATCAAAACAGTGGAGAGAATTGGCATGGTTGGTTCATATCTTAACATAATAAAGGCAATATACATAGCTCCTAAGGCGCAAATAATACTTAATGGTGAGAGACTGGAGGAATTCCCATTGAGATCAGGAACAAGACAGGATTGTCCACTCTCACCTCTGCTCTTCCATATAGTACTGGAAGTCCTAGCTCAAGCAATAAGACAGGAGAAAGAAATAAAAGGGATACAATTTGGAAAGGAAGAAGTTAAGTTAGCCCTATTCGCTGATGACATGATTGTGTGTGTAAGAGACCCAAGAGACTCCATCCCAAAACTCCTGAAGGTGATTAACTCCTATAGCAAAGTAGCAGGAGACAAAATCAATGCACAAAAATCAGTAGCATTTCTATATGCAAATGAAACAGATATACAGAAAGAAATAAGGGACATGGTCCCATTTTCAATAGCAACAAAAAAAAAATACCTTGGAATAATGTTAACTAAGGAAGTGAAAGATCTATACAATGAAAACATAAAAACACCCAAAAAAGAAATTGAGAAGGACTTGAGAAAATGGAAAGACCTCACCTCCATGTTTATTGCTATTCCCTGGAGGTGATTGTGAGGCAGCATTGGGAACAGCACTTATGTTGGTGCTTCCCTTCTGCCATTTTTTCCTGGACCCCAGGTAAAAGTGGTAGAGGTGGTACATCTGTGATGAGCAGTCAGCTCTCTTCTTGTTGAATTGGTGGATCTTGGATCCCCCAAGTATTCTATGCCATCTGTAAAATAAAACAGATTCTCCAACCAAGGGTGAGAGCAGCTTTGATTAAGGGGCTTTTGATTAATTCATATAATTTTGAGAGACATTTTGATGAAGATACCCCCTCATCTTGCCCAGAGAACAATGGGCCTTCTCTCTGGAGGCTGTAATTTTTCTGTTTGTGGGGCCCTGGCTTAGTTCTCAGTACCAGTTATGAGCTCTCTCCCACTGAGCAGTCCTCAGGGCAGGTGGCTATCCCCATAAACTATGTGCCACTATTGCATAAGTGTGCACTTCTTGTCTGTCTGGTAGATTGTGTAGCTTACAGGCTTTCCTGCTTATTCATGCTGTTGGTTACTATTGTCACATGGTAGCTCCCATAGTCCTTCCAGCTCCAAGCGGGTTTGTCAGGAGAGGACTAACATTCCTCTCAGTTCCATATGGTCTTTTGGTGTCCTGGGATGCCAGCCTGCAGAGTCTTCAGCAATGGGGTCTTGCTTTTATCTCTATTGGGTAACAATGTGCTTGACATTGTTTTGGGGACCTCACACATCTTCCTGGCCAACTGATCACTAGAGGATGGGGGAGGTGACCCAGATCTGGTCCTGGGATTCACAAGCCAGAGCCAATAGTTTTAGGATTAAGCTTTCTTCACCTTCTACTGGGCATACTGATCTGTTCCATCTACCTCCCTTAATTGGGGGCTATATCTTGTATACTGGCATCCCCAAGGGCACTTATATTGACTACTTTATGAAGGCTATCTAGAATGTTTTCCTGTGAGCACTATTATTGCCCTGCACAAAACTGTATTTTGATGGATCAAAAGTATTAAACAGCTCCTTTTAATATCAGGTTTACTACTAAGAAATGACTTGGCTGTTTGTCAAAAGAAAGTACTCTAAAAGAGACTGCAAACATTGGATATTTGTCATTGGATAGTATTCAATACTGATGGAATCACAGGAGGAGTCATACAAAGTTGAGAAAACCTGAGTCCCTTGAGAAGCATATGTGAACTAGAAAAGAAATAAAATATTTTCCCCTTCTTCCAAATATTTTAATCTTTTGATATCAATACTGGTAATGCAAAAAGAAATGTAAGCCTACTTCCAAACACTGCCACATAGGTCATCTGTTTATTTACCTGTCAAGTCTTATTTTCTTATGTGAAGCTATTTTTATTCTGAATACTTTTAATTTTTTATTTTTGTTTGTTTATTTATTTATATTGTGTATGGGTGTGCCAGGGCTTCTTGCCCCTGCAAATGAGTGCTCATCCAGCTTTACATAGGTGGTTGGAGAATTGAACTTTTAAACTTATTTTATTTATCAATGAATTTATTCATATAGTTTGATCTATTCACTTTCCATTACTTTCTCTTGTCCCTTCCCCTCTACTGAACCACTTTCTACTCTCCAGCTAGTTCCTCTTCTACATTGATGTAACTTTTCTAATCCACTGAGTTTAATTAGGGTTGTTGCATGAGCATGAGTTGGGGATTGCTCACTAGAGTAGGAACTTACCACTAGCTATACCCCTGCAACCAATAACAGCCAATTTCTCCTCAGGGAAAGATGGATTCCTTAAGACTACCTCCACCACCCAGGATGATGGCCCAGTGTTGATGTATTCAATCTCATGCAGGTGTTCTTCAGTAATAACAACTGTGAGGCCATGAATGTAATGTCCATTTCATGTCCAGAAGACAGCATTCCACAGCTCTCCTCCCTATTCTCTGGCTTTTATGTTCTTCCCACCTTCTCTTTCATAGTGTTTTCTGAACTTTGAAGAGGATGATGTAGATGTCTTGTTTAGCACTAAGCACTCAATAGTCACTTATAGAGACCAACTGAATTTATTTAATATGATTATCATCTCAAGCTTCACTCAAAAATGGTAATCTTTATCACATACACACACACACACACACACACACACCTGGCTTACACACAATTTTTATACCACCTTAGCCACGCTATAGGAGTTTCTTCTCCTTCACCATCAGCTGAGATTTTCTCCTCTCTTTTTTCCTTCACACAAACTTAGTCCTCAGTCCTACACCACAACCGTGTTCTTCTCCAAAATCTTCTTCCTATTGCATCCCACCATGCTTTGCTGAAAGCAATGATTTAATTATGTATTCTGATTAATATTGTTCTCAGTTCTATTACCTATTTATTGACTTATTTATTTTATAAGATTGTCTTGAATATGTACTATGTCCATCTATGAGTCTAGGAAATGACCATAAATTGTTCCTTGCTTCTGAATGTTTGGCTAAAAACAAATGTAGTATCTATTATTACTAGTTTAAAATCATGAATTTTAATTTTAAGCTGGGCATGGTAGTTCATTTCTTTAAGTCCAGCACTCAGGAGGTAGAGGTAGGAAGATCACTGTGAGTTCAAAGCCACCCTAGAACTACAGACTGAGCTCCAGGCCAGCCTTGGCTAGAGTGAGACCCTACCTTAAAAAATAAATAAATAAGTAAGTAAAATCATGGATTTCTAAGGGTTGATCTTCACACATAAGCTTGACATGAAACATTGATCCTACAGGAAATTATAAGGTTAATTCATGAAAAGCAACTTGCACCATGCAAGTCCCATAAATTAATTTTTAAAACCCTACATTTCTATATTGGTGCATATATAAATACTAATTTCTCTGTCAAAAACTTAGTTCAGGAGTTGAGAAATGGCTTAGCAGTTAAAGTGCTTGCCTGAAAAATTTAATGACCCCCAGTTGATTCCCCAGTGCCCATATGAAGCCAGATGCACAAAGTAATGCATGCATCTGGAGTTCATTTATAGTGGCTGGAGGCCCCGGTGCACCCTTTTTCTTTCTCTTTCTCTCTTTATCTCTCTCTCTCTTAAAATAAATAAGTATTTTTAAGAAAAACTTAGTTCATTTATTCATTAAACACACAAGCTAAATACATATCTTTCTGTCCAGATCTTAAACCACTTGACATGACTTATTATTCTCCAAGATACCACATCAAATTTTTAACATATATTTTAAGCCTAAAATAAAGTTCCAAGTCCACCATATTTTTAGTTTTTCATATATGTAAAGCATGTGCTTTGGAATCATATGGACTTACATTCAAATCTTAGTGGGTTTGTTACTTTGGACACGTTACTGAGTTCTCTAAGCACTGAAATTTTACAGCTACAAAGTGAGATGAGTGAGTAGTACCATTTTATAAGATTGACATAATGATTAAATCAAATTAAGGTATGCATTAAGCCACTAATACAAACTAAGTACTCAAAAATTATCCATATTAATTATCCATATTAATTTGAAATGTTCACACTTGGTCTGTTTGATTAGCCAAACAGAAGAATTAATTGACACAGATACCCTGGAGAGAAATAGGCTTCTGTGTCCTCTTCAGGTGGGAGTATACTGAAAGGTGGCAAGAGCCCAGAATTGTTAATTAGGTGATCAGTTTCATTGTCTTTCCATCTCTGATTCTTATTATTTTATTATGTTGCATGATATGTGTTTGAATATTCCCTTTTATCTAATTTTAAGAAAAATGTAAATAGTAGTTCCCTTGATAAAAATAAACCAAAGTCTCAGTGGTCATGTGACCATTCCAACTAAACTCATAACCTGTGGCTGAAAGTGTATCTATTTTTAATTAAATCTCTAAATCCATCTGACCAAATCCAGGGGCAGATATGGATCATAATGATAGATGAATTGTCAGGTAACCACTCCTCACAGATAATTTCCTTGCAGGACTTAGAAATGACATTGATTGAGAAATGACAGGTCCATTTTTTACAAAGGCTGTTAGCTAAGACATCTCTTTAACACTGCTTTCTATCACCTTATTCCCCAGGGAAGCATTTCAATATACAATGCCAGTCTGGGACCAAGCTTTGCTCTGGAGGAGAAATACATTTACCCGAGGCATTTCCTGAAAAGCTTCTATGGCAAGGAAACAGGCTCATATGTCTTTGTCCTCTGAATCCATTTTCCAGTTAGTTTCCTCAGCATCTGACAGATGAGAAAAAGTTCTTCCAATCACTCAAACAGCAAGCAAAAAGGGATAAAAATTGAAGTCTAATTAACCTCCTGGTAAAAAACTAAAGCTACTCTTTTCTTCAGAATAAAGGTCCTTCTGAACCCTGAAAACTGAGACTAGGTGAGTCTATTAAAATTAAAATTAAAGCCTCAGGCACAAAGAAAATATAACTGACTGCTTGGTTAAAGACTGTCCCATCTCATTTGACATTGTCAACCCTAGAGTTGACAGCTCACTAAAAAGAGGAACCTCTACCTAAGTGATTAAACTTTCAGATACAGAAAATGAGAATAATTCCAATTCCAATAATTCACAGTGGACACTAGCCTTAAATATGAAATATAAAATGCAGAGTTCCTTCTTCACCAGAATCCAAGGAACTCATTAGCACTGTGCTGCGTCCTCCACACAGTGCTTCTCTCTCCATGGCTGTGGATTGTTCTTCATGTATTTAGCTATTGATATACTATGGTTTAGATCTACTTGGAAAATAAGCATGAGGGAAAACAACACTAATATAATCAAGAAGCAGATATGGAAAACAATAGTTTTGTTTTGCCTTCTTAGTTCTTTACACCATGTTTTTGAAGAGTCTATGTGCACAAAGACATTTTTGTAGATCCTATGCATAGATTAATGGCAACCTTTATCTTTAAAAATATGTTGAAGTAATCTCTTTGTATAACTATCTCTTATAAATTACAAGCTCCAAGAATCTAGGTCATATGTATCGTAGGAGCTTGTAGTTTAGTAAGACTTTGAAGTACTTTGTATTTTTTGTAGTATTCTGTATGATAAGCAATTGGAAACTTTACTTCTGTTTTTTAATCTATAATATGTGCATTTCAATAAAACTTAGTATGAAATATCTGTACCTAAATTCCAGAATACGTTGAACTGGCATTACTTAAAATGAAGGCAGTGTGTTTCTGTCAAATATTAAAACTAAATTCATCTCCAATACCAGAACTTAAATGCATATTACTTTATATGACAAAAGTAGTATTGTAAAACAACGAAAAATGAATGTTTTTAAATGGTCTGGAACCACAGAACAAAAGCTAAACACTGGATCTTTCACACTGAAAGAACAGGGATCTACATATAAAAATTAAGTTAAAGAAACTATAAAATAGAATAATAAAATTATGCATTTCCTTAAATCCTAGCAGTTAGATAGATATCTCTAATTCAAAATTCAGAAGCAATAAAAGAAATAAAATTTGACTGTAATAAAAGAAAAATTAAAATGTTGCATATGATATATAGGATAATATAAAGATATTCTGTGGGCTACAAGAGGGCCCACACCTAATTCTCTATAAAAAAAAAAAAAAAGGGGTTATCTCATTTGTCCTGGTGCTAACTTACTCTCCGTTGGAGAATCTGCTTCTCTTTTTCAGATAGATGTAGATCCTAAGGAGAGAGCCACCCCATCATACCTCAAAAGGGCCCTGTCTGAAACTAAGAAAAATTGGAGAAACAAGCAAGGGGGCTGTTTTCCTGATGAACCGGATACCAGCACAAGGGGGAAGGAGATGAGCACAGAGAAAAATCAACTCCCACCAAATCAGAGAGCCAGAGCCTCAGAGGCCCCCAACACCTCATCACTGAAGCAGACCAAAAATGAACCCAACATGGCTCAGGGAAATTTTGCTGAAGAGGGGGCGGAAAGAATGTCAGAGACACATGTTGGGTCATGATATGCAGAGACATTTATCTTACCCATAACTGTGGGCTAACTCCACAATGCATGACCCATATACCTCAACAAGGAGGGGCCAAGGGGAGGGGGTAGGTCACGGATGAGCCTAATAATGGTACCAAACTGACTGTATTTGCTGAATACAAAACTAACTAATAAAGAAAAAAATTTAAAAAAATTAAAAAAAAAACAGAAACATGGATAAAAATGTCAGTAACAAAATACAGAAGAAATGAAGCATATGAGAAGATCAAACTAATTCATAAATTAAAATTAAATTTATCATTCTCACATATAAAGCTGGAAAAAATCCAAATTGGAAATATGTTATTTAAGTGCAATGGATCAACTATATAGGATGTGGGAGTGCAACAATAGTTATACACAGAGCACAGATATTTATGAGCATCTATAAAAATTACTTATGGGGACTAGGGAGATGGCTCCACAATTAAGAGTGTTTGCCCCTTAAGCAAGAGGGCCTGGTAGGGCCTGAGACTGCCTAAGTTTGACTCACTAGAACCCACATAAAAATTTGGGTGTGGCCATGCATGTCTGTAAACTCAGCCCACAGAGAGGGGTGGTAGCACCTAGAAAATCACTGGTGCTCACTGACTGGCAGCAGCTGCAGGTTAAAGAAAAGACCCAGTCTTAAGGAAATGCACAGATGAACACCCAATATTCTCAGCTTCCTCATATATATAAGGTATGTGCATCTGTACACAAATATGCATACAACCCACACCCTAGCTAGCCTATAAGTCAGTCAATAGAGTGCTTGTCTAGCATACATAAGGCCTTCAGTTTGATCCCCAGAACTGCCTAACCCAGGTGTGATGGTGCATGTCTGTAAATCACAGCACTTGAGAGATAAAGTCAGAAGGATTAAAAGTTCAAGGTTGGGGACTGGAGTGATGGCTTAGCCCTTGCCTGTTAGACCTAAAGACCCAAGTTCAATTCCCCAGTACCTACATAAGCCAGATGCCCAAGGTAGTGCATGTGTCTGGATTTACTTTGCAATGGCTGGAGGCTCTGGCACTCTCATCCTTTCTCTCTCTCTCTCTCTCTCTCTCTCTCTCTCTCTCTCTCATAAATAAATAAAATACATTTCTTAAAAGTTCAAGGTCAGTCTGAAGAGATGGTTCAGCAGTTAAGGTGCTCACTTGCAAAGCCTAAGGAACTAGGTTTGATTCCCCAGTGTCCACATAAAGACAGATGCACAAGGTGGCACATGCGTCTGGTATTTGTTTGCAGTGGCTAGAGGCCCTGATGTGCCCATTCTCTATCTGCCAATCTCTCTCCCTCTCTCTCTCTCTCTCTTTCTTTCTCTCTCTCTCTCTCTCTCTCTCTCTCTCTCTCTCTCATAAATTTTTTTTTAATTTCAAGTCATTTTCATCTATATAGGAAGTTTGAGGCCAGGCTAGAGACTCTGACCAATCACCTACCATTAAAAACTGACTCATGTCCTTTTAAAAATATTTTATTTATTCATTTATTTGAGAGACTGAAGCAGACACACACAGAGAGAGAGAGAATGAGTGCACCAAGGTTTCTTGCCACTGCAAACAAACTCCAGACACATGTACCACTTTAATGACAAAATTAAGGTTGCCTACATGGGCACAGGTGGAGATGATTTACCAAAATACGTGGGTCCTACCAGTGGCTATACCACTATAGAAAATACCTCCTACTGTTAAATTGGATGTTATTTAATCAAATATAATATCATAAAATTTAATAATTATGTCAGGTAATTTAATAATGTGATATTGTTAAATAATTTAATATTATACAAGATTTACTATTTAGTACTAAAATATTCTATATAAGAGAACATAATACAGATATCAAATTTTAAAATGTTGACAAGAACACTCTCTCCAGTGCTTTTTGTGTGCTTTTGAATTTGGTTTCTTAGTATTACACTGGAAATACTTGCATCTATACTCACACAGAAAGCCTCAAGCTAACATCAGTGGTGTTAAAGTTTCTTCATTTTCACCCAATATTAGGATCAAAATAAGGTGACCCACTCTCAACACTTTAATTCATCATAGTACAGGACATCTGAGTGAAATGGAAGAGAAATTACAAAAATAATACAGTAGACAGCTACATAAAATAGAAGAGAATTTTTAAAAACTAAATAGATGGCTGAATGAAATGTGTGAAAATCAACTAAAAATGAATTCAATGGTCAGTGAAACAAACTCAATAAGAACATGATCAAATGAACAGATGAATTACAAGAGACAATAAGAAAATCAAATCAAGAAATGAAAATTGGAATTCAATAAAAAGATAGAGTCACTTAAGAAAAAAACTAATGGAAAACAAAAATGAAACAGCTCATTTAAAAGGCTCCTAGGAAAGCCTCAATAGCAGAATAAATCATGCGAAAGACAGACTATTAGTTTGAGAACAAGATAGAGGAACTAGACCAGAATTCCAAAATCAATGACAAATTCATAAAAATCATGTGAACAGAACATGATGGAAATTACCAAACATTCAGATCATGGGAATACAAGAATGAGAAGGCCAAGAGCATAGAGATCTTCAATAAAATTATAAAAGAAAATTTCCAAATCTTAGAAAAAAAAAAAAAAAGGTCCATCCAGATACAGGAGAAACACAATGCCCACAGAACATCAGATAGATAGGACAAGAGAAGATATTTTTCATGTCACATTATAGTTAAAACACAGAAGACACAGAGTACTAAAAGATGCAAGAAAAAAAAAAACAGCTTGCCTTACAAAAGTAAGCCTATCAGAATTTCAGTAGAAATAATGAAAGACAGAAGGGCTTGGAATGAAGTATTTCAAATTTTGAAAGACCACAGTTGCCAACTCAAACTGCTGTACCCAGCAAAATTATCCCTAATAGAGTCAGTCCCAAGACAGTCAGTGTGTCTAGTGCCAGAAGGTGCTACATGGGCGACTGGGGGAAAATGACCAATATCTGTCCAAGCAACTCATGGTCTAACCTACTTAGCAGCAAATAACCTGTCATGATGCCCACACAAGTGCAATAGTGGCACATAGCCATGGTGGGGAACCAACTGCTCTTGATTTGGCTAACTGATCCCCTTAGTGGTGCAGAACCCATAGCTGGAGCTGGGAAACAAGTCAGAACCATTTCCAAACATAAGCCCACTCTCCATTATCAAGCTACCATTAATTGTGGGCTACAAGTGGGCCTACACCTATTAAATTCTCTATAAAAAAAAAAAAAGTAAGGGTTATCTCATTTGTCCTGGTGCTAACTTACTCTCCATTGGAGAATCTTCTTCTCTTTTTCAGATAGATGTAGATCCTAAGGAGACAGCCACCCCATCATACCTCAAAAGGGCCCCGTCTGAAACTAAGAAAAATTGGCAAAACAAGCAAGAGTGCTGTTTTCCTGGTGAACCGGGTACCAGCACAAGGGGGAAGGAGATCAACACAGAGAAAAATCAACTCCTACCAAATCAGATATCCAGAGACCCAGAGGCCCCCAACACCTCATCACTGAAGCAGACCAAAAATGAACCCAACATGGCTCAGGGAAATTTTGTGGAAGAGGGGGCAGAAAGAATGTCAGAGACACATGTTGGGTCATGATATGCAGAGACATTTATCTTACCCATAACTGTGGGCTAACTCCACAATGCATGACCCGTATACCTCAACAAGGAGGGGCCAAGGGGAGGGGGTAGGTCACGGATGAGCCTAATAATGGCACCAAACTGACTGTATTTGCTGAATACAAAACTAATAAATAAAAAAAAAATTAAAAAAATTATCCCTCATAATAGATGGTACAAGAAAAACACTCCATGATAAAAGCTAGCTTTGTGAATTCATGAACACTAGGCCACCACTATAGAGACTACTGGATAGAATACTTCACTCTGACGAGAACAAATGTATTCAAGAGGCTATAGGGAAAAAAATAGAGTAATTGAAACTAGAGCAGATGTAAAAGCATATGAAAATCAAGAAAACACCACAATGTCTTCAACTTGACAGTTATTAACTCACACCTCTCAACTATAACTCTGGAGATTAATGACTTAACTCCCCAATTAAAAAAAAAAAAAAGGTTAGCCAGGCGTGGTGGCACATGCCTTTAATCCCAGCACTTGGGAGGCAGAGGTAGGAGGATCGCCATGAGTTCGAGGCCACCCTGAGATTACATAGTGAATTCCAGGGCAGCCTGGGCTACAGTGAAACCCTACCTTGAAAAAAAAAAAAAAGATTAACAGGCTAGGTGAGAAACCATCTTGGAGTTAAAGGATGGAAAAAGATTTTCCAAGGAAATGGAAATAAGAAACAAGAAAGTATGGCTATGCTAGTGTCTGACAAAATAGATCTAAAACAAAAAGTAATCAAAAGAGATAAAGACAGCACTCAGGAGGCAGAGGTAGAAGGATCACCATTAGTTCAAGACCACTCTGAGACTACATAGTGAATTCCAGGTCAGCCTGGGCTAGAGTGAGACCCTATCTCAAAAAAAACAAAACAGAGAGAGGGATAAAGAAGGCCACTTTATACTCATTAAAGCAAAAATTCAACAAGAGGATATTACAGTCATAAACATATGTGCACCAAATAAAAGTGCATCAAATTTTATAAAGGAAAATCTACTAAATATTAAATCATAAGTAAATTCTAACAGAATAATAGTGGAAGACTTAAATGCCCTACTATCATTAATAGACAGATCAACTAAACAGAAAACAAAGAGAGAAACAATAGAACTAAACAACAATTTGATTCATTATCAAATGTACTCAACAGACATCTATAGAACATGCCAGCTAAACTCTACGGAATTACACATTCTTCTCAGCAGCTCATGTAGACTTCTCTAAAATACATTGTACGTTAGGACATAAAGCAAGTCACCATAATTTCAGGAAAACTGACATGATTCCCTCTATTATATCTGACTATAAATTCAATAAAGCTAGAAATCAACAAAAAACAGAAAATACAACTCCTAGAGATTAAATATCTGTTAAACAATGAATAGGTCGTTGAATAAATCAAAAATGAAATAAAAATTTCTAGCACTGAATGGCATTAAGAGACAACCTAACAAAACTTATGGGACACAATGAATACAGTCCTAAGAGAGGAGTTATCACTCTAAGTGCCTACATTATTAAAGTAGAGAGCTCACAGATAAATAACTGAAAAATCCATCTAAAGGATTAAAAAAAAAAAAAACAAGAACAATCCAAACCCAAGAGCATCAGATAAATAGAAATAATCAAGATCAGAGCAGAAATCAATAAACTGGAAATGAATAAAATAATTTTAAAAATAGATGAAACAAAGAACTGGTTCTTCAAAAAAGTAATAAACAAGATGGGTAAACTACTGGCCAAATTGATGGAAAAAGAGAAAGAGAGAGAGAAGACTTAAGTCAATAAGATTAGAGATTTAAAAAAAAAGAGATGTTAGAACAGATACCAATGAAGTTGGCACAATCATCAAGACATATTTCAGAAACCTATATTTGGGCTGAAGAGATGGGTCAGAACATAAGGCACTTGCCTGCAAAGCCTAACAACTGGGGTTCAATTCCCCAGCACGCACTTAAAGACACAATCATAAAGAAGCGCATGCATCTGGAGTTCATTTGCAGCAGCTGGAGGCTCTGGCACACCTGTTTTATCTGTCTGTCTCTCTTCTCTCCCCATTGCTCCCTCTGTTTGCAAATAAATAAAAATACCAAAAAAAAATTTTTTTAACACAAAGTTAGAAAATCTGGAAGAAATGGATGGATTTCTTGGCATTCATCACCTACCAAAACTAAACCCATAATTACTTGAATAGAGCTATAACATCTAATCAGATTTAAAAGTAATTAAAAACCTCCCAACAAGAAAAATGTCCATTCTCAGATGGACTCACTGCTGCTAAAGATTTATAGAACTAAAACTAGTTCTTCTCAAGTTATTTCACACAATTATAGAGTTTTAGTGTATATTCCAAGGAGCAGTGTAGCTGGATCTAATGGTAGATATACTTTCAGATTTTGAGGAACATCCATCCTGATTTCCATAATGGCTGTACATGTTTTCACTCCTACCAGCAATGGATGAGATTTCCTTTTTCCCAAACCTTCACTAGCATTTGTTGTCATTTGATTTTTAAAGAAATGTTTTATTTATTATCTATATACAAGCAGAGAGAGAGAGGCTCATACCCCTGCTCAAGCCCTATCCCTTCTTCCTAGTGTAGAACAGGGTTTTGCGTGTGTGCACCACTATCTGGACTAAAGGGAACATTATAATTATTATGTAGCTGCAGTTAATGTTCACTTGAATCTGGGTCCAGCTCTTCAAGTAAAGACCAGCTTCTGCTTTATCCTGCTTCCTTTCTCCTCATAAACATTGCCAGTAAAGGAAAAACAGGATGCAAGAGGAGGATCTCAGCCTGCGTTAGGCATAAAACTAGTGTAATCACTCATTATGACCTACCCAAGGTTTTCAGTCCAGGGGAGGGAGTTGGAACAAAGCTCTTCTCCATCTGTCTGAAGCCACTGGTGTCTTAGCTATGCCTACACTTCAGTTGGCATCCATTCTTTTCAGCTAGAAAGGGGCAGGCAGTTAAAACCTCTGGAACCTATGTTCTAGCCCAGGTCAGCCTGAGCTAAAGTGAGAACCTGCCTTGAAAAAAAAAAAAAAAAAAAAGATTGTACCGAAGTCCAAAGTCTCATCTGAGGTTCAAGAGTGTCTCTTAACTGTGAGTCCTATAAAATCAAAACAATTTACATACGTGCAGCACACAGAGTAAACATTTCCATTGCAATAAGGCATAGCCAGGAGAGACTGGATCAGTGCAAAATCAATAACCAGTAGGGGAACATCAAACATCTGTAAATCAAGAATAATATCCACAACCAGTGATGACAGCCTCTGGATTTCCTATTTCCATCCCTCCAGGTGGGCTGAGTAGCCAGGGGAGAACTTTCATCCCAAGCCAACTGTATTCCCTAGCAGTCTTTTCACAATCCTGGTAGATCCAAACCATCTTCAGATGTCCACTGCAAGGCACAATCTATCTTAAATGGCCTCTCTACACAGGGACACAGCCTGACTTCACATGCCACATCTCAGAAGTGGCTCCTGGAACTGTGCACACTTCAAGACCTACTTCCAGGTCTCCAAAACCAATACCAGATGTGCAGCAACACAGCCATTGTTAATCCAGGGGGAAATAAATCTTGACTTTAAGCCTTCAGAATTCTTCCTTTGAGTCATCTCCCTTCAAAGGAGTTTGCATTCCTACTCACTCAGCCTTTCCTGGGTAGACTTCACCCTCAGGCACCGTTTCCATTGTTCAATGTAAAGCAGTTACTCCGTCATTTTAATGGTGGTAATCAGTTTAACAATAGAAGGTTCAGTAACCTAAAATAAGTCTTTGAGCCAATAATTTTAAACTTTATTGAATTTTTCCAACTTTAAATCATACATCTTTTAGTTATATTCCTTCCACCAAGCACACTGGTCCATTACTTTTAATTTCAACCTTGATCAAACTCTGTGGGCATGGGCACCAAAATACGATCAGCCTTTATGCCAGTAGCCCAGTTCCAACAAGGTTCACTGTTGTCTTTTCTTCTCCTTTAAAACTTCATAAGCCAACACAATTCTCTCTATATTCAGCATGTTCAGTTTGGCTTACCACTCTATAAGGATTCTGTAGTTGCAAGGTCCAAGTCCTACCATATTGCTGAGGCACACAAGTTCCAAAACATGAAACCACATAGTCAGATTCATCTCAGTAAGACCCCACTTCTGTTGTTCCAAATTCTGTTGTTGTTAGCGCCAAGTTACTGGGACAAATATCCAACCAGACTCAGTTTATGGGAGGAAGGGGTTGATTTCTGGATTACAGATCCAGGGAAAATTCTATCAATGGCAAAAGAAGCTGCTTACTTCCATAAATCAAGCAGAGAGAAACAACTGCATCAAGCAGACACCAACACCAACAAGCCCAAACCACCAGACTCAAACTGCTTTTTTGCAAGTATTTTATTTTTATTTATTTACGAAACAGAGAGAAAGAGAAACAGAATGGATGTGCCGGGGCCTCTAGCCAGGGCAAACAAACCCAAGACACATGTGCCACCATGTGCATCTGGCTTACATGGTTTCTGGGGAATTAAACCTCAGTTGTTAGGCTTCACAGGCCAGCCCTTTAACTGGTAAGCCATCTATCCAACCTTCAAATTGCCTTTGTTCTCACACCTTTGGTCTGGAATCAAGATCTGCTCCACATACACATTAGGACTAGACCCCAGTATCTGCCCCCAGTGACACCTCCTCTAGCAGGTTGCTGGAGATGTAAACAGGAAGCTTAAACTTAACCAAAAATACCTGAGGAACCCTTTAATCCAAGCACTCATGAGGCAGAGGTAGGAGGAACATTGGAAATTCAAGGCCAGCCTGAAACTGTTTAGTGAATTCCAGGTCAGCCTGGGCTATTGTGAGATCCTACCTCAAAACAAATAACAACAACAAAAATCCCTGAGGCTATAGGGGACATATAATAATGCTCCTCTAACCTAAATCCATCTGCCTTAATTTTTCATCATAAAAATGACTTCTATGACTGTGGTGGTTTGATTCAGGTGTCCCCCATAAACTTAGGTGTTCTGGATGCTAGGTTTCCAAGCTGATGGAGATTTGGGAATTAACATTTCCTAGAGGCAGTATATTGTAGGGGGGGCGCTTATGTGTGTCATAGCCAGTTTCCCCATGCCAGTGTTTGGCACAGTCCCTGTTGCCATGGTCCACCTTACATTGGCCAGGAGGTGATGTCCACCCTCTGCTCATGCCATTGTTTTCCCTTGCCTTCATGGAGCTTCCCCCTTGAGTCTGTAAGCCAAAATAAACCTCTTTTTCCCACAAGCTGCTCTTGGTTGGGTGATTTCTACCAGCAATGCAAACCTGACTGCAACAGTAAGTGGTACCAAGGAATGGGATTGCTGCTAGACACCTGACTGTGTGGCTTTGGCCTTTTGGAGCTGATTTTCAAGAGGAATGTGGAAGGATTTGAAAGCTTGGCCTAAGAGATGCCTTGTAGTTCTTTAAGTACAGCTTGAAGGACTATTCTTGTCAGAGTTGAAAGACCTAAATGTATTAAGAACTATGGACTGTGAGGTTTGGCTTGTGGGGTGAGAAGGAGTTTTGCCTGGACTGGGCTATCAGTTTGTGTGAGAAGCTTGTTGTTATGCCTGGGTCCTGAGAAGTTGTGCAGAATTGTTTGGCATAGAAATGAACTGGTGTGAGCAGATGGATATGGCACAGAAAAAATGAAATCTTTGGGCCTAAATTGTGGCCCATTCACCTGCAAATTGTTTGAGAGATTACAACCTTTCAGACTGGGCTAGCTGACCTGCACTGTGGCAACATGAAGAATGCTGACTCTTTTGGAGGGGCCTGAGTGCTCAAGGAGTGTCCTGTTCTTCAAAGTCTGCTTTATTCCTCCCTGGATTAACAAATTGACACCCTACCTGATATTTTGGAGTATAAGAAATGCAGGGACAAGAGAGTCAGTGAGTTTGCAACACAGACTTGTGTTTTAGAAATGGCTGTGAGCAGTGTGAAGCAGGTTTGCTGGATGCCTCCATGGAGACCCAATGGGGCCATGAGGATGAACCATGGATTGCAGTGGAGACTCACTGGAGGTGCCCAGACCACGAGATGGTTGCTAAGGAAAGCTGCGGGCCCAATGAAGTTTTCCAGAACTGTGAGTAGCCTAGCTGGAGGGGTAGAATTGGAATGCCAGAGACTTACTGATGGTTAGAATTATTGAACTTGGAGATTTGTCACTGGCTAGAGTTGTTGGACTTGAAGTTACAGAGTTTGATGTTTGCCCTGGTTGTTTTAAATCTTGTATTGGTTGAATATTTCTTTTTTTCTTTTGCAGTGTATTTATTCTGTGCCATTATGGGTTTTGGAGATTTTTTGGTTATTATGGCTCAGTTAAAAGATCTTGGACTATGGGGATGTTTGAACATCATTGGGATTGATAAAAACTATGAGGACTTTTAAAGTTGGACTGAATGCATTGTATTTTACATCATTTATGGATATCAGTTTATGGGGGTCAGGGGCAGAATGTAGTGGTTTGATTCAGGTATCCCCCATAAACTTAGGTGTTCTGAATGCTAGGTTTCCAGCTGATAGAGATTTTGGAGTTAATGCTTCCTGAAGGAAGTGTATTGTTAGGGGTGGGCTTATGGATATCACAGCAAGTTTCCCCATACCAGTGTTTGGCATAGTCTCCTGCTCCTATGATCCACCTTATGTTGGCCAGAGGATGATGTCCACCCTCTGCTCATGCCATCACTTTCTCCTGCCATCATGGAGCTTCCCCTTGAGTCTGTAAGCCAAAATAAACCTTTTTTCCAAGCTGCTCTTGGTTGGGTGATTTCTACCAGCAATGTGAACCTGACTGCAACAATGACATACCCTAACTTGACCAATGTTTTCCTGGAAACAAGCAGAATATATTTTGCTCCGCGCATCCTGTCTTATGTAAACTATCTTATGAAAGGTTCAAGTTCATGTATTCTAGAAGTTCATCACAGAAGCCTTATTGCAAATCAGGTTTCCATGCACTGAAATCTATGACAGAATATATTGTGTGAGAACATCTGAGGAGGTGTGCACTTATGCAATACCTCTGAAAGGGAAGAGAAAGAAGGTAAGATTGGAAAAGCATAAGATTGAACCTATGATGTGTTTTAATCAAGAACTTGGGTCACGTTGTGGAAAGCTCCAAAGCTGGGATGGTCGGAGCTGGGATGGTTCCTATTATAAGGAACAAGCCAGGCATTTTACTCAGAATCAATCAGTCAATCACTGGCTACAGGATTCCCCTCAAAAAAAAAATTATGACTTTGAGAAAAACAACTGATAGAGCAATTTCTAGAAGAGCTGGTGACCAAGAGACTGGGTTCCTTCAGTTCAGAAAGTAGGTGCAGGCATGATGTCACAGTTCTACAGAAGTGGTATAAAAGCAAAGAGTTTACCAAAACTAAGAACATTGTCCTCTCCAATGTCATTGGACATCATTTAGTATCTTGGGAGCCTGGATAAAAAGAATGCAGTTCAATGGGAGAGAGAAATCACCAGTGAAGATACCCAACAGTGGACACTGCAAGCCTTATATTTGGCCAGCCAGGCCAAATGAGCCAACGGGTGCAATAGTGAAATGTCAGTTATGGGGGAAACCAGCCATCCTATAATTTGACTGGAGGCCCACTCCATGGGAAGGAATACATCCCTGATTCTGAAAACCTACAACGGGGGTAGTCATGAGCCCTAGGGGTGTAACATCTGCTGCTATCTGGCTAAATGTATATACTATGCTCACCAAACTTCCCAGTAAGCACTTAATGTTCATACCTATATATTAATGCTACTCACACTTTTGGTTAGAAAACCTTCTCTTTTCAGATGGCAGTGACCTTGGGATGACTCAGGAGGCACCATGGTGCTGATAAGAAGTGACAGAGGAGTGCTCAGCACTGAAATATCTCAATCACACCTTCCATGGCTCAGGGTCCATTGTGGAAGAGGTGGCAGAAAGACTGTATGAGCCAAAGGAAGGGTAGGACTTCTTACAACATGCTCCTCCAGATACAAAATGGCCTGGATATCCATGACCTCACAGTGCCTGACACTACTTACACAAGACCATCATAATAGGAAGTAAAGATCATGACATCAAAATAAAAGAGAGACTGATTGAGAGGGGGAGGGGATATGATAGAGAGTGGAGTTTCAAAGGGGAAAGTAAGAGGAGGGAGAGAATTACCATGGGATATTTTTTACAATTATAGAAGTTGTCAATAAAAATAAATAAATAAATAAGTAAAAAGAAGAAGAAAAGGCTGCCTGACAGTTTTCAAGCCCTGACATCAGTCTTCTGCCCTTGGACTTGGTCAGCAACTTAGTTCTCAGGTCTCTAGACTATAGGTCTTAAGAATGTCTCAGCATCCAGAATCACGTAAACAAAAGCCTTAGGATAACTAAGTGTATAAATAAGTAAATTACATATGGTGTGTGCATGTAAAACCTTAAGAAATTCAACTCCTACTTGATTTTATTCCTCTTGGTTTTCAAGTGAAAGTTTATTCTCTAGATTCATGAATGCAGAAGTACTTATTCAATTATAGCCATCTGTACTTGCAGGAAAGAAAAATTTTATTATGTACGCATAATATATAATATAAATTATAATATAATTATTATAGTATATATAAATTATAGACACATATCAGCATTGTCTGTTGTACAGGAGAAAATTTAGATATTCCCAGTATATTTTCTCAGTGGAAGCCAAATAAATATCCAACACTAAGTGAAACACAGTGGCAAAGGTATGTTGGTCTAAATGTCTCAGGGAATTGTAGATACTGCCTCTCATGCACAAGATCCTGAGATAAATTCCTAGTTCTGAATTATACATACATATATGTGTGTGTGTATCATTAGCATATATATTTTTCTTCCCAGGAAGCTTAACAGATAACCAAATCTTACCCTTTCTATAATTATCATAATTGACGAAAAAATGAAGATAGGATAAGATTCACAACCCCACCTCAAGGATAACTCCAGCATACCCACTTAACCAAACCATAAAATTTAAAATGGAGCTTAGTAATATTTTTTAACTTGTCTGAAAATCTAACATTTTAATTGTGGAGGGAAAATTGAGAGCTTTGATAATCCTTCATGTCAAGGAAATACCTCATAGGCCATAAATTCTTCTTTAAAATAAAACTTCCATTGTCTATCAGCCTCAATGTTCTGAAAAATTGAAAAGTATCTTTCTTCACATTTTTATTTTGAAAAAATAAGAATTTTGATTAAATTGAATATATATTTCAATGAACTCTTGTATACCTTAACCTCACTCATCAATTTTTCACATTTCACCTATTTTCTTTGTAGTTTTGTTTTCTAACTCACATATATATTTATATTCATATATTCATACAAGCAATAAAATTATTATAATGAAGGTCAGGTCATTCTGAAGTCAACTTCCCAAATGATGTCCCATCATTACTAAGTACTTTTGTTTTCACTGCCTCTAAGAATATCTCTTACAAAACCTACAGTACTGTCAGCAAGTTTAGAAAAACCAACATGATTTACTACCTTATTATAATATGAAATTTGTCTTACAATCTCACCAACTATCCCAAAGACACCTTTATATAATTTACTTGCCTTGGCCCAGAATCTAACCCATTTTAACCCACCGCAATTATTTATGTGCTTTTAATTTCCTTTCTCTGGAACAATTTCTTACCTTTATTTTTATGACCTTGGTATGTGTGAAGTGTACAGGCTGTTTAGTGGACTTGCCCTCAATGTACATGTTTCAAATATATTTTCAGCATTTGTTATACATGCTGAAAAAAAAATACCGCATCACTGATATTACGCCCTGAGAGTATCTTGGTGCCAACAGACATGTGATATTCGTTTATCACTGTAATAATGATGCTGCTTCAACTACTTGGTTCAGATGACTTCTACATGGTTTCTCCATGTAAAATCATCAGTGTTGCCCTTCTAGCTGACAACTGGCCTGTGGGAAATTCTCTCAGACAGTGGAATCATCTGTTCCCACCAACCTTTCACTCTATAGTTTCAGCATTCATTAAGAATTCTTAAAAGTACAATAGTTGCATAATGGTGATTTTTTTCAATTCTGCCTTTCCATCTGCATTTATTATATTAAGTTCTATGACATCCTACACTTATTGTTTTAGTGTTTGTAGAAGTCTATAATTTCTTATTGTACTTATTGAGCTCTGTTGTATTTGTGTTGGAAGTTATATTGCCCCATATTTGACCACCAAAATCCCCTCAACCTGGCTGCTATGTCCTTTCATGATATTTACAATTTATTTAGAACTTCCGTAATTTTTGACATAACAAAAGGCTTCAGATTCATTGTGTGTGTGTGTGTGTGTGTGTGTGTGTGTGTGTACATGAGAATGCCCATGTGTGTGAGTGTGCACACACACAAGCTGTGGGGTGTTGCTCTTTGCTTTCCGCCTTTGAGGTGAGGTCTGTTTAACCACTCTGTTCAGCAGGCAAGCTAGTTCATGAGCTACTAGAAAGCCTGTCTCCGCCTTCCAGCTCACTATAGGCAAGCTAAGATTACAGAGCCTCACCAGAGCACACAGCTTTTTATGTAGGTGCTGGGGATACAAACTCAGGTACTCATGTTGCAAGAGCTTTGCATACACAGCCATCTTCACAGCCCTTCAGACCCATCTTGACCTTCCTCTTCTCCAGCCCTGGTGTCAGCCATATCACAAAGCTATTCAGAAAATTGTCACTTGTTCATTTAAATCTACCCAAAATGTTCTGTGTGCATATGTTAATAAATGCATGTCCCTTCAGTACACACTCTGGAAATTCTTTCTCCTGTCTATTTAGATAGTCTTCCCATGCTGACCACATGAAAATGTGACCTGTACATTGAGACTATCATCCTTCTTTTCCAAGTATCCATCCTGTCCCATTTCTTGTTTTTTTAATTTGTATTTATTCATTCAGAGAAAGAGAGAATGATGCAGATAGAGAATGAGAGCACCAGAATGAATGCCAGATGCATGTGTATCTTGCTTTATGTGGGTATTGGGGAATTGAACCTTTGTCCTTTGCCTTTGCTGGGAAGTGTCTTAGCCACTAAGCCATCTCTCCAGCCCTCCAAGTTCTTTATAAAAAAAAAAAGAAAAAAAACATATAGTATATAAAAAATTAAATCTTGGAGCTTGCTGCTTGTTGGGCCAGGGCTTAATTGTTTCAAAGCCCACACATACTATATTTTAAATGATGCATTAAGAAATCCCAGGACCCATACAAAGCCAGATGCACAAGGTGGCGCGTGTGTCTGCAGTTCATTTGCAGTGGCCATTCTAAAGAGAATGTGTGTAGCCTGTGGGTGGACACGCAGCTCCTGAGAGACGGTCGCAAGGAATGTTGCCGCGGGCGAACTCCTTGTGGGCCTTCTCGCTGAGCATGATGGCGGCGCTCACCTTGGCTGCTTCAGCACCACTGCCTTCAAAGACGCTGCCGGTCTCCCGGATCATGCTAAACATGTTGAAGACTCCAGAGGTGGTGGCGCACGCCTTTAATCCCATCACTCGGGAGGCAGAGGTAGGAAGATCACCACGAGTTCGAGGCCACCCTGAGACTACATAGTTAATTCCAGGTCAGCCTGAGCCAGAGACCCTACTTCAAAAATCAAAAAAAAAAAAAAAAAAAATGTTGAAGACTTCAGTGGACCTAGAGAAAGAAGTGATCTGGGATTCATTACATTTGATATAACTACTGGTCTATAAAACATATTTGATTGGAATGTTAAACAGTTATTTCTTTATTTATCAGCAGAATATTCAACAAAAAATAATGCTCTGAACCAAGCTGTCCTTTGGGACAAGATTGTTCTGAGAGGTGATAATACCAAGCTGCTGTTGAAAGATATGAAAACAAAATATTTTTTTTCTTTGATGATGGAAATAGTCTCAAGGGAAACAGGAATGTCACTTTGACCCTGTCTTGGAATGTTGTACCAAATGCTGGAATTCTCTGTGACAGGATCAGGACATGTACCCGTCCCATTTCCAGATACATATGATATAAAGAGTTATTAAATTACTCTGACTTTGAAACAACATAAAAAAGAAAATGTATGTATATACGTGTAAATATACATTATACTAGAAAATCATGTAACTCTAATATAATAATATAAAAAGTTTTTCTATATTCTCAATTCCAGATTTATAACGTTCATATCCCACTGCAAGAACCCTGGTTCCAACAATGAGATTTTATTGAGTCAATCTCTTTTGTTTTGTTTTGTTTTGTTCTTTTTCAAGGTAAAGTCTCACTCTAGACCAGGCCAACCTGGAATTCACTATGTAGTTTCAGGGTGGCCTCAAACTCACAGCAATCCTCCCACCTCTGCCTCCCAAATGCTGGGATTAAAGGTGTGCACCACCATGCCCAGTTTGAGTCACTTTCTTAATCTCAAAAGAAGGCTTTGGAATTTTTACCCCTATACTACCCAAACAATAAATTATTAAGGAGTATTAAAGATTTTTCTTTAAAAATCTATATTCAATCTCTTTAATAGTTATAAGTTAATGTTACTTAAAATACCATCCTGATATAAAAAATTCAATCCCCCTTATCCTAAAAATTCCACCCTGACCTCATTAATGATGTGATAACAACTCCCAATAAACTCTCACTTCGTGATGACCAACATTACCTTGTACATTCTTATTTATTTGGATGTTTTCAAAACCTAATGTCAGACACAAAATCGCACCTAAGAAGTTCAAAGTACATTTCCTAAAGAAATTCCAGTGCCCACACCTCTGCATAATATACTGAAAGTGGTGATATAGGAAGAGATGTCAGTGAGAACAAGCCTTTAAATTATATATTTTTTCTTTTAAAAAAATTTAGAGACTGAAGAAATGGCTTAGCAGTTAAGGTGCTTGCCTGTGAAGCCTAAGGACCCAGGTTCGATTCCCCAGTGCCCATGTTAGTCAGATGCACAAAGGGGCATATGCATCTGGAGTTCATTTGCAGTGGCTGGGGCCCTGGCATGCCCGTCATCTCTCTCTCTCTCTCTCTCTCTCTCTCTCTCTCTTTCATAAATAAATTAAACAAAAATTTTAAAATCATTTTTAAAAATATGGAATACTTCCCAAATTTGTGTGTCATCCTTGCTCAAGGGCCATGCTAATCTTCTCTGTATCACTTCAACTTTAGAATATGTGCTACTGAAGCAAGCACTAAAACTATATTTTAAAAATGATTTCAAGTGTTTCTAATTACTAATGCTCCTTTTAAACTCCAGAAGATGCAACATATGAACTTTTTCATCTCAGTGCAAACATATTAAGCATCGTACTACATGAGTATGCCTCAGCACCAGAGCTCTAGTCCTAAACTCACTCAAAGGTCTCCAAAAGCAGGAAGTAAACAGAAATAAACAGGTAATTGCCACGCTGCCCACACTGCCAATCATGGAATTTCTTACATGGCCCAGACCCCTCTAAACATACTGGCCTAGATATATCCGATTCTCATGCTCCAGTGGAATTCTAATCCCACTCTCATAATTACCAATATTATTTATTTATTAGGAAATCTCAAAGTCACCCATAGAATGTTAAATGTAGAAGAGTAACTAATAGTGGAAGTTATGCCCTAACTATTTTGTCTTCAATCAGTTCAGAACCATCATGTGATTTGCTGAAATCTACCCTAAATGTTTGTTCTTTGGAATTAGACCAAAATACATTCAGTTAGCAGCTGACACCAACTGATTATCCTTATATCCCTTCAACATTGTACCTAAGGGACCACTTTTCCTGAATAATTACATGGGCCTCCCAAGCTGCTGCCATCAAAACTTTGTCAAGATCACTCTGCCTTCCCAAAGATTTAAAATCAATCTTTTTGTTTCTCCTCTTTGGGGAAGCTGACATAGCAACTTATCAGGAAAGACCCACAATGCCAGCTACCCACTAATATTTCTTCCTTAGGCTGAAATATATGGTCCACTATAAATGAACACATTTTAGAAGCATTCCCAATCAGCATAAATTTATTGACTAGAAGAAGCCTGGCTGATAAAATTGCCCCAGACTTCTTACAGATCAACTATCTATTGAGTCAGTGCAATAACTAACACCTGGGTTAAAACTTCAAGAAGGGAATGCCCACATAGGTATTTAACATTATCCAGACAGCTCCTAGGGACTTATTCTCCCAGTTGGCTTTAGCTCAGCTGAAGACATGTGGGGGGGGGGGAGTACCTTAGGGTCTTGTACATGTTAGTCAAGTGCTACACCATTAAACTATAACTCCAGCTCTTTTTTTTTTTTCATTATTATTTTGAGATTAAGTTTCTAAGGCCTTTCTTGAACTTGACGAGCTTTCTTTCTAGTTCCCTTGAGTAACTAAAATTACAGGCCTGAGCCATCAGGGCTTATGTTTTCTACTGAATCTTATGTGGATTTAAATTACTGCACTATCATTATGAGAGGATGACACTCATCTATGTCTTATACCTTGTGGACAGCTGTAATAAAGATACCAGAAACTGAGTGCCTTATAAACAATAGAAATTTGTTACTAACAGATCTGGAGCCTAGCAAGTCCAAGACCAAGGTGCTAGCAGACTTAGTGTCATGTAGCTGTGTCCTCACATGTGGAAAGGCAAGGGAATGCCCTGGGCTTTTTCATGAGGTACTAATTCCACTCATGAAGGATCCACGCTCATGACATAATCACTTCCTAACACTTTCACCTCCTAATTCTATCAGCCTTAGGATTTCAACATATGAGTTGGGAAAGGGAAGGCATAAACTTCAGTCCATTGTAGCACTGTGCCAAACATAGTGAGACCATCACGGTTCAACTAGATAACTTCCGCTTAGAGAAAGTATGGGAACAAATTAAGTGACCAGACTGAAGTAGTCACATCCAAAATGTAGGAAGATTCAGTAGAATAAGTGACATTGTTTCTGCAATACATTAATGACAAGAATTTGAAAAGTAGAGGGAAGAATGTTACAGAATGAAAAGAGCTTGAGGAACATGACAAAATAGAATGCATAGACCATATCTGGATCAGGCAAAGCAACTACAAAATGGCGTCATGGAGACAGTGATTATGGACTGCGTGTTAGATGAAATCAACAAAATACTGTTACATTTTAAAATGTGATAGTGCAATTGCATTTGTGCCAGAACAGGTTTGTCTTTTTTAAGTTTTTTTTGTTTTTGTTTTTGTTTTTCTTGAGGCAAGCCCAACAGACTATCCTTTATTTTTTTTTTTTATGCCAGAGAGCAAGAGAGAAAGAGAGAATTGGCGTGCCAGGGCCTCTAGCCACTGCAGTCGAATTCCAGACACATGTTCCACCTTGTGCACATGTGCAAACTTGCATGCTTGTGTCACTTTGTGCATCTGCCTTACATGGGACCTGGAGAGTCAAACATGGGTCCCTGGGCTTTTCAGGCAAGCACATTAAACACAAAGCCGTCTCTCCAGCCCCAGGTTTGTATTTTTTAAAGATACATATGTGAGGGTAAATTTAGATGGTATCTGTCTGAGATTTCGTCATAAAAAATACAACAAAGAAGAAAAAGAAAAGCAAAAACAGAGAAGTTTTGGCAATCTTTTTAACTTTATTGGCTTCATTAATTGCTCTCCCTTCTATATTAGGGAGGATAGATGATGATAAAAAATTTGAGTATAACATTTTTTTATATTTTCATGTAAATATTTAAATGCTACATGCATGCACAAGGTTTGAGATCCTCTTTCCACAGGAGAACCTTTCTTGGATACTCTAAATAAAAACCCAATAGCATATCTGCTTATCTATGCACAACTTCTTTTCTGCTACAATAAGCAGAAAATAACTGCACAGTGCTCTGGATGTGCTGAACAGAAACTTATAAAGGTTAGGTATGGTTTCTTAGCCTAAGATGAAGAAAACAATCAATACAAAAAAAGGACAAGTTACTCAAGGTGTGAAAAACAAGGAAAATGGAATGAGACACTGCTTTCTATAAGTGAGTCCAAGGCTATGTTAGCATCAAATTGAATTTTTTATGAAGTCACTTTTTAAAATGCCACCTACATCTAGAATTTAATTCTACGTGCTAATATAGCAGGATGGGTGGGGAAGTTCAGGAGGTCAGGAAATTAGTTAATAAATGACTCATAAGAATACCTTTCTGGCCGGGCGTGGTGGCGCACGCCTTTAATCCCAGCACTCGGGAGGCAGAGGTAGGAGGATTGCCGTGAGTTTGAGGCCACCCTGAGAGTCCATAGTGAATTCCAGGTCAGCCTGGGATAGAGTGAGACCCTACCTTGAAAAAAAAAAAAAGAGAATACCTTTCTGAAAGGCAGAATCATACATGGGTTTTTTTTCTTGATTTTTCTCTCTTAAATATTACTCCTTGCACTTCACCTATGATTTAGAAGAATTAAGTTTTTAGCAAGTAGCAATTAGTGTTAGTTGTATAGGTATTGCAATATTCATCGTAGAGATTCTGTTTTAAAGATATGAAATAGGGTTTGAGGGAGAAATAGAGTGAGTCATATGTCTAGATTTCTTTTCCCAGTATACCAGAGCTGTCACCGTCATGTGCTCACATAATGTTTGTAGCTAAGAAGTTGAGTGGAATCCCCAGAGAAACCAACTTCCCAGCTTCAATGATGTCCAATGACTATTCTCCCTGGATTTTAAGCTGTAAATCAACTCAAGAAGGAAATGGAAATATGACAGCAATGGCTACCACGATAGCAAATAGCTCTTCATTCACCATTACTAATTTAATGTAAATATTCAGTTTATTAAATTTACAACAAGCTCTTATGATTAGAACAAGTTCATTTCCAGAAAAGTTCAATTATAAAACCATCAATAGAATTTACAAATTTAAATATGTCATTTTACTTCTGGGGTGAATTATACTAATTACTAGTATGTACAAGTTCAATACAGACATTAAAAAATCTAAATCTTAGGTGCAGAAAATGATATAAAAAAAAAAGCATTCTTCACTCATAAAGAACTAATATTGGGTTGGAGAGATGGCTCAGCAGTTAAAGCATTTGCCAGCAAAGCTAACAACCTAGGTTCAATTTCCCGGTATCCACATAAAGCCAGATGCAGACAGTGGCACATGCATCTGTAGTTTGTTTGCAGTGGCTAGAAGTCGTAGTACACGCATTCTCTGTCTTTCTCCCTCCCTTCTTTCCCCCTCTCTCTCTTTGCAAATAAATAAAAAATAATTGATATAAGAGGAAAATAACAAAAATAATTTATTCTGAATTTCAAATATAATGTTAACACATTGGCAAATTCCCAAACAATACTTTCTTTCCTATTGAATACACCAAAATGGACATTTCTGTTAAAGACAAAATAATAATAATATTATTATTATATTACAATATATGATATATTACATATATTATATTTATGTATTATATATAATAGATATAATGTTTATATTTATATATAATAATATAATAATTTCTGTTAAGGCAAAATAATAAAATTGTTAGTTGATTATTTTGTCATGTGTAATTCTCTTAGATGCATCTATAAATATCTTCAGTTTTAACTACATGATACCCTAAATTGCTAAACACTACTAAAATTCTTTGGCTTTTATCTTTCAGATTTTATTTATAAGCAAATGAGGTGAGACCAAAAGAATTAATTCTACTCTAGCAATGTCTTTCATATCTTACTAACTTTGAATAATTACTATAGTATTCTTTCCAAGTCATTTGATTCATTAATACAAAAAATTCAAGTGTCTGTATTAGGTGACATTAGCTAATTCTTCAAAGCAAGTATTTCTCTCCAGCTTGGAAAGAAATCAACCCTGCAGCTTCCTTGCAGAGAAAAACACAACATGTCCTAACCTACAGAAGGTAGAAACATTCTTAGCACAACTTTGATTTCCACAATTCCAGCTGATTGCTGCTAAAGAAAACCAAAGTTGACAGTGGTTGTCTACTAATCTTAATTGTATCCACTTCTACCATTTGGGGAATGGCACTACCTGAATAAAGAATAGTGTACTTTGGTGCACGCCCTCAACATGGAAACAAAGAAAGATGATTGTAACTATTCATATGGTTTTGCTGGAATCAATCTTTTTGAATCATTTCAACAGTGTGTGGCTTATTATTATTATGTCACACAAATGTATTGATTTAACATGTGAGTAATGAAGCCAAACTCTAAGAGACACATGAAGATCGTCACTACTCAACCCTTGCTCTTAAAAGGTTGAAATGCATCAGACCATAAACATAGTCATACTACCCACAATGGTGACACAGTATACTTGTATGCAATATTGCTTTAGTTGGCCCAAATCCCTGTGCTATTGTCCTTACTTTACCCTGAACTTTTGAGTATTTATTCTGCAATTTGAGTGATCATCAATACCTACAACAGTTTGCTTCAGGGGAAGCTGACTGGAACTCATTCTACAGTTAGATGACCCAGCAAACCATTTTTATTTTCAGAGCCATTTTGGGGAACTCTTTATTATTTGGAAACAAACATGTTTAACTAATTCAAAGGATGATATTTATCCTCCAAACTTGCTGGCATTTTAATACACACTTTTCTTCATCTGGCATTTTATAGACAATAGGAAGAAGCTTCACTGCATCCATAATATAAAAGCCTAAAACCACATTTATTAAAGATTCACTGAATGAATGGACTCACTGAAGAAATGTGTGAATAAGTTAACAAACTACTGGATATGGAATAATTTCTCTGTTCCTGTTTCTCTATCTCTCCCAGTCCAAGAAACATGACAGGACATTGCAATGTTAAAAGAAAAATAAGGGGCTAGGGAGATAGCTCACTTAATATAACTATTTTGCCTTTCAAGCATGAAGACCTGAATTCAATCCTCAGGATCCATGTGAAAATTCCAGGTATGACAGCCTGCATCTATAATCCCAGCTCTAGGAAGCAGAGATCAAAGGCTCCCTGGGGCTCACTGACCAGTCTAATCTAATTGGTAGGCTCCAGACCAATGAGAGATCCTATCTTATAAAAGCTGGATGGTTTTCCAGAGGATGACATACAGTGTTGTCCTCTTCCCACACATCCATACACACACACAGACACATATATACCTTCACATATATGGGCACCCACATACATGAACTCACATAGAAAAAGGTAACAGCCAGGCATGGCAATACACCCCTTTATCTCAGCACTCGAGAGGCAGATGTAGGAGGATCACCATGAGTTTGAGGCCACCCTGAGACTATATAGTGAATTCCAGATCAGTCTTGGGCAAGACGCTACTTCAAAAAAGGAAGGAAGGAAGGAAGGAAGGAAGGAAGGAAGGAAGGAAGGAAGGAGAGAGGGAGGGAAGGAAGGAACATAAGGGCTGGAGAAATGGCTTAGTGGTTAAGGTGCTTGCCTGCAAAGCCAAAAGATCCATGTTCAATTCCCCAGAGCCCACATAAAGCCAGATGCACAAGGTAGCATATGCATCTGGAGTTTGTTTGCAGAGGCTAGAAGCCCTGGCACACTCATTCTCTCTCTCTCTCTCCATATATATATATATATATATATATATATATATATATATATATATGTTTCTCTCTCTCAAATAAGTAAAATATTTTAAAAAGAAAATAAAAGGCAATGATTGATAAAGGTACGTAGTTTTTCTTAGTGAGTTGACAACAACCTGCTTTGATTATTTTCTACAGTGATTTATATGATCCTATCTTTTCACTGCTTGTTATTATTTGGGAAATCATACATAGTTACAATTACATGGCTAGAACCCAGAAAGTCAGAATAGAAAGGGGTCATGTATCCAATATTTGCTCCTGTACCCAGTGACCTCCTTCTCACATTCCTGCCTATCAGGAAGCAATGTTCACTAGGCAGAGAAAAAAATGGGACAGTAGAATGAGTTCTTTGCATTACTTTCATTGTAGTGTTCAAAAGTGCAATAGATTTGTTGAAGTGCCATTTATACTTGTTCAAGTCATTAATGCCATGACTGAAGGGCCTTTCCCCCCAAGGAAGTTGAGGACTGTATAGAGATTCACACAGCCTGAAGGGTGTGGTTGGGAAAAGAGATCAGTCACACAGACATGCTGAAGATCCCTTATCTCATGGCTGATAAGTACTCCACTGAGAGGGAATTGACTCTCACATTTATACTGGGAAATGACTATATAAAGAGAGAAAATGGTAATTTATTTACAGACCCTGCCAATTTTCATGCTGCTCTCTTGCTGTGTCATAGTCACAAACCTGTCCAGTCACAGGAACAATAATTTCTAATCTTTCCTGTTCAAGAAATAATTGTATTGATCTCCACTTTATTTTTTTTAGCCTCTTCATGATTCAGCAGGTCAAAATGCTCCCGTTCCAGTAGCTTTCTGTCATTCAGCAAAATGTCCAGGGTGTTAGAATGCCTTTACAAGTTAACAGGAGGTGAAGAAAGGAATTTCAGCACCAAGGAGAGTGCTCTGCTAGTCCTGTCGTGCGTTGCGTTAAAAAAGAAACTCTGAAATGTAATTTGATGGAAAACTACTAGAATCTTATTTTTAAAAACCTTTTTAATAATATTAAAATTTGGTAGTTTCATACATGTTAATTACTGCAACAATGTGCTCTCCTTTCATGTCTAAAATAGAGTAGGGGATTCTTGGCTATATTTATAAATGTAGAAACCACAATTTCTGCATGGGTTTAGTTAGACTGATCTGATGAAGGTACTGAAGAATTCAATTAACATGAATTAAATGTTTCATGAGAGAAAGAACTTTCACTATTATTTCCTCAATTCTGTGCACATAGCAAGTGGTCAATAAATATTTCAGTTACCTGGCACTTGGTAGATGTAAAAAAAAAATAATAATGAAGTGAGGGTACTGGACAGATGGCTCAGCAGTCAAAAGCACTTGCTTGCAAAGCCTGGGGGCCTGCGTTCTATTCCTCAGTACCCACATAAAACCAGATGCACTAAGTAGCACATACTTCTGGAGTTCATTTGCAATGGCAGAAAGCCCTGGTGCACCCATACTCACTCTCTTTGTCTACCTCTTTCTCCCTGTCTCTCTCAAATAAATAAAAATTGTAAATGAATTGGTGGATGATTTGTTTGCAATGAAAGTCTCTTTGTTGGCTGATTTCTGAGGCCCTCACATACTGCATTGTTCAATCTGAAATGCGAACACAACTTTCTGAGTCTGGATCAATAGGAGTCTCTCTAGATCTGAGGAAAATCAGGCCCAGGCCATGTCTTTGGCCTCTAGCTTTCATTGCAAATGATTCTTTTAGGAACCAAACAAGGTCACTAAAGTATAATCTGTGTAGTCCTACACATTCAGAGGAAGGTGGTGCTCTCCCCGTGTCCTGCCCTTCCCCAGACCCAGCCAGGAAGCTAAATTAAACCCTCTCTCTCGCTCTCTCCGTCTCTCTCTCTCTCCCTCCCTCCCACCAGGTCCCCAGATGAAACATAATTAGTGTCCCTGTATCCAAGCAGTCACCAGCGCCTTTCTCTGAGTGCCAAGGGAAGAAAATGTCAGGCAGGCAATCCCTCTCCTCTAAGACCCTCATGAATTCACCAGAGTCTAACTGTGCCAGAAGGATCAAAGGAGTACAAAGCACGTCACCTCTGAGCTGCTACACAAGCAGGCACAGGACTGGTTCCAGGTCCTGGGAATCTAGAATCTACCAAGGACAGAGCCAAAGGTGAAAGAGAAATCAATGTCATATCACCAAGAAATAGCTCAGGGGTAGACAGATTTGTTTCCACCGGCCAACATATTGGGAGAACTTCTCTGGCCTCCAAGTCCCTCTCCCTTTTCTGTGTCAATCTGTGCAATGACACAAGTGCAAGCAAAGTCAAGCCTCCTGGGCACAGGTAGGCACAGCCCAGTTCTTAGCTCCTAGGAGGCTTCCTGGCTAAGGCGCCACTCCACTTGGACTGTACTATCCGGCCTCAAAATCGGGGGGGAGATGCCAGGCAAGAACTGATTTCCATTTCAAACTGCATTCTGGTACTTTGTACTCCAGCACCATTGGCCGATCAATATTTAATGCTTGGAGATTCTGACTCTGCGGGAGTCGTGTCAGGGGACCCTGGGAGCCAATCTGCTTGAGCTTCCGAGTGATAATTATTCATGGGCTCCTGCCTCTCGCTCTTTCTCTAGCACGGTCCCACTCTGCAGACTCAGTGCCTTACTCAGTCTCCTTTCTCGCTCTCTCCGCTGCTGCTGCTGCCGCCGCCGCCGGACCCTTCGCCTTCGCCACAGCTCGACGTGTGCACATCCCTACAATGGCTAAAACAGCAATGGGTAAGGAGAGCGAGCTCGCCCTGGAGCCCACCTCTCGCCTTCTCTCTTAGAGCTTTGAAGGCATTTGAAGATATTTTATAAAGAAAAGACGTTCCTGGTACCCAGGAGAGTCAGGAAGGTCAGAGGCAGCTCTGGGGAAGATGGGAGGGCAAAGGGGATGATTTCTTTTAAAAGATAAGAAAGCAAATGATTTCATTTAAAAGATAGAAGCAGGTAAGTTGCCCTGAGAAGGATAGGGATTTTCTTCTGTTTCCATATTTAAAATCAGATCTCAGTTGTGTGTGGCGGGACTACCTCGGCTGTGTGTCTTCAGTTGGGTGAAGGAACATTTTGCAAAGTGATTTTGTAACGTCCTATATTTCTTCTGTAGTTCCAAAAGAAAATAGGAGAGGGAGAAGGGTCGAGGCTCCGAGAATGGGGAAAGACGCAAAGTCAAAACGGTCCCAGCGATGCTGTTTAAAGGAAGGGTGGGGACGGGGGAGGGGAGCGGGCACATTTTATGGTATTGTCTGGTTAGAAAATCCGCTAGTCCTGGGGCGCGGTGCGGGGAGGTAAGGCTGCGGGGCGGGGGAGGGGTGGGGTAGGACCTCGCTCCTTTGTTTTAGGGAGAGGGAGGAGGAGGAGGAAGGCGTGGAGGGCGCGGGTGGGCAGCTGCTGGGGCGGGGAAGCGCGCAATGGGGAGGGGTGGAGGGCCCCGGCTTGGAAGGCACCGGGGTGGGGTTTCTTTGTGTGTCGAGCACGGTCCCGGGGGAGGGGGGCACCTGCAGCGCCCGGCGCACTTTGCGGGCCGCCCCGCCCTGTGCGGAACCGCCCCCGGCCCCTCCCCCGCCCGGCTCGGCGGCCAGGGGGTCGGGTGGGGAGAGCAGCGCGACCCCCGCGCGCCCCGCCACGCCCCACACTGCGCTTCCAGAGACCCCACCACTGACCAGTGACCCCAGCCGCCCCACCCGGCCTTATTGTTCTGAGGGCAGTGGGTTAACATTTCTCTTTGCAGAATCACATTAGCATATAGTCGCAGAGAAGGGCTACTTTGAACCCCTTACATCGTTTTGGGGGAAAATCTTCTGGAACCTAGATGGATTTAGACATAATACAGATAAAGACACGTAAGAAGAAAAAAAAAAGATTAAAGTCTTTAAGTTGAGACAAGTGAAGTTTCCGTTTTTGTGGGCCAGACTGGGCCAATACTGGCAATTTTCAGGGCTGAACCTATGTAAGACCGAACGAGATTCCAGATCCAAGGCCTTCATCCTCCATCCCCATCGGTCTTGCACCTCGAGTGCCCCAGCGCTCGGGAGCTCGGTGGCCCAAGGTGGCCAGGCAGGGAGGAGCCCAAGAGCGAGCGGCATCTGGAAGTGTCCCTCCCGCAGGCCGGGCTGCGGCTGCGGAGGAGGGAGAAGGCTGCGGACGGGCGCCGCCCTGCCCCGCCCCGCCCTTCCCGCGGAGCCCGAGGACCCTCGGCTCTAGGCCGGAGCACCAGACCCCTTGGGAGGGGTCTCTGACTGCGGCCCCGCACCTTTCTTCCCAACCCCGCAGTCCAGAGCCAGCCCCCCACCCCTTCCATCGTCCCCGGGGGTGCAGACCACACCTGGCTGGGCCCCTCCCAGCCCTGTCGGATGGCTCTGCAGAAAAGCAAGCCCCGCCCGGCCGCACAAAGGCGCGGCCCCACCCCGCCAGGCCACTGGACTGCAGAGGTGACCCCGTCCAGGGGTGCGGCCAGGTGCGCTCGCCCACACATGGCCCGCAGAGCTCAGTGACATTTGTGCCCAGCCCAAGTCCGCAGCCCACGAGGGTCCCAGGATGGAGACCACCCACCCCGCCGGAGGTCGGTCCGGGGCGCGGCTCGGCCCCACCCTTCGCCGGGCGGGGCGCCCCCGGCTAACCGGAGGGGCGCGCACGTGGCGGGGCGCGGCGTGGAGCGAAGCCAGCCCTGCGGCGCCACTCGCCGCGCCCCGCCGCCGCCACGTCCCCGCGAGAGCCGCGCTCAGCCTCGCCACCGGGCGCCGCTGAAACCCGCAGGTCCGGAAGGGCTGTGAGGATGGGGGATGGGGATGTCCGCGCACTGCGCCCCCACAGAGAGGTTCTGCTGCAGAAAGATGGCTACAAACTTGTCATCTTCTTCATCAGCACCATTATACCAGACGGTCATTATTCTTATCCCAGGACTCACTAGCCTTATTCTCTTGGGCTCACAAAGAACGTTGATTGCTTTTGGTTGCGGATTAACCCTGGCACTCATTTTTTTTTCTTCCTCCTAATCCCCATCACCTGCCTCCCTCGAGAAGGAAATTTTGTCTCCAGTTGTTCATTTGAGTTACTATAAAGGAAATACATGTGGGGCCTCCTGTCGCGTTGATGTATGTTCATGTGTCTGAGACATATGAGTTGGTACTTAATAAGTAAAGGTGGGGGATCTGTGTGCCTGAGATCGCTGGAAAATTCTCCACAGAGATGAGCTTGTGGCTTCCATGGGTGAAAATCATCCACGTACATGACGGGTGTTCTGCCCCTCCACATGGGGTTATATCTATGGACAGTTAAATATAGGTTATGCACAAAAATTTTGCTGTTCTTCCTCAAAATTGTTCTTCGAACTGCTAGTTCCTGATACAGTCTCGATTCTACCCAGAAACATGGATAGTGAAATGGTTACTGCCCACCCATGCAATCCCACCCCAAATCTGACAGATGTGGAGGTTCCCTTCTGCCACAATTAAGCTGCATTTTCAAATCCTGAAAAGAAGCTCTGCCTCCCTCCGCAATGTGCATAGAATAAGCAATCACCAAGGCCAGGGGTTCTTCCCCATCCATTGAACAATTAATTGCTCTATGTGGTATGACTGTACAAAATACGCATTATATCACCCACGATCTTCTCAAGTGAACGAGACACCTTCCAAACGAATAGATAGCTACAGGTAAAAAAAAAATTTTTTTTAAGCCTGAAGATCTTATCAGGATTCCAGGATAAAAGTGAGAGAGATGAATTTAGCTTATCAATTAATCATATGTATCTAACTCATACCAGGTGAGTAAGCTGGCCAGTGTACACTGCCAGTACCTGGTGTGAATCACCAGGTCTGGTAGGGCTCATTAAAAAAAATCTCTGAAGGAAAGCATGTTTTAAAATAGTTAAAACTGGATGATGTGTGGTATTAAAATATGGAACTCTGTTCAATAAAAATTTATACTGGTTTTGGGCTGTGACTTACAGATTTGTAGTAAATTATTCTATGCCAAAGAGTGGCTGGTATTGTTAAAGCAGAATGCCTCTTTAGTCATTCAATTTTAGCAGGATTTCATTTTTTTACATTAAAAAGACTTTTCATAACTTTTGGTTTTAAATTTTTTAAGTGCTCTTGGATAAATTGTAAGCTAAGTATTTGACATTTGGAACAATATGACTCCCATCAAATTGCTTGTTCTCAGTGATAAAAATGCTCCAAGAAGTTGCATTTTATTTAGACTCAGGACATGTCCATTTTGAATGCCATAAAAAATTTCATACAATGAAAGTTTTCCTCTTTGTAATTTTGCTTCAAAATACTTAATTCTGTGAATATCTAATAGTACTCATCAAGCAGAATTTTAAGTTAAATATGAATAGCTGAAAATTCAATGGAAGATTAATTAATGTACTATTAAACTGAACATTTTCATCAATGATAAATCCAAGCTATCTTTAAGAAAATTCCCAAGTTGGCGAATCAATTGATTTTTTTTTTCCTTCAGCTGAAGGAGAAATGAAGAGTATGCTCATGTCACCCGAGCAGCAAATTGCTTGTGGAAAGCTGGATAAAGCTGGTCTCAGAGGAAGTGGCAGCACAAACCCAGACCTGGGTGTGGCCAGCCGCACGTGGCTGACAGCTAACCCCATCTCACACCAATTTCCTTTTGTTTGTGGAAACACAAACACTCATTTTTCTCTTGCCATGAGCTCTATGGCCTTGTGTGAAAGACACAAATACATGTGCAGCACCAGAAGAAAATACTGAATTAGTTAGTGACCCAGATGTTTACAGAACCAAAGCCGTTTGTCGTTCCTGGTTCTCTGTATTGGAAAACCGTGTAGTCTGCATTAATTTTTCACCCCACTAGAGGGCAATCGATTTCTCTAAAGAAGGAAATGGTTGATTTAAACCTAGGTTCAAATATAAACTGTTTAATAAATTCTTTGATTGTATTGGAATCACTCAGTTGTTGATTCACGATACAATGTTATGCTTTACCTGAGTGAATGAGAGGGGCATGTGTATCTTTTCAGCATAATGAGCGATCATAATCTGCAAATTGGCATAGGCCCTATGTAATCATTCCCATGTGATCTACTTTCTAGTTAGAATTATTATATTATTTATGTTGCTTCTGAGTGGTAGAGTGCATAAATGGTAGAAAATGTCAGTACTAAGAGGAAAATTATTTAGGAAGAGATGTTTGAATTTTTAAGTAAAAGTATAAATTCAAATTGATGTCTAGCTTAGGGAGCTGTCTGTCCACCAGCAGATAAAGTAAGTCGATAAAATGTGACCCTGAGTACTACTAGTTCCCCATCTTATATTTCTCTTTCCCATTTAAAGGATCTTTTTAAGCCAAATCCACTGTGACTTAAATCTGGCATTTATCAGCTTTCTACAATTATCCTTTATACTTAGCAACTGTTGGAGGCTGACAAAAATTAAGGTTTGCATTAGTAAAACTGAAATAGTTTTTTAGTTTAGTAGATAATTGATGTTCATTTTAAGAAAGAAGAAACAAACTGATTTTTAGAATTATCAAGTGTAAATTTTTTTTATGGTTTCATTAGAAGAGGAATTTTTCTCGTATATTTTACTTAACTATAATTCACCTATATTCAATGGTATCATCTTACTGTATTGCTCACATTTTAACATGTGCATGAATTGCTTGTGATTTTCTTTAAAATCCAGATGTGATTGGGTAGGGCCAGCCTGCATTCCTGACAAGCCCCCGGGTGATACCAATTCTGACCACCAAGCCATCCATGTTAGAAATATAAAGTTTTGATATGCATGTACCATGCATAACAAATTCTAGGATTATGTCTTAACCTTTTCAAACCCATGGCAATCTTTACAGAATATTTCACTTCCACACTCATAATGCATAGGGATTTAATTCCTCTGAGGATTATGTGTTCTGTGTCATTGCTTTCTCTTAATTAGATTGTTTCAAATGTATTTATATTGCAGGACTCAACAGAAGACCTTCAAGAAAAATATAGGGGAAATAAGAATTTGGCCCTGTGTGTGTGAGGGGCTGGGGACTATCTGTCTGTCTGTTTAATAAATGTGGTTTGTGGAACAGTTGAGAAAATGTACTAAAATCAATAATGCTAGCTTACAGGGGATTTTTGTTGTTCTGTGTTTCTTTTTTACAATGTGAAGAACAAAAATTCAACCCAGAACCTTTAAGATGTGGGGTAGTGTGCAATTCACCATACACTTAATTTACCACCCATTCTTCCCCACAGGGAAGTAATTAAAACAGTGTTGAACCATACTGAAGTGATCTTTGGATGCATGCATAGTTACTACATACAAAATTATTCTAGCAGTGGACTTTGTCCTAGGTACCACATGAAAAAATTAAGAATTTGCTGAGTATAACTATTTTGAAAAACAGATTATGCTGGGTATAGTGCACCTACCTGTAAATTCCAGCACTCAGGAGGCTGAGGCAGGAAGATTGTGAGTTCTACATCAGCCTAGCCTATGTTGGGAGACCCTATCTCAAAATAAATAAAGTTTATTTCCTGATTACTTAATCAAAAAATGAGCATTCGTTATTCAATAATACCTTTCTAAGAAGGTTAGCCTAGAAAAAGAAATGGTTCTTCAGGGAAAGTCATCAGAGATATCATATGTCATTTCACCCATGCATTGGGTGGCAAACCATGGAGATATTACCACATTTCTGGAAATGCTGTCATACAGAAATGACACTATACATGAGAGGTCTCAGATTAGAAATAGACCATGTCCCAAATAGGGCACTGAATGTATGATCCCTGTGGAATACTTGCCTAGCATATACAAAGCCATGGGCTCCAGCACCACGTACACAAGAGATAGCAAGAAGAAAGAAGGGAAAAGAAAGGGAAAGAGAAAGAAAAAAAAGAAAAGATGACCCCAAATAAACTAGCACAGATGGCAGAGCACAGTGACTCAGCATGAAATTGGATTAAGTCTCAAGGTTAGCCTTTCATTTGTTGTTTACAACAGTTCATTCCAGGCTCTCTCAGGAGCTGAATTATTACAATTTCTAGTATAGTAAGAGAAAAGAAGAAATGCGGAAATGGCATTATAAAAGTAATGTTTTAAAGGTTTAATGATGGCAGTCTCAGAAATAACATTTAGAAAGGACTAAAATCCAAACTGAGGTTCTGAAATGAAAAAGTCGTATTTTTGTTGTTGTTTCTTTCTTTCTTTCTTTTCTTTATTTTTTTTAAGGTAGGGTCTCACTCTAGCCCAGGCTGACCTAGAACCCACTCTGTAGCCCCAGGCTGGCTTCTAACTCAAGATGATCAAGATGATCCTTCTATCTCAGCCTCCTGAGTGCTGGGACAAATGGCATGTGTCATCACACCTGCCAAGAAAGTCTTATTAACTTGCCTTTTAATCCATCATTTTCCTGCAGTGATGCTTGTTTTTTTTTTTTTTTTTTTTTGGCTTGTTGGCTTGTGTGTGTGTGTGTGTGTGTGTGTGTGTGTTATATGGTGTGATGTATACCAAATGGGGTGTACAGATGCTTGCCCATGCACAGGCAGGGGGAAGACAGAAAAGAACCTTTCTCAAGTGTTCATTTGCATACTTCCTTGAGATGGTTTTCTTCCTCCACCTTTATTGGTCCACAAGCCCTAGCCATTCCTGGTGTCTGCCCACTGCACCAGACTAGGGTTACAGACATGAGTTCTGACGAGTTGAACTCAGGTGCTCAGACCCTCACACTTAAGCAGCAAGCGCTCTTAACCACTGAGCTATCTCATTAATCATTTATCTGGTCTAGTCATGAATTTCAGATTCAATTCATTGATTTTAGTCCTTACATTGCATGCATGACACGAACGCGGTGTTCTAGGCACTTCACACCTTAGCTGTGTTAACCATCTCTATCTAATGGCTCTAGGGAGAATGCCCTAGTACAGCTGAGGATGTTGAGGCACAAATGCGACTTGCCCAAGGCTGAGGGTCGGATCCAGAACTTATACCCAGGCCATTGTAGTTCCAGAATATATATATATATATATACATACATATATATATATATATATATATATATATATATATATATATATATATTGGTTTTTCGAGGTAGACTTTTACTCTAGCCTAGGCTGACCTGGAATTCACTATGTAGTCTCAGGGCAGCCTTGAGCTCATGGCGATCCTCCTACCTCTGCCTCCTGAGTACTAGGATTAGAATCTATATCTTTAACCTACCTTCCAGTCTTCATTATTTTCATGTCAGAGGTGGTTACACCATGGAAGACAGACCTGAGATGTCATCATCTTGTTTTACAGGGCTGAGTTGGTCTTGTCCTTTCTGAATGCAAACTCACTTTGAAGAGGAAGAATTTTCAGTCTGGTGACTAGTTTCAATAGCTAACCCCAGGGTCAGGGATCACTAAAATAATTCCCATGGTTTAAGCTTTGCAGGGAAAAGAGCTACAACAATTTGGCAGTTGTATGGAACATGTCACTCTCTGTAGTTCAGAAAGACCATAGCTACAACTTTGAGGCAAACACACTTCTATGACCAATTAGGGAAAAGGAACAGGACTCAGGTTTGTCAGCCCTGCTGTGATTAGCACATTTGAAACTGGGTCCTTGACTTATTACAATAGGCCCTAGATATTTAACTTTAATATTAGTTTTATGAAATAAACTTAGAACTATAAGAGATACAACCCAGGCACCCACATTTAATAGAACTACTAAATATTACTTCAAGATTCTCTTCCTCTTTTTAGATCAAAAGCAAGCAGACATAAGAGATCTTTAGGAAGGCTCTGAATCCCTCATGAAATGTTTTTAATTATCTTTAATAAAAGAATTAGGCTCTGTCATTTGTCAAGGAGACATTTGCAGTAGTAAAACCTGTGTTTATAATAACCCATTTTTATTGGTCATGATTAAAGATAACATTCTGTGTACACTTGTTCTCACAAAACAGTTTTATGTGGATCTAAAGGTTAATTAATGCATTTCAGCATTCATTTTGCTAGTCGTCTGGAAACACAGCCTCCCTATGATTTGGACTGATGAGAAGTCACACATTATAATGTAAAAGCATAATAAAATACTTCAAGATCTTTTTCACCTGTAATGTTAATGATATTGAGACTAAAATACTTAATATTGCGAAAAAATTACAGGCTCCAATATTTGCTTTTTGATAAGAAATAGATAACTATAATTCTCAAATAACACATAAAAGTAATTTGGAGTTGGAGAGATTGCTTAGTGGTTAAGGTGCTTGCCTGTGAAGCCAAAGGACCCAGGTTCGATTCCCCAGGACCCACGTAAGCCAGATGCATAAAGGGCGCATGCATCTGGAGTTTGTTTGCAGTGGCTAGAGGCCCGGGAATGCCCATTCTGTCTGTTTGTCTTTCTTCCAACTCTCTCTCTGTGTCTCTCTCTCTGCTTGCAAATAAATAAATAAAATAAATAAATTTTAAAAATAATTTGGATAGAGCAGGAATGTTGTGCAGGATCAAACTTTTGCCAACACATCATACTGCAATCCTGCAACAGTACCCATTTAGCAACTATTCCTGTAGAATAATTATATTTTGGTTTTCTGTTTGGTTGGTTGGTTTTTCGAGGTAGGGTCTCATTCTAGCCCAGACTGACCTGGAATTCACTATGTAGTCTCAGGGTGACCTTGAGCTCATGGTGGTCCTCCTACCTCTGCCTCCCAAGTGCTGGGATTAAAAGCATGTGCCACCACGCCCAGCTTGAATAATTATATTTTGAATAATGGTGTTTGTTCTACTTTCTGTGTTGTACATTACCAAACAACCAATAATTAGTAATGTGAACCTGCCAGTCTTTAGTTGTATATCCTTATATCAGGGTAAAGACAAGTAAGTGAAATTTATTTAAGTCTTATACCAAAAAATACTATTACAGAAAGATTTTGATGTGCAAACTAAATTTTTAATGTTTATTATTATTATTATTAACAAGATGTTTCATATAGATACATCATGTGTTGGTACCCTCCTTCCCTCATCCCTGCCCCCATTCCTTTGGGGATGGTCCTCAGAGGGGCTGCAGGTATTCCCCTTGGGGTTGTGGTTTATGCATTGTGGGAGCAGCATTCAGCTAGCAAATTCAATTTTGATTAGCATTCTACACACTCTATTACAAGATTTTGTTTTCCTATGAACATCAGCCACAGTCCTTAATTTCTATTGAACAAAATAGCTCACAGTAAACCTAATGATAGTTGTGCAGCTTGGGTTTCCAGTAAGAAGAATCCTAGTTCACAAGAAAAACAAAATCCTAACCTGTGATATATATCAACTTGTAAAACTGAGAGCAGAAACTTCATGAAGATGACAGTCGTCACTGGAGACTGCGGGGGAAGGAGCACTGGCGTTTCACGCAGTTGAAGAGCACACTGTGCCCTTAGATTGACTGCAGCCTCCCAGGAGCCATAGCAGCTTCAGCCTTCTCTTTAATTTCCAACACAAACGTGTTGTCATTATATAAGTATTACAGCAAGAAACCAGCTAGCACCCTCCTAATAATCACGCAAACACATGAAAGTTACCAAAGTCAAGTCCCGTCTTTTGCTGACAGATCATAAGACCTATACTTCTGGAACTGGAAAAAAAATGATGTTTTCACTCTACTTCAGAGAACTCTCTTTTTATAGTTTAAAAAGGGTGCTTATGATGATCTGCCTGTATGAGACCTTGCAGTTATTAGAAAGCATTGCCTTTCCATGTATCTTTTTTTAAATTTATTTATTTGAGTAAGAAGGGAGGACAGATAGAGAGAGAGAGAATGGGCATGCCAGGGCCTCCAGCCACTGCAAATGAACTCTAGACTCATGTGCCACCTTGTGCTTCTGGCTTACATGGGTCCTAGGGAATCAAACATAAGTCCTTTGGTTTTGTAAGCAAGTACCTTAACCACTAAGCAATCCCTCCAACCCTCCACATATCATATTAATCTCCATATAATCCATCCCTGAGAGGTGAACATAGTATAGAAGGTATTCTGTTAATATAAATTAGGCTGGTAAGGTGCCTCGATGGTTAAAATCACTTGCTGGCAAAGCTTGACGGCCCAGGCTCAATTCGTAAATACCCACATAAAGCCAGATGCACAAACTGGCACATGGAGTTCATAGAAATGGCAAGAAGCCCTGGTGCACCTATTCTCCTCTCTTCTTTCTCCTTTTCCTCCTCCTCCTTCTCTCCTTTCAGATAAATAATACATAAGAATATATTTTTTTAAAAAAAAAGAATGTGTAAGCCAGGCATGGTGCTGCATGCCTTTAATCCTAGCACTCAGGAGGCAGAGGTAGGAGGATCACTCTAAATTCAAGGTCAGCCTGGGACTACAGAGTGAGTTCCAGGTCTGCCTGGGCTAGAGTAAGACCCTACCCTGAAAAAATAAACAAACAAAAGAAAGAATGTATAAAGTTTAAGCTCAACAAATTTCCTCAGTCAACTTCGTATGTACTAAAGCTCCAGAGCAGGGCCAGGTCTAGCAGAGACAGCTGTAGATAGATTCCTATGGATATTAGATATGTACATGAAACTAACTAACCAAGTTCAGCACTTGATCTTGTCCTGTAGTTTTTAAGCATTCAACACAGTTGGCAGACTTGTTGCCAGTCCGAAGCCACTAATAGTTAATGTCACTAAAATAAAATCAGTGTGAATTCCAACTCTGTTCAGAGGCCTGTATGTGGGATTCTAATAATATAGATGAACATGGTCCTTACCCTTGGGGAATTCACTCTTTTGAAGAAATAAATACCTTATACAGACCAAAAAACTGAGCAGCTATTATGGAAGCTTATAACTACAGCTAGATGGCTTCACCATTTTAGCAACTGTGTTATCCTGCCGTATCTTACAAGTCAGTGTAGAATAATACAGTAACAACATCAATTAGGAAATGTTAAGAAGCTACAAATGTAAATGACTGATCTCTACCAGCCCAGCCGGTTAGGATCCTTTGTTAAATTGCTTCTGGGGTTTTTCTGAGCATCAGCTGCCCTGGGGAAACTAGGGTCCTTCTCCCAGAAGTTCTGTTCTGTGGACCTGAAACTGATCCCAAGAATTTACCAGTTCAGCAAGCTCCTGGGTAGTGCTGATGTAGCTGGTCCAGAGCCACACAGCACAGTGGTGACCAATGGGTAAGTCAGTGGCCCTTCAGCAGAAGAGTTATGGCCTCAAAATCTGCAATAGGACTCAAAAGGACAACTCTGCCATGTGGTACTTCAGCTAGAGCCTAGGGGCAGAAGTGGGAAGCCCTGAGGTTTCTTGGTACTGATTAGCTCATAACTTCCTTGATTATATAAAAGAGTCCTTGTTAGAACCAAGAAAACAAATGTGAAAGTGATTAGTATCTGTAAAGTACTGTATCAATTCAAGAGCTTGAGTTCTTTTTTTGGTGTTTTTGAGGTAGGGTCTCACTCTAGCCCAGGCTGACCTGGAATTCACTACGTAGTCTCAGGGTGGCCTCAAACTCATGGCGATCCTCCTACCTCTGCCTCCCCAGTGCTGGGATTAAAGGTGTGCGCCACCACGCCCGGCTGAAAGAGCTTGAGTTCTTTGATCACTAGATGCTTAACTTCGTTTTTGCTTGTTTTGAGATGAGATCTCACTGTGTGGCTCATGATGGCCTCAAACTCTCAGGATCCTCTTGCCTCGGCCTCCGCAGTGCTGGGACACCTGCCTAGTAGGATGTGTTGTGGACATACAAATGTATGTGCACTTAAAATGAGTAGAAGGCACAAAAAACACTGTCTGAAGCTGAAGTCACTTGGTTTTTAAAAAGTGTATACTAAATAATGAAAATAAACTATTGACTGGATTCTTCAGGCACCAGCATTTTGAGGGGCTGGGTCTCAGCATGCCCCAGGCAGCTAAAAACCTTCTTCCTGGTGGTTGACTCAGAAGATGCAACCAACTCTCCCAGAGATTTTTTAGTGTCCCTCCTCAACTTTTCCCATCCAAAGCTTCTTTAAGGAAAGAGTGATGAGTTGTGGCCAGAAATAGCACCCTGTCCCCATCTTTGAGAATCTCCAGACCCAGCAGCAGCACGCCAGGAAACATGAGAGGACTGGGAAACCAGCGAGGAAGCACTCTGCTTGCTTGGCTTATTCCCATGGTCGCACCCCGCTTGTACCGTCTTACCTTCCACCCTCTGATTTGCTTCTGAGCAAACAAGCCCTGCTCCAGCAAAACATTCAAGTTTGCTGAAAGCTTGGTATAAAACTGCCTTCAAGACGGTCATGGTGGTGCACGCCTTTAATCCCAGCAGAGATAGGAGGATCACCGTGAGTTCAAGGCCACCCTGAGACTACTTAGTGAATTCCAGGTCAGCCTAGGCTAGAGTGAGACCCTACCTCAAAAAAAATTTTTTTAATTAAAAATAAAATTTAAAAAAAAACGAAAACTGCCTTCAAAGGTTAAAAGAGAAAATGGAACTGTGTGATAAGAAATCAACTGGTCACTGATCTCAACAGAACCCCATGAAAATCAGAAAGCAGTACTTGAATTCCCTCAATGGTCAGGTTACAGATGAGAGAGCTGTAGTAGAGTAAAGGTGCTTGAATTCGATGCCCGTGGCTTTGAACACCATTCCACTGCGCACCACCTGAGAATCTCTGAGCAAATTGGTCAGCATTTCCATGCTACAATTCTCATCTTTATAAAATAGAATACCTAATTGTGTGGCTGTTAGGAGAATTAGGTCAGCAACTGAATATCAAGCACTTGGCAATAATATGTGTATTCTCCTTCCCTGACTCCCTGGATGAACCATGAAAATACTAAATAAAAATAATTTAAAAATTAAACATCTCCAAGGCAAATTCATTCTGGGTAATACCAGAGTTTAATATTTGGTCATTTTATCTGGGTTGAAGTGCATAAAGCAAGAAGAATGATTAAAGGAAGAGTGTATTTCCCTGGCATTAATATCTTGTCCTATTTTAACAACATAGTTACCATCAATAAAACTGAGTCTTCTTCCCTAGCCAAGAGGATTCACCACCATGACATATCAAAACATAGAAGTCTACACTGAGGTCTCTTGAGTAAGAAAGGGGCAATTACATCACAGACACACACACACACACACACACACACACATCTCCCCTTTTTATTAAAATGTTCTCTATCAATTTCACAGAGATCCCAGCTCATTTGATCACTGATCCATCCCTCATTCCAACCTCTAGTCTGTCTCCTTGCCTGACCTCCTGCTGTTTTACTTCAATTTCTGACATCCTTCCTTGAGTTAGATTTTTTTTATTTTTCAGGCACAGCTCCAGTTCCTGTCTGGGTGAATTCAGCCTTCTCACGCGTTAGTAAACAAGCCCAAGAAAGACACCTGGGCCAAGCAGAACAAACGCGTGCTGGGGAAGGACACAGGTGCATGAAGTTTAGTCGTAGTCTAGTAGTGCATGAAAGTAATACCTTTTCAATCAATAGTGATTAAAGTACCAATAAATTGGTACTGTAGAAATCTGTAAGGTATTAGCAGAATGTAATTACCTCAACAAAGGTATCTTGAAAAATCAAGTTAGTATTCACCTATCATCTGACTTTACAAAGGCTTAAAGAGGATAATTGACTATCGATATCAAAAAGTATTCTAAGCATTCTGTTTTTCTTCCAAAAGAGCATTTTATATAAGTGTATGGTACATAAACTAGAGATAATATTTATGGCAAAACTGCAGACACATTGAGAGAAATATTGCTTATATTTACAAGTATAGGAAATGTTTCAAATTAGATTGTGTTCATAATCTTCTGCATGTAAAAAATACTCACTGAATTTTAACTTTACAAGCTATAAAATTCAGATGCAAAATGTGCTGCCACTTCCTCATAAACAGGGAATGATAACAAAGGGAGAGTTTTATATGAAAGCAGTGTTAGGATTAAACTCCCCACACAGTCATAATATCTTACAGTAGAGTAGAACAGTTCAGCTTTGAAGAAAATGTGGACATTTTCCTCACTTACAAAACTTCAATGAGGTTCTGAATTGCCTGACCAAAGCACAGAGGCAGAGAAAATCACAAGGTGTCTATTGGCCTTGACTCTGATGATCAGTATTAGAACAAATAAAAAAAAAAGAAATTCAGTATTTAGAATGAACTTCTGTTTTCTAAGTTGAGGAGCAGTGTTGAATAAATGCTGGATTTAGTAGACTTGAAAGAATTCAATTCCACTTGTTGAAATTTTTCTTAAAATGAGGTAGAAAAAGTAAACATGATACATGGTTGGGGTCTGTGTTACCTACCATTTGTTGCAAGTTGCATTATACCTTTCCCAAGATAAATGCAATAGTGGAGAAAAAACATGAGGTTTTTGTGTCTGACTTTTATAGTTGCAAAATAAAAATCTATACATTTAAGTGAATTGCAAGGGGAAGATATCACCTCTAATCAAAAATATAAGCATACCATGAGATTAGTCTACCCAGATATCTATACTTTTTATGATGTTTTAATAAACTTTAAAACCATGAGGATGTACACTGAGGAAAATTAACTCAAAGTCAGGATTTCTCAGAGTTGTTGCATACTGTTCATGAAACATGGTGGCAGCTTTCCAAGTCCAGCAGATCTGGCTTTCCTTAGCCTGCCCTTCCAGTAAACTCTTGAAAGAGTACTGTCTGACAATTAGCCATGTACCATTTTGTTACAAGTTTTTGTTAACAGCTTCCCTGTCCTCAATTGTTCATGAGCTATGTGTGAGACAATTCCAGGTTGCAAGGCTCTATGTCCCTTTATTCCGCTTGAATTTTTATGGCAGCACTAAGTCAGGTTCTATTACCTCCACTTGACAAGAATTGGAAGCACAGACAACAGAAGTTTGGAGACTTTCCCTGACAGTGAGTACTCAGGGGCCGGTTTTCTAATCTACTGCCATCTCCTCTCAACACAAACATAGCCACTTCTTTCTCTTACCTTCAACTGAACAAAGGCCTTGTTTGGGGCCAGAGACACATTTCCTTTACTTTGTCTTCCCTGCAGCAGATATGGTACTTGCAATACTGATTCTATTGGCTAGCAGGGATTGGATACTTACTATGTTAATTACTGACTATCCAAGAAACTTCAAAGGATGATCATCCACAATTTTACAGGTGAGAAAAGAAGAGAAATAAAGCCACATGCAGGCAACAAATGATAGAAGGGTCAAGATTTAAAACAAATTGCTTTGACCCTGGAAAGAGAAGGAGTTCCAATGGTGTCTAGTACTTTTGTGATAAGCAAGACAAATGAGCCAAGCCCCACACACTTAGCTATAACCCATTCCTTTAAAGCTTCAAAAACAGAAAATCAAGGGCTGGAGTGAAGGCTCAGTGGTCAAAGGTGCTTGTTCACAGAGCCTGACAGCCCGTGTTCAGTTCCCTAGTGCCCACATAAAGCCAGATGTACAAAGTAGCACATGCATCTGGAGTTCATTTGCAGAGGCCAGAGGCCCTGGTGTACCCATATTCATTCTCTCTCATATTCTGTCTCTCTCTCTCTCCCTGCAAATAAATAATAAATAAAAATATTTTTTAAACATAAGATCAACTTGGATAACAATATCTTACACCAGTGCTTATCTTGGTTAACAATATCTTACACCAGTGCTTCACTGTTTTAACACATTGCCTCATTTAATCATCACAATAACAATAATATCATATTGCCATTTGTGGACAAGCAAACCCATGTTTCAGAAACTTTATTAAGTTGTCTGAGGATGAGTACATCCCGAGGTGGAACACAAGTTCCCATCCACACTCCCCCCCCCCCATTATTGTAAAGGAAAATTTAATCACCTCCAGTGATTATTGAGGAAGAAAAAAGTAGTAGAAAATAACAAATGAATATAAAAGAAACATTCACTTTTCTCCCTTTCTCCTCACATAGTTGTCAACTGTAAGAGAAGGCTCTTATGAAACAGCTCATATCTTGGATCTCAAATTGTTAAATTATCAAGATAAGTTCCACCTTTCCCCACACTACATGAAAAAGTCTGTCTTTGGTTTCAAATATTCTTTTCTCACGGGCAGAAGAAGTGATGCATAAAACACAAGCTTTTTGGATGCCATCTGAAATACCCTTTGAGTTCATGCTAGTCATTCTTAAAATAGGAGGAGTCCATGTGAGTGTAAGTGGCTAAGTAAGACTGTAATGATCCTCTATGTATTTTAATGAGTATAATTTTCTGCAAGGACCTGTGAGCAATATACAAAGCAAGTAAGTAATAGGACTGAAGTCTCTGCTTCAGATAGCTTTGTGTCAACCAGTCATGCTACAAACAGGATCACACATAAAAGGAAATGTAGTCTAGGGCAAAGTTTCCAAGTTTTCTTGTTTATTTTGAAATAAAAGCATCCTTTTGGAGATGGGGAAATGAATCAATGGTTAAAGGCACTTATTTGCTATGTCTGCTGGCCTAGTTTTAATTCTCAAGTACCCACGTAAAGCCAGATGCACAAAGTGGCACATGCACCTAGGGTTTTTTTTACAGTGGCAAGAGGCCCTGGCATGCCCATGCTCTCTATCTCTCTCACAACAAATAAAAATAGTTTTAAAAATTCTTTAAGAAGAGATCATTTTCACCAAAAATATATTTGTCAGAGGAACACAAGCAAAAGTCAGAAGGTATATAAGAAAATCTCAATATCAGGAAAAACCAGTGAAATGCTAATTTAAATCACTTGATATATCATCTTATAGCTGGTAGGATGGCAAAAGATAATAGGCATTGAAAAGATTGGAAAATAGGAAATCCTTGTATACTATGAGTAAATTAGAACAGCCATTTTGGGAAATAGTTTGGTGATTGCTAAAATAAAATTTAAAATAGTACCATCAGAGGATCCAACAATCCTAGGACGATAAAGCCAGTATGGTTGAGACATCTGTACTCCTAAGTTCATCGCAGCATTCTTTAGAACACACAAGATCTGGCATCAACCTAAATGCTTATTTTCTTGTTTTTGTTTTTCAAGGTAGGGTCCTGCTCTAGCTCAGGCTGACCTGGAATTCACTATGTAGTCTTAGGGTAGCCTTGAACTCACAGTGATCCTCTTACCTCTGCCTCCCAAGTGCTGGGGTGCATGCGCCACCATGACTGGCCCTAAATGCTTATTAATGGATGAATGGATAAAGAAAATCTGGCACACATACATATTTTAAAAAATTCTTATCAATCATATGTGACAATACGCATACACATTGGGGATTTTTTTTTCACCATGATGAGTCTCTTTCCATTTCTGAAAGTTCCTGCATTCACTGAGAACACTGGGTAATCTTCATATCCATAGCCTCACATATCAAAGTTCCAACATCTGCATGAAGTAAACTCCAAGGCTACACAATACAACATGAATAATAGCATTTTTCTTGGGGGCCAAGATATTTGTGATTCTGGACACTGACCCGCAGATGCACTATCATTCTGAAATAGCTTTACTGAGTTAAGAATGAATGCAAAAGATGTCTGCTCTTCAGCCAAAAAGCAAACATGAGGATTTCAAGCACAGCGGTGATAGACTCACAGCTATTGTGCAAGGAAGGGAAGAGCAAAGTCACCCTGACATGAATGCTTAACCAGTTGACTGGATTGGTTTCTCTGTTTTGTTTTGTTTCGCTTTGTTTTGTTTTGTTTTGTTTTGTTTTCCTGGCTTTGTTTTACTTAGGCTCCAGCCAGTATAGCTAAAATGAGAGCACTTTGGTCTTGCTACTACTGCCTGCTGGTGTTTAGAAGATTAAGAGGGAGAAAGAAGTGTTCAGAAGTAGGTTTGATGATAAGATGCTGACATGTAAACAGAATATAGTACCTCCAAAATGCCTTAAAATCAGTATAGTTTGATCTCTGTCAAGGACAGAGCCTTTTGGTTTTGTTTTGTTTTGTTTTGTTTTGTTTAGTTTTTCGAGGTAGGGTCTCACTCTAGCTCAGGATGACCTGGAATTCACTATGTAGTCTCAGAGCGGCCTTGAACTCATGGTGATCCTCCTACCTCTGCCTCCCAAGTGCTGGGATTAAAGGCCTGTGCCATCACAACGGCTTGTAACCCTATTTTACATCAGGAGAGGTTTAAGACATGACCCTTCCTAATGCAATTGGAATTCTCATTAAACACACAGGAGCTTTAATGACTCAAGAGAACCGAGAGGTCACAGGCTGGTACAGATTCCTGCTTCTACTACAGTGTGGGCCAAAGACTGATTCATGCCACCCAATTTCTTTTCCTTGTCACCATTGTTTGTGCTAAAAATCCATTGAGTTGGAGTTTAAAAGCTTCATATGTTTTTGTAAAACTAAGTGATGGATTAGATTGTTCTGACCCCAATAAATGTCCCTGTATTTGACTTGATACTTATAACCTACATAAAAAAATGGGATGTCTTGATTGGCCAAAAAATTAATCTTTCAAAACCTCCCTGGCTTTGGAAACCATAATTCTTGTAAGGAGAGATGAGCAGAATGAATGTGTACTGAATCTAATTTTATACTAGGCCAATTGGCATTACATCATCCCAGCAGAAATATCTAGAAACATTACCTCATATCAGTAATTTTCTAGGATGTTAAAATAAGTCTTTAAATTTTTGAGTTATTTATTTTTATTTTTAACTTACATTTTCAGCTGCATATTAATTAACTGAAATATTTTATGCAGCTAATTGGAACTATTGCAGTATGTAAGAAGTATTTTAAATAAAATCATGTTAGTCAACTTTATTTTTAAACATCATATAGATATCTCCAAAATATTCCTAAATGACTGGACTAAGGATGTTATTAAAATGCTTAACTAACACACACAAAGCCCTGGGGTCAATCCTCAGCACTGCATAAATGGCATTATGGTGAATGCCTGAAATCCCATCACTCAGCAGGAAGGTGGCCACAAACAGATCAGAAGTTGATGGTAATCCTTGGCTACATAGTGAGTTTGGAGCCAGCCTTGGATACCTTAAAACCTGCCATAAATAATTGCCAAATGGGGTGTCATATCTGAGTAAAAAATAATTTGACCTTAAGTTAGAGGACCCCAAAGCAAACTTCCACACACATACACAATATGGTCAGAATTCAGTGACAGAAAACATCAAAACCTTAAAATGGGCTGGAGAGATGGCTTAGCAGTTAAGGTGCTTGCTTGTAATACCTAAAGGCCTGAATTTGATTCCCCAGTACCCATATTAACCAGATGTACAGAGTAGCACTGCATCTGGAGTTCATTTGTAGTGGCAGGAGGCCCTAGTGGGCCTCTCTTTCTCTCTCTCTCTCTCCTCTATATTTGCAAATAAATAAATAATTTTTAATAAATGCTTAAATTTAAGCCAGGCATGGTAGCACATGCCTTTAATGCCAGCACTCGGGAGGCAAAGGTAGGAGAATCACCGTGAGTTCAAGGCCACAGTGACATTACATCGTGAATTCCAGGTCAGCCTGTACTAGAGTGAAACCTTACCTCAAAAAAACACAAAAAAGGAAGAAAAAATGCTTAAATTTATGAAAGGAAAAGTAAAGAAGCGAAAGAGAACTACAGAGTAGCTGGTGCCTATCTAGCTGTGGGAAGATGTGGGTAAGTGGAAGGAAAGAGGGGATTGAGGAGTCAGTGGTGGTGCTAAATAATTGGGAGTGTGAGTCATTGCTCTTTTCAGGACCAATTAACAGAATTGCCCGTTCTTTTAAATCTTTGCCATGAGGGCTGGAGGGATGGCTTAGCGGTTAAGGCACATGCCTACAAAGCCTAAGGACCCAGGTTCAGTACTCCAGGTCCCATGTAAGCCAGATGCACAAGTGGGCACATGAATCTGTAATTCATTTGCAGTGGCTGGAGGCCCTGGCACACCCATATTCTCTCTCTCTCTCTCTCTCTCTCTCTCTCTCTCTCTCTCTCTTTCTCTCTCTCTCTTTCTCTCCATCTCTCTGTCTCAAATAAATAAATAAATATCATAAAAGAAATCGTTGGCATGATCTACAAGGACTGCCATGGAAATAGAATATGTTAACTATCACCTCAGGGTACCATGTATCTTTCTTTTTAAAACAAGGAGTGTGTGTGTTTCAAACCAAGAATTTTTAGCCTTTCTATCAGAAACCAGGTAAGTCTAACTGTGGTAAAACCAAGTAGAAGTTGACTTTGTATCCCATAGTATCTGATTTTATTCTATATTTCACCCAAGAAACCCTCCTAAGAAATATCAAGACAAAAAGAACAAAGCATGGTGGCACATGCCTTTAGTCCCAGCACTCCAAGGCAGAGGTAGGAGGAACACTTTGAGTTCCAAGTCAGCCAGGTCAGTCTGGGGCTAGAGCAAAACTCTACCTCAAAAAACCAAAAAGGAGAAAAAAAAAAAAAACAAGATCAGGGACTTTTGGTTCTGGCTTCTAGATATCGCTAAATTCAATACTTGATCCTCTTGAGAAAATTCCTTTCAGGGGCTCATTTCAAATCTTTAAAAATAAAGGAGATTCATACCTTCTACCTTTTGTCCATGATGGAAGGAGTAAAAGAAAAATTCATCTGTGGATTAGATGATGCTTTGAGATCTTGTCAAATAGCCCAATAGGTATTATATTTTTATGGATGATAATCTTTAAAGAAAGGTCCACAGTGAACATAAAATGCTGGCTAGCCATGTACTGAAACTGGCAGCATTTGCATACTCCACGGTCAGAGCTGAAAATTTCCCAACTATACCCAATAAAAATGATTGCTAGGAAAATAATGCCAATGTGCCAGGACACAGACAAGTATCCCATTAGGGCCTGTGAGATATTTTCGTCCAAAGCAGCATGCTAGTGAATGACATTTCCAGAGCATTTTTTCACTTGCTCACAGAAAGTCTAATGGATGTTACTGCTCTTCCTCATTGAACATTAGCCAAAATTAAAGACTCACATAAAATCTTGGTCAGGATAAATAAACAGAAGAAACTTCTGTGATACCGCCAGTTCCAAATTAAACTACAACAAAATGATATGTATGAGAATTCACATTAGTGATTATTCCCACATAAGCCAAATGAAGTGGAAAATTGAAAATTTTTAAGCTATTTGCTTCTAATTGTTTAGGTCTTTAAAAAATAATGGAGAATAATGTCATGAATAATGCATATTATTTTCTTCTTAAAACAAATGCATATAAAATTAAGATGTATTTGAAAAGTGTGGTAAATAACACAGAGTTTATGCTGTATGTTTTAAAGAATGGTGTGTGTGTGAGCGAGAGAGAGAGAGATCTTTTAATCTAAAAAAAATTACATCTGATTATTGAGTGTGTATATTTATTTGAGAAACTTCCCGTGATTTCCAGATGTTTCTCTATCTATATTTATTATAGCCATTTAATCCACATGTAAAAATATTGCGCTCTCTTTCTGTAAAAAAAAAAAAATATGCCTGGGAGATGACTCTAAATAAACTGCTCACTGAGAAGTATGAACACCTGAGTTCAGATCCCCAGAACCCATGCAGAGCCAGACACTATAGCAGACATCTGTAATCCCAGCATGCCTGTGGCAAGAAGTGAGGTGGGCACAGGAGAGTCTCCTAGAAGCTCACAGGCCAGATAGCCATGTATATGCAGTGGTAAACAAAAAAAGACCCTACTTCCAATCAAGTAGAAGGTGAAGAGAAGACAGACACTAGAAATTCCTCTCTGACTTCCACGAGTACACACAGGAGCCCATGTGCACACACACATGTGCACACACATATGCGCACATACACACACTCGTCCTTCCATAGATTCAATTATGAGGTGAAAATACTCAAAAAATGTATCTGTACTGAAAATATGATTCTTCTTATCATGATTCTTTACAGAGAAGAGTACTACAAATATTTACATAACAGAATATATTAGATAAGTAATCTAGAGATTATTTAAACATACAAAAAGATGTATATAGGTTTTGTACAAGTACTGCAGCGTTTTGTATAAGGGACTTGGGCATATTCAGATTTTGTGCCCATGGGCACACTTCTCACCATGCAGTCAATGACTCACTTGTGGGACATAATTTTGGAACAATGGCCAAAGAAAGAAATAAAAAAGTTTTATGCCTAATTCATTCCTTTAGTTGAGGTTATATATTCCAGTTAAGAGGATTATACTGTACAGTTTCTTTCTGTTTTATAATTAGTCAATTGAAGAATTTCCATTCAGTCAAAGGTTTTGACTTTATTTTCCTTAAAAAAAAAGTTTTTCCAATTTTTCTTAGTTTCAGCCGGGGCCCTTTTGAGGTATGATGCACAAGGGGGAAGGAGATCACCACAGAGAAAAATCAACTCCCACCAAATCAGAGAGCCAGAGCCTCAGAGGCCCCCAACACCTCATCACTGAAGCAGACCAAAAATGAACCCAACATGGCTCAGGGAAATTTTGCGGAAGAGGGGGCGGAAAGAATGTCAGAGTCACATGTTGGGTCATGATATGCAGAGACATTTAGCTTACCCATAACTGTGGGCTAACTCCACAATGCATGACCCGTATACCTCAACAAGGAGGGGCCAAGGGGAGGGGGTAGGTCACGGATGAGCCTAATAATGGTACCAAACTGACTGTATTTGCTGAATACAGAAATGACTAATAAAAAAAAAAGAAGGCTTACTAATCAAGCAGAGTGGTCATCACTATTAGTTCCAATAAAGGCATTAACATTTAGAATAGTAAAAAAAAAAAAAAAAAGTTTTTCACACTTTATTTTTAAAATCAATAATAGTAATTTTTTTGGAAACTTGCAGACAGTAAAGATGAAATCAATATATCTGAGCAAATTTGGGGGGAATTGATCAGAGGGTATAGCTCAGTGGTAGAGTGCTAGCCTACATGCACAAAGACCTGTGTTCAGTCCCCAGAGCCCAGGGATAGGGTCAGCGGCAGAGGGGGGAGGGCGGACCTGAAAAACAATTGATGGAAAAAGTGAACAGCACCAAACAGCATTAAAAGGAGGGCATGTAGGGCTGAAGAGATAGCTCAGCAGTTAAGGTGCTTGCCTATAAAGCCTAACAACCCTGGTTCAATTTCCCAGGACCCATAGAAGCCAGATACACAAGGTGGCTCGTGCACCTGGAGTTCATTTGCAGAGGCTAGAGGCCCTGGTGCACCCATTCTCTTTCTCTCTCTCTCTCTCTCTCCTTGTAAATAAATATAATATTATTTTTAAAAAAGGAGGGCATGTAGAGTCAGACAGACCTTCATTGAGACCCCACATCACACTTTACAGTCTATCAGACCTTAGACAAGTTACCCGACCTCTCTGAACTCTTCTTTACCTGTAAGTTCGGTCCGTTCATAGGACCTTCCTCATAGCATTGTTGAGGTGATGATACAAGAAAATGCACGCAAATTCCACAGTACATTGTTTGTAATCCACAAAGAGCAGCTGTTCTCATTCCTCGTGATTCATTGTAGCCATTTGGAAGAATGGAAAAAGACAATTAGTGTTCATACATCATTAGGTTAAGAGACTATTGCTATATAATCATTATACTTTGTGTGGGTTGAATTTTAAATGGATTCACCAGACAAATGCACTTACTTGGAAACATTAATAGTCAATAGCAAATCATCTAGCCAACTGCTGAGAGTGTATGGAATTACCCATCACCTCTCACATTCTTGCAGATGCCTGCAATTCTGCCTAATATACATTATTTTCCAAAAATCAATGGAGAAGTGATTATCAGTTCAAATGATAAAATGTCAATGGTATTGGCTTGGCAACTGTTACTAATAAGCATTAAACTGGAACTGTGGGGGCTAACCAGGGTTGGTGGGCAGCCAAGCCATTGCTGCTTCTTGTACTCAGTTTCCCACAGACTATTCCTACCAGTGGACTCAAAACTCAGTTCCTAGGCTTAAATTGCTTAAAGTTTATCTGTTTAAAATCCATAATACTGGGCTACAGAGATGGATTAGTGGTTAAGGCACTTGCCTACAAAGCCTAAGGACCTATGTTCCATTCCCCAGATCCCACGTAAACCAAATGCACAAGGTGGTGCATGCACAAGGTGGCATGTGTGTCTGAAGTTTGATTGCAGTGGCTGGAGGACCCGGAACACCAATTCATTCTCATTCTCTCTCTGTCTCTCTCTCTCGCTCTCTGTCATAAAACTGTTCATAATACTTTGGCATTCTGGCGCAAAATATACCTCACATTGGTTTTAATATAAATATAACGTTTTAAATGAATAAAAATGCAAATATCTTACCCAAAATTTTGAAACAAAATTAACTTCCAAGAACATCTACTATCAAGGAAGAAGTCTTGAAAGCCCAATTTAGGATAGCTATGAAAAAATTGTCCCTGAAGTGCAGGGAACACCAGAGGAGTTCATGTATTATTTCTGAAGACTTCTATATGGTTTCTCTAGAACCCCGTTTCCATGTCAGCAAAACAAGTAAACCTTCTCTTCCTTACTTTCCTCAACACTATTTAACATTTCATTGGGAAGAGTAGGGGAGGGCAGTGGGAGGTTGAAACAGGATATCACTCTGTAATCCAGGCTGTCCTAGAACTCACTGTAAATCAAAATGTCCTCAAACTCATAACAGTTCTCCTGCTAGGGTTGTAGGCATGAGCCACTATGCCTGGCTAGGGCTATTCAGTATTTTCAATCCAAGTTCATTTGCTCTGGTTTCCATATAAAATACAAAACACCCACTTAAATTTGAATTGCAGACAAACAATATGACATTTAGTATAGCCCTTGTAGTACCTTGCCTAAAATTTAACTGAGTGTCCAATATTTTCATTGCCAAAGCTGGCAACCTGTGAAGCCACTCTTGACCATCAACCTCACTGCAGCAATCCCTGATGTTCTTCTGACCTTCTCTAAATCACTTGTGCATTTGCTGAAGAGAGACAACCAGGGCTATAGTTGCAACTAGCTCTAATGCGCGCCTAGTATTCAGAGCATCCACATCAGTGAGAATCCACACAGTGGCTGCCACTGGCCAGAGCTGGCTCATGTGAAGCCATGGTCCATGGAAGCAATGGAGACTGGAAAGTCAGCATGCTGTTGAGGAAATCACCCACAGAGATTGCCTGGGCATTGCTTCAAGATCACCTAGGACAAGAAAGACCAATGTTTTCATCAGTCATCGTCTTAGCTTGAGCTAATAATTTTTTAAAAAATCTTACAGTTTTAGAGACTAGCAATCCAAGAGCTAGGTGGCAGCATGATAGGGCTCTGGTATAGATCCTCTTGAGAGGTAAAATGTTGACTTGTTGAATCTTTACATGGCAGAAGAACATTGGACTCTCTAGCTCTCTGGTCCTCCGTAAGGATGCTAGGCTTATTCAGGAAGACTCTGACTTCATGACTCAGTTCCCAAAAGCTTCATGTTCAAACATCACCACACAGGGAATTGTATTTCAGCATATGAATCCAGGGACAGGAGCATACAAACATTCAGCTCATAGAAGTAAAGGTTAATTCATTATACAAAGATCTTTAAATGTGTTGGTCCCTTGAAATCTTTGTAATCCCCTCTTCAGCAGCTTGAAAAAAAAAAAAAAACTTACTGAAAATTACTGAATTAAATTCCAAGAAACTAAGAACAGATACTAAGGAATGTATGGTATGAAGTAATGTTCTTCTACAGCCTTAATTTGATACTATTTTATGAAATTAACAACCTTTAATGTTGTTTTATATTACTTTTTCATAACTTTGTTATCTATAAAGTGCATATAGTGTACAGCACCCCTCAGTATCCATAAAAACTGGTTCCAGGGCTCCCTATAAATATCAAAATTTGTGTATTATTTAAAATGCTGCAAATTTGCATATAAGCTATACATGCCAGCTCCTATAGTTTAAGACACTTCTAGATTACTCATAATACCTAATACAATATGAGTTATGTAAATAGTTGTGCAACATTGTTTTAGGGAATAATGACAAGCAAAAAAAACTATGTTCAGTACAGAAGCATGTTTTATTTTTATTGTTTTTCTCTTTTTGAGTTTTTCAAGGTAGTATATCATTTTAGCCCAGCTGACCTGAAATTCACTATGTAGTCTCAGGTTGACCTCAAACTGGCAGTGTTCCTCTTACCTGAACCTCCTGAGTGCTGGGATTAAAGGTCTGTGCCACTATGCCCAGCCAGAAGCACTTTTAATGATACTTTCGTTTAATATTTACTTGTGGTTAGTATATGCTGGTGAAGAAGCAATTTTTATTTAAAAGGTTTTTAATCTGTGGTTTAATTCATGGATCTGGAACCCACAGACACAGGCCAAATGTACACCTCATTTTACAAAATGTTTTGGATACCATATTGTGTTTACTTACAAAAAAGGGAAACTAATTTATAAAAGCCTTAGTTGTTGTTTTCAGTCAGTTTAGGGAATTAAATATATTAAGCCATCAAATGTGCTATCCTCTGGTTAAAAAAAAATATGTGACTCATGCTAAATGTCTGTGTGAAAATGTTCTTGAGGTCTTGTAAATTATATAGTTTCATTAGCCAAATAGAGAAATAAGACAAATAAACATGATTCAGCCTTCTATAATTGCAAAGCTATTTAGCGCAATTCCTCCGAATGGTTGTTGTTAGAACTTTTATGCTACATGACAAATTAGGTTGCTTATTTTAAGGAAATAAGCTAGAAGAGATTTTTTTCAGCATATTCCTTGTATGAATAAGGTTGAATTACATGAAACTGACAATATTGGATCTTTCATGGGGTTCACCTATATTCTAATCCACCAGGCCTGTGGCTGTTTCTAAAGGTAGGCATAGAAACCTACTTGAAAAGTCGAGAGTAATTGACCCGCTTCTTTTTGTCCAGAGTTCCAGCTTTATCACTAATCATATGTGACTTTGGCATCTGTGAAACTCAGTTTCCTCCTTATACAATTAATGTTTGGGTAGGTAGACCAATGACTAAAATCCTCTTGGAAATTTTTCAGTCCAACATTCCTTTGACTGTAAAGCTACAGTCGAATCTGTTTGCTGCTGACCTACAAAAGATGCACCTTTCAATCATGTCCAAACTCATCTTCTGGGCATGCCCTTCTTCCCAAGGTTACCTGCTGTCCCTGGGGCTAAGTTAGGGATCAGAAGGCCCTGCCGTGATACAGATGTTTCCTATGAGGCTCAATATGCTTTGGCCATAGCCATCTTCTTATACCTTGTCACAAGTTAATATGGAATATACTCATTTTTCTTCCACTTTCCTTAGTATATTGATTTCACTAATTAAATAACCAACAAAAGTTGGAGGGTCTCACCTAGTTATCCCCATCTGGTGGTCCGGAGACACTTGTCCTGCTGATGATACTCACCAGGCTTACCCAGGCAGGAGTTTTAGAGGAGAAAAGAGATGAAATGGGTAGGAGGAGGGAAGGAGCAGGGCTGCACAGTCTGAATGCCTGCACCTGCTCTGTGAGGTTTGCACCCAGTCTGGGCTGCAGACAGAGGAGTGATATCCCTGTCAGGGCTCAGGTCCACATGTGTGGGAAGGAAAGGTAAGAAAGTGCACTCAGGGATTAAGAGAAAGCAGCAACTAAGGTCCTTGCAGGATTTATCTGCTCAACAACTCCCCCAATGACTTCCATGCCTATTCCCAAATGAGTCATGGTGATGCAGGATGGGCCTTAGAGAATCTTAACTTATGCACAGTAGACTCACATGTATATTTAATAGGATGGGCCTGTCTTTGCTTTGCACCTGTTTCCTCTTGAATCTTTCCCCTCCCATTCTGCTGGATCATTTTTTTACATAATTCCCTTTTACTTTATACATATATATATATATAATGTATATGTATATATACATATAAATATATTTAACTTTTATTTATTTATTTGACAGAGAAAAAGAGAGAGAATGGGTGCACCAGCGCCTCCAGCCACTACAGATAAACTACAGATGTGTGTGCCCCCTTGTGCATCTGGTTAACTTAGGTCCTGGAGAATTGAACCTGGGTCCTTTGTGGCTTTGCAGGCAAACGCCTTACCTGCTAAGCCATCCCTCCAGCCATATATTTTAAATTAATTATTTGTTTTCAAGCAGGGAGAGAGAAGAGAGACAGAGAGAATGGGTGTTCCAGGGCCTCCAGCCACTGCAAATGAACTCCAGATGCATTTGCCACTTTGTGAATCTGGCTTTATGTGGGTACTGGGGAATCAAACTGAGGTCCTTACATTTTGCAGGCAAGTGCCTGAACTGCTAAGCCATCTCTCCAGAGCCCCTTTTACTTTTGATCTAACCTGTTCTAATATGCAGCTTACAGCTTCTGTAAAAAGTAATATTTGCTACAGAATTCTGTTCACATCTTTCATTCATGTCTCGTGAAAGCAAGACTGCGGTATGACTGGCAGTCTTCATTCTGTAAAAGGCTATAATTATTGTTCAAGTTTAGAGACATATTAACAGGAAATTCAGAAAATGAAATATCCTGATCTTGTGTCTTTCATTTCAGCCTACAAGGAAAAAATGAAGGAGCTGTCCATGCTGTCGCTGATCTGCTCTTGCTTCTACCCAGAGCCTCGCAACATCAACATCTACACTTACGATGGTGAGTTACCTGAAACAGGCTCGGCCAGCTACAGACTTTTGCAAAAGCTTGCAATATGTGTTTTGCTCTCAGAGCTCCTAGCATTATATGAGCATTTTGTAGATTTTGGTATTGACTTGCTGAGTTCAGCTATTAGGTTTTATTGATTGCCTATTGCTCAAAACAATTTGAACTTGACACTGATAACATCACATTACTGCCTCTTAGAAAGCATGGCTGGATTGTTACTCTGAGCCACACCCAGTATATCACCATCTACTAGATGTGTAAGGCTTCTCTTTGCAAATGGACTATGTATGCTAAATTGCAATTCGAGTAGATCTTGATTTGCAAGGAAATGTTTTCTACCCAAAACATTCAGAAAATCAACATCCCTGCTGTCTTTCTTTATAAAGTACTCATATTGTGTGTCTGAATGCAAACAATCTGATGATGATAATGAGTGAATCCATAAATAAAGTGGACTCATGACTGACACTGCAGGTAAAAGAGGATTTGGAAAGATGACCTGTAATCGCCATACTCAGGAGATTGAGGCAGGATTCAGAGTTCAAGGCCAACCCAGAAGGTATAGTGGGATTGTCTCAAAAAGCCAAAGCATAAGAATAAAAACCCCACCTCACATTGGCATGTCAGCATGGCAGTTCACTTTACTGAGGTTTAAAAACCTTTTAGGTTTGCTTTATCCTGACTAAAGATAATGAATCTGTTTCCTTTCTTGCTGGACCACTGGCCATGTGACCTTGGGCAAGAGGATCCTTACACTCTTGGGGCCTTACTTAGCACCAGCATTTTCTCCCAGTACTGCTGGAAGTTTACATAGTTTAATGCAAGGCTCAGCACCAAGACAGATGTCTCAGAGGTACTTATTAATGATCTGTCATTATGAACAGTGTCATTACCAACCTCATCTAATTCACTGAATTTAAACAAGATCATGCAGTTATTTCCGTATCAGACAAAACTAAGGCATATTATTGCTACCTGATAGGTTCATGATTATTTTTCCTTTCCACATCTGTAAAGAAAGACATGAAAGAGAAGGCAAAGCACAGCCCATCCTTTGAGTGCCTTAAAAGCCTATTTCAGAAGCTGGGCGTGGTGGTGCACACCTTTAATCCCAGCACTCGCGAGGCAGAGGTAGGAGGATTGCTGTGAGTTCGAGGCCACCCTGAGATGGTGAATTCCAGGTCAGCCTGGGCTATAAAAACAAACAAAAAACCCATTTCAGAACTTGGATATTTTCCTTCATGGAAAGCTATTCTATCATAGCACAGACATCATAAAAGCTAATTAACTTTCCAGAAGGCAATGCCCTCTGTGTGCAAGCATCCAGTTTCCAGTCAAAACTTCCATTAGAATGTGGCACCATGCCTACTTTATGTAAGTCCACTCAGTCAACAAATCAACTACACAGATCCTTACTGTTTGCCAGATGTACCAGCAAGAGAAGCCCAGCTGTGTTTCTTAAGAGAATTAAACCTACATATTATCACGAAGGATACAACAATGAATTCAGCATGGTCCTTTCCTTCCTGAGGTTCAGGGATCTGTAGAAGAGTCTTACAGTGTACAGATGATCAGCAAGAAGAGAATGGGATTGGCATAGGGGAGGAAATAATAGTTTCTGCCATATCAGGGACTGAAAGGGACAGGAGAGGCAAAAGTGTGTGCAAGCGGACTCTTAGAAGCTGAATAGACAATTCAATATCACTCATGCACTGCTTCAAGAAAATAAGTAGAGAATTTCAAATGTCCAAATTAAAACTTGGCCTTATATTTCTATTCTGATAATAAAGTGAATTGTTTATTGATAAGAATTAATAGTGATATTTGTATTAGTATGGTTTAATTATATAAACATGTGGTGTTGTGGCCTGTAACTTCCTGTCAATTTCTTTTTTATTACTCTTCACAACAGTACAACAATCTTAGGAAGAGGATTCTCCTCCTCACCCCACCCCTCATCTTCTTTTTCTGCAAGGTTTTAGTATGTATGTAACCTATGCTGACCTGAAACTGGTGGAGGTCCTCCTGCCTCAGCATCCCAAGTGCCATGATTATAGGTGTTCATCACTACTAAGCCCAACATGAAGATGCTCTTTTTCTCTCCATCTCTCAGATGTGAGAATAAAAGCCCAAAAGGCTTAATCCTCCCAGGAACATAAAGGTATCTGAGAGCTGGGCGTGGTGGTGCACGCCTTTAATCCCAGGACTTTGGAGGCAGAGTTAGGTGGATCACCATGAGTTTGAGGCCAGCCTGAGACTACATAATGAATTCCAGGTCAGCCTCGGCTAGAGTGAGACCCTACCTCGAAACACAAAACAGAACAGAAAAAAAGTATCTGAGGTGCTTGCTATTCTGATGTAAATGCAGGAAGTTCTGATTCCAGAGTCTCTAACCTGAGCTGTTTTATAATTCTAGCACCTCATCCAATAAGCTGTTCTTACTTGCCTATTCTCTTATTATTCTTCTCCACGGGCCGTCATAGCTTTGTAAAGTTAAATGTAAAATATAAGTATAATCTTGGATACCTGAAGGAAGATGCAATGTATTTTACACTTGGAAGGGACTACATTTATAATATAGTTATTAAAGTTAGCTGACTGTGTGTATTGCCTGTTAGCATCTGAGAGCAGAAGGCAGCTCCCGTCAGCCTGGTTCTCCTTGACTGACGCCTCGTGTGCACCAATCAGGCTGCCAGGAGAACATTAACAGAAGCAAATCTTCCTCAAAAGTCATGTTCCACAACATCAGATTGCAGTTACAGGCAACAAAAAAGCAAGCAAGGTAGTAGATAAGAAAAAAGGAAAAGAGCTGTGAGGTACTCCAAAGGAGCTGAAGGGCAAAAGAGGTGCTTGGTTTTCATCTTAAGGATTGATCCAGCATCTGACTGAAGAGGAAGAAAGCAGTGTTAGGAAAAGTCACCATGTTGACATCTGCTTTTGAGGGTGATTGATTTTAGTCCCATCAGGTTGCAGAGCTAGGATTGTCAATATATGCCCTGTCTTAGATGTGGGTCAGGGACAAGGAAAGAAATGTCAGAAGAGAAAGAAATGAGCAAAAGCTGATGTTTTCAACCCTACATCACATTCTGCCAAATGTTACAGTCTCCCTGAGTTGGTATGCTTACTTTACCACATTCCTTCAGCTAGCTATTGTATGGTCATTTGTCCAAGTGAAATACTTTTCCCTAAGGCTAACAATGAATTTACTTTCAGAAGCATCTATTAACATTCTGCTGGAAAGATAAAAGGGTTCAAACCCTGTTGTTCAGATGTCTAAATTCTATATCTTTTAGACATTCTTTTTTGAAATTTTTATTTTTATGCATTTATTTGAGAGAGAGAGAAAGCAGGGAAGAGAGAGCGAGAGAGAATGGAAGCACCAGGACCTCCAGTCTCTGCAAGAGAACTCCAGATGCAGGTGCCTCCTAGTGCATCTGGCTTACTTGGGTCCTGGGTAATTGAACCTGGGTCCTTTGGCTTTGCAAGCAAGTGTCTTAACCGCTGTGGTGGTTTGACTCAAGTGTCCCCCATAAAGTTAGGTGTTCTGAATGCTGGGTTCCCAGCTGATGGTGATTTGGGAACTAATGCCTCCTGGAGGGAGTGTAGTGTTGGGGGTGGGCTTATGGGTGTTATAGCCAGTGTCCCCTTGCCAGTGTTTGGCACACTCTCCCATTGTTATTGTCTGCCTGTTATTGGCCAGGGGATGATGTCCACCCTCTGCTCATGTCATCATTTTTCCCTGCCATCATGGAGCTTCCCCCTCAAGCCTGTAAGCCAAAATAAATCTCTTTTTTCCCACAAAAAAAAAGTCATGTTCCTTCTCTACCCTTTCTCCAGTCAGAACTAGCCTGGAGTCCTGGCCGACATCAGAGTGCACTTACAGGTCAGGAAGGAATGTAGCATAAAGATCTAGAAACAGTCCACATTAGAGCACCTAGCATGCTTAGCATGGGGAGAAAACTTAAATTGGAATATCAAAAACTTTTGCAGATCAAGCAGTCTCTCCATATTCCTAGGTTCCACAGCTACAGATGCAACCAACCTCAGACTGAAAATCACTACCTCTGTGCTAAAAATGTACAGATTTTTTCTCCTTGTTAACCCTAAACAAGACAATGTAACTGTTTTTTACATAGTATGTATGCTGTATTGTGTATTATAAGTAATAAAAAGATCATTTTAAAGTACTCTAGAGGTTGAATGCAAATATTTCACATGGATTTGTGTGAAGGATTTAAGCATCCTTTGACTTTGATATCTATACTTAAACACATATGTACAAATGTATATAACATGAAAGTAGAAAGAGAAATATTGGTGGGACCAGTAAGAAAGAGACTTGGATAAATGAAAGGGTAATGGGGATAGACATATGAACAAAGTACACAGAATACATGTATAAGAATGCCATGGTCAAACCCATGATTTTGTGTAATGAATACATGCTAATAATTTTTGAAAAGGAAAATGAAGAAAATCTACTGTCTCAGCTATGTTCTAAAATATAACACACTGTTACTATCATGTGGCACAATAGATCTCATGAACAAATTTTTCCTGTCTAACCAAACTTTTGTACCCTGTAGCCAACCCTTTCCTCATATCCACCCCCAGTTCCCCAGCCTATGGCAATAACCATTATACTCTCTAATTAGTAGTCCTATTTTTAGATTTCACATATAAGTGAGATCAGGCAATATTTATCTTTCTGTGTCAGGCATATTTTTCTCAGTACAAGGTGTTCCAGGTTCTTTCATGTTGTTGCAGATGACAGAATTTCCTCCTTTGTAAAGTCTGGGTGCTATTCCAAGTGTGTAAGGAGAAATCCAATAAGTAGATGCTGCCCAGTCCTCCCACCACAATGCCTCCTCTCTGGCTCTTGTCTGCAGCTGAGGCATGCTTGGGAAGGGAATCCTACATAGCAACAAAACCGGAGCAGACTCATAATGGGGTCATGTCTGTTGTCCCCCCTAAAATGTAAACAGCTTGAAAGCAAGAGTTCCCATGACAGAGAGTAAACTAACTACATGCCTGAGCACTGACAGCAGCAGACACACTGATGGACTAGAAAAGATTAGTTGGTTAGATAGATAGATGATTGATAGATAGATATAAATCAAATTAAAAACAAGTTATTTTCCTCATACTCCAACAACAAAACTAACAAGACTGCTTCCAGCTATAGTATTTTCCAAAAACAGTAAATCTGTGCTACTTGATTTTCATGAAAGGCTCTTATTTATTTAAAAGGAAAATAAAGCTAGGTTTAAAATCAATTCAGGCTATTTTTTTTTCTAAATATTCTCACCATTTTCCAAAAGGCCCTCTGTTGACATTGTTAAATTTCTGAACAAAAATAGCCTGTTGAAATATATTCACAGGGCTGGAGAAATGGCTTAGCGGATAAGAGCTTGCCTGTGAAGCCTAAAGGGCCCAGGTTCAAAGCTGGATTCCCCAGGACCTATGTTAGCCAGATGCACAAGGGGGGTGCAGGTGTTTGGAGTTCATTTGCAGTGGCTGGAGGCTCTGGTGTGCCCATTCTCTCTCTCTCTCTCTCCCCCTCTTTCTCTCTCTGTCTGTCACTCTCAAATAAATAAATAAAAATAAACAAAACATTTAAACATATATATGTATGTATATATATATATATATATATATATATATATATATATATATTCACAGTTGTGCTAAAGCATGCTTTCTTATATGCTCACAACAATGGAGAGCGAATTATCCCATGCAGCATTTCGGTTCTCTTTTCTAGAATGACAATGCTACTTGCAATAGCCAGAATCCAAATTCTGGAGATAAACACCAATTCTGCACGCTTAACATTCTCAAATATTCCATTCTTAGATATGGAGGTGAAGCAGATCAACAAACGCGCCTCTGGCCAGGCTTTTGAGCTGATCTTAAAGCCACCATCTCCCATCTCCGAAGCCCCGCGAACTTTAGCTTCCCCAAAGAAGAAAGACCTGTCCCTGGAGGAGATCCAGAAAAAACTGGAGGCTGCAGAGGAAAGAAGGAAGGTAACTTCCTCCATAGGTCTTTAAGTTCTGTTCTCTCCTGGTCTTCCTCCTCTCCCATCTGCACACACACACACACGCACACACACTTCAGGCAGAGATTGCTGGAGACAGTGACATCTGAACGTGCACCATCCCAACATGTGTAGGTCTCCAAAAGACATGTGCCAGATTGAGGTGGGAGGGGCATGGGGTTAAACCTTCCTCAATTAGTGAAATATAGATGTAAATATTAGACTAGCCCAAACTAGATGCCAAGAAAACTGAACATCCCTGCCCTAGTACCCTCTTCCCATCTTGGTTTCCTTATCATGAAACACTGTTTATCCATGAAGACAAAAAAAGAGAAAGCATAGCTTTAGATAAGTCGAGGGTTGGAGGTAGGGGACCCAGAGGAAGGTCCTCCCTCTCAGCCTCTACCCCCAGTATGGCTTTCCTTAAAGCAGTCAATTACCATACCTCTCCTGGTGATCTCTGAGCCCAGATGTGCTTTGCTCCCAGGGAAGGGCTACAGCTTACCCTTCTCCTCCTCAGTGTCCCAAATATCAGGAGCTTCTCTTAGATCTTACACCACCCATTTCCAAGCCATAATGGGATTGGCATTGGTCCCTGCCTATATTAAAGAGTATTTCTTTAGTCAAGTCTTTCCTTTTCCAAAGTCATATGCCAAGGAAACCAAGAGTATTAGGACCTGAGGGCAATAAGAAATCCTAACAATTCTATACATGGACAAGCTATGCATGAAGGCAATCTGTTCCCATCACAGTGCTCTTAATTGTCCAAAACAGGAGTTCTTTCATATAATTCATCCTGTGTATCTTCCACTTCTTTATCATAACTCACAAAGTCATTAAAAATATCCTCCAGGGCTGGAGAGATTGCTTAGTGGTTAATCCACTTGCCTGCAAAGCCTAAGGACCCAGGTTTGATTTTCCATAACCCATGTAAGCCAGATGCACATGGTGGCACATGTGTCTGAAGTTTGTTTAAAAAATAATCCTTCATATACAGTCTTATGACATGAATGAAAACTCTGCATTTGAATGGTTTTCTTTTTATTTTATGAAGAAGTTGTTTATAAGAAATTGTCCAACATACCAAACTTCTATATTGGGTAATTATAAAAAGAATGCAAAAAAATGAACAGAGTATCCTTCTCCTAAAGACTAAATCCAACAAGAAGTATAGGAGAAACACAAATGTAAGTATGAGTGCATATACATGCATGCACATACATACACAATATAGGTAGCATCCATTAACAGAGATTGGAAGCACTCATGAAGGTCTCTAACCAAGACAATATTAATGTTTTGTTTGAAAAATAATCTTCCTATGATTTATAACAATATTAATTGTAATTTCAATTTTTACTTACAAGTGAGATTTTTCCAAGTATCTGTTGAACATTTTACATATATACTATTATCAATCACTAGTGTTATACATATGGTTTTTATAGGAGGAAATTGAACTGCTAACCCAAGTATAAATATAGTAATTATTTCTTTTAAAAATGTGTCACATTTTTGTTATTTATAAATAAGACTCCCTAAAACCCTAGAGTACATGCTGCCCTTGGGATGGTTGACGAGCACCTTCTGGGTGATGGACACAGAATAGCACAGGTAGTCTTACACATGGGTGTGTCACATGTATACGTCCAGAGTTGACACCTAGAGATTAGAATACAGAGTCAATCACTGAGTGGAAATTCAAACTCAAAAACCAAAAGTCAACACCATGACTTAAGACACTGATGCTATATCTAGCCAGTGTATTTACTTCAAAGAAAATTATTGAAGTGCAAGAACACAGATAATCAAAATTAAATGACTATTAATTTACAAAACTTATATAAAACACCCTGAGGAAGCTAAATGATTCTAGTTAAACTCCTGCATCCTAACAGCAATAAACTATAAGCAATTTGGCATTTAACCAATTAAATCCAACTAGAAATTGACCGCGTAGCTAATGGACATTTATACATGGAATCAACCAGCATTACGACATCCAGAAATGAATGGCCTTCAGAACTCTTTTAAAAACGTGTATTCCATCATGTTCTGGTGTTATTTGTGAGACGTTTCAATGCACAAGTGTGGATGATGTCCTAGTTGTACAGTTTTAATTAGAAGAAAGTATAACAAATTAAGACAAAGTAACCACCTAAAGATCCATCCATTGATTTTGTTTCATTGGTTTGTACTGACCTAATTAGCATTCATCTAAAGAACTGTTATTCTCTTCAGCAAGTACATATATTTCAGTAAATATGCTAGTAAGGACATACAAACACCCAAAATCCAGTTCAACTAGCTCAAGCAAATGTGGATATGGGACTAAAAAGTCTAAGAGTAGCTATGGAAACAAGAATAGCTGGATTGCGCCGGGAGTGGTGGCACATGCCTTTAATCGCAGCACTCGGGAGAAAGAGGTAGGAGGATTGCAATGAGTTCAAGGCCACCCTTGAAACAAGAATAGCTGGATAGAGGCTGGAGAGCTAGCTCAGAGGTTAAAGTCACTTGCTTTCAAACACTGACAGTCTGGGTTCAGTTCCCCAGTACCTATGTAAAGCCAGATGCACAAATTGGTACATGCATGTGAAGTTTGTTTGCAGTGGCAGGAGGCTCTGATGTGCCCATACTCACTCTCTGTCTCTGTGTCTCTCTCTTTCACTCTCAAATAAATAAGTAAATATAATATTATATATATATATATATATATATATATATATATATATATATAAACATTTTTAAAAAGAATAACTGGAGTGAGATAATGAAGCATTCTCAGATTTTCCTTCATAGCACTTAGCATAATTGGTAAGCAAATATCTATTTGCATACTTATTTTATTATATAGTTCCTATTAAAATACATAGTGGTAGAGATGTGAGTTAATAGTGCTTGGCTATAGTTAATATTACAAATACTTTTTTAAAAATAATTTTTATTTTTATTTATTTGAGAGAGAGGCAGATAGAAGAGAGTATGGGCACGCCAGGGCCTCCAGCCACTGCAAAAAAAAAAAACTCTAGACACATGTGCCTCCTTGTGCATCTGGCTTACATAGGTCCTAGTGAATTAAACCTAGGTCCTTAGGCTTCACAGGCAAGTGCCTTAATGCCTAGCCTTCTCTCCAGCACTAAAAATACTTCTAAGTGAATAAATAAATTATAATGCCTAAGGTAAGGAAACTGGCCATATTTTTATTCTATGTTCCCATCGTGAAACAAAATTATAACCAGTAAATTTCTAAATTACATCTTCTGAAATTATGCTGTCTGTAATTCCAAGAATTCCTAGTCTACCAAAAATAACCTATCAGGCATGATATATGTGAGATGCATATATAGCTCTCCTCTGGAGGTAGTCTCCTCTGAGTAATCAGAGGAGCAAGTGCAAAGGCCTGGGGGTGGGAGAGAACTGGGTGTGTTTGAGAAGCACCACGAAGGCCAGTGAGACTGAAGCCGAGAGGAGACCAGGAAGAATTGAGGTCACAAGATAGCTCTTTAAAGACTGGCTTTGAATTCAAGTGACAGGTCAGCCATGGAAGGAACTACAACTATATGACTACTTGATATGAATCGTTGCATATTTTCAAAGAAATTTCTATTTTCTAAAGCAGAGAAGTAAGTAGAAAAAGGGTGTTAGTAAATAAAATCAAAATGGGAAAATATTCTAGACTAAGCATATGCACACAGCTTGAGATCTAAGGATACGCAAATGCAAGAGCGCAGAAAGTGTGTTTTAAGGGCAATGGTTCTGGCTAATGGAGTGGAGTGTTGGGAGAAGAGACTGGATGGCCTTACATGTCAGGTCAGGCTCAACTACATAAGATATGAAAAGCTGCTAATGATTTTCAGAAACATGTCCAGCCTAGCCTGAGGTCAGCAACTGTTTCATTGTCCTGGGCTCATCGTTCCCATACATTAGCAAGTTTTAAAGGTTCTGCCTGTAACTCATATGACATTGAAATATGTCTTGGCAATATTTTGCTATGATTATAAACAAAGATAGCTGTAACTGCCAGTTCATATTTCTGGTTATCATAAGATAATAAGCAGTTTTACATAATCCTAACTTGCAGAAAATATAAAGATAGATAGAGATAGAGATGGGAAATTTAGTTTTGTTGGGACATTCTAAACCCAAAATCCCTTATGAGCCCCACTCCCCATCAGTATGTTTAAGGTTTGTCCTTGGGAGTCCAGAGACCCATGTGAAGCCTAGTCTGCATGACCCAGACTTTAGGTGTCAAGGTTGGAAGATTGCCACCAAGGTGTCTCCACAGGGATCAAGTACTGTGTGTTAAAAGTTTTGGCAGCTTCCCCAACTCCACAAGCCAGTTGCTGATACTGGCAACCCTGGCCATCTAGTGACGAGGCTGGATGCTTCTCTACACGTTCCTCTGAGCTGTAGCTAATGTTTCATTGATTAGCTAGTAGGAAAGCTTATCCTAAAAGGAATATAGTTTTTTCCTGCCTTTTCTCACTTAATAAGGTATCTCTAAAAACCTATGTTCACCTCTACTCACCATCTTAACCTCAAACATTAAAAAGCTCGTTTCTTAAAATTAATGTCTCCGTAGTGCAATGGACCGCAGGGGTGAATTGATATAAACACCTCAGCCATCCATTCATCATGTATTCATTATTCAGTAAACATTTACCTAGCAAGAGGCAGCAGAGCTAGGCTACCATGCATCCTAGGTAGTGCAAGACAATGCCGATGTGCTCTGCTGTTTGAATCATTGCTAATGATTACTCTTTCAAGGCCGTTCTGATTTGGACAATCTGTTACATGGTCATCTGCAACAGTGTGCAGTGTTTAAAAACATCTTCAAGGGCTGGAGAGATGGCTTAGTGGTTAAGTACTTGCCTGTGAAGCCTAAGGACCCCGGTTCGAGGCTCGATTCCCCAGGACCCACGTTAGCCAAATGCACAAGGGGGCACACACATCTGGAGTTCGTTTGCAGTGGCTGGAGGCCCTGGCACGCCCATTCTCTCTGTATATATATCTGCCTCTTTCTCTCTCTGTCAATCTCAAATAAATAAATAAGAATAAACAAATTAAATTAAAAACATCTTCAAGGGGCTGGAGAGGTGGCTTAGCGGTTAAGCTCTTGCCTGTAAAGCCTAAGGACCCCGGTTCGAGGCTCAATTCTCCAGGACCCACGTTAGCCAGATGCACAAGGGGGTGCATGCGTCTGGAGTTCGTTTGCAGTGGCTGGAAGCCCTGGCGCGCCCATTCTCTCTCTCTCTCTCTATCTGACTCTTTCTCTCTCTGTCACTCTCAAATAAATAAATAAAAATGAACAAAAAACATTTAAAAAAAAAAAAACATCTTCAAAACCATGCTAGCTAAGGACATGTTATTAGAAGAGTGTCTGGTCAAATTCTCTCCCACAAATTCATAGCTGTATGCCCTCAGGCAGGTCACCAAGGCCAGGCCTTCCTTTACCCATCTATAAAATGAGACTTGTAAACCTTCATTTCGAAGTTCTTGTGAGAATCTAGGAAGTCACTATCCATAATGATGCATAAGCAACTTTGAGAGAGGCTTGACTGTAACTATATAAAAATGTCACCAGCTCTGATCTTGCAGAGGTTATGATCTAACAAACTCATAATTTTAGAAAATAAAATAGTTTTGATTAAAGCATATTTTGCAATGTTGCCATACAATACATGCTATCAATAATTATACATAATAAAATATTCTTTATCCATATTTCATAGAGGTATGAGCAGTTTGACAGGTAATAGATATTAAAGTAGGTCAGTCCCAAACTGAAAGTAGCTCGAAAAAATTAAAATATTAGCTGGGCATGGTGGCACACGCCTTTAGTCCCAGCACTCAGGAAGCAGAGGTAGGAAGATCACTGAGAGTTCAAGGCCACCTTGAGATTACATAGTGAATTCCAGGTCAGCCTGGACTATAGTGAAACCTTACCTCAAAAAACCAAAAAAAAAAAAAAAACATTTAAATGGTGAAAAAGTGATAAAAATTTGATGGTTTCAATGGCCTTAATGGTATTGCACACTAAAATAGATTAAATTTAAAAGTGTCTTGCTCAAACCAGTGCAGTCAGGTTTCGTTCATGTTGGACATAACTGACACAATGTATCTGACGTGATGTGAACCTCAAAGAGGAATATTCGTTGCTTGTTTGTAATGAAGCAGAATAGAATAGAAAGTCACCAACCTAGTAGACTTCACTTTCCATTTTCCTAAGAGTTCTAGAATGAGCCCTTCTCATTCATTCCTTCATGTAACTGTGGATTCTCCAGATGACATGTGAGCTCCAGGAGGTCAGAACAGGGTGCATTTTCCACAGTAGCCAACCCTCTCACAGTGCACATGGTCTGTCTTTATAGAAAGTTTTCTTTTAATTCTCACATACTTCCAGGACACAGGAAGGACTTTCTGCTCCAACCATGTGTTGGCATCTTACTTGGTAAATGGCAGTTGAGATAAATACAGGAAAAGCAGGGGTAGTTTTTATTTAGCACTAGAATCCAGTATTGGATAGTCACTGTTCGGCACTCAGGAAGCCAGTGTGATTCACAGGTCACAGAATCCTCCCCCTGGCAAAGAAGAACACCCCCATGTCTTTTGGGGAAGAAACAATATCCAATTACAGCAAAGGCTTTAGAGAGGGAAGGGCTCATTGAAGCCCTTGGAGGTGTAATCATTTTAAATTTCTTATGCTTCTGGCTTTTCAACACAAAGTGAGCATTGCAGTCTTGATTTTATGTAACTATACACAACTGTCATGTGCCAACACAGAATGATGTTTGTGCCTTTGGCTGGGTTAACTTTTTTTTTCATTATTAGCAGTAAGGACAGCACTTACAGACAGCGAATCTAGCCTACGTGTATAAAGACACTTTGGAAGTAGGCGATTCGGTATTTAATAAATGGCTCTGGATAGCAAGTATTAAATCCCTCATATGACTAACAGGGACAGGAAAATGAAATGCTGGAAATGTATGTACCTCAGAAATAAATGGGAAGTTGGTGCCATCTGAAATGTAGTCTTAAATCTCTTATGTATACATAAAGTAAAAGGAGTTTTATGTACCCATTAACTCAAATTTATCTTCCATTTCATTTGTGCAGTAATTAAACTGTTATACTCCACAGTATAAGGAAGGTAATTAACCTCTTTGCAAAATGCTACAGTGTTCCTAAATGTACAATAACTCTTGTCCCATCTCATTACTTTGTCTTCATGTCTCTCGCTTGTTATTATTCCGATGATTCATTCAGAGTTCCACGTGAGAAGGTTCATTCTAAGAAAAGGTGTTCCATTTGTCCAGTTGTAAGAAAGAGAAGATTCACTGGTCTCCCCGAAAGTCATGTTGAAAGTGTCTCAGTTCTGTATTTGCCTTGACTTCTTTTTTATTTTTTAAATAATTTTTTTGTTCATTTTTATTTATTTATTTGAGAGTGACAGAGAGAGAAAGAGGCAGATAGAGAGAGAGAATGGGTGGGCCAGGGCTTCCAGCCACTGCAAACGAACTCCAGATGCATGCACCCCCTTGTGCATCTGGCTAACGTAGGTCCTGGAGAATCGAGCCTCGAACCAGGGTCCTTAGGCTTCACAGGCAAGCACTTAACCACTAAGCCATCTCTCCAGCCCTGCCTTGACTTCTTTGTATCACTGATGACTCACTGGCCCTTAAGTCTCCATTTCAGTATCCAGTGGTCCTCTGTTTTCAAGCACAGCCTCCAGTAGTGTCCCTCTGATGCCAGATACTTCGTCCTTGAACAACTCATTTGTTCCAGCTTGTACCAGATCCACCTCTCCCTTGTCCCTATCAATCCACACAACCCACCTTCCTTTCCATTCTCTGCCCAACCACAGTGCAAAGCAGGAGTGCCTGGCGGAATGTGTGGTGAGAACTTGACTCACTGAGAATGAGGGAACAGGCTTCTGTCTGAATAGATCATGTGTTGCCATTCTTCAGCTTCACGCTCACTTGATGTTCTCTCCATTCAGTTTTTGGTCCAGCTGCTTGTTTGTTCACTGATACAAATACTAGAATCAAAACCAATTTTTCTTCTTTAATGGCATCAGTGCAAAATTAAACCATAGTCATGTGCGAATCCATTTCTGTCTAGGAATAAAGCTAGAGAAATTACAGACAGGAGAAGCTGGATGGGAGGCTGATCAAAATGGAGCTGTGATTATGATTTTCAGGACCAGCAGGATTACAGAGGCCTTATTTGCTGAGCAAAAACCACCCAATGCTGCCAGCTCTATGGAAGGGTGTGTTTAGAACCTGAGTACTGCTGGGCATGGCGGCTCTTGCCTGTAACCCCAGCAGCTCTAGGGAGGCTGAAGAAAGAGGGTTACTGTGAGTTTGAGGCCAGACTGGCCAAAGTAAGACATTATCTTTAAATAAATAAATACCACTTATAAGCAGGAAACAAAATAGGGAACTGTATTTTCACATAAAGGTTTTTGTTTTCATGATTTTTTTTTAATTGGAGCTTTAAATATTTGAAACAGACAATTTATATCCCATAATATGTTTAAAGCAATGGAGGCTAAACATTCTCTTCCAATATGTGAGGAAAAAGCACCCCAGAAGTAAGCAGTGCTGGAGGGTAGCACAGCCCATTTTAGCAGATATTTGCCAGTTCCCACCTCTGTTTCTGTTTCACCCCATTGATTGCACTAAAAACCGGCCCTGGACCCCTCTGCTGTGTAATCTCATTTAGATCCAAAGGCTGCCAAAGTGCTAACCCATTAGCTGAGGCATTTCAAAGCGAGCTAATTGCAGGAGGCACTCCTTATAGTGGGGATTCTGCATGACTCATGATGGGAACTGTGGGAATCTTTGCTATGCAGACCAAGTGTGTCCCGCCTAACAAGAAACTCAAAAGGTAATGTGCTGTGTTTCTCTATTAATCCAAAGTCCTCCCTTCTCAATCTTCTTCCCCAGCTGCCTCCTCCCAACTTTGCCTCTTTTACCAAGAAATTAAGAATGCAAAGAGAAACATTAGGTTAAAACACAAGGGAACCAAGCACAGAAGGTAATTCAGCATCTGGAAACGAAATGTTCAGCAGTTAGGGTGACATCCTCTGAGGATCCCCCGTAACTCCTGTTAGCTGACCCAGAGTAAGATCAGGCAAATGGCCGCTTGCCCAGAACCCATCACTACCAGCAGGGTGGTGGCCCTGTACCCCACAAAACAAGATGCAAAGTCAGGTTCTGTGAACACCAAGTCTGAGCTCATTTCCCTGTGCCTCAGGGGCTCCGGCAGAAAAGCTGCACGAAATAAGTGTGGCCAGGGAGGAGGCAGCGGGCCCTGTCAGGCAGCCCTGGAAACCCAAGCTCTCTATGGGACAAGGGGAGGGAGGAAACTGCTAACCACTGAGCAGAAATCTTAACAGCCACTGTCTTTAAAGTGGTGGCTGAGGGGCCCGTGTGGCTCAGAAGAACATTCCTTCTGCTTTGCTTTATTTTCCAGCGCTGCCTGAACAGGATTCAGTGCCTAAGGGATGCCTAAGGTTCCCATCCAATCCTAATTTTTGGATACATTCGACTCTTGTTTGATGATAACCTAGCCTTCTTCCTCCAGAGTAAACTTTCGGAAATGAGCCCTGCACCAGTCTCCTCTTATTTCTTTGTGGGATTCACCTCTTGTGGCGTTCCCTATCACTATAGCCCCATTCTGTGGGCATGGGCATGGAAGGGATGAAGGCGAGTTATGGAGAGACTTGGACTGTCCTCCACCATGCAGTCTCTTCATTCCCCTATTGTCCACAATCCAAGGAGGTTGAACAAATCCTCAGGACAAAATTAAGTCAGATGGCCAGAATGTTCCATACACATTTAGCTATACCAGTAGGCCCAATGCCTTCACCACCTAATCACATGTCTTACGTATTACTTTCAATAGAGAGTGCTAGAATAAGGTGTACTGATAACATACCTATAATCCCACTGGAAGACCAAGGCAGAACCATCTCAAGTTCAAGACCAGCCCAACTACATAGCACCTAGTCTCAAAACAAAAGTAAAGCCGGGTGTGGTGGCACACGCCTTTAATGCCAGCACTCAGGAGGCAGAGGTAGGAGGATCGCTGTGAGTTCCAGGCCACCCTGAGACTACATAGTGAATTAGAGGTCAGCCTGGACTAGAGTGAAACCTTACCTCAAAAAAAGTAATAGTAATAATAATGGCTACCATTAGTCCAGTACTTACTCAAAATTAGACATTTTCCCTCGAATCAAATAGCCATGAAAATGCCATCCAGTCAGCAGCACTGGAAAGCTAATCTAGGGGAGAGGGAAGGGAAAACTACAATATGTCATCCTAACATGTAACCCTAGGAAGCAGCTACCACTACGCTCATGGAGAGTTTTCTCAGAGAAAGAAACTTTAAAACACACACAGCGCTTCCTGCTTGTAACAGTGTCCCTCTCCCCTCAGCAATTCAGCGCCATCAGTCCCAGCATAAGCACATCTATGCACGCTGCCTTGTCAACAGCACCCTCTAGAGGCCAGAGGATGAAACAGCTGAAAATGTTCCCTCACCACCACCAAAAAAAAAATCTCCATTTGATTTTTAATTCATTATGTGTGATCATTTCCTCTTGGTTCTTCATATTTGCTTTCTTGCAAGCTAAAGCAAAGATCAACTGTGAGGGATACACTTAAAATGTCAGTGAAACCATTGAGTTAAAGCAAGAAGCTGGGTTGATTCCCAGAATTCTCTTATCTCCAGTGAGCCACAAACCTATTCTAGATAAAATGGAATAAATAAATGTGTCCACTAAGACTAATCTTATTTTACAACCCCTGTAGAATTTTATATGAATAGATCTTTCTCCTGTTTTCTGACCCATGTTCTTTATGTGTAAAGATCTCTCCAACAAGCATACCCTCATAATCATTACCACTAACTAAAATGTTTTCCTGTGAGCACTTTTGGTGGTGTGGCAGTCAGTATTCAACAGGCCCTTTGAGAATCTGCCGCTGTTTAGATATTTGCATGCATTGTTATTCCAGTGAAACTCAACTCAGAGTATCAGCTTGTCCTAAGGAACTGGCCAGGAACCGTGAGAGTGTAACACTTCAGTCATAAACCTGAATAGGTCAGGATTGGGTAAGATTCCTCTTAGCTGCATGGTGTGGAGGGGAAGATAAAGCAAACAGTGAAGAGTTACCAACAGGCATAAGACTCGAACACACACCAAAGCCTGTGTCAACGTGCTTTGCAAAAGGTATACTGACTTACCAGCAGTTCCATCACTATGGCTGTTAACAGAAGTATAGACTTCTGGCCTCGCCAAGGAACCTAGGAATCAAAGTATGTTGAGGTAAATATGGGGCATCTTCTCTTTATCAAGAACCCCAATGATAACAGATGCAGAGAACCACACTCATCAATTTTTTTAAAAAATCTACTCTCAAGTTTCAGCTTTGGTTAAGACACCCTTTAGATGGTGGAGGAGAGTCAGTGCACAGTCAGGTGAGGGGAAGGAGACAGAGTCCTCCGTCATCTCTGAGTGACCACAGGGTCTCAGTGATTCCTCAGAATGTTCAAGTGAGGACCAGTACAAGGATTTCTGTCTGTGACCAAAGACACATTTAAGTTTTCACTGTTTTACGGTATCCAAATAGAAGTATCCTTTTGTTCAGGTATCCTTGGGAAGGATAGTCATGGAAAAAGAAAACAGAAAGTGAACTTGATGGATCAAGTTGAAAAGCTCCTAGAGGGGCCGACCTAATGGTCAGAAAACAATAAAGCAGGGAAAAGAAGGAGAGAAGAATGGAAATCTGACTCTTAATATAATCCACCCCCATTTCCCTCATGTTTCTATGGAACACTGCCATCCAATTGCTATTGTAGCACTTCCTGTTGCATAAATGCTTAACAGCAAGTTATTAGAACTAAAAACAGCTCTTCAATGGGGGTTAAATGCTACATCTTCTCAAATAATGTCTAAATGCTTCATTGATGATAATTCATCCAGCCACATTTTCCAGCTAAGCACATGCTGTAGAAACCCCTGCAGATGAGTCCATAAGGGACAATGGTGCCCAAGGCAGGAGCTACTCCGTTAAGAAAAGCGCTCCCTAGAATCCACGGCCCCCCGTTCTGCTAGGTTGGCATCTGGATCATTAAAATATGCATGTGTGTTCTTCCCCAGTCTCAGGAGGCACAGGTGCTGAAACAATTGGCAGAGAAGAGGGAGCATGAGCGAGAAGTCCTTCAGAAGGCTTTGGAGGAGAACAACAACTTCAGCAAGATGGCAGAGGAGAAGCTGACCCTGAAAATGGAACAAATTAAGGAAAACCGTGAGGCTAATCTAGCTGCTATTATTGAACGTCTGCAGGAAAAGGTAATCACCCTGAGAACTGAGCAGGTGGGAGCATACACAGGCCAGCCAGCTGGGCGGAGTCTCGTGTGCTCCTGCACAAGACTCAGTCAGAACCCTGGGGAGGTCTCAACTCCAGGCAATGACACAGCAAGGGGCAGCATGGTGAAGAAAACAGAAATCCAACATCAACACTGACAAATATTTGTCAAATTTTCCAGGGGTGTGTGGGTTCAAGAAGGCTAATACACACTTTCCAAATGTGTAAGACTTCTGTATAACCAATCTAGTGGAAAAAGATTGTTTGACCTGCTTACTATATATTATATTGGTGTTATGCTATATAATGTTAGTGTAAACCTGACTTAAAGTATTTTATTTAATTAACATACATATTTAATATAAATATTAAATTGGAAAAGTGTATTTGGCCAGGATATTCATGAACACTGGTAAGCCCATTCTCTCCATGCTGGAAAGCTGTCAGGAAATCCAGGGTTTAGTAATGTCTTATGGAGCTGTATAGCAAAGTGGGCATTTAGGACATCAGCTTCTGGCGTCCTCAGCCTTTCTCCTCATCACCCTCACTCCCATCAGTCTGGAGAAACAGTGCGGAAGTTCCTCGGAATAGTTAGTTTTCTTCCTCTGTGCCATCTACCTCCATGCACACACTCCACCCCCACCCCTCAAAAAATATATTGGCTTCGAAAATATACAGTGAAGTTTGTGCATAGTTTAGCGTTGTCCATTTCCAGAAATTGGATCGAGTTTGAAAACTAGGAACTTTAGAAAAGATGTATCCATCCTTTTCTCTCAGTTGCCCTTTCCATGAGCATTCACAGCTATTTTGTCAGGCACTGAAGATATGAAAAGAAAGAGGACTGTCCTTGTCATCAGAGGCTTGGGAGTCTACACTCAACTTCACAACCCTTCTGCCTCAGATTCCCTGGTGCTCAGATTACAGGCACACACCAAGGCCCAGCTGAAAACCTTTCGTCAGCTGAAGTTTCATGGAGGTTTTCATTGCCATTTGTGCTCGTGAGGGTTTTTTTTTTTTTTTCTTTATTAGTTAGTTTTGTATTCAGCAAATACAGTCAGTTTGGTACCATTATTAGGCTCATCCGTGACCTACCCCCTTCCCTTGGCCCCTCCTTGTTGAGGTATACGGGTCATGCATTGTGGAGTTAGTCCACAGTTATGGGTAAGCTAAATGTCTCTGCATATCATGACCCAACATGTGGCTCTGACATTCTTTCCGCCCCCTCTTCCGCAAAATTTCCCTGAGCCATGTTGGGCTCATTTTTGGTCTGCTTCAGTGATGAGGTGTTGGGGGCCTCTGAGACTCTGGCTCTCTGATTTGGTAGGAGTTGATTTTTCTCTGTGCTGATCTCCTTCCCCCTTGTGCTGGTATCCGGTTCATCAGGAAGACAGCCCGCTTGCTTGTTTCTCCAATTTTTCTTAGTTTCAGCCGGGGCCCTTTTGAGGTATGATGCGGTGGCTCTCTCCTTAGGGTCTACATCTATCCTTAATATCTTGCCTTTCTTTCCCCGGGATTTGCAGCGCAGCTAGGCGGTCGCCATCTTGGCCGGAAGTGCTCGTGAGGGTTTTAAGGGCTCAGCTGGGGAAAGGGTTCAGGCTCCAACCCAGAAGTAAGACACTGCTGCTCTCGGGGGATTGTGAACAGATCCTAAGGACTTGGGCAGAAGCCAGAGTCACTACTGGGTGCCGTAACCCAAAGTGAAACTTGGGATTAGATTTTTTTGTTTACTTATGAGCTGATATGTTTGTGCTCTCTGAACTCCATCTTCCCGTTTCTCCCAGTGTGTCAGGTAAATATCTGGAGTAGGCAATGGAATTTGACTCTCCACAGATGACATGTGGTGGCACCAAAACAAATGATTTACTGAGATACAGTACAGCCAAGCTTGGCTTGTTATCATTCCCTGCCCTGCTTGCCCTTCTCGCCGCAGCTTGTCTGTTGGTACCATGGACAGCAGAGACCCCCAGTGTCCTGTGTGGAACAACCACTCAACCTTCATCTCGCACCCTCAGCCCTAAAAAGTCAAGTAGAGTTGCTAGGGATGAAAAGTGCCTGATCCTACTCCACTATGCTCACACTCCCCTTTAATATTCCAGCGAATTTATATAATTGGCATTCACGACAGTCACTGTGTTTAAAACAACACACCTACAAACCTAGAGTACATCCCTCCTGGTGGCAACTGTAAAATAGTTCATAAAATTGGCATATTTCACTAGTACTTCCAGATATGCTAGCTTTCATAGGCGATTAGTTTTCTCTGGGTTTTAATCTTTACCCATTCTTTCCCTTTTTCTCATAATTAGACTTAGTCCCTCTTACATACATGCACACATATATGCATTTCTACATGAAATTTTTCCTTCGTAAAACCAACCTGTGGAAAATTTTTAATTCTTAACATCAAGCTATAGAATTTCCAGGAAAGACCATGATGATATTCTTTTTGAGAATTTTCTATGTGATTCCAACATATATACAGCCAGGTTTGAGAACTAGGTCTGTAGCCTGTTCTGATTTAAATCTGTACCAACAGTGTTCTACCCTACCCATGTCCAATGAGATGACACAGATCACTGTGGGCCACTGTTTTTTAGCATTCCGTAGCTAAAGGGATGCTTTACAAATCTTGTAAGATCTCTGGCCACTGACAGCCAAGATCTTTTATTTCCTCAAAGAAATGAGACTACTTCATAGAAAGCACTAAGTTTCCTCCCATTTGATATATATTAAATAGATTGTAGATTTGGCACAAAATTATTATTTATATATTGGGCCTATTTTGTGTATAGGAAAATGACTTTTCTTTTTCTTAAAACAGAACAATGTAAGGTTCTTTGTTATGATAAATATCCAGCCTTTCTATTTAAAGGAAATTACTCCTATGAGATTAGAAATTTTAAAAGAATCAATAATAATAGTAATCCTGAAAATGCATGAAACTACCAATATATCATAAGCATTTCTAAAATCTAACAACTCAAAAAGTGATGACTTCAGAAATAAGACATTAATAAATTAATTATTTAATGTATATGGGGTCTCTGCCATATGCTTACAAATCTGGAAGAGGAAGTAATATCAAAATACATTTACCACATGCATGTACTCACACACATGTGCCCACACATATGTGAATTTGCATGCACACATGCATGCATACTACACACATACATATGCATATACATGTACATATACATGCCAAAAAATATGTTTTCTAGCCAGGGCCAGTAACCCACTAAAAATCCCGTCACTTTGGAGGCTGAGGCAGGAGATTGATGTGTTTAAAGCCAGACTGGACTACATAATGAGTAAGACCCTGTCTCAAAAAAGTAGGGGGTGGGCTCTCTCTTGCTCTCTCTTTCTTTCTTTTTTTTTTTTTAGCTTAAATATTGTGTTTCATTTTTATTTTATTTTATTTTATTTTATTTTTCTTTATTAGTTAGTTTTGTATTCAGTAAATGCAGTCAGTTTGGTACCATTATTAGGCTCATCCGTGACCTACCCCCTCCCCTTGGCCCCTCCTTGTTGAGGTATATGGGTCATGCATTGTGGAGTTAGCCCACAGTTATGGGTAAGCTAAATGTCTCCGCATATCATGACCCAACATGTGGCTCTGACATTCTTTCCGCCCCCTCTTCCACAAAATTTCCCTGAGCCATGTTGGGTTCATTTTCGGTCTGCTTCAGTGATGAGGTGTTGGGGGCCTCTGAGACTCTGGCTCTCTGATTTGGTAGGAGTTGATTTTTCTCTGTGTTGATCTCCTTCCCCCTTGTGCTGGTATCCGGTTCATCAGGAAAACAGCACCCTTTTCAAATCAATAAATAAAATATTTTTTTAAATAAAATATAATTTATGGGCTGGAGGAATGGCTTAGCGGTTAAGGTACTTGCCTGCAAAGCCAAAGGACCTTGGTTCGATTCCCCCAGGACCCACGTTAGCCAGATGCACAAGGTGGCACATAAGTCTGGAGTTCGTTTGCAGTGGCTGGAGACCCTGGCACGCCCATCCTCTCTCTCTCTCTCTCTCTCTCTCTCAAATAAATAAATAAGTAAAATATTTTTTAAATTTTTTTAAATAAATAAAAAATAAAGAAGTAGGTGGTGGGGAGATATTTACCAATCATGTATTTTCCCCTTAACATCTAGCAATAAATAGCCAACAATTAAGAACAAGACAACCGGCAGTCCTGTCCAGTGTAAACAGAAAGCAAAGGCACTGAAGCATGTCAGGAGAAATAAATCCACATTAAGGTTTGCACACGAGGGGAGACACCTGTTCTTGTCAGGCAGGAATGATGAAAGAGATACTTTCTCCCTCCCCTAACATGCCCCTTCCCTCTCTAATGAACCCACAGCATCCTACAGAAAAGTCACCACCTGCTCCACCTACCAGGCCACCTTGTAACATCAAAACAAACGCCAAAGGAGCTGCCAGGAGGGTTCAAGGTGTAAGAGAAATAACTACCATTGGCAACCCAGTCAATTACTTGATCCTTTCCATCTACGAAGTGTAAAACTTAAGATATAAAAGACAATTTCTGCGTAATTGATAATTTCACATCTAATACTGTAACAAATGTTATGCAAAAGCATCACAGCCATGCTTTGGTGACAGATGCATCACATAATATGATGTAGCTTAATTTGATAAATTTTTGTCTTAAGGAGATAAGAAGCTGTGATTCTTTCCCTTTGGGGAGATATTGTTAACATATGTATCCTTAGATATGGCTTCAACCACTATCAAGTCACAGTAATTGAAACCTTTCTTCTCCTCTGGCTTCCATTTTGTCATTTGGATTCATAAGTGTCATGGGTATAACAACTTACCATTCAACATGTCTGATAAATGAAAGAAAAACAAAGGGGTTAAAACTAAACTTCTGGCCAGCGGATGGTTAAAAGTGCTTGCTTGCAAGCCTGCCAGCCTGCGTTCAGTCCTGTAGCACTCACATAAATCCAGATGCAAAGTGGTACATGCATCTTTGATCCCAACACCCCGGGAGCATTTGGAAGCTCGTGGGCTAGCTAGACTAGTGCACACAAATCAAGTCAGGAGAAACAAAATCTCGAGGAAGACCCCACCTCAAACGTGGTGTAGGGAAAGGTCAAACACCCTGAGGTGGACCTCAGACCTTCACATGTATGCCATGGCAGGCGCAAACACACGTCCACATACATACAACTTTTTTAAAAACCAGTCTCTATTGATTAATCTTTATAGACATGACACTGTTGCATGTACTGATCACATTTAATCAAGTAACAATGCTAATGGGAAATCCAACATGCTCCTTAGAGAGGTCAAAGCCATGTGACTAAGGTCACAAAGCTTAGCTGACTTCAGAACCTAGGTTTGAATAAAAGTATTTGACACCAAATTTTCATCCTAAGCTGAATATATATATATACATCTATATATAACAATTTCATATATGTATATGACATATATATGACAGTTTCATATATGTATATGACATATTTTGATCATTTATACTACTCATTACCCTTTCTTGTCCCCTTACCATTCCTGCTGAACCCCTTCCTCATCCCAACTAGTCTTCTTTCTACTTTCATGTCGTGTGTGTGTGTGTGTGTGTGTGTGTGTGTCCCAATAAATCTAATTAGATTGCTTGTGTGAGCTTGGGTAAGGACTTATTTACAGGTACCTAGGCAACTTACCAGTGGCTGTACCACTGAAGAAAATGTTTCCCTCAACCCCAACAACCATTAACTGCCAGTAGCTACTCAGGGAAGTGTAGAGCCCAGTGGTCCCCTCCTCCACCCAGGTCCGAATGTTGACAGGCCCAATCTTGTACAGGCAGTCACATCTGCTGCGAGCTCATGATTGCAGAGGCCACATGTCCAGAGGCTTGTGTTCCACAACATTCTCTCCTTCCTGGAGCTCTTACGTTCTTTCTGGCCCCTCAGCTACAATGTCTGCTGAGCTTGGAAGTGGGTTACATAAATGCCACATTTAGGGCTCAGCATTCAAGAAGTTACTTATTCTCAGTACTTAGGCTAAGAGAGTATGCTACAGCACTAGCACTCTGGATTTGAATCTCAATCTTCCCACTACAGAAAGAAGTGTCCCCGGCCAAAGCTGAGAGCAACACTGATGTATAGGCATAAATATAAATATTTGGAAGGCAATTTGATGGGCACAAGATGTCCATTTAGCAAAACCACAGTAGTAGCTTCCCCACTAGGGCCTGTGACCTCCCCGGGCACTGGCTTTTCAGTACCAGGTATGAATTCTGGCCTGCAGAGTGTGCCTCAGATCCAATCAGAAAGTGGTTGATTACCACATAATCGTCACGCCATCTCTTGCACCAGTGTCACATGAAGCTGAGGCTATTTATCAGCCATCAAACATATAAATAGTCTTGCAGAAGCTTTAGAAGTTACACTTCATGGATGACCATGATCATGACCAATGTCATCTTGATATATGACAGTGAGTGCTTTCTAGGCTCTCCCAACTCATTCCTACCCCTTCTTTTTTTGTTTTGATTATTTTTATTTTTAATTAACAACTTCCATAATTATAGACAATAAACCATGATAATTCTTTTCCCCCACTTTCCCTTTCGCAACTCCACTCTCCATCATGTCCCCTCCCCCTCTCAATCAGTCTCTTTTTTATTTTGATGTTATCATCTTTTCTTCCTATCATGATGGTCTTGTATAGGTAGTGTTTGACCCCTCTTTTATCTGGCAAGTACATAATTATTAGTAAAAAAGAAATGCAATGATGCTGACATTACGTAGCATTTAATTAGACTTAGCAGAATTTCTTAGATATAATTGGCACCAAGGACATCTAGTTCAAGCTCCTTGTTAAATTTAATGCCTATTTACATTAAAGGGGCATTTAGAAAAATGGTTTCAAAAAAAAAGAAAGAGAAAAAAGGAAAGGAAGGAAGGGCTTTACATTTATTCTCTTCCAATAAAGAATATCTCTACTAGTTTACATTTTGCAGAGGACCAGATATTTTCCCAAAAGCCACCTTTCATAAATGTTTTCATTTCATAGGAATCACAACAATGTTAAAATATTACTATACTTCCCTCCTAGGCAGGGGGACTAAAGTGCAGGATGCCATGTGCATTTGTTTTCTTGAACCTGTTCATGAGCTCTTATAGCACTTGGAAAATTTTATGATCTCATTAATGAAATGAATATGACTAAAATATAATGCCTTTAATTAGCTTCTTAGACTCTCACAGCTGCCTTAGGAAACTCTCAACTCCAGGTTTTCTGATAATTGTGAGGCTTGCTGATAATGACATGTCTCTACAGGTCTCCCTCTTTTTATATAAAGCCAGGTTAAATGTATTTTAGAGTTTGAATGTGGAGCTTTCAAATAACAGATTAACTAAAAATATTTTCTCAGAAACTTGAGAAGAATTTAAATTTCCTTTTTTATGTTATCTCAAGCTCAACTTCAGTCTGTTCTTCCCTGTGGCAAACCCACTGCTTCACAACTAATTTTGAGTGTGAGATGTGTACTCCAAAGTAGACTATTAACACTAATTACAGTGCTTCCTGTTGCAAAGTTGCATTGATATGAAGCATTGTACTTGAGGCTTTGCTGTTTTCTAGTGCCATGATGCTCTCAGCTTTTTCTCACTTTTCACCAGCGCTCAGCACTCACTAATGAATCTTTCTACACAAAAGCGGAGGCGCACTGCATCGCTTTCCTCATAATGACAGGACAAGAAGCAGCAGCTGCACATGGAACAGCTTCCCCACATTTCCAAACAGAAGCTGATTTCTCTACACATGCCTTCTTTCCCTTCTCTTTATGGTTTTGGACATATACAAAAGGCTCATTTAAACCAATTAAAGAAAATCACTTTGAACTCTGTCTCTAAAGCTAACTTCCTGCTTCCTCCAATTCTGCATCTTTGGAGGAAGTATAAGACTCCATACTTTTTTTTTTTCTTCTACAACCTATACTTGAAATGACGCATTTTTTGTATTCCTATGCAACGATCTACTCTCAGGAGCACTGAGCTGGCCTGGCAGTGACTAAGAGAGTACGCTACAGCTACAGCGCCAGCGCTCTGGATTTGAATCTCAACTTACCACTTGTACTTATGAGACTTGGACAAGTATCTTAGTCTGTTTTGTGCCATGGTTTCTTTATCTATAAAATGAGGATCATAGAGAATCTCCAACAATGATGACTGAAGAAATTAACATAGGAAAAATTGCATTGATTTAGGCCTGGTACACATTAAGTGCCTAATAAATATGCAGTTTTATAAAGAACCCGTAAACACAGACAACCTGAAGTTAATTAAATTTAATGATGATGTTACTTTGTAGCTGGCCAAGGTCACTGCTTCCTCCGATTCTGCATGATAAATGATGTTCTAAATAAAAAGTAATATTACTGGGGCTGGAGAGATGGCTTAGCAGTTAAGGCACTTGCCTATGAAGCCTAAGGACACAGGTTCAATTCCCTGGTACCCACGTAAGCTAGCTCACAAGGTGGCACATGTGTCTGGAGTTCATTTGCAGTGTCAGGAAGCCCTGCCTGCCCATTCTCTCTGTCTCCCTCTCTCTTCCTCTTGCTATGCTTGCAAATAAATAAGTAAAAATCTGTTAAAAGGCCAGGCATGGTGGCACATGCCTTTAAACCCAACACTTGGGAAGCTGAGGTAGGAAGATTTCCATGAATTTGAGGCCACCCTAAGGTTACATAGTGAATTCCCGGTCAGTCTGGGCTAGAGCAAGACCCTACCTTGAAAAAAAAAACAAAATAATAATAATATTACTAATAATCTGCATTTAAAATTTTAATTTAATAACCATTTAGCACACCTGTGCAAAACAAAATGCTTATAACCATCCAATGTAGAATCATATACTAAAAAAAATATTAGACTCAGCTTTTTTGTCATCAGACCCCCTATAAACTTACTTCCCAGCCCAAATGTCTTGGTTCTTTATATCCATAAACATCCACAAATCATGTGCTTTGTGCAAAGCCCTTAGTCAGGCTTTCAGGTAGAACAGAAAGAAAACAATATTGTTGAGGCCCTCAGTGAGCTTACGGTCAAATGTAGCACAGGAAGCACGAGCAGGAAACCTCTCAGTTGCAGCAACATGGCTGCCCCTTAAAGGGGAAAATTTTGACTTAAGCAGGTGCCCAGAAGAAAGTGAGATTCTTACACTGTACATTTTGGACATGTTATCATATTTCAGATGCAATCACTGCCAATCCCATATACTATTTAATTTAAAGTACATATTACCTTTATTGATTTGACATATTTAATATAATTTGTGTGATTTTTACTTCATAATTAGTTTATTTAATAAGAATGAATAACAACTGTATTAAAAGAAAGCCCCATGTATAGCCAAATAATCTTTGTATGCATAGCAGATTCAAGACATGTATATATTTTGAGCTATATATGCATGGCAGCTCTAAAATTTACCAATGCAGTAAATGAGATATGCCTGAGTACATTTAAAGATTTAAAAGCTAAATAACCAGACAATATAATAAATGTATTATGCTTTCTTGAGGGAATGTGTCTGTGGACTTAACATTTACCAAAATACAAAAGATTCAGCTGTACATATTGGTATATGTCTGTAATATTAGCAATCAGGAAGTGGAGCCAGGATGAGTTTAAGGCTGGCCTAGATTACATATCAAGACCCCTCTTAAAAAACTCAAAAGAGAAAACACTTTAGTTATAGTGGGATTAATTAAAAGATTTTTAACTTCCTAGTGACAACCTCTATATGTGTAGACAACACACCATGTCTGTATGTCGTCCCCATCCAACTCCCTGTGCCTATCTCTCCCCACTGAGTCTCTTCAGTAGCGCTTCTATTTTCATGTCATCATTTTTCCCCTAGAATGCAAGTCTGTTCAAGTAGGGCCAGCCACAGCACAGCGATTCTTAAATATGTATGATCCTAAAAACCAACCTGGGGAGCTCATTAAAAGTGGAGTCCTGATGTCGACCACATTCTAAGTAGATAAACATGTACATGCAGGCATACGTGGATTTTTGAAGACTTGACACAGAACAATGTAAACTATTCAGATTTAAAATACTGACTATATACTGTATTATATTTGGAACTATCAAATAAAGTATTACTAAAAGCAATTTCAAAAAAAAAGTGAGATTCTGCTATCATGTGGTTTAATGAAGATATTTGTGCAGAATGGTAGAGCTGCTTAGGGTGTAAGTTCACAGTCTTGACAAGTGCATAGGAAGACTAGGAATCTCATGGACTGAAAGTCACATGATAAGACTATTCTGGAGATGAGTGACGACAGCTCAGTGGGTCAAGTGCCTGCCTGGCAAGCACTGTCCTCGGTACCCCTATAAAGTGCCAGGTGTGGCAGCACACCCCTGCAATCCCAGCACTGAAGAAGCGGAGACAGGAAAACCTGGGGCTCTCCAGCCAGCCAGTCTAGCCAAATCGGTGAGCTCAAGGCCTATGCGAGACCTTGTCTCAAAAAGAAGCAGATGTAGCAGCCTTGGGAGGCAGAGGTAGGAGGATCGCCAAGAGTTTGAGGCCACCCTGAGACTACTTCATGAATTCCAGGTCACCCTGAGCTAGAGTGAGACCCTAACTCAACCCCCCCCCCAAAAAAAAAGAAGCAGCAGAAGATGGAGTTCCTGAGGGTAACACCTGAGGTTGTCCCCTGGGCTCCACCCACACAAGCACATTTGCACATGCACTTACACACATATGTGCCCACATACATATGAACACACACGCCACACCACACATGTGGATAAAAGGTTATTCTGTTAAATTGAATTGTTCAGTGTGTGTAGGAGAGTACAGGCCAAGACTAGAAAAACCACTGGACTCAAGTTGAGAAAGTCCATGCCAGACAAGTGAAGCTTTTTGGAAGCCCTGCCAAAGTGTACTTCCTGTATTTACTCTTCCCAAAGTGTCCACCCACTACACATTCCTTTAAAGGTACTGTAAGTCCAAGATTAGGGTTGTGTCTCAATGCCAAGGCCATGGGCTCCGCCATCAGCACCGGGGTAGGGGAGGAGGTACTCAATGCCTTGTAATCTTCTTCCGTCTGATATTTCTTCAGGCCCATGTTTTCCTGTCTTGTGGAGGAAACTCCTTAAGGAATTTGTGTCTTTAGGTAGACAACTATCTGGGTGATTTCCATTCAAGCACATGCCCAGTGTAAGAGTTGGTGGGCCACCCTGGTTCTGTGTGGACGCCACAGACTGTGACTGTCTTGTCCCCTTGGTGTTTTCTAGGAGCGGCATGCTGCAGAGGTGCGCAGGAACAAGGAGCTGCAGGTGGAACTGTCTGGCTGAAGCAATGGCGGTATGGCACGCCCCGCCCATAGTAACCCCCCTGCCTAGATTATAATGGATCATGCGATATCAGTATGGGAAATGTATGACATGGTTTAAAAAGAACTCATAAAAAAAAAAACAGAATCAAAAATAAAATAAAAGTCAATGCGGTCTCTTTGCAGAATGTTGTGCTTGATGTTTAAAAATACCTTGGATCTTATTTTGTAAATACTTACATTTTTGTTAAAAAATACAAGTATTGCATTATGCAAGTTATTTCATAATCTTACATGTCCTGTAACAGGCTTTTGATGTTGTGTCTTTCCACCCAAATGAATTTGCTAGGTCTGTTCTTTTTAAAGCTCCCCATGTTGAACTCCAGTCCCTGCCCTTTTCATTCCAACAGAAAAATGAGGTCAGTAGACAGTCTATGGTGCTAGAAACCCACCATTGCCTAATGACCTAGATGACCTTGTAATCTCTGAGCTTGACTAAGATCACACCTAGATCACAGGTACTGTGTCTCCATACGAACCTCCACATTTGCTCATAATCTACTTACTGCCTAGAAACTACAAAGCCAGGCTAGGAAAACCACCAGTCATAGTATTTACTTCTGCTCCTCCTGGATTATGTGCTACAAATGTGCTTCAGCTTTAGAAAGGGGTAGATGGGAAGATAGATCTGAGTTCAATCAGGAAAGAAGCAAAACACTAAACGTTTTAAAGTGTTGAACACAAATCCACACCCGGATGGTTCAAGCAGCCGTGAAATCACTCTTCGTAAAGTGGGCTTACTTCTCTCGTATCAGTTCTTGATGGAATGAATTAATTAATGTGTCAGGTGGCTTATTTGTGGATGCCATGGGTGGTGATGTTCATTTTAAGCTTTTACCTATAGTACAAGTACTTGATGCTACTGAATACTTTTCCACTTGGAAACTGTGAGCTGGTTGTTGCATTAAAACACACACAAACACAATCAAAAACACTGCGGACTTTGATTCTAGCTGGTCTTTCTTCCCCAGTGTGAGTCAATCCTGCCTATGAAAAAAAAAAAAAAATCACTCCATCTGTGAAGCTGACGCGGTTAAGGGAGGCTAGGCAGGGCGTTTGTGCCAACTACAAGAATCACCAGATACCCAGCATAAGTACCTATTGCAGTTTTGAAGTCGTTTCTCCCCCCAATTCCCAACTCCCAACTCCTGAAGGTCGCTGCCTGCATATTTACTCCTCATTAGTGCTATTTTCCTGTATGTCATTGTGAGCAAGCTGTGATGAATAAAGATTTGGAGTTCTGTGAACTAATAAAAGTTTGGTCTGGTCTCTTGCCCCTGCATGTTCTAGCCCTAGTGTTCAGATTGTAAGAGGGTAGCTATTGGGTTGGCCAGTTCCGTCAGCAAGGGAGTGATAATTAGTTTGGAGGAAGCCAGCAGCCTGCTGGTTGACTTCCTTTGTGGAGCAGCAGGCTGCTTCTCCCTCCCCCTCTCTTGGACAGCACAGTGGGGCTGGTCTTCAGCATGTTCCCCTTAGCAACAGCCGCCACTGAAGGCGAAACAAGCTGGCCATGCTGAGGAAGCCAGCCCCTTTCAAGTCACTGCAAGATTCCTGGATCCACCCCAGGTTCCCTCATGTGGCCCACAGGACACCCCCAGCCTGGACCGGCTGTTAAAATGTGACTTCTTTTCCGCACTGCTGAATATCGTCCTGCCAACGCGCACGCTGCGCACATGGACACAGTAGGGTCCTGCCAGCAGCCCAGATGGATGTTGCAGGACTAAAGGAACAGCACCTATTTTGAGCAGAAAGTCGTAAATAATTAAAACTATACAGATTTATGAATAAGCAAGTTGGGCTATCATCCACAGGAATACAAAGCAAGCCAAGTTTAAGGTTGAGGTCACCTGGTCTCTATCTTGAGTGTCCTTTTATATTGTGGTATAACACTGCAATCAGTAATACATGTGCGTTCAAACATCTGTGCTTTTGAATAGGATGGTATAAGCTGTCTTCACACTGATTTTCTATAAATTTGGAGGAACCTATGAACTCAGTGATTTTCAGTGAGCCTAGGGAACATGAATGTGAAATACCACAAGCCTACAACATAATTTGGCCCCAAAATAGCAAACAGTATGTGAGTCCATGCAACATATTGAAAGGAAATTGATCATTTCCTTGAAGCTTCCTGAAACATTACAAAGAGTGGGCATCCTCTCACACCACTGTGAGTCACTAAACTGGAACTGCTGGCCAGTCCGGCTGCCTAAGGCTAAAGAAGTGCTCTGCCTCAGGCCCCGTGTCCCTCCTTCACTCGTAGACCCCTCCCAAATCTCATCTCAGGGCAGGGCAGGTTGTATCTGTGAAGATACTCTAAACCAGTAGCCCTCAAATTTTCTTCTGCCTCAGAGTTTAATGATTGAGAGAGGAGTTTATTGATAGCAGACAATTCTCTTGCATAGCATATGCCAGGCTCTGGGTTTGATTCCCAGCACCACAAAGTAAAATAAAAACAGATTTCTGACCCCCACCTCCAGAGTTTCTGACTCCTGAGGTCCTTGCCTTGAAGTCATAAATGAACCTGGCTTCCACATCCCCCATGTGATGCTAATACAGCTTGTCTGCCCCATCACACGAGAAACTCCACTATAACCCAGCTTTTCCGGGTGTGTGGAGCCCCAGTGGCTGCTCCGTGGGGGCAGGGAACGAAAGGAAACTCATACAATCTTATTCAGAAGGTAGGATGCAAAGAAATCCAAGAACTATGCCTTGCGAGAGAATAACAGTGGAAGGAATGATGCTCCTGTGGGGTGGGCTAGCAGATGAGGCCTGCCGTCTCACCCAGTGCATTGTTTCCGTGGCTATTTCAACATCGGAAGATGATCCCCTCACAAGAAGACGAACAGCTCTTTGCAAGCGTGATAGAATTTACTGAATTACCCAATGCCTGGATCTACTTATAGATATTTTTCACACAATCTTGATTTATTCAGTGTTATGTTTGAATTGTGTAAATGTCATTGAAATGTTCTGTGAAAATTCACAAAATCCCATTGATTTGATGAGTCACCCATTTTTTTCTATCTCTTCCATACTCAAAAATATATGGAACAATATATCAAAAAATACTGGTCTCAGCTGGGCATGGGTGGCATACACCTTTAGTCCCAGCACGTGGGAGGCAGAGGTAGGAAGATCACTGTGAATTTGAAAGCACCCTGAGACTACGTAGTGAGTTCCAGATCAGTCTGGTCTAGAGTGAGACCCTACCTCAAAAAACAAACAAGAAAAGCCGGGCGTGGTGGTGCATGCCTTTAATCCCAGCACTCGGGAGGCAGAGAGATAGGAGGATCACCATGAGTTCGAGGCCACCCTGAGACTCCATAGTGAATTCCAGGTCAGCCTGGGCCAGAGTGAGACCCTACCTCGAAAAACCAAAAAAAAAAAAAAAAAGGAAAAAAGAAAGAAAAGAAAAAAGAAAAACAAGTTATTTTCTGCTGATAGCCCTTCTATGTCAGTCCTTCACCAGCACTGCAACAAATACATGGGACAATCAGCTTATAGAGAAGAAAGGTTTGTTTAGCTGATAGTTTTGGAGGTTCCAGTTCATGATCAATTGATCTCTTTAGAGCTTGTGGAGAGGCAGCAGCACACCGTGGAACACAAGGCAGAGCAGAACTGCCCACCTGGTGGCAGAGGGGGGAATAGCAAGCAGGGACTCTGTTCCCTTCATAGGCATGACCCCCTGACCCAAAGACCTCCCACTAGGCCCCACTTCTTAAGGTTTGGGTTGAGGACCAAGCCTTCACACATGAATCTTTGGGAATCCAAACCCAAACTTAAGAATACACCTTCAGGGCTGGAGACATGGCTCAGTGGCTAAGGTGCTTGCCTGCAAAGCATGACAACCCCAATTCGATTCTCTAGTACCCACCTAGAGCCAGGTGCACAAGGTGGCACATGCATCTGGTGCTTGTTTGCTGCAGCTAGAGGCCCTGGTGTGCACCTATTCCCACCCCCTCTCTCCATCTCTCTGTCTCTTTCTGCTTGCAAATAAATAAAAGTAAAAAATACATAAATTTAAAAGAAAGAGCCCACCGTTGGGCTCTTCGCCAGCCATGGCACATGTCAGAGGAGAAAACGAAGTAAAAATGCATCAGCAGGGAAGATGGCTCAGTGCAGAAAGCACTTGCTGTGCAGATGTGAGAACCTGAGTTCGGATCTGCAGCATGCATGTAAATGCCAGGAGTCATCCCAGCACTCGGGGGGGGCAGAAACAGGGACTCTCCTGGGCAAGCTAGCTAGCTAAACAGTCTAGCTGGTGAGCACTGGCTTCAGGGAGAGACCTTGCCTCAGTAAATAAGGTAGAGAGCAACAAAGACACTTACCAATGGCCTCTGATCAACAGATATCCACCCATACACACATACACCCGGATATGAACACACACACACACAATGCACCAACAGACAATCCACACCATCCACCCTGTCCAAGGAGGGGTGAGAGAGAGGATGAGAAAAGAGAGACACAGCATCCTGGGTTTAATGACCAACACAATCCTCTCTGACTCTAATTAGGCCATTTGCTGAAAACTGCAGTGGCAAACCCAGAACCCAAATCAAAAGCCCCCTGGTTACCTCAGAAATACCTTGGATTCCTCATTGCTCTCCATGGCCATCTGCAACCAAACTTCAAGAAGCACCAATGTGACCCTCCACATTTTTCCCCATTTCTGCCTAATTCCACGACGTTTGCCTGTATTGGGTCCTTGAGACACATGTAGCATCCTCCTAAGGTTTCTTTGCTCAGTCTGCACACCTATCCAGCCTTTCTGCCATTTTACTGCTCTTCCTTCCCTTCATATAGCCGGATGACACTGAAGGGTACTCTGTCCTCAAGAACACCACTACCCTTGCCCTGCCAGCTATCCACTCTGACATGCCCAGCATGTGGCCTTTCGGGCTTCCATGGTCACGATGTGCTCTGGAAATTACGGTCACTACAACTTAAGTTATTAGGGGGCAGGGCAGGGCAGGCGGCAATTCTAAAACATGTTCATTAAAGGCTGGGGAGAGAGCTCAGTGACTAAAGTGCTTTCCTGGCAAGTATGAGGACCTGAATTTGATCTCCAATTCCCATGTAAAAATGCCAGGCATGGTGGATAGTATGTGCCTGTTATCCCAGTGCTAGGAATTGGGAAAGAGGAGGCTTTCTGGAGCTCGCTGGTCAGCCAATCTAGCCTAACTGGTGAGCACCAGGCCAATGAGAGACCCTGTCTCAAAAAGATATGGATGATGTTCCTAAAGGTAACCCCTGAGTTTACCTTCGGGCCTGCACATGCACACATGAGCACACACGGATGTACACACATACGAACATATCCCCATGCATAGCACACACATGCATGCAAAAAACGTTCTTTAAATCGCAGTCAACTAAAAACCACAAGGTTTAACTTAATGTTCCTACTACATATCTGACATGACTCTATAGACTTGTGTCTGTGTCATATCTCACTCTGGAGCCAAAGGCCAATGGAGCTGACACCGCTGGTGGTTGTGGAGGAGGGAGAATGCAAGCGTGACATCCTAGGGCTTTCACCCAGGAGTAGCACACATCATGCTTACCTGGCCAAAGCAAGTGGTATGATCTCACTTACCTCTGAGTAGGAGGAAAGGTCCGATCTCATCATAATCTCAGGAGGAAAGCCAGTAATATTCAGTGAGCTTCTCCAATGACTACCACCCCGCTGGTCACCAGATGTCCATCTCACTCTTCTCCCAGGGTGTAAAGTACACTAACACTGTCTTCAAGATTAAAAAAACAAACTCAAAATCCCATTTGGCCATGCATCAAGCAAGCTCAATGTCAGGATCTGTTAGTGTTGCACAGCCTCCCCTCTCCTCTCCCCACCTTTCTTATTCCACCTAACATCTCTCCTCTCTGCGTGGGTCCTCCTGATTGTTAATTATCATTGTTGACCTGACTAGATTTAAAACCATAACTCCATGTGGGTCTGCGAGAAAGTGTCCCAAGAGGTTTAAAGAAAGAGGAAAGTCCCACCCTGAATGTAAAGTAATGTCCTGCCATAGGCTGGGGTTTCAGACAGAATGAAAAGGGGGAAAGGGGACTGGGGAAAGGCTCAGCACTTACACACTTGCTTGCAAAGCCTACCGGCCCAGGTTCAATTCCCCAGCCACCCACCTAAAGCCTGACAGGCATTTGTTTGCAACAGCAAGAGATCCTCCCAGACACACTTGTACACACACATAAACATGCTCACGCGCAGACACACATACATGTGCAAGAAAATAGACAAATGGAAAAGTTACAACACCAAAAAGGGAACAGGAAGAAAACCAAATGAGCACTGGCATTTGTGTCAATTTCTTGGCTGAAGATGTAATGTGACCAACCACTTCACACTCCTGCCCCCTGAAGCCTGAGCCGAAACAAACCTTCCATCCTTAGAGTGCCTTTGTCAGGGATTTTGTCACAGTAAGGGGAAAAGTTACTAACCAAGTCCTCTTAACCATAGACAAGTAAATATAAAAGACAAGGCATCTTTCCCCACATGCTACATTCAGTGGTGAAATGAAACACGCTCATTCCAAAGGGCAGAATGGCAGATACTTAGCATTCAGTCTGGTCTCCCACTGCCCAGTCTTCATGAGGAATCTCTCCCCTGGGGGAGGGACACCCCTTGGTTCTGCTCTATTCTGCTCCAAGAATTGTGCTTCCCAGTCCATTATTTTCCATGGCTCCCTGTTCCGTCCTTTTCATTCCTGCTCCTTTAATCCCCCTGGTTGCAGCTATAGGCATTGAGGAGTATGACCCTTAGAATCTTTTTCCTCAGCATTCTTACTGCCCACCAAACTTGAGTCTCCAGGGATCATTAAGTTCTAAATGAAAACTGTATTGGCACAGATCCCAGCAGGAAACAGAGAGCACATTACATAAGAATAAATGAAGAAAATTCCAACAAACAGGTAAGGAGGGCCAGGTGTGGTGGCGCGCTCCTTTAACCACAGCAGGCGGAGGTAAGAGGAGCACTGTGAATGCCAGGCCAGCCTGGGCTAGAGCAAACCCTACCTCAAAAAAAAAAAAAAAAAAAAAAAGTAAAGAGATCAAGGAAAGCCAACATGCGATGGTGAAGCACCTAGGAAACACAGGCCAAGCAGAAGGAAGACATTTCCAGCCTCACCTGAAGACCGGGAGCTATGGCCTGCAGAGAGTTCTGTCTAGGACAAAAGGCAGGTGTGAGAGAGGGAGGGAGAGAACTATGTGATCACCTTTCCCCTCCATTCTCTAATCACCACCTCACACTGGCCAAATCCATCCAAAATTCAGGGCCCAGAAAGTCCCACAGATGGTATGTGCAGAGCTCAGCATCTGAGGAGAGCAGGATGGAGAAAGGCAGTGAGAACTTGGAGGCACAGCACGCTCCTGCAGTGTAAAACACACACCGATCTGGTGTCCAGCAGTGGTGCAACGGGACACTCTTCCTCTGGGCTGCTGTCAGGGCTGCTGACTACACGGTTCTGCCCTTTTTCCTTTAGGGATTGTATTTTCCCTGCTCTTCAAGTTACATGTGATTTGTGACTTCTTGTAGCCAATAAAATGTGAGCAGAAATAAGATGGCACTTTAAGGTGGGAGGTTTAAAAGGAGGTCGTGGTTCACCATGTGCTGTTTCCTCTGCACTGTGACCTGGAAGAAAGGTGACATAGATAGACAAAAGACTATTATTATTATTAGCAAGACTGGGAAATGAGCAATGTGTTCTATGTTACTGTGTGCTTTTTCAGTTGTCGTGGGCTAGCAAATATTATGAATTCTTTTCACTGTCTTGCAGGCCTCTTAGCCAGCTACATCATCTGTAGTCCTAATGCTCACATTGAGGGCTTATGAATTTGTTTCTCTGAATCTTTAGCAACTTTCAAATGATTTACAAATCTTCTATTTCCTCAAACCCTAAATGCCAAATTGTATGGAGAGGAAAGCCTGAGCTAACAAAATTAACTATTAACCCCAGAAGCTAAAAGGCAGATTGAACTTTTCATTGGTTATTGGTTTATTTTTGGTGGTGACTACAGTCACCTATATTCTCTTGTTTGTTTGTTGTTTTTCTTTTTTTGAGGTAGGGTTTCACTCCAGCCCAGGATGACGGAATTTGCTCTGTAGTCCAGGGCTGGCCTTGAACTCACAGTGATTCTCTTACCTCAGCCTCCCAAGTGCTGAGATTAAGCCTTTAATATGCCTATACACCAACCCACCTGGCTACCTACATTTTTCTAAGAAAGCATAAAAAGCAAAAAACAAATCTTCATGTGAACTCTTTATTTAACAGCTTCAAGCCAGGCATGGTGGCACACACCTTCATTCCTAGCACTCAGGAGGCAGAGGTAGGAGGATTGCCATGATTTCGAGGCCACCATGAGACGGCAGAGTGAATTCCAGGTCAGCCTAGACTATGGGAAGACCCTACCTCAAAAAACAAAACAAAACAAAAAAGCTTCACCTGCAAAATTGTGCCAACTGCCTGGCTAACACTTTCTTAACCTATCAATTCCCATGACTGACACCTCAGTAGATCCTCTGTATGTTAAATGGAAAACAGATTGTTAACCTGACCCTAGCATGGAATACTGTGAAAGAGTTCATGTAAACCAATGGACGTCCTCCAAAAAAAGTCTTTACAAACTTGTTTGTGATAAATATGTTGTCAGCTCATGTCCCACATATCATTTAAATAAATGTATCATGTCAGTTCGGAAAACTATCTGACAGACATAAAACTATACCCATGTATTCCATAAGTAGCCCTTAAATTACCTCTGCTCCCTCCTTTTGTGTCACATTCAACTCCTGCTTTACCACCTCCCTTCATATCTCATGGGCATCCGGACCAAGGAATAGAGATAGGAAGGATATTGAGAAGGCTCATTCAAGGACCCAAAGGACCTTTTTACTAAGGAGTAAGCACTTGATTTTGTGTTTTTGTTTTATTTTCCTTAATTAGCGTATATGCCTTGTACAAAAAAAAATGGGTTTAATAATGACATTTTCATGCACATGCACCATGTATTTTAACCTTATTCACTCCCCTTTACACCTTTCTTGTCCCTCCTCTCTGACCTGCTAGATCTCCTCCTTTCCCCCAAGTAGTACTCTATTTTCAAGGCTTATTTTTCTTTACATCTAGATTCTGCAGATGAGAAAAAACATGTGATATTTGTCTTTCAAGGCCTGGCATATTTGGCTCAACATGAAGATCTTCAGTTCCATCCATTTTCTTTCAAATGATAAAATGTTGTTCTTAATGGCTAAGTTATCCTTCAGCATGTATCTATGCACCATTTGATTTATCTAACCATCCTTTTGATGGTCATCAATGCCGACTCCATAACTTGTGAATTATGGTACAATAAGCATATGTACACAGGTAGGGACACATCTACCTGGCAAAGACACACAGGCCAAAAGTGGAAATATGGAAAATCATACAAACAAGTGGAAGCAGAAAATAGGAAATTATAGCCATTCTCCTATCTGACAAAGCAGACTTTAAGCCAAAATTCTTCAGAAGAGATACAGAGGGTTACTAAAAAAGAGAACAATACACCAAAAAGTTATAACGATAGCAAATATTTATGCAGCAAATATTATAACCAAATTCATAAAACCGACACTGTTGTGGGATTTGAGAATGGCAAAGCCTTTCTCAGCTGTGATCGGGCTTAGTTTAGGGATTCGTGCATTAGAAATTCAAGGGTCACTAAAAATCCCCAAGCCAGCAGCTCTGGAGTTCATTATCTTGTGACCCATGAAGAATGATGCAGATGTGGCAGAAGGGCAAGTTTAACTAGGGTTTATTGAAAAGAATGTGAAAGAATTCCTCAGCTAGGAGGGGTCCCAAGTAGGTGTGGCCACATAGTTACTTGGATCATGTATTTTCAAGCCCTTGGGGATGTGAATTAAGTACTAAGTCAGTGTGGATTGGATTGGTTATTTGAATGCATGTGGGGGTTTCCTGATAGGCTAATGAGGTAGACAAAGGGTGGTTACTTTGAATGTGTGGTCCAGATGGCCTCCTCATGAGTCAGCATAAGTCCCCACTTTTGAATTGTTGGAAGTCGGGGCTTTTTAGATTTTAGTTCAGACTCTGCTTTCTGGACTTAAGATAAAATCTCTGTGCTCATCAGCTCTGTCAGACCATACAGATATCTGTTTAATCTTTATGAGCCTTTAAACCAATCTAGCTGCCTACCAAAAGGAGACTATTTTACTGTTAACCCCTATCAGCAAAACCAGACGTAAAGAGACCAGTCGGTCTAGGAACCATGAGAATGGGTGACTTCTACACCCCACTCCCATCAATAGGCAGATCATCTAGAGCCTAAAAAACAAAAGTAAACAAAGGAACTTCAGGGTTAAAGTACACCATAGATCAAATAGTCTTAATAGACATGTACAAAGTGAGCATGGTAATGCACAGTTGTAATTACAGCACTCGGACTGTGCCAGCCACAGGGTCAGGAACTCCAATCCATCCTCAGCAACATAACAAGTAATGCGGCCCTATCTCAAAAATAAACAAATAGCTGGGTAATAACAAATCCCAGCACTTGGGAGGCAGAGGTAGGATGATCGCCATGAGCTTGAGGCCACCCTGAGACTACATAGTGAATTCCAGGTCAGCCTGAGCTAGAGCGAGACCCTATCTCAAAAAAACAAAAATAAATAAATAATAAATAACAATAATAATACACATCCACAGAATATTCAAATGCACATACTCCTTACCAGTTTATAAAACTTCCTCCAAAATAGATCATAATCTAGGCCATAAGGAGGAAGAAATAGGAACCAGGTAGTTTGGGGTTTTTTTTTTTTTAGGTAGCCAGCTAGGAAAAGGCCCAAAAAAGAGGTAACAAAAAGACGTCACCCTGCCTGCTTCGGCAGGACTGGAATTCAACCTCTGATCCAGTCTCATCTCTCAATGACAGCTCCCCCTGTTTCTTCCCCAATCTGACATACTCAGGTATGCTGTCCTCTTTGCGGCCAGTCCCTTGAGTCAAAACCAATCAATTCTCTCCTGGACTCACCTGAGCCTGATGAAAAAGCCACCCCAAAAAGAGATACAAGAGGTTTACAAGGTGCACAAGGCCTTTTCCTTGGCTGTTCAGTTCTCCTCAGCGTCCTTATTCTGATAAGGTCTTCTCCCATCCCAGCAGGCTGCTTCAGATGGGAGGAAGGAATTTTCTTTCTTCTGGTTTTGTTGCTCTCTTCTAAAACTCTTGTTTCACTTTGTGTGTGTGTGTGTGTGAGAGAAAGAGAGAGAGAGAGAGAGAGAGAGAGAGCTCTGACTCTTTCCCAGTTTTCCTGGAAAGCCCCCTTCACGTTTTCCCTCCACTCCCATGCTCAGCTTCCTGAACAGGCACCCAGGTCCTGCCTCCATGTGGGTGTATCAGCTCTTTCCAGAACTCCTCCCTATAGTCATAGTTGCTCCCTAAATGAATTCAATATTTTATCATTTATCCTCCTCAGTCTGCTTTGTTCAATTCTTTATTAAAAATAGACAAGAACATCTGGGCATGGTAGCACATGCATTCAATACCAACATTCCGTGGCAGAAATAGGAGGATCACTGTGAGTTGTAGGCTAACCTGGGACTACAAAGTGAATTCCAAATGAGCCTGTACTACAGTGAGACCCTACCTTGAAAAAAGAAAGGAAGGAAAGGAAAGGAAAAAAAAAAGAAAAGAAAAATAGACAAGGGCAAAAAAGTTGTGGTTTATATGCCCTCTCTAAACTCCAAAGCTCTCATATCAATAAGGCAAGTCTTTATGAGATAACATGCTGCCTACTGCGCTGAGATGTGACTATACAGCAAATCTTTAAAAACACAAGAGGGCGGGGCATCGTGGCTCACGCCTTTAATCCCAGCACTTGGGAGGCAGAGGTAGGTGGATCGCCATTAATTCAAGATCACCCTGAGATGACATCATGAATTCCAGGTCAGCCTGAGCTAGAGTGAAGCCCTACCTCTAAAATAATTAAAAAAAAATACAAAAGAAAAATAATTTCTTACATCTTATCAGATCATAAAGAATAAAGAGTCAATAGCAAAAGGAACTACAGAAACTACACAAACCTATGGAGATTGAATAATATACTCCAAAATAATCAGTAGATCATTGTAGCAATTAAGGAGGAAAATTTTAAAATTCCCAGAACCAAAGGAAAATGAAAATACAACCTACCAGGGCCTTTTGAACTACAGTAAAGGGAAGTTTGTGACTAGGAGAGCCTACAACAAAATGTCAAGGAGAATGCAAATTAACCTAATGATTTGCCTCAATTTCATAAATTAACCTTTTGATTTGCCTCAAATTCATAGAAAACAAGCTAGATGGAAAGAAATAACTGAGTACTTATGTTCTCAAGGGGGAAAAGGCTACTTTCTGTCCTATTTTAATCCTACTGATGCATTTTTCCTAGTGGTCCCAGCCAAGCTTCTGGAAGCTCTTTCTCTCTCCCTTCACCTCCCACTCATCCCTTAATCTGCCACCATCTGCCTTTTGTTATCACCTCCCCCAATGAAACCATCCCCAGTACTAATGATCTCTTTGTTTTTACATTCAGTAGGTACTGTAAATCTGACCCAATAGTACTCAGGACCCAGCACAAAGAAGATCTTCCCTACAAAGCCGTATTTTTTAACTCTTCACATCCCATTAGGCCAGTAAACTACCTCAATCTGTTCCCAAAGCATCCTGTGTAAACAGTTTATTGATCAGGTTTGTGGGCTTTAGGATTTGAGTTCTGGCTTTACCAATCTCCTAGTGCTCTGACGATGGGCAAGTTGCTTTAAAAAAAAAAAAAATCATCAAATTCTTCATCTGTAAGTTTAGCAAATTCCTATGGCTACTTAAGTCACTGTTGTTAATTCTTTTCCTTTACTTTGAAGTCCCTTCCACCAAAGAAACCAGAGTATATTTTCCTACCTCGCTAATGTTGGGGTTTTTTTAAAGCACGGTCTCACTCTAGCCCAGGCTGACCTGGAGCTCACTCTGTGGTCCAGGCTGGCTTCAAACTGACAGTGATCCTCCTTCCTCAGCCTCTGGAGTGCTGATTTGGGGATTTTTAAAGTTAAATTTTAATTAAATTTTGTACTAACTTACAAAGAATTAGGAATGGTGCAGGATTTGACCATGTATCTACTGTGACCAGTGGAATAATAATGGATCTTCTGAGAGTAAAATCTCTAAATTACACAAAATGTGCATCTTATACTCCCATGATCAACCATGAGAGTATGTTCCAGGGAAGCTTCTAGAACAAAGATAATATAGAAACATGTGCATTACACTTGAACATAACTGAGAGTGTAGAGCCAAACCTAAATGACCGAAATTACTCCCCCTGCAGTGAAAAAAAAAAAAAAACATGCAAGAAAGCAAGTGTTTAGGGCTGAGGAGAAGATGAAGCTCTTGTAGTTCAATAGTGAGGACCAGAGTTCAGTTCTCTAGCACCCACTTAAATGACAGGTAGGTATGGGGACCTGTCTGTAATCCCAGCACTCATGAGGCAGAGACAAGGGATCTCTGGGCAAGCTGGCTAACTAGAATAGCCGTGTGCACCTGCACACACTCATATACTCACATGCATATAAACACACACACACACATGCACACCACACAAATGCACACCGCACACACACATACACATACAAAAAATGGTAAATATCTGCTGCTATGAGACTTTGAAGTTGACAAGGACCTGCTGCAGCATTGCTGTGAGAAGACTGATGGAACGTCTATAAAGGTCGCTGAGAAGACTAAATAAAGTGCTTAGAGCAGCACCCAGCAAACAAGAGCAATTATAAATTACTACCTGTGTTATACTATTACAATTTGTTTGCGCAGCTGTTTTCCTCATTTAACCATAAGCTCCTCTGAGTAACAGTCTCTAAATTTTGGTTGTGTTCCTATGGCTTGGGAAGGGTCCATCCACACACACAATACAAAACACATGAGTGAATGAACAAAATGAATTCAAATGAGAAAAATACCTAGGGCAATCCTTATCTGTAGACAGTTTATCATTAGCTACCCCACCTCCTTTCATTCCTGTACGGTCTGATAGTATCTGCTTATTTTTGTATTACTTGAGCTTGAATCCAAGCTTTATGTATATCATACAAAGAAATGTCTGAGATGAGAAAAAATAAGTTCCTGCAAAAACTAGAAATCTTTCTAACCACACACAAAAACAAAATGAAAGTGAAGGGACCAAACTGACACCATGACAGGCTTCAGTAAGGCACCACTCTAACTAGGCCTAAGTTTCAGTTTCCCAGAGAAGCAGGCAGGACTTCTGGAAAGGGCCTGCCCTGACATGTGGCCAGGAAGATAGTCGCCCAGAGCCTGAGTCAGTTCCTGGACATGCCCAGACATGTCCCTTTCCATGCTTTCTGCCCCAACCAATCAGAGATGAACAACTGTAACTGCTGGTTGCCTAGGCAATCATTTTAATGATTACCTAACCCCCTGGAATTCCCCTAGACCTAGCCCCGCCAAAACTTAGGACCAATCAAAAGAATACAAGTACAGTTACTGTTCAAATTAGCTAATCATGTTAAAAAAGACTAAGCCCGCCAAAATTCCTCTAGCTGTGCTTAAAAGGAGCCTGTGAGCTCCTCTCAGGGTCATCATTTTGCATGAATGGTTGATCCCCACATGCTGGCTGATTCTACAGAATGAACACTCTTTGCTTTTACATACTATTTGAGTCTGGGGTCTTTCTTCAGTGATTCTCGGACCCTTACAAAAGCAACCCCTTAACTAGAAATGTAATTCCAAACTTGCAACCACATGCCATCAAACCAACACTGATCACATCCCCTGAGTTGCTGGCTGTCTGCAAGTTGCACTGTACAAGATGCAGCTAGGCTGTTTCTTGAAGCCAGAAGCTCCCACTTGCTCCTGACAAAAAGGCATCTAACTGAACTAAACAGTCCCCAGAAGGGAAAGTATGTATTGGCACTGTCTGCAGCGTTTGGCAACAAATAAATCCCTGGTGTGCACTGTCTGCTTAAGCTTCAAATTCCCTCTATAAACTGTATCTTTCCCCATGGAGTTCTCTCTCTCTCTCTCTCTCTCTCTCTCTCTCTCTCTGTTGCTCGCTCGCTCTCAGGATGCTGCTTCTTCTGTAGACTTCTCAGGAGACATGCTATATATCTTCCTTGCTATTATGGTTTGAATATGCTCTGTTCCTCCAGAGCCTCATATGTTGAAGCCTTGCCCCCCACCTGGAGGCATGATTTATTTATTTATTTATTTTGGTTTTTCAAGGTAAGGTTTCGCTCTAGCCCAGACTAACCTGGAATTCACTATGTAGTCTCAGGGTGGCCTCAAATTCATGGCGATCCTCCTACCTCTGCCTCCCAAGTGCTGGGATTAAAGGCATGCGCCACCACGCTTGGCTTTGGAGGCATTATTTTTAGAGGTACTGAAGGAAGTAAAAGTATAAACTCATTTGAAAGACTTTCCTTGGAGTGCCTTATGAATCTTCCAGGAGCTTCCTGAGCCCTAGTAGTCTCATTTACTTCCTGGGCCTTGTAAGTTTCATTTTCTTCTACAGCCTTATGAGCATCCTACCTCCCTCAGGAAGGGAATGTTTCAACTTAGAGGAAATAGCTACACACACAGCACAGGGGCCACCTAGGGAAATGTGTTTCCAGTTTACCCACCCAGGTATTCAGGAGCTCCTGTAGGCAAGGACTTTGGGGCCCAGCTACCAGCTGAGCTGACAGCAGACTGTGATGTCCTGCATGTGATAATGGTTTTACAGGCATTCAGAATGAAATAGGTACAAGGTCATGGAATCCTTCAATCTAGATTGCAATGGAAATCTTTTCTTTTAACAAAATTTTCTTATTTATTTATTTGAGAGAGGAAGAGAGAGACAAAGAGACAGTGAATATGGTGACTCCAGGGCCTCCTGCCACTGCAAACTAACTCCTAATGCCCTGCTTTGTGCATCTGGCTTGACGTGGGTACTGGGGAACTGAACCAGGGCTGTCAGGGCTTAGCAAACAAGTGCACTGAACCACTAAACCAACTACCCAGCCTACAAAACCTTTTAAAAATATTTTTAGATGTGTTAAGCTTTTTAAGTTAAGTAGAAATTTTGTATGGGCACATCATGGTTGGTTTTTTAAAAAATATTTTATTATATTTATTTGAGAGAGAGAGTGAGAAAGAGAGAGAGAGAGCATGAGCACTCTAGGGCCTCTTGCCTCTGCAAACAAACTCCAGATGCATGCACCATTTTGTGCATCTGGTTTTCTGTGGGCACTGAGTAATGAAACCCTTGCTGACAAACTTTGCAAGCAAATGCCATTAACCACTGAACCATCACCCCAGACCTGCCAAAGGAAATCTTGCAGGCCAGCAACATGGAAGGGTCTAGATCCCTGCGGGCAGCCTTATGAAGATATGTGAAGCCAAAGATGGAGACCTCCGGAACTGTGAGATTCAGGAACAGGGAGCAGAACATCTGCTGAGGAAGGACGCAGGCAGGGAGCAGAGCAAGCCCACGAGCGAAGCCGTGAAGGCTACAAGCATCAGTGCTGTAGGGACAGATCTGACCAAACCCAGCACACTCACATCCTGCCACCACGTGCCCTGCATCCAGCCATAGAGCTACGGGATGTAATGATTGCTTTGCTGGGTAAAGTCTTTTCTTTCTTTCTTTTTTTTGGGGTGTGTGTGTGTGTGTGTGTGTGTGTGTGTGTGTGGTTTTAAGAGGTAGGGCTCCAGCCCAGGCTGACCCAGAATTCACTATGTAGTCTCAGGGTGGCCTCAAACTCACAGTGATCCCCCTACCTTTGCCTCCCAAGTGCTGGGATTAAAGGCGTGTGCCACCACGCCCGGCTTTGGGTGAAGTCTTGCTTTGATAGGATCCTTCCTTGCTGTTCTCCTGTTCCTCCTTTTTGGAAAGGGAGTGTTTACTTCATGCCACAGTGGTGCAGAAGTATGTAATTCAGGTTTCATCTAATAGAGGTCACAGCTGAGAGTTTACCTAGAGGCTCCGAGCATACTTTGGACTTTAACTTTTGAGCAGGGTTGTGATTATTTTAAGACTTTGTGAAAACTTAGAGATAGGCCAAATGCATTTTACGTTATGAAATGAACATGCAACTTCAGAGGCTAAGAGAAGAATGTTATAGTTTGAATCTGAAATGTCCCCTCAGCTCATGTGTTTTACCTTGGTCTCCAGCTACCAGCGCTATCTTTGAGGATGCTAGAAAATTTAGGACGTGAGGCCTAGCTGGAGAAAGCAGGTCACTGGAAGAGAGAAGGTCATTCTTATTTTTATTTATTTATTTGAGAGAGCGAAAGAGGCAGAGAGGGAGAAAGGGCATACTAAGGCCTCTAGCAACTGCAAATGAACTCGACATATGCGCCACCATGGGCATCTGGCTTATATGGGTACTGGAGAATTAAACCTGGGTCCTTAGGCTTTGCAGGCAAGTGCTTTAACCACTAAGCCAACTCTCTAGCCAAGAAAGTCATTCTTGAAAGCTACATCTTTCTCTGACCCTTTCCTGTATGCCTCTCTAGTTCCTGGCCACCATAGGTGGTAAGGCTCTGCCACATAGTCCCATAGCCATGCTCTACTGCCTCACCCGAAGTCCACAAGTCATGTGATTCTAGACTGGACCCTCTGGAAACACAAGCCAAAATAAGTTCTTTCTCCTGTAAGTTGAGTGCGTAGTGATAGTCACATAAAACTAACATACTTGTACTGTCTTCAGCTTCTGGGTCATTCACTCATAAATCTTAAGCTAGCACATAATATAAGCATTTCTTCCTCTTGCTGATGCTTACCAGCAGCCCTGATGTCAGGTTCACTCATGCCCTGTTGTCACAGGAAACTAAGTCACACAGAGATGGCACCAGAGATGCAGTGGAAAATCAGAAACTTTATTCAAGTGGCTGTGGAGTCAGGGGAATAACTTCCAAAGCCTGAGTACTGAGCTCTGATAGCTCTGGGGTATGGTATGCAGTCTGACATCACCTTGAATTCTTTACACTATTGTTGGATTACAGGTTTCTAAGGTTAAATGATTTGGGGGGTACAAACAGAAAATTCTTTAGCAGTAAGTCAGTGATAAGAAAATACAAATGTAAAACAGAAAGCTGTTTGTTCAGGGGTGTTTGTGCCTATGGCTGCACTCACCACATACAAGCAGGGTGCAGCTGCTTGTATGTGGTATATACAGATAGGGAGGAGACTCAGGGTCATGCAGTCTCCCTCGAAAAGCTTATGCAATAGAAACTTGTGTTTTAGAGTATCATGTGGGTCTGGTTTCTTTGTTAAATTTCCTCTACCACACTGTGATGTTGAGTTTCTATATCACTGTTTCTTACTCTCTTCCACTGTTTCTTTCCTTTTTTTTTTTTTAGCTCAGGCTGACCTGGAATTCACTATGTAGTCTCAGGGTGGCTGAACTCATGGCGATCCTCCTACCAATGCCTCCCGAGTGCTGGGATTAAAGGCATGGGCCACCACGCCCGGCCACAGTCTCTTTCCTAATGATTGGCCACTTTAGTATCCACATGGAGGAAATCTCCGCATGCTTCTCCAAGTTCCTCGACCCACTGCTCTTGTTTCTATACTTTTCCTCATCCAGCCTCTGCGCCCCATGGTCATTCCCAACGTCATCAGTAATCACGTTCCTCTACCACCCTGTGTTCACTCTGGCCACCATCTCCTGTCACTCCAGACAACCCTTCAACCACACTGAAACACTACTTCATTGATAGGACCTTTTCATATCCTTTACTTAATCATCCCTTCTCCCTTTACTCACCTTAAATTCCAACCATTTAATTACTGCAATCTTTCTTCTCTATCCCTACAACTCCCTCCCGTAATGTATTATTCTCAATTGCTCAAAACCAAATGCTAGCTATACCAGCTCTTCATCTCCCCTTCTCTGTACCTGGACTCCATACCTGGAAATCACAGAGTTATGCTAATTGACATCTTTAAATCCATCAACCTGAACTTCAAGTGAGTACTTAATTTTTCCTGGAAAGCACAGTGGATTTCCCTAGTCTTATTTTCTTGTACTCCCTAGAACTTCCTCAAACATTCAGCACCTCCTACTGTATTCTTACTTGTGATGGTTAGTTAATCTCTGGTTTCCAGCTTGACAGGATTTAGAATCTCCATGGGAACAAATCTTTGATCTTATCTGTGAGAAATTTTCTAGCCTAGGTTAGTTGAGGGGGGAGGACCAGGCCTAACTGTGAGTAGCACCATCCCACAAGCTGGGTTCCTAGACAGTGTGGAAAGCAGAAACCTGGCTGAGCAAGCAGCATTCTTCATGCTGCCCTGCTTCCTGGTTGTTGAACTGAACGTGACCAGCTCTTCTCATTATACCTTTTGGTCCATAATTCTAGTGGCCAGAGGATCTGAACAGCTTAGCCCTGACCTGCTGACTTTGTCACAACATGGTATAAAAGAAAATAGGCTTTTGTTCAATTGAAAGATGCTCAGACCAGACAAATTTATTTTAGGAGAAAGGTTTATTAGAGGGGATGTTATGCCATGAAAGAGAAGAAGAAGGTCCAAAAGTCAGAAACAGAGGCTTCAGTCCAGAAGAACAAAGGGAATTTATTACTTTTATAAGTTTTGGGTGGAGGAACAAACACGAGACTCTGTCTGTGTGCTAAGAGCCACAGAGGTGCTGCATAAAAGTGGGGAAGGGGAACAGGAAGGCACTAGCTAGGTCCCAAGGCTGAAACTCAAGCAACCCTGGGGTCCCTAAAAATGGGTACCTGGTCTTTCTCCCCCTTAGCCTCGGCCCCCAGCCCCATAGAAGGGGAATAGGAGTTGGGCTGACTTGTCAAAGACAAATGGTGCTACAGGTGAGTGTGGGAAAATCCCTTTGGAGCAGCCTGCATCTGGTTCCTTAAAGCACCCATGAGCTAACAGCCTTGGGTAGAAAAAACTAAGTACATGTGTTGTCCCTGGTGTGTAACAACACACTCTCTTGAGATCTAATCCAGCCACATGAAATTTAGCCTCCTCCCTTAAGACCACATTGGTCCCTTCCACAGGCGGTGCCCTCATGTCTGCTCATCTCCTGCCAGGCCCCACTTCTTTACATTTTCACCACTTCAATACCATTACAATGGGGAGCATGTTTCCAGCAGATGTACCTTTAGGAAACACATTTGAGGGTTAAGCCATTCCCATACTATAATAATACTCACCAACACACCGAGCTTTCACCACACTTGTGCTCTACCTTTGGTCTGTTGCTAGAAATGAGCTATCCAAAGTGAGTCCTTCCTTCTGTACACCAGCTCCCAGCTCTCTTCATAATCTCAGATACTTTGCTCTAGGAGCTCTCTTCTCTTCTCTCTCTCCTATTTAATAACTTTTTCTTTCTATAAATTCCCCATAAAGACATGCTTTTATTTCTTTGGTGTTTAAAAAAAAGCCATTTTCTATTTAAGACTCCACATGCTTGGGCTCCAAGGTCACTGAGAAATCTCGCTAGAGCTGAGCTAAAAAACCTCCTCCATATAGACCAGCTGACAGAAAGCTGGAAAAAGCTACATTGCATGCAGCTCAATGAGAGAAGTAGAGAGAAGTCATCAGTGGAGATAAACAACAGTGGACACTGCAAGCCTTAAGTTTGGACAGCCAGGCCAAATGAGCCAACCAGGGCAAGAGTGGCATGTCTGTTATGGGGGACACCAACCACTCTCCAATTGGACTACAGGTCCATACCACAGGAGGGAACACATACCTAGGGGTGAAACATCTGCTGGTGTCTGGCTAAATGTATATACTATGCTCACCAAATTGCCCAGTAAGCACTTCTCCTAATGTTCATACCCATATATTAATGCTACTCTCACTTTTGGTTAGAGAACCTTCTCTTTTCAGATAGCAGTGACCTCTGGGATGACTCAAAAGGCACCATAGTGTGGAGAAGTAACAGAAGAGTGCTCTGCACTGAAACATATCTATCACATCTTCCAAGGCTCAGGGTCCATTGTGGAAGAGGTGGCAGAAAGAATGTAAGAGCCAAAGGAAGGGTAGGACTCCTTACAATTCACTCTTCCAGACAAAAAAAAAAAAAAAAAAAAAAAACATGGCCTGGATATTCATGACCTCGCAGTGCCTGACACTACCTACACAAAACCATCATAATAGGAGGAAAAGATGATGACATCAAAAAAAGAGAGACTGATTGAGAGGGGGAGGGGATCTGATGGATAGTGGAATTAGGAAGGGGAAAGTGAGAGGGAAGGACATTATCATGGTTTATTGTCAATAACAAAAAAAAAAGCCATTTTCTTTTTCTCTTGCTCTCACTCTATGTGAGGGGGCCTCTGTTTGCAAATAAATAAAAATATTTTAAAAGGGGGGAGCTGGAGAGATTGCTCAGCAGTTAACGAGCTTGCCTGCAAAACCTAATAACTCAGGTTCTATCCCCCAGTGCCCACATAAAGCCAGATATACAAAGTGGTACATGCATCTGGAATTCACTTGCAATAGCTGAAGGTTCTGTCACACCCATTCTCTCCCTCTGTCTGTCTCTTTATTTTTCAGTATGTGTCTGTATCTCTGCACTTGCAAATAAATAAAAATATTTGAAAAAAAAGGTTCCATTTTTCCCATAAGCTACTGTTCCACTTTGCAGCAATATTTCTAAGCCATTGTCTCCACTCACAGTCTGTCATTTCTTCCCTCTCCTCTCATAAACCCTCTGCAATAAAAGCTTTTACCTTTATTCTACTAAACTCACTCTATTCTGGACAAGATAGACATCACCTCTGTTGCAGTCAGGTTCACATTGCTGGTAGAAATCACCCAACCAAGAGCAGCTTGTGGGGGAAAAGAGGTTTATTTTGGCTTACAGACTCAAGGGGAAGTTCCATGATGGCAGGAGAAAACGATTCATGAATAGAGGGTGGACATCATCCCCTATCACCATCAGGTGGAAAACAGGAAAAGGAGAATGTGCCCAAACAGTGGCAAGGGGAAACTGGCTATAACAGCCTTAAGTCTGACTCCAACAGTACACTGCCTCTAGGAGGCGTTAACTCCCAAATCTCCATCAGCTGGGAACCTAGCGTTCAGAGCACCTAAGTTTATGGGGGACACCTGAATCAAACCACCACAATCTACATGGGGTCAGATCTGATGTTCCATTCTCAATTCTCATCACAACTGGCCTGTCACTTGACCTCACTGATAACTCTCCTCCTTGGTATCATCAGTCGGCACTCCTTAATCCCCACTGTCCTGGCTTTTCTCTCATCTCAAGTTGCTGCTTCACTGGGGCCCTTGTTGAACCCTCTTCCTTAATCCAACTTCTTTGTGTTGAGGCACCCCAAGATCAGTCCTTGAATTTCTTCCTTTTGCTTTCTCTTCTCGCTCCATTGGAGATTTGTCCAAGCTTGCAGTTCAAATAATATACATATGTTGACAGTTCCAAACCTATCTGAAGGTCTGTCACTTGAACTGTGGTCTCCCGTAGCCTCAGCCTCTTGATTTGTATACATGACAAACATCTCCATGGAATACATCCAAAACAATACTCTCAACATTCCTTTCCAAACCTGCCTAACCTCCAAATCTCCTACTTTTTCATCCTTTCAGGCAAAATTATTTTTGTATTTTGCAACAAAGATTTTATTTTTATACAAGCAAGACTTTATTGTATAACAGAATTGCAGATGTGAAAAGGTGTTCATAATACAAACTAAATATTTTTGTATAATTTTTATTGGGAACTTTAGTATATGAACGTACTGCAAATTGGTCACAGTCCCATCAGGTTATCCTCTTTTGTCCCCTCTTTTATGCCCCCATTCCAATGAAGGCCTGCCTCAACTGGAGTGTCAGTAATCACTGTGGGGTCATAAAAGCACCAGCAGTTTCAATGCCTTACAGTACACCTTCCCATCCTTGCAGGTCTTACATTCTTTCCACCCCCTCTTCCATCATGGTCCCTGAGCCTTTAAAAAAATGTATTAGAAGTCTCTTTACGTGTTTAGTACTCACAACTTATTTTCTGCTTTGATGAGTTTTGCGTCTCCTCAGTGTCTACTGCCATCTCCCTGGAGAAGGCTCTTTGGCTAGCAGTGAGAGAAGCACTCATGTTTCATCTTCCACTTCTATAATGTTTCCTGGTCCCTGGGTGGCATGATGGAGATGACTTGCCCAGTGCTAGGCAGTCAGCTTTCTCTTCTTGTCCTTTTGATGAGTCTTCCCGCTATTTGTTGCCATCTGTGAAAAGCAGGTTTTGTAACCAAGAGTGGTCAAGGGAATAAACATATACATTTAGAAGTTTCTTAGATGGGATAATGTCCCCATTTAGCCAAAGAACAATAGAAGCTTCCCTGTAGGATCTATGACCTTCCAAGCCATAGCTTGACTCATTACTTCACTCCCACTGAATGAGCCTCATATCCAATCAGACAGCATTTGATCCCCCAACACACACAACTTATCTGCCACTATTGCACTGGTGGGTACCTCTTGCCTGGCTGGTTGATTTTATAGCTTACAGGAACCACTTCTTTTTTAATTAATTAACTTATTTATTTATTTTGAGAGGGAGAGGGGAGAGGCAGATCAAGAGAGAAAGAATGGGTGCACCATGGCCTCTAGCCAATGTAAACAAACTCCTGATACATGTGTGGCCCCTTATGCATCTCTTCTCTCTCTCCTATTTAATAACTTTTTCTTTCTATAAATTCCCCATAAAGACATGCTTTTATTTCTTTGGTGTTTAAAAAAAAGCCATTTTCTATTTAAGACTCCACATGCTTGGGCTCCAAGGTCACTGAGAAATCTCGCTAGAGCTGAGCTAAAAAACCTCCTCCATATAGACCAGCTGACAGAAAGCTGGAAAAAGCTACATTGCATGCAGCTCAATGAGAGAAGTAGAGAGAAGTCATCAGTGGAGATAAACAACAGTGGACACTGCAAGCCTTAAGTTTGGACAGCCAGGCCAAATGAGCCAACCAGGGCAAGAGTGGCATGTCTGTTATGGGGGACACCAACCACTCTCCAATTGGACTACAGGTCCATACCACAGGAGGGAACACATACCTAGGGGTGAAACATCTGCTGGTGTCTGGCTAAATGTATATACTATGCTCACCAAATTGCCCAGTAAGCACTTCTCCTAATGTTCATACCCATATATTAATGCTACTCTCACTTTTGGTTAGAGAACCTTCTCTTTTCAGATAGCAGTGACCTCTGGGATGACTCAAAAGGCACCATAGTGTGGAGAAGTAACAGAAGAGTGCTCTGCACTGAAACATATCTATCACATCTTCCAAGGCTCAGGGTCCATTGTGGAAGAGGTGGCAGAAAGAATGTAAGAGCCAAAGGAAGGGTAGGACTCCTTACAATTCACTCTTCCAGACAAAAAAAAAAAAAAAAACCATGGCCTGGATATTCATGACCTCGCAGTGCCTGACACTACCTACACAAAACCATCATAATAGGAGGAAAAGATGATGACATCAAAAAAAGAGAGACTGATTGAGAGGGGGAGGGGATCTGATGGATAGTGGAATTAGGAAGGGGAAAGTGAGAGGGAAGGACATTATCATGGTTTATTGTCAATAACAAAAAAAAAGCCATTTTCTTTTTCTCTTGCTCTCACTCTATGTGAGGGGGCCTCTGTTTGCAAATAAATAAAAATATTTTAAAAGGGGGGAGCTGGAGAGATTGCTCAGCAGTTAACGAGCTTGCCTGCAAAACCTAATAACTCAGGTTCTATCCCCCAGTGCCCACATAAAGCCAGATATACAAAGTGGTACATGCATCTGGAATTCACTTGCAATAGCTGAAGGTTCTGTCACACCCATTCTCTCCCTCTGTCTGTCTCTTTATTTTTCAGTATGTGTCTGTATCTCTGCACTTGCAAATAAATAAAAATATTTGAAAAAAAAGGTTCCATTTTTCCCATAAGCTACTGTTCCACTTTGCAGCAATATTTCTAAGCCATTGTCTCCACTCACAGTCTGTCATTTCTTCCCTCTCCTCTCATAAACCCTCTGCAATAAAAGCTTTTACCTTTATTCTACTAAACTCACTCTATTCTGGACAAGATAGACATCACCTCTGTTGCAGTCAGGTTCACATTGCTGGTAGAAATCACCCAACCAAGAGCAGCTTGTGGGGGAAAAGAGGTTTATTTTGGCTTACAGACTCAAGGGGAAGTTCCATGATGGCAGGAGAAAACGATGTCATGAATAGAGGGTGGACATCATCCCCTATCACCATCAGGTGGAAAACAGGAAAAGGAGAATGTGCCCAAACAGTGGCAAGGGGAAACTGGCTATAACAGCCTTAAGTCTGACTCCAACAGTACACTGCCTCTAGGAGGCGTTAACTCCCAAATCTCCATCAGCTGGGAACCTAGCGTTCAGAGCACCTAAGTTTATGGGGGACACCTGAATCAAACCACCACAATCTACATGGGGTCAGATCTGATGTTCCATTCTCAATTCTCATCACAACTGGCCTGTCACTTGACCTCACTGATAACTCTCCTCCTTGGTATCATCAGTCGGCACTCCTTAATCCCCACTGTCCTGGCTTTTCTCTCATCTCAAGTTGCTGCTTCACTGGGGCCCTTGTTGAACCCTCTTCCTTAATCCAACTTCTTTGTGTTGAGGCACCCCAAGATCAGTCCTTGAATTTCTTCCTTTTGCTTTCTCTTCTCGCTCCATTGGAGATCTGTCCAAGCTTGCAGTTCAAATAATATACATATGTTGACAGTTCCAAACCTATCTGAAGGTCTGTCACTTGAACTGTGGTCTCCCGTAGCCTCAGCCTCTTGATTTGTATACATGACAAACATCTCCATGGAATACATCCAAAACAATACTCTCAACATTCCTTTCCAAACCTGCCTAACCTCCAAATCTCCTACTTTTTCATCCTTTCAGGCAAAATTATTTTTGTATTTTGCAACAAAGATTTTATTTTTATACAAGCAAGACTTTATTGTATAACAGAATTGCAGATGTGAAAAGGTGTTCATAATACAAACTAAATATTTTTGTATAATTTTTATTGGGAACTTTAGTATATGAACGTACTGCAAATTGGTCACAGTCCCATCAGGTTATCCTCTTTTGTCCCCTCTTTTATGCCCCCATTCCAATGAAGGCCTGCCTCAACTGGAGTGTCAGTAATCACTGTGGGGTCATAAAAGCACCAGCAGTTTCAATGCCTTACAGTACACCTTCCCATCCTTGCAGGTCTTACATTCTTTCCACCCCCTCTTCCATCATGGTCCCTGAGCCTTTAAAAAAATGTATTAGAAGTCTCTTTACGTGTTTAGTACTCACAACTTATTTTCTGCTTTGATGAGTTTTGCGTCTCCTCAGTGTCTACTGCCATCTCCCTGGAGAAGGCTCTTTGGCTAGCAGTGAGAGAAGCACTCATGTTTCATCTTCCACTTCTATAATGTTTCCTGGTCCCTGGGTGGCATGATAGAGATGACTTGCCCAGTGCTAGGCAGTCAGCTTTCTCTTCTTGTCCTTTTGATGAGTCTTCCCGCTATTTGTTGCCATCTGTGAAAAGCAGGTTTTGTAACCAAGAGTGGTCAAGGGAATAAACATATACATTTAGAAGTTTCTTAGATGGGATAATGTCCCCATTTAGCCAAAGAACAATAGAAGCTTCCCTGTAGGATCTATGACCTTCCAAGCCATAGCTTGACTCATTACTTCACTCCCACTGAATGAGCCTCATATCCAATCAGACAGCATTTGATCCCCCAACACACACAACTTATCTGCCACTATTGCACTGGTGGGTACCTCTTGCCTGGCTGGTTGATTTTATAGCTTACAGGAACCACTTCTTTTTTAATTAATTAACTTATTTATTTATTTTGAGAGGGAGAGGGGAGAGGCAGATCAAGAGAGAAAGAATGGGTGCACCATGGCCTCTAGCCAATGTAAACAAACTCCTGATACATGTGTGGCCCCTTATGCATCTGGCTTACATGAGTACTGAGGAATCAAACATAGGTCCTTAGGCTTTGCAGGCAAATACCTTAACTTCTAAGCCATCTCTCCAGCCTGAGGATTCACTTCTTGTCCAGCCTATTGGTGACATTTATCCCCCAGCAGCTCACATAGAACTTTCTAGCACTATGACAGCTGGCCAGCAGGAACCTAGCTTCCATCTTAGTTCCAGCTTGATTTCTCAATGTCCTGGAGTCACAGCCTGTGGTGTGTTCAGCAATAGGGTCTTAACACCTAGTTCTGGTGGGTAAACAAGTGCTTTGACAATGGCCTATATTGTTTTGGGGGCCTCATGCACCTCCCTGGCCAACAGTTCATTGTAGGGGGGGATGATCCATTTCTGGCACTGGGACTTACCAGAAACAGCCTATGGTTTTAGAGTAAAGCTTTCTCCATCTCAGTAGGGTACTTCCACCCTAACTTCATCTCTCTATTTGTGTCCATCTTTCTTTCTCCCTCCCTCGTCTTTTAATTAGCTAGAAGTATGTCTCTATAGTACTTATTCATACCATCTTTAGTTTTGTGTAACACTCCCTCCCTCTACCCTGTCCCTTCCCTAGACCTTTCTATGCCCTATATTCTGTCCCTCCATTTGCCTGTCTACTATCCCTTCCTGTAATCCCTCCACACTTCTCCTCTCTCCAAGCCTCATTCTAGCTTCCTGACCAGTACAACTTACACTTACTACAGCCTATAAGCAGATTAAATTATTACAAATTAGCATCTACATATGCAAAAGAACATATGGTGTTTATTTTTCTGAGTGTTGAGGCAAAATCTTTATATTCATCTTTGATCTCTCTCTCTCTCTCTTTCTCTTATACTCTGAGGACAAACGGTGGACAACTCAGTTGGCTCTGTTCTCAAACTGTCCTGATACAGTTGTGCCTTATACTCCTGTCACGTTTGCTCAATCTACTACCTTCAGTTATTTGGGTTGTTAAGATGGCTTCTAACTTCTACAAAAGCATCATGGGGTACTGGGGGAAAATATGAATGCTTCAACTAAAGTACCTGGTTCTAATCCCATTGCTGACACTTATCTCTGATGTGGCACTAAACAGGAAATTTAACCTTTTGCCTGCCTTCTTAGCTATAAATTGAAAAGTAATAATAGCACTCCACTGTGTTGTAATAAAAAATGAATTAGTAACTTCAAGCATTATATACTACTTACAAAATATTAGTTACTTATGTAATTTTTACCTAGAAGGAACAGATGTGAAATCTTCTCTTTAATGAACTTTATATCAAATTCATCCCCAAAATAGCTTTTCGAAAAATGTTTCGTAAGTATAGCTGGATTATTATGATTCTCTTAGAAGTTTTATTTAAAAATTTAATTTTTAAATGTGCCCCTTTCCTCAATGAGAACCCAAGGATATTTTTAAATGGAAAAACACCACAACTTGCAATAAAGACTCCCTCTAGTGATTATATATACATCAAATTTGGAACCAAGTAGTGTAAAAATAAATATATTCCCACTCCTACTCTTGGTATCCATGAAGCCCAATATGCTAGCCATGAAAGTCACAAGCATTGATGATGGGCACATCACCCAACACAACAGGTGCAATAGTGGCATATCTGTTATGGGGGAAACCAACCACCCTCTAATTTGACTGGAGGCCTGCTCCATGGGAGGGAATACATCCCTGATTCTGAAAACCTACAACAGGGGTAGTCATGAGCCCTAGGGGTATAACATCTGCTGGTGTCTGGCTAAATGTATATACTATGCTCACTAAACTGCCCAGTAAGCACTTCTCTGAATGTTCATACCCTTATATTAATGCTACTCTCACTTTTGGTTAGAGAACCTTCTCTCTTCAGGTGGCAGTGACCTTGGAATGACTCAGAAGGCACCATAGTGCTGAGAAGAAGTGACAGAGGAGTGCTCAGCACTGAAACATCTCTATCACACCTTCCAAGGCTCAGGGCCCATTGTGGAACAGGTGGTGGAAAGAATATAAGAGCCAAAGGAAGGGTAGGACTCCTTACAATGTGCTCCTCCAGACACAAAACGGCCTGGATATCCATGACCTCACAGTGCATGACATTACCTACACAAGACCATCATAATAGGAGGAAAAGATCATGACATCAAATAAAAGAGAGACTGATTGAGAGGGGGAGGGGATATGATGGAGAGTGGAGTTTCAAAGGAGAAAGTGGAGGGAAGGAGGGAATTACCATGGGATATTGCTTACAATTATGGAAGTTGTCAATAAAAAAAAATATGTTCTGGGATGGAGGGATGGCTTAGCAGTTAAGGTGTTTGCCTGCAAAACCAAAGGACCCAGGTTCGATTCCCCAGGACCCACGTTAGCCAGGTGCACAAGGGGGCACAAACATCTGGAGTTCGTTTGCAGTGGCTGGAAGCCCTAGCGTGCCCATTCTCTCTCTCTCTCTCCCTCCCTCTTTCTCTGGCAAATAAATAAATAAAAATAAAATATTTTAAAAAATAGGTTCTTACCATCTAGTTCTGGTGGGCAACCAACAGCCTTGGATCAAATGAATCAATTTAATAAATAAAATATAAAATCTTAAAAAAGAACCAGTTATAATTCAAATAGCTGTGGGCAGCTTTCCATGTGCAATCAATTACCAAGTATTCACTCCACAATAATATTTTTTGAGTGTGTGTATATGTGTATGCTTTTTCAGCACCTATTGGTAGATACACAAATAAGAAAATGTACTCTAATATACATTATAAGAAAATAATGGGGAACAACAGAGCACCTGAAGAATTACCCCAGCGGTTAATATCTTGTCATTCCTGGGAAACTACGACTATTCACGTTCAGGATGAAATTGATGGTTACAGAAGAAAGAAATACTGCTTCTGGGCTGGAGAGAGAGCACAGCAGCTAAGGCAACTGCCTACAGAGCCTAACAACCTGAGTTCAATTCCCCAGTACCCACATAAAGCCATATGCACAAAGTGGCATGTGCATCTGGAGTCTGCTTGCAGCGGCTGGAGGTTCTGGTACACCCATTTGGTCCATCTCTCTTCTCTCTCTCTCTGCTTGCAAATAAATAATAAAAATCACAAGAAAATGAAATATTGTTTCTAATATAAAGCTATAAAACATGCAAAGTCATAAAGGAAGCAAAAATGTCACAAAAGGGAAAATCTATGAAATGTTAGCAATGTCTACAATATATAATGTCTGTTACAGAATCAAATGCAATCTCTTTTTGTGGGATATTTTACGTCTCACTCTAGCCCAGGCTGACCTAGAATGCACAGTGATCCACCTACCTCCAGCTCCTCTCCCTCCCTGAGGGCTAGGATTGTGTGAGCCACCACATCCGGCTCAAATGTAATCGTCTAAATTTAACTAGCTTGGCTAGGTTTTCACTTTTATAAAATGAAGCTAACACCAAATTCAGAAGAACAAGAAAAATAGTGCAGTTAGCAGGGCCATCCTTTGCAAAATAACTTACCTACCGCCAATCTGTTCTATTCATTCCAGCCAAAGAGTGATTGAATAACTGAAATCTGATTGTGTCATTTCTCCATTTAAATTATTTTGGGAACTTCTCCTTTCCCTGGAGAGAACCTAAATTCCCCCACATAGTTCATGAGCTTGTGATCTCATTGCTTTGTCACTTACGAGTTACAACCTCAGAGGCAGAGAGAGCATCTTACTTCCTCTCAAACACACTATGATTTGGTAGTCACAACATTTAACAATGTGCTGGTCTTATAGCAGGAACCTAACAGGTTCTTGGGGAGTGAATGAATGAACAAATGGATGATTCAAACAAAAGGACCACATAAACCTTAATGATGTGATGCCTCCTCTTTTCTCACAGTTACGGCCCACAACCCATTCAATGGCCATGCGCTTAAAATGTAGGCATAAAAAAAAATCCACAAACTAAAACAAAAACCTGAGATTCAAAGTAATCTCAAAGAAATAGGAAATTGACCTTTCAGTCACTTGATGGGTCTGCATGGACATAGGGACAGATAAAATAAGAACTTTTTATGCTTTTATGGTTTTTGGCTATCAACCAATGATAGTAATTTCAAACAAATACATTGTGAAGAACATATTCAGTACTGAGGACTGACCCGAGAGCCCTGCACAAGCTAGACATATACTCCACTGGGCCATGTCCTCATTATTTTACCCAGCTTGGTCTTGAACTCACTCTGTAGCCCAAGCAGGCTTTGAACTTTCTATCTTCCTGCCTCAGCTTCCTGAGTAACTGGAATCACACACCTGTACCGCCAGGCCCGGCTTGAACATTGAATTTTAATTAAAATTCGAAAAGTAAAGAGTAATGTCCTCTTATTTGAATAACACCATCAATGACTTAAGAGACAAAACTTTTAAAAGTCTTCTCTCAGTTCACAGCTGAAATCTTGTCAAATGTAGGTTAACTCTCAACAAATCATCTTAGGTCCTCTGCTGGCACACACAATGAGGCACTGTAGGATAAGCCTGGAACAAAAGCGGAAGTTGATTAATGCAACTGGCATGGTGCCTAGCATGCGGCAACGCTGGGGAAATCCTTGCAGAATCCGTAGCATTTCTTTGCAGCAGCTTCCGCTCGGCAACTAGCCTGAAGTTCGTGGAGTCACTCAACAAGCGTGTGTGGGGGATCTGCCGCGGTGCTCACACAGCCTGACCAAGCCTGCATTCCCTTTCTGCCCCCTGCTTTCTACTCACAAATACACGACCGTTCTCTCCACTCGCCCTTCAATGTCCTTATTTCATTCCTGTTCTTGCATTCAACATGTATGTAGAACTTCTGTATACTATGCCCTGTGCAAAATGCAGAGATCCTGATGCTCAGTCCTCAGATTATTGATAGTGACCTTAAAGAAATCTATAAAACACCTATGGACTAGGAGCACTTTTCACTGGCATAATCCACTTATTCTGTTTTTATTCCATCTATTGGCTTAGAAGATATCATCTGGTCTTAAGAAACTCACTAAATTTACCCAAAAGGCTTTAAGTGACACAGCTAAGGGAATCTTCCTTCTGAATTCTGAGGTTCAAATGATGAAAAGGGGCAACTATACAAAATCACAAGGCTTTAGACATTCTCACAACAGCCCAGGGTGATATGTGTGCCATTATTAGGGTTAAATTATAAGTCTGGCCGGGCGTGGTGGCGCACGCCTTTAATCCCAGCACTTGGGAGGCAGAGGTAAGAGGATTGCCATGAGTTCGAGGCCACCCTGAGACGACATAGTGAATTCCAGGTCAGCCTGAACTAGAGTGAGACCCTACCTCAAAAAACCAAAAAAAAAAAAATTATAAGTCTGTCCAGAGACTCTCCCCACCCCCAGCTATCTTGAAAACCCCAGTGGAGCCAGATACCTGGCTGCCTATCTCAGAAGAAAGGAGTTCAAATAAGTTCTCTTCCTTCACACTTGCTACTCCAGCTCTCTCCCCTTCTCCTTGGACCTAAGACCTCCCCTTGGCAAATGCTACATGGTCACCTCTCATCCCCAGAGTCTCCAACCACTGAGATATGAAGTGTCCCTCTACGACTAGACTTGCCTCCAATAAAGTCTAATTTCTCTGTCCTAGATATTCCTACTTACCTCAAACTTTTTCCAAACAGTCTCTGTAAACCTTAAAAATTAAAAAATTCTAAAGCTGGGTGTGGTGGCGCACACCTTTAATCCCAGCACTCGGGAGGCAGAGGTAGGAGGATGGCTGTGAGTTCGAGGCCACCCTGAGACTCCACAGTGAATTCCAGGTCAGCCTGAACGAGAGAGAGACCCTACCTCAAAAAAAAAATCAAAAAAAAAAAATTAAAAAATTCTAAAACATCAAATGTGACTTCTCTAACAGTAGCTGCCAGTGACCCACCGAGTAGTTTAAAACATGGTATCCAGACCTTCCTTCCCGGAGTTGATCCCCAGCCTCCGCCCAGCTGCACCTCCCCTCCAGCCATGCTCAGCTTCTCCCTCGCCTTTGCTGGACAGTGGCCATCTCAGCTCGGCACACACTGCTGCTTCCCAGCCGCACCTCTGCTCCTACTGCTGCCCCGGCTGCGGAGGCTTCTGCGCGTCTCATGGCTTTCCCGCCTCCTCCTGGTCCTCAGACGTCCAGTGGCCTTTTTCAGGAACCTGTATGGAGCACATCTCCAGCCCCTGACTTCCCAGAATGGGTGGTTGTCCCCTCTTCTCTGTGACCCTCTCTATGTGTGCCCCTATCCACAATTAGCACGTTGAGACGGAAATTGTTTATTTTTACCCACACACTCCACAGATCTTACTGAGGGACTACTAAGTGCCAAATAGTCACTATTGGGCCATATATAACTCATAAGGGAAGACTGATAACAAATAATTAACAACGAAAATGAGAGTCCAGGTCTGTGAGACAACAAAGGAAGAGAGAACTGTGATAAATGGCCTAACCAGTCCTGTCCAGACAAGCCTGGCACAGAGTTAAGTACTCGGGGTTTTCTTAGCCATTGGATAGAAAGTAAGGCCTCAGAAGAACGAGGAAATGTTACAAAGTATTATAATAGTGTAAAATAACACAGTGGGAAAAGGGAGGAAAAAAGTTATAAAACAGGGGCTGGAGATAGGATTTAGCGGTTAAGGCATTTGCCTGCAAAGCCAGAGGACCCAGCTTAGACTCCTCAGGACCCACATATGCCAGATGCACAAGGTGGCACATGTATCTGGAGTTCATTTGCAGTGGATGAAGGCCCTGGCATACCCATTCTCCCTCTCCCCCTCTTTCTCTCTCTCTCTCATAAATAAAAATAAAATATTTTTCTAAAAAGTTATAAGACAGGCAGAAAAAAGAAATAAAAGACAGGTTGGTCCAAGACTCCCTCCATCACTTCATTTTCTGAATGAACTGTGAGGTCGCTTTGGTCCACCAGAGGGCAATGTGTGACTACAGGTGATGGCAGCTCTTCCGCGGCTGGCCAGCAGGCTCAGCGGGAGTCTTCCTGGCTGCTTGGTCTGTTAAGTAAGAATGAAGACGCAGAGGTAAGCTATTCTTTGATTTGACCTCACTAATAAGTACAAAATCCACAAATATGACAAGTACTATCATTGGATTAAGATGTATTAAAATGAAAAAAGAAGCATTTTCTATTCATAGTTCCACAGTGGGCCTAATCTAACAAATCTCCACTTCCTAATCATTTATCATTCTCATCACTCAACCATAGGTCACAGCAGGTACTAATAGTGTGTGTGAAGGAGTTTTCCGGTTTCTCTCCAGCATTTATGCTGTTCAAGCACTTCCAACTGCTGCTCCCTTCACGCTGAATGGTCTTATTGAAACTCCTCGTAAGTCATTGAAACAGACGAGAGGCAATTATCATTTTTGCTTGGCACATAAGAACACAGAGGGAGCTCTCTACCGCTGGCTGGGCACAATGGAAAGAGGCCACCCAAGTTTGACAGGCTACCCGGGAGTCCTCACGCACTGCCAGCCAGAGGGAGCGGGCCCTGGCACGGGGCCATTTCTTGACAAAAGTCAATGGCCAAGTGCTTTCCAGAGCATGTCATTTAAGACACCTAAGGATGTGTTTCCTGCGGAATACAACAGGATGTGGAACAAGAACTCAGAGCCTCTACTCAACCCAGAGAAGTGTATCCCGCAGCCTCAGTGACATCCTTACTAGGCACCACTGGTGGGAGAGACCCCAGACCCTGTTCCCGGAAATAAATCTATAGAGGTTGGAAGGAAATGATTCAGGCCCGCTACCTGGTCATCCTACCAGTGGCTATTCATGAAACAGCATGGGTGAGGCACTGTAGACAAAGCAGTGCGGAGATCAGTGGCCCTGTCCTGAAGGAACTGACAGCTGATGACAAGGCATGACACACAAACACAAAAATGAATAATAATGGCTCAGCAGTTAAGTTGCTTGCTTGCAAAACCTAATAACCTGGGTTCAGCTCCCCAGTACCCACGTATAGCCAGATGCACAAAGTGGTACATGTGTCTGGAATTCATTTGCAGTAGCTGGAGACCCTGGTGTTCCTATTCTCTCTGTCTCTCTTCTATCCTCTCTGCTTGCAAATAAATGAAAATATTGGATTCAGGTGTCCCCCATAAACTTAGGTGTTCTGAATGCTAGGTTCCAAGCTGATGGAGATTTGGGAATTAATGTCTTCTAGAGGCAGTGTATTGTTGGGGGCAGGTTTATGGGTGTTATAGTCAGTTTCCCCATGCCAGTGTTTGGCACACTATCCTGTTCCTATTGTCCACCTTATGTGGGCCAGGGGTGATACCCACCCTCTGCTCATGCCATTGTTTTTCCCCTACCATCATGGAGCTTCCCCTAGAGCCTGCATGCCAAAATAAACCTCTTTTACCCACAAGCTGCTCTTGGTTGGATGATTTCTACCAGCAATGTGAACCTGACTGCAACAGATATGTAGACAGATGACAATGATGTTGAAGATAGAAGGATGACAGACAGATAGATGATAGATGCTAGATAGATAGATAGTAGTAAATAGGTAGGTAGATAATTAATTAGTCAGGGTTTCTCTAGAAGAACAGCACTAATAGAACATAAAAGGGGGTTACTAGAATGGCTTACAATTGACAGGAATTAATTAATCCAACTGGCCATCCATGTGCTGGAAAGGCTGTGAACCCTGAGCTGCTCAGTCATAAAGCGAGATGCTCAGCATCCCCAATATTTCATGGAAGGCCAGGAGTATTCTAGAAGACCAGCTGGTGTTCAATCCATGTTGGAAGGCCAGAGAAGCGGGAGTCTGAGGTCGGTGAAGGACAGAAACAGCAGCAGCAGCAAGAAGATAGACACCCCAGCAAGAAGCCAGGCAGGCAGGCAATTTTTCCTCACATCACCTTTTTATGTCTGGGTCACTTGCCGAAAGATGCTACTCACTCCTGGGGGAGGGTTTTCCTCTTGGTTAATCCTTTTTGAAAATACCTTCACAGGTCAGCTCAGAGCCATGTCTCTTGATTCCAGGTCCAATTAAGCTGGCAATCAAGATCAGCCATCATAGATCAATAGATAAGTGGCAGAAAGATAGGTGATAGATAGATAAATGAGAGATAGATAGATGATAGGTATAGGTGACAGATAAGAGTCACTAAGATGAGCATAGATACGAGAAGAAGCATCAAGAAAAGATGTTTTTTGATGAGTGTGTTGATCTTGAGTGAAGAACCAAGCCAGAACAGTGCAGAGCCAGGAAAAGGCCCAGTGGTCAGTCACGCTGAAGTTCAGAGTCAAGTTGAGCCCTAACAGGAGGTGAGAATGGCAGGGGGCACAGACCGCTTGACAAAGGGGACAGTCTTCAACTTTACACAACAGAGAGCCCTGCAAATATCAAGAGAAGGATAATATAGTCACATATGTGCAAAGGGGAAAAAACGGGGTTTAATTGCTGAAAAGGATAAAATAGAACATGGTTAGATCTAACATGAATAACTGGCTGTGTATTTCAGTAATAAAAACAAACACTAATGAAAGGTGTAGAATAAAAACACATTCAGAATATAGAACTAAGATAGTGCAGAAACCAGTTCTTATTGGACATAAAGATGAGAAGTATCAGGGGCAGGTTATTTGTACTGGGCATTCTGAATTTCAGGGTCATGATTTGCTGTCTTCACCTCATTCTGACTGGCATCACGTAAGAGGAACTGTAGGAAAATGAATGTGAGAGGACAGATTAAGAAGCTCAGCCTTAACAGATTGAATTCAAGGTGTGTGTGAAACATCTAGAAGAGATGATCCACTGGCTAAAATCTCAAAATCTCTCAGAAAATCCTTTCTAGAAAGGCTTGAATTAATATAAACCTAGACGTGATAATGCTTGTAGAACTGTAGGAATGGAAGGGTACTTTGTGAACATAAGGCTTCCCAGTGTATCTCTCTCTCTCTCTCTCTCTCTCTTCTCTGCAGAGATTCATTATGCCACCCTGGTTGGCATGGAATGTATGATCCTCCTTGTTCAGTTTCCTGAATGCTAGCACTAGAGGAACGCATCACCATGCCTGGCCCCAAATCATTTCATGTCTCCAATTTCTCTCTAATGTGCCATGCTGGGGATTGAACCCAGAGCCTTTCACATACTAGAAACTCTACCACTGAGCTACATATTACATACATAATAAAAGCTACATAGCTTTTATTCTTCTATTCTTAAGGAAATCAAAGGGGGCATGATATCATACTGTAGGAGATCAGCCTGAGTAAATTAAGTTTTAATGAATGTATCCAGAGTCACTATGAAAGTAGAGCTATCCTGATGATGTGATGTGATGCATTGTTTACAGTCCAGAAAATGTAAATGAGGTGACAAGAAGGAGGTTAGCATGTTTTTAAGAGAATGAAGAACGTAAGAGAGGCCTAGGGAGATTGAACAGTGGTTAAAGGCACTTGCCTGAAAAGCCTTTTAGTCTGGGTTCGATTCCCCAGAACCCATCCAAAGCAAGATGCACATACTGCTGCATGTATCTGGAGTAATAATTTGCAGCGGCTGAAGCCCGGATATACCTATCCTCACTCTCTCTTTCTTTTTAAAAGTTTTTAAATATTTTTTAACTTTTATTTATGTGAGAGAGTAAGAAAGGCAGATACAGAGAGAATGGGTATGCCAAGGCCTCCAGCCACTGTGAATGAACTCCAGATGCATGTGCTACCTTGTGCATCTGGCTTCCGTGGTTCCTGCGGAATCGAAGCTGGGTCTTTTGGCTTTGCAGGCAAGCACGTTAACCACTAGGCCATCTCTCCAGCCCTCTCTTTCTTTCTCTAAAACAAACAAATAAAAATACTTGTTTAAAAAATGTCAAATGCAGCCGGGTGTGGTGGCACACGCCTTTAATCCCAGCACTCAGGAAGCAGAGGTAGGAGGATTGCCATGAGTTCGAGGCCACCCTGAGACTACAAAGTAAATTCCAGGTCAGACTGGACCAGAGTGAGACCCTACCTTGAAAAACAAAAGCAAAAACAAAAAGTCAAATGCAAAGCCCCCCCAAAAGAACTTTTCATACTGATTCACTGAATTTTCCCAGAACCACATGAAGTGGAAATCATTCTTTTTGTTGTTGTTGTTTTGTTTCTTTATTTTTGTTTGTTTGTTTGTTTCTTGGGTTTTTTTTTTTTTTTTCCAGGTACAGTCTCACTCTGGTCCAGGCTGGCCTGGAATTCACTATGTAGTCTCAGGGTAGCCTCGAACTCTCGGCGATCCGCCTACCTCTGCCTCCCAAGTGCTGGGATTAGAGGCGTCCGCCACCACTCCTGGCGAAATCATTCTTATTGTCATCTACAGCCAAGGAAACAAGGGAAGGTACAGAGGTGTGCAGTGTTAGTGTGGTGGAAAGTCATGGAATCAGAGCCTCTGTGCAGCTTGCATCTTTTATCACTTATGTATTGGTTACTTTACTCACTGCTGGGACCTAATACCTGAAAAGAAGCAGCTTATTAAGGTAGGAAGGGTTTATTTCAGCTTACACTTCCAGGGGATGTCACGGCAGGGAAGACATGCAGCATGAGCAGGGAGCGAAAGGGTCACCTAGCATCCACTGTCAGGGAGCAGAGTAAGAAGGGAGGCTGGGCTATAAAACCTCGAGGCTCACCCCCATACTCACTTCCTCCAGCAAGGCTCCTAAAGGTGCTACAAGCTTCCCAAACAGTGCCACCAGCTGGGGATCAGGTGTTCAACCCCCTAAACCGTTAGGGGGCATGGCACATTCAAACCACAGCAGCTTCCTCACATTGCTTCCCTCCAGGTACTTGGCTACTCCAACCCTGGGCTTCTTCCCTGCCACCTCCAGGGCAGGAGCGTGCTGGGCCCAAGGCTGAACTGCTCTGTCCCCTTAGTCCATGGGCACAGACCAACAAGTAGACTAAATCTCTACTAGAATAAAGCGGAAACACGGGAAGAATACTCAGAAAATTGGGGTTGGGGAGATGGCTCAGTAGATAAAGCTGGAAGCTGTGGTGAGCATCTGTAAGCCCAGTACACGGATGGTGAGATAGAATAGGAGAACTTGCCAGAAGCTCATGGTGGGTGCAGCAAAGAACAGCAGAACATCAACGTGAGATCCAGGAAGACCCTGCCTCAGACGAAGTGGACGGCAAAAGCCGCCCCCAGAGCAGTCTTCTGCCCCCCACATGGTCACCGTGGCGCGCCCTTGCCCACTCCCCACACTCACACACACTCACATAGGATTTTCTTCCACATACATAAGCACAAAATAAACAAATGGCTTATCTGGCAAAAATAAGACTACTTTGAGAACCAACCTGACTTAGGAAATACAAGTCTTTAATCCTCTTAGAGTTTGCTTGTCCTGTTCCTCATGCTCTGTTCAAACACTACACTCCCCCCAAGGGCTGAGGTCCCTGTGCGCGACCCTCACCTGAGATCCTCCTCTCTGGCCTGGGCTACATGCTAAAACCTTTAAAACATGCAACATGGAAAGAACAGAGCTACGCACACACCCACGTTCATTGCTGCGCCATTTACAATAGCCAAGTCCTAGAATCTAGCTAGCCATCAGTGGATGAATAAAGGAGATATGGTATATAGTTTTATCCAGCCATAAAGAAGAATGAAATAATGAAATCACATTATTCACAAGAAAATAGACGGAACTGCACGTCATCATAGTGTGTGAAACAAGGTAAATTCAGAAGGACAGGTATCCAGTGTTTCCTCTCACGTGCAGAATTTAGGTTTTTAAAACTTCAGAAGCATGAAAATAGGAAGGACTGCACCTACCAAAAAAAAAAAAAAAAAAAAAATAGAAGTAGTTCCTCACAAAGTGGCAGCTTCCAGACCAAGTAGGAAGCACTGGGGATCAAGAGGAAAGGAAGAGGCTTGGCAAAACCTAGCTAAGTGTCTGCCTATAAGAGTAAGAGAGGAATTTAAGTCTAGATAGATCACAGAGCACTCATTGTAATGAGAAAGTCTGAGAGATTGGTGGAAACAACTGATTTGAAGGCTGAAAAAAAAAAGTCAATCTATTCTTACCCAGGTTGTCTAGGAGGTGAGGGAGAAAAGGCCAAGTGCCGAGGGCAGCCAAACCCCTCGGGCCACCAGCGTGGGGCTAGAGACAGATATGGTGTCATCCACACAGAGGTGAGAAATGACAGAGAATTGATAAGTGTTCTGTGCCTTAAGAGAGAAAAATCAGAGGCTGAAGAGCTGTGGAGAAGACAAAGAGAAAGAAAAGGGACCAAGGAGAGGAAGGAGGGAAGGAACAGCATAGAGAAGAAGGAGAAAACAGGGACCCTGCAGCCCCAAACACTAAAGAAAAGATTCTGACCATGCCTTGAAAGTTGCCAGTGAGGTAAGAGATGCCATAAATAAAGTAGAAGACAAACAATAGACCAGGAAATGGACAGTGGGTTTGGGTTGTTACAACAAAATCCCTTAGACTGCTTGAGTTACAAATGACAGAACTTCATTGCTCACAGTTTTTGGAAGCTGGGAAGGCCAAGATCAAGGTGCCAGGAGACTCAGTATGTATCTGGTGAGGGCCTGCTCACATCCTCACAGAAAGAAGGAGCTAACAAGCTCTCCTTGGCCTCTTCGTAAGGCATGAGTCCCATTCAAGAAGGCACAGCCTCCCCCCACCCCCGTGGACTACCTCCTACACCCCTGAGTTCAGCTGCCACTGAAAGTTTAGAAGGAGACAAACATGCAGACTTGTCACGTGGGAACTGCAGATGACAGATTAATTCACATTAATAAGAAAAAGGTCTGCCATAGAAAAAAGGCAAAGAAAAGAATAGTAATTCTTAGGAACAAAACTGAAAATAGCCAGTTTTTATCTGGGGGAAAAAAAAAACACATATAATGTTCAGTATGAAACTGAAAATTCAGGATGTCAGAAAACCATATCCCATCCATGGTGGCCAAAATGGGGAGAGACAGGCATTTTCATATACAGACAGAATTGCTACAATCTTTGTAACAGTCACCTGGGGGCAAGCAATGCATTTTAAACTGCACACATCCTTAGCCCAGTGACAACAAGCTGTAGTCCTCTTCTCATTGCTGAGACAAAACACCCAACCAAAAGCATCTGGTGGGAGGAAAGTTGTTTATCTTGGCTTGCAGTCTCAAGGAGAAGCTTCATGGTGGCAGGAGAAGTATGGCATGAGCAGAGGCTGGACATCATCTCAGCCACAGAAACTGGAAAGCAGCAACAGGAGAGTGAGCCAAGTTCTGGCAACACGGACCTGGCTATAACACCCCTAAGCCCACTACCAACAACACATCTCCTCTAGCAAGGCCTTACCTCCCAAGTTACCACGAGCCAGGGACCGAGCATTCAAAACAAATGAGTTTATGGTAGACATTTGATTCCAACCATCACATACCACCTTCTTGAAAACTTCACCACATAGAAATAAAAACACCAATAAACTTCAAGGTACTTGTATTGGGAGGGGAAAACTTGAAAAAATTGAACACAGATAAGAAAATTAGCCAGGTGTGGTGGCACACGCCTTAAATCCCAGCACTTGGGAGGCTGAGGTACCAGGATTGCTGTGAGTTCGAGGCCACCCTGAGACTGCACAGTGAATTTCAGGTTAGCTGGTCCCTACCTTGAAAACACAAACAAAAAAAATTATTGAATGACTCACAGAATACACATACTATGAAATAATATGTATTGGTTAAAAATGATATGTACATTTTAGGCTATGGAATGTTCTGTAATTTCAAAACAAAATAAAAATTTCAATAATAATATTTATGTATATTGATCCCTCTTCTGTAAAAAATAAAGAGGAGGACTGATAGTTGTGCATGGACAGTTAATTATATCTGCATAAACATAGAGAAGCTTGGAAAATACATATCAAATTATTAACTTTGCTTATTGAAGTAGGGTGGGATGAGATAAGAAATTGACTAGCTTTTAAAATGTTTTAATCTTATTTTATTTCTTTGAGGGGGCCAGATAGAGACACAGAGAGAATGTATGCCCCAGGGCATCTAGCCACTAGAAATAAACTCCAGACATTTGTGCCTCCTTGTGTGGCTGGATTTAAGTGGGTGCTAGGGAATTGAACTTGGGTCCTTTCCCTTCGCACGTTAAGTGCCTTAACCACTAAGCAATCTCTCCAGCCCTGATTGGCTTCTTTATAAACCTCTGCATATAGTTTCATCTGTTACTACATATGTATAGTTTATGCTCCTTTATTTTATTTTTTAATATTTCATTTATTTATTTGAGAGAGATTAACAGGTAGAGAGAGAGAGAGAGAGAGGAAGAGACAGAGAATGGGCATGCCAGGCCCTCTAGCCAGTGCAAACGAACTCCAGACACATGTGCCATGTTGTGCATATGGCTTACATGGGTTCTGGGGCATCAAACTGGGGCCTTAGGCTTTGCAGGCAAGCACCTTAACCGCCAAGCCATGTCCCCAGGCCTTATTTTATTTTAGAGTAATCCAGATAACTCAAGGAGAGATGAAAAGCATCAGAAACCACATTATTCTAGACAGATGAACATGAAGAAAAAGCCACTGGACAAGACCATGGCAGCATTTTCCATGAAGCACCTTAGAACCGATGGAACAGAGGGTGATGTCGAAAGAATATGGATCTCAGAAAAAAAAAAGAAAAGAAAAGAAAAGAGAAAAGAAAAGGAAATTCCAAAGGTAGTGAATACCAGATACAAAGATTCTTAGAAACACCTAACCTTCCTTTGGGAGCTTAATATTTAATATGGTCATCTTTTGTTTGCATACAGTTTTCCACTACACAAACACATGTATAAATTTTTTTTGAGGTTTGAACACTTTCTGTTGCATTATCTCATTTAGGAAGAACCCTGCCCTGTGCTGAACATTGCATTCCTACTGCAGGCAGAAGGAAACAATCTGAGAGATAAATGCAGCTGTTGTACAAGCACGCTGGCCTGAGACTCGGCATGGCAGCATCAAACCCCTACGCTTTGTTCAAAGAAGCCCTCACACCCTAAAGGTTCTTCCCAAGCCACAGGGAAATGGGCTGAAATGAGGCGCGCTTCCTCCCATTGAACAAGAGTAGTTTTCCGTCCCAAGCTGAGGCAGGCGGCTGTCCCCAAGAGGGACAGAAGTGTCAGAAGTACCCCGTAACCTCGGGAAAGTACCTGCACCCCTGCCTCGCCTTTTCTCCCTCCAAGTGGGACACTGGGCTTCCTGCGAAGATCAGGGGGTTTCGTGTGCACTGGCGGTGAACTTCTCGGAGGACGGGGCTTCCCGAGCTGCCGACCCCTGTCTGGGAAGCGACCCCTGGGAACGCGTTCCCGAGGACCATGTGGCGTGGGCCTTCCACCCTCACTCACCTCATGGTGAGAAAGGTCTGCTAAGGGGTCTAAGACTAAATATAAACTTAAACCACACCTGCTGAAAGCTGCAGGGCTGCCAGAAGCTGTTAGCAAAACCTGATATCTTTAGTAGTCACTATTTGTGTAAAAGAATGTGACAAACCAAGGCCAAGGCCAAAGGGGACCCACCCTGACCAAAGAAAACCTCGTGCAGCGAGCGTGCGTGTGAAATACAGTCGTGCCAATGGGAAGCTGCAGATACCAGCTCCATGTGGGAAAACTTAATTCCTCTTCCACAGCCTCAAAACAACAAATGATTCCAGCAGCCTTACCACAGCTCCTCCGGGCTACTGAAGCGCTAAGAGCGAGTAAATGCCATCAATAACCCAGGTGCTGAGAGACGCTGCTCTCCTGTGGCTGGTCTTCCTGGAGCCCGAGCAGCTTCTGCCGCTCACTCCTCACAGGCGCCCCAGGGCTCAGGCCCTTGCACCCAAGGTTCACCCAATGGGTGCTGTTGTACAGACATCAGGCTCTCCCAACTGAAAGATTTCCAGAGAAAAGCCAGCAAGTGACATGTGGATTTTAAAATATGATACCGCAACTCAAACACCCAGCCCCAGACCAGCAGCATGTGTTTAGATGGTCAAAACCCTGTGTACAACAAAGGTGGTTTTTCCCCCTATTGTTAAGAATGCAGTAGAATAAACAGATTACATAACTCTTCTTCCCTGTTTATGGAAAGCCTCAAAAATAATCTGGGAGGTGCTTATTCCCCTAAAACCAACCTGCACATCACTTATTGATCACAAGCTACTTGCTGTAGTTCAATTATTTGGTTACATAATATTTGTGGGAGGACTAAAGGGTTCTTTAGAGAAAGGAGTTATTATGTTTTAGTTGCTCTTGCTGTTGTTGGTGGCGTTTGAACATGGTAATAAGTGAGAAAAACAACCCATATTAACTTACATAGCCACAATCAAAGTTGAGTGAGCCCCCGTCTGAGTGAAACACAGAACTGGGCACTTTGGGGCATGAAAGTTTCTTAGACAAGACCTCTGCTTTCAATAACAGAACCTCCAGTTCTCTTCACTGGTTAAGTATAGTTGTCTTGTTTGTTTTCTTTTCTTTTGTCTTTGGGGGATTTTTTTTTTTTTGAGACATGATCTTGCTATATAACTGAGTCTGATCTTGTAATGTTCATAATCCTACTGCCTCAGTTTCCCCAGTAATAGGATTGCAGGCATGTGCCACCAAACCTGCAGAATTTAGTTTCAAATACCTGGTACAGTACATCTTTTTAAACGCTGTTTCTTGCTTATCAAATATGAGTGCCAACTGAAATAAGTCAAAGTAAGAGGCATTTTCCTACTACCTGGAGGATAGTACTTGATGTCACCATAAAGGGACATAATAGAGTACATTAGAGCATTGTGAAATGGAAGGGGTCATTTGTGTAGACCCTTTACTTGCAATGACAAAATAATTTTTCCTGGATTCTATATATTACCAAATGTTTTAATAAAAGAGAAAACAAGGAATGGAGGGTAAGAGAAAAGGAAGAGGAAGGGAACAAAAAAGAAAGGAGAAAGAAAAAAACACACATTCTATTGTTTTAGGACTGAATAAATCCTTCAGACAAATAGATATTCAGTTGGTCCCCAGCTGAAAAGGAGTCGCTTGAGTCATGCTCCTGCCTATGTGAGAGTAACGACCGCTTCATTCAAAAGTCCTGGCTCAGGTGGATATGGTGGCACATGTCTTTAATTCCAGCAATCAGGAGGCAGAGGGAGGAAGAGTGCATGAGTTCATGGCCAGCTTGAGACTACATAGTGAATTCCAGGTCAGCCTGCACTAAAGCAAGACCCTACCCCCGCCCCAAATTCCATGGTCACCCAAGAGGTGGCCTCAGTGTCAAACTCTCCCCCTGTCCCTGATTTTTGCCACAGCAGCCACTTCCCATCTCCTAACTGTTGCCTCTGTACTTGTGTTATATCCTCAGTGTCAGGTTTCAAGTGACAGTGCCCCAGATTGAGAAGCCATAATCCTGGCCAATGAGTCAAGGACTTCAGTCAGTAGTGCCACAAGCCAATCTGCTGAGGCAAATCAAGACTATCCGAGCATGTTGCTATGGCAGGAAGAGCCTGGTATTCAGACTCTGAAGTACCACCAGTGGGCCTGGAGCAATCTGGAAGTGGGCACAACAGGCTCTTCAGAGAAGCCTCTGTTCAGGTGTGGCTGCTCCAGAGTCAGGCCCTGGCTCTGGCTACAGGCAGAGGCTCCTGGAATCCTGGTACTCAGTGCAGGAGCTCAGTTCACATAGGCTTTGTGTTCCTAGGATTCAAATGCCCGTGTGTCACTGACCTGAAGACAAGGGAGCTGAGGAATGAAGACGCAGGACTCAGACGCAGAACTGAGATCACAGGACAAAGCGCAGCACTTCTCAAGCATGCCATCAGTCCCAGTGCCCACGCCACAAACAAGTTCTACTGAAATAGCTAGAAACTCCAGGAGGAAGACCATACACGGAGACAGGAGAAATTGTATTGCCAAAATCAAGTCTCTTAGCCATGCCAACACTCTTGAATTCTCACCCTCCAGACCAATCAGGTTTGAAAATTTGCACTGTGATGATTAACATTAATTGTCAACCTGACAATATCCAAAGTCACATAGGTTACAAACCTCTTAGCATGTCTGTGAGGGAGTTTCTAGATTGGGTTAACTGAGGTAGGAAGACCCACCCTAACTTTGTACAGAGCCATTGCATGGGCTGAGATGTGGGACCTCGCAAACAGAAGAGGAGCTGAGCACGGGGATCCATCAGTCTTAGCTTCCTGATGTTACATGATGTGACCAGTTGCTTCCTGCAGGCCACACCATCCCCTGCCATGATTGAGCCCACCTCAGACTGTGAGCCACAATGACCCCTTTCCTGAAATTGTTTTGTCAGGTATTTTGTCAGAGCAATGACAAAAATAACTAATACATGCACCCAAAGCATAATACGCGAGCAAAGCACAGACCTCAAAGGTCACACTAGTGGCCACAGAGATGCAGGGTTCTAACACTCAACATGTGTGCTTTGTTTCTTTGGAGACACTGGCAAGTATCCTGAGTCCTGATGGCAGAGGGGAATGATGCTATTGTGTCTCCCACAGCTTGAAAGTTGTTACCAAAGCAATGCAAAGAGCCAGTTCTCTTACTAGATTCCACGTGGCACATGAACTGGCAGGAAGCCCCTTTGAAGCATTTAGAGCACACTTCATTCCTTCAGTCTCATACATTTACTCAACCACTCTCTCAAAGGCATTTTAGTTCAAACAGCTATCAGAATGGGTATCCAATTCCACACTTTTCTCTTTATTATCACAAGAAAATACCATGACTGCTACTCAAGAGAGGGAGACCAAGTTTCTGTTTGATCATTTAATTTAGCAAATGTGTAGACAGTGAATGAAAGACCCAAGGTGAAACAGGATTGGACTCCTTTCATCCTTGACATGACATAATTTCCTCACTCTCTCTCTCTTTTTTTTTTTTTTTTTTTTTTTTGATTTTTCGAGGTAGGGTCTCACTCTAGTCCAGGCTGACCTGGAATTCACTACGGAGTTCCAGGTTGGCCTCGAACTCACGGCAATCCTCCCACCTCTGCCTCCCAAGTGCTGGGATTAAAGGCGTGCGCCACCACGCCCGGCTTCCTCACTCTCTTAACACACATGTCCTGTTTACTGTCACTCTTGAGGTTTCTTCTTGGGGCAGAAGATGGAGTTCAGTTGGCAGCCTGCTTGTCAGGCATGCATGAGGCACTGGGTTCTATGCCCAGCACTGCCTAAACCAGACATGGTGGCACATGTCTATCATTCTAGCACCTGGGAAGTGAGGGCAGGAGGATCAGGAGTTGATCATCCTCAGCTACATGTTGAGTTAGAGGCCAGTATGGATGACATGAGACACCATTTTAAAAGAAAAGAAGCAGCAAAACCATTCTTTAGAACCTGACCCATAATCTACAGTTCCACAGGCAGCACTGACTTAGATTCCATCCAAGGACCTGCAAATGTGATCCCAGAGCACACAGAGTTTCCCTGGTGTAGTAGATGGCTGTACATTGCTGGGATGAGCTTCCAAACCAGGCACAGTTATGGGAGAAAGGGATTTATTGAAGCTTACAGATAGAAGGGAAGTTCCATAGTGGCAGAAGCTAGCCCACTTTCACAGGTCTATGCAGAGAGAAATGCCACCGCCATCACCATAAGCAAGCACACTCCAGGAATATGAGGCAGAACTCCTGGCACTTTGCATCTCTTGAGAATGGAATTCCCCAAACATACCTTTGGGATGGACCCTAGGATCTTCCCACAGTGACACCTCCTCCAACCAGGCGGCTGGAGATGTAAAACAAAAACTTTAATAAATTCTTGAATGTATGGTGAAGAGACATCCGTTCAAACCACCACACCTGAGAAAAGCACCTGAGCTTCAAGGACCTCCCTAGCTTGCATTTCATCATGTCTCAGACCAAATAACACAAACCCTTCAAGTGTTGCCTTTATCCTTGATATCATCTTGGAGGCTTTCCAGAATATTGGAATGAAGTGCCCCAACACAGCGTCTGGTCAAGTGTCTCTGCTCATTATGTAGTCTGAGTTCCCCAGGAAGTTTGCAGGTAGAATGATGATCAGTCCTAGGGAGGTTTGGTAGAGACAAACAGGTTTCCTGCTGCTTACTCCCCCATTATCACAATCACTGACATTAAGTTCCATCCAACTCTCTTGTCACAGTGTCTCAGTAGCTGATAGGTGACACAAATCATAGAGATGGAAGCGCAGGCAATAGTGCGGCTGTGTAACCCATCCCATCCCCCACTCCTGCTTACAGCTCTATAAGCCCTTCTAAGGAAGAAGCCCTATAAGAGGAAAGAATGAATAAGAGATGATGGGTGTTTTTAAATTCAGAGTTAGAAAAATATCCCAACCCATAAAGCTTGAAAGGTCACCTCCCTTGGACTTCATCTCCACTACCGTATTTCTGCCAAAGGGCTCAGATCCTGTGTGATGACGAGTGAAGATGAGCTCAGGAGCCCTGGACTGGCCATTGCATCCCCAGCAATTCAGTGCAGCATCTCCAGCGCCCCCGCCCCCACCCCCACCAGGACTGATCTCCACTACCTCACCGTTAGAATGCTGGCCTTGGCGTATAGCCTGTGTTCTTTTTTGGGAATACATTTCCTGTCTCTTGTTCTAGGTCAAACACAGTGACTCATGCTTTAGTCTTAAACAACTGCAGTGTATTCTAGAATCACCAACCCAGGCCTCTTCATCCTTCTCAAGTGAGCTATGCATAATTCTTCCCATATATTTCTCATTTAAACCATTCTCTGTTCTTTCCCTCAAGACTTGTGAGAAATAACTAAGCTCAAATACAAAGTACACAAAATGACCACTAAAAATATTGGCTGTTAATAACTATTATTATCCATGTGCTGAGCTATATCTGTATCCCCAACCTGGGACCTGATAATTCATTTTTGTTTTTCTTTACATGTGTGTATGTGTATGCTAGTGCATATGCATGTTTGATATGTACATGTACATGTGTGCACATGCATGTGGAAACCAGAGATCGACATTGAATATCTCCTTGTACGGCTCTCCATCTTATGTATTGAGATAAGGTCTTTCATTGAGTCCAGAGCTCACTGATTCAGCTAGACTAGCTACACAGCCCGGGGATCTGCTGGTCGCCTGGGCTAGCGTGGGACCCTAACTTGAAAAACCAAAAATAAATAAATAAATAAATAAATAAATAAATAAACAAATTAAATTAAGAAATAGGAGATAATAACAGTGGATGGTTCAGCATGGTGAGAACTTGGAAGGCTGAAGTGGAAGGTTCCAATGTACCCACCTCAAAAAGACAAATACAAATAAATGGGGGCGGAAGGAAGGAGGGAAAGGGGAGAGGGAGGAGGTTTTGGAGACTTGCTCAAGATTTTCACTAGAGCAGAGGCAAGTTGGCGATAGATGGTAAGATGTCTGACTCCACTTTCCACTACTACAAAACCAGGTAAAATCTAAACATCTGAATTTCTCATCACCACTGCTGATCTCAGTTCGGGTTTAAAGTTGACAAAGCTGGAGCCCTGGTGGCCTAGGGAGTTCAGAAAAATGGAACTAAAGAAAAGTAATGGCTTCTGTCATTCCTTTTCTTTTGCAAATGTTTTCTTAGTGCATATTAGTTGTACAAAATACTGGGTTTCACTATGATATCTGCACATATGTATGCAATGTTATTTGTCATACCTACCCTCTGCTGCCCACCTTGTCTGTCCACTCCTCTATCTCAGCTGGCAGAGCCTGACATTGTCACATGCAGGGGCACCTAAAGGATACCTAGGGAGGCCAGGCCTTCTCGTGTTCATGAGGCATTCCATCAGGAACAGCCGTGCCCTTTCCCACCAGAGGATCACGTTGCACACATGGCTCTCATTAGCTTCCCATTATCACCATGACTACCCGGACATTCCTGCTCCTGTCATTGCTCCTACAAGCTTAATATATACTTGGAGTTATTTTCCTTAAAAACAAACAAGACCCTTCTTTATACAACTTTTTCTGTCTCCAGTATTTGCTACTTCTTCAATTAAGCATCACCAACAAGTCATAGTGTACTGGCTGTTTCTTTTTTTTTAGGTTTAAAAGATGCTAATTGAGTTAAATATGCATGAAGACATATGTTGAAATATTTAATTAAAACACATATGGACATTTAATTGATTGCCCATGGAGAGCAGGACACTGTTTTTAGAAAATATAACTGAGACTCAACAAATACTGATTGATTCCTACCACATGAACATTACCCTGGTGTATTTATGAAGTTGGAAAAATGTAATTTTATGGGACAAGATGATGATTGATTGGAATATAATGAAAAGACTCATCCAAGGCATTTCTCCATCCATCACTAGGAATAGCAAGTAACCCTGATGTTTCCATGCTGATCCCAGTAGGGATCAGCAAAGGGTCACTGCTCAGCTAGGATGAAACTCCAGAACTCCCCTCAGCACAGCTCCCAAGGCCACCTATATCACTCTATCAGAGTTCATCTAGTCACTCATTTGCCCCGCAGTTATGTATCAAGTAACAACCATGTACCAGACACAGTAATACGTGCTGGGCAATAGAGCAAACTACATAAAACTCAACTGCTGTCCTGCTGGAGGGCAAACATGTCAAAGTCACCAGTCCTGTGATGAGGTTGGCCTTTCATACAAATGCTGTTTCTATCCTTGACTCACATATCCATGTGTCACCTAGTATGTCCCTCAGGAGATAAGTAAGAAGGGGGAGGGAAATAGACACAGCTTCTCTGACAGTTAATTCAAGGTCTCATGGACTTGAAAATCTAGGTCAATAGACCGGTGCTAGGAGGATTTTTCTAGATGATATGCTACACCAAGGGTACATTAACCTGAATCTCCTGGGCTATAACTTAATAGAAAGTCCCATATAAGTTTATTTAAAATGGTCAAGGAAGTCATTTCCTGACCATGTCAGAGCCACCATTGTCTCCTGGTGTGGTGGTTTGATTCAGGTGTCCCCCATAAACTTAGGTGTTCTGAACCTAGGTTCCTAGCTGATGGAGATTTGAGCATTAACACTTCCTACAGGCAGTTAGAGGCAGGCTTATGGGTGTTATAGTCAGCTTCCTCTTGCCAGTGTTTGGCACACTCTCTTGCTACTGTTTTCCATCTGATGTTGCCCAGGAGGTGATGTCCACCCTCTGCTCATGTCATTGTTTTCCCCTGCCATTATGGAGCTTCCTCTCAAGTCTATAAGCTAAAAACAAACATTTTTTTTTTCCCACAAGCTGCTCTTGGTCAGGTGATTTCTGCCAGCAATGAGAACCTGACTGCAACACCTTATAACCCATAATCATACAATTCCTCACTGTTACATGAACATTTGGGCCATGGAGAATATAAGTTAGATTCCCTAGCCTCCCTTACATAAAGTGCCAACAAGATGATAGCAGAAGTGTATTTAACAACTTCTAAGACTCTTTCTCAAGAGATGAATAGGATGTATACTTCGCCGTCTTACACTTTCCTCCTAGTGGCTGCCTGGAAGACAGATACCATTGTCATGGAACTGAAGGATAAGGGCTTTGCCTTGGAGACAGTGGGTGATCTGGAAGGATCTTAGAATCCTGAGGACTTTTTACAGTGTAGACTCCACACTATCCCTGACTTGTGGTCCTAGATGCCTTTTTTTATTTTTTATTTTTTTTTGGCTTTTTCGAGGCAGAGTCTCACTCTAGCCCAGGCTGACCTAAAACTCACTCAGTAGTCCCAAGCTGGCCTCAAACTCACAGTGATCCTTTTACCTCTGCCTCCCAATTACTGGGATTAAAGGCATTGAAATGGGGGGCAGGGAAGAGGGAAATGATGGTATCAACTCATGATGTGTCCATATAAAGTATATTCATGATTTTTTAAAAGGCATGTGCCACCATGCCTGGCTTTCTAGAGACTTTTACATGAGAATTAAGCTTGCTCCTGCTTAAGTTATTGCTATTTCAGGTATGCATGTCTCACAGTGAAGCCTCATTGTCATAATATACTTACATGACAGGAGTCCTATACAGTGTGGGTTTCAGAAACGGCGTTACCTAGTGGCTACAGCACCGTTCTGTTATGGTATTAGTGGCCTATGTTCTCCACCATGTGCAGCACTCATTACAGGCTGGTTATAATATAGGGTAGGTATCTGGATCCTGTCCTCTTCACATGACAAGACAGACCTAAAAGAAGAGGGGAAGGCAGCATTCAGGTGTTATCCCAGAAGAGAGAAAATGAACTTGGTAAGGAATTGTCAACAAAGCTGGGCTTTGGTGGTATGGCCTGTCATTCGAACTACTTGGGATGCTGAGCCAGGAGGATCACAAGTTCCAGGCCAGCCTGGGCAATTTACTGAGACACTTTCTCAAAATTAAAAGTAAGAGAAACCTAGGGACATGTCTTAGTAGCAAGGTGCTTTCCTAATATATGCAAGGCTCAGGGTTCCATCCCCAGTACCCTAGGACCAAAACAAGAAACAAACAAGCAAAAGAAATCCCCAACAAACCTCTTCTGTTAGATTTGGGCATAAATTCAATTCTGAAACAAAAATTGGAAGCAGACAGTTTCTCCTTATACTTAGTAGAACAATTTTTGTGAAAAGAGGGCAGGAGATGACTGAAGAGAAGTTGAAATTGGAAGGAGAAAAAGCAAAATAACGTTCTGTTTACTTATTGGCATAACAAACCACAAAAGGCCTAGTAGCCTGAAATTAACAGTAATCTTGTTTATCTTATAAGCCTGCAGCTTGGACAGGACCAAACCATCTCTGTTGACTATGACGCAGCTACGGGAGAGGGCTAGCTGCCTCCCTCTGCCTCCGAGTGGTCTCACTGTGGTCCTCCAGCAGGGCAGCTTCAGTTTCTCCACACTTTTCCCAGGGTAGCCGAGAGCTCTGCAGGCACAGGTCCCAGGGCAGACAGCAGCGGGCGTGCTGCGTGTCCTGCCTACCGGCTTTCCTGACTTCGCCTTCGTTGCACAGGCAGTCACAAGGGACAGAAGACATCAACCCCACATCCTGGTGGTTCAGTGGACCGGCTCTGGAAGAGCATGAGAGACTGCAACTATTATAGCAATGTTGTTTCTTGAAAATTAATTCTGCCACAAGGAGAACGGGAGCTTGATGTACCACCAATTGTAGGTGCCACCAGGAGCTAAATCATACACACAGACACCTACCTGCTTCCTATGGAACATCATAGGTTTGTTTTGTGTTGTGTTCATTGTTGGAGGTCAACCCCAGCATGCTAGGAACACGCTTCTGAAGTACATACCTAGCCCGAGTGAGAGATGCTTTAAGAGACAGGACGCAACAAGCACAAAAGGACATACATGTGAGACAACACATGTTAGTTATCTAAATTTAGCCATACCACATTGCATATTGAAGTCAAAATGTCATGTTGCACAATAATCATACAATTTTCATTTGTGAATAAGAAATAATAAACTAGCCGGGCATGGTGGTGCACGCCTTTAATCCCAGCACTCAGGAGGCAGGGGTAAGAGGATTGCCATGAGTTTGAGGCCACCCTGAGACTACGTAGTGAATTCCAGGCCAGCCTGGGCTAGAGTGAGACCTTACCTCAAAAAAAAAAAAAAAATAATAATAAACTAATATAAGAAGACATAAGATGCAAAGTACTACAACAGTTCAAAAATGCAAGAGATGGGCTGGAGAGATGACTTAGTGGTTAAGCGCTTGCCTGTGAAGCCTAAGGACCCTGGTTCAAGGCTCGATTCCCCAGGACCCACGTTAGCCAGATGCACAAGGCGGCTGCACGCGTCTGGAGTTCGTTTGCAGTGGCTGGAGGCCATGGGGCGCCCACTCTCCTCTCTCTCTCTCTCTCTGTGCCTCTTTCTCTCTCTGTCTGTCACTCTCAAATAAATAAATAAAAATAAGTAAACAAAATTTTTTTTAAATGCAAGAGATTATAGTTCTCATTGTAGGTGTTGTGCAAAGAAGACAGTAAAAGTAACAGGCAGTGACAAGTGAGGAAGATGTACACCAGGGGGAACAAGGACGAGGGGATTCCAGTCAGAAGCAAGGTAAGTAAATCCTGGCACACAAGAAAATTCCTGGGAATGAGAATGCTATAATATAGCAAGCAGGTGGATCCAGAGGGGCGGGGACATGGCTGAGTCAGCCCAGCCAGTGCTGAGGTTTTCCTATGCCTCTCCAAGGAAACTGTAGGCAAAATAATTTGAATAATTTTTAAAAATATTTTATTATTTATTTACAGGCTGGAAGGATGGCTTAACAGTTAAGGCTTTTGCCTGCAAAGCCAAGGGACCCAGGTTCCATTCCCCAGGATCCACATTAGCCAGATGCACAAGGGGGCCCACGTGTCTGGAGTTTATTTGCAGTGGCAGAAGGCCCTGGCATGCCCAATCTCTCTCTCCCTCTTTCTCTGTCAGATAAATAAATAAAATATTTTATTATTTATTTGCAAGCAGAAAGAGGAGAGAATAAGTGTGCCAGGGCCTCCTGCCACTGCAAAATGAATTCCAGATATGTTCACCACTTTATGTATCTGGCTTTACAGGGGTACTGGGGAATCGAACCCAGGATGTCAGAGCTTGAAGGCAAGTGCCTTTAACCTCGGAGCCATCTCTCCAGCCCTGAATAAGTAAATTTAATGGAAGGCAAAGCAAGATCTATAGACATGCAGACCTGAGAGAGGTGGAGGAGGTGTATACATAGTAGGGGCCCCCTGGCAGAGATTTCCAAGTTATTGGGGTGGTTCAAATGGCTGACTGCGTCAACTACACACCACTGGGCTGACTTCCTTCTTGGCCCATTTCATGCTGCTATAGCAGAATCCTGGAACCTGTGTAATTTATACAGAGCAGAAATTGAACTCTGACAATTTTAAAAGATGAAATTTAAACCCAATTCCCCAGCCTTTGGTAAGGACGGTCTGATGACATCCTTATATGGTAGAAGGAGGGGGGGGGGAGATAATAATCCTCACCTGCAAACCCTTTTTTACAACACCATTAATCCATTCACAAGTGTAGGGTTTCCAAGACTTAAATGCCTCCCCAAAGTCTCCCCAGCACTGCATTGAAGACTAAGTCTCCAGTATATGAGTTTTAAGGGACACATTCAAACCATAGTGTATTCTACAAATGAAAGGATTGATTTTAATCTGCCAGGTGCTCTCAATGTATTTAACAGAAAATGATTGAATTCCCTGGCAACCAAGATGAGGAAGAGTGAGGCTAGAAGGAGACCTCCCTTGCTTTAGGCTCTGGCCACACTAAGAGCTAAGATCAATAACTTGCTACATCTGAAACCTGCTCATCACACAATGAAACACCCCCGAGAACTTTTACGAAATTGCTAATGCAGAGGTCTCACGTAGATTCTGATTTTGTTGATCAGGGTACATCCAGGACTTTTTCAGTATTGTCTCCACAACTTTTGAAGGCAATACTCTTCTGAGCATTGACTCAGAGAACACCATCTTAAAGGCTTAAGAGCTCAGAGTTCATCTTCACAGATGCAGTTCCTGGCTTGTAATAGCATTTCATCATTTCTCTGTAGGGGAACAGAAGAAACTCTGTGATGGGAGGGTAAATACCGACTCTTACGTATGTAATGTGCTAAACTTCCAAGTATGTAGCAGTGTCCGAATTTTATTCCAGCTCTGATGTGTGACACCATTTAGACTGGCAGAGGATCGCTCTGTTTCTGGCATTCTTCAGTGGAAGAGACATCTTTCTTACTAGACACTGAGGAATTTGGGCATCAATAACCCAGGCTGTGCATCCAATCCACTCATCTCCAAATTGGTCACTGCCTGTGACAGAACGCAAGCACATACTGCCTCTGCTACGTGACTTTCACTGAGCGCACACCTCGCTTTTCACCAAGGCAGTTAGCAATAACTTCAGTAATTTAGTAGGGGGAGCCCTTTAAACTTTCCTGCCATAGATTACTCACCTTAATTCATCACTACAATCATAAAAAGAACAACGAAACACATTCTAGGATGGTTCACCAACAGAGCATGAATTGTCCCCTGCTGTTTCCAGGATATTAAAATCAGGACTGGGAAAATCAGAAAGCCTCAGAGCCTGACAGAAACAAGGTACATAAGACACTGGCTTAATTCAGTTTAAGACTGAGGCCTAGAATCAAGTTCATTCAGAAAACAGAATCCCCACAATGGCGAGCCCACCTGGACCCAGCTCTTGAATGGATGCAGACAATTCCTGGCTTCTGTGGGCTAGTATGGTAAGAAAACACCAGCTTTCCACTGGGGTCTGTCAGCACTGTCCTGGGGCCACAGGTGCCAGTGTGCCCTGGGGGACCGCAGACTCAAGCACCACCCCAGCAGGTGTCCAGCTCTTTCAGACCTTGATTTTGTAGCAATCAGCTTTTTGTCACGGTGACAAAATTCCCCAGGAGAAACGATTTAAAACGGGAAACATTTATTTTGGCTCATGGACCGGAAGCTTTCGGTCCATCTTTGGCTGGCTCCATCGCTTTTAGGCTGCGGTGGTTGCAAGCATATGCCAGAGCAAGGCTCACGTCGCAGCCAGCGAGAAGCAGAGGGAGGTGAGGCAGAAAGGAGAGAGGGAAGGTTGAAGGAAAAGCTAACCCTTCAATGGCACGGCCCCCACCCACTTCCTCCAAATAGGCCCCACCTCCTCCTAGCTTTTTCAGCTGAAAACTCACCATTGATGATGTCAGTGTCCTCATAATCCTTCACTTCTCAAATGTGTTCCCCGGGAGTTGGGGGGCGGGGAGCTGTGACACTTCACACAGCTTCCCCATGCTGGGTAGAGTTGGACTCCACAGGGTCATCAGGGCGGGAAAGCCTTCAGCTTGGCCACGCCTCCCTCCTGCAGGCAGCTGTCCCTCCTGCTCTACAAGGATTGCCAGTTCTAGAAGGTGCTATGGTTTGTGGTGATGGCTTCTGGGCCCCAGTTTTGCCGCCACACTGCTACTTCATCCAACATGGGTGCCAGCTCTCATGTTGAGCCTCTCTCTCTCTCTCTCTCTCTCTCTCTCTCTCTCTCTCTCTCTGTGTGTGTGTGTGTGTGTGTGGCTTACTTAACACTTCATTCCTGGGACATACGCACTTCCCAAACGTGGGCCTTTATCACTTGTCGCAGTAAGTTACGTAGGGCAGAAACTCCCTCCGTGCCCGCTTGTCCTTTCAAGAAGACAGTGAACCCTGGCAGCCAAAGCCTAGGACCCTGGGGCCAGCAAGAAGCTGCTTACCCATGTAGAGTGTGCACTGGTGAGCCCAAGAGAAACGGGGCTTTTCCAGGTAAGCAAGCTGAAAATTAAATGCTCCCTGAGTAGGAAGAATGAACTAACTACCAAATTCTACCTTCTTTAAACTTTTTTTTTGTTGTTGTTGACAACTTCCATAATTATAGACAATAAACCATGATAATGCCTCACCCTCCTCCACTTTCCCCTTCACAAATCCACTCTCCATCATATCCCCCCTCAATTAGTCTCTCTTTTATTTTGCTTTTTGTTGTTGTTGTCGTCTTTTGAGGTAGGGTTTCACTCTAGCCCAGGCTGGCTTGAAATTCACTATGTAGTCTCAGGGTGGGCTTGAACTCACAGTGATCCTCCCACCTCTGCCTCCCAAGTGCTGGGATTAAAGGCATGCGCCACCACACTTGGCTCTCTCTTTTATTTTGGTGTCATCATCTTTTCCTCCTGTTATAAGGATCTTGTGTAGGTAGTACCAGGTACTGAGAGGTCATGGATATCCAGGCCATTTTGTGTCTGGAAGATTGCACTGTAAGCAGTCCTACCCTTCCTTCCTTTGCCTCTTACATTCCTTCTGCCACCTCTTCTGCAATGGACCCTGAGCCTTGGAAGGTGTGATAGAGATATCTCAGTGCTGAGCACTCCTCTGTCATTTCTTCTAAGCACTATGGTGCCTTATGAGTCATGAATGTTAAGAAAAATGCTTACAGGGCAGCTTAGTGAGCATAATACGTGCATTTAACCAGACAACAGCAGACATTACACTCCTAAGATTCAGGACTTCCCCTGCCATAGGCTTTTGACTAGGTTTTCAGCACCAGGTATGTATTCCCTCCCATGGAGTGGACCTCTAGTTCAATTAGAGAGCAGTTGGTTTCCCCTATAACAGACATGCCACTATTGCATCTGTTGGGTCATATGGTCTGGCTGGCCAAACTTAAGGCTTGCAGTATCCATGTTTATCACCGTTGATGACTTCTCTCTGCTATAGGGCTGCATGCAACATAGCTTTTTCCAACTTTCTGTCAGCTGGTCTACAGTGAGAAGATTTTCAGCTCAGCTCCAGCTTGATTTCTCAATGACCTGGAAGCCCCAGCATGAAATTGCATCCCCTTCTTACTATACGTGCTGCTCAGAATCTCAAAGCCAGCCTCATGATTGTACCCCTTCTGGACACTTGACTATAGTCACACCTGCTGGTTCCATCATGCCTCAGGCTCCTCGGCAAGGCTGCAGAACATTCTGAGAGTGTCCTGAGCAATGGCTGGATCACAGATGAATCCTGAAATGATGATGTACCCACAGCTGCTTCACGAGTCCATGTTTGTTTGTTTTACCTAAAACAAGGGTAACAAAGCAGAAAATTCAAATGAAAATGTCATTTGACTCTTGCGGCGAGCCCCCTGACCCGCAGGGAAGAACGACCACAAGACGAGGATCCTTCTTGATCACACTTTTATTGGAGAGCTCTTGGTTAACAGAAAGGTTGATGGCGAGGGGCGAGGAGGCGGGATGTGCAGCTACTTTTATAGAGGGAAGTGCAATGAGGCGCCCACTGATTGGTTGCTACCAGCTTGCCACCACCAGGCGCCACGGGATAGGCTCAGGACAGGTTGCGTCAAGCGCATGCGCGTACCTTGAATACGGTTGGCGCCAAGGCACTGTCGTAAAGAAGCTGAACACCACGAGGTTAGCGCCATCTTGTAATGGCGGATTAGATGTGGCTTCCTGCAGTGCCAGCGCCATCTAGTGTTGGCAACTAGATGTGGCCCCCTGCAGTTCCCCCTTTCTATTATAATGTGCAGCAGGTGAAGGTAGAGGTTTGATCTCTGATAAACAAAAGGACATTGTGAAGACCCCAGGCCAGGTGGCCAGCCAGGCTGGTGCCTCACCTGTCCGGTACCTTTTCTCAGAGATGGGATGTCGGTACCAACCCATATGCAATCAAACATGCCCTCCATGAGGCTGCTAAGAGCATACCTCATGTGCAGTACTTTGTCTCGCATCCTGAGCGTGATGAGTGCCGTGCTCCCAACACCAACCCTCTGCCCATCCTTGTGCAATGGGCACTTCAGGCCCTAAGGGTGCAAGGGCCAGGGGAAACTAGGTGCTCTTTAGGGCCGACAGCCAAATCTGGGGGGAGGACCCACACTCCAAAGCGGCAAGTGCCTGAGAAATGACCACCTTGTCCCGCCTGGTCTGGGCTCGCAGGCGGCAAACCAACCAGAGGCAAAGCACACATCCTCCCAAAAGTATATATGACTTTCTCAATACCCCCAGAAGTATTAAGACGCGTCCAGGATGGTCCGTATAATTTGCAAAAGATATTGAGAAGTACTATTTTCTGCACCAAATCTGGAATTACGTCTCTCTTGGGAAATTTTTCCCCATATCCTATCATCCTTAAACCAACCAAAGGCCTGTTTTCTCAGCCCTATACAAAAATTACGGGGTGAATCAATTGTGAAGCAAAGGGCTCCGATTTTCTCAAAACTCCGATCTTCCCCTAAGCTGACATACGTGGTATCCCCAATCACAGTGGGGAGACCCAGCTCCTTCTGAGTTGTGAAGAAGCGAGGGAAGACCGCTGCAGCATGATGTACTGGCAGGGGCTTAGGAAAGGCTGACAAGATGCCCCAGCGTTGTTCTCCTCTACTGAGTGCCAAGCACTGGAGGGTCAGCATCCACAGACTCGTCCACATCTGGTTTTTCTGGTTTCTCAGGATCATCCTGGCTCTCCAAGCTGTCCTCTAGAGAAGGTCGGACCGTCTTCACCAACCGACTAGGAACCCAGTGGGGTGATTCTTGGTCCTGTGGAAAAACACAAACAGCTCCCCTGGATCTTATTAAAATAGGATCCGGGCCTCTCCATTGACCAGTCAAAACATCTTTCCACTTAACCATCTCCTGTGGCCTGTTAGGCTCTGAGCAATGACGGTCAGCCGCCGGATGGCCCTGACTGTCCAAATTTTAAAAATTAAGAGTAAAGAGTGCTATGGATATAGTCACTCGTGGGACTGAGGGCAGAGCCTCCTCGACTCCCCCTTTTTGTTTTCTAAGACCAGGTATGGCATTCTGTCCTTAACGTCTGAGCTTATCTTTGAAGAGTTCTTAGTCCCTGCCTAGTAGAATTAGAGAGCTTAGTTGGGGCATGGCCAAAAACAACCTTGTCTTTGGCATCAATCAATCCTGTATCCAAAACCTGCAACATGTGGGCTGGAGAGATGGCTCAGTAGTTAAGGCACTTGCCTGCAAAGCCAAACGACCCAGTACCCACATAAAGCCAGATACACGGTGGCTCATGCATCTGGAGTTCATTTGCAACGGCTGGAGGCCCTGCTTTCTCTCTCCTTGTAAATAAATAAAATATTAAAATTTCAGAAAAACTGCAACATAATCTGGATGTGGTAACACACTCTTAGAATTCCAACACTCAGAAGGTGAAGGCAGGAGGATCATGAGCTCAAGGCCATCTTAGGCTATGCAGTAAGTATGACCCCAGCCTGTGTTACACAGCAAGTCTCTGTTTCAAAAGAAGCAAAACAAACAAATAAAACAACTTTCACTACCTCCAGACTGGAAGTCTTTTTCTCAGTCATACAACCTCCCCCTCCACAAGAGCCTTGATCCTTTCTCTCGCTCTCGCTCTCTCTCATGCTCCACCCATGGCTCTCTTAACTTGGCCTGTGGAGCCCTGGCTGCCTAGCCTACTAAAGAGTCAGGAGCTCCTCAGGGACCGGCTTCGCTGGCTCTACAGCTTTCAGTGTTACACCTGATTCGCTTCTTGAGGAGCCAGACAGCTGCAGGCCAGGTGCACATGTGTTGGTCCCTGCCAGAATCTACAGTCCACGCACACACTCCTCTCCTCCTAGTCCTGGGAAGCGCTGCCCTATGGGATTCCTAGCTACAGAAGGGTCTCAGCCAGCTGCCGTCTGCTGATGTTCTAATCAGGTGAGGAACAACACATGCCTCTCCTTCTCGCTGCCTGAAGTACAAAAAGGACCACCTAGTCAAGGTGTTTCATTTGTCAGGGGAGGGAGGGAAAAAAGATCTTACTATGTATCCTGGGCTGACCTCGAATGCAGTGTTCCTGCCTCAGTCTCGTCAATGCTAGAATGACAGATGCAGACTGTCATTCTGGGTGATCCTGTCATTTGGAGTGGTGGCATGGGCTACTGGTTATTGGCTGTTTATGGAGTTAGCATGTTTTATTAGTGATAGAGTGATAGGATAAAGAACCAAGCAGGGAGGAAGGGCTGAAAAAGAATGAAGGAAACCAATTTGCATGTAGCCAAGTTTGGCAGAATGAAGGAAACTGTAGACAAGTTAACATATAAATTGGGCCTTGAGGGATAGGTGAAAGTTTTTCATGGAGAAATGAAGGGTAGAAATGGAGAGTGAAAGAGAAACCCAAGCAAAAGAGAAAGAATGAGCAAAGCCTTCAGAATCAGGCCTTTATCTATATCTGGTGCAGCAGAGTCATAAAGTGTCAAGAAATTCATAAGTTGAGGATTATCTTTCCAAATGTAAGTGCTTTCGGCCACTGAGACAGAATGACATTTAGTGTGTGTTAAAATGCAGTTTCCAAGGCTGAGGAGATTGCCCTGTGGTTAAGAGGCTTGCCACTGAAGGATGAGGGCCTCTTGGAGACCACCAAGCTGGACTCTGCAGAAACCACGTTTATTGCTGCTCTATTCACAACAGCCAGGAAATGGAACCAGCCTTGGTGCTCGTCAACTGGTGGATAGATGAATAGATGGAGTTTTATTAAGCTGTAAATAAAAATAAAATTAACAAATTTGCAGGGAAAAGGATGAATCTGAAAAGGATTATACTGAGTGATTGTACCAAGGCTCAGAAAGTTAAACTCTGCATGTTCTCCCTCATATGTGGAGTCTAGCTTCAAATGTTTAGATTTGTATATGATTTAGAGTGAAAGTCAGTAGTAGAGGCCACAAAGCTAGAAAGGAGCTATGAGGGAGGGAAGATAGAGGAAGCTTAAAGGGAGGGTACAGTAGATATGTAAGTAGAGGGACAGAAACTGGAGAGTGAAATTGTCTAAGTGGGGTCAAGGGTTGGGATGGAGGAGAGGAAGGGATGAGAAGAGTATGAATCAAAATTAAAGATGCTTTGAATAAACCATATACAAACTTCCTTCTTTGCTATCTAGTAATATATATGTTTAAAAATAGAGAATTTGAGCGGAAGTATCCTGTGGAGGTAGATAATGGCATGCCCAGAAACCATAGATTGTTAATAGAAAATTTCAGTGCCAAGGGAGGGACACCTTCAAGCAAGTTCTTAGTCAGGTTGACCTCTGATGCCCCCAAATTGCTGTAGACCATTTCCAAGGTTCTTGGTTTCCCACCAGAACTAGATGATAAGGCCATATTGGTTAAGACTCAAAATGCCTGGGCTGCAGGACATTGAGAAATTAACCTGGAGCTGAGCTGGAAGCCTCCTCCCTGTTGACTAGCTATCAGGATACTGGAAAGAGCTATGCAGCCTGTTGGAGAAGAAAAGTCATCAACGGTATTGACTAGCAGTGGATTATGGCTGTCCAGCCATGCCAAATGTACCAACTTGTGTAATAGTGGCATATCTGTTATGGGGAAACTAACTGTTCTCTGATTGAATTGAAGACCCACCGCAGCAGAACTAATTCCTGCCTGGTACTGAAAACCTAATGAAAAGCCTGTGGCTGAGGAGCTCATAAGCCCTAGAGGGAAAAATACTACTGTTGTCCAGCTAAATGGGCACATTATACTAACCACACTGCCCTCTGAGCACTTATTTTTTATGCCCATATATTAATGCTTCTCTCACTTTTGGTTAAAGAAGCTTCTCTTTTCAGATGGAGGTGACCACTGGGATTACTGAAAACTCACCAAAGTGCTGAGAAATGACAGTGCAGTGTTGAGCACTAAGTGAGACAATTTTATCATTAACCTCCAAGGGTCAGAGACCACTGTGGAAGAGGCGGCAGAAAGAATGTAAAGGCCAAAGGAAGGGGAGGAGTGTTTACAATACTGTTTTCCAGACCAAAAGTGGTTATGGTATTCATGAGTGACTGATGCTACCAACACAAGACTTGTATAATAGGAAGGGGGAAATGATGGCATTAAAATAGAAGGAAGACTAGGTGGAAAAAGGGATTCAGTGGAGTAAGGGCTTGGAAGGGGGAAAAGGAGGGTGGCAGTAGGGGATTATGAACATGGTATACTGTCTATATGTATGGAACTTGTCAATAAGAAGTTAAAAAATAAAGCTGGGGCTGGAAAGATGGTTCAATGGTTAAAACACTTACATGCAGGGCTGGAGGGATGGCTTAGTGATTAAGGCATTTGCCTGCGAAGCCAAAGGACCCAGGTTCAATTCACAAGGGGGCGCACACGTCTGGAGTTTGTTTGCAGTGGCTGAAGGCCCTGGCATGACCATCCTCCCTCCCTCCCTCCCTCTCTCTCTCTCTCTCTCTCTCTCTGTCTTCCTCTTTCTCTATCAAATAAATAAATAAATAAAAATAAAATATTAAAAAAGACACTTGCATGCAAAGCCTAACAACCTGAGTTCGGTTTCCCAGTACCCACATAAAGCTAGACGTACAAAGTGGCACTGCAATGGAATTTGTTTGCAGCGGCGAAAGGCTCTGGCATACCCATTCTCTCTGTGGCACATGCCTTTAGTGTCAGTGCTTTGGAGGTAGAGGTAGGAAGATTGCCATGAGTTTGAGGCCACCCTGAGAATACATAGTGAATTCTAGTACAGACTGGGCTAGAGCAAGACCCTACCTCAAAATAAATAAATAAATAAATAAATAAAAAGCTTCAACATATTGGCATAAGCAATGACTTTCTAAATATAACCCCCGTTGCTCAGGAAATAAAACCACTAATCAACCACTGGGACCCCATGAAATCAAAAAGCTTTTATACAACAAAGAGCACTGTGAATAGAGCAAAGAGGCAACCTACACAATGGGAGAACATCTTTGCCAGCTATACATCTGAAAGAAGGTTAATATCCAGGATATACAAAGAAGTCAAAAATAAATAAATAATACGAAATCGAACAACCCAATTTTAAAAACTGGGCCATGGAACTAAATAGAGAGTTCTCAAAAGAAGAAATACAGATGGCATATAAACATCTAAAAAAATGTTCTACATCCTTAGTCGTCAGGGAGATGCAAATTAAAATTACTTTGAGATTCCATCTCACTCCTGTCAAAATGACTATCATCAAGAAAACAAATGACAATAAATGCTGGCAAGGGTGCAGAAAAAGAGGAACCCTTCTACATTGTTGATGGGAATGTAAACTGACACAGATATTGTGGAAATCAGTGTGGAGGTTCCTGAGACAGCTAAAAGTAGATTTCCCATATGACCCAGCTATACCATTCCTAGGTATATATTTTAATGATTCTTCTCACTACCTTAGAGATAGTTGCACAACCATATCTACTGCTGCACTATTCACAATAGCTAGGAAATGGGACCAGCCTAGATGTCCCTAAATTGATGAGTGCATAATAAAGATATGGTATATTTATACAACGGAGTTCTATTCAGTAGTAAAGAAGAATGAAATTTGCAGGGAAATGGATGGATCTGGAAAGGATTATACTTAGTGAGGTAACCCAGGCCCAGGAAGCCAAATGTTGCACATTCTCTCTCATATGTGGATCTTAGCTACAAATGTTTAGATTTTTACAAGAGTTAGAATAAAAATTGGTAGCAGAGACCAGTAAGCTAGAAAGGGTTATAAGGGAGGGAGGACTTAAGAAAATGGTATTCTATATATTTAAGTAGATGAACAGATTACTGGCCGTGCAATGGCCTAAGTGAGGTCAGGGAAGAGATTGAGTAAAGGAAGGGTAGAGATGGCTTAATCAAAATCTAAGAGGGTATGAATAAGCCATATGGAAACCTACTTTTTTGAGTAATGGTGCACCCAGAAGCCATAGACTGGTACTAGAAAAATTTCAGTGCCAGGTATGGGATACCTTCCAGTGAATTGTTGACCAGAGAGGTCCCTGGTGCCCCCAAAACATTATAGGCCATTGCCAAGGCTCTTGGTTTCCCACCAGAAATAGATGGTAAAACTCTATTGCTGAAGACTCCACATGCTTTGGCTGCAAGGTCATCAGTGGAGATAAACAACAATGGACACTGCAAGCCTTAAGTTTGGCTGGCCAGACCAAATGACTCAACTGGTACAATAGTGGCATGTCTGTTACAGGGGAAACCAAACACTCTTTAACTGGACTGGAGACCTGCTCTTTGAGAGGGAATACATGTCTGATACTAAAAACCTAATTGAAAGCCTGTGGCAGGAGAGGTCATGAGCCCTAGCAGTGTAATGCCTGCTGTTGTCTGACTAAATGCATACATTATGCTCACCAAACTGCCCCATAAGCACTTTTGTTAACATTCATGCCCATATATTAATGCTACTTTTCACTTTTGGTTAGAGAAGCTTTTCTTTTCAGATGGCAGTGACCTCCAGGATGACTCAGAAGGCGCCATGGTGCTGAGAAGAAGTGACAGAGGAGTGCTCAGCACTGAAATATTTCTATCACACCTTCCAAGGCTCAAGATCCATTGTGGAAGATGTGGCCAAAAGAATGTAAGAGCCAAAGGAAGGAAGGGTAGGACTCCTTACAATGCACTCTTCCAGACCCAAAATGGCCTGGATATACATGACCTCACAGTGCCTAGCACAACCTTTACAAGGCCATCATAGTAGGAGGAAAAGTTAGTGACATCAAAATAACAAAAGAAACTAATTGAGAGAGAGAGGAGATATGATGGAGAGTGGATCTGTGAAAGCAAAAGTGGGGAAGGGGAGGGTATTATCATGGTTTATTGTCTATAATTATAGACATTGTCAATAAAAAAAGTTAAAAACAAAAAGCCGGGTTTGGCCAGTGTGGTGGTTTGATTCAGGTGTCCCCATAAACTTAGGTGTTCTGAATGCTAGGTTCCCAGCTGATGGAGATTTGGGAATTAATGCCTCCTGGAGGGAGTGTATTGTTGGGGGTGGGCTTATGGGTGTTATAGCCAGCTTCCCCATGCCAGTGTTTGGCACACTCTTCTGTTGCTATTGTCCACCTTATGTTGGCCAGGGGGTGATGTTCACCCTCTGCTCATGCCATCATTTCCCCCTGCCGTCGTAGAGCCTCCCCTTGAGCCTGTAAACTGTAGCCCGCGTAGTCGTCTCGCCAGCAAGAACGCACACGGACACCAGGATCCTTCTGCAGCAAGCGTTTATTGCAGTTAACAGATGAAAAGAGGAAGACCCAGAGCCCCAAAATGGCGCCACTTATATAGCCCCTAGGCGGCGTGTACTCTGCTGATTGGCTGCGCGCTCATCACCCCGTATGACGCCCCGGGCTGGGCAGTGACTTGGCGTGCTTTCACCACTTGCACATGCGCTATTCTACTTGTTCACCAGGACCAAGGCCGGCTGTCAGCGCCATCTTGTAATGGCGATCACACTCTCTCGGCTCTCCACAGTAAACCAAAATAAATCTCTTTTTCCCAGAAGCTGCTCTTGGTTGGGTGATTTCTACCAGCAATGCGAACCTGACTGCAACAGCCAGTCTTCAGGGGGTAGGCAGAGGGATTGGAGAATTGCTGGGGCTCTTTAAGGGTCTCTCGTTGGAGCTGAGGGAGGGACCTCATCTTAAAGGCAAGTATTCTGACCTTTCTATGCATGTGCATGGTTCATGTGCATTTGTGCACACACACATGCCACATCACATATTCTACATACACTCATATGCAAAAAAAGGTGCAGATTCCAAGTATTATGCTACCACATGCCTATAATCCCAGCAGAGGGGAGCCAGAGAGAGGAGGATTATCACCTTGGCTATGTAGCCAGTACCAAGCTAGCTAGTGCTACATAGAAAGACTCTGTCTCAATTTTTAAAAAGGTGAAAAAATAATAAAAAATGAAAAAGAATGAACATTGGACCTGGTGGCACATGCCTGTAATTCCATTTGCTGAAGATCCTGAAGAGGAGTTGGAAATTTGAAACAACCTGGGAAACTTAAAATTTTTTAAAGGTCTGAGTATGTAATTACTAGCAGAGAGCTTACCTAGCATATATGCAAGACCCTGGGTTCAATCCTAATTACCAAAAAATGTGACACACAGTTGGTGGATAGATGATAGATGATGATGATAGATAGATAGATAGATAGATAGATAGATAGATAGATAGATAGATGAAATATTGATGAGTGGAAAGAAAATCAAGGGGTATGTAATACACATAGCATAATTTTACAGAGTGATGTCCCATAAACTCTATATATACATAAACGCACAACATTAAAATAGTATATGATGGTTCTTGGAAGGGGCCTTACTGATAATAGTGGCCCATGGAATGAGTTAAGCCTGGGAAAGATGGCCAAACTATACTCTTATTTTTACAAAGAGAAAGTATTTAGATATACTGTGTAACTAAAATCTAACTCTGACACAATGGCACATATTAAAACAGAGCTGGCTCTGGATTCAAGCCTGGCCCACTCCTCAGTATTGCTCCCAAAGTGACATTGGCCACACGCGCACTTGGCCCCGCTCGGTCAAGCCAGAGATGGTAAACAGATGGGACTGGGGTAAAGCACTCTGTCTCCCCACAAACCACAGCTAAACGTGAGCACAAAATAGAAGAGGCTTCAGTATGCAGTCCCGTTTCACACGAGTTCTCTTGAATCTAGAATAGATAGCCTGATCCTCGCTTACTTAGGCACACGTGTTGCTGAGCAGCCCAGCCGAGCCCAGCAGGAAGGATTTTCTTGCAGGAAAAGCATTCTGGTTTGGAAAGATAAGTACCCAACCATGCCACCACGTAATAAAAGACAAAGGGCCCCGGTGTACATTTTGTTCTCATGTGTTTTCTCTCTCTACTGTCGGGGAACAGGAAGAATATTCTGCTAGCAATGGTTAGTAAAGATGTAAGTTTGCCATTGGGATTTGCACCTAGTGGTGAAACAACATAAATAGCAAGGTAACACTTAATTTTCCATGCACAGCTATTGTTAATTCATGCAATACCCTCGCCAGGGCCCATACTCAACTCAAGCAAACCTGTTGAAGTCACACACAAGAAACTGCCTAGAAGCCAAACTTTGTTGTTAAATTGAATTAAGTGTTTTATGTGTCGCTTTTTGAAAAATAAATCCCATGAGACATTTACCAGACCAGAAACTGCAGAACTACTTAAGGTTTCGTCCCCACCCCGGCCCCTCCAACCCCACCCCACGGAGATGCGTGCACGTCTTGACTCTGCAGCAGCAGGTTTTCCATGGAGGGTCCCAGTAGGGATTGCTCAAGGTAAATGTAGGTCAAAATTAAAAGGCTGAAATGATTCTACCTGGATGTTTTTTCTTAATACCCAAGGCACAGTGGCAATGACAAGCTCCTAGAGTGACACATTACTTTGTAAATTCTTCCTTCCGAGTGACCTGCAATGTGACCATTGCTCTTGGAGCCATCAGCAATGCTGTTTTCTCCTCTACATGTCACTTACAAGTAAGAGCACACTTTGTGTTTTCTCTTGTAAGCTTAGTCCAGGGTTAATCAACAAATCTTGACCATGCACATGAAATATAATACAATGTATGCAGTGTGCATCTTACGAGGTGGTACACTACTAATCAAATATCAACAAAGATAAGGCTGGGAGGAAGCTCCGATGACCAAGTGCTTGTGGTGCAAGCATGAGGACCAGAGCTCAGGCCCTCGAACCCATGTCTGAAAGCTGGGCATGGTGGTGTATGCTTGTAATCCCATTCCCGGGGAGGCAGAGATGGGGGCCCAACCCTCCTGGGACTTGCTGGCCAATCAGTCTAGCTTAAGTGGACAGCTTCAGACCAGTGAGTGACCCTGTCTCAAAAACAAAAAAGAGGAAAAAGGTTGGGGAAATGGCTCAGTGATTTCGGTGGTCAAAGGCACTTGTTTGCAAAGCCTGTCACTCCAGGTTTGATTCCCCAGTAGCCATATAAAGCCAGATGCACAGTCGCTATGCATCTTTCTATTGTTTGCAGTGGCAAAGAGGCACTGGCATGCCCATACACTCTCCATCCCCCACCTTGCTCTTCTCACAAATAAATGTATTTAAAAAAATTTAAAGGGGCTGGATAGATGGCTTAGCATTTAAGGCATTTGCCTATGAAGCCTAAGGAGTCCTGGCTTGACTCTCTAGTACCCATGTAAGCCAGATACACAAGGTGGTGCATACATTTGGAATTCATTTGCAGTGGCTAGAGGCCCTGGCCTGCCCATGCTCGCTCTCTCTCTCTCTCTCTCCCTCTCTTTCTCTCTCAAACAAATAAACAAAATATTTTTAAAAAATTAAAAGACAGATGGTAGCCGGGCATGATGGTGCATGCCTTTAATCTTTAATCCCAGCACTCAGGAGGCAGATGTAGGAGAATCGCCATGAGTTTGAAGCTACCCTGAGACTACATAGTTAAGTTCCAGGTCAGCCTAGGCTAGAGTGAGACTATACCTCAAAAGAAATAAAAAAGATGGATGGCATTCTTGAGGAAAAACACCCCAAGGATGTTCATACCCACCCACACCCATGCCAACACATATCCATCTGCCCCTTACACACATACACACAATTCACATATTATGGTCCAGAAAAAGAGAAAGGTAAACAGTTGAATGCTTTGGTAGATGTAGGCAAAGCCTGCATAGATGCTGATGGGACTCTGGGAGACATCTTAAAGGAAATGTCATCTAAGCAGACGAAGAAGAGCAGTGCATCAGGAATGCTTTCAGTTACAGTAATAGAAAAATCTAATTTACAGAAATGCTAACACATAGCAAGAATTCTGGAACTGGAGAGATTGCTCAGTCGTTAAAACTGCTTGGTTGTAAAGCCTGACAGCCTGGGTTAAATTCCCCAGTACTCACATAAAGCCAGACGAACAAAATGGTGCATGTGTCTGGAGTTGGTTCACGGTGGCAGGAGGTCCCGATGTATCCACACCTTCTCTCTCTCTCTCTCTCTCTCTCTTTCTCTTTCTCTCTCTCTCCCTCTCAAATAAATTAATTAATTAAGAAAAGAATTCTGGAGGTGAGTAGCTCATATATTCAGAAAGAGGTTACAGTATACAGGGCTGCCATTTGTCAAGTCTTGGCTTTTCCCTCATGTTTGTTGCCACATGGTTTGTTAAGAATGTTCCAACTCCAGGCCAGTGCAGTGGCATATGCCTTTAATCCCCACATTCAGGAAGCAGAGATAGGAGGATTGCTATGAGATGGAAGCCAACCTGAGACTATATAGTGAATTGAATTCCAGGTCAGCATGGGCTAGAGCAAAACCCTACCTCAAAAAAAAGAAAAAAGGAAATAAAGAAAGAAAGAAAGAAAGGAAGGAAGGAAGGAAAGAAGGAGGGAGGGAGGGGGAGGGAGGAAGGAAAAAAGAAAGAAGGAAGGAAGGAGAAAGAAGAAGGAAAGGAGGGAGGGAAGAAGGAAGGAAGGAAGGAGAAAGAAAGGAGGGAGCGAAGAAGGAAGGAAGGAAGGAAGGAAGGAAGGAAGGAAGGAAGGAAGGAAGGAAGGAAGGAGAAAGAAAGAAAGAAAGAAAGAAAGAAAGAAAGAGAGGAGGGAGGGAAGAAGGAAGGAAGGAAGGAGAAAGAAAGGAGGGAGGGAAGAAGGAAGGAAGGAAGGAAGGAAGGAAGGAAGGAAGGAAGGAGAAAGAAAGAAAGAAAGAAAGAAAGAAAGAAAGAAAGAAAGAAAGAGAGGAGGGAGGGAAGAAGGAAGGAAGGAAGGAGAAACAAAGAAGAAAGGAAGGAAGGAAGGAAAAAGAAAGAAAAGAAGGAAGGAGAAAGAAGGAAGGGAGGAAGGAAGGAAGGAAGGAAGGAAGGAAGGAAGGAAGGAAGGAAGGAAGGAAAGAAGGAAGATGTTCCAGCTTCAGGCATCACCCCAAGGGGAAACAAGGATGAACCAAGCCAGCTATATCTATCCCATTACCGTCAGGTTTAAAAAGTCTCAATGCTGTCTTCTGGGTGTGACATGACCGCCACACTCAAAAACTCACAGCAGCAGCTGTTTCTTGTCCAAAACTGAGCCCACCCACCACTCTCAGAGTAGCTGTCGCGGATAACGGCCGCTGGAGGAGGCAGAGTCTTGTTCTTCAGTGGTGCGCCACCGGTAAGTTGCCCACAGTCTGATAAATAACTCCCTACCCAAGCTCGTGCAAGCAACCCTTATTTCGGGCAGTGGGTCACACACACGCAAAAGACATGGAAGTGGGAAGGGGATTACTTTGGGAGAAGAGGCTTAGTCGAAGTGGGCAAGGAATAAGAGGGTCATGGGGGTAAATAAGCTGAAAATACATTATGTACATGAATGAAATTGCCAAACGTAAAATAAAGATACTGAATTAAAATTAAGTCCCCAATAAGTTTGTTGTTAGGATGCACAAGCTGTAGAACAAGATGACATGACTGACTGCCTGCAGCCCGTGGGAATGCTGCATTTACACGCAGTAGATAATTCATCCTCAATCACGGAGGTGGCAAGGGGAGAGGGTGACTTTAAAAAATCACTGAGTTTGCTCCAGACAAGTAAGCATTAGGGGAAAAGTATAGACATTCCAAGGAAGGAGGGCAATGTGGGCACATGTCTGTATGTATCATTTCAGTCCGTCCTCACAGCCCTTCTATGAGGTAGTGACAGTTAAAATGCTCATTTTATACATACAAGACCTTCATAAGATATCCAAAGGATGTGAGTATGTGAGCAGACTAGAATTTTAACTTAGTAGGTCTGACTGCTAAAAAATGTACTTTCTATTGTTTTGTTTTTCTAGATGGGGCCTTGCTCTAGCCCAGGCTGACCTGGAACTCACTCTGTAGTCCCCTGCTGGCCTTGAACTCATAGCAGTCCTCCTATATCTGCCTCCTGAGCACTGGGATTAAAGGCATTTGCCACCAGGCCTGGCTTCTATGATTTTTTTTCTTTTCTCAATTTTTATTAATATTTTCCATGATTATAAAAAATATCCCATGGTAGTACCCTCCCCCCCCCCACTTTCCCCTTTGAAATTCCATTCTCCATCATATCCCCTCCCCATCTCAATCTTTCTACTGACATATATACAATACCAACCTAATAAATGCCCTCCTCCCTTCCTTTCTCTTCCCTTTCTATCTCCTTTTTAACTTACTGGCCTCTGCTACTGAGTTTTTTCCTTCTCACACAGAAGCCCAATCATCTGTAGCTAGGATCCACATATGAGGGAGAACATGTGGCGCTTGGCTTTCTGGGCCTGGGTTACCTCACTTAGTATAATCCTTTCCAGATCCATCCATTTTCCTGCAAATTTCATAACTTAATTTTTCCTTACTGCTGAGTAAAACTCCATTGTATAAATGTGCCATATCTTCATTATCCACTCATCAGTTGAGGGACATCTAGGCTGCTTCCATTTCCCAGCTATTATAAATTGAGCAGCAATAAACATGGTTGAGCACGTACTTCTAAGGAAATGAGATAAGTCCTTAGGATATATGCCTAGGAGTGCTATAGCTGGGTCATATGGTAGATCAATCTTTAGCTGTTTTAGGAACCTCCTCACTGATTTCCACAATGGCTGGACCAGATTGCATTCCCACCAACAGTGTAGAAGGGTTCCTCTTTTTCCACATCCCCACCAACATTTATGATCATTTGTTTTCATGATAGTAGCCAATCTGACAGGAGTGAGATGGAATCTCAATGTAGTTTTAATCTGCATTTCCCTGATGACTAGTGACGTAGAACATTTTTTAGATGCTTATATGCCATTCATATTTCTTCCTTTGAGAATTCTCTATTTAGCTCCATAGCCCATTTTTTGATTAGCTTGTTTGATTCCTTATTATTTAACTTCTTGAGTTCTTTGTATATCCTAGATATTAATCTTCTATCAGATATATAGCTGGCGAAGATTTTTTTTTCCCATTTGTAGGTTGCCTCTTTGCTTTATTCACCGTGTCCTTTGCAGTGAAAAATCTATGTAATTTCATGAGGTCCCAGTGGTTAATCTGTGGTTTTATTTCCTGAGCAATTGGGGTTGTATTCAGAAAGTCTTTGCCAAGACCAATATGTTGAAGGGTTTCCTCGACTTTTTCCTCTAGTAGTTTCAGAGTTTCAGGTCTGATGTTAAGGTCTTTAGTCCATTTGGACTTAATCCTTGTGCATGGAGAGAGAAGAATCTATTTTCATCCTTCTACAGATATATATCCAGTTTTCCCAACACCATTTGCTAAAGAGGCTGTCTTTTCTCCAATGATTATTTTTGGCATTTTTATCGAATATCAGGTGGCTATAGCTACGTGGAGTTACATTTGGGTCCTCTATTCTGTTCCATTGATCTGCAAGTCTGCTTTTGTGCCAGTACCATGCTGTTTTTGTTACTATGGCTCTGTAGTATAGGTTAAAATCAGGTATGGTGATACCACCAGCCTTATTTTTGTTGCTCAGTATTATTTTAGATATTCGAGGTTTTTTGTGATTCCAAATGAATTTTTGGATTGTTTTTTCTATTTCCATGAAGAATGCCTTTGGAATTTTGATAGGGATTGCATTAAATGTGTAGATTGCTTTTGGTAAGATTGCCATTTTCACAATATTGATTCTTCCAATCCAGGAACAAGGGATGTTTTTCCACTTCCTAGTGTCTTCTGCAATTTCTTGCTTGAGTGTTTTAAAGTTCTCATTGTAGAGATTCTTTACTTCCTTGGTTAGGTTTATTCCAAGGTACTTTATTTTTTTTTTGATGCAATTGTGAATGGGAGTGATTCTCTGATCTCATCCTCTGTGTGTTTGTTGTTAGCATATATGAAGGCTACTGATTTCTGTGTATTTATTTTGTATCCTGCTACATGGCTGTAGGTTTTTATCAGCTCTAACAGTTTGCTAGTAGAGTCTTTAGGGTCCTTTATATATAGAATCATGTCATCTGCAAATAATGATAACTTGACCTCTTCCTTTCCAATTTGTATCCCTTTTATGCATGTCTCTTGTCTTATTGCTATGGCTAAGACTTCCAGAACTACATTAAATAAAAGTGGGGACAGTGGACACCCTGTCTTGTTCCTGATTTTAGTGGAAAAGCTTCCAGTTTTTCCCCATTTACTAATATGTTGGCTGTAGGCTTAACATAAATAGCCCTTATTATATTGAGATATGTTCCTTCTATTCCCAGTCTCTGTAGGACTTTTATCATGAAGGAATGTTGGATTTTGTCGAATGCTTTCTCTGCGTCTGAGATGATCATGTGATTTTTGTCCTTCAACCCATTTATATAATATATGACATTTATAGATTTGTATATGTTGTACCATCCCTGCATCTCTGGGATAAAGCCTCCTTGGTCAGGGCGAATGATCTTTCTGATATATTCTTGTATTCTGTTTGCCAATATTTTGTTGAGGAGTTTTGCATCTATGTTCATGAGGGAGATTGGTCTGTAATTTTCTTTCTTTTTCTATCTTTGCCTGGTTTTGGTATCAGAGTGATGCTGGCTTCATAGAAGGAGTTTGGTAGAATTCCTTCTTTTCCTATTTCATGGAAAAGTTTAAGAAGCAATGGTGTTAGCTCTTCCTTGAAGGTCTGGTAAAATTCAGCAGTGAATCCATCTGGGCCTGGGCTTTTTTTAGTGGGGATATTTTTGATAACTGTTAGGATCTCCATGCTTGTTATAGGTCTATTTAAGTGATTAATCTCATCTTGATTTAATTTAGGTAGGTCATATAAATCAAGGAAATCATCCATTTCTTTCAGATTTTCATACTTTGTGGAGTATATGCTTTTATAATATTTCTATGATTTTTATAATCAGGAAAATTGCCGTGTTTCTGATGACTGTTACAGGGGCTTCCATCCAGCATTGTATGTGTTATTTGTGAATGAGTATGCTGAGGCGAATCTTGCCCTCCATCAGGAAGGACTCAGATAACCCAGAAACACAAACTAAATGTGGAGGAGAGTACTTATAGTAGGTCAGAACTAAAATCCTCAAGGAAAGCCATGAGAGATTTAGACTTGGAGATTCTATGGTGTAAAAATGAAGGTGAGGAGGCGCATGTGATCATCTGGTGGAAAAAAATGTGAATAGAAATCACCTCACTTTGAAAGAGCAGCATCCAAAGTACAGCTACTCCCTCTGACCATTTGGACATCTGCAGGTAAGTGAGTCATCTTCTCCCCCCATCAGTGTTCCTACCTGTAGAGTGGAAATAGCACACCTTATCTCAATCAGTTCATTATATAGATAGATATAGATATAGATTAGATATATAGATGATATAGATAGAGATAGAGATAGATGTGGCAGAGAAGTTTTATATCCAAGCCCACAGTTTCTGCGGTTCCCTCTCCCCAACACCCACCCTCCATGCCCCATGACTTGCAGGTGATGGCCTCAGCTCCCAGGAACAGGGCTCTGCATCTTCATGCCATTGGCTGCTTCTCCAACCCATTTCCAGAAAGTCCCGAACTCCAGTTTAGAGTCACTGCAGTTGCCCAGGTTGGCAATTTTCTCTTCTAGCCCACAACTGCTCGGCACGAGGTGGGGTATCTGCTGGGTGACCGGTCTTGTAGCTCAGACGGGGTCAGCGTCTCCTTCCCACCTTCCATGGAATACTGGTGGAAATTCTTGATGAGGGTCTCAATGGCCTTCTCCAAGTCCCTGAATTCCTGAGTGTCCTCAACGTAGGCTGACCGACACTGTCCCATGGTGCCTGGTGTAATGGTCCTTTGGTAAGTTTTGTTGTCCTACAACCTGCCCGTGAGGAGCTGATCACTCATGATCTGCCTGCTGGAAGCAGCTGAGAAAAGACAGGAGGCCAGTTCATTATGTCATACCAAATATTATTACACCAAATACTACAAACTGCACAGTGATTGCAGAAATTCATTCCTCATAGTCCCTAAAACTGAGGAATCCAAGATGAAGGTAGGTTTAGATTCAGTATCTGGGGAAGGCTTGGTCCTGGTTCATAGATAACTCCTCCTCTGCATCCTCATTGGACTGAAAAGGCAGGCAAGCTCCTGAGGGCCTTTCCGTAGATGCACGAATTCCCTCCATGAGAGATCTGTGCTCATGACCCAACTGCCTCCATCAAAGCCCCCATCTCCAGTGCCATCAGCCTGGGAGTTGGGATTTTAATGCACAGATAATCTTTGTAATGCATTTAGCATGTCTGGCACTAATTTCAGCAATCATAATTACTCCTCTAGACCTCATTCTTCTAGTTGTCAGCTATAAAGTATGATCCAGTAAACTTTTAACTGCAATATTTACTTCTCTTTTAAAGGCCTAGGAACCAGTCATGTGGCAAGCACAGGAGAGCCCTGACTTAACATCATTTGAAGGGTTCAGTGATCTAAGTATTCCTACAGTGGCTAATTTGAAGTTATCCAAAATTTATTAAGTAGCTCTTAAAATTTCCATATATTTAGTAAGTTAGCTCTCACCAGTTAGGGGTATCTAGCTCCAGGTGGCTCTGAAACCACCATCTTGCTTCCTCTGCAAAGGTTTATCCCCACCAAACACTTAAGACCAATGCCAGTTACATACTTTTCTGGCTTCAATTAAAGGTAAATCTGAAGCCTTTATTCAAAGAGGATGCAGACTGCAGAGAGTTAAGCCAATGCAAGATTCCTCTGAGCATGACAATCCTGTGCTCACACAGGTTGCCATTCCAAGGCAGCTGCCTCCAGATCACTGACTCTTTCAAGGGCTGTGGTTCAGTGGAACAGTTCTAAAGGGTTCAACTTCATATCCCAACTGCCACTCTTCTAAAACTGATTTTCCACAGAAAGCCATGTCACAGTACAGGTAATTCCTTCTCAACTTTCCATTTACTGTCATTTTTCTGCCTGTTTGAAACAAAAACTTATCACTCCTCAGAATCATACCATGGTGTGTAAACCAAAAATGTTAGAGACAGTTAGGTGACTCTTTTAACCAAAGTGCAACAATATGCATCCAAACACTACTCATTAAAAGTTCAATTTCTTGATGGGCATGGTGGCGCATGCCTTTATTCCCAGCACTCGGGAGACAGAGATAGGAGGATCACTGTGAGTTCAAGGCCACCCTGAGACTACATAGTGAATTCCAGGTCAGCCTGAGCTAGAGTGTAACCCTACTTCAAAAAAAAAAAAAAAAGTTCAATTTCTTGGGGCTGGAGAGATAGCCTAGAGGTTAAGGCATTTACCTGCCAAGGCTAAGCACCAAGATTTGATTCCTCAGAACCCACATAAGCCAGACACACAAGGTGACACATGTGTCTGGTGTTCATTTGTAGTGGCTGGAAGCCCTGATACACCTCTTCTCTCTCTCTCTCTCTCTCTCCCTTCCTCTCAAATAAATTAAAAAAATATATTTTTAAAGTTCAGTTTCTCTTGGCCTCAATATCCATGACTTCACAGTGTCATGACCTTCACAAGACCCTCATAATAGGAGGAAAAGATAATGACATCAAAATAAAAGACAGACTAATGGAAAGAGGGAGGGGATATGATGGAGAGTACATTTGTGATGGGGAACGTGGAGGATGGGAGGGGATTATCATGTAATCATGTATCTGTAAGTATGGAAGCTGTCAATCAAAAAAGAAAAAAAGGCTGGGTGTGGCAGCGCATGCCTTTAATCCTAGAACTCAGGAGGCAGAGGCAGGAGGATCGCCACGAATTTGAGGCCACCCTGAGACTACATAGTGAATTCCAGGTCAACCTGAGCTAGACTGAGACCCTACCTCAAAAAAATATTTTTTTTTAAAGTTTAATTTTTCAGGAAAATTCATTGATTTGTAAAATAAGTATATATTTATCATTTTATATACTTTTGTTTTTTTTTTTTCTTTTGAAGTTGGGTATCTCCTTAGTCACCCTCCACTTTCTTTTAAAAAATATTTTATTTCATTTATTTATTTATTAGAGAGAGGGGGAAAGATAGAGAAAGAATGGGTATGCCAGGGCCTTTAGCAGCTACAAACTGCAGACACATGTGCCACCTTGTGCATCTGACTTATGTGGGTACTGGGGAATTGAGTCTGGGTCCTCGGGCTACATAGGCAAGTGCCTAAGCCACTAAGCCATCTCTCCAGCCCTCTACCTTATTTTTTTTCTAAGGAATATTTTTTTTCTGTCAAGGTAGAGTCTTACTCACTCTGTAGGCCCAGGATGGCCTTGAGTTCACAGTGCTGAGACTGAGTGCTGGGACTAAAGGAAGTCACATGCCTCCATGACCAGCTTCCACCTTTTTAAAAAAATATTCTTATTTTTTTATTTATTTGCAAGCAGAGTGAGATCTAGAGAAGAGAGAGCCACAGAAAGAGAGAATGGGCACAGCAGGGCCTCTAGCTTCTGCAAGTGAACACCAGATGCATGTACCACTCTGCATCTGGCTTCAAGTGGGTACTGGGGAATTGAACCTGGGCCCTTAGACTTTTTAGAAAGCAAGCATATTAACTGCTGTGCTATCGCTCTGGCTACCTCCACTTTATTTTTGAGACAGGATCTCTCACTAGACTTGCTAGAGGATAAAGCCTGGGATCCCCTTTCTCTCCATCATAGGTTCTTGAGCACACAGCATGGCCAGCATTTATGTGGGGGCTAGGAATCCAAATTCCTGTCTTGATGATGGTAAGGCAAGCACTTTCCTGAGTCAGCATCCCAAACCTATACGTTTTAAAGTTGCATTTCTTTACTATTGTTTATTTTACCCAAATGTTAAAATTTTGAAATTAAACTGGGCTTGGTGGTGTACGCCTTTAATCCCAGCACTCGGGGGTGGGGGGCCAGAGGTAGGAGGATCGCCGTGAGTTGAAGGCCACGCTGAAACTACATAGTGAAGTCCAGGTCAGCCTGAGCCAGAGTGAGACCCTACCTCAAAAAAACAACAAAAAAAATGTGAAATTATTTGCATTGTTTCTATTTAACTGTACAAAAGTTTTCTTAATACTTACAATGTTTTGTTCATAGGAACATCATACACTCATATAGCTGAAAGGGTGATCAACAGAAAACTTTCAAGCCAGATAGCATAGGACACTGAGAAAAAATTTAAGGAAGAGGAAAACAGATGCAAGTTCAAAGAGCAAAACTAAAGATGTACATTTAAAAAATGTATTTGCCGGGCGTGGTGGCGCATGCCTTTAATCCCAGCACTCAGGAGGCAGAGGTAGGAGGATTGCAGTGAGTTCGAGGCCACCCTGAGAATACAGAGTGAATTCCAAGTCAGCCTGGACTAAGTGAAAACCTACCTCTAAATATATATATATATATATATATATTCATTTATTTGAGAGAGAAAGAGAGGGAGAAAATGAGCATGCCAGGGCCTGTAACCACTGCAAAGGAATGCCAGACACATAGCCCAACTTGTGCATCTGGCATGGGTACTGGGGAATCAAACCTGGGTCCATTGGCTTTGCCAGCAAGTGCCTCAACTGCTGAGCCATCTCTCTAGCCCAAGATATACATCTTTTAACTGGTCTAAAAAAAAAAAAAACCCATCACCATGCATTTTTAATGAGTTATAATTCTATTTTATTATAAAATGCTAGATTTATGAAAACAATTGAAGTACCTATTCTGTTTTAAATAGCATATGCATACTAGTCATATTTGCAATGTGAGCAGAGCTGAGTACCATTCTAAGCCCTTGATACTATTTAAAAATTTGATAAATAAATTAGACAGCTATTTTTAAATGTTCAAAATGCAGCTCATACTGTGAAACTTTCTGTTGGCAACTTGACAGAATTTAGCATCACAGTGAAAAAAAAATTGGGAGCATGACTGTGAAGGATTTTCTAGATTAGTTGCTTCAGGTTGGAAGAACCACGTTGTATGTTGGTGGTTCTGTCCAATGGGCAAGGCTCCTATAGTATATAAAACAGAGAATGCAAGCTGAGAATAAGCATTCACTGCCTTTTCCTCCTGACTTCACATGCAGTGTGAGCAGAGCTGAGTTCCCCATCCACTGCCTTTTCCTCCTGACTTCACATGCAGTGTGAGCAGAGCTGAGTGCCCCATTCACTGCCTTTTCCTCCCTGACTTCTCATGCAGTGTGAGCAGAGGTGAGTACCTCCATTCACTGCCTTTTCCTCCCTGACTTCTCATGCTGTGTGAGCAGAGCTGAGTACCTCCATTCACTGCCTTTTCCTCCCTGACTTCTCATGCAGTGTGAGCAGAACTGAGTACCTCCACTCACTGCCTTTTCCTTCCTGACTTCACATGCAGTGTGTGCAGAGCTGAGTTCCCCATCCACTGCCTTTTCCTCCCTGACTTCACATGCAGTGTGAGCAGAGCTGAGTTCCCCATCCACTGCCTTTTCCTTCCTGACTTCACATGCAGTGTCAGTGCAGAGCTGAGTGCCCCATCCACTGCCTTTTCCTCCTGACTTCACATGCAGTGTCAGCAGAGCTGAGTGCCCCATCCACTGCCTTTTCCTCCTGACTTCACATGCAGTGTGAGCAGAGCTGGGTGCCTCCATTCACTGACTTTTCCTCCTGACTTCACATGCAGTGTGTGCAGAGCTGAGTACCTCTATTCACTGCCTTTTCCTCCCTGACTTCACATGCAGTGTGAGCAGAGCTGAGTGCCCCATCCACTGCCTTTTCCTTCTTGACTTCACATGCAGTGTGTGCAGAGCTGAGGGCCCCATCACTGCCTTTTCCTTCTTGACTTCACATGCAGTGTGTGCAGAGCTGAGGGCCCCATCCACTGCCTTTTCCTTCTTGACTTCACATGCAGTGTGAGCAGAGCTGAGTACCTCCATCCACTGCCTTTTCCTTCCTGACTTCTCATGCAGTGCGAGCAGAGCTGAGTGCCCCATCCACTGCCTTTTCCTTCTTGACTTCACATGCAGTGTGAGCAGAGCTGAGTGCCCCATCCACTGCCTTTTCCTTCTTGACTTCACATGCAGTGTGAGCAGAGCTGAGTGCCCCATCCACTGCCTTTTCCTTCCTGACTTCACATGCAGTGTGTGCAGAGCTGAGTGCACTCATTCACTGCCTTTTCCTCATCACTTCACATGCAGTGTGAGCAGAGCTGAGTGCCCCATTCACTGCCTTTTCCTTCTGACTTCACATGCAGTGTGAGCAGAGCTGAGTGCCCCATTCACTGCCTTTTCCTTCTGACTTCACATGCAGTGTGAGCAGAGCTGAGTGCCCCATTCACTGCCTTTTCCTTCATGACTTCATATGCAGTGTGAGCAGAGCTGAGTGCCCTATCCACTGCCTTTTCCTTCTGACCTCACATGCAGTGTGAGCAGAGCTGAGTGCCCCATCCACTGCTTTTTCCTCATGACTTCACATGCAGTGTGAGCAGAGCTTAGTACCTCTATTCCCTGCCTTTTCCTTCCTGACTTCACATGCAGTGTGAGCAGAGCTTAGTACCTCTATTCCCTGCCTTTTCCTTCCTGACTTCACATGCAGTGTGAGCAGAGCTGAGTGGCCCATCCACTGCCTTTTCCTCATGACTTCACATGCAGTGTGAGCAGAGCTGAGTGCCCCATTCACTGCCTTTTCTCCTGACTTCACATGCAGTGTGAGCAGAGCTGAGTGCCCCATTCACTGCCTTTTCCTTCCTGACGTCACATGCAGTGTGGGCAGAGCTGAGTGCCCCATTCACTGCCTTTTCCTTCCTGACTTCACATGCAGTGTGAGCAGAGCTGAGTGCCCCATCCACTGCCTTTTCCTCCTGACTTCACATGCAGTGTGAGCAGAGCTGAGTGCCCCATCCACTGCCTTTTCTCTGACTTCACATGCAGTGTGAGCTGAGCTGAGTGCCCCATCCACTGCCTTTTCCTCATGACTTCACATGCAGTGTGAGCAGAGCTGAGTACCTCCATTCACTCCGTTTTCCTTCTGACTTCACATGCAGTGTGAGCAGAGCTGAGTACCTCCATTCACTCCCATTTCCTTCTGACTTCACATGCAGTGTCAGTAGAGCTGAGTGCCCCATCCACTGCCTTTTCCTCATGACTTCACATGCAGTGTCAGCAGAGCTGAGTACCTCCATTCACTCCCTTTTCCTTCTGACTTCACATGCAGTGTCAGTAGAGCTGAGTGCCCCATCCACTGCCTTTTCCTCATGACTTCACATGCAGTGTGAGCAGAGCTGAGTGCCCCATCCACTGCCTTTTCCTCCCTGACTTCACATGCAGTGTGAGCAGAGCTGAGTACCTCCATTCACTCCCATTTCCTTCTGACTTCACATGCAGTGTCAGTAGAGCTGAGTGCCCCATCCACTGCCTTTTCCTCATGACTTCACATGCAGTGTGAGCAGAGCTGAGTGCCCCATCCACTGCCTTTTCCTCCCTGACTTCACATGCAGTGTGAGCAGAGCTGAGTGCCCCATCTACTGCCTTTTCCTTCCTGACTTCACATGCAGTGTGAGCAGAGCTGAGTGCCCCATCCACTGCCTTTTCCTTCTGACTTCACATGCAGTGTGAGCAGAGCTGAGTGCCCCATCCACTGCCTTTTCCTCTGACTTCACATGCAGTGTGAGCAGAGCTGAGTGCCCCATTCACTGCCTTTTCCTCATGACTTCACATGCAGTGTGAGCAGAGCTGAGTGCCCCATCCACTGCCTTTTCCTCCTGACTTCACATGCAGTGTGAGCAGAGCTGAGTGCCCCATCCACTGCCTTTTCCTCCTGACTTCACATGCAGTGTGAGCAGAGCTGAGTGCCCCATCCACTGCCTTTTCCTCCTGACTTCACATGCAGTGTGAGCAGAGCTGAGTGCCCCATCCACTGCCTTTTCCTCCTGACTTCACATGCAGTGTGAGCAGAGCTGAGTGCCCCATCCACTGCCTTTTCCTCCTGACTTCACATGCAGTGTGAGCAGAGCTGAGTGCCCCATCACTGCCTTTTCCTCCTGACTTCACATGCAGTGTGAGCAGAGCTGAGTGCCCCATCCACTGCCTTTTCCTCCTGACTTCACATGCAGTGTGAGCAGAGCTGAGTGCCCCATTCACTGCCTTTTCCTCCTGACTTCACATGCAGTGTGAGCAGAGCTGAGTGCCCCATCCACTGCCTTTTCCTCCTGACTTCACATGCAGTGTGAGCAGAGCTGAGTGCCCCATCCACTGCCTTTCCTCATGACTTCACATGCAGTGTGAGCAGAGCTGAGTGCCCCATCCACTGCCTTTTCCTCCTGACTTCACATGCAGTGTGAGCAGAGCTGAGTGCCCCATCCACTGCCTTTTCCTCCTGACTTCACATGCAGTGTGAGCAGAGCTGAGTGCCCCATCCACTGCCTTTTCCTCCTGACTTCACATGCAGTGTGAGCAGAGCTGAGTGCCCCATCCACTGCCTTTTCCTCCTGACTTCACATGCAGTGTGAGCAGAGCTGAGTGCCCCATCACTGCCTTTTCCTCTGACTTCACATGCAGTGTGAGCAGAGCTGAGTGCCCCATCACTGCCTTTTCCTCCTGACTTCACATGCAGTGTGAGCAGAGCTGAGTGCCCCATCCACTGCCTTTTCCTCCTGACTTCACATGCAGTGTGAGCAGAGCTGAGTGCCCCATTCACTGCCTTTTCCTCCTGACTTCACATGCAGTGTGAGCAGAGCTGAGTGCCCCATCACTGCCTTTTCCTCCTGACTTCACATGCAGTGTGAGCAGAGCTGAGTGCCCCATCCACTGCCTTTTCCTCCTGACTTCACATGCAGTGTGAGCAGAGCTGAGTGCCCCATTCACTGCCTGTTTCTTCCTGACTTCACATGCAGTGTGAGCAGAGCTGAGTGCCCCATCCACTGCCTTTTCCTCATGACTTCACATGCAGTGTGAGCAGAGCTGAGTTCCCCATCCACTGCCTTTTCCTCCTGACTTCACATGCAGTGTGAGCAGAGCTGAGTGCCCCATCACTGCCTTTTCCTCAGACTTCACATGCAGTGTGAGCAGAGCTGAGTGCCTCCATTCACTGCCTTTTCCTCATGACTTCACATGCAGTGTGAGCAGAGCTGAGTGCCCCATCCACTGCCTTTTCCTTCCTGACTTCACATGCAGTGTGAGCAGAGCTGAGTGCCCCATCCACTGCCTTTTCCTCATGACTTCACATGCAGTGTGAGCAGAGCTGAGTACCTCCATTCACTGCCTTTTCCTCATGACTTCACATGCAGTGTGAGCAGAGCTGAGTGCCCCATCCACTGCCTTTTCCTCCTGACTTCACATGCAGTGTGAGCAGAGCTGAGTGCCCCATCCACTGCCTTTTCCTTCCTGACTTCACATGCAGTGTGGGCAGAGCTGAGTGCCCCATCCACTGCCTTTTCCTTCCTGACTTCACATGCAGTGTGAGCAGACCTGAGTGCCCCATCCACTGCCTTTTCCTTCATGACTTCATATGCAGTGTGAGCAGAGCTGAGTGCCCTCATTCACTGCCTTCTCCTTCCTGACTTCACGTGCAGTGTGAGCAGTGCTGAGTGCCCCATCCACTGCCTTTTCCTCATGACTTCACATGCAGTGTGAGCAGAGCTGAGTACCTCCATTCACTGCCTTTTCCTTCCTGACTTCACATGCAGTGTGAGCAGAGCTGAGTGCCCCATCTACTGCCTTTTCCTCCTGACTTCACATGCAGTGTGAGCAGAGCTGAGTACCTCTATTCACTGCCTTTTCCTTCCTGACTTCACATGCAGTGTGAGCAGAGCTGAGTGCCCCATTCACTGCCTTTTCCTCATGACTTCACATGCAGTGTGAGCAGAGCTGAGTACCTCCATTCACTGCCTTTTCCTCATGACTTCACATGCAGTGTGAGCAGAGCTGAGTGCCCCATTCACTGCCTTTTTCCTCCTGGCTTCACATTCAGTGTCAGTAGAGCTGAGTGCCCTCATTCATTGCATTTTCCTTCCTGACTTCACGTACATGTAAGCAGAGCTGAGTAGCTCCATTCACTGCTTGTTCCTTATTGACTTCACATGCAGTGTGAGTAGCTGCTTCCTGATCCATCCTCCATTCCTTCCTCATAATGATGAACTGTAAACATCAAAGTGGAAGGTAAAACTAACCTTTCCTCCCTTCCTTAAGTTGCATGTCCAAGTGTTTTGTCACAGCAACAGGAAAGGTAACTAACCAATAGGTATGTAAGCAACATGCTATGATGCATGGCCATATCAAGCAAAATCAGGACTCACTATACACAAGAACTTGCTCCAGTACAGAAGCTGACAGGGAGGCCACTCATCAACAGTAAAAATATGGCAGCAACTACAGTCACCTTTATGTAGTGCACAAAGGTCAACGTTAGTGGAATTTCCAGAGGTGACAAAGGTCAGGAAGGTACCTTCCAGTCCATCATAGTCTCAGTGGCTGCAGATTTACAGGTATCCATCTGCACGCATCCAGGATTCCATAGTTTTCTATGAATGAATGTCCTCCCTCCGGGTTGACAACTTAGCTTTGTGCCTATCACCTTTGTACATCTTCTTAAGTTTTAATTTTTTTACTTGCAACTTCCATAATTATAGGCAATAAACCATGATAAGTCCCCCTTCACTTTCCCCTTCGCAACTCCACTTACCCTTGTACATTGTTTTACATATATGCTGTCATCAAGAGGCTTACTGAATATTGTCTCAAAAATAACTCAATTTTAAATCTTAGATTTACACTACAAAATCGTGCTTTTAAAATAACATTTAACATTTTATTTTTTCTAATATGCACTAACATAATAAAAAATTTTAAATATGGGCTGGAGAGATGACTTAGCAGTTAAGGTACTTGCCTGAGAAGGCTAAGGACCCAGGTTTAATTCCCCATCACCTATGTAAGCCAGTTGCACATAGTGGTACATGTATATTGAGTTTGTTTGCAGTGACGAGAGACCCTGGTGCATGCCCATTCTCTATCCACAACTCTCTCTCCCTCTCTCTCTCTCTCTCTCTCTCTCTGATAAATAAATAAATAAAATTTAAAAATAAAAATATCACCCATCATGTCACTTGAACTTATTCTGCACATTCACTGCCAAGTATCAAGAGGTACCTTTCAGGCTAGGCATGGTGGTGTACTCCCCTTTAATCCCAGCGCTTGGGAAAATAAGGTAGGAGGGTGGCCATGAGTTCGAGGCCAGCCTAAGACTACATAGTGAATTGCAGGCCATCCTGGGCTAAAGCAAGACCCTACCTCTGAAAAATAAGACAGGAGGCAACATGCTAACAGAATCTGCTTGATGCTTCAAAATGGTAGACATAACTGTTTCATTACTTAAGAGGGTCTCTGTGGGGGGTTATCTCTTCAATTTGAAGAATTTTAATCTTTCCCTGGGCTTGGAAAATGTATGTGGTTAAAGAAAATGCCCAACACTGACCAAGCTGGTCATTTTTTCTCTCTTAGCAGTAAGATAAAATTACATTGTTCACAAGCTTCCCATAATGCATTTCATTTGCCACTGTGTCTAGGGAAATGATTGGTTATAAAACTATTGGGTCTCTTATAACCAAAGCCAGCTGAACTTCTCTGACACCAGAACAAAGAATGGAAAAAAAAAAAAAAACCCTCTAAACATCTCTTTACTAATAGTTGGATCTGAGTCATTCAATTAAAAAGGAAACCAATTCACATATAGCCAAGTTTGGCAGTGGGTTTTGATTTTTACAGAGACAGACAGCGAGGCAGAGAAGAGAGTGAGAAGAGTCTGGTAGTTTGAATGTATGTACCCATTAACTCAAGGGTTAAAATTAAACTTGTAACTTGTATCTCCAGCCGCCTGGCTGGAGGAGGTGTCACAGGGGCTGGATCCTGAAGTCCAGCCCTAAGGGGTCACTAGGAACAGATCTGAATTTCAGCTCAAAGGTTTGTAGAAAGGTTTGAGCGCTGGAGGGTCCTGCTTGCTGCCAGTTCTAGTTTGCTCGTGTGTTGCTGTTGGCATTTGCTAGCTCATGGTGTTTTCTCGCTCTGTTTGGGTTTAGGAATGACAGCCTGAGCTGGAGGGATGGCTTAGCGGTTAAGGCGTTTGCCTGCAAGGCTAAAGGACCCAGGTTCGATTCCCCAGGACCCACGTTAGTCAGATGCACAAGGGGGCACATGCATCTGGAGTTTGTTTGCAGTGGCTGAAGTCTCTGGTGCATCCATTGTCTCACTCTCTCTCCCTCTTTCTCTGTCAAATAGATAAGTAAATAAAAATAAAATATTAAGCCAGGCATGGTGGCGCACTCCTTTAATCCCAGCATTTGGGAGGCAGAGGTAGGAGGATCACTGTAAGTTCAAGGCCACCCTGAGACTACATAATGAATTCCAGGTCAGCCTGGGCTACAGTGAGACCCTACCTCAAAAAACTAAAAAAATTAAAAAATAAAATGTTTTTTTAAAAAAGAATGAGAGCCATCCTCCTCCACCATGAATGAAACTTCCCTTGGATCTGTAAGCTTGAAATAAATCACACTCCTCCCCATAAACTGTGTCTGGTTTGGTTGTTGCTCCCAGCAACGCTGGAACTGTCTACTACAAAGAAGAAGGAAAAAAGAAATAAGACATGGTAGCTTTCTGGCTATGGAAAACCTGAGCAAGTATTAGGTCTAGACAATTGTTACTTTACATAAGTATTTCATTCCCATTTACTTCTGCATTCCCTAAATATTTTGTCAAAAAATATTTGAAAGCTGCATGCAGTGAAGCACCTACAATCCCAAGCCAGTTCAATATAATTCAAGTAAATTCAAGGCCATCCTGGACTACATGTTGACACCCTATCTTAAATATTTCTTGGAACAACTCATTAAATAAGCAAATGTGTTTAAATGGATACATGGACAAGTGAGTAGATAAATTAGGTAAATAGATGGTAGGTGATTGGTGGGTAGAGAAATGATAAACAGATAGGCAAGTAACAAAACCTTACAAATGAGATATAAAGGTTGTAAAAATGGCTAGATATAGTGGTTCACATCTTTAATCCCAGCACTCAAGAGACAGAGGTAGGGAGATCTCTGTGAGTTCAATGCCAGCCTAGGGCTACAAAGTGAGTTCCAGGTCAGCTTGGGCTAGAGTGAGACCCTACCTCAGAAAAAAAAAAATAGTAAAATTTTCAAGGAAACCAGAATTAAATGCATTCACTCTCTTTCATCAGATTCTGTGCATTTGTCTGCAACAGGATCTGAACATGACCTCAACTTCCTGATAACCAATACAAAAGAGGAAACCCAGTCAGAGAGACATCAACAGCAAGGAGGTCTTTGCTGTCACAGAACTCTGCATTCGAATCCCAGCTTTAATGGGCTGTGTGGCCTTGAATGCAAGCCATCAGACCTTCGCAGCCTCAATTTCCTCCACTGTAGCATGGGAATGGTCACACCTAACTCTCAGAGTTGAGAACTATCAAGTTTCTGGAGGAAAACCTGGTATTCAGTAACTGTGCAATATGAGAAATCGGTTTAAAAGTTCACACTATCTATTGAATAAGAAAGAAAGCCAATTGCTTGGGTCCAGACACCACCAGCAGTACTGCAATGAGGCTCAAGTACAGAAAAGAGAAAGATCCTACACATTTGCTTTGGCAACACTTGAGCTTCGAATCAACTATTATAGAAAAGTATGCACAGTAATTCACAAACAGCCAGGGTGTTGGCAGAGGTCTCAGACTTCAACCTAGAGCACTTGGGTTGGGTTGCATGTGTGTGTGTGAAGCCCATGTATTGTGCTATGATTTGAATTTAGTAGTCCCTAGACGAAAAGTAATTTGTTTCTTCACAGATTTGCCCAGGTGGCTTCAACATCAACTTTCCTTTCTATTTTCTTCAGGAACAAACTGAATTTCTGGCTCTGCACCCCTCTCCTCACATGTTAACAGAGGCTGAGCTGGTGAGCTTTCTCTGTGGGGAAGGCAGGTGAGTCCATTAGACCAGATTAACAAGCGCTAATGGATCAAACAGTGACTGACTAGGTGGCAGGTTTCCCCAGTGGGTCTCCCCAGAGGATTGTAGACTTCACGAACACCCAGCCCCCTCCCTTTTGGCCACATCTTGCAGCTCCAGATCTACCAGGATGTCAGGCTCCTGTGTCTCGTTCTGCCTCTGAAAACCCCCAACTGCTGATCCATGATGGTTTTTCCACACCTCACACTGGCTGTTGTCAGCATACAACGCCAGAGTATTTGAAATCTTTTGAATTCATTAAAAGAGATGTGCAAGCGGGATTGTTAACTGCTCACTAGGGTCCCCAGCTCTGGCTCCTATACCACATTCCCCAACGTGCAAACCCATTAATGAGAACACACTTATCTGTGTGTCCCTGGTGGTCTGGAAGCAATAAGGTCATGTTTAATTTCCACTTGTGTTTTGTTTACCTGCAATAGAGAAACCGTCCCTGCCGCCTTCCATGATAGCATCCCTTGGAGCCCTAAGAGACATTGACTAGAGGCCAAGTAACGCTTTCCCACACAGGCCAAAATTACCATGTTTCTCAGAAAGCTGTATTATTTTTATCCATTACTGATGCAAAATGCTCCCAAAATGAAACATTAAAAGGCAAAGTAAAAGAAGAAGAAAAATTAACTACATGTCATCTACTTGACAATTTAGTACTTCTTGGGAAAGAGAGGTCTTTGGATAGGGAGAACATGAGGCTCAGAAGACGTCGGCATTAAACATATATGTTTTTATTTTCAAAGAAGTTAAAGAACAGCGAGTGAACACACTCAGTCAACTTCCAACAAAGAGGCACATTGCACCAGTCATGACAACAGTCTGGCTCCCAACCACGCACTCAATGTGAAAGTTTTGAAATTCAGTTAGTTACTTGCTGTGACCCTATTGGGCCCTTTGAAACCAGTTACACCTATGCCTTTTTCAAGCTTACAAAGCCATCATAAGGTAGATCTTACCTCAAAGGACTTTGGTCATTCCATTTGTTTTCTCAAGTCTACTCCACACCACTGAGTCATTCATCTGCCCAGTGAGTCTTCTGGCAAAATATTCCCATGAGAATAAAAATGTCAAAATCTACTCTCTTGAGCTGAAACAAAAGAAATGACATTTTGTCCCCTGAAATTGTCTTTACAGCAGAATTTATGAGAGTAGGAACATACCCCAAGGGGTAAGATGAAAGGCCCATTTCCAGGGTCATTTTAATCGAGACTGGAGACAGCCCTGAAGAAGTCAATGCAAGTGGGCCCCAGAGGACAGACTGATGCCTGGGTGCCTCCACCGTTCTTGTCATTATTTTTTCCCCTGTGTCTATATGGTATTCATGTATGTGCAGGCATGTTCATACACACATGGGTGCATGTGTGTGTGCATGTGGAGGCTGAAAGTTGAAGCTTGGTGTCTTTGTTAATTGTCCTCCTCTTTACTTTGCTGAGCCAGGGTCTCTCACTTGAACGGAGCTTGCCAATTCAGAGCAGATAGCCTAGCAAACTAGCTTGCCCCGAGGCTCGCATCTCTATCTCCTGAGTGCTAGGATTATAGACAGGCCACCATGACAACCAGCATTTACTCGGGTGCCGAGGATCTAAACTCAGGAACTCTGCTTATGTTGGAAAGTGCTGTATCTATTGAGCCTTCATTTCCACACGTCTAACAGCTACACTTCTTCTGCAAGAAGTCATATTGCCAGTAGGATCAGTGACTTTCTCATTGCTGGGACAAAACACCCGACCAGAAGCAACGTATGGAAAGAGGTTTATTTCAGCTTGTCTTTTCAGGGGAAGTTTCATCGTGGCAGAAAAGTCAAGGAAGGCTGGAGGGAAGCTGGTGTCACATTGTCACACAGGCACACAGGGAAGTAGAGTGAACGAACAGCATGTGGGGCTGGACTATAAAACCTCAAAGCCTGCCCCTGGTGACACACTTCCTCCAGCAAGGCTCCACCTCCTAAAGGTTCTACAACCTTCTCAGTCAGAGCCACCAGCTGAGGATCAAATATTCAAACACATGACCCTACAAGGGACATTTTATATTTGACATCAAACCACCACACAAGTCTAGTAAGGTGTCAAGGTGTTTTATGCAAGCAGTCTGAGCATGCTACAGTCATAGGCATAGACTAGAACGGCATACTGCAGATAGCTCAGTGATAAAGGAGGTATGCCCAGGTGCCAAAGGTACTTTGGAGGGGCTGCAAGTTCTGGTAACCCTTCAGGAGCTTCAATCTACATGGAATCTATGGGGAATCTGAAAGTATAGCCATGTGACTCTGACCACTATACATGATTCATTATAGAATAGCCAAATGGGTCCCTTTTCCACAAGAGAGACAAAACTGTTGAAATTAAGTTCGCCTTCATTCTGTCCCTGCATGTGTTGGTTAAATTTCACTGCCAAAGTGACTGGATTTGGAATCTTCCAGGAAATACGCCTGCACACATGTCTGTGAGGCTGTTTCCAGAGCAGCTAAACTGAGAAAGGTCCCCCCTGAATGTGGCTAGCATCAACCCAAGGACTAGGGTCCCAGACCGAGACCACCTCTTTCTGCTCCCTTTCCTGACTATGCACGTTAAATGGCCAGCCGCCTCACCCTTCTGCCGCCATGGCTAGAACCACTCACAGCTCCACATCTTGGACCCTCACAGAACAAGCCAAAATAAACCCTTCCTTCCTTATGTTTTCTTTCTCTTTTTTTCAGGTATTTTGTCACAGCAACAAGAAAAACAGCTAGTGCACTGTGCCCACTAAAATAAATGTACAGAATTTGAAGATCATCAGCTTGAATGGTGCCAAATCCCTACATTTCCCTTGGCCCAGCCCCCTCCTACTAGGTCTGTTGCTGCATCTCAAGGCATAGAGCATCACAGGGCTAATTCAGGAAAACCATCACGTCTCACAAATGCAGTGGTCACAACAGTGGGCACAGCCCTGCAATAGCACACCAGAGCCCGGAATAGCTGAAGGCCTTGCAGCAAGGCCAGTAACATTAGGAAAACAGTCAAGGCTCGGATTTAGGGATATCAGCAAGAGCACAGTAAAGCAGGTCCCAGCCAGAAGACCCTTCAGAATGTCAGCATAGGAAGGCCAGAGAGGCAGCAGTCTGATTTGAAGAGGACTAGAATGTCCTATTTGTGTAGACTTCTACACAGGATTGAGGACATGTCAGTTACCTATCTCCAACCATGAGGGAACTCTGGAGATTCTAGGGAGGGACAAACTGCAGCATCTCAAAACATGCACTGCACATCATCCCAACCCTGCAGGACAGAGGAGTTTCTGGGATTCGGCATTCTCTGAGGTCAGCCCCAAGCAGAATGATGGGCTTAGAGACCAGGCTACAACATGGAGGACACGCTGAGCCTGGAGAAGCCAGTTGCAGGTGTCCCATCCCAGCGCCATAGGGGACAAGGAGATGGGGGGGGGGGGCTGTTGCCATTCCCAATACAGTGCACCAGTACAGCCATTAGCAGAGGGACACACATCCTTGATAAGAGGCAGAACTCAAGAATGTCTAGATGTGAGGAGGGCCTTGCTGGGCCTGTTTAATTGCTTCCTGCCTCCAGCCCAGAGTGGTCTGGGAAGGAGACAGGGCCCCAGCTGCAGGTGGGAGATCTGTGCGGCCAGCTGTGCTGAGCCAGAGGGATCTGAGTCAGGGGAAATGGGAAGTGGCAGGGCATTGACACACGCTGAAATAAATCCTTGCATGTCCTGGAGAAGGAGACAGGTCACTCAATGTGGGGAAACTGGTTCCTCCCCTCTTTCTTTATTTTCCTTCCATTCTCTTCCCCCACTAGCAACCAGCTAGAGGCAGGATGATCTGTCTGAAGGAGGAAGAAATAAAAACAGGTTTTAAAGCACTGGAGGTCATGTCCTGTTTGAAAGAACAACAAGCAAAGGGAGCAGAGGGCCACCTCTTCCTCTGAGACCTCACAGACAGGAGCTGGGTCCAGGGGGGTTGCATTAGTCCTGTCTTCCCAGCCCTGAGGCTCCTTTCAAGAACCCAACCACCTCACGCTGACTGCTGACAGTAGTTTCATTTTATGCTTTTGTATACACACACACACAGACACACACACACACACACACACACACGTCACAGCTTTGTATCCCCTCATCCTCTGGTCGCCATTTACCCAGGGGCCCTCCTCAGTAAGGTCCTTGGTGTTCATTGTGGGGTAATTAGGGCCTTTGTTAGTCTCTGGGGAGACTTACCTCAGGGTATTTCTACCTACCCTGTGGCTCTTAAAACCTTCCTGCCCTCTCTTGTGCAACAAACCCCGTACCTTGGGTGTGTTAGCACAGTGTTTTTAGCATTGAATTCACAGTGGCCTCTGTATTTCTGTTAGATTTTCCTGGCCTTCCACAGAGAAAGCTGGGATGCAGTTACCCCAGAGGCAGTGTCTATAGCCCGGTTACCCCTGACCTGTACTCTTATGTATTTAGCTTAGGGCATAAAGAAGAAACTCTCGGCAACACGAGCAGCTCAGGAGCAAACAAGACCACAGCCCCATTTCCATCTCCAATTGTTCGGGATTGACTGCCCACCTAAGAAATATTCACCACATTTCAATTTTCAGAGGAACCCTAACCCCACCTTCCTTCAATCCAGCCCATTCGGTGGCAAGCATGTATTATTTAAGCATTCTAGCTTTTCCACAGAAATGGCAGGCACTATTGAGATGCTCTGCACAGCCACCCATAGGATCATCTGCAGTTTTTGTTATTGTAAAAATTGCACATTTCAACATGACATTTTCACACGTTTATGTAATGTGCTTGCATCATATTATACACCCCATTACCCCCTCTCGCACCCACCCTTTCTGCTAGTCCTTTGTATTTTCTCAAATTATACCCCCTCCACTTTCAGAGGTTTTTAAAATATTCATTTATTTATTTATCTATTCATGAGCAGAGAGACAGAGAGTGTTCAAGATGGAGAATGGGCGTGCCAGGGCCTCTTGCTGCTGCAAACAAACTCCACATGCACCACGTTGTGTACCTGGCTTTATGTGGGTACTGGGGAATCAAGTCCAAGCTGGCAAGCTTGGTAAGCAAGTGCCTTTAACCACTGAGCAGTCTCCCCATGCCTGTTTTGTTTTTTTGTTTGTTTGTTTGTTTGTTTATTTATTTGAGAGCGACAGAGAGAAGGAGGTAGAGAGAGAGAGAGAGAGAGAGAGAGAATGGGCATGCCAGAGCTTCTAGCCTCTGTAAACAAACTCCAGACGTGTGTGCCCCCTTGTGCATCTGGCTAATGTGGGTCCTGGGGAATTGAGCCTCGAACCGGGGTCCTTAGGCTTCACAGGCAAGCGCTTAACCACTAAGCCATCTCTCCAGCCCCCTGTTTTGTTTTTTTAAGCAAAGTTTCACTCTAGCCCAGGCTGACCTGGAACTCACTAGGTACTACGTAGACCAGGCTGGCCTTGAACTCATGGTGATCCTCCTGCCTTGGCTTTTGAGTCCTGAGATTTCAGGAGTGAACTGTCAAATCTGGTTTTCATGTCCTTGTTTTAAAAACCTGGATTCTACCTACAAGGAAAGACATATGATATTTGTCTTTCAGAGTCTGACTAGTTTTGCTTAACATGATGTCTTCCAGTAATATCCTTTGTTTGTTTGCTTGTTTTTAATTTCATTTTTTGCAAATAACATGATTTCACTCTTTGTGGCTGAATAATACTCCACTGTATATATACAACACATTTTCCTTTGCCATCCATCTGGTGATGGACACCTAGGCTGATTCCATACCTTGGCTACTGTGAGTAAATGAACACACCCACGGAATGTTAAAAAGAAAGAATGAAGACTAAATTTAGAGAGACAAAATGTAAAACATCAATATCTGGAAATACAGGCTAAATTACTGTGGAGAGTCAGAATAGCCCCCTGAATACACCCGTGTTTTACAAGGTTGGATAGGGGCAAGCAGAACTGGTCAACCGGCCAGAAGACCACAGTAATGACCATCCAGACATCCAGAGGAACCGCTGGCTGCGGAGGTGCTAATGGCATGAAGAACCCTGGAGGGGTGGCAAAGGTCCATCCAGCTGGCTGTAGTCCAAGGGCACGAAGCACAGTCTATTTATGCAATGGCAACCAGCAGGACCTGGGAAGAAGAGGGCCTAAGCCCAGCCTCCGAGAACATGCACTCGTTCCCTTGGCAGTCTGGCTCTTGTAATGGGCCTGGCTATCCCATTTATTAGGAAGCTTGGGGTACCTATTAATGAGATTAAGTATGATATTTCCATATGTGCACATAGTGTTCACTGACCAAATCCTCATGACTGACCCACACACCCCCTTCTCATTCTCTAGTAGTCACTATTCCACTTTCAGGTGATATATCTGCTCTTACGAGATTAAATCAGCTGAAAAAAAAAAATGAGCCCCTATCATGGCTATTGGATCAACATTTCCTGACTGAAAACGAAGAAGAAGAGAAGAAGAAAAAGAAGAAGAGGAGGAGGAGGAGGAAAGGAGGCCTCTGAGCTTGGCTGCTTGGCAGCCAGCTGCAGAAAATCCCCCTAGACACAGCCCCTCCCTGTGAGCCGCTTGAGAGAGATTCCGCAGGCAAGACTTTCATTTGCTCCCAAGCACCCTGCCCCAGATCTCGGCCAAACAGGTCTGCTTTTTCTGACACTGCACAAATGAAACCAACTCTTGAGACAGGGACCCCTTCATACTTGAGAAAATAATGTAAAACAAGTAAGTGCCAAGTATGAGTTCTGGGCAAGAAAGCAGGAGATGCTCTTAACTTAGCCTTGAAGGAAGATCTACAAAGATGGAGAACTGACCAGCATTCCAGATTGGAGAGGACCCAGAAAGAAAGTGAAAATACTGCCTGGCATATTGGTGTACACCTAGAATACCAAAGTCGCAAGTAGAGGCAGGAGGATAGACATTCAAAATCATCTGTGGCTACACAGTCAGGACAAGGCTGGACCACATGATATGCTGTTTAAAATAAAATGTGGCTGGAGAGATGGCTTAGTGGTTAAGACACTTGCCTGCAAAGCCAAAGGACAAAGGTTCGATTCCCCAGGACCCATGTAATTCAGATGCACAAGGTGGTGCATGCATCTGAAGTTCCCTCTCTCTCTCTCTCTCTCTCTCTCTCTCTCTCTGTCTGTCTGTCTCTTCTCTCTCTGAAGGAAAAATAAATGCTAATACTTACAACTGATAGCTCAGTCTTTGAAGTGCTTAGAACATGATAGCAAAGGGTGACGACCAAATCTTGCACTGTCTTATAGCCAGACAGGCAGCTGCAAGAGCACAGAGTGGAAGTGGAACTAAAACTGACCTGGGATAGTACAGAGGCAAGAGACAAGGGAAGAAACCAAACTAAGAACAGCCAAGAACCAACTCAGGTGGTAATGAAAAAGGGTATTGAGCTCACGTTTAATTTTTTGATAATTGTCTGTTTTCTTTTACATTTCTAACCTAAGTCCTTGGCCTAATGAGGGGAATACATTAAGTGGAAGAAAGACAGTGATAGGAGTTGGGAACACGGAGGCTGGTCTGGAGATCATGGTGAAAAGATGCCTGTGTTCGGCAAATAGCCTGACACACTTCTATGTGAACTCAGATGTCCAGAGAACTTTTATCCTTGTAAACTGAAACGTTATACAGTATTTATTTACTGAAATTTGAATTTAGGACTTCACTCATGCTACAAGTGCCCTGCAACGGAGTTACAACCTCAGCCCTCTTTTTACTTCTGACTTTTGTGTGTGTGTGCAGGTGTGTACTAGGCATGATGTGGGGTGTGTGTGTGTGTGTGTGTGATGTATGCATGTTTATGTGCAGATGCAGCACCCTCGGTGTGTGGAGGCCAGAGGCGGATATCAGGTGCGCCCTTCATTGCTCATCCTCTTGTTTGTTTCCCTGAGACAGAGTCTCTGTTGATTTCAGAGCTTGCAAGTTTTCATGAGCTCCAGTAAGTCTCAGGTGTCTGCTCCCCACAGCACTGCGGTTACAGACACACATAACCACGCCCAGCTGTCACCATAGGCTCTGGAGCATCAAACTCAGTAGTCTCAGGTCCTCCCAGGCCCTCATGCTTGCCCAGGAAGCACTTTTTAAAAAGTTTTTTTGTTTATTTATTTGAGAGCGATAGAGAGAAAGAGGCAGGTAGAGAGAGAGAGACAGAGAGAGAGAGAGACAAAAAATGGGTGCACCAGGGCCTCCAGCCACTGCAAATGAACTCCAGATGCGTGCGCCCCCTTGTGCATCTGGCTAACGCGGGTCCTAGGGAAGTGAGCCTCGAACCGGAGTCCTTAGTCTTCACAGGCAAGCGCTTAACCGCTAAGCCATCTCTCCAGCCCAAGGAAGCACTTTTAACCACTGATTCATCCCTCCAGCCCCTTACTTATATTTTTGACGTAGGGTCTCACCACCCACAAAACTCTGCAGCCCAAATAAGCCTTGAACTTTTTAAAAATAAATTACTTATTTATTTGCACATTGTGTGTGTGTGTGTGTGTGTGTGTGTGTGTGTGTGTATGGACACACTTTTGACCCTCCCACCTCAGCTTCCCAAGTACCTAGGATTGCATGCCTGCAACACCAGGCCTAGCTATGTGTAATATTTTTAAAGCCAAAGAGAATTTTTATTCTTTGCTGGATAGCAGGAAGGGGCGGGGGGTGGGGGGGTTCTGTGCTCCTCAATGAGCCAGGAGATTTGGGACTCTGGCGCCTTGGAAAGTTTCCAATAAGCTCAGCATTCTCACTTCATCCTGGCAATTCTGGCTTAGAGAGTTCATGGCAAAAGGACTAGCTGTATCCTGACTTCCAAGAATTATCCATCTAGAATAAATACACGAAAACAATCTCATAATTGTGATTACAAATTACATTACGATTCCAGAAAAAAAAGAATCTGTAGAATTTCAAGGACCTACCCTTTTTTGAGACTTTCTTTACAATGTAAGACTGTTTTGCAGCTTGGACTAACTTGGGAGAACTATTGTCAGACAGTCTGAGCTTAGGTAAACAATTCCAGTTCACCTCTAAGTAAAACAGTCACCTATTTTTAGAGATGAGGGCTTCAGTGTTTTACCATTCCGGAAATAAACATCATCATCTTTCCTTCTGTTTCAATGAGCGCAGCTGTCTGGGTGGGGATGTAAACATCCCGTGGCCATGTTGTGAATCCAAACACAACATTGTCAGGCTGGTGTGTGAGAACCAGGAAACGAAGTTGGCTACAAATCGCACAAAACCAATCTAGTCTGACTATCTAATCTAAATGAAACAAGACTTACAACACAGATAACATGCTTGCATCTGTGCGAAACTAGCCCTTTTCTGTCAATTCACAACTCTACTAGAAGTGCAAAAGTAAGTCCTGCTTGGACTCTTCATATTTTCTAATTTTCTACTTCTAATTTTCTACTTTATGGTAGTGACAGCTGAGGGAGCAAGGAAGACTGCCCTTCTTCCATAGCTAGTTAATTCCCAAAATAATAGACTAGCCTCAGTTGGGGATTCTACCCTCAACACCAAGTAACCTCCCCAATGCTGAATAATACAACATTGGAGAACAGGAGTTCAATACACAAACTTGGGGAGAGAACAAATATTCAAGCCACAGCACTCAGAGGCCCTGCAGGTTGTGACTTACTCATTCTTTGTTGAATGTTAAGTAATAAAAAAATCTTTCAGGGGGCTGGAGAGATGGCTCAGTGGTTAAGGAACTTGACTTCAGAGCCTAATGACGTGCATTTAATTCCCCAATAAAGCCAAATGCATGAAGTGGCATATGGACCTGGAGTTCCTTTGCAGTGGCTGGAGACTCTGGTGTGCCAATTCTCTCTGTCTCTCCTCTCTCTCTCTCTCTCTCTCCCTCTCTCTCTCTGCTTGCAGATAAATAAATAAAATATTTATTTATTTATTTAGAGAGAAAGAGAGAGAAGCAGACAGAGAGAGAATGGACATGCCAGGGACTCTAGCCACTGCAAACAAACTCCAGATGCATGCACTACCTTGTGCATCTGGCTTATGTGGATACTGGGGTATAAAGCCAGGGTCCTCAGGCTTCACAGGTGAGCACCTTAACTGCTAAGCCATCTCTCCAGTCCAATAAACATTTTTTTAATCTTTCATGCTTGCTTCAGCAGCACATATACTAAAATTGGAATGATACAGAAAAGATTAGCATGGCCCCTGTGCAAGGGTGACATGCAAATTTGTGAAATGTTCCACATTAAAAAAAATCTTTCAAGCTGGGCATGGTTGTGCATGCCTTTAATCCCAGTACTAGGTAGGCTGAGGTAGGAGGATCACTGTGAGTTCAAGGCCAGCATGGGACTACAGAGTGACTTAAGAACTGCTTGGTTAGAGTGAGACCCTACCTTGAAATAAAAAAAGAGAGAGAGAGAAGAGAAGAGAAGACAAGAGAAGAGAGGAGAAAGAGAAGATATAATCCTACCTTAATCTTTGGAGCTAGAGAGATGGCTCAGTGGTTAAGACACTTGCCTTACACAAAACTTAACGACCCAGGTTTGATTCCCCAATACCAACATAAAGCTAAATGCACAAAGTGGCACATGCAACCAAAAAAAAAAAAAAAAACGGGCATGGTGGCATATGCCTTTAATCCCAGCACTAGGGAGGCAGAGGTAGGAGGATCGCCATGAGTTTGAGGCCACCCTGAGACTACATAGTGAATTCCAGGTCAGCCTGAGCTAGAGCAAGACCCTAAAACCAAACAAAAAAAAGGTGGCATATGCATCTGGAGTTTGTTTGCAGCAGCTATAAACCCTGGAGTGCCCATTCATATTCTCTCTCTCTCTCTCTCTCTCTCTCTCTCCCTCTTTCCTTGGAAATAAAATATTTTCAGTATATGTGCTGCAGAAGAGAACACAAGAACTAAATAAATATTTTTCAAATCTTCTTTTAGTGGCATTAGCTCCTGTCATCACACAATCCCCTCAGTTATAAACTGGAACCCGACTGGTACAGGATGGAAATGTAGCTCAGTGGCAGAGCAATTGTCTAACATGCACATGGCCCTGGGTTCAATCGCCAGCAGCACAGAAAATAAAAGAAAAAAGAATCCTACAGGTAACATTGATATAAGCTCCCATTTCTTAGGGTTTCTGAACATGGGGCTCAGTGCTCATATATAAGGTTCTGGCTGACTATCTGTCCATCTCCCACTTGGCCTGGCCCTGTCTGACACCATCTGACAAGGGAAAGGCATTGCTCACTGTATGAACTAGTCAGGACAAATCCCATCTCACAAGGAGCCAGCACCCCTGGACTTGGACTTTCCTCTGTGTACAGCCCAGCTGCCTAACTTCTCACACCTAAGGCACAGGCTCAGGCTTCTTTACCTGTTGCCTGAGTCACTTAGGTGGCCTCTGAGCTTCTCCCAGACCCTTGTATAGGGGTAACAATGATGGCCTGCAAGCCAAGTCTAGTCCGTAAGTGTGTCTTATTTACCAGATACTTTATTGTTTGCTTGGCCATACTGGGGACCAAATCCCAGGCTTTACACAAGCTAGTCAAGCTCTCTACCACTAAGCTGTATAGTATGCCCAGCCCTGTTTGTTTCTTTGTTTTTTTGTTTTTGCAAGAAACTAGTATCATTGGGGGCTGGAGAGGTGGCTTAGCAGTTAAGGTGCATGCCTGTGAAGCCTAAGGACCCAGGTTTGATTCTCCAGGTCCATGTAAGCCAGATGCACATGGTGGCTCATGCATCTGGAGTTCATTTGCAGTGCCTAGAGGCTCTGGCACACCCATTCCCTCCCTCCCTCTCTCTCTCTCTCTTTCTCTCTCAAATAAATAAAATAAACAAATCTTAAAAAAAACTAATATCATTGATGGCAATGTACACCCCAATAACAACAACAAAAAATCTCTCACAATTTGTAACTTCCTGCAGAGCAAACATGAAAAGTTTGAGGTGCATTGTATGGTCAAGACTTTCCATAAAACAAAAAAGAAATGAATCTTTTGCCTCTGTTTTTGGTGAGAAGGAATGAAGCTAGATATTCTGAACAGGAGGAAAGAAGAGAAAGGTGGGGTGGGGTAACCTGAATGAAGAGCAGGGTATGCCCAGAGTTCCAGACCAGAAGCAACCTAGAGGATATGCGTAAAGGGTGTATTTTGTCCTAATTGTAGATCTAAAAAATTAAGGGAACTTTCTTAATCACATCATTCTTTCATACTTGATTGATAGTCAAATAATAATACCTCTAAAACCACAATTACAGAGCATTCTAATGTCAAGGAACGAAAATCCATTTTATGGTATTCAAAGAAATCAAGCATAAGTCATTCCTTATAAAGAACATAATGTTATGACTCTTGTCAATTTGTATGACTAGAATTCAACAAAGGACAGCAAAAAAAAAAAAAAAAGCCAAATTAAAAGAATAAAAGAATGGGCTGGGAAGTGTTTGGGAGGCATAGGAAATCAATCAACCTGTGACAATATGTAAGTATTTCCTTACGAATGGTCCTTCACACAAAATTGTGTTTAAATTTATTGGAGCCATCAGAAAAGCAACAGATTTCACATGAAAATCTAGTTTTCTAGCTTCTCTTAAAAACTGAACAAATTGGGCTGGAGAGATGGCTTAGCGGTTAAGCGCTTGCCTATGAAGCCTAAGGACCCCGGTTCGAGGCTTGATTCCCCAGGACCCACGTTAGCCAGATGCACAAGGGGTGCACACATCTGGAGTTCATTTGCAGTGGCTGGAAGCCCTGACGTGCCCATTCTCTCTCCCTCTCTCTCTCTCTCTCTCTCTCTCTCTCTCTCACACACACACACACTCTCTCTCAAATAAATAAGTAAAAATAAAATTTTTAAAAAATAAATAAATAAATAAACTGAACAAATTGATGCTACTGGCATGTTTTCCCACAGGCACTGAGGCACCTTCTGCTAGGGCACAAATGACCTCCAGCCTGCCGTGTATCTCACCCATCGGAGACCACCGACGGTGACCTCCAGTGGCCTTTACGCCTTATGCTTGCTCAGTTGGCTACTTGTAGCACTGGCCCTTTTCTGGTCCTTCAGTGGCATCTTGCAGGGGTTAGGGACAAGAGGCTAAGGACCCATGGGCCTGCACTTTCGTCTCAAGTTTCACTTCAGCCAGTTTTGCTTCTCCCACTAATTTCCTCATTAAATGAAGACATGATCATTATACCCACCTGTGGGGCGGTTGTGACAGCAAAACTTTTAAAAGCATTTAGGGCTGGAGAAATGACTCAGTGGTTAAGGCTGGCATCAAAGGCTTCTGTGTCTCTTTTCAATTCCCTGCATTACTGCCAGATGAACTGCCAAACACCTCCCCAAAGGAACCACCAAACACCTCCCAAGAGAAGCCACCAGACTCCTCCCCAGCGGAAACATGAAACACGTTCCCCAAGGAACCACCAAACACCTCTCCAGCAAACATTGCTGCAGAGCAACCACTAAACACTTTGCAGTAGGCACCACCAAACACCTCCCCAGAAGAACCTTCAGGAACCTCTCCAGAGCCAGGCTCATGCTTTAAATGCCAGCACTCAGGAGGCTGAGGTAGGAGGAACACAGTGAGTTTGGGGCTAGCCTGTGGCTACAGAGTGAGTTTCAGGTCAGCCTGGGCTAGAGTGAGAGCTTGCCTCAGAAAAACAAAAGAAAACAGAACCTCCCCAGAGGACATATGAAACACTCCTTCCTCTGGAGGAGCCACCAAATGTTCTTCATACCCCTACTATGCTCGCTGCCACTTCCGAATCTAATTTCTGAGGTTGGTTCCCCTGCCCCTTTCTGTCCCATGCACAGCTTGGTCACACCTAATCCATCTTTCAAAGTTACTATAGAGGCTTCTTCTCATGAAAACGGCTTAGTCTTTCTAGTTCAAGCAAAGGCTTCTTAGGTGGGCATAGTGGCTCACGTCTACAATCCCAGTGCTCCCAAGGCTCAGGTAAGAGAACCATCATGAGTTCCAGGCCAGCCTGGGCTATGGAATGAGTTCCAGGCCAGCCTGGGCTATGGAATGAGTTCCAGGTCAGCTGGGTTACAGTGGAACACTGCCTCAAAGCAAAAGCAAAAAAGAAGGCTTCATTTACATTCCCCTAGCATTTATATTCATTGACTTATAGTCATTTGTATATATCTTCTTTTTGCTAGTAAACTGTAAAATAGTTGAAATCATTCTTTTTTTATGTTTTCCCAATATATCAATTATAAGAAAATGCATTTAACCTGGATTACTTAAAATAACACAGTAAGGGGCTGAAGAGATGGCTTAGCATTTAAGGCACTTGCCTACAAAACCTAAGGACCCAGGTTCCATTCCCCAATACCCACGTAAGCCAGACTCACAAGGTGGCACATGCATCTGGAGCTCATTTGCACTGGCTAGAGGACCTGGTGCACCTGTTCTCTCCCTCTCTCTCTCTCTCTCTCTCTCTCTCTATCTATCTCCCCCCTCTCCCCCCTCTCCCCCCCCTCTCTCTTTCATCTGCCTCTTTCTCTCAAATAAATAAATAAATATTTTTTCAAAGAATAAAATACATTTTCCAGCCCAAACAGATGGCTCAGCAGTTAAGGCGCTTGCCTTCAAAACCTAATGGCCCAGGTTTGATTCTCCAGACCCAGGTAAAGCCAAAAGTAGTGCATGCATCTGGAGTTTGTTTGCAAAGGTTGGAGGCCCTGGTGTACCCATTCTCTCTCTCTCTCTCTCTCTCTCTCTTTCTCTCCCTCCATCCCTCCCTCCCTCCCAATCTCTGCCTTTTTCTGTTTCAAGTAAATAAATAAAGAAAAAATGTTAAAAAATCATTTTAGAAAACCTTTTGCCTTTTTATTGCATGTGTGTGCATGTGTGTGTGCATGTCCAGGTATGTTAGCGTGTGAGTGCAGGTGCGTGCATTCCACAGCATGCACAGAGGTCCGTCCTCACCTTTCTTCCTCATTTGAGGCAGGGTTTCTCTCTGGGTTCTCTGCTGTCATTCTTCTGGTATGCTCACCATGCCTGTCCAGGAAACTATCCTGCCTCCCCCTCTCCTCTTAGTCAGTGTACTGAGATTTCAGAAACCTGTCATGCTTTCTTTTTGTTCTATTTTTTTTTTTCATTTTTTAAAGAACTTGGAAACTAGCCATGTATAGTAGTGCATGCCTTTAATCCCAGCACTTGGGAGGTAAGAGGATTGTCATGAGTGAGTTCCAGGTCAGCCTGGGCCAGAATAAGAACCTACATCTAAAACAACAACAACAAAAACCTTGGCAATAATTTGTTACGTTATTATCACAAAAGCAAAAGCAAGAATAACAATAGACAAATGGGCTTACATCTAACTAAACACCATTTATGTGCATGAACCAAGGAAACAATCAATAGAATTTCTGTTACACGGGGTCTGGGGATCAAACTCAGGTACTCTGGCTTGTGTGGGAGTAGCCAGTGCTTTATCCACTGCACTAGTTACGCTGCCTAGATTCTGACATTTCTAGGACTCCTTTTTTTAAATAATAAATGAAATAATTTATTTATTTACATGCAAGCAGAGAGAGATAGAGAGAAGAGATAGAGAAATAGAGAGAATAAACACACCAGGGTCTCCAACCACCGCAAACAAACTCCAGGTGCGTGTGCCACTGTACATCTGGCTTTACGTGGGTACTGGGGAATCGAACTCTGATAGTTAGGCTTTGCAGGCAAGCACCTCAACCACTAATCCATCTCTCTAGCCCCAGAATTGATTTTTTTAAAGTGTTTTAAAATAAAAAAGTAAATGGCTGTTTTGTCCATTATGATAGCAGGGTATGACATGGTAAGCATTTACTAAGCAATGAATTAGGGTTCTCAAGAGAAATACAGCTGCCAATAGGACACACATAGATATGTAAGATGAGATTTATTATAGAAATTGGCTCACACAATTATGAATACTGAGACCCCAGGATTTGTCATCTGCAAGCTAAAAAGGTAAGGAAATGAATGGTGTTCAGACAGAATCCAAAGAAACAAGTCAGGGGCGAAGGACTGAGCATGGGACAGTGGCTGGTGTAATATAGAGTATGAATGTTTGGGACCCAGTAATTCTGATGGACAAGTGCAGGAAAAAATGCATGTCCCAGCTCAAAAGAGTAAGAACTGTCTCAGCCTTGAACTCCTTGGAAGAGGCTGGTCTATGTTGTTGAAGGCAGGTCTTCTTTAATCCCTTAGCAACCCAAATGTTAATTTCTTATGTAAAAGAGCATGATATGAAATTATACCTCATATGACTCTATTTTATAAATGTACAAAAATCTGCGTAAATATGTGTGATTTAAATGTGCACTTAGTCCCCAGCTGGTGGAGCTATTTTGGGCGGTGATGGAACCTTTAGGAGGTGTATCCTAGCTGAAGGAAGTGAGGGGGCAGGCCGTGAGTGTTATATCCAGGGTGTTCTGACCTGAGTGAGCTCTCTGCTTCCTGACTGTTGGAAGCAGGGAGCAACAACTACTATGGACAACTGCCTCACAGGGGTTCCAATTGCCATCTGCATCACCATGATGGGTGACCGTCTTAAATCATGAGCTGAAATAAGTAAGTCCTTCCTCCATTTTATCACAGTGACTGGGAAAATAACTAATACAATCTACATATATAGAACTAAGAAGAAAAGCACACAGTTGTCACTCATTGTGATGAGATTATAGTTCTTTTTAAAAAATTCTTCAGTGCTTTCCATATTTATCATGATGAACACATTATTTTTTATAATCATACTCTCTCTTATACAAGATTCACTCTTCAAAAGTCTGATTTGTACTAAATTTTCTGGATTGCATTTGCTGCCTCAAAAATCTGCCCCCTCCCCCCGCCCCTAAGGTAGGGTCTTACTCTAGCCCAGGCTGAACTAGAACTCTCTCTGTAGTCCCAGGCTGGCCTTGAATTCATGGTGATCATCCTAACTCTATCTCCCAACTTCTGGGATTAAAGGCATGTGCCACCATGCCTGGCAAAAATACCTTATGTTATTTTTATTTATTTATTTATTTTTTGGTTTTTTTTTTTTTTTTTTTTTTGAAGTAGGGTCTCACTCTAGCCCAGGCTGACCTGGAATTCACTATGGAGTCTCAGGGTGACCTCGAACTCACGGCGATCCTCCTACCTCTGCCTCCCGAGTGCTAGGATTAAAGGCGTGCGCCACCACGCCCGGCTTCAAAAATACCTTATTTTAAAACGAAGTATTTTCAGAATTTTAGCTCAATCCTTAGCATATCTAAGCAAATTTAAAGGCATTTCATATGAATGATACTAATCTTAACAATATAACATAATAAATTTAACACACATCAAGCCCAAAAAATTAAAATGTGATCATTAGAAATAAAATTAGAAATTGTGGGCTGGAGAGATGGCTTAGCAGTTAAGGTGCTTGCCTGTAAAGCCAAAGAACCCAGGTTCAATTCCCCAGGACCCACGTAAATCAGATGCACAAGGTGGCACATGTGTCTGGAGTTTGCTTGCAGTGGCTGAAGGCCCCAGTGCACCCATTCGTGCTCGCTCGCTCTCTCTCTCTCTCTCTCTCTCTCTTTCTCCCACTTTCTCTCTATCTCTTTATCACTCTCAAATAAATAAATAAAAATATTTTTTTAAAAAGAGAAATTGTTTTACTTGCAGCAAATGTTTATCTTGAATCCAACCTACTAGAAAACTAAGATAAACATAATTATTCCATTGTACAATTGAGGGGTAATTACTCTTCATAATGATGGCTCTGAGGCATTGCAAGACTCCAAAATGCCTTCTAAACCACAAAGGAAGGATTGCATTACATTAAAAAAGCTTCCTTGTGAGATGGTTTTATTGTGCTGAATTCTCTGGAAATTGGCTAACCTATATTTGGCATGTATAGCTAGCTAGTTTCAGTCAGCTAAAATTGTCTGTTAATCAGAATGCCGTATCCCCAATGCTTTTGAATAAACTGGAGTGTGCTAATCACTCATCAGAATTTGTCCAGACAGTAGGCTGCACGAAATGCCTCTGGGCTTCTTGACTTACCCTAGTGATGTCAGAGCTGGGAGTCACAAAAACAGAAAATTTACTATGGGGCTGATATAAGGAGAAAGGAATTTTGCAGGCAGCTCAAGACTACAGCAGTATCCCCCCACACCCCTTACCCACAGGGGTTAACTAGGCATAACTGAAACCATGAATAATACTGAACTCCCTACATATTGATTTTTCTTAAGCATCCCTATGACAATACTTAATTTATAAATTATACATAGTAAGAGATTAACAATAACATGATAAAATAGAACCATTATGACAATTTACTGTAATAAAAATTACATGAATGTGATCTTAAAAATACCTTAGTATCATATCAGTCTTAGCAAGCTCAGTGTGATCTGCTTTTTCCTTCTTGAGAACTTACACTTGCATACCCACAACCCTCTGCAGCTTCTCTTTGGCATATGCTAATGGTCAGCATCGTTGCTACGGTGTTTCAATGTCATCATCGCGTAACTCAGTGATGACTTGAACACTAGCCCTGATCCCAACACAGTTGGTCTGGTCATGGAGTCAACTCTCAAAAGATTAGCATGCAAGTAGCAGACTGTGGACACTCTGCCCAAAGCGTGATACGTGTCCCATGCCACACAGAGTAGATAGTGCAAGACTTTATCACATTCCTCAGAGCACCCTTTATGAGTATGTTTATTTCTAGAAATGTCCATGTAATGTTTTCAGATCTTCTTTAACCGTGGGCAACTAAAACTGAACCTGGAATATAAAGACATGTGATGCTGAAACTGTCCAGCTCTGTTTGTGAAGAGATGTGGAACTTCAGCACAACTGCTGGAAAAGGATAAGGCAGTCCAAATGAGGTTGGCAAGTGCCGAGTGCAGACTGGGCGCAGACTGGGCCATGCACGCGGCTCTCCGCACAGCACTGGTCCATGGCTCCCCGTGCAAACACAATATGCTTTCATCCTGAGAAGCGGAAAATAGGGCAACTGAGGACCTGGATTTGGCACCTTGAGCAGGAATCACCAGTGCAATACGTCTTACTGCTTGGCATGGTATGGGGAGGAAATAATTGCACCTGAGCACCCCATGGGCAGGAAGATGTGCAACTGTGTCTGGAGTTCAAGGGTCCCGAGGGAACTGATGGGCCATCAGCAGTGCACCTGCCTGGAAGATATTTCCAGCCATCCATGGACAGACCATGGTCAGACGACTAGAGTTACTAAAACTTCAATTATTAAAATTAGAGATAACTTTATTATTTGCTTCCTTAGTCACTCTGTCCAAATGTCAAGTACTCAATAGTCACATGTAGCTAGTAGCTATGATATCAGACCACGTCCCTCAGTCTAGAGCATTTCCATCATGATTGAAACCTACTGATAGATGTGTGAGCACAATGTCAGAACTTTGAACATTTTCAAGATAGGGTATAAGAACTCACAGAACTTGTGTGCTTGCTTTGAGCTGCTTGCCCAGGCTTCCAGACTCAGCAATCTCCGGGTGCAGCAATTTATCGTCCTCTTGCTGGGAGCTCTTCAGCAAGGAAGTGTGAGGGGCATGTGCCAATGAATGAGCACCAAAGGCACAACGTGGGGCAGCCCTGTGTCCTGTCAGTTAGCATCAAGGACCAGAGGAGACTGCTCCCATGCAGCTCCTGGCCCATGGGGAGGGATAATTAACTACTCTCAGAAGAAGAAAAGTAAACTTGATACTTTTTTCCCACCCTAGGTCTTCAAGACCCAGCTATCCTGACACTTCCTGCGTTCAGCTGAGCCAAATCAACTGGGAAGAGAATTACAGGCCGGCTTAGCCAGCTTCCCTACCTCTAAGACAGGCAGCTCAGCCCACAAAGGGGCAAATGTGTGTGACTCAAATGGCCTTTATTAATCATTGTGTGCTCTAGAATACATGCGTGTCTCTAAGGACCTCCTGCTTCCTGTGGCCTGGGCCTTAACCTCCACCTCACCTTAGTGAGGTTCATGGAACTTGAGAAGAATGTTCTCCAGCCCAACAATTGACTGTATCTTAAGCACAATAAGTCGATCTTTAAAAAAAAAAATGGGGCTGAAAGTCAAAGCTTGTAAAATAATTCCAACATTTTATAGTGTTGTTCTGATTACATACAATTCCCACAAGAAGGGAAGTACCTTTAAAATAAGGCCTATTCAGTACTAGTACAGGATATCCTCTTGTTGTTGATAATTTCCTCCTCACAGAAGACACGATGGACAGCGTAAAGCAAATTCAAAGGGGGTGTCCACAGACCACGCAGCATCTACGTTCTGGGAGGAACATTGTTCAGTCTAATTGATGTTGTCCTTGCAAAGCAATAGAGTAAGTAGAACTATTTTTAACCACAGCAGAAGAGGTTCCGCCTGAACTTATGATTCCTCACACGCCCACCTACTTTTATATGTAGTCATATACGCAACTTGTGCCCTTGCAAAGGTAACATTTCCATGAACTATGCTATAAACAGTAGACAAATTGAAATGCCTACCGATGTTCGACGCAAGTAAACCTTCACCAGCCAGAGTTTGGAACTGTGGACATCCTGGTTCAAGCATTACATTTTCAACGGATTCTGTCTTCCCAACAGAGATAGTGAATGGAACAGAGTTCTCAGTTTCCATGAAGTTGAGGATTAACCTCCCTCCTAGAACAGTGTACGTGTGTCTACTCGTCACTGTGTGTCACCTGTAGAGAGGTTGTTATCTCCTCACTCGTGTGGTGCGTATGTCTGCTCATCAGCGTGTGTCACCTGTAGAGAGGCTGAATCTCCTCACTCGTGTGGTGCGTGTGTCTACTCGTCATTGTGTGTCACCTGTAGAGGCTGAATCTCCTCACTCTTGTGATGCGTGTGTCTGCTCGTCAGTGTGTGTCACCTGTAGAGAGGCTGAATCTCCTCACTCGTGTGGTGCGTGTGTCTGCTCGTCAGTGTGTGTCACCTGTAGAGAGGCTGAATCTCCTCACTCGTGTGGTGCGTGTGTCTGCTCGTCACTGTCTGTCACCTGTAGAGAGGCTGAATCTCCTCACTCGTGTGGTGCGTGTGTCTGCTCATCAGTGTGTGTCACCTGTAGAGAGGCTGAATCTCCTCACTCCTGTGGTGCGTGTGTCTGCTCGTCAGTGTGTGTCACCTGTAGAGAGGTTGTTATCTCCTCACTCGTGTGGTACGTGTGTCAGCTCGTCAGCGTGTGTCACCTGTAGAGAGGCTGAATCTCCTCATTCGTGTGGTGCATGTGTCTGCTCGTCAGTGTGTGTCACCTGTAGAGAGGCTGAATCTCCTCACTCGTGTGGTGCGTGTGTCTGCTCATCAGCATGTGTCACCTGTAGAGAGGCTGAATCTCCTCACTCGTGTGGTGCGTGTGTCTGCTCGTCACTGTGTGTCACCTGTAGAGAGGCTGAATCTCCTCACTCGTGTGGTGCGTGTGTCTGCTCGTCAGTGTGTGTCACCTGTAGAGAGGCTGAATCTCCTCACTCGTGTGGTGCATATGTCTGCTCGTCAGCGTGTGTCACCTGTAGAGAGGCTGAATCTCCTCACTCGTGTGGTGCGTGTGTCTGCTCATCAGTGTGTGTCACCTGTAGAGAGGTTGTTATCTCCTCACTCGTGTGATGCGTGTGTCTGCTCGTCAGCGTGTGTCACCTGTAGAGAGGCTGAATCTCCTCATTCGTGTGGTGCGTGTGTCTGCTCGTCAGCGTGTGTCACCTGTAGAGAGGCTGAATCTCCTCATTCGTGTGGTGCGTGTGTCTGCTCGTCAGTGTGTGTGTCACCTGTAGAGAGGCTGAATCTCCTCACTCCTGTGGTGCGTGTGTCTGCTTGTCAGTGTGTGTCACCTGTAGAGAGGCTGAATCTCCTCACTCGTGTGGTGCGTGTGTCTGCTCGTCAGTGTGTGTCACCTGTAGAGAGGCTGAATCTCCTCACTCGTGTGGTGCGTGTGTCTGCTCGTCAGTGTGTGTCACCTGTAGAGAGGCTGAATCTCCTCACTCGTGTGGTGCGTGTGTCTGCTTGTCACTGTGTGTCACCTGTAGAGAGGCTGAATCTCCTCACTCGTGTGGTGCGTGTGTCTGCTCGTCAGTGTGTGTCACCTGTAGAGAGGCTGAATCTCCTCACTCGTGTGGTGCATATGTCTGCTCGTCAGCGTGTGTCACCTGTAGAGAGGCTGAATCTCCTCACTCGTGTGGTGCGTGTGTCTGCTCGTCAGCGTGTGTCACCTGTAGAGAGGCTGAATCTCCTCATTCGTGTGGTGCGTGTGTCTGCTCGTCAGCGTGTGTCACCTGTAGAGAGGCTGAATCTCCTCATTCGTGTGGTGCGTGTGTCTGCTCGTCAGTGTGTGTGTCACCTGTAGAGAGGCTGAATCTCCTCACTCCTGTGGTGCGTGTGTCTGCTTGTCAGTGTGTGTCACCTGTAGAGAGGCTGAATCTCCTCACTCTTGTGGTGCGTGTGTCTGCTCGTCACTGTGCGTCACCTGTAGAGAGGCTGAATCTCCTCACTCTTGTGGTGCGTGTGTCTGCTCGTCAGTGTGTGTCACCTGTAGAGAGGCTGAATCTCCTCACTCGTGTGGTACGTGTGTCTACTCGTCATTGTGTGTCACCTGTAGAGGCTGAATCTCCTCACTCTTGTGATGCGTGTGTCTGCTCGTCAGTGTGTGTCACCTGTAGAGAGGCTGAATCTCCTCACTCGTGTGGTGCGTGTGTCTGCTCATCACTGTGTCACCTGTAGAGAGGCTGAATCTCCTCACTCGTGTGGTGCGTGTGTCTGCTCATCAGCATGGGTCACCTGTAGAGAGGCTGGGTCTCCTCACTCGTGTGGTGCGTGTGTCTGCTCATCAGCATGTGTCACCTGTAGAGAGGTTGTTATCTCCTCACTCGTGTGGTGCGTGTGTCTGCTCGTCAATGTGTGTCACCTGTAGAGAGGCTGAATCTCCTCACTCGTGTGGTGCGTGTGTCTGCTCGTCAGTGTGTGTCACCTGTAGAGAGGTTGTTATCTCCTCACTCGTGTGGTGCGTGTGTCTGCTCATCAGCATGTGTCACCTGTAGAGAGGTTGTTATCTCCTCACTCGTGTGGTGCGTGTGTCTGCTCGTCACTGTGTGTCACCTGTAGAGAGGCTGAATCTCCTCACTCGTGTGGTGCATGTGTCTGCTCGTCAATGTGTGTCACCTGTAGAGAGGCTGAATCTCCTCACTCGTGTGGTGCGTGTGTCTGCTCGTCAGTGTGTGTCACTTGTAGAGAGGCTGAATCTCCTCACTCGTGTGGTGCGTGTGTCTGCTCGTCAGCGTGTGTCACCTGTAGAGAGGCTGATATCTCCTCACTCATGTGGTGCATGTGTCTACTCGTCAGCATGTGTCACCTATAGAGAGCCTGAGTCTCCTCATTCATGTGGTGCATGTGTCTGCTCATCAGCATGGGTCACTTGTAGAGAGGCTGAATCTCCTCACTTGTGTGGTCCAGTTCTCTCGGCAGACAATAACCTTGACTCTTACGTATACAATGGCAAGTAAGCACAGTTTGGCAGAACATTTTTCTAATTTCCTCCCTTCAGTAGGAGAGGCACAATTCAACCTTCTCAATTTGGCCTGACTTGCTAGAAATAAACAAAGGTTATGCTCTTGTCCAATTTCTTAAACATACCCCATGAAGGAGGTGGTTCCTTCTTTAGACTGAAGTAGGCAAAAGCTGTGATTATGAAAAAAAAACTGCATTGGAGGAGGGGAACAGTAACAGAGTCATAATAGGAACCAGCCAAATTTTCTGTCACATGAACCTTTTAGAATTTCAATAAGTGAACTTCTTAAAATGGACGCATACCAACTGGCACAGACGAGGGTTCAGTTATGGTATTCAAGTCAATGTTATTTATTTATTTATTTATTATTTCCAAGAAAAGAAAGCTAGAGAGATAGATAGACAGAGAGAATGAGCACATCAGGGCCTCCAGCCACTGCAAACAAACTCCAGATGCATGGGGGCACTTCATGCATCTGACTTTACATGGGCAGTGGTGAATCCAACCCTGGTCATTAGGCTTTGCAGGCATGTGCCTTAACCACTGAACCATCCCTTTAGCCCCAATTCAATGTTTGTTTGTTTATTTATTTATTTATTATTGGTTTTTTGACGTACGGTCTCACTGTAGCCCAGGCTGACCTGGAATTCACTATGTGTGTAGTCTCAGGGTAGCCTCAAACTCAAAGCAATCCTCCTACCTCTGTCTCCCATGTACTGGGATTAAAGGTGTACGCTACTACACCCAGCTTTCGATGTTTTGTTGTTGTTGTTTTGTTTTGTTTTGAGAGAAAGATGGAGAGTGAAAGACAGAAAGAGGGAGAGAGACAGAGAGAGAGAAAGAATGGACACACCAAGGTCTTTCAGCCACTACGAACAAACTCCAGACACATGCACCCCCTTGTGCGCATGTGCTACCTGCACGCTAGTCGTTTGGGAGCTGATTCCATGACCAGATTGACTGAGTTGGTGTTGCAGGTCTAGTGTTTAAGTCATCATTGAGTTATGTGATAATGGCATTGAAATTCAATGTTTTTAAATGCATAAAGACTGCATATATAATCAAATTAATTTTCATAGTAATAGTATATATTTTCAGATCACTTCAGGAGTCTAGTGGTTGAAACAAATTAACAATAAAAGCTACACAGACATTGTTGCTTTGGCTTCATTTGTTTCCACTACTGAATGCATAGATGTTAAAATGGGGGGGGCGATTGGGTTAGAACATACCAGCTGAGTATTACTCCTTGGTTTCCTTATCTGTCCTATGTTTAACCAACAGTACATAAAGATGGACTCAAAAAGGATAAATTATGAATTATTAAGTTTATTTAGGGGGAAATCACAAACTGTGGGGTTTATTTTAGGGAGAAATCTCAAACTGTAGGGTTTATTTAAGGGAAACTGGGATCTAGGAAGGAAGGCTGGAGCAGTGTCCTAAACATGTGGGAAGTTGGAATCACACTCTCATGTGGAAAACACTGCATAGTTTATAATGTTCCTTTTAAGAAAAATTGAGGGCTGGAGCAATGGCTTAGTGGTTAAGGCATTTGCCTGCAAAGCCAAAGGACCCAGGTTCGATTCCCCAGGACCCAAGTTAGCCAGATGCACAAGGGGGCACATGCGTCTGGACTTTGTTTGCAGTGGCTAGAAGCCCTGGTGCGCCCATTCTCTCTCCTCTCTCCCTCTTTCTCTGTCAAATAAATAAATAAAAATAAAATATATATAAAAAAAAGAAAATTTGAGGGTTTTGGGGAATGACTAGAGTAGAGTTGCAAGCACATTGAGAGGAGTTCATAAAGCCCATTTAAGAGAAATGAGGCATTTGAAAAAAGACTGGAACAGAGCCACAAGCATGTGGAGAATAGTTCATAATGCTCATTTAAGACCTTCACCAGGCCCTTAGAGGGAACACCTGAGTCACAAGAAATTGAGACTTTCAAGGAGAGACTGGAGTAGAGCCACAAGCACGTGGAGGATAGAATTTAGGATCTTGTGTAAGGAGATTTAGAAGGAACACACATGGCATCTGCCATGTGCTTTCCTATGGAGAGAAGGTAAGAGGCAAACACTGTGGCTCAAAGAAAAATACGAGGGAAAATATCAAGGCAGGTACCAAGAAATTTAGAGGAGAAATGAGTAATGAAGAGAATTGCACTCATGGTTACCCCAAGTTTAAGGAAATTCCACAGGTAGATGGCCTGGAGTTAGTAAGAGCACTGATGTGATGGATCATATCAGTGTAAAAATCTACCACATGGTAGATTCAGAGACCAGCAGAAAATCATGATGTAATCAAAGTGAGAAGTTACCCCAAAATATAAAACAGAGACAAGAAGAAAAGTTCTCCAGACCAAGAAACTGTATTATGCTCTCCGCCCTCCACACCCCCCACGGCCCCACACCCAGCCAGACTGGGTGAGGGGGAAGCCAGACTCATATGTATCCCTGTGGCACAAGCAAAGAGATGCAGGCAGAGCCTGGCAGAGCCAGAAAAGCAGGGCTGAGCGGAGCAGAGCTGAGCAGGTGGAGATAGCAACAGGAAGAAGAAAGCAGCCTTCACAGACAAGGGGAAGACCTTATTGATTTGTAGATTTGGAGGGTGGGTCACAGAGCCAGTCCACCTGGACTGGCTATCTAGGTAGTGCACTAGACTGTGGGCAGAAGGGGTTGCTGTAGATCAGTCTCGATCAGACACGAATTCCATTTCTGACAAAAGTTCCATTCTTGTGCCAGGGTGAGGTGTCAAATGGGGTGGCATCTCCTGGTTCTCTCTGCGCCTCAATTCTAACTGAAACTGCCTCAAAGGAGCCAGCTTTCTCCTATCCTCCTTCACCGTGGCACACATATGGAGGTCAGAGGACAACTTTGAGGTATCTATGCTCAATAGGCTTTAAGATGGGGTCTCTTGCTGCTAAAAATCAATGCCAGAGACTCGCACCACTTTTAGTGTCTGCCTTACATGGGCGGCTTGGCAATTGAACCCAGGGCCAATAGGCTTTGCAAGAAAGCACAGGTTTCTAAAGGGATTAGGGATATAAATATCTAGCCCTGTTGCCTGCTCATGCTGTTGTACCCTGCCACCGTATTGCTATCACATCATAAGCTAGCTCTGCCAGGTGTTGCTTTTGTGGTTGTTGCTCTTGTCCAGTAACTGGTTATTCTCAAGCCCCGTTCCTCCTGATGATAAGTTTCTGTGCCTAAGGGCAGCTCATATGGTTTTCTGGCATCAAGATATTATTTTTCTTCTCCCTCACTTAACAGCTGGTCCCAAAGAGACCACAAGGGTATTCTGTCCTCTCCCCCTCCTCTCCAGATGACCTGCCCTTAGGAGATTCCTCTCAGAGACCTAACCCTTCATCCCAAACCACACTAGACTGGACAGTTCAGCCTAGGGCTATAGATGCCACCCAGTTCTGGCTAAAGACCTTTTAAATGCCTGCCTCTTAGTAGCAGGTCTTGGTATGGATTCTTAGAGACTGGCTGGAAGAAAATCTAAATGGATTCAATTCAACCAGAAGCCTTTTGAGCCTGGTTGTCCTTGTTAATCTCATGGGAGCTTTCTGGAAGGCGGCTAAGGCCTTCTCATAAATCAGCCAAGACAAGCACAGACCTGCCTTGAACAGAGCCAGCCTGGGGACCTTCACTGAGGCCTTTTATCCTCACCTGACCCTGCAGCAGAAATTCTTCAAGTCTGGAATTATTGTGCATGTGTGTGCACACGCGCGCACATGTGTGCGCACCAGAACCTCTTGCTGCTGTAAACAAACACCAGATTCTTGCGTCATTTTGTGTATCTGGCTTTCATGAGTGGCTTAGGAATTGAACCCAGGCTGGTAGGCTTTGCAAGCAAGTTCCTTTAATGACTGAGCCACCTCCCCAGCCCTAAGCCTGGGGAGATCAAAGTATCATTAAAATAGGGCTGAAGAGATTGCTCAGTGGTTAAGGTGCTTGCCTGCAAAGCCTAAAGACCTGAGTTAGATTCCCCAGGACCCACGTAAAGCCAGATGCACAAGGAAGAACATGTGTCTGGAGTTCATTTTCAGTGATTAGAGGTCCTACCACGCCCATTCTCTCACTCTATCTGCCTCTTACTCTCTCTTAAATAAATAAATAATGAAATATTTGTCATATATATCATTAAAGTGCTATGTGATGAAACAGCAAAGGGCCAGGCCAGATGCCTACACGGGTGTTGGTGGAAGAGCCTGCCCTCCAACACTACTGAACCTATTCAAGGGGACACCAAGGTCCACCTCCACCTCTCATTCTCCCAGCCTTTAAATTTTTTTTCTTTTTTTCAATGTTTGCTATTATTAACAACATATTTTGTGTGGTTATATCATATGTTGGTACACTCTTTTCCCTTGTCCCTGCCCCCATTCTTTTGGGGACCCTCCTCAGTGGGGTTGCAGGTATTCCCTATGAGGTTGTAGTTGACGCACTGTGGGAGCAGCAGCCATCACTGAAGCAGACTTAAAACTCACCCACCATGGCTCAGGGTATTTTTGCAGAAGAGAGGACGGAAGGATTGGAAGAGCCACAGGTTGGACATCATGCCCAGAAGCATTGCCTCCCCCCACCAAAATAACTGACTCCTGCTCTCCCAGCTTTTTGTCCCCAAGTGGCTTTGTTAGATGAGACTTACAGCCTTCCCTACACACTGCGCATGTGGTCTCATAACCCCTGCATCCAAGACCTGAAGAGTATTGTTGTAGAAACTTTGTCAAAGCCCATTTAGCATTGATCCACAGCTTGTACGTTCTGAAAATCATGCGATTTGAGGGAACTTAAATTGGCAAAGAAATAATGGGTCTTATGCAGGGCATGGTGGTGCACACATTTAATCCCAGCACTGGGGAGGCAGAGGTAGGAGGGATTTCTATGAGTTTGAGGCCACCCTGAGACTACATAGTGAATTCCAGGTCAGCCTGGGCTAGAATGAAACTCTATCTCAATAAAACAAACAAAAAAAGAGAGAATGGGTCTTCACAAATTTTACAAAATACGTGAGCAGGAGGACACATTTTTCAGGGACCTCCCAGACTTCAGAAAAAGCTAATGCTGGGAGTCCCTGCAGCCCCACAATACTGCTTCTGGGTTTACCCAGGTGTGTTACCACCACATGATCTAATGCACCACGTACTTGTGGCAACTGCAATGTAAACACATACAGAAAGGACCCTGCAGCCTTACGGGAGACAGAAGTCATCAGCGGTGAAAACAGTGGACACTGAAAGCCTCAAGTTTGGGCCAGACAAGCCAAATGACTGAACAAGTGCAATAGTCGCATATCTGCTCCGGGGGAAACCAACTTCTCTCTAATTGGACTGAAGGCCCACTGTATTGGAGGGAATACATGCCTGGTACTGAAAACCTAATCAAAATCCTATGGCAGGGGAGGTCATGAGCCTTAGGGGTATAAAGCCTGCTCTTGTCTGGAAAAATGCATATATTACTCTCACCAAATTGCCCTGAAAGCACTACACTTAATATTCATACTCATATATCAATGCTACTCTCACTTCTGGTTAGAGAAGCTTCTCTTTTCAGATGGCAATGACCACTGGGATGACCCAAAAGGCAACATAGTGCTGAAAAGCAGGGACAGAGGAGTGTCCAGCACTGAAACATCTCACACCCTCCAAGGCTCAGGGTCCATTGCGGAAGAGGTGGCGGGAAGAATGTAAGAGCCAAAGGAAGGGTAACACTCCATAAATACAACTGTCCGGAAAGAATTTGGTCTTTATATCCAAAACCTCACAGTCTAGCAATCCCCGCACAAGACCCTCATAATAGGAGAATAAGATGATGATATCAAATTAAAAGAGAGACTAATGGAGAGAGGGAGGGGATTTGATGGAGTGCAGAGTTATGAAGGGAAAAGTGGGGGAGGGGAGGGAAATACCATGGTTTGTTGTCTTTAAGTATAGAAGTTGTCAATTAAAAATAATATACATATATTTTTTTAAAAAAAGGACCCTGCCGTACAGCAGACTGCTTCAAGGCTAAAAATCTCCCTGTAAGTAGCTGGAGAATACACAGTTTAAGAATTAAAGAAATGAGGGACTGGCCACAAACTCATCCAATACACAAATGTAAAATTCTGTGGTCTTTTAACTTTTTTTTTTTTTTCTGGCCTAGTATCCTTCATTGTCTAGCAGTCCAGGCAGTTTCTTTTTGTTTGTTAGTTTTAAATTTAGTTTCTTTGCAGTTACATAGGCTGAGACACAATCTTTTTTTATCTTGTTGCATTGAGCATCCTTGAAGGTCCCTCCACCCCAGAGGGGAGGAGCCTGGCATTGTTTTGTTTTGTTCCTAAACTCCACAAATAATAGAAGAAGTGATATTGTTTGTATTGGGTACACCTGTTTCCCTGAGCCAGGGTGAGGTGTTTTGTTTTTCCCTCTCCACCCCCACTCTCCTTTTATCTTGGCTGGGCTACTTTGTTGTTTGGTGGGAATTTAAGTGGATCCTGATTTCTTAGGGAACTTCCTATCCCAGGGAACTCAGGATTCTCCCCAGAGGCCCCCAGAGACTATTGTTTTATTGCCCCCACCCTCCGTCCACATACACCATATAAACAAGCACCCAGACACACAAGATGTTCTTAAAGCAGAAGAAATGTGATCCTGCAAAGATTTCCTGTGTAAATGTGAATTTATGAGTGTATATGTGTGCCCGGGTGTGTTCTCACACCCAGGAATACATGTCCCTCAGACAAAGGGAAGTCTGTGGGGTTTGCTAAATGCATTCTCTTTAATCTTTAATATGGGGCTTCTTAAGTTTTTCTACTCATAACCCCTCTTTGCCTGTGAAATTTTTACATGGCCAAGTATGTAGGTATGTAAAATAGGTATTCAAATCAAACATTTACTGGTAATAAATCATAAAAAAAATATTTTTGGAGTCCTACCTTTGCCTCCTGAGTGTGGGGATTAAAAGCATGCACCACTACCCCTGACTAAAATTTATTTTAAAATAACTTGTTGTGGAGCTGGGGAGATTTCTCAGTGGATAAAGTTGCTTGCTCGCAAAGCCTGCAGTCAGTGCTCAATTTCCAAGCCATCCATGTCAACCAGAAGCAAACAGTGGTGCGTGGTATTCATTTGCAGGGCCAGAGGGATTGGTGCACGTAGAGTTACATCTTGGCTGAATATGTGAGGCTGTAGGACATGATGCATCTTCAACAATTCTCAGAGCTGATCAATTTTGTGATTTTATAATGTTCAATGCTAAAAATGCAGTTTTACAGAAATATACAGTACAAAATGGTAGAAGTATGCTTAAGATCATTTCAAAACTTGTTGGAAATTCCATCTTTTGTTTGTTGCTGTTTCCGAGACAAGAGCGCGTGTGCCCCAGGGTGACCTCGCGCTTGTCATGTAGTTGAGGCTGACCTTGAATTTATGATCCTGCTGTCTCTACCTCCCAAGTGCTGAGATTATAGGACTTCATGCATGCTAAGCAAACACTCTATCAACTGAACCATATCCCCAGCCCCCAACACACATGGTTTTTTGAAGCAGGGTCTTACTGTAGCCCAGGCTGACCTAGAACTCACTTTATAGCCCAGGCTGGCCTTGAACTCATGGCAATCCTCCTATCTGAACCTCTTGGATGCTGGGATTATAGGCATGAGCTACCACATCCAGCTTCCAGGTCTCTTATAGCCAAGGCAGGCCTCTCTCTCTCTCTCTCTCTCTCTCTCTATATATATATATATATATATATATATATATATGTGTGTATATATATATATATCCCAGACTGTCCTTGAATTCCCAATTCTCCTGCTTCTGCCTCCTAAGGTTGGGATTACAAAGTACATGCTGTCATGTGGAAAACATCCTGTCTAAATTCCAAACCAAAATTCATTATACAATGTTTTATGAAATTGGAGTCAACAACTGAAACTTTGTGTGTGTGTGTGTGTGTGTGTGTGTGTGTGTAGTGTATGTGCATGTATTTGTCCATGCAGTGCCCCAAGTGCCCACCAGTGCCAACGTATATTCACCAGCAATAGCTAAAGGGAACACCCACTGTGTCTTCAGAGCTTCTTTTTACTTGAGCCAGAGTCATTTGCTGTCTTACCCTTACCTCCAGACTGTGGGATTCTCCAGCCTCACTCAGCTCCTCACAGGACTGAGGTTACAAATGTGTATTGGCCTCACTGAGATGTTTATGTAGGGCCTTGGGATTGAACACAAGACTCCTCAGACCATCTCAGGCCCTCATGATCACATAGGAAGCTCTCAACAACTGAGCCATCCTCCTGACTCCCAAACAATATTTTAAGATTAAGCATTCATTTTTTTTACTTTATTTTATTTTATTTTTTAAACAGAGTCTCATGTGGTCTAGGCTGGCCTAAAACTCACTATGTCACTAAGAATGAACTTAAACTATTAATTCTCCTATGTCACTTCCCAAATCCTGGCATTAAAGGAAGGCACCACCATGCCAGACTAAAATTCAAAATACTCTAATGCAATATAATCCAAAAATATACTAATTGGCGAGCTGGAGAGATTTCTCAGTGGTTAAGGCACTTGCCTGAAAAGCCTAATGACCTTGGTTTGATTCCCCAATACCCACATAAAACCAGATGCCCAAAGTGGCACATGCATCTGGAGTTCATTTGTAATGGCTGGATGCCCTGGCATGCCCATTCTCTCTATCTGCCTCTCTTCTCTCTATTTCCTTCTGCTTGCAAACAATAAATAAAAATATTTTTTAAAAGTTCTTTAGGACTGGAGAGATTGTTCAATGGTTAAGGCGCTTGCCTGCTAAACCTAAGGACCCAGGTTTGATTCCCTAGTACCCATGTAAGCCAGATTCACAAGGTAGCAAATGTGTCTGGAGTTCATTTGCAGTGTCTAAAGGCCCTGGTGTGCCCATTTTTATTCTCTCTTTCTCCCTTTCTCTCTCTTGCTCAAGTAAATAAATAAAATATAAATAAATAAATAAACATACAAAAAAATTCTTTAAAAATATACTAGTTGGGAGCTGAGGAAATTGCTTAGTGGTTAAAGTGTTTGCATGTGAAACATGCCCATTCTTTCTTTCTTTCTATCTGCCTCTTACTCTCTCTCTCTTTTAAATAAATAAATAAGTAAAAATATATTAATATACATCATATATATATATATATTAGTTGGATACTTCTGTGCTGAGGAATGATGGTAGGAAAATACTCAAAGTCTTAGTTGTTCATAATTAAACCGTTACATTTCTTTTCTAAAAAAAACTCTTTATTTATTTGCAAGCAGATAGAGAGCGCATGGGCATGCAAGGGCCTTCTTGCCACTGCAAACAAACTCCAGACTCATGTGCCACTTTGTGCATCTGGCTTTATGTAGGTACTGGGGAATCATACCCAGGTTGGCAAGCTTTGCAAGTAAGTGCTCGTAACCACTGAGCAATCTCCCCAGACCAAATCATTATATATCTATAACAGCAGAAAAATATTGCAGAAAATCATTTCATAACATACATAGTCTTGAATCTGAGCTGGAGTGTTTCAGGTAACATTTGTAAGTATTGCATATCAAGTAGGTATACACAGTGCAAAGTAGATATTGTGTTTCGGGCTGGAGAGCTGGCTTAGTGGTTAAGGCTGGGAAGCCTAAGGATCCAGGTTCAAATCCCCAGTACCCACGTAAGCCAGATGCACAAGTTGGCGCATGCGTCTGAAGTTCATCTGCAGTGGCTAGAGGCCCTGGTGTGTCTATTCTCTCTCCTCCACTCTCTTTCTCTGTCTCTTTCTCTCTCTTGCAAATAAATAAAATATAGACGAGAGGAAGATCAAATAATGTGTTCCAGAACAGAGGCATTCATCAGTATCGTTGACTTAGATTTCATTTATTTTCACACATTTAGAAACCTTTTGGTGTTGCCAAATTTTACCCAACCGCACACGTTCAGTTACATGGCCTCACCTGGGTTCAAGACATGCAGTTGAAGAAGCTGTAATATAACCCAGCACAGCAAACACACTGGCTCACAGTGAAGGGAGAAAGGTGACCAGCCCTCTGCTTAGTTCCAGTTTGTGACTCTCTGGGTAGCCAGAACCATGCCTTATTTCATCCCTGTGCCCCTCAACTCCTGTCAAAGTACTCCACGCATGAGACACAATCAAGAAATGTTTGTAGAAGGGCTATTCATTGAGGTACCTTGAGATAAGCCCTTCTACAGCTCTGGCTCTAATTTTGTTTCTAACCTGAAATACAGTCTGAATTCTTCCTAACTCTTCCCTTGTTTGCTTTCAACAAAATGGATGGGGCTTTGCCTATTTATATGAGGATTAGGAAAAAAAAATCTCAAGTAAGATGATGTTCCTGTCTCGTATATGCCAGGTCCAAAGATGAGCAATTCGTGATTCGTGGTGGACATCAAGAACTCAGGTTGCCCTCTTTCTGGGTTGCCATCCTTAAGATCCAGACTGATGTCATGGTTATAGCCACAACTTTCCCCTTCTTCCAATCACAGGATGTGCAGGAATACAAAAGGGCACCTTTTGCAGCTGAGCCCAATTAAATGTTGTCCTACTAGGCATGACATTTGGCCAAATCTCTTGCAGAGAAGCATACGTTTTGTTTTTTAGCAGGGCAATTTATTCCCCTGTCCAAAAGAAATCCCAGGATCCTATTGCTAAGGTAGGAGGGAGAGTGGCTGCTGATGCTAACTGCGGATCTGGTCACCCCCGGGCTTCATCACCACTTAGACTGTTTTGTAACTCTAGACAATAGTCCCAACACCTTCCCCTCCTTTGAGATCTGAAGTAAAGTTTCTTCAAATCCTGATGCCATTTCAACCAGTTCTTACAAAAATGAAAGAGAGGGAGAAATATATAGACACTAAAGTGTACTTTTCAAATGCCACCTTTATAATTAAATGTAGATGTAAAGAACTGCACTCTGCTCTAATTCTATCATTTTGTCTCACATGTCTCATTTGTGAAATATGTTTTTTGTGGGAAGGGGAGTTGATGATGATAGTTCACTTTTATGATAGCCCTGGCTTTGAAAAATAAAATTGTAACTTCTGTTTTTAATTAATTAAATAGTATGTGTGCAGGTGTGTGTTTGTGCATGTGTGCTCACACACAGGCACCAGGGCCTCTTGCTATTGGAGAAAAATACCAGACAGGCACATGCGTCATTTTTTGTGTGTAGCTCATGTGGTTGGCTTGGGATTTGAACCTGGGCCAGCAGGCTTTGCAAGCAAGCACCTTTAACCACTGGCCCATCTTCCTACCTCCTAACTTGCAACCTTTGTTTCAGTTACTTGGTTTATTTTTTGATAATTCTTTAAATACAAAAGTCTAGGCACCTCACCTCAAATAATTTACTTATTTTCTCCCTTATTCCTCACTTCTAATGAAGGGTGCTTAGGGGAAGGAAGGCATAGATTAGAAAAGACTTCAGGCAGGAGTGTCTATCCACTGTTAACAGTAACAACAGAGAAATCAAGCATAAGCATGGTTCATTCAGGGGAAAAAAATAAACATTCCCATCCACTGATATCAAGGGAACAACTTAGGAGTGATGTTATCAATATGAGAGAAATGAAGAGTCCAGGCTCCTGACCATGTCTAGATTCAAACACTTTCCTAGGATGTCCTAACAGAGTGATCTTGAATAAGCTCCTTAACTTCTTTATATCTATTTTTGTTTAGGTAGTGTCTCACTGTAACCCAGAGAGACCAAGAACTCACTCTTCAGCCTCGCCTGGCCTTAAATTTATTTTTCTGATGCTCTATTCCTAGATTTAGTAATTAAGCTAGAAGACTCATCCTAACCATGGACAGCACCATTTCATGGGCTGTGGTGCCAAACTGAATAAAAGGGGGGATGTGAGATGATCAGCAGCACTCATGTCTCTGCTTCCTGGCTGTGGATTGATGTGACCAGCTGCTTCATGTTCCCGGCTCCACGCCTTCCCTGCCATGATGGGCTGTGCTCTGAAACTGTAAGTCAAAATAAACTCTTCCTCCCTTAAGTCACATCTTGTCAGATATTCTCACATGAACGTATTTTTTTTAACTTTTATTTATTTATAAGAGAGAGAATGGGCACACCACGCCCTTCAGCCACTGGAAACAAACTCCAGACACATGTGCCGCCTTGCGCATCTGGCTTACGTGGGTCTTGGAGAATCAAATCTGGGTCCTTTGGCTTTGCAGGCAAGCTCTTTCACCTCTAAGCCATCTCCCAGCCTGTGATTTTTTTTTGATACGACACAAAAGCACAGGCAAGAAGGCAACAATTGACAAGTGGGACTATGTCAGATAGAACTATGTCTACACCACAAAGGAAACCATCAGCAGAGTGACAAGGTCATACAGAATGGAAGAAAATATTTGCAAACTGTACATCTGATAAAGGGTTAATTTTCCAAAATATATAAGAAACCCAAACAGCCCTGCAACAGGAAAGCAAGTTTCCCAATTTAATTTAAAAATGAGCTAACCGGGCCAGGTGTGGGTGCTCATACCTTTAATTCCAGCACTCAGGAAGCAGAGGTAGGAGGATCACTGAGTTCAAGAGCAGCCCGGGACTACAGAGTGAATTACAGGTCAGCCTGGCCTGGAGTGAGAACTTACCTTGAAAAACCAAATTAAAAAACAAAAACATGTGCTAAAGGGCTAGGGAGATTGCTCAGTGGTTACAGGCACTTGCTTGCAAAGGCTGCTGGCCTGAGTTTGATTCCCCAGGACCCGTGTAAAGCCAGACGCATAAAGTGGCACATGAGCTGGGAGTTTGTCTGCAGTGGCAGGAGTCTCTGGTGTGCTCATTCTCTCTCAAGTCTTTCTCTAAATATTTTTAAATTTTTTAGAAATTCAATTCTTGTCAAGAAAATCTAAATCAGCATGTTCCAGAGATATCTCCACTCCCACGTTCATTGCAGCATTGGTCATACTAGCAAGTTATGAGAACAATCTAAATGTCCCACAATATATGAATAGTTTTAATTGGGCTCTCTATGTCTATATCTGTTTAGGACATAGCTCAATAGTAGAGAAACTGGCTAGCAGGCCCTAGATGCTTAGTTCTATCCCTAGCAACAGAGAGAGACAGAAACAGAGACAAAGAGAGACAGAGAAAGAACTTCAGGAGATCCCTTATCCAATTGAAATTAAATGGTGAGTAGAGTTTTAGTATTTTTCCCCCAAAAGCAAAATCCTAGCATTGACTCTTAACAGCTGCAAGAATTTAAATAAGTCTGTCTTGCAAAATCTGTTTCCTCAGCAGAGGAAATGTTTTGAACAGCAACGAAGGCCTGTAAGGTGGCTCATTCTTTGTGAACTCTTCCCAGCTGCTGGTGTTCAGCACTTTTTTTAAATATAAGATCTACAGATGATCATGCTAATGATTCATTTTAAAACTTTGCCCCAGGGAAGGACAGATGGCTCAGTGGTTAAAGGTTCTTGCTAGAAAGCCTAGTTCAATCCACAGCGCCCACGTAAAGCCGTATGCAAAGTGGTGCATACATCTGCAATCCCGGCACACCTATGGCGATGGGACACAGAACCAGGAGAATACGGAAGCAGCAAAACCAGAGATCCTGTCTCAAAAAGAAGGTGTAAGGGCCTGGAGAGATGGCTCAACAGTTACAGGTGACTGCTTGCAAAGCCTGACAACTTGGGTTTGATTTCCCAGCGCCCACTTAAAGCCAGATGCACCAAACGGCACATGGATCTGTAGATCATTTACAGTGGCAGGAGGCCCTGGTGTGCCATTCCCTATCTTACTCTTCCTTCTTGGCAGTAATTAAATTAAAAAAAGAAAAAAGGTAGAAGGAGAGAACTAACCTCTGAGTAGCATGTGCACACAGTGGTGCACGCACGCACGAATACAGACACAACGACAACCAAAAGCTTTGCTTTGGCAAGGTGGGGTGGCTCACTCCTGTAACCCCAGCAACCCTAGCACTAGAAAGGCCGAGTAGGAGCATTCCCACGAGTTCAAGGCTACACAGAATAACTTAGCAGCACTCTGGAGTATTGGTTGTTCACCCACATGATAGACTAGGTGGTTGGGAGCAAGGGCATCAAGACAGATTATAGTGCCACATAGCACTAACCTCAAAGAAAGACCCAAATCCAAAATTTAAAGTGTGGGCTTTATGAAATGCAGATCATTTTGCATCATCTTAAAGTCTACAGATTCAAAGTCTGAACCATTTGCATTAACACTGAACTGATGTTCGTTACATTAAAAAAGAAAGAAAGAAAACACCATCTTCTCTCTTAGAAGATCTGGTCTTTCAGGATCTCTTCCATGCTTCGCTGGCCCCAGAATCGCAGGCTGGTGGAGCAATGCCATGAACAAGCTCCTTCCACTTACCCTGTCCCCTCTCCCATTCCATTGGCAAGAGGAATCAGAGTCACCGCACTGGGGAGAAGGGGCAGAATCTGATATCTTCAAGGGGAACAGGGCCTTTCATGGAGAACTTAAAAGAGAAGCCCAATGCTCCACACACTCCACAGACACACACCAAGAGAAAATAGAAGAATGATGTTTGAGTTAGGTTTTTAAAATTTATTTAGTCATAAAAGAATACGGGTGTGTCACTACTGTCAGATAAGGTTGGCACTATGGAGAAGAAAGGGGAAAGGAGTGGGCGGGAGTGAAGGGATAAGAGCAGGGTGGCGAATTGTGTAGGTCTATAAAGGGGAACCTCATGAAAAAGGTAAGTTTGGAACATAGCCCCTGTTGAATTATAGGTCACATACATGTCTTAATCTGTTTCCTGTTATAACAGAATACCAGCAACTGGATAATTTACAAGTCATAGAAACGTTTTTGTCTCACAATTCTGCAGGCTGGGAAGTTCAAGAGCATGACTTGAGCACCTGGTGAGGCCTTCTAACATAACACTCCAACAGAGAAAATGAGGCAAACTTACCATTAAAAAAAAATTATTTGAAAGAAAGAAGCAGATAGACAGAAAGAATGGGCACACCAGGGTCTCCAGGCACTGCAAACAAACTCCAGACACATGCACCACCTTGTACATCTGACTTAAGTGGATACTGGGGAATTGAACCTTGGTCTTTAGGCTTTGCAGGCAAGCACCTTAACTACTAAGCCATCTCTCCAGCCCCCAAAAGCCTACCTTTTATCAGGACCCTACTCCTGGACCACCCAGTCTCCTCCTTCAGTGATAGCATGAATTAATGCAGATGACAAGACCCTTTGAGCTAATTAGCTCTTAAAGGTCCCACCTCTTGACACCATTGCCATGGTTACTAAGTATCAACAGGACTTCTGAGAGAACACTGAAACCGGAGCAAGACAGGGTAGCAGAGAATTGGGGTAAAGGCATTCCAGGCAGAGGGAAGAGCCAGTGCAGAGGCTTGGAGGTGAGAGCACGGTGGGCGTGTTTCAGTAATGGCAAAGTACAGCAGCGGATGAGCAGTGAAGGGCAGGTGGTAGGAAATGAGGTCAAAGAGGGTGAGGAAAGGCTCAGGTGTATCATTCTGTGACTTTGCTGTTCAATTCTGCATGTGTGGTACATTTCTGTACACCAGAAATAAAAATACACTAAGGTGGTTTGATTCCGATGTCCCACATAAACTCATGTGTTCTGAATGCTTGGTCCCTCCGCCGGCTGATGGCAACTTGGGAGGTGGAAACTTGCTAGAAGAGGGGTGATTCCGGGGCAGGCTTTGGGGTGTTTCAGCCAGCTTCCCTTACCAGAGCTTGACTCCCTCTCCTGCTGCTCTTTTCCTCCTGCAGCGGCAGAGGGGATGGCCAGCCCCTCCTCGTGCTTTGCTGTCCTCTGCCATCATGGAGCTTCCCCTCAAGACTGTAAGCCAAAATAACTACTTTGCTCTCATCGGCTGCTTTTTTTTTTTTAAAGATTTTTAAAATTTATTTATCTATTTCTTAGAGACAGAGAGAGGGAGAGAGCGAGGAAGAATGGGCATGCCAGGGCCTCTAGCCACTGCAAAGGAACTCCAGATGCATGTGCATCTGGCTTACGTGGGACCTGGAGAATCGAACCTGGGTCCAAGTGCCTTAACCACTAAGCCAACTCTCCAGTCCTCATCAGCTGCTTCTGGTTAGGTGTTTCGTTTCGACAACAAGAAGGTGAGTACAACATATGCTCCAAAGAAGATTTAAAAACAAAGAAAGCTAAACGTTCTAAGTAACTGCAGAACTTTTTCAGTAAGTAAGCAACCCGTCAGACGCAACAGCCAGTCTTTGGCTAACCTAAGATGTTTTCAAGACTCTGCTAAATCAAGTCATAGACCACCACCAACTGCTTACAAATGACCAAGAGTTTCCAAACTTAGGGACACACTTTGTATTTTTTAAAAATATTTTGTTTATTTTCAAGGAGAAAGAGAATGAGCAAGCCAGGTCTCCTAGCCACTGCAAATGAATGCATGTACCACTTTGTGCATCTACTAGAGAATTTAACCTAGGCCATCAGAGTTTGCAAGCAAGTGCCTTTAATTGCTGAGCCGTTTCTCCAGCCCTAGGCATGCTCTTTGACCTTGAATATATATCAAAGTTTAACATAGAACACTTACTGAAAAATGCCAACATAGCAGTAAATGCAATGGGAGCATTTTCAAGCAATCTATTGAGTCTTGGTGTTACAGTACATTAAGAGAATCCTGAAAACTGCCTGAGCTCCCCACGCCCAGCTAAACAGGGGACACCTGTTTAACTGGGGCTTTGCTGATACTCACAGGCTGGAGGGAGGGGGAGGTTCTTGAGCACACACGTGTTAACACGGACAAACTGCTCAAAGGAGAGCCCTGGCATTATGCCTTCTTGGCCTTTCTGCCCACTCTTGCCTCCCCCACCCCGAGCAGAACACTGATTCATGGAGAGGAAAGCACTGCAGCTCGTCAAGATCAAGGCAGGCATTATATTTCACGTCGAAGTTCAAAGCAGCTCGCTTTGTGCTGGGACTTCTTATGTCCTGAAATCAGATGGTGCCTTTTAGTACTTGTGTGTGACGAGTCACAAGCCAGCTATACAGTCACTCTTTCATGTGAGGCCACCAGGCTGACGGTCTGTCATTCTCTCATGGCAAAGTGAACCCAGGACCACTGGAGCGCACCTTCAGGAGTCGGTCCTGTGAAGTGTGAGCACAGGGAACAGAAGGGATGTTTTTGCTTCTTTGTTCTGGATTTTACCTTGAGGGCATTTAACAAGCCAGAAGAAAACCACTATGCCTGTAATCTTTGCATTGGGTCACCTACAGCTGCTTAATTATTGCAATATTTATTTGAGGCCTGTGTTGGCCCATTAAACACTTTCAAAGGACATGTGTGACAAAGATATCAGAAGATGCTAGCCATCCGTAGAGACGTTCAGGTCATAAGACATGGCTAATTTCCCATTGGTCCAGTCTTGCCAGCAGACAAATTTTGGTGAATAGGTTTCCAACTGGTCAAAATTACAAAATTCCATATGCAGATCCAAAATTGGAGGTCCTCATAAAAACCTGAAGTGTTTGGCAGCACTGGGCCAAAAATCCTGTGTATGAACAAGACCTTCATAGAGAATACACCCTTCCTCCATAAGCAGTCACCTGGCCTGACCGCCCTGCCTTTCCCAGGTGGCACCTGTTCCAGTAACCTCTCACCTAGGACCCCCACCCCATATAGTCCAACCATTTCATTTGAGTGATAACCAAAGGGGCCTCCTTTGAATTCTAATGACCTCTCCAAGGTCACCCAATTAGATAAAGGCAGAACCAAAGCCAGAATTCTGGTCCCCTTCCCAAGATGGCCCAATCCCCCGGTGCTCTGGTTGTGAAAGAAAGTGGGCCACATTTGAAGCAGTGTCTCAGATGATGTTGGCTCTGAAGTTATTTTAATTATAAATCATCACTGGAAAGTAATGAAGGCATCAAAGCTGTGATACTCATATAAACCAGAAGGGCTAGAGGAAAGTGTAACCAAGAGAACATTTCCTGGGGGATTTTAAATTTAAGTAATCTATATTTAAAATATTATGGTTTTAGTGACTAGCAGAGTGGAGCAAGGAGAATCTGAATTTAAAAAAATCACACTCTAATTTAGCTATATGGAATAAATTAGAAATGTTATTTATCAGATTTTTCTATTAGACTAGTTTGTGCAAGAATTTGCTTTATATTCTTCATTTCATTAATACATTCACAATAATACATTCAGCCAAATAAGTGGGTCTCAAAGAAGAAAAAGAACAACTCCTTTTGCCTCCACAAAAGCACTACCTGCCCAGATCATGATACAGCCATCATCCACAGGACAGGTGTGACATGCTGTCTATTTCACCGTTCCAGGCTCTTCCTGCAAACCACATTAGCACCCACCAAACCCGGGTGATGATAAGCCGGAATAATGAAACACAATGCTGGCTCAGGAACGCCACAGTGCCGTTCGAAACTGCAGTTGCTAAAATTAAACTGACGCTTGGCAGAATTATCACAACGCTTTCCATCACAGCCTGTGACAGACAGAAAGTGTGTCTACGGCACAGGCAACGCGGAGAATGAAGCTGCACATCCCAAAGGAGTAACGACTGAGCCCACCCAGCAAATGCTTGAGTGATGTATTACATTTGAAACCCAAATGCTAGCCTCTCACCCCTTCCCAGGAACCCAACAGTCATTTCTCAAGTTCAAAGTCTAAACTTCTCTTTGTGTTCAGTCTTTGTTTTCGCATCAGAGAGAAGAGGAGCTCAGTGGCTGGGCAAACGACGGCTTCACACTCATGGCCAGAGTGGGTTTCGCCCTCTTCTCCCCACCACCCTCGGGATCAAGGCGAACTCCTTCTGAGCCAAGAGCCAGTGCTCACCTCTTCAGAGGCAGGACCACTTTTAAGGTAATGGGAAAGCTCCTTTTCTCCCTGGGGCTCAGATACTGTTATGGCAGCATTTTGTTCTAACTTAAAGCATATGTCTGCTTCCTCAGACATAGCTCAAGAGAGCAATGCAATTCAAGGGAAACCTCTCCAAACTGTGCAGGCGCGGAATTACAACCTGCCACAGGTCATCATG